>OU612015.1:3908125-5182500 GCA_914767945.1 Eilema depressum
CCTAGTTACCTGTGGAAGTAATTAATAAACCACGTAATCTTTCATCTAAAGTTTTCAATTATTACGTGAGGTGTGTGCATATAGTAGATACCTACCTACTTATGTTTGTAAAATTATGTGATAACATTCGTATACATCTCAAAACTTGATGAATCTATTTTGAACATGACGTGATCTTAAGCGGCTCTCATTGGGTATACTATTGACGTGCATCCATTCCTAACACAGTCATTTAGAGGGGTGCCGGATATACTGTAACTACTCATTATTAATTCTGTCAGGCCCATCATACCTCGTAAAAACCAATTTATCTTAGCTAGTCTGAGATAAATTGGTTTTTACGACCAGGAAACGCTTTCTTAGCTAAGAAAGTCGTGTATTAATTCTGATTCCTTTCTACGTTAACTGGATTGAAAAATACCATGCTATTTGATAACATCCCTTAGCTATTTGATTGATATTAAAAAAAAACAGTATCCAAGAGGATTTTCTTCCCAAAACCAGTTGATAAGAATAAATTGGCACAATTACTTCTGCAGTAACTATAACATCCACCGTCATGTTATTGTGGAGATCAATATTCTGTATGATTAATGTATCCTTAGGAACCTCGTTATGCCAGCCTATGGGGGAGCATTGTGGCACAAGAGATTTGATTTATATCCCATCCTTGTTATGGTTATCTCTTGAATTAACATCGCCTGTTCACGATTTTCTGACGTAATAACCCATGTTTGGAGGTGTGATTTAAATTTGAAAGAAAAATATCCAGTTCATATCCAGGTAATGATAATAAAGGGGATAAAGAAGAATCATAATCGTAAATAAAGAAAACGTTGCATATGATACATAATTACGTAAAAGTGTTGTCATTGCCTAGATTAGCCTCGAAGAGTCTAGGCGCTAGATTCTTCGAGGCTAAGCCAAGCCGTACTGGCTTGGCCGTATATGCTTATGGACAGAAGAGGCGGAGGCTTTCCTCTCATGACTGGAAGGTCAGACGGCAAATTCCATAAAACCCGTATAAAGTAAACCAAAAGGAGGATAACGAATAAACCAAAAGAACGAGTAAAAGAGTTAGTGACGTCCTCACGTCAATAACGACTATTTCTGTCAATAACTGGCAGAAATAGAGAAGTTTATAACTGAAAGTCTAGCTCTCCCCCACAAGGTGCATTTGTTCATTGACTTCATGTTTCTGTACAGTCGGCGAGTTTCCCTGAATGAGTGTAATGTCTCTGAGCATTGTTTGTGAAACAGAGTCTTGTTGTGGATCGCGCTGTCTAAACACTCTTAGCGTAACAATAGACTTAACATTTACGAATGGAGTTCATGGTAACTTGCGGACAGTTTTGTATTGTAAAGACATTTTGTATTTATACTGTGAGTGAATTTTGCCTGGGGTCGCCACTTAATATCGTTGCTTTTATCTTACTAAGGATATTATCATTAGTTGGAACTAATATTATAAATGTGAAAGTTCATGAAATTTTTGTCACTCAATCACATAAACTGCTGAAAGAATCTAGCTAAAATGCGATACAGGCAAGTCCCTGGAATAGGTTGGAACCTATGAATGGTTGCGGGATCAGAATTCCAGAGGAGCCGAGCTTTGGGCAATAGTTTATTGAAATATAATTTGATTAGTAATTTCTTTTTACAAATTTTCAAAACTAATTTTAATGAAATATCTCCACGATTTTGGCATCGATGCGTCTGCCAACAGTCTGTCAACTAGTTTTGACTTTTTAACGCCAATTGCGTGCGTCGTTGCTTATGTATCGAAAAAATGCGCACAATTTTGTTTGTCTCTACTAGTTTTTTTCCACTCAATTGATAACCAAGAACCAACTCATCCTCAAATTGGATATTAGTATAGCAACGAGTTGTTGGAATAGTCTCTATTGTAAAATTTCTAACATTTTGGGAATCTCCCAAGTATTTATTGCTGACGTTCAGGAAATTATAAGAATATCAAACTTAACTAAGATATCGATGATATCATAGATATTATCACTTTGATTTTCTGAATTTCTGTATCGGCTTTGCCGTGCTCGGTTAAAATTAGGTTGATTTCTCTAAAGCAAAAGTTAACATGGATAAATAGACAGCATTAATCGTATCTAGTTCAGCAGAAAATACGTACGTACTATAAATAAGACTTGAATAGTTTTACCGACCAGCTGTGTAGTTATACTGTTCAGGAAAATAAAACTAACCGTGCGCCGGCGCGTCGTCGTTAGCAACTGTGATAGTAGATCAATTTATTAGTTAGTAGATCGGTGTCATCGGCCCGCATTCCCATAATGTAACTCCTGTACACCAGGATCAACAGTAGTCCTACGAAACATGGAGTAATGACACTTTGAAAGTCTCAAGGAAAATCTAGAAACTTTCTCGAAATTGTCTTGGAAAATGCATCGAATTTAATCAGAAGTAAATTTAAGTTAAAATAATAGATAGGTCAATAATTGTTCGTATATTACGGGTTTTTACTTACGATAAGGTTTGATCATTCCGAGACGGTAATATTTGGCCGGGAGGCAGTAAGTAGATACAGTTAAAAAATATAGAATTTTGCCTTGGCAAGTTGACACTCACCGGGTGCTTCCGGCTGTTGCCATCTCGGTGGGAATTGAGCCTAAAATCATTTAGAATAAGGTTTCGGATGAAAATGGAAGGAAACAATTTCCACTCGGATCGTTTTTGTTAAAAGCTTCCCGTTGGCGTCAAGGGAAATGATACATTATGTTAATTTTGAACGAAAACCATTTCCTTCGCATATTGAAGGTTTTCCATCGTGTTCTAAAGTGATAATGACCAAATGTAAGTAACATCGTATATTTTAGGCATTCTATTACTGTTCTATCAATTCTTTTGTATAACATTTTTTTTCCTTTATTCTTTGTTGTCTGTCCCTTGCTCTAAAGACTGATTTTTGCGAAAGACTTCTATCATACACCCTTTTCATTGCATCGTCCAATATTATATGATAACATTGGGCCAATTGGGTCTATAGCCGTAATTAAATATTATTATAACGTAACATTACATACATTACAGTCACGCCTCTTTTCCAGTGGGATAGGCAGAGACTACATGACCCTACTACGATCCTGATACATCTTTCACTTCTTCTACTTTCATAATGCATACATGTTCGCGGGTTTCGGGTACTCTTGACTTGTCCTTTCTTTAAAATGCCTTCGATCTGATTGATATAACGTATTAGACATACGTTACGTAGGCAACCCGGTAGGTCGGCCCTACCGGGTTGGCTATCCGCCTCATAAACCTGTTTCGTCAGTCTTCTTTCGTTCAAACTCTTCACGTGTCCGAACCATTTACATATTCCTTAACTTTGCCTCTACATCTTCAACCACACCGCAACGTTCCCTTATTACGCTGTTTCTCACTCGGACATAACATTACCTTCGTTAATCATTTTTGTTTCGCAAAATTATACGCAAACTTTTATTTGCATCTCAGCAGTTGTACACATGAGACAGGTGCGAGAGGAGAAAGTTTTTTTTAATGAATATGAAATGTAAAATGACTGTAATTTATTCTAACCTCAGACAGATGAAATTGTTTTTTATCTGTAATATGTACTGCCAATGTTAAAAATGGGAAGCTGATTGTTAAACTGTACAATTGAGACTGTATTATCATCATCAGCATCCTAGCATTAATCGCGATTGTGTCCAAAACTTGCACTTTGGAGCTCGGAGGCTGCACGGCTACGCTTTCTCCTCCTGAAGTGGCTCGTTACTTTATTAATGTGCTAGAGGATACGGCGTGCTTCTCACGAGCCTAAATTGTTTCCTCTGATAAAGGAAGCCCCAGCAATTGTGGCTATGTCTGGCCAAGGGTTACTGCCTCTCCCACATAGTGATTTTAGTCAGTCTTCGACAGCTTCGTACTCCTGGTCGTATGCTACTCAATCTGTACTATCCGCTCCGTTTAAAACTTCATACTACATGCATGATGATACTTATCTGTGCCATCCGCCATTATAAATGACGGCCTCGGCAGTACCGGGGTCAACGAAACAATTTTCCCAGTCTCGTTAACGGAGTGAGGCGAACGGGGTGGATGGTACCAACTCGATATGAGGTATACCAAAAAGAAATGAAGGTGTGGCTATAGACCGTGGTATAAATATTTTTTTTAAAGAATATTAGCAATCAAAATTACCTACTAATATTCCCGTTAACCCCTCCAGCTAAGCTAAATTGCTTGTGTTAGGACTGGGTTCCGGTTGGTAGTGTAATGGCCAGGATTCGATCCTGGGACCTCTCGATCGTAAGGCCGACTCCTAAACCGCTAAGCTACCGACGCTTCCTTGCTCATTTATTATTGCTCGGTACATATGTCTTGGACCAAGAATGTACTCAAAATATGCTCTATACGCGCAGTATACGTTTCTTGGGTGTCTTTTGAGGATAGCCCGTAGTGCTACTGCGGTGGATGAGCTCAAATTCACCAAGCATAGATTATTACAAAACAATGCGCGCGCGTCAGGGCCCCGTTTGTATCGCGATTTAGGTCCGAGATACGAGTCCTGAGGTAAACACCAAAAAAATTAAGGTGTGGGTATAGAACTATAGACCGTGGTATATGTAGGTATATTTTGTAAAGTAGTTGCAACGAATGTGTAATGTGGTGTTGAAGATTTGTTGGCAGGTGCCGAAAAAACAAACTAGTAATAGGATCATTTTATTTTTTTAATGGTTTTCTATACTTGAGCCAAATTCAATAAAAATGTTTAGCTATACTAGCAAGTATATTATCAGACTCAAAAATATACACAGAGCAGTATAGTTTTGTTTTCAAATTGTATTTTAAAAATAACTAGCTGATTTGATCCCGTTCCCGTTGCCCATGGGAACCTATTCCCGGGACAAAAATGCCTATGTGTTATTCTAGTCTGTTATCTATCTCTATACCAAAATTCAGCCAGATCTGTTCAGCCTTTAGAGTTTTAGAGCGTGATTGGATAACAAACATCCAAACATCTAAACATCTACACAAACTTTCACATTTGTAATATTAGTAGGAAGTAGGATACGATAGGATACCTACTTAGCCAAGTCATCATCATCTTCACGGCGATTGCCTACCTACTTAGCCAAGTCATCATCATCTTCACGGCGATTGCCTACCTACTTAGCCAAGTCATCATCATCTTCACGGCGATTGCCCAGTTGCATCCAACGTTTGTATTTTGGAGCCAGAGGTTTGCTTAAGTACTTACTTTTTATATCGATCTCGGCATTTATCTTTACCGGCACACGGTAGTTGGCACTTTAGGTAAATGACATTCAGAAGATAATTTTTTGCTGTTTAAAGGTACGATTTCGTAGCCGACCGCAGACCGCAGCAGCAGACGTATGCAGCAGATACATGAAATAGATACGATCGTGAAATAGACTTGCATATTATATTATGTAACATTGTTTATTGTTTTAATTTGCTTCTCAATGGTTTAACAAGTATGTATGTGAAAAATTTGTAGTTAATCTAGTTATAGACAAATGAGTGGATTGCAGGACTAACTTTCTTTGCGGTCGGATAACGTGTCGTCTTTCGCATACATTACTTTTTAAACTTCGATACGGATAAATGGCACCATTGAAAAACAGCAATGAGTTAAAACAATAATATTTTCACATTCAAATCTATATCACGGTACACTGTAACTGCTGCTGCGGTCGGCTACGAAGTCATACCTCATAGGTGCGCACGCATCAGATGCGCGTAATTCACTGCGGCTTCTCAATAGTCCCCATATCCGTATCGGAGTTTAACAAGTAATGGGTACGCTGTATCTGCTGCATGCGTCTGTCGTTGACGTATGCGGTCGGCTTCGGAATCACACCTTAAAAGAAAAGAAGGCAGATATTGATAACATTCGATTACGTATGTTAGTATTATGTAGTTCCTGTCATTGCGTCAGAGCAGATAATGTGCAACACTACCAGCTTTCAACAATCAACCCAGCCTTAAATCTTTAAGATTGAATGTGTCTTACTCGTTATAGATTGTAGATTTTGATATTATATAACGAATGTCATCAATCATTTATCCGATATCTATTAGAATCAATACCCGTCACATGTCATAATTGGAATCTGTTGAAACTAGATTAGATTGTGATTGGGCTGTCAAATTAAAAATGGATTTACTTATTTGTTGTTAAAAGGGCGGGATCACGGAGGACAGAATATGATTAGTAAACGGAGATGGCCCAGTGAAATTTCTCGTAATAAAAACGCGTCGCCAAATGCGGGTGAGAAGAAGACGCGGGGGGCATAACGCCATACCTCGTCCCCCACGCGTCTCTTCCCCTAAGTCTAAGCCCCTCCCACTTTTTAGAATGCCATCTAGTGTAGCATGGCGAAACCGAATAGAAATAATGCATGCAATTTCCATCGTAGTTTGACCACTCGCCACAAAGCGCTGCACAGAATTCTAGAATAATCTATGTGTTTAATGACAGCGGGACCACTTACATATTGACCACTATATATACAAGCTGTTGCCCGCGGCTCCGTCCGCGTGGAATTCTGATATAAGGAATATAAGGACATAATGATTGGGTTGCATTATTGGAGTTTTAGCGCCTTCGCTGGCATAGGCGGGTGCGGGTCACGGACGTCCGGCGCGGGCGTCCGCGCCGTGTCGCCTGTCCGTCGCGGGCGTCCGCTGCTCCGTCGCGGACGTCCGCGACGGGCGTATACCAGTATAATTTCAATAGCGTCGGTGTACAGTCGATAACTATGGATCATTTATTGATATATTACTTAACCAAAACACGACGACGTGAACAAAGGTGTCAGCCAATTAGCCCATATTATGTCACGTCTAGATTGTTGTGTGGAGAAATTGTAACCAAGTTTTCGTATAAGAATGTACAGCTATCATAATTAGTTTAATGTAAATCAAAGACAATTTTGCACGGTTTGTCAAAACTGAAGAGAAAGAGGTGAATTCCTTTAGTTCACGGAATTTTTGGTTTTACTTTACACAATATACCTATTAGCAGGGCTGGCTCGCGGCTCACTTGGGGGACAAGTGGTGCAATGCATCCGGGAGCAGGTTCCTGCTTTTGCATTTTATATTGATATAAATAAATGCTTTATTTGTAAAAAAGTGATTGTAGTTACATACAGGTAGGTAGTTCACGGTAGATCTTAAAACTATTTACACTTACAATCTTGTGGTTTGAAGTTCTGTTTCCTTGATAGGTTAGTTATAACCTGTAGTAAGGAGTAACAGTCCCCTTCCCTATGGTTTTCTCTAAAATATAATGACATATATGCTAGTACAAAACTTGTAATACTGCCGAGTACAATTATATAACTACAAATGAAAATACATTTTACTTAAATTCATGCAGTGATTAATCATTAGTGCCTGTGTGTGTGTGTGTGTGTGTGTGTGTGTGTGCGTGCGTGCGTGCGTGCGTGCGTGCGTGCGTGCGTGTGTGTGTGTGTGTGTGTGTGTGCGTGTGTGTTCCTGATTGTAGATATGATGCGCAAATACATAACAAAGCCACGACAGATATGTTGTTCTATGAATAATATAAGACTGACCTTCAAAATAACATTCTATTTGAGTTCCGTTTACCAAAAAATTTCAAAGGTATTTGCCGTAAAAAAGCTTTCAGTTTGCAGCTAATAACGTAGCGGCGGTCGATGATTTTGTTGAAACAGACCCGCTCGCGTGCTCCGTCGCGCGGACACACGGCGCGTGCCCCGCTACCCGCGTGGTGCGGGTAGCGGGGCCCCGCACGCCACCCGCGTCACGTGTGACGGGTATCTGCCTCACGTAGCGCTGCTCTTGAAATAACATGAAACAAGCACGCGAAGCGGACGTCCACGACCCGCACCCGCCTGTGCCAGCGAAGGCGCGAAGTATCCCTAACTTTTCCAAAAAGGAAATTAATAAAGCAAGAAAATAATGTAGAAATATAAAAAAATGATGTTATTATATAGTAAAATTTTATTTATTTTTATTTTATTTATTTTATTTTATTTTATTTGGAAAACAAACAGCATTAAAACTATGCAACATCTTCTTACATAACTTCACTTAAGTATTTCTGGTATACGTATATACAATTAGGTATAGCAAAAGGCCGTAATTTTTTAAATCCCTTTTTTGGTATTATAGAAGTCATCTTCATTGAAGGGCCTCGAACAGATTCTGGAATATTTTGTGGGGTACCTACCAGCTGGAAGGTCTATTTAAAATACGTACCTATCCACGCATTTTTTTATTTCTGGCTTACTGTGAAATCTAAAATGATATAATATAATGTTGACAATTTTATTGGCTTCCTAAAAATAATGTGAATATAGTGGTCTCACTACTATGATGCACACCATTTATTTTAAACAAAGCCATCTGTAGAATTATAGCAGAATCATTTAGCCCCCCTAAATAATTTGGGCAGATACCGAAAGATGGCTTAATTTTTTTATTTTCAATTTTCTATTTCACCCAAATATAATGTAAGAATAAATAAAATAACAATTGCGGAATTACTAATGAAGTCCGGTGAAATTATTGTGGTGATTTTTTTATAGAATGAATTGAATTGTTGTTACAACATTATACAAGTAAGACAAGGTAACTTATTTCTTCTCTCCGCTAGATGGTTCTATAAAGACATTTTTTTTCTAAAAATGAAAATAAAAATATAGCGGACTTACTGATGAAATGTTATATCATCAATATATTTAAACATCTTATCTCTACAATTTGTACACCCTTGTGTGCGGTACTTCATTCTTAAATCGGGTCAAAACTCTTTTTATCGTTGAACTTTTAACCAAAAATGACAACCGATCGCAACGACGTGCCACTAGAACTGAGTGGTGACGTCACAGAACTGACGTCTATATATAGGAGTCCTTTTGACAGTATGGAAGCACGCGACTCGATTGCCTTTGCAACAACTCCGCTATCATTTCCTTCTCCATGGGCGGGATAGTTTCTGCTTTGTAGCCCGGAGTAGCTTTTCTGGACACGAACTGGCTGGTCTGACCGGGTACTGATGAATTTCTTACAACTCTGCCCTTCCTCTACCTACTACTTGCAAAGTAATTATCGAATTTATAACGAAATATCATCATCATCATCATCATTTCAGCCATAGGAAGTCCACTGCTGGACATAGGCCTCCCCTATAGATCTCCAATAAGACCGGTTGGAAGCGGCTCGCATCCAGCGCGTTCCCTCGGCCTTAATAAGGTCGTCTGTCCACCTTGTGGGTGGACGTCCTACGCTTCGCTTGCCGATACGTGGCAAAATAACAAAATATACAGGGTTGAAATCTGAAAATATAGCTGATGTCCGCGGCTCCACCCACATGGAACATTAAGACTGTTCCCGTGAGCCACAAGAACCTATCCTCGGGACAAAAAGTAGTCCATGTGTAATTCCATAATCTATCTCGTGCCATATTTCATCAAAATCCGTTCCGCCGTTCTGGCGTGATAAGAAACATCCATACTTTCCGCATTCTAAAAATAGTAGTAAGATTTTGTTTCCACATTTGTACAGAACAAGCTCTCCAAAGCAAATACGTCTAATTAATATTCTCTTAAGATAAACGTTGCATTCAATACCACTAGAACATTCTATGAACAATGTCTTACAAGTATAGGAGTCAGCATTCTAGTATCTAGGTCACAACACGATGTTTGTTATCAATGCAGTACGCAAACAATCCTCATCTCGTTAATATAGTTTATCGAGAAATCTCGCGTGATAACACCGCTATCTGAAACGCTACTGATAACGCTCTTTACTGTGAGAATTTATAAGTTTTCTTAAGTGGGCTTAAGATTATCGTTTACTTGGTTGTACCCGCGACTTTGTTTGGACGATAAATTAGGATTTGTAGATAACAGGGGGATTCTTATTTGGATACGTATTGCGAATCTACGAGTATACTAATATTATAAATGCGAAAGTAACTTTGTTGGTCTGTCACGCTTTCACGCCTAAACTACTGAACTAATTTTGATGAAATTTGGTACAGAGGTAGATTAGGCTTCGGGAAAGGACATACCTAGGTTATGTTTGGACGCCGATGCCGCTGGTTACGGCTAGTAAATGACTAGCTGCAGCCAAAGACTACGCCGAAATTGTTATTTACTGGAATAAAAGTATCCTTATAATCCTTCTTTGGGTTGTACCAAACCCAAATTAAATTACATAAAGATGACATTACATTACATAATAGTAATAATATTCTACAGAGTTCTAACTAGTCTATAATGTAATATGACTTCTACAATGCTGAATACTAACAACAAAACGAAATAACCACTACATAGTTCATACAGTTCCGTGATTATGTGATGGTCCGATGTTCATGGGCAAGCGCAGGTGGGAGGCGAGAGTGGGGGTAACACGCCACCTAGCGAAAGTACACACCCTAATTTACGTTTAACTGCTACATTCGCATAATCTTGCGAAATGATTGCGATAGAATTATTTGCCAGAACGAGTTAGATAAATATAGTTTGCTGGCCAGTTTTGAAGGCGATATCATTATTTTTGTTAATGGCACTCCGCTCTTTTTATCACGAAGAATGAGGGCCATTATTTTAGATAGATACCAATATTGTTAAAACGATGGTCTCCAGTTTGTCGACCTCGGGAGATGAATGCTCAGTTCACGCCTCTTTAAAGAAAAATGTTGGTCATTATTTTCTGTTACATAGGTACCTACTAATAAAGGTGACAAAAACCTGATGGTGCATAATAGTGTAGCACTTTACCGATTGTACTCGATCAGCCCTCTTCTCGATTGAACACAATGGGAAATGTTTCACTAGCACCCTGCAAAGAGTTCCCCTATCCATATTTTTGGTTTCATCACCAGAGCAGTTTGATGGTGTCAATCTAGTTGTTACATAAGTATTTACAAGGGTTCTAACTAAATGATACAATTTTATTGCAAGCATTACTACCATGATGTGTTTTAGCCTGCAATTCTGAGAGAAAGGAATATATCTAAGAGTATATAGGGTCTATATATATCCTGCTCTTCCCCTAGACCACAGAATCGCACGTTGCGGTGGGATTCAAATTCACAGTTAATTAAATTCTACTTCCAAGATTTGTTTACATGTTTGCATAGTTACTTACAGGTGAAGTTAATAAAGGCGTAAGGTATAAAAGCAAGAAACAACTGTTACGTCATTACTGTTATCTAATTGGTTTGATCTGGCAACTGTGTATACTTTACTCGTTCGGGATTAGTGTTGCTAATAGTTTTGTTTTTGTTATCTTTGAATATATATAGCTTTTTATATAATTACGCCTGTTTAAATACATGAAGTGCAGACCGCGAATCGGCAAACGGAACGGAAGGTGAATCGCCCCCAGCAAGATGGACGATCTGAAAAAGGTGGCTGGGATAGACTGAATGCCTAATGCCTATGTCAAGCAGTGGAGTGCAATAGGCTAATTTATTGATTGATTGATACATGAAGCGTATTATGGTATGTAGATATATGAAAAATGAAGCTAAACTAGGTTTTCACGTTTTACTTAATGAATTTCGTTGAGTAACTAAACTGTAAAGACCAAGTTTAGTTTGTTCACTGGTGAACGGGTCTAACGAATACCATTTTTTAAAACCAAATCGTTCCATAGAAACCGAGAAGGGGGATTAAAGGGGATTTCCCACGTGAAAATAAAAGGTATGACTCGGAATCCTTCGTGTGAGTGAATTCCTCGTTGCGGCAACCCTGTGTGGAAGACACTGAATATCAGTACTCAGTGACACTACGCTGACCTCAATATGCTTGGGAATGCAGAAGTCAGAAAGATAATATCTGTTCATACACTACATACCGCTATCTGATCCGATAACAAAATGTTAGTGTTATGACTAACAGAGAGACGATTCGTTTGGCTTGCCGGTTGAGTAGTCGACTGCTGCGTCAGGGATCGCGGATTCGATTCCTACAAGACCCAAACAGTTATGTAGTATGATAATTAGTTTATATAGCTCTGGGTGTTTACATGTAGGTCATGCATAGCCTTTTCCCAATTTAGTTGGGGTTAATTTTCAGTCCTAACTACGAAACTGCTGAACATCGATATTACGTAAAGCGACTACCACAGTAACGTATGCCACTGCCGTGATAGATGGCTTAACGTATTCTCCAAGGCATGAAGGGGTCTCGATCTGTTAATCTTAACACCTACATGAGGTGACTAGATGGTCACCTTCTGTACTATACATATATGTACTAAACATTCACTTATCCTTTGAGAAGACATAGGCAAAGGCATACATATCAACACCTACGTGTACCTCAAGACACGTATCTTGTACCTAAATCGCAAGACAAACGAGGCCCTGGCGAGCGCGGACTGTTTTGGTTTTGTAATACCTATTCTTGGTGAATTTTAACTCGTCCACCGCAGTAGCACCCCATGCTATCCTCAAAAGACCACCAAGAAACGTGTACTGCGAGTATAGAGCACATTTTGAGCACATTTTAGGTCCAAGATATATGTCTCGAGCAATATTACGGGGTTGAATGAATGAATGAATGAATATTTATTTCCAAGAATATGGTCGTCCGTGCAGTTTTACATAGGCCGTTTAAATTGGGCGAAGAAAAGCTCACCACTAAGTTCGAGCCATAGTAAAATATCTCAGTTATTTTCATTATAATGGCACGTCTATACTGTCCGTGATCTGTGATAATTACATCATTATTTAGCTCTTTGCATTATATGAGTGTGTCATGCAGTTAACCTCTAAAGTCTTGCAGTTGAGTTATAAATAAATCATCGATCTATGTCTCCAACTAATGACAAGTTACGTCATTAATTTTATTCTACTCGTAGTATTGTATGTGGGCTGTGGGCATGACTCGTGAAGATGGTTTAAAGATTTTGTTTACTGATTTGCGATAAATCATATTATTGGTGGCTGCCCCGTGGCACTACCCAATGGCGCTACTGGTAGTGTCAAGGGTAAAATTCTTGCCCCATTACTTTTTAACCGCTTTCATAAAAAGAAGACTGTTTTCAGTTTGTAGTTTTATTTAAGTATGGTTTACATTCAATTCCACGTGTATCAATTAAGTACTATTTTTTTGATGGCAAGATGTTGCTTTAAGTGTGGTCCCAACTGCGGTCAGGATTTATTGATAAACTTTAATTTAAAAATAAAGAAAAATCAAGAAAATTAAATTTACAAAGAATAAGTACACCCCGTACCTTTATGACATCATTTGTTTAACATTTAATCTACATACCTAAGTGTTACAGCTAATTTATAGTACATGATGTAACAAGAATATAACTTAGGAGTTACACTTTACAGTAATCACCATAATCTTTTCTAATTATCTCTAGATCCATCTCAACTAGGAAATTCCAACAATTAAAGTATGTTTACGTGACTGCTAGACAGGAAATCAGTTATTACTAGTACTTTCAATTCATTGAAATAAAACCACTTTTTAACGGATTCTATCGCGATTTATTTGTCACTAGCTTTTGCCCGCGGCTCCGCCCGCGTGGATGTCGGTTATCGCAAACATAGCCTATGTCCTTTCTCAAGGTCTAATCTACCCCTGTACCAAATTGCATCAAAATCGGTTCAGTGGTTTAGGCGTGAAAGCGTAACAGACAGACAGACAGAGTTACTTTCGCATTTATAATATTAGTAAGTATGGAGTATGGATATGGATTATTTACTTTTAGGCCGACGTTTCGGCTACTTTACAGCAGCCATGGTCGCGGGGTGACGGGGTTCAATAAGTGGTATTCGCGTAAACCTCAGAAAATAGCAGTACTTTCAGGTTGGTTTTTCGATTACACTCGGTAGTTTTAAAGAATAAAATAAAAATAAAATAGATAAATCGTACCTAAACCTACTAACGTAACTAAACATATCCTAATTTTAAATATACATAAAGGCTTTCAATCAACTAGGGTCAAATAACTCAAAAAAATCTAACTCAAAGCAGGTGTTATAATCTAGTGCTCAAAACAACAACAACTCAAAATTATAACCCTCTTGCATGCTAACCCTTCGCGGTCTTTTATTCCTATTCTTTTGAGGGCCCAGTCCAGGTGCAAAAAACTAATAATATTGTGAAACTGCACCTGGTAAATGTTTTACCCCTCACTGACCTACTTTCGTAGAAGGCGAATTTTGCAGATACGTTATTATTTCTCCAGCCGCGCTACTAAATCTTTCTTCCTTTGGCGTGTTTTGCACAAGTTTTATTTAATGTTTGTAGTTATAGTACACACTTATATAAACAAGTACTTATTTTGTACAAAAGTATAAAACTTCGTAAAACTTTTATAAAACTTCAGTCTGAACAAAAGAGAAATGTTCCGAGCTACTACTAGTACTATTAATGGTACTTCTGTGACAAAGATTCCCAGTAGTACCGTTAATGGTACTAGTGGGACAAAAATATTCCCAGTTGTACCATTAATGGTACTAGTGGGACAAAGATTCCCAGTAGTACCATTAATGGTACTAATCAATGGTACAGTTGGGAAAGAGGGGAAAACACATGAGTGTGTACAAAAATATCTACACAAGGGTGTTCTAAAGTCTTCTACAAGATTTGCATGATGCTTGCATTGTATGTATTTGTTTTTTGGTAGGTATACGAGGGGTAAAACTGGGCACGTAAAGGAACCTTAGTGTACCGGAATGCATACTGTATGGATATCCACGATTTCATACTACATGGCCATCTCAGCATCTGCTACTTTTTGGTCATCCTATCTATCATAACCTTTTTGTGATGAATATTATTTTATCGGCAACATCAGGTATGAAATAAAGTGCATAAAGCTCGCAGAATCAACAATGAATAGGGTATTTGTTCCTTCTCTGTAGCCTTATCATCAGAATGTTACGTATTCAGCAACTGAAGAGAAAGTATAATATTAATATTCCCATGGAAATGCTGACGCAACGTATGGGTTTTGCGATGTAATGCGTGGGAAAAAAGAGCTACTTTATATTGCACAATCTGATGCAAGACACCATAGTAAAATAAGGGGAAAAGGTACCTATAAACTTACAAATTTACTTATTTTACGCATTTTTAAATGTACTACTAGGTATCTAGTGTAGTCTTTAAGGACCTTTTAGCATGAATGTATAAAACAGAGTCACAACTCACAATCACCTTAGTCACGGCTCAATACTCGTCATAAGTGTAGTGTGTTTTTGGTTTTCGCGGTATTTTTAAGTAATTTAAATAGTGACCTTGTTGATCTTCATGGCAATAGTGTTATAAAACAAAATAGGTCTTTGTTCCGCCAAGTGAAATGATAACAGTGTTTTATGTTCGATATTGTGAAACTGAAATATACTTTGCATGCCCATTAGTTTCCATTCATGGTATAACAGAATACAATGTGACATTTTTTATACCATTTGTTTATAATGGCAGTGGTAAAAATTTTCAATTCAACTTATGCGATAGAGAGGGTCTGGTGGCCGAGAAGTAAGTTGATATTTTCATAATTAATGCTGTATAGATCTGGTCATCTCGTCGTCAGTTCTGACAGCCTCCGTGGCGCAGCGGTAGTGAACGCGGCCGCTACGCAGGAGGCGCGTGTTCGATCCCCGCTCAGTGCAAATATTTGTGTGAATGAAATATGAGTATTTGCATACCGTGGCATTGGTCTGGTCGTGCCTCGGAAAGCACGTTAAGCCGTCGGTCCCGGTTGCCATAAGCACATCTATGGCAGTCGTTACGGGTAGTTGGAGCCCTCAAAAATCCAAAAACAACGATCTAACTGCAAAACTTCGATATCGCCTAATGTTAACATTGGGTTGTGGAGGTCAGATGACAATCGCTTCACGGAAAATATCGAGGTCTAGTCAAATCCGTGGTTAAGACTGGAAAAGCAGACCCCAGACTTCGAGCTGAAAGCTTCGGATGCGACTGGGAAATAACGCTAAGAGAAAGAAGAAGATCTGGTCATCATTCATTGTCATCTTTGCGTGAGTTCTGATCGCACTATAGGCTCTCAACTCAGTCAGTCAGTCTTAAGGCTTTTAATCCTTCGCTTTGCCCGGTCTGGATGTAAAGCAGGCCCTTTTTGGATTCCCTCCTACCGGGGCTACATGGAGGTGTCATGGCGAGACATTTGTTACCCACTGTATAATCGAGCGGTAAACTCGATAAACTCAAAACAAAATTATACTACAATAGTTTATTTGGATCACCATTTCATTTTATTGGAGATATCCGTCTTAATTCTATTAAAATTTGACATTGTAAGTGATATTGTAGCAATGATTCACAGGCGTTGAGAATAAGACAACGCACTTTATTACAGAATAGCCACATAAAAATAACTCTAGATGAAGGCACATGTAGTGGATTAATTTTGTTATCTGAATCATCTTTCAGAGATTTGGCATCTTTAATTCTATGAAATCAAACAAACAATTAGTAAGCTAAGATCACTACTGCCCAGAAGCGTTGCAATAAATTTTCATTTTGTTTTCCGTCGCATCCGAACGTCTTACATATATTCCGAGTATGCGCGTGAGTCGATCTTTGCAATGAATTTTGGACGCTTTTCAAAATGTTATTATGTATACTTCCTTCCTGAATTCCGAGATATGAAACATATTTTCCTTGTATAATCGTACAGTTTTTAGTTATTTTTTTCTTCTTATTTTATTTAAGTGACGTAACCTTAGTTCTCATTATTGTTGAAGTGAACACTTTACAAGAAAATCTTTTAATAACTTTTTCATGTTTCGATTGGAGGAAATAGTGATTTATAGCTGAGGTTTAGTATAGCAATACCGGATAGCCTCACTTTTGCACGATAAATTACGTTCTTTCAAAAAAGATGAATCATGGTTTTCTCAGACCGAATCTAGATGGAGAAAAACCCACCCTCTGAGGTAATATTGTCTTTAAGTGCAATATTTATGTTGACGTCCATACAATTTTCAAATAGCCCTTATTACCTCTCCTATTTACCCCATGGTTTTATTATTAAATTCAAAAGTCAAAATCAATTACAGTCACATATTGTCCATTGATAAACATACACGCGTTTACCGTTGAACAATGTTTTAGAATGTATCGATTCAATATAAAAAATATAATAAGGTATCAGCTATATTTAGACAGCTTGAGTCTGATTCATTCGTTTTTATTCAATATCGCCTTTGCCTGTCTCTTATCATTAAACGATACTTCAAATTAATAGTATTATTTACCTACGTTTCGCGATCGTCATACCCAGAGAGTATTTGTGCAATCTTATCTGTTCGAGATTTGAATATGACGTTTTTACTTTTTTAGTGTGACGATAGTACGATACGCGACGCACGTACACACTTTTTTTTTATGAAGGGGACTTGTTTGTTACCTGCCTGACGACTGACGAGTGCCACAAAGGATGGCTGGTACTGAGGGTTGTCTGGTGTAACAAGGCTTTGTGAGACATCTGGCTTTATGTTTTTTTTATATTGTCTTTTGTCTGTTTGAGTAGTACGTGCTACTTACCACGTGCACAGACACGCAAAAACGACAGTTTTGTCAATATTATACTATGTATTAACATAATTCTTTGTGTAGAATACTTTAAGTTAAGCGATGTGGCGCCAGTCAATTCGAAGATGGGTAAACGTTTACAAGGGCTTCAATATTGTGATATAATTTGTCGTTTTCATTGACTCATGGATTGTAGTAGATGATTCATAGATTTGTGGCTACGAGCATTGCCAAAAATGATAAGCAAACAGATCAAAGATCATGAAGAGACGGAAGTTTGAAATTGATATTGGTATGATGCCTTCCCATTTAGATAAATATTTACAAAGATTAAGAAAACACTTGTGTTTTGTAAGCCGGATTACACATTTGGCCCTACTTGCACCAATATTGACTACAGAATGTCTACATTACCACCAATTATATTTATTACCTACATTAAAATGAAGTAGTTACGTTATTTCATTTATTTGTATCGTTCGCACTCAGTGATAAGTGCTTGTCCTATTGCATTTTGTGCTTATATTGAAGTAAGCTAATAAGCCTTTACATCATTTCAGTAACTGCTTTTAAAGACCATTTATTACAATGATAAGTTTACTCAAATGACGGTAGTTCAATATTCTGATAATAAATTTAAGTTTATATTCTGCGTCGAACATTGGTTTACGTTGGCCCAACGTGTACAGCCAGCATAAAAAGCATCGTTGGATATAGTCAACGAAAATAGAACAATAAACATATAATAAGTTATGTAACTAGTGCCATCTGTCAGTGGTGTTGCCAAGATAACATGTGGTGGATTTAATTGCTCTGAATCGTGGCTGACCTCTGTGTCAGCCAGTTGCGAGTTGCCTAAACCGGTCGTATTATTCTTTTTTATGTATCTGATTGTGCACTATACAACCAATTAGATCAACCGCATGCGCACGTTTCAGAAAATGTCCTACTACTTTTTCCAATGACATTTCATAACATAGACATGTCATATGCTTACAAATCAACGTAGAAAAATGTGCCGAACTCACACACACACATTTTTAATTCATCTACACTTTTGGTGTATTAACTTCAGAGTAATAGTTCGTGCAGTGTCTATAAACATACGATGGCATTTTCGTTATTTTTTTTAAGTCACAGATGCTTCCGCTCAACGTCCGACCGGCGCACTATGGTTTAATTTCGTTAAAAGTTGCCCAAAAATATTTCTTTACTTTACTTAGTCGAAAAGGTGTATTTGAAAGAAAATATATATTAATTTAGTGATTTAGAATATTTATTGCAAAAAAAAATCATCAATAATTAATCCTAAAAAAATAAAGATTTTTGTACATAAGATTAAGATGTTTCTGTGGTAACTCTTGTACTTAAAATTGTTAGGCTTATAACAATTTTAAGTACACCGAAACATTTTCGTCATTAGACTTCGTCATCATCATCGTCTTCGTGACTACAATCGTCATAATGTGTTTCCTCTGATCGGTTTTCCTCTATTACATCATAAGTTTTATTTAAGTTTTTAGAAGCTAATAGCTCCAAAGCTTTTGATGACAGGGGTTCTTTTTTAGGGTTCCGTAGCCAAATGGCAAAAAACGGAACCCTTATAGATTCGTCATGTCTGTCCGTCCGTCTGTCTGTCCGTCCGTATGTCACAGCCACTTTTCTCCAAAACTATAAGGCCTATGCTGTTGAAACTTGGTAAGAAGATGTATTCTGTGAACCGCATTAAGAATTTCACACAAAAATAAAAAAAAGCATTGAATTTTGGGGATCCCCATACTTAGAACTGAAACTAAATTTTTTTTTTCATCAAACCCATACGTGTGGGGTATCTATAGATAGGTCTTTAAAAATGCTATTGAGGTTTCTAACATAATTTTTTTGTAAACTGAATAGTTTGCGCGAGAGAAACTTCCAAAGTGGAAAAATGTGTGTCCCCCCCTCTAACTTCTAAAATAAGAGAATGATAAATCTAAAAAATATATATGATGTAAATTGCCATGCAAACTTCCACTAAAAATTTGAACGAAATCCAATCAGTAGTTTTTTTTTTAATACGTCATAAACCGCAATTTTCGCCTTTGCTACTACGGAACCTTTCAGGGGTGAGTCCGACTCGCACTTGGCCGATTTTATTTCTGTGATTCACTAAACGTGAACAAGAGAAAAACGGATCTGAGGAAAGCAATAGTCTGCACAGTACATCGTAATTGCAATCTTCTCTTGTAAATTTGCGAGCGAAATTTACTCTATATTGCCTAAAGTGTTTATTCCTTGCCTCCGCTGCTTCTTCAGACAGCTGGCCTAATGGATGAATAGCGTGTTTTATCACTGAAGTGCCGTGTATTGAAATTACTCTTAAATGTCTTGAGAATATTTTTAATAGTGTCCTGTTTGCAACCAGTTTCGTTGGCCAAATGTGTGTACAAATACTCGAATTTTTTATCAATATTTTTCATTGGTGACAGTTTAATAACATCAAATAATTGACTTCTAGTATAAATTTTACATCCTGGAAGATAGAAAAATAAATATACTCACTTAATAAAAAAATTATAAAAAAGTGATTTGTCACCCTTTGTCCTAAAATGGGTCATATTATACAGATTAGCAAAAATTAGCAAAATTTTATTTTAATACTATATAGTTGATAGCTAAACCTATAGGATGATATTAAACTTATAGCCGCACTTTGCCCTACTCATAAACATAAACCTTCGAGAAGGTTGGTAACACGATTATTTTTAGTCTTCAAAACGGGCAAGTAATATGTTGATATATCTGGGCCAAATGTAAGACTACTAATGCTAAAACATATTAATACAACACTTCTTACCTTCATTATTACTATCCATTATTCAAACAAATCGGTTTCAAACAAAAATAAGCGAAGAGCAAAACACAAACATTAAGTTAATTTTATACGTCAACAAGTAACAATATTAATCGCGTACAATATTGAACTTTACCGAGTGACTACTAATAAATAAAGTGATTATACGTACATTTGAAGGTAGTTTCATATAAAGAATTTATCTGGCTGTCGATTGGTGTAAATCATTAAGAGGTTTGATCATTTTTGAAAATTGGACTTATGGGCAACTTTTAACGAAATTAAACCTTAGTGCGGCGCCGCTCGGCACGCGGTACTAGAGGCAAACGTTCCAATTGACTCGTTTTCGAATCTTCACGATTTTCGCGCAATAACATATCTACTTCTTTTTATATAATATCTTTGACTTTTTCGAATTGAAAAGAAAAATGAGAAAGAAAAACAAATAGTTACTCAGTATTCTTCAAGTTATAAGCAATTTGGTTCAGCGGTTGAAGTGTGAAAAGGTAACAGATAGATTTGCTAATAGTAAAGTAATAGTTTTGGTCTCTTTAATTATGATGTTGCAGGTTTAAACTACACTTAGTATACCACTGCTGTGAAACCACTCCTACCTAACACACGAAATTTACCTTAAAATGATGTTTTATTATTTTGATAGAAAACTAAACAATTAGCTTGGCTCCGTGTCAAGAGCCAGAAAAAGATAAAAAGAAGCGGGAATCGATACGCTTCGTGTTTATTTTGTAACTCTCCATTGGCTATGGGCATTCAGTGAGCCGTGTTGATTGTTTGGCAAATACAAGGGTTTCACGTTTGAATTAGGAGTTGCCCAGTGACCATTATATCCCTGAAAGGTAGACAGAGCCGTAACAAAACCCACTTTTCACCAACTAAATTATTCAGTCAACTGCAAAAGACTCCTATATTTTGTGGACAATTTTCATGGACTGTATATTTTCTTCTGTCTCTTAGTCGCTTTGTGTGATATTGATATCCATAGGAAGATATGGGAGCTCTTTTAAAGTCCGCATCGAATTCAGTCGGATGTAAATGAGACGGAGTTGTAAACATAATGGTGATTTGTTATATTATTATTAAATTGTATTACAGCATAAAACAATGCGAGAGATGCCAAGTTTGTTAATAAATTAACACGTTTTATGCGCAAGCGCTTTTGTGCACGATGCTTTGACGCATGTCTGACGTAACGAGGTCGAAATTCGTGAAGAAATTTCAATAATAACAATATAAATAACGACACACTGTAGGTATACGCATATGAGTGGACAATAAATGCGCCTCTTCATTTGATTCTTATTTGCATTCCTTATTTACATTTCATTATATTAAAAGGTTTCATTCATGCAACAGAAGGAAAGGACGTAGTAAAAGGACCTATTTGGTAAATAAATATTCTTTTAGCTAACATATATATACTTCCATAGTTGTATCATAGATAGCTTACCCAGACTTGACTTATTCATTCGCTCTTGAAGACCACACCATCGTTGCATACTTTTTTAAACTTTCATAACTGCAACCTTTTGCATACCAGATAATAATAACCACAGCATAGCTTTATAAGTACTAATCTGCTCCGCTTGGTTCCCGGTAAAGTAGAATTTGGGCTATCCCATCTCTTCCCATGCGGTGTCATGGCGACTCTGTTTAACATCTCAGCTCGAGTCAACAAATACTGCCCGGAAACCGGCAATAGGCTCACCCCCTATTACGTGAGACCAAGTACAATGGTGAGAGGCAGGTGTTAATCAACCTCTACCAAACCTCCGGGACAAAGGCGTTTATGTGTATGTATCTTTCTGCTTTTTTGAATTAATGAATCGCGAACACAACAATGTATTTGCATTAAGACAAATGTCATAGAAACGGTGGTACATACAAACAGAACATTGTATTTCAATATGTATACGACAATATTTACTACGACAGGTGTGTTTATGAGTAAATTGAATGTTTGTTTCGTTAATTGCCGCGTAATGACTTCTCGTATGAATTTATTACTTAACTATATTCTCACCACTCGAGTCAAAGAGCTTATGTCATATTTTGTATGCAACAAGCTGTTTATTTTGTGATTTGGAGGTAAAGTTAACCTATCATAATGCAAGTTAAGTTAAAATTCGGTCTCGATTTACTCTTAAACAACCAAATGTCAAAAATATTCAAAAAAAGATGACAATTTCAATGAAAAGGGGACCAATCATCGTATTTTTTTAATCGTTTTTAAATGCTCAATGAGGCCATTTTTGACCAGATTTAGGTCTCGTAGTGCCAGGGACTGTACGAGAAGACCACTTAAAAATGCCATGTACAGCATGTTCTAATTCCCAAAACTATCGCTTGCAATACTGGCATCACGTCCATACAAAGTAATTAAATAATCTGGCGTGGCTTGATAATGCATCACTCGAGATTTTAGCATAGTTGGCAACTAAAATGATAGCCTTTAATCTTTGGACTTCACTCATAGCTTTTCATCTAGCGGGATGAAGTAGCATGAAGTCGTGACATGAATGATCGGGTCGATGAGTTCAGTTTCGGTAGTACCTACCAATTTATTTACACACATAGTGTTTTCACACCTTTGTGAGTCGAGTTTTAACCCCTACATTTCATTACCTATGTTAGGTATATATGTATAGGTACTTCGCAGACAGAATTGTATTAACACCTATGTATGTAAAACAAGCTGTGGAATGAACTCCCTGCGGTGGTTTTCCCAAACGACTACAATATGGGGTTCTTCACGAAGGGCATTAGAAGGTTTCTTCAGGGTCGGCAGCGCGAGTGTGACGCCCCTGGTTTTGCATACGTCCATAGGCCACGGTGATCGCTTCCCATCAGGTGGGCCGTGTACTTGTTTGCCAACTAAGTGGTATAAAAAAAAAACACCCCAATTCGCAATCTATGTTCCTTCGGTTCCACGTAGTAGTATATATAACTGGGTAACTTTTCGTGGGCTTTGGGTGTTTTCTGTTGTATAGAGAACATCCTTTTCTGATTCGCGTTGTACGATAGCTACGAGAAAAGATAGTCACTCCACTATTTGTATTCATTTCATTCATTCAATCCTTAAATGTGAATTTTGTTAACTACTACTAACAGCGCCATCTCTTGAAACCTAACGTAACTATAAAACATTATCTCGATATAAAATTTGTTTTATTTCAAACAGTTACACTATAGCCAACAGACACGTCTTTACATATAGATTACACTTCACTAGTTCTAAATAACTATCTAAACAGTTGTAAACAGACACATAGATGGGTTTGCACAATTTTCCTAAGATAAAAATACACGATTGATCGCCAAGTATATTACTTCATGATCGGCAACAATCCATCGATTGAATCATACAGTTTACTTCTAGTTGAATCATTTGAAAGGTTATGTGTTTGTTGAGACCGGTATACACTTGTCTGGGTTGTGAGGATTGAGAGCCATTACTGTTGTATAGAAATAGAAGTATATTATTTCGATACGTTATGATGATGAATATTCACATGGAGTAATCTGACATGGCTACTTGGGTACAACATTTTGATTGTTGCTAAAGGCTTGTCCAGCTTTGTCTTCTGCGCTGATGGCACAGAAACTCTCTGTTCTTATAGGATCGGCAGCTCGAGTGTGACGCCCCTGGTGTTGCACTCGTCCTCATGGTATAAAAAGCAGCAATACAATTCAATATCCTTAATAGTTTCTGCGCACTCTGTTATTCATTAGGTACCTACTAGTTTATTTATCTTCGTAATTTGTACTCGAATAAAAAGCAACGATAAACCTTTTTAAATGAGATCCGAAATAGCTTTGATAACCTACGTAAAGAGTAAATTCACGTAGAGCATTATATTTTGTTTATATAATGAGTTCTTTATGCATGGCGATAAGCTGATAGAATTGTATTCTAGTACTTACGTTACATGTGTGGAATGTTGAGATATCACAATTATTTATAAAAAGAAGAAGAAAAAAGTGATATTTAAAAAAGAAATGTAATGTTAGGAAAATTACACACAATTAATAAATTAAGAATAGTACATTATGGTACAAGTGAGCAAAGTTGGTGATTACCGCCGAGGCGCCTTAAAAGAGCCGAGGACGGTAATCATCATACTCACGCGTGCCATACGACGTTTTACAACACACTTGCGAATAAAATAATACTACAAAAGTACAAATACTAAATAAACAATCATCATCATCATCATCATCATTTCAGCCATAGGAAGTCCACTGCTGGACATAGGCCTCCCCTATAGATCTCCAATAGGACCGGTTGGAAGCGGCTCGCATCCAGCGCGTTCCCGCGGCCTTAATGAGGTCGTCTTCGTCTGTCCACCTTGTGGGTGGACGTCCTACGCTGAAATAAACAATACTACAAATTAATTCGTTTTCCTATGTGCGCGCATATAACAATGGCGGTCAGCCATATTTAAAAAAAAATGAGGTTTGAATTTAACTTTTTTTTACTGTTTTTTTTTTCTGTACTTAGAGAAAAAAAAAGTTAAATTTGAGTGAACATTTTAAACAAGTAAGTATTACAAGTTGAAATTATTTATTTAAATACGAAAATGCATCAAATGAACATACGATAGGCATATTAATTTATTCGTACTATTAAACACATTCTTTTTTGTATCGAAACTTTTTTAGGAACATAGAAACTTAACCATAAAATTTAAAAAAGAATCTATAACTCACTTGTGAATAATAGCAATGAAAAAGTCACAGTTTGATAATAGGTGTCATTACGTGCATATTTGCGGTGAAATAATAGCACTTTTATGAGCAGGTGTGTTGTAAAAAGCTTTATCTAATTTCAACACCGGTGACATTAGTTTTTCTCTATCCTAGCGTTAATTCCCAGTCGCATACGAAACTCACCTCGGCGTCTGGAGTCCGCTTTACCAGTCTTAACTGCGGATTTGGCTGGACCTCGATATTTTACATCTGAACTCCACAACATAATGGTGACATTAGGCGATATCGAAGCATTGCAGCTAGATCGTTTATGTTGGACTTTTTAGGGCTCCAACTGCCCGTAACGACTGGCATAGATTTTCGTATGGCAACCGGCGACATTAGATATGCGTTGCTATTTCATCAATATGGACACGAGTATGACCAGTCTCTTGTATCCAGTCTCTTGTATCCAGTCTCTTGTATCCAGTCTCTTGTATCCAGTCTCTTGTGCCCAGTTGACGAAGAACCCATATGTTTAAGTGATTGATTTCATGATATTTCAAATTTAAATAAATTTTTTGATTGTCCCTTTTGCACCCGAAGCTCCCTCTTTGAGACCGGGTTCCGCTTACCTATATTTTCTTTGTTGTAGTGATAACAACACGTAACTACACAGTTCGCTTACTTGTCTAGCAAATAGTCACCTGATATTGACACTTATAAGTGCCTATTGAACAAAAATACCGTAAATTGATCTCCAAGCGATAAGCTATGGAAGATTGATAAATAATCTTGTCTATTATTTTTGACTGCCACTGTGTCTCTTTTCTTATCAGGGATTACCGTTATGGTGTCAATCGATCATAATTTATAGAATAGTAATAGGAAAAGATAGGTGTGGCGGGCGTAGACGCAGATTAGGATGCAGATACACTATATATTCTATAGCTTCAAACTATCTTTCTTATCCTAGACTTTCCTATTGGAAATCTGTTCAGCTGAACTAGATTTTCATATTTTGCTTCATGAAATTCACTGAGTAATGACGGGGACGAACTGCGAATGGGACGAACTGCGAATGGGACCAACCGCGAATGGGACTAACCGCGAATGGGACCAACTGCGAATGGGACTAACCGCGAATGGGACCATTTGCGAACGGAGGACGAAGTGCGAATGGGACGAAGTGCGCATAACCCATTTTTATAAAGGACTCGTCAATATGACTTGACCTGCCTTGATGGTAAGCTGAAAGTAAAGTTTCAGGAAAGAGGGTTACCATTACAAGCACCTAAAATTTCACAATGGTTGCTTTATGGTAACTTGACGACTTCTTCTTCCTCTTAGCGTTAATTCCCAGTCGCATCCGAAGCTTTTTCAGCTCGGAGTCCGGAGGAGGTCCGCTTTATCAGTCTTAACTACGAATTTGGGTAGACCTCGATATTTTCCGTGAAGCGATTGTCATCTGACCTCCACAACCCAATGTTAACATTAGGCGATATCGAAGTTTTGCAGTTAGACCGTTGTTTTTGGATTTTTGAGGGCTCCAACTACCCGTAACGACTGCCATAGATGTTCTTATGGCAACCGGGACCGACGGCTTAATGTGCTCTCCGAGGCACGACCAGACCAATGCAAATACCCATATTTCATGAAGACAAATATTTGCACTGAGCGGGGATCGAACCCGCGCCTCCTGCGTTGCGGCTGCGTTCACTACCGCTACGCCACGGAGGCTGTCCTTGTAGGTAACTTAACGACTTATTCAGATACATTTTCGTATGAATGAACCCGGGACTGTAGGAAGAAGGCAACATCTGTGCTGGAAAGAGTCATCCAATCCCTTGGTTCTTGATATTATATTCTGCCTCCTACGTGGGCGACATCTAAGTCCTGTACGTGTTGTCCTGTAAAGTCCAGAATAGGAAAGATTTTATTCATCATCATCATCATCATTTCAGCCATAGGAAGTCCACTGCTGGACATAGGCCTCCCCTATAGATCTCCAATAGGACCGGTTGGAAGCGGCTCGCATCCAGCGCGTTCCCGCGGTCTTAATGAGGTCGTCTGTCCACCTCCAAGATTTTATTCACTGAAACAAAATTCTAACATAAATAATATTGTAACTATTCTACATAATATCACAAACAATAGCTAATATCTCTATCTTTTAATACCGCCTTTCTCTTTATAAACAGAACAAAGTAAATAAACATACTAGTATGTTAAGGAGTTTACATGTTTGCATGTTTATCAATGTTTCGTAACATAGTGACTATAATTTATGTGAGGTTCGCGTCGCCAATTTGCATAGGTAAAGATATATTTGCATGCTATGACCATTTTATAAAGTGACTTAGATAGTAACTTCGCTTTTTGTAGTAGTAAGTTGGTATCATATGGACTCCATTTGGTATGCGTTTTCCGGTGGTAGGTCCTTGCGATAATCCCGGTGGATTCCGAGGCTTTCGCCTTAGAGTCGGAGTGCCGCTTAAATATAATGTAGCTTAGTTTATTTAGTCACTACTGTCTGACCTCCAAGCCTGAATTGTGGTTAGTGGCCAATCACTATAGATGTCCCGGCCTCCATCTTGTCCTAACGACAATGGACAGCCGGAAGCGCTCAGATGAAATACCATACCACTAAGCGGTCACCCATCCAAATGTGAAAAACAGTGAGTGGACCTGGCTACGAGTGGTTCGGTACATAATATTTAGCGAATTTTTTTGGTGGCCCTACTAATTACTACTCGTATAGAAACCTTTGTTTTGTACTTGAGCTCATCATGGTGAATTAGAATACGGTCCCTATCTCTACCCATGGGTGCCATACAATCATCGTATCATGAACATACAGCTCACGAAATTTACCCGGCAACAACCTCCTCCTCCCCCATTACGTAATACTCCTTCATTTACATTTACTTCCCATAGGTCGATTACAACCCCCTGCCATACTCATGACTTGCGATTTCCTCTTTTTGCTTTCAAGCTGTCAGTAGCAGAAGCAGTAAATATTGACTGCCGATATATCGTACCCCTATGTAAATATGACTATATGACAGATATGTTTAGTGTTCTGTAACAATAACAATACTTGCCACACGGAAACAAAAACACATACAGATTGTATGAAACCACTTAAATATTCTGACATGCAAATTAAAATCATCTTTGAAAATTGAACCCAACCTGTTCGCTATTAAAAATTAATAGGTTCGGTCAGATAAATGGATGCAATGTGCTATGACAGTTTCTAAATTTAATATTTTATTAAATAAAACTTATGAAATTGAATAATAAATTCATTATTATCATCTCCGCTTTAAACTGGCATCCGAGGCTTCCTTCGAAGGCGGCGAATTTCACCGCATAGTCCTTCTCATCGTATACTCTTCCTCTTTTTGGTTTTGGCTTGTTCGACTTTTTTGGGTGAGGATTAATATCTACTGTCCTACATAAGCGGACCCAAAACTCTTTTCTTAATAATAAGATTAGACGAAAAAGTCTTATAAATTATAAATAACGTAAAGGATGTTTATAAGCGTGTTTGCGAAAACTGCTTATCTGCAGTCCCTTAACATGGTAAAGCTCCTCAGCATAAAATTAATATTATGTATTTAAGCCTCTTTGGAAAATGAACGCGAAGATTTTCTCAAGATCCTTGAGCCGGCTTGATTGAAAATTCAGTCAACTCGATAGCGATCAGGACATTTTAGCTTAGTACGCTTTGTGGTTTCCAATATTATTTTTTGTTATGAATAGAAATACGTATGTGAAAATTCACAGTATTTTTTAGGAAAATAGGTATTTCGACATTCAGATCATTTACTAGCTGTTGCACGCGGCTCCGCCCGCGTGGTATTCTAATGCCGTTCGTTGCTGATGATATACCTATAGCCTATGTTGGTACCTGATAAAGTAGCTTCTAATGGCGAAAGAATTTTCAAAATCGGTCCAGTAGTTTTTCAGTTTATTCGTTACATACAAAAATACAAATCATTCCTCTTTATAATATTAGTATAGAAGAATAGATTGAACATTAGTAATCGAAATTACTTTATAGTACCTATTTTTTCTAACCCCCCTATGCTAAAATGAAGGACTGAACTGATTTCGAACCTGAGGCCTCTCGATCGTAAGTCCTTCTCTTTAACCACTAAGCTACCATCACTTTTGCTTTATTCTCAGTAGTTCTGTGCTGCAGTTCTGTAAGTCTGTATTCAGTGAGACTTTTACTTTCACTAGTTCTATACACAGGTACTATAGTTTCAATGCTTTATGAGCCGAATGTGAAAATCATAGATAAGATATACAATGATATCGGATGTCAATATTCAATAGAAAACTTGGAAGTAACTGTCAACAGTATGAACACAATATAAACCGCACTGATAAGTCTGTTTAGCATTCTAGATTAATGAGTCGTGATAATGACAATTTCAAATGTTACTATCTTTTACTATCGGTTAATTATTTATTTAGCTACGAAATTACTCACTAATTTATAAAATGTAAATAGTAGATACCTTGTGAGTAATTATAGTATTTGCATTTAAGAACTTTATTCACAAAGGATAGAATACAACAGAGATAAAATGTTTCATTGACTTGTTTTTACCAAAACATATCCTTAGTTTTTGTTTATTTAACAACGCAGATCTTAAGCGAATAAATATTTAAAAAAAAAAAACAAATTTTATTTCTACTTATGCATGTGCGCATACGCACATGTCACAGTAAAGTTAAGTTAGTCAAACGTGAGACATAACTAGTGTGTCAATCGCGGCGCTCGGCCGCCGACTGCAGGCGAGATAACCTCGTCTTATCATACTTGTTTACTTAACACTAACTTGGTGGCCGTGAGGTATGATAGACCCAATGGTATAGCAATTTAAAAAAAAAATCATAGGTACTTCAATAAGTAAAGTGTGCAATTATTTTGAACGATAGCAGAAACATGTCCAGTGATCCTCATCATCAGCTCTTTAGATCAAGACTTGTGGTATTTAATTAATTTAGAAATAATATTAGCAGGATTATGTTATGGGACATTACATACATACATTGTATACACGCCTGTAAATCCCCAAAGGCGTATTAACCAATGATGTATTATTTTTATAGATACGTCATACACGAAGATGGCAGCTCTCAAAAATGGCGCAAACACAACATAAATAACTACTTCTAAAAATACGTCAATGTTATTAATTTATATGAATCAATTATTATTTACATTAATAATATTTTATTATTACGTATTTATTATTAAAAACGTTTGTTTTTTGGGTGGCGCACTGTCGCGATTCTGAGTGGTGCATGAAATGATGACCAAAAGTCATCATTATTTTGTCGCCATTTTAGAGTGTGGATAACATATCTATAGTTTATAATAATATCATTGGTATTAACACCCAAATTTCGCTAATTATGATTTTTGGTCTCACATGGTAGGGGTCGAGACTATTGCCGCAAGCGGGCACTTTGTCATGGTCTGTATGTTTACTGTCGTTCTGTGACATGTTTTTATATTATCTCTTTAGATCAAGTATTGTATATTCCTTCTATTGACTACGGAATTACAGATTAATAAGTCATATGCTATCAAAGTTTTGTGTTTCTGGTTTTTAACATAGGTGCTTGCCACATACTTTTAAATACCAGACTATACTAACCACCTGAAAAAACATGTGACCTTCAGAGCGATCTCCGTGACACGTGGTTGAGTCGTAAAAGTCTACTTCATTCGGATTAAATTAAAACAATTGGACTGCGTTATGTAAGAACGAATTAAACGACAAAATCGAAAAAAAAAAGTTATGAATGTAGTTCGATTATAGGCATGATAAACTATATATCCAGCTACTTTTATGTTCAAAAATTACTCTTATGGCCTTACAATAAGGGGGTGAATTAAGTGACATACTGAAATTTGTTAGAATTTGCGCACACATTCGTTATGTATTAAAGGATTATGCATCAAAGTAACGGTTACAGATAGTTTTTCAAATTGCATAAACGAATGAAATACGCCCACATTGAAGATAATTCGGTTTTGCCTCTTGATTCAACTACTATTAAACCGCAGTATCGAATTAACCACCAAAGATGGTACTTAATTCGTTAATCCATATCACCGCAGGCGCGTTTATTAATTGTTACAGAATGAAGCGCCAGCTTCTGGCGTTTGCCAGCACAAGAAGTAGGCTCCACTTTACGCAAACATATAACTTTAAATCTAGACTCAAAAGTCAAAGAACTCATCCTGTGGTCAGACTCCTGTGGTGGCCAAAATCGTAATATCAAGTTAACTTTACTACTATTTGCAGTGCTCGAAGAAAATTACCCTCCGATTTTTGGTTCCTGGGTATAGCTTTTTAGAAAATGATAGCGAGTTTAGTGATATCGAATCAGCCTTAAAAACACATACCCGGCTATGTCGGTAACTTTGGTTCTTTGTCGGATAACCTCGTTACGAATTCTATCCTTCAAAGAAACTCCAAGCATAGCTCGCTCCATAGCCCGCTGCGCGACTTTTAGGTCACGGACTAACCCCACTGTCAGTGGCCACGTTTCGGCACCGTAGGTCATAACAGGCAGGACGCACTGGTCGAAAACCTTTGTTTTGAGGCATTGCGGCAGGGGGGAGGAGAAGACCCGGCGCAATTTGCCAAATGCTGCCCACCCTAGTTGGATTCTTCTGGCTACTTCTTTCTCGAAGTTGTTTTTACCGAGCTGGATAACTTGCCCCAGGTAGATATATTTTTGAACAACTTCGAGTGTCGCCCCTTCGATGGCAATCGGTCTCGGTACAACATGTTCGTTGGTCATAATCTTGGTTTTATCCAAGTTTACACCGAGGCCGACGTGTCGAGAAGCTCCATTCAGGCTGTGCAGCATTTCGTCCAGTTGTTCCGCGACTCCGCAACTATGACGATGTCGTCAGCGAATCGAAGGTGCGAGATGTACTCACCGTTGATGTTGATGCCCCGCCCAGTCCAATCCAGAGTCTTGAAGACGTCCTCCAATGCGTTGGTGAATAGTTTGGGAGATATAACATCTCCCTGTCTCACTCCACGCTGGAGGCTAATGGGTTTCGTCTTCTGGTCTTGGAGCTGGACGGACATTGTGGCAGTGTCATACAAGCATCTCAGCACTTCGATGTATCGCCAATCGACACGGCACCGCTGCAGGGCATCCAGCACAGCCCAGGTTTCGATAGAGTCGAAGGCTTTTTCGTAGTCCACAAACGCCATACACAGCGGCTGGTTGTACTCCTGCGTCTTTTCTACAATCTGCCTAACAGTATGGATGTGGTCCACAGTACTATAGCCTTTTCGAAACCCGGCTTGCTCAGGTGGCTGGAACTCGTCGAGCTTAGCCGCGAGGCGATTTGTGACGACTCTCGAGAACAGCTTGTAGACATGACTCAGGAGTGAGATGGGCCTATAATTCTTCAGCAAGGTCTTATCGCCTTTTTTGAAGAACAGTACCACCGCACTCCCGCTCCATGCCCTAGGTGTTAGCCCTTGCTGGATGACGGAACTAAAGAGACTTGCTAGCTCTTTCAGGATTGGAGCGCCACCTTCTTTCAGCAGCTCAGTAGTAATTCCGTCATCACCAGGGCACCTGTTGTTCTTCAGTTGCCTGAGAGCCGCCCCCACCTCGCACTGCTTTTAATCCTAAAGTCTAATTTATTTCATCCAAAACTAATCGCAATAAAGTATTAAGTGACAATTATGTCGTATAGTATTGATAAATTAAATTGGCCTAAATATGGTTATTATGCATTAACAAATTAAGCGGAAAACTGGCTCTAACTCCAATGGTTTATTATATAGCCTCATTTTTTTTTTACTTATGTAATCTCATACAGATTTCATATCTTCAGAATAAAAATCATACGCTAAACATAATAAATGTATGCACAGCGACAGTTTTAACTTGGAAATCTTTGAAGCTCATTTTCTCAGTTTTGTCTAAGTGGCGCATAATCGTTTCTTACATAACGCAGTCCAATTGACATTGTTAATTACGCCGATTGATTGAACGCCGTTTGGCGTGTTTAACGTTGGATATAGATATATGATTTGGAAACTATAGCATATGAATAGTTGAAGCTGTGGGTAGATAGACAGTTTAGAACATTTCAACAAAGAAACATTTTTTCCCACATAGTAAGTAGCTCATAAATAAAATGTTTGATGTCTAATCGATATTTCGATAATAATATTATAGATTGAATTCAATGCCATTGCTCTTTTAGCAACTGGCATGTACGGTTAATAGTTTTTATAAGTTTAATTCACCATCGTTAGGGTGTCCATATAATATTGGTTTATAGAGGATCCCACCGTAGTATGAATTGCCTTGTGTCTTGCGTCAATGTCACTTGGTGTCAACAAGTCCCAATACCATTGTAAGTACTTATCTGTCATTAATTCTAAGCGGAATGTTAGGTCGGACAGAATGTATCAACATCTTGAAACATTTAATTCTCTTTTTGCTCTGAAACGATTTAACCCGCGATTACGTATGCAATACGAAAATTTCGTTTTATTGGCTCACCGCCAAGGCATTGCGTTTTGCTTTGATTCTGTTACTATTTATATAACTGCTCATGCTATTATCGTGTGATATCTCCCTGTTGTTTACTTTACGTATGTGCTTAGATTTATAAAACAATCTTGTGCATTATATCCTAAGGTGATAAATTAAGATTAGGCATCATATAATTATAAACAAACAAATTATCTTGTTGGTTTACGTCAGGCACAATAAATTACGCAATTGACTATTTTTGTATCTTAATAGCTTCTAATATATCAAATATCATATAAAAATATTTCAATGAGTTTAAGTAAGATTTAAGTTGGGACTGGTCATAGTGGTCATCGGTCAGTTCGACCCAGGTATGCGTCACACGGTCAAATAAACAATCGAAGTGTGACAGTGTTGGGGCGCGCTATCGCATTTTCCTGAGGCTGGCGAGCTTGCGTTGTGGCGGGCGGCAGTGCCACCGGCGCGCGCGCACCGAAAGCATGTGCCCCGCGCCACCAGTGCGATGTACATAGAACCTGCCGCGTTCCGCGCACCCAGCGCGGAGTCCCTCGCGGTCTCCGATCCTTCAACAGCTATCTGGACACAGTGCTTACCCTCTCCGTTATTCGCAGGCAAAAAAGCGCCACTCAAAACATACGAAGAGATCCAGCCGCTCATCCAACAGGCTCGGAAGCGGGAGCTGAAGCTACTCATCAGAGAGAACTCGTGGCCAATTAACAGCCCGGTCCGCGCCTCGCTCTGGCCGGCCCTCTGCCGGCAGCATCAACATGGAAAGTCTATGCTCGACGGATTCTACTGGGACATGGTTACACAGGTCAGTGATCTTTCAAATTACGCAATGCGACAGCAGAGATAGGTTTTTTTTCCCAAGGTGTACGAGTAACTCGTTTGGAACATAAAGAAATTGCTTTTGAGCTCGCAAGGTGACGTTACAGAGAGCGTTATCTCGCGAAACCGGCGAATATTTAACATCCCCAAGGTCATGTCTATTTACTTTACACAATACCGCCTAAATGTTTGTCAGACATAGCGCCCCCAGATAAGAAGCCGACGTCCCCGCCAACGTCTCACAGTTTTTGGCCCCTCTTCATTCAAGTGCTCTCGTTAGATTTTGCAACAAGTTAGCAAAACGCGTTTAAAATTCAAGTCACGTGACTGTTTGTTGACTACCAACGCACACAAACAAACGCATTTGTCCTTGAGGTCGAAATGTGTGTGTAAAGCAGTCGATAAATAACCAATCGCGATTGAGGTTCGATATTGGATGCATGTGGGATCTCCATATACGCTTGCCGAACGAAACTTCGTTTTATTTGAGTCGTCGCGTCACTCTGTCAGCGGGTCCTTGTGTACGACATCAACGTGCTCGCGCGCATCCTCGCGTCACAATGGGAGCGGCTCGCGCATCTTAATTAACCGCCGGTACATTAACAATGGCAGAGTAATTATACGACAGGTGGCTGTAGCTAATTGATACAAGTACCGTGAATTTATGAGTTTATTCTTTCAACTTGTTGCTACTTTTTATTATCTAAAGTTTGTACTTGCTAAACAAATATGATTGTCATGATGTAAATTTGAATTAGTTTTTGGGGGAAAATTTGGTGTGATATTTGTGTACGAAATGTATAAACGGTCGTTACCGTACGTAAGAGATTGGCACGGTATCAACGCGGCCCGCTCACCTTCGCTGCGCTCGCGCACGATCCCTAACCCACATATGCACAATGCGCATATATGGACGCACTTAATGCATTGTAAGAATTTTCCAGATATCTCGCCAGTTCGATTTCTAATTTAATTGAGACTGCGTTATATTCTCTGTCGGTCTATAAAATAAAAAAAGGAAAAATGTTTTAAAGGAGTGTCTTTCTTAATCTACATTGCGGGCATTGCGGCTATACGTTATCATTTTTATCTCTTTAATACAACTGAGAGGATGGCGGCATTGCGCTCTATCTGCGCAAATAATAACTCCGTATTGACATTTTGTAATCTGATTAGGTATGTCCGTTCATCGACCTGCCAAAACTCGTATATTGTAAAAATGCCCAACAAACTGCCGAAATACTGTCTGGTATTTATTACTGGGCAATAAAGTCTTGAGCGATAAATAGTATCATTTCTATTTAATTACCTTCCTTTGTCATCAAAGGCTAAGAATAACAACTAAGTATGTAATAGGTACGTCGATAGATAATTGCTCTGTGTTAACGGAAAATCTGAGTTACGTCGTTGTGGGCTTTAGAAGAAGTTGCAGAGAAACGAACGAACGTATAAAACTTACTTTACTTTATACTATGTATCTACATAACGATATGTGAATTTGAACATTAAATCATTGTATTCACTAAAGGCTTTGCTTGGGAAAGTCATTCATTTCTGCGAATCCAATATTTCATAGAACTTACACAGTGCGATCTAAATGGTCCAAAATGAAAGCGTACCTAATTTCCAAGTTTCGAATTTTTGCAGTGAAATGTTACTTTTGTTCTTGAATCATATTAGCAAAATCTTGTCGGACCAAATGATTCCATCATCCTAGCGTTGCTTTGCTACCGGTTATGATTGAGAATTTCACCTAGGAGTCTCTTATTATTCATCCTCATTTAGATTTTTGCTAATGGGGCTTTTATGGGAATGATGAAACCGTCTGACCTCCCAAGACCTAGAGGATAGTCTATAAATCAGCAGGCTGGCTTGCCCCAAACGTCTTGGTAAAACCCCATACAATTGTACCAAATTATTACTTTGATCAATTCACTACCACGACATCCAGTCTTAATCAATCGTGGTCGTTCTAAGTATGGACAGAATATTCGTGTCGAATGTGGGTCAATAATGTCCGTTGTCGGCTCTCATTGGTCTACAATTTTTATAAAGTTAACGAAGGAGATGTAGTAATGATACCAATGGAATTTTATGGAATCTAGGACTACATAAGTGTGTGAACCTAATTATGACATGACACTCTTGAGTTCGTTACAGTACCAAAAATCACGCTGTTGCACCTTTTTGTGATTTTCATCTTATCTTATTTTTGTGATTTTCTGCTTATTTTTTTATGATTGATAGGCTCGCGTTTGACCACTATTTCACCTGTTGGTAAGTGATGATGTAGTCGACGGTGAAGCAAGCTTGCCCAGAAGCAACCACTACACTCTCTAATCCAATGAATTTGATTATTAGCCAAAACAATATTTCCACGAGACATCTTCAGACCCGTGTAGCATAAAACTTCCATTACAAATCTCATTAATATTTTACAGATTTTTTAGAATTTCTGCCATGTAACATCCGATTCAATGTAATATTTCTAATATTAAAGTAGAAAAAATAATCAAAACTCACTGACCGATCTTTAATTCCTCGAAACAATTTGTTGCTCACGACAGAAACAGAATAAGGTAGACGGCCAATAGGTAACTATATGGCGGCCTATAGACTTTTTAACCGCAGCTTTCTGCTTCCGTCGGGCGGCGAATGGACTGTAGTATAGGGTAGGTAGGTCTCGTAGCTGGCGGGTGGATGAAGATGCCGATGCGGTGCGTAGGATCGGGAACGCTTGACTTTTCTCTTGATGCGGCTTGCTGACCGCAGACGGGTACTATACTCTTGAGGGATCTTTCCAGTAAGTGAAACTTCCAACTAGTGATTTCTGACTTTTCTTTATTTAGGTGTGTTCACTAGGGCTGCCGGTTCCGGACTGAATTCGGGAGGCAAAACAGCCGGTATTTATAGGGTACTCCGACCAATCAGAGCCCCTACATTTGCTCCAGCCAATCAGAGGCTTTGTTTATTTTCCTATATTATGTTTTCCCTCTCGAATTCTATTTTAACAATTTTAACTTATAGCTAAGGTTTTATCTAAATGAAATAACATAAATTCCTATATCTAAATACAAAAATAAGCCTAAAAATTACAAAAGCTTTGCGGTGCGTTACCGCGAAGGTGGCGCCGCCAAGCGGCAATGAATGGAGTCTCATTCGCACTCTTTATTTCCTAGTTACAAAATTCTTTTAGATAAACCTTATTACTATTTCTCACATACTATATTTACATTACATAGGCGTCGTCGCTAACATTTAGGACGCAGGAAGAGGTCCGACTCCCCGAGAGAGTAAAAACCACGTGCAGTAATAAAAACCGCGTGCACTCCACGTGTAGTAAAAACCACGTGCAGTAATAAAACCGCGTGCAGTAATAAAAACCGCGTGCACTCCACGTGTAGTAAAAACCACGTGCAGTAATAAAACCGCGTGCACTCCACGTGTAGTAAAAACCACGTGCTCTCGGAATATCGAAAAGTAAAATAAACCTTATTACTATTTCTTACATACTATACTCTCATTACATAGGCGTCGTCGCTAACATTCTCCCCCACGGTGCGTAGCACTGCATCCTCGGGCAGCGACGATGTAGCAGGTACCAGCACGATGACTCGACGTGTCGGCCGACGGAGTACTCCCCCTGAAGTCCGCACGTCCAATATCCTGGTTCTTCCGTCTGGTCCTGGATACGCCTTGACGACCTCGCCTCGGGGCCACGAATTTCTTGGCAGCGTCGCGTCGACTATGAGCACGATGTCGCCTATCTTCGGATCGTTCGTTTCCTTACCCTCTAGCTTTCGAGGCATCAAGAGGGGTAAGTACTCTTTGATCCATCTCTTCCAGAAGTGGTCCGCGAGCCGTTGCGTAGTCTTCCAGCTGGGTCGTCCTATTAACTCGCCGGGTGCTGACATGCCGCATGACCTACCCAACAGGAAGTGGTTGGGGGTCAAACTTTCTTCTTCGGTGGGGTCCATGCTGACGGGGGTGAGGGGTCTTGAGTTGACGGTGTGCTCCACTTCGGTTAGAAGCGTGTGAAGCACTTCTTCTGGCGGCGACTTCTCTTCTAGGACCGCTGCCAACGCTGTCTTGACTGACCTCACGAGTCTCTCCCAGGCACCTCCCATGTTCGGACAACCAGGAGGGATGAACTTCCAGGTGATCCCTCTTTCTTGTGCGGCTTGCTGCAGCTCCTTGTTCGCCCCGACGAAGTTCGTACCGTTGTCGCTGAAGATTGTCTTCGGAGTTCCTCTTCTTGCTGCCATCCGTCGGAGTGCCATAATCATAGAGCTAGTGCTTAGTGATGGCACTAACTCGAGATGTACAGCTCTGGTGGTGAGGCAAGTGAATAGTGCCCCCCAGCGCTTCTCTCTTCTTCTCCCCACGGTGACGTGCATTGGCCCGAAGTAATCGACGGCGGCATTGGTGAACGGGAACTGATGATGCTGAAGGCGCTCTCTTGGTAAGTCTCCCGCTGGTGGTATCCCCGGCGTACCTTTTCTTGTCTTGCACCACTGACAGCCGTGAGATATGGCTTTCAGTGTTGTTCTCAAACCGAGGACCCAATACTTCTGACGAATCTCGTTCATGACCGTCGCGTTGTTTGCATGCAGGAACTTCTTATGATAGTGTTCGATGAGAAGGCGCGTGATTTTGTGCCTCCCATCTAACACAACAGGATTCATTCTTCTTTCGCCTTCATCTTGAAACTTGTTTGTTCGGCTTCTTAGTTTCATGATGTCGTCTTCACTCACGTAGACGTCAATTTTCTTTATTCGACTTGCATTTTCTAATGGTTTCTTAGCCTTCAAACTTCTTAAGTCAGCCGAGAAGCTGTCGGCTTGACTTATCTTCAACAATAATTTTTCTGCTTTCTTCAAGTGTTCTTCATCTAGAGGTACGTATGACTGCTTATTTGCGTTGGCGGAGACTTGAAGCTTACTGGGCTCGGCTCTCTTCTGTGGCTTCCAGGGCTCGTCCTTCTCTCGGGCGGCGGCGGTGGTTGCCTTGCGGGTCTTCAGGCGGCTGACGAAGGCGATGACTCTCGCAGTAGTTCGCAGCAGTCGCTCCCAGCTTGAGAAACGCTCCAGGTCGAGTAGATTGTCTGTTGCTTTCGTTGCCATTGCTTTAACTTCCATCTTTTCTTCTAGCAGCGCACCTCCTTGCTTGAAGTCACGGCGTGGCCATTCTTCTTCTGGCTGGCGGAGAAATGACGGGCCCTGGAACCACCTGGCGTTGCCGTCGAACTCAGCTGGGACACCTCTCGTGGCGTCATCAGCTGGGTTTTGCTTGGTAGGCACCCATCTCCATTCTTCAGGTTTCGTTTTCTCTTCTATCTCTGCCAGTCGGTTTGCCACGAACGTCTTGAATTTTCTAGGTTCTGAGTTGATCCATTGCAGTACAGTGCTGGAGTCGGTCCAGTAGGTCGTCTTCAGTACTTCGAGCTCAATCTCTTCTATGATCGACGCCGCTAGCCTACTACCAAGCAAGGCCGCTTGTAATTCAAGCCTTGGGATAGACACTGGCTTCGTAGGCGCGACTCTGGCTCTGCCGGCGATCATCGAAAGGTGAACTCGTCCCCCGGGCTCTGTTGTCCTCCAATAGACGACTGCTGCATAGGCCTCTTCACTTGCGTCGGTGAATGTATGCAGCTGTCCGCTTCGACTGCACGGTGAGATGCACCTCGGGATCTTCAAACTTGATAATGTTGATACATCTTCTAGGTACCTTCGCCAGGCTGCTTCTTGTTTTTCACTTATTGCTTCGTCCCAGTCCGTCTTAGTACGCCAGATTTCTTGAATTAATTTCTTTCCCTGTATTAATACTGGCGCGGCGAATCCCAATGGGTCGAATGTAGACATAACGGCGCTCGTGACTTCTCTCTTGGTCGGAGTCCGTTGCCCATTCAGCAGCTCTTCTGGCGTGTTGCGTAGCCCAATGTTGAAGGCTAACGCGTCTTCTTTCACCAACCATCTTAAACCCAGAGTCTTCTCTTCTTTTGCGAGTGGCAGTGAATCTTCTTTATTTGCTTCTTCTATGTCAGGCAACGCAGTCGCGTAGTTACTGGCCCAGCCCTTGAGATGAAAACTTGCTCTTGCATGGATTTCTTTTACTTGCTCGGCTATCTTCTTTGCTTCTTGTGTAGCCTCGAAGCTCTGGAGATAGTCGTCCATGTAGTGATTTCGGCTGATGGCTTTCACTGCTTCGGGTCGAGTCTCTTTGAAGTCTTCTGCGTTCTTATTCATGACGTATATCGCTGTCGCCGGTGATGACGCTGCTCCAAAGATGACTGACGTCATACGATACTCTTCTGGCTTGCCTGTCCTCTTCTCACCTCGCCACAGGAACCGAAGACTGTCCCGATCCTCTTCTCTAATCTTGATACGAAGAAACATGTCTTGAATGTCAGCCATGATTGCCACTGGACCTTCTCTGAAGCGCAGCAGCACCCCAAACAACGACTGCAGTAGATCTGGGCCTGGTAGCAGCACGTCGTTGAGGCTCTTCCCATCGTGCTTGGCAGCTGCATCGAAGACTATTCTTGGTTTCTTCTTGATCGGGTGAATCACGGCGAAGTGAGGTAGATAGAAGGTTCTACCTTCACTGACGACGTCTGAAGCCTTCTCTGCATAACCCTTTTCAATGAGGTTCTTGATCTGCTTCTCGTAGGACTGCTTGACCTCGCTGTCTCGATCTAGTTTCTTCTCTACGTTCACCAAGCGTCGTAGAGCTTGATTGTAGTTGTTAGGCAAGGACTCGTCTTCGCTTCTCCACAGTAGGCCTGTCTCGAACTGACCGCTGGGAAGTTGCTTCGTTGTCTTCTCGAGGATCTCCAGGGCTCTTCTGTCGCTGTCGTTCGTTGGTAGCTTGTTCTGAATCCCAAGTGATTCTAGTTGGAAATGCTCTCGGATGACGTCTTCCATTGCTTCATCTGGTGTCTTGGCTCTACCGTAGTGGATGAAGTGTACCGCAGCGCTGGAACCCTTTTCACACCCATGTAGCACCCACCCTAGACTAGTGAGTGAGGCTACGGGCTCTGATGGTTTTCCTTTCTTCAGTTTTCTTGTGACGATAAGACCCCAGTTGTCTTGACCTATCAACATCTTCGGTTTCTCGGTTGTGTAGAGAAGTTGATCTTCAATCTTCTTTAAATGCTGGCAGCTGGTAATAGTGTCCTTCTTTATTCTTTGTTCTGACAGGTTGAGATCGTCGATGGTTCTCGCAGTGATGTTCTTCTTGTCTCTTCTGAAGGCACCTTTGATCTTCAGTTGGATCTTCTGGGAGCCCTTGACGATCTTCGTACCGACTGTTTCAATAGTCAGTGTTTCTTTCTTGCCCTCAGCTCCAATCTTCTCTGCCACCGCCTGGTCTAGAAGCGTGATGGTTGAGCCTTCATCCAGCAACGCTAGCACCCGAGCTTGTCCTATCGGCCCGTAGACGTCGACTGGCACGATCTTCAGGTATGCTTTTTCTTCACCGATGGTGTTGTGGATGGAGGCGACCTTTCCTTCTGATGAGCTTCTTTCTTCTTTCTTCTCAAATGGCTTCGGCGGCTTGTCGGAGTGTAAGATAGTGTGATGCAATCTTCCACATTTCTTGCAGTTCGGAGCTTTACAGTTGTTTCTTGAATGCTGGAACCGTAGACACTTGAAGCAGGTTCTAGCTTTCTTCACTATTTCCCATTTTTCATCAATGTTTGCTTCTTTCAGCTTCTTGCATTCTATCAGGAAATGCTCTTCTTGACATATGGGACAACTCTTCTTGAACTTCTCTCGTTCAGTTTCATGTGAAGACTCTTCTTGAATCGTATGCACGGGTCTTCTTGTACCCCTCTTCTGATCTGAAGGCTCTTCAATTGGGGCAAAGTCACCGCACATGTCGGCTTCTACTTCCAAAAATTCTTCGATGAGTAGTAGCTCTTGTAAGTCTTCCTCCCTTCGGCTTCTATGGTAGGCGAACCATCTGAATTTCATAGCTGGAGGCATCTTCTCAGTGATAGCTTTCAATGTTTCAGGAGAGCTGAGGTACTGCGGCTTCTTCAAGGCTTTGATCGTTTGAACGGCGTTCTTGATTTTACTTGCAAACGTACAGATGTCGCTTGGGTTTTCAGCGACTTTAGGTAGGCTCTTGATCTTCTCTAATTCCGCTAGTGCTAGTGCCCCAGGTCTTCCAAATCTTGATTCCAGCGCCTTGAGTACTTCGTAGGGATCTTCAGCGGTGAACAGTAGGCTCTGGACGGCTTCCTTTGCTCTTCCCTGGATCGCTCTTCTGAAGCGTGCCATGTTCTGTATATTTGAGAACGAGGCAGCTGTGTCTTCGAAGGTCCTCTTGAACGCCAGCCATTCTTCACAGGAACCGTTGAAGTGAGGGAGTTCGACCATCTTCGATGACATTGTTTCATGCGACTTCTGAGAAAGCTCTTTAATAGTTTGAGCTAACTCCTGGATGTCGCTCTTCTTTTCTTCACGTTCAGAAGACTTTCTTTCTTCGGTGGACCCGACCCCTGTCTCGACGACCCATTTTTCAACTTGGGTTATTTCGTACGACTCTTCTCCAGCATCTTCTTCTTCTGATTCTGCGGCGATGAGTTCCAGCTTAGCCCGAGCTACCTTGGACCGCGCCTCGGCTAGCTCGAGCTCCCGTAGTGCCAACGCCATCTTCGCTTGAACTTCTGCTCTCTTCCTATGCGACGAGCGGGACGGTGTGTCCGTGTTGCGGGTCGACTTCTTAGGGTGAGGCCGCTGCAGACAGTCTTCATACTTCGATGTCGGTGCGCTTGCTTCGTCCCGACGTGAAGTGACACTTCGCTGACTGTCTTGCAACGTTGTATGGCTGGCTGTGATGGTACTCTGCTCCTCAGAATCTTCAAATTCCTCTTCAATGATGCTGGGCGGAGGCGCCGTGCGAGTCGGCTCCCCTTGTGCAGACTCCAATCTTGACCCATCGAAGGATTGTAGTCTTGCTTGCTTCTGAATCAGCGGAACTGGCTTCTTCCTGCTTACTGTACTTGCGGACCCCGCAGTACCCGTGGTTGATGAACCGGTGCTCGTCGTGGCGGTGCTCGCTTCACTCGGCGTATTCATGCTCCAGTCCGACGAGGTGGTTTCTTCTGAAGTCTTCGATTGTTCTGATCCTGCTCTTGTGGTTGGCATCTTCTTTTCTTCAATTCTTGACCCAATCCGGCTTCGTAAGGACCAAAAATGTTGCTCACGACAGAAACAGAATAAGGTAGACGGCCAATAGGTAACTATATGGCGGCCTATAGACTTTTTAACCGCAGCTTTCTGCTTCCGTCGGGCGGCGAATGGACTGTAGTATAGGGTAGGTAGGTCTCGTAGCTGGCGGGTGGATGAAGATGCCGATGCGGTGCGTAGGATCGGGAACGCTTGACTTTTCTCTTGATGCGGCTTGCTGACCGCAGACGGGTACTATACTCTTGAGGGATCTTTCCAGTAAGTGAAACTTCCAACTAGTGATTTCTGACTTTTCTTTATTTAGGTGTGTTCACTAGGGCTGCCGGTTCCGGACTGAATTCGGGAGGCAAAACAGCCGGTATTTATAGGGTACTCCGACCAATCAGAGCCCCTACATTTGCTCCAGCCAATCAGAGGCTTTGTTTATTTTCCTATATTATGTTTTCCCTCTCGAATTCTATTTTAACAATTTTAACTTATAGCTAAGGTTTTATCTAAATGAAATAACATAAATTCCTATATCTAAATACAAAAATAAGCCTAAAAATTACAAAAGCTTTGCGGTGCGTTACCGCGAAGGTGGCGCCGCCAAGCGGCAATGAATGGAGTCTCATTCGCACTCTTTATTTCCTAGTTACAAAATTCTTTTAGATAAACCTTATTACTATTTCTCACATACTATATTTACATTACATAGGCGTCGTCGCTAACATTTAGGACGCAGGAAGAGGTCCGACTCCCCGAGAGAGTAAAAACCACGTGCAGTAATAAAAACCGCGTGCACTCCACGTGTAGTAAAAACCACGTGCAGTAATAAAACCGCGTGCAGTAATAAAAACCGCGTGCACTCCACGTGTAGTAAAAACCACGTGCAGTAATAAAACCGCGTGCACTCCACGTGTAGTAAAAACCACGTGCTCTCGGAATATCGAAAAGTAAAATAAACCTTATTACTATTTCTTACATACTATACTCTCATTACATAGGCGTCGTCGCTAACACAATTATAATGACTACCTATATAAAGTTCTTGATCCAGTGACAAGTGTGTAATCTCAGTGAAATGCCGTTCAAATGTAGTTGGCAGTGAGTCACTGGGACAAGGCACGTGCCATCCAAGGTCGTGAAGACATGAAGCCAAATATTCCGGTTTTCTCAGAAAGTGCCGGGAAGGAATTCCTTTCCAAGTATTACTGACATGCTGCATTTAGTTTTCTCTCTCGAGTGATTGACTTTTGTGATTACTCATGTTCTAAATTTAATCACTTTTAGTAATCGTTTGTCTTTAGGGTTGTACAAATAAGAAAGGTTTATTATGTTGTACTTATGTAAGTTATTTTTCATCCCACCATCTCGGAAAGAGTACTTTTGCTATTCGATAACTGAGTGTAAAAGTCGTTTTTATCATCTAGAGGATAAAGTATTTTTTTTTAATGACACATTGTACATACATAATATAATAATAATCTTGTGAATTGTGATCTCATTCAATATTTTGTATGCCTTTGGCGGAACATAGCTATTGTTTTTTTACATCTTTTTTTATACTACCTCCTGATGGTAAGAGGTTACCGTGGTCTATTTTGTAACCTATATGCTTCATAAAATAAATTTGAATTTGAATTTGGATTTGAATCTTTATATAAATCTGAATGTCTCTGAATCTGAATCTGAATCTGTCTCTGAATCTGAATCTGTCTCTGAATCTGAATCTGTCTCTGAATTTGAATCTGTCTCCGAATCTGTCTCTGAATCTGTCTCTGAATCTGAATCTGAATCTGTCTCTGAATCTGAATCTGAATCTGAATCTGAATCTGTCTCTGAATCTGAATCTGAATCTGTCTCTGAATCTGAATCTGTCTCTGAATCTGAATCTGTCTCTGAATCTGAATCTGTCTCGGAATCTGTCTCTGAATCTGAATCTGTCTCTGAATCTGAATCTGTCTCTGAATCTGTCTCTGAATCTGAATCTGTCTCTGAATCTGAATCTGAATCTGTCTCTGAATCTGAATCTGTCTCTGATTCTGAATCTGTATCTGAATCTGTCTCTGAATCTGAATCTGTCTCTGAATCTGAATCTCTCTCTGAATCTGAATCTGTCTCTGAATCTGAATCTGTCTTTTTGATAAACTCAGACTCGGAACCTCCTTGGTGTACTTTTTTTAATTTGCTTTGCGAACTTCATTTTCTTCTCATGTCATATTGTTGAACATTGTTGATTTTTTTTTGCATTACTTTATTTCCTCGCTGAGGTGGGATGAAAAGTTACGTGTTGCACTCGAGTGCAAAGATTTTTCACCTTGTGCTCTTTTGATTCCCTCGCTTACGCTCAAGATTCTAATTTGTGAATCACTCGCTACGCTCGTGATCCAAATTTAGAATCTTTCGCTTGCTCGGTCATCAAAACTGAGCACGCGGTTAAAAAGCAACTTTGCACTCTTGTATAATAAATAACTATTATCTCATAAGCAGAGATATACACGTACAAGTTATTGAGTCTCATTCTTTTCGCACAGCTAATTCAGAGAAAGACATATTTTCGTAAATCTTTTAGGTACTTACATTATTTGAATTGATATAAGTACACTGATATTTCTTAGTTCGAGGAGATGACGTTAGAAGCCGAGCTGGGTGGTCGCCCTTCAGATAGCACAGTTAATTGAGGTGATTTATCGAGGTATCTGGATCATACACATGAGTAACTTACCACGAATTACAAACACACTGCTAGATAAGTCAGATTCCTGGACCATTACTATAAATTATTCGTCATAAATCCACTTTAAGTACAATAGAATGAGTATGTAACTAAACAATGCTAGCCTAAACTGTCGGCGGTTTGGTTACTGTTACGGTACAATACTAAGACCGCAAACGGCCCTATGTGTTGCCCTTAACAGGCGTCTGCAAAACAAACCCGTATATCTGTCGAACTTTTGCATTTAGCTGGATTGTACCAGTGAAAATCCGTTCAACTAAGTGGGTGCTCACGTTTAAGCAATGAAATTATTAGAGTAATGTAATTACGCAGTTAACTTTTAATTGATCTCGATTTCTATGGTGAAATATAGTACCTAATGCGTTTTCGTAATCGCTTATTTGCTACAAGACGTGATATTTTAATAAGAAAGGCCTACTATTTTATACAATTTACAAACTTTTGCTGTGTTAGAAATCAAAATGGTGAAAATCGAAATTATTTCCTAACAATTATTTTTCGAAATACTCGTAGGATGGCATGAAACAAGAATTGTTAACTTACCATATTGTATAAGTTTTAGATTGGTTAATTAACATCATGGTTGATCGGATCTGGATTAAATTTGCACACAGAGATAGATTATAGTCTGAAATAGCATATGGGCTACTTTTGACTCCAGAAATAAGGATCTGCACCTGATGATAACAAGACGAAACTGCATTCGCTCATGAGAACATCTATTTTAGATAAACCAAGTATAAGAAGTAGAATTTGGAGAGCGGACGGGCTTCTAAGTGCAAGCTTTGAATGTATCAGATGAAAAAAAAAAAGACATGAGACGAGGACATAGATGCCTCAAAATCAGTATTCCACGCGAGCCGAACCGCATACAACACCTAGTATAGCATAAAGCTAAAACAGAACTAACGTTGCTACGACTAGATATATTTAAACACCGTCCCTTTTCACGCGTTAGACATCCGTGAAATGTGCGTGAGGGTCGCACATAGGAACTCGTGTAGTGAACTCTGGTGCAATGCCAACGACATCGCGCCTTGACCTCGCGATCCGTTCCACGCTGTCACTCACCGATAACGGTGGATTCTACACTATACAGCGTGTTGTCAAACGCGCGAGTAGGACGGGGAAAGCTGATGAAAGTGCCGACGGCTTAGGATGTGGATAACGTGACCTAGACGCTGTGATGACGCGGTTCAAGATATTTATAGATGAAGTGTTATAGGGTATGACTATTTTGCCCTATTTTTAACACCTGTTTTGCCAAGGAACTAGGTCTTCAGGGTACTCCAAACTCCCCGGTTACGAAAGTTGATATGACGAAGTGCCATGCGGTTTTAGGACGTTCGTGTCCCACATATCCACCTCATCGTTCTGGTGAGGTGAAGTCTGGTGGGTACAGATTTCCAACTCCTTAACTACGATGCGGGTAAAACAGCTTAAAACATTTTAGGATGAATATTACGAGGAAAATGTTTTGACAATAAGTGCTCTCTGTTGGCGAGTCCATTGTTATGAGACGATCACAAAAGAATCACGTAAATGGGATAAAGATTAGGATTTATTAGCGTAATAATGGTTAGATAAGACAGACTGCTTTTGACTAGCCGACGAGTTTTTTCTATTCTATTTTTTTATTTCGACCGAACACAAAAGGTAACTTCAAAATCTGTTCAGTAGTTTTTGTGTGATATTCTATGAACTAAAACATTTACAGTTTTGCGATTCACATACTAAATATAATATCTCCTCTCATCTCATCTCTTATCGATTTTCGTGCTCAACGCAGCGGACGACCTTAAAGCTTAAAGCTGGTTCTCGATGAGGCAGTACGTACCCTCAACTTATTGAAATCCTATTTCCTACTAATATTACAAACGTCTCCAACAAAACTCAACGGATATGACTGACATTTGATACAGGGATAGATTATTGTCTGGAATAGGGTAAAGTCGGGATAGATGCCCCACTTTTTGAAAAAGGCTCGTAATTCTAAAACTATTAATTGTATAGGACTAATTTCTATGAATTTTACTAGTTCAATCATTCCTCTTGAATTATTAATTGTTTTCTTTTACCTATCAATTACAGATTTTGAAAAATTTAGCTTTTTGTAGACCCTTAATTTTTAGGATAGGTGCCTCACTGTATGGATAGTTGCCCCACCGTGGAAATACTAAGAAGGATAGATGCCCTTTACATTGCTTAAACGAAAAATAACACCAAATTTTAGTACCATTTTATATTTTACCTTTATAGAGTTCTGTAAAAAGGGAATAAATAACGAGAATACTGTTATTAAGAAGTAATCAACTAAAATATTAATTTATTGTTTACTTTTAAATCATAAAAAATAAACATATAAAAATGAAGGCCTCCAAACTGTAAGTTACCCATTGATAAAGTATTTTCTCCATTATGTACTATGAATGCAAGTGTTAAATTATTTTTAATCTTTTGTCCAACTTATGCGGCGGGATAGTTGGCCATTCCCATAAAGCGCACTAAGTGCAACTATCCGCAAAAGTAATTGGGGCAACTATCCTTTTTGATACGGATAGTTGCCTTTTTTAATTTCTAAATAAATAAAAACTATTCGAGAACAAAACGTATTAAATAGTGTAATATAAACTCTAATGCATGCAAAGAAACAAAATTTTTTCTGATTCCTCAATCAGTTATAAAAATATTCAATAGAAAAGACTTAGCAATATAAATGTTTCGACCATCGAGGTATGGCCGCGGGACATTTTCGCTCACACAGAAAAAACGTATACATCTGCACTGATAATTTTTATGACACTACAGTCTACATGAGGTGCTCTTACATTTATAGTAAAGTATTAACGTCACTAACGACCCTAATATATAGAATTTAAAACTGGGGCAACTATCCAACTGGGGCATCTATCCCGACTTTACCCTAACACATAGGCTTGTTCCTGAAATAGATTCCCATAGGCCGTGGAAATGCGATCAGAATTCTGCACTGGTAGGGGGCAACAATTAGATAGTTAATAAAAGTAAAATATCTCGGTTGAACTTCCACCTATAGCAAAGCGAATAAGTCAAATAAGAAAAAGAGAGATTCTCATTCGAAATATTCGCGTTTAACAGTAAGCTTATTGTATAACTGCGAAGACCATCTATTCCGCTCCAACAAATTATAATTCGTCTCTTTGTTAAAGACCCTTGGACGTTTTGTTCGCTAAGTGCCTATTAAACAAATTAAATTCGACTTGTGGAATCGTCTAGCTAGCGACAGAGCACTCTAATACAAGTGTGCTCGGACGTCCCGCGTCATTCACTAATCTTATTATATGAAATCCGATTACGACGGACGAATGTCACTCAGCTATTCATATTCGAATACAACTCGTGAATCTTTCGGGATATCCGACTGAACAGTGACTGAAATAAACTATTATAAGGGTCCAATTTGGTTTGTTGTCAGCAATTTCAAGTGCCGAGTGAAACAGGGTGAATAGAGAGCAATGGGTGAATAGAGATTAAATGGTCGTTAGATTACTTTCTTTTACAAAATTTGAAGTAGTAACTCGTAGGTACCTAACCAGATATTTGATAAATCTGTTCATTATAATATTGAATTAATCCAATAAAGAGAAAATAATTGCAAAATATATCTGACCAATTTTATTTCTATTCACACTTTGATTCTAATTCCCGACGTTTTACGGTACTAACATACAAACAAGTCATAATTCAAGAAGTTTTCTAGTAACGTCAAGATCAGCTCGATGTGTCAAACTAATGTCTTGTCATGTCACCCTACCTATAAAGTTTTAAATCGACACCATTACATATTAGAAGTTGGTAAAATATAATTTCGAAGATTTTTTAAGGCACTTAGTGGTGAATTGGGCCTACCATTCACCCAGCTTGGTTGACCATTCCTTCAGCTTTTCGTTTGACTCGAGTTAATACTTAATTCTTTGCGGTCAGCGCTTATAAAAAAGCTTGTCATATGGGGCCTAAAACGCGCGTAAACATACTCATACATTTTAATATCAACGAATAGTAGATAAAATCTACGATGATGTGTTTTACATTATCTGAAGTCGTTATGAAGTCATACAGTGTAAGGAGATTAAAAAATTATATACCTACCAATTAGCGCCATTTAATCCCCAAAGATTAGACTGCATTATCATCAATCTGATATTCGGATGACCCAATCTATATAAATAAATAATGTTAGCGGGAGTTCTGATAAAAGTAATTATTGGGTGCGCCCGCGCAGGCCTAGCACAACTTCGTGACCACTGCACTCGTAGAATGAAGCGGTAGATTAATGACTGCTGATAACACATAAGAGGTGTGTCAAAACCATTAGTTTACTACGCATATTTGTGTCCTACACCGTGAAGTTTATATCGCACGTCAATAGCTCTGCAATAAAAAACTAAAAACACGCTTATCTTACTAATATTTGCTAAAACAGATAAAAATTTTATTTGCGGTTTTCGTATATTTATTTTGTCGCCTAGCAGAAATATTGCGAAGAGTTTTCTTTTTTGTTATTCGCCCGTGATAGCCATGGGTCGTTAAAATTCCTATCTTTGATTTAATGTGACATAAAAATCATATCATCTGGATAATAATTGATAAACTTACATAGGTAAAGCGGTGCGGGCGATGGCGGCGGGCCAATTCTTAAAATAGACAAGCACCATTCTGTTTTTCTCACCTTCTGCTACTTGCATTGTGGCCACGTGAATGAAACATTAATATATTATTCGGACTGTATATCGAGTCTGAATATGTTTTGTTCGACTGTATTTTGAATGTGAACTCATGTTTTATAAGAATATGGAATTGGGACGGAAGTAGTCTTTATACAAATACACTGAGTGCTCATGTATGCAAAGGTTTCCAGAAACTGACTTTGTTGTAATGTTTGTATGTCTGGCGTGGCTAATCTTGATATTGTTGTGTATACATACCTAAATTCATGCCTGTAAATCAAGAATAGGTAGTCGTAATAGTAGTCGATTATATTGCTGTCAGCCAACCATTTTCAGTTTTAACTATTGAATGGAAAATAGTGATATTCCTTAATCGCTTTTTATGATTAACAGGTTTCGAACAGAATGATAGAAAATGGATTTCCTAAGACCCTGCACTAAATTATAGGTTGCATTCAGATAAACTCATCTGAACTAAAACTATTTCTTCTAAATATTTCCTCAATTCACCATTTCATTCACCATCACGGAAACTAATCGTCCCTCTAAAAAGTAAACACATTGATTCAGCAAAAAAGGTATCAGAACATGTGACATTAAATTACATTACACGCTCCGAGAGTCACGTCCTTGTGAGTCAGCTGATCTGATCGCTGAGCAGTTAAACACTGGTTATGATCAAATCGAGTAACGTTAACCACAGGAAATAAGACCGCCAGACAGATAGTGTGTATTTCCTGCACTTACAAGACTTCGTATGCGCGAAAGGACCTTGAATTTTGATATCCAATACCTTGTTATGTTGTTGTTGAACCTTTTGTCATATTAATAGCAGATCTATGCTTGTTGATTTTCAAGATTGTAAAAAAGAATTTATTTATTAGGTACAGTCCACAAAGGAGATATGTATGCACCTTTACATACAATTATACCTTGGAAAAAAACATGCACTTTTCCATATAAAGTAAACTGTAGCGATGACGCACACATGCTTACCTTTTATTAGCATAGCCTGTAGCCTGGGAGCTGAACTGTTTTGTTGAGTGTTCTATCTACTACATAGTGGACCCGAGTAGAAGTTGTCTTATCGCATACAGCTTTTTAGATCTCGTAACAGCGACTCAATATTAGGTCCAAAACTATTCCATATTTGGAGCCCTACATTCACAAACACTGGAGGATTTATGGGCTCCCTACCAACATCTTCTTCAACTGCTAGCCGGTTCAACTCCTGATTAACGAACGAAGCTCGGACGCAGGCTTTTCTCTCGGAGTTGGATGGTCAGACAGCTGTCGTTTCTGCAAAAGCCTGGATAAACCAAATCAAGGAAAGGGGAAAAAACCCCGGGCTGAAAAGTTTGAATGCAACTAGAACTAATACTAATGTGATCAATGCGATCATAGAAGTTGCGAACAACGATTGCTTATTGCCTAAGCTTAATCTAAAATGCTATGATTGAAATGGTTATGAGCACACTCTAACCGATTGGTGATCGAAAATGTACTAACTTAATTAAGTGATGAAACAGTGCGGATCGGTGTAAAGTGCTGATCACGCGCTGTGTGATTTTACGAGACTTATGTCGATTATTGCATTATTGTATTGGTCAATATACGTGTAAACGCAACGTACATACCGTACCTTGCGAATCATGCAAGAAGGATCATAATGAGAAGATATGGTCATGAATGGTAGCTCGGAACATATAATATCTTAGATCTAAAATGTGCTCAATATGTGCTCTATACACGTTTCTTGGGTGTCTTTTGACGATAGCACAGGGTGCTACATCGTGGCGTAGGTGGCGCAGTGGACGAGCTCAAATTCACCAAGCATAGATTAATTATTACAAAAAATTCGCGCGCGTCAGGCCCTCGTTTGTCTCGCGACTTAGGTTCAAGATAGGTATGCGTCCCGAGGTATACTTAAGTGCTAAACATAAACTGTGTACATACTTATTACAAATTAGTAGTCTCTATAGTTTAATCAAAAATTATTCATCATAACTGTTAATATAAATGACATAATTGAGCGGAAAATTTAAAATTTAAATTTGCCTTCTCATTTATGCAAGCAGAAATTAAAACAATTTTGGCTTACGTTGGAAACTTCCGAATTGCCTAACTAGTTTTAAACCGCCCGGGACTGACGCACTAGGTATGACGTAACGCTGTCAAAAGCAGGAGCTTTACTTATTTGCCTAATTACATATTCCCCACGCGACGCAAGCTCGCTTCGACCTTGTAAATTAAGTATACTGACCCTCCCTCCATATCATAGGATCAGACTTGTACAGTGATTCATTTTAAAGTTCGTTGATGAAGTTTATACCAGATTCGCGTCCTTTGTTCCAATATAAAAGAATAACCGGTTTGTATTTGTACACACGTAGTTCATTGTATAGCGTTAAGTATATGTATGTATTACGTACTAGAAAAGCAACTCAGAACAAAGTTCGCGCCACATTTTGGTTACAGATATAACGTTTATTGGTGGGTTAAAATCGCTTGTAGGCTTTTTTCGCGATTTTAGTGTGCATTCCATTGAGTAAAATGTAAGAGGTCGGTATAATATCTAACCGTCTCTTTAAGGATGAAATCCAGCCTAATTTTAGTATCACGAGTTTCTCAAAAACCCAATACTTGCCTATTCTATAACTGATCACTAAACCACTTAATTATCGCTCAAGCAGTTTGTCCATATTTGTACCAATATTGGAACAGAACGGAAACACCATTTAATCAGCAGCTAACGAGTGCAGGACCACATCGATCGTCATGATTCGTATGCGCCAAACCGCAGCTCGTTCTGAGTCTAATCGAGTTTGCGCAATTGCGACCAATTAAAACATTCACATGAACTTTTAAGTGGGTTAGCAAAACGCCCGATCGTTAGTTCTTAGATAGTTTATGTGCGGATTTTGATCTAAACTTTTGACTTTAACAAACTTGACTTGTGCTGGGAAAGAGCTTTTGCAGCTACCATTTGCGTGTTGCTGTTGTTGAGAATATAGTTCCGATTAGCTAATTGCTATTTAATATTTTTATTACGTTGCGGCGGCGTATTGAAGCAATTAGTCCCACCTTCTCCTCCCCTATTCAGAACACGTGCAGGGTTATGGCGTCACTCTCATTCAGTGCAAACAATTCCACTATTGAGCGGTTTGGCACCTCTTTTATTTGCTACACCATAAAGAGTTGGAATTCTTTACCAACACACGTGTTCCTCCCACAATCCCGGTTCTTTAATCGAGGCATGAAAGGGAATCTGACGAGGTCGTAAAACTGAAAGCCACCATTGTATTATTTGTATTCATAATGGTAACCCTCATTCTTGAGACGACACCTTTAGCCGAGATGAAATCGTATTGAGGTGTCCTAATTTAAAAAAAAAAAAGCCCGTACCATGAACTCTTCAAACATGTTAATAAATTGAACGGCTGTCATACTACCAACTGCATAAATAACTTCGTAAACCACAATTACGGATTACAAAGTTACATCTGCAGTTGTTAGTATGACAGCCGTTCAATTATTGTCCTGTTTTAAGACTCCATGGTTCATCCGTAGAAACTTAAACATAACTATTTGCTTGTTTTCCCAAGCATCCCAAGCATCCCAAGCAAATTACCTGACAAAATTATATCCACCTTTCTGCGCTCAAAAGCGTGCAACTGACAAGTCAGCAATATTTGTACGTCTCACGTAATGGGGGTGAGATTGTTACCATCTCCGTCTGCTGTCAAAGACACGTTTCCAGAATACGTGATGTTATTTAGAATTTCGTAACAGAAAAGCCAACACTTTACCGCAGCCGGAAACGAATCCAGGACCCCTCAATCTCAAGTTAAACACGAACGGAAACATAGCGAATGAGATTTAGAATCATTTCCAGCTATTGTTATTTGATCTCGTTAAGTAAATAATATTAGCCTGTAAAAACATGTTTTCTTTTACTCTAGTCGTTTCTTTGACAAGCCCTTCTTTTGGGAATCGAATTTAGGTCAGTTGAGTAAGATAACAACTCTAGGGGATGTCATCGTTATTACAAAACACGATTCAGTTTGGAACTATTAAAAGGGCTCATTATAATATGACATTCATTAATCATTGACGATTCCGGAATTCATCAGATCTTGTTATGTCTGAAATTAATTTGTCACATTTGTTTGACTTGCGTAATTACTTGCTGAATGTTGAAGGAATGTTATCCAGAAATCGGGATCCGGTAATCCCACAGATGCGGAATCATTTCATGACCATCTGCTGGTTCTGTTAAATAAATAATGAAAACATGACACGAGAATGTCTTGGCAAAATAACTGCGTTGGTGCTTATGTAAATGCATATGATGACGCCGATCCAAGAGGTGTCACTACGCGCATGCCCCAAAATGCAAATGTTTCTGGATTTACATTCTGGGGCTCGAAATCCATAGCATATAATATTATATGCCATCGCAAAAATACTTATTGGCGAAAATAAGAGAAGAAATAAGATCGAGGCAATTGCTGGTAATTTTTTTCACAAGACATTGTATTGCAATGAAATATCGACAAGCAGATGGTTTTCTACGTTCCGACAATGTTGAACCCCTAAATATAATACATGTTGCCACGTATGTCAGCTAATACGAACGTCAAGCTAGTTCTCGTCACGGCTTGTCATTGCGAATAAGGGTCCAGTGCATTTAAATGATGATGAATATGATGATTAATCATCTCTTATTAATACACTAGTCGCGTTCAAGTCTAGTGCAATAACGAGTTTGCCAAATCTGTATCATCTTTCAACAACGGATTTGTTGAGTAGGTGTGAAAGATTTTTAGCTACAATGTAATCATATAGGTCGTTGTATTGTATATTAATACATCATTATTAGTTATTTATATGTAGTGCAACTTATGAAAGAAGGAAAAAGATTCGGTAATTCCTACACCTGTGGGCTGTGATACAGAGAGAATAATGTTATGTTGATGAATAATTATAACATTTTCTTTCCTAATTAGGTAGCCGTGTGATATATTAACTGTGGAATGCATGATTTCATGGATTAAGGTAGCAAACAAGCATACGGTCATCTTCAATCTTCCAATCGTACTTTAAAAAAAATACCAGTAACTACCTAACAATAGTTTGGTCGATTAAGATTGGAAAAAGTTAAACGCTCAGACGGAAATTGAACCCGCGACCAGACCTTACAGGAGGAATGTTCTGACTGACTGAGCTACCGACTCACGTCTTGAGCATTTCAAATTCTCCTATACAACCATCTTGAGAGACTTAGTTAATATAGACTTGAATAGTTAGTATAGGTACTAATTTTCATAAAATAGTTCGGTCGTCGGAACCATAACCATACAACTTCAACATAACCGCTAATCAGATATATTTCGACGGAAATTGTTACTCATCGTTCATCATTCACGTCTCCCGAAATTAGTGACTTTATTCGCCGCTTCAAAATCACGTTCAACATTAGCGCCAAAAGTAATTAATTGACACTCCACGGTCCAGAATAATCTCTTCATTATTGCCGTCAATTTAAAATCCATTACGCTAACCGCCGAGTTTTAATTCAATGAGCTCTTTAATATATTCTTGACTAGCTTTTAACAGCGACTTCGTCCACTTCATCCAACGGAATTGTACGTGGATTAAAGGTTTTGTATTCAATAGAAAACCGCTCAATAGGGAAATAAGCGCCACTGTAAAGATCTCAGTAGATTATCATCCTCCTTTTTAGCGATATTCCAGTTCCTTTTAAATTTAGCTCTTTGGAAACCGGCGTCCTCATATTTATTTGGTTTCGTATGTCAATTTTCCGTAGCGACTGCCGTGTGTCCTCTCAACCCCGATAGGAAGCTTGCTTCAGAGTCCCGTTCGTCGTTTAGCAGATGCATTGACTTGCAGGTGAATTTGGTTTGGACCCAGAAAGTTCTGATAAGTCCTTGCACACTCAAATTTATTCGATGGAGTCTTGGCCGACTGTATAAAATATTATAACACAAGTACATTAAGTAAAGAGTGTGTAATGAAGCCGTTATAGCGTAATTGAATAACAAACATTCAAACATTTCAAACATCTTCACTAAATAGGATAGTAATGTGTCGCTAGAGTATGGATAGGAATGAATGTTCGCTGCAAATTCAACAACAATAACTACATCGAGAGCAGTGTCGAGAGGGTCATCAAAACAGCGTCACACAAGCTCTAAGCACATGGTGGGCTTTTGTCCCTGCCTACCCCTGGAGGGAAAAAGGCGTGAACATATGTATGTATGTTAAGTACTAAATGACCTAGCCCAATAGTGTATTTCTAGAGGCACGTATGTATGTGCTCTATCGCACCGTTATCGCCTTTGTTCACCATCCATGACCATTAACTGCATACTTAAATCTAGTCTTGTGTCCATTATGCAATGTTGTTTTAATATTGATTTATTTTATTTGCCTTTTGAATTTATTTCGCCGACTCCGGATTTGTTGACATTTATGATTACTGCTTCGCTCCCTTGAGTAGTAGCGTGATGATATTTAGCCTATAACTTTCCTTGATGAACAGACTATTCAACACAAAAAGATTTTTTTTATTCGAACTAGTAGTTCCTGAGATAAGCGCGTTCAACCAAATAAACAAAAAACAAGCAAACAAACAAACTTTTTAGCTTAAGATTAGTATAGCTAGACTATGTCCTCTTTCGTCTTCTTTAGAGCGCCAATCACGGTTGCATTGAAAGCTTGAAGTTGCACAATTGCAGAAATTCTTCTGAGTTCTAGTTGACTGATATTGTATCGAAATATGTGCGCCACTTTTTTTGTAGGTATAAGATTTGACAAGAAAAACAATTTTTGTAGTACATATTTGTAACTGTAATGACCTCTGCCACGAGTTGAGGAGACTATAGCAGATACAAATAGCCGACACTTGCATAAAATTTATGATAACAAATAAATTATTCGAATCGAACTTTGTACGCCCTGTGACAATATCAGTCTCGGCTGTCACCAAGATGTTTACTGCTTTAATTAATAAATTAAACGTATCAGGTCCTATCGGGTCCCCGAACCCGGCACAAGTCTCTATGTTTGAATTTTATCTAGAGTTATGGGCAGCAGACGCTTGTTAATTTCGCTGATAAAACTAATTAAACTCTGTCTATAAATATGTTTGCAATTATAAATTTACTAGCTGTAACCTGCGGCTTCGTAAAGTACTGATGCCATTTTCGCGATTTATTGGCACATTTTCTGGAACAATAGTAGGCTATGGGCTATTTCGGACTATGTCTATATCTGTGCTAATTTTCGTCGAGATCCGTTCAACCTTTTTTGCTTGGAAGAGTAAGAAACACCCACATACATGCGCGCATAATTTCATCCTCATAAACTTTCATACATACAATCACGCCTTTATCCCTGGAGGGTTAGGCAGAGATGAATTAACACCCACATTTCACCAATCATTGTATTAAGTCCCACGTAATAAACTTTCACATGTATAATATTAGTAAAATAGCAAAAATGTGTTATCGCGTGAATTTTATGAGTTTCTTAATTTTCTTACTAAAATACAATGCTTTACTTACAGAACTCCTCTCCTATAAAAAATAACTGTACCTACTATTTTATCTGTCACTTGGCATGTGGCTTCGGGGGCCTCGTCCACGGGGGCGTCGACCACTGGGGGCGTAAGCCACGGACCCTGTATTTTGTCTGACTCATAAACAAAAAATTTGGAAACGTATGCTTAGAGAATTCTATTGTTTTTTTAACGCGGTACTTATTTAAAAAAAAAAATAAAGAGTAAGCAACATGCAATAAAAGTTAGAGAGAGTTCTAAACTAGAGTTTTTTTAGTGCTGGAAAAGTCCAGACTAAAGAACGATAACTCTGGATTTCACCGATGAACACAAACGTGTTTAATGGAATTAAACAGATTTAGTATATTTTCCCAAATTAATTTCATTAAGCAAAAGGTTAAGTTCAGTTATAGGATTCTTTTTTATTTATTTATCTATTAGCCGATTACATAGCCCTCTCCCAATGTGCGCCGTAGCACCCAAGCCTCCACTTCACCATCCAGTCTTCTCAAACCCCCTATTCAGGTAGTCAGTCTATATTATTCATTTAGGTTTGTAAGCCTTCCTTTAAAAAATGCACGTTTTCAGTAAATGAATGATTAAAATTGAAACATCTTGTATTTAATTACTTTATATTATAGAACTTAACTTCCTTCCTGTGAGATAAGTAAAAATATTAATTACAATCTTCTAATCAAACTAACCTTTTTATATTATACTGACCCTTTATGTGAAATACGTCACAGAGATTATAAAACAAAACGTAATACGAATGTATTTTTAAAAGAACACTTTGTTCTGTGTACTTACAGTTTTTGTACCATTGATGGATTTATGATAAACACGAGTTGTTGTGTAGTACATACATAGTTAGTAGATAAAGGGTTATCTACTACAAGTTATATTTTATTTTGATGTTCATACTTGTTACTGTTGATGTTCATATGTGTTACTTTGACGTTCATATGTGTTACTTTTGACGTTCATTTGTGTTCTCTGTATATACATATGCTTCTCAATCTCGAGTAACGAGATTTTCTTAAAATGCTCAATCGAAAAGCTTAGAGGATCATAGATATTGATTCAAAGTATCTCAGAAGCCTAGAAGATTTATATGTCACAAATCATATTTCTAGATACAAAAAGCTGAGACGCTTAGCAAACATTCAGCAGGTGCACCATTAACCAACTACTTATTTTAATGGGGTATATTGTGCAACAGTGGCCACATTCACGTCCGCGTCGCAGAGCAAATATTGCTCAATAGTGCCTGGTGCCTGCCGCATAGCCGTTTCCTATTTATTAGGTCGATCTATTTCAGGTATTGGAGATTACTGCCAATATTTATATGAGCAAAAATGTATAAAATGGGCTTTTTCACTGTGGGGTACTGCAGGGTTTCATTCTGGAGCCTCAGGCCGATTTTATTGTTTACTAGCCTTCCGCCCGCGCCTCCGCCCGCTTGCATCTCGGTTAACGCGACCTTTGCTCATATCTTCGGTTCTACTCAACCGATTGCGATCAAACAAACGTAAGATTTTAAGTCTGAGCAAGCCCTTTCTAACAAAAAAAAACCGCATCAAAATCCGTCCAGTAGTTTTTGCGTCCATCGCGGACAAACAGACAAACAGACAGGAAATTCAAAAAAAATATTTTCGTTTTCAGTATCGTTAACATAACATAACCCAAGTATTTTTTTTTAAATATCTCCAATGTCAACAGACACGACCACTTTACAATTATATAATAGTATAGATGATTGATATTTTTGACTTTTTCTAGAGCGAATACTGACTTTCTTTCCAACATCGACAGGAAAGCACTACGTGTTGTAGACCTGAAAAAAAATAGTCTCGGAAAAATGATTTTTGTTCAATTATCAGTGGAACTTAACCTCTAACATATTCTCCTCCTCTTTTCATAGTTGGCATTTAGTAAATTTCCGATCCGTAAGCAACGCTCGCCTTGTAAAGTTTATTTGTTTTGCTATACCAAATAGTCTACGTCTGTTATTTCAGCCTACGTTTAATTTGCTAAACACTCCGTGAAACGTTTACAGCCCATTCTAATCTGATTACATCGCTTTTCTACAACCTCACTCCTAGCAGCTTTTGTTAAATCCAGTTCTAGTTGAGTTATCTCGTTCAGTTCAAAATATTCTTTGTTATCATGAAAACCATTAATGTTTACATTTATCTCGTCTGGCTCTATTTTGACTCAGTATATATCACGATAATGATCGTCATTGAAAAGGTTATCAGGCTTACCCTCAGAATCTTTTCACTGCTCAATCAAACTAAAAATACAATGTAGGTAAACACAATTGACCTATCATAATATTTTAAAACATTTTCTGACAACATTGAGTGTTATATTCTCCTGATAACCCTAGGTCATTAGCTGGTATCACGTTATCAATCAAGCTAGGTACTGCAAACAAGCTTGGACTAGAGGTTATCGTATTAAGTGTTTACAGCCAAGCTAGATACGGAAACTGTTTTCTCTTATAATTACTACATATTTGAGTATGTAGTTATGCTTTGTACCGAAATGGGCCAGTGGAAACTGCCAACCCGCTTTTACGTGTTTGCCGTCGGCTATCAGTTATATTTCATTATTATCTTTTAGTACACTAGTTTCGTACGATGTGTTGTAAATATACAAAAGTGGAATGCTTGTAATTTATCCGTGGTACAAATTAATGAGCTGTTTTTAAGCTATTGCATAGCTTCTATCGCGGGCCTTGAGCGTGGAGACCGAATCCAGAAATTCCGTAACAAGAAACCTAAGCTGACCTAACCTGACCTGCCGGTCGGAGTGTTAGGTTAGCGGTGATACTTTTTAGTTTTGTCATCTATTGATTTGAATTTGGATTTGAATCTGAATCTGAATCTGAATCTGAATTTGAATTTGAATTTAATTTAATAATTTGCATAAGTTCATAAAAATGCTATGCAATAGCTTTACCGCGGCAGTCCCCGAGTGCCAGAGCCGACGTCTTTTTTTTTTTTTTTTGCTTTCATGAGGTTCTTACAAATATATGGCCATGATATTGAGACGTCCTTTTCTATATAAAGTTTTCTCGTTTCAGATGTTATATTTTGTGTTTATACAAATCAATCTCTTCAACCTTAGCCCATTCATGTGTCATTTACGTGCTACGGTTGCGCGAATTTTAGTCTGGTATGTTTGGTTAATAGACTCTCAGCCGTGTCTGTCTTATATCTCGCTATTTTTGTTTTTAGTCCGCCACTAACTGTTACTCCTCCAACAAAATTATCTTAAATTAAACTAAGTGTTCAAGTGTCGTATTAGCTCAAAGGCAATATCTAGTTCAGTAGATAACCGAAGTGTTTTTTGCAATCGACTTATGGCCAAGAAAGATTTACAGGCGCGCACTGCGTTGTTAAAACACGAAGTTATTTCCGACGGAATCCGCCTTGTGGATTTGCTCCGCCGAAAATAGTATCATCGATCTTATTCGCAAGAGAGAATAACAACTGCCACGTATTTATTTATACATCGAGATATAGGAAAACTTCAGCCTTATTCTCCGAATTCTCCGCCAGGCCGAACGCCTGGTAATTTACTTTATCGTTTTTGATTATTTCTTAGTAAACTTAGAAAGATTTCTCTCAAACGTTGTTGTCTAAGCTTGTATCAAGTTTGCGATTTGGCTTGTCGGTCCACTTTATTCAATTAGGCGTTGATTGTCGGTGGCAAGAGGTCGCGCCGGGGTTGTGTCTGTACTAATTAGGACCTTAACGCTTCGCCCACTCGTGTACCTACTGATGCCATGTACTTATAAGATATGTCGTGATACGCCACGAGGTAGGCCATGTATTTTACACCTTATGATATTCGTGTCATGCGGACAATTGTCCAATTGCTCCACTCAATCAACAACGCGACGGAAATTAAGTTTTGACTGGTAGATGTATATAAATAAATCCATATCTGTAGTGCTAGCTTCCATTTTATCTACAGGCTTATTGTTATTGAGTGGTATACAAAGGTAATATCAGTGTTGAAAACAACACTTCATGCCAAGCTTTAGATTGGCAGACATAATCAGTGGGTACATTGAAAGTAAGCACTCAATTATTCATTACATTATTTATGTCAAACACCAAGGTTGAATGCAAATGTGAATGTTGAAACTCTGCATAACAGATATCCACACACGGGATTCCAATGGATTTGCACTATCGTTAGATCGGCTCTAGTCTGAACGGCGTGCCCAGACCACGTGCGGGTCGACCTCAATACCATCAATGCATTGGCAATACATTAATATTCTGTTTATATTTACCTTTTATTGTTATTTCGTGCCCGCAACTAAATGCCAAGAAATATTAGAGCTGCACGGGTATACTCTCTGCGTTCAGATTGAGTGAGCTACAGATTTGTTACCTACCGTTATAAAAAAAAAAACAGCGTGCATACGTAATCGAGGCGAGATCGGCCATTGTTTTCCTAAGTTTTAGTTAAATTATAATTTTTATGTACCATTGTTGTTTTATTTACAGAAAGAGTAAGTTGTTCATTAACATTGCGATTTATTTGTGTAAATAAACTGTCCCGGTCATTTTTATGGGATGAAAGATGACGTGTATAAGGTTGAAAAACCTGTTTCGAGTGTTCGTTTATCAACAAGAGGCTGGGATCAGGTTTTAGCGCGTTCGTTCTAACGTGTGGGCGGCCTTGACTGAGCGAAGGACGGCCGGCGTGGCGCGGAGTGCGCGCGCGCCGGGGGCGTGGTCCGCACGCGAACACTACATAATCGCGACTTTTTCTTTGCTCTTGCAACTTTTTCTTACTTGTAAGAAGAGTAAATAACATGAACATGTATTAAATTAATAACATACTTGCTTGCAGCAACGCGCTTCTTATGAGGTTACTCACGGGTTTAATTCTCTAGCAGAGAGCTCAGTATCTTACAGAAATATGAAATGTTCTGGAACAGCTGCATAGAGCTGGTAGGGTAACCATATGAAGGCAATAGGCCGCTTGACGTAAAACTGAAAACATAGTTGGTGTAGTCACCAACTATGTTATCCAGATCCGAACTCCATCATCAGATCATCTCAATATACTTACCAAGTTTTGAAGCCCGTAGGATAGTTAGAGATTCTTTAAATTCGACTTCCAAGAATTGTTTACATCTATACCCAACAAACATTTTTGAAGTCGCCACAACGTGCCGAATGTAACTTTTGGTTGTATAAGCATGTCGCCAAAACGTCGTTATCACGTCGTTACGACCGAAAAAGGGCCCATTTTATACGACTTAGAGTTGTATAAGAGTCGCATAGTAGTCGTATCAATGACATATTCAGTCGTATAATGGTCGCATAGATGTAGTGAAATTCATTTTTTGCTGCATTATGGTCTACAATACCACTGTTTTACGACACTTTGTCGAATACCAGTGCAAATGACGACATTTTTATTGAATTTTGTTGTACTCATAACAGTGAAGAGTGAAAGAGACATTATAAATTAGAGTTGTCAAAACTCTACCTAGTTTAAGTTAGCCATATTCATTTAATTTCAATATGTTATATCTCGAAACGCATGTTGAAGTGCATTAATCTATTGGGGAATTAATTTTATCGTGTAATATGCGCTAGTTTTCTTAGTATAATGCACGCGCCTTAGAAATACTTAAAATTAAACAACATTTCTCACTATATTTTTAGCGCACGTGCTAAAAGTTACTTTTATACGACTCTAAGACGCGACACAACCGTAATACGACTACAAAACGACCTTTCATTCTGTGCAGTTAATTTTATGTGCAATAATTAGCCGCCATATTAACAAAATTAGGGTTCAACGAGTAAATTTTAAATTTTATTTTAGTAGTAAAAATAATATGATGTGATTTAATGGACGTCGATAAGTTTTTAACCAAGATAGATTTTTCGAAGTTAATACATAATTATGTATTTGAGATGGCTATGGATATCCACACACATCTCTATCACCATTTAAAATAAATAAAACCAACCAATGTTACTTGACTATTTTATTTACTTATAACTTCCATGTTGATATACATAAAGAGCTGCGTAATTCTACATACAAACTCTAGTTACCTACCTATATAAATATAAATCAAATAGGTAAGAAACGGACCTTCAAATATCACTTGTCTCTTTTTTTTCTAATATGCAAATAGACAGGGCGATTTTATAGTCATTTCGGAAGAAGAGATTTCGAGCACAGTATAAATATGGTATTTATATCCACGGAATTGCCCCAGAGGAAAATTCCGTAATTCCACTGTATTATATAGGTAGTGCAACCTTGATATAACGACCCTTGAAATAACGAATTTCTCGCTTTAACGAATTTTTCATTATCCGAAGTTTATCATTTTTGCTGGTTTCGCTTTCGCTTAGTCTATTTCACTATCACTGAAACATATTTTTTCAAATATTTCATCTTATTTATCTTGTTTTGTCTCTACTACTTCAAAACAACTAGATCCGCTTTCTGTGCTTTGATTTTGCAAGGAACTCTCCTGAACTCAAAATTAAATTTTGTACGGAACCACCTTCAGTTTCATTAAAAATAGAGATAAAGAATGACTGACTTGTAATGTTAAGGTACTCTACAGCTATGCGACATTCAGTCACTTAATGGTAGTATAATAGTGTTCAAAATGACTAAAAGTCGTGTAAGAGTGCAATTTATCACTCTATTACGATTATCGCGTATAAGTAGTTCTTGCGACTCTAATACGATTCAGTTTGGTGTAAAAGTTGTATAGACGTTAGTAAGACGACACCATCGGTTTTACCACTGAAAGTTGTATAATGGTCATAGAAAACAGTCGCGGAGACGTTTATACGACGTCTTTATACGACTACAAGTTGTATAAGGATAAAGAGGCACTGAGTCGTATTAAAACCTAAAATGACTTCTATACGACGTTTATAGGACATTAAGTCGTGTAATTTTCACTTATACGACTAAAATGTTTGTTGGGTAGTTACAGGTGTAGTTAATAAAAGGGTGTTCAAAATAGATTCACACGATATAACACAGATTCCAATCATGTCACTCCCGTATTGTACTAGGGAAATTTGCTCATATGTATCTACTAACACACCACAGTCTTACCTACCCACCATGTTTGTTGCTACACGAGTGTTTAACATCATTATGGCGTAATAAATTCTCCGTCTACACAACCCACAGTCTAACCAACACATTCAATAACAAAAAATGGCAGTCGCTTGCAGTACGCTATTCATTATTCACGACTCCCGGACGTGGGGTACGCGACAGAAATAATAAATAGAGCATTCATTTGTTACGGCCTTTTCAGAAACTTCCATTGTGCAATAAAAAAAGTAGATAGAAGTTATATACTTCGCAAATTGGAATTTGTATTCGAAATAATGTAAAAAATTTGCAGCGTGTTCGTAAATTATAATTTTGGTCTAGGGAATGAGGCGATATAAATAAGAAGTCGTATGTTTATGTTCTAAAAGATGTGTACAGAAGAGCTATGCTGTCCAAGAATGGTCTAACTCGATCTAGGAAATACAACAGCAATATCGACAGTTCTCATCATCTTCATGGAGACGCATTTTTCTGATTGCACCCGTGACCAAGAGCTCAGTAGGCACATGCTGTAAGAACATTTCGAACGATCGAACGAACTCGAAAGCTGAATCTGCAGTGATATTTCAATATCGCATGCTGTTTTGGTGATGTCACGTTGTCGAACACGTAAACATACATCACCCTCATGCTCAAGAACGTGACGACACAAAATTTACAGCAAGCAGAATGGAAATATCGCCGCGTATTGAGCTGTCGAGTTCGTTCGATCGTTCGAAATGTTCTTACAGCATGTGCCTACAGGTCCGCCTTCCGGCTCTTCTCTTTCACTTCGCATGAATTTAATATCGACAGTTATAAAATGCTGTATTTTGTACGGTTAAGTCTCGTCCCTTCTCTTTTCCTCACTTCTCCTTGGTGATTACTGTTGTTTATGTTGTATTTTATGGTTTTGGCCGATTCGATTATCTCATATTTATCTGCTTCAACGTTAGCCCCCGATGAAGTGTGAGGCCTCACGCACACCGAAAATAACAATACATTAAAATATGTGTTTCTCTCGTACTAAATTCTCATCATACAAATCATTGTGTTATAGTTTAAAAATCTAAAAAAACATGTTTGTTTTCAATGTAATGCATGAGACTCATTAAAACAAAGTAAAAAAACCTCAATTAGAGGTGTCCAATAGCAACTATTAATGAGTTTCTCTATCTACATTCTGAATTCATTAATAAGATCAGCTCGGTGGAGTCAGTATTGTCATCTGCATGTCGTTAATCGATACGTTAATAGACGTTCAAATTGGACGACGATTTCTAATATTTATTCACATGTACAGCTAATAAAAGCGTTTTAATTATGAAACTTATTAAGAATGCTTTAAAATTATCGCCGTCCGGTACGCCACAATATTTTTGCCACGATAAGCGAATGCGAATATTGCTTTGGCGTCCTTTGTTGATATCTAAAATTAGTTTATGTTGGTCAGTTGATGTCACGCCGCCGGGCCCGGCTGTCTTCTCCGTCACAAGTGTATATTTATTTCATCTGTCGTGAGCGTCAGATTTACAAACACCGGGTTCGTTGGCTTCATGAAATTTACGTACTGTTTCAGACCCATTTCTTTCTTCTTTATCTTACCTTCGATTTATGACAGACTTATATCGTTCAGCGAACCTAGGTGTTTATCAGGACATTTAGAAACGTTTGACCACTATCTCCCCTGTTGGCAAGTGAGGGTTGGTGGAGCACGCTTGCTTAGAAGCAACATAATCACTTTATCTTGATGATTGACTCAGACAGGGCATTGCACTTCACAGCAGTAAGCAAAATGAACGTATTGCTAAGTGTGTATAAGCCTCGGTGGCATAAGGGTGCGATTGCTCTGCATAGGCTTCTGAGTTCGATTCCGGATTCTGATGTAAATAATATTTTACTTTTCATGTTAGGAATTTTTCCGTAATAGTTCAGAGTCAGGATAAAATATTATTTCGTATACTGTGTCGAATATTCAAGAAGTAATTTAATTACTTTCAAAATTTTGCTAAGCCCTTTTCTGAACTGTTACGCTGTTTATGTTATTACTGAACCTCCATTTTTAAATTTACCTAAGATTTACGAATTCATCATTCATTCATCAACGATGATGCTAATTATTTTTATCTGCTCTAACAAAAATATTGATTCAAGAGAGTTTGGACAAGTCGTGATAACAGTGTCACATACTGACATACCTACTGTTGTGTTTATAATTAACCAGTCAGTCACCTAACGTGACATAGGTATTGTATTACTGATTAAGGAAACGTACTAATAAGTGAGGAAGTTATTAAAACTGAAGTAGGTATCTATGTGAATAAACCTAGTTAGCAAATCTTTCTACAGTATAATTTCTGGAGTGTTGAGGATACCTCTGCGGAAGTCATAAAAACAGGAAGAGGATATCTAGAAAATTAATAACAGCTTTGGGGATGTGACTTTTGTCCAGCAAAACTACAGTGACGCATTAAATTAATATAAGTACGAAAATTGTGAGATACTTCTAAAATATCGCCCGCGGCATTAAAGTTATGGAAATTTCATAATGAATGCGTTCTTTAGCCTATCTTTTGAAATTGTTGAGGGAAATGCGCCCAAATGAGATAAAAACTTTCCAACAAGAAAGTACTTGATACCAACCGAGAGGTAATTAGCTTTATTTAGATTTAAAAGCAGAAAGTTTCAGGATTTTTGGAAGGCTTAACTTTTACGCAACGCCCTTAATGTTGTTAAGTAAAATCAGATTCTCCTAGCTTTCCTCTCAGGCGTGAAGATTTTATTTCAATAATGTCCCATTAGTATTCTACTGACGCTTACAACACTGACATAATCCTACAAAATCCTCAAAAGGCTCGCGTCTAAAGTACTGAACATCAAATTGGAGGCTACAAATCCTCTCGCTTCTGCATTAGACAGAACTGATTTTGTTTGCGATTTATACGAAGGAAATACTTATTCAGTCAATTGGTCACGGGGATGTGTTCTTGTCTTACATATTCTTCTAAAAATACATTTTTTTTGTTTACTCTTAAGTATAAATGGTCGCTTCTTATTCTGTACCTTAAAATTATTCTATGACCGTCATGTCATACACGATACTGCATCCTATTAAACACAGCATATAATTTGAGCTCCATCTAGTCATTGCCACAAAGTGGATAATCACGCCTTCTATCCATCCCAACCACATTGAATGTCAGCTACGTGTAGATACAATTATTTGCTACGCTCAAATTTTTTAAAACATCCTGGCTGTGCAGTTGTTTGACATTAGTAATATCTCGAAACGTGTACCACGATTTAGAGTATTTAGACCCCACTAATTGTATGTTATGTGTGTTCAACATAACATTGTGTGTTAACAATTTTTGTCATCACACCTCATATTTTTATTTGTGTTTCAAATTTCCATTTTGTCCGTTTGGACTTTTGGTTAATACCCTGTGAAGGATCTGCTTTAAGAGCTATATTATAAATCATGTTCAAACTTTGTATGTAATTGTTTGGAGGTTAACTTTCAACAAGTTGAATAAACTCCCTTATACCTAAAATTTATTATAGTTTTCTTGTAATTTATTATTATCTTGTGATGTGATTTATTATTTTGGTAATATGAATATCTCAATTAGATTGTTACATAGTACCACGAATGTAAAGTGTTTTACCGCGATAAGATCTATATTTAGCAGTAAACGTTGCATCAGCACATGGCTTTAATGATATTAATTGAATGGCTTATATTATTTCCATACAATATAATGCCTAATCTTTAGCTTTCAAGAACCTCGTCAAAATAATAAGCGTAAGACTCGTGGAAAAGTTTTCTAACCCAAAGCACATAGAAAATACTACGATTTCAATACAACTTCATCATTATTCCTCTGATTCTTTATAATGTCGACCGACAGCAATCTCATAGCATTAAACTCTTATATAAATAAATGGTTTTATAATAACATTTCTCAGTATTCGCAAATTGTAGAACTATTTGTTTGAACTACCAATTGCCATAGACTCGTTGAATTTCTATAGATAGAAACGTTCAGCATTATTGAACAACAACTGCTTTTTTGGTCCTGTGTCCATTTTTTGGCAACCTATTACTAAGCTCGTGTTCCAGTGTGTTCGATTCTGTTCGTGGGTAAAATTAAATGTTTGGACCACTTGTAATTAGCATTTTTATTTTGAAAAATCCTTACAGTAGCATTGAGTCTGAAGGCAATTAATATATATTTACATTTACCTATTTTTAAGTAGTATTCTATTAGTATTAGTAGTTTAGTAGTATCACAGTATTTTATCACTATACAGGTAGAAATATAGTTGTCGTAATCAATTCTCAAAACAGTTTTCTTCTTCACCAGGTGTTCGGTACAGTGGAGTTGCCGGACAAGCCGATCATGCTACCGCCCTTTGTGGAGGCGACGCACTGCCTCGGCTACCATCTGACTCGCAAGGGTCGGGCGGTGGCCGACCGGGTCGTCTCCGTGCTCGGGTATGCTTGCCCGGACATCACCTACAGTCCCAGTCTTTACCCCATCACTGCTGCGTTGCTGCACTTCATGCCCGGTAAGTGATCTTTTTCTTTGTTTTATTGGACGAGACCGAATCCACTGGTCTCTAGTGCAACACCAGAGGAGTCACACTCGTGCTGCTGACCCTGTAAGAACAGAGAGATTCTGTGCCGTCAGCGCATAAGGCAAGCAGGAAAAGCCTTTGGTCTTGCACTTGCACACACTGACAGCACAAAACCTCTCCAGTGAGCTCTGGCTACCCGTATCGTCGGCCGAGAACACAACATTAGGTTATTTAGCAGCGGTATTCTGTAGGGCGGAGGTACTTCCCCAGTCGGACTGCTCGATTGGGACGCAAATACCGTCGTGTCCTACCTCCTACCATTCTCCTTAAATATTGGGAGGTAATATAGTTAACTGACATCGTAAAGTACCTATGGCTGTACGAAATATTTCGTGCAGTTCATCATAACATACCTACATATCCCAAGATATTTATTCAGTATGCCTTCATACCTAAATTATCCATAGATTCTGGCACTCGTTCAAATATTTAACTATGAAAGATAAGAGAGTCATGAATGTCATGATAATGGAGAATAATATTGGAAGTTTTAAAATCTTCATTGAATAAAATTAATGAGCAAAATCAATCTTACTTCGAAAGTTGTTCTTCAAGTTTCTGAAGATGTAAATTTTCAACGTGATTAAATACCCACATTCCCAAAATCAACATTACGGATTAAGTTATAAGTATTACAAACCAAATTCGTTTCACTTTCAATTTGCTAACCGTTTCTTGAAATATCACATTTTTGTTCACGATCGTCTACAGTCTACACAGTCAATTGCTATTCATAGCCCTTGACTGATTATATTCGGAAATGTTAATGCGAAGGCTTCATTGAATACTATCGCTCAATAGAACATTGAGTTATCTTCTAAAAGCTCGATTTCCTCGTTAGATATGACAAAGGTTTTATTAACAAAAGATATTAACGTTATATCGCCTGCCTCATCGAGTGCTGTTAATTTTATTGCTTCGACGCTAGCTTTACGAACGTTCTTTATTGATTGTCATTATTTTATTACTATTATATCAATTTTTTTAATGCTGTCATATGAAATCAGTCACCTGTAGTTTATTGAAATTGCATTGGTTTATTGAACTGAAAACCTATAGATTTTGTACTTGATATTATATATTCAGCAGATTCTAATAACACTATTAGCTGAGAGTGACTTGTATGAATATGCTTTACTACAAAGTAAATAATGTGACTAATTGTATTTGATATTGCCATTGTAAAATCAATTAGTTAATATCTTTCAATCGCAACAAAATGCTCTTTTTCTCTGTCCATCGTGCGCCGACACTTTACGAAAGTGTACTTAAACATTATCTTTTACAAGTTATTTCTTTGATAGCGTTCATTGAGGTCAGGTAACAACCAGTTACATAAAGTACTCTCAATTCTAGAGCAGAGGCGTCACAAAATTTACAGTCGCTCTCGCCTTAATTCAGTAATGAGTGCGGGGGGCGATAATTGAACTCAGCAATAGGCAAATTGCTGGACCAGTCTGCCCCGTTTATATCTTGATTACTCTTCCCCACACCGAAATTGAATGTGCACTTTACTACCCTTTGATAAGAATCATTATTGTTCAACTCTAGTTCTACTCTCTGGATATTCTTATCAACATCTAAATTGAGCTCTCATGCTTAGTAACAGGGTCTTTTATCTATTTGATACATATCTTACCGGGCTGACGTGATCGAAACGATAAATGGATGTTGCCGGCCCGCCACAGATTTGCAGTCCTCTGTACTGTCAGTTTCATACGTCTCACTTCCTCTTCACGTATACGTGTAAATTGGTTGGAATGCGTACAAATGGGTTGACAATCGATATTGGGTTGTACTTGTTTTCTCATCAAATATCCAAATATACAATTTGACCAATTCAGACACCATAATGTATATAGTTATGTTATGTAAGTTATGTATTAACTATTAACTTTTCGTCCATTCCATCCAACAGAAAAAAATAAAGATCGCCAACAGCTGCTTAAAAAAAGCAATTCACAAACAGAGGACACTGACATAAAAAGTCACTGAACAATTTGTCTTGGCCTATTAAATACATAGTTTAGCAGAGTGTAGGTGAAACAAAGTGGTGTCAATATAGAGCTGGACAGTTCCAAAATGACAATTTCCTCCTCTCAACTCTAGCACATATTTTATTACATTAAAATACTGTTGAGAAAAATCCACCGCATATACCACATCTAACACATTATATTCCTCAAATGGTTCTTAGAACAATACAGTTTCTCTGGGACCACTTTGTGTGGCAAAGTTCGGTCTTCTGGGATTTCCATTAAGTACTGCTGAAAGCAACGGTCACGTTCCGCGTGTATTAAACTGAAATAGTTCATGACGTGTATTCCTTCCACGTGCTTCTCAAATATACGAATCAGTTTGGTCGTGTCCAGCGAAGTTTTTATTGTTGTCCCTCGCCACTTGCGTGTCAATGCCGTTCGCATTATTAATTTCGAATATAGACGTAACGTCCGTGACACTGGCAGTATGGACGTTATCACTACCTCTGTCTCCCCCGTCATTATTGATCCAACTAGTAGTTTTTTTCCACTAATAAATGAAATTACCGTTTGTACATAATTCACTGTAAAGAGTCAACGTGAACTCTGTCGGGGAGCCAACTGCTAAAATCTCCTGTGTTTTAGTGTTTGGCTCCCCGCCAGTGCCTGCTCCCCTTATATTGATCTAAAAACTGGCAACGTTCACCTCCCGTCGACTGACGAACAATGTTACCATTAGGGACTCTTGTTGCGAAGTCCATTCTCTTATCTTTATGTATTCACTTTATCAATATACACTTTAAGATAACCGTGTTTACGTCGACGGTTTCAAAATAAAGTATCATTTCCAACGAAAGTGTTTGCTAGCCACACAATTTAATTCTCATTGTAACCCAATTTAGTTGTCTATAAAGCCAAATCAAAGGTCGAAAGGCCTGCACAAAAAGCTTGAATCAAACTCTCATTACATGTTGTTTGTTCGATTCTGTGAGCATCGAAGCGAGGAGGGACTTCCTGTTCCTTCCTCGCACTTCACAAACGATTTAATATTTCGAGAAGTGTTCCTAAACTTTTCTTGCTGCTGTTAAGAAGAACACAAAGTTAGTCAAACGTCGACTTTCGAAACAATTTGTTATGACTTTCTGGAAGACTTAAAGAGATACATTATGTTCCTAGTTTGAGCTCTTTAATAAATTTTAATACCAAACTTGGTATAATGAGCTCTCTCTGCTTGAGAGATTGTTTGCAACACACGTGCAAAGTTTTGTAGAACAATTTTCATATAAGCTTCTTTCATCTTTGTTTGTTATTATATTTTAAACACGAGTGAAAAAAATTGAAAGTTTAATACGAGTGTATGTTCTTCACTCTTCGGGTAGGGTTGTTCAAAGGAACCAGCCGTTTACATTTAGCTCAGTACGAAAATTGTTTTAACTATGTATTTCACCTACAATTTTTATGTTGATACATTACCTAGGTGGTCTTTGAATTAACAATAAAGAATAAGGAATGCTAATCGTATATTGTTTTCGGAACTCTTTGCAGCATTTTTATTGTTAATGGTGCCAGTATTTTTGTTTTATAACGAGATATATTGCGTGAGATCTAATCGTAAACGTAATGGCCTCCCAAGGCCATACTGATTTCCATATGAGAGTCCACACAATGTCACTGTTAGTCATACGATTGATATCATTGCAATGCAACAGAGCTGGTGTACGATAGAATTTTAATAAACGTTGAATATATTTAGAACTAGCCGACCCCGCGAACTTCGTACCGCGTAACAGTCGATTCTTTATTTTTTTAAATCTTTCTTTCCGTAAGAACCATCCTCGTACTTCAAGGAATATTCTAAATTGGCTAAATAATAATAATTTAAAGATCAATTTATCTAAAACGAAATTAATGCAATTCACACAAAGACTACCCACTGTATTAAATCTAAATATAAATTATGAAAATATAGAAATTGAAGAAGTTGACTCAACAAAATTCCTAGGACTTACTATAGATAATAAGATGAATTGGCAATCACACACGGAAGCATTATGTAAAAAAGTAAGCAGCTCGGCATATGCCTTGTATAAACTTGCGCGAATATTAAATACTGATGCTCTACTTACAGCGTACCATGGAATGACTGCGTCACATCTAAGGTACGGTATAATGTTTTGGGGTAATTCGACTCATAAGGATACCGTCTTCAGAGCCCAGAAACGATGTATCCGTGCAATGTTTAGCTTAAATAGGAGGGATAGCTGTAAACCGTATTTTTTTAAACATAGTATACTGACATTACCGTCATTGTATATTTATGAAACGGCTACTTTTGTAAAGTCGAATACTGAACTCTTCGAGACTTTGGCAGATACAGTCACCCGAAACCGAAGAGCAAATACACGTGATAGGCTACGCATACACAGAGCAAATACGGCTCTATTGCATAAAAGTGTCTACTGTATGGCACCAGTAATCTTTAACAGAATACCTTCAGAAATTAAAACACTTAATATGAATTTATTTAAGAACCGTCTACATGCGTTTCTATCAAAGAAATGCTACTACACGGTTAGTGACTTTCTCGCAGGCAATTAACATGATGTAGTTATCTGGATCTTATTATTTGACACCTATAAAAATATTGTGCAGTAATTGAATTTGTATTAAACTTGACATTTAATTTTATAATTAATATTGTTACTTTGACATTTATTTTGATAATTAATTATTGTTATTTTGAATTGGTTATTTTGTTAATGGAAAGTATGTGCCTATAATTTTTAATTTTCCCTGACATCATTTTATTATTATTGACATGCATCTCCTGACTTTTCTTTGATTATTAATATTGTCTCTTTCATTTATCGAGAACTTTGTTGACGCTTATAATTGACATATTTTGTATTGTATTGAATTGTTGTTTTAGATTTCTATTAGCATTGGATAATGTAATTGAACAAAAATTGTCTATGTATTGATTAAAGATAGGTACTTCCACATTGTATTCTTGCATGCCAACAAGGTAGGCCGAAGAGGACTTCTAAATGTACTAAATAACTTTGTAATACCTTTGGTCAGCAATAAATTATTTTGATTTAGATTTTTTGATTTTCTAAAAAAAGAATTACTGAAATTGGTTCAACTGTTCTCAAGATTTGTGCTTAGCAACACATTTAGCGATTCATTTTTATATAATAGAAGATTAGAGCTGTCACCTACTGGCCAATTATCTTCTACAATCGCTGCCAAATTGCATGCAACTTCATGTGATCCTATCCAAATCCATGTAGACTATTGTTTAATTTTGCATCAGCAAATGTGTACTTTCTTTAACCAATAGTCGTATATTTTATTGCTATAATAAAGATCTTATTAAATAAGTATGTCGTAAACATTACGTGGGTGGTACGGCCGTAACTCGAGGGTTCGATCTATGCGTTGGTGTCAGCCACTTAGGAATATTGGCTCGTACTTTTGGCATCGATATCATTATATTTCGGTCCAAGTACACTTTTGATATGGTATTGTTCCGTGTTTTGATGCTCAATTTAGAAAGGTAAACCTAAGCTCTTTAGATATTTCTGATTTTTTTTTGTTTTTGTTTTATTAGTGTACAATAAAGTTTAAATAAATAAAAAAAAATAAAAAATCAATATTCGTCTACATGAAGATGATGATAAAAATTAGGTAACAATATGAAGTTTATCAATTATGAAGTTTACAAATCTATATATACAAAAATCAATGCCACATTTCGTTGTTAGTTTATAACTCAAGAACGGCAAACCGTTTGGCTAATTTTAGTCCTGAAATATTCGTGGATGTCCAGGGAAGGTTTAAAGATGAGAAAATAGGTGCAACGGGAACGGGATCAAAAATTCACGCGGGTTGAAAAAAATATGGCGATACGAAGTTCGCCGGGACAGCTAGTAGATTAATAAATTAGTGTTATTTCTCATGAACGGTGACACATTCCACAAACGGATAGCTTGAAATATGAAAACTTTGTGCAAATTTCATTGCTAAATATATCTGCAATATCAAGCTCAGATCCTCATATAACCTATATGAACCTTGACGCGTGTTTGTTATATATTACTTATCGATACTGTTATCTTGTTTATCACTAACTGGTTACAACACTGGTACTGATAGATTATTCCCATAATAGCGACTCTTAGTAAACCGATTTCTATTCCCAGGCCGATTTTATCAGTTGACGAACATTGCCTACCCATTCATCTGTTTGTAATCTCTTAGTATCTTTGAAATAATCTCTCATTTCTTTGCGATGAATGGGCCTCCGACCTATTCACGAGCAAGTAATATTGTATCTGTGCGCTTACAGACAGTATGAAGATAATACTTGGTATATATTATAGCTAAACATCATACTATTAATCTTATCCTTATATACAATAGCTCTGTAGGATATTAAGCTAGAATGAGACGATCTCCGTCTTTTGAAACTTATTTGCATATTATAAATTAATCTGCTTTCATAAATATTTAGCATTGTTAATCTCGCTTCTATTCTGAGTTGCTCTATCTTCGTCCGATTAATTATCATCCCATATTTAAATCATATTTGTATTGACAGCCTCCGTGGCGTAGCGGTAGTGAACGCGGCCGCTACGCAGGAGGCGTGGGTTCGATCCCCGCTCAGTGCAAATATTTGTGTTCATGAAATATGGGTATTTGCATTGGTCTGGTCGTGCCTCGGAGAGCACGTTAAGCCGTCGGTCCCGGTTGCCATAAGAACATCTATGGCAGTCGTTACGGGTAGTTGGAGCCCTCAAAAATCCAAAAACAGTCTAGCTGCAAAGCTTCGATATCGCCTAATGTTACCATTGGGATGTGGAGGTCAGATGGCAATCGCTTCACAGAAAATATCGAGGTCTAGCCAAATCCGTAGTTAAGACTGGCAAAAAGCGGACCCCAGACTCCGAGCTGAAAGCTTCGGATGCGACTGGGAATTAACGCTAAGAGGAAGAAGAAGATTTAAATCATATTTGTATTTTGATGATTTCCTATTTGTATTGTCCTGGCTGATTACTTTTGTGTGGGCTGAATGTTGACTGTTTGTCTGTTTGTTAGAGAAGAGAAGTGCCCTATCCCTTTCACCACATCTCGCGCACTATAGTACATTATGGTACAAGTGAGCAACGTTGGTGATTACCGCCGAGGCGCCATTGAGACCCGAGCCGCCAGGCGAGGGTCTTAAGACAGCCGAGGACGGTAATCATCATGCTCACACGTGCCATACGACGTTTTACAACACACTTGCGAATAAAATAAAACTACAAATACTAAATAAACAATACTACAAATTAATTAGTTTTCCTATGCGCGCGCATTTAACAATGGCGGTCGACCATATTTAAAAAAAAAAAGAGGTTTGAACTTAACTTTTTTTTACTCTGTTTTTTTTTCTGTACTTAGAGAAAAAAAAAAGTTAAATTTGAGCGAAAATTTTGTTTATTACACAAGTATTACAAGTTGAAATTATTTATTTAAATACGAAAATGCATCAAATGACCATACAATAGGCGTATTAATTTATTCGTACTATTAAACACGTTATTTTTTGTATCAAAACTTTTTTAAGAACATAGACAATTATAGACACTTCCTATAAAATTTAAAAAAGAATCTATAACTCACTTTTGTGAATAATAGTAATGAAAAAGTCACAGTTTTATAATAGGTGTCATTCCGTGCTTAATTGCGGTAAAATAATATCACTGTTATGAGCAGGTGTGTTGTAAAATAATTTAAATTATTTATTATAACATACGGTAGAAGAACTGAGTTGCTACTTGCGTGTTTTGTTTTTGATATTTATATCTTTAAAAACAAGTTGTTCAATAAATATTGTCGCTTCAACTACATTATGTAAGAAATTGCAGAGAGAGCGATAAGACCTTTGTACAACTAACTGCCACTTAGGTATTATCCTGCGTTTGTATATTTTCGACAGCCTCCGTGGCGTAGCGGTCGTGAACGCGGCCGCTACGCAGGAGTCGTGGGTTCGATCCCCGCTCAGTGCAAATATTTGTGTTCATGAAATATGGGTATTTGCATTGGTCTGGTCGTGCCTCGGAGAGCACGTTAAGCCGTCGGTCCCGGTTGCCATAAGAACATCTATGGCAGTCGTTACGGGTAGTTAACGCTAGGATGAGAGACCGATAAGACCTTTGTACAACTAACTGCCACTTAGGTATTATCCTGCGTTTGTATATTTTCTTTAGAGTTCAATAAAGAGTGTCTACCTATCTGTATCCAACAAGCCATCACTTAATAGAACAGTTCTACATGATACTGTACGGAAGTAGGTATGCCTCGAACTGGAGGCGGTTTCGTAATTGCTACGTTAGGAGAAAATTTAAACGATTTTTGGATACTAATACTCTAGGAATTACGGTTTCCACTTTTAAGCGGAACATGTACACACTAGTAGACTCCTTAAGATCACAAATATGTCAATTCATGTCCCAATGTAGTCATAGGTAGGGGACCTATCAAATGACATAATTCCCATCTGGAATCCAGTCCAAAACCAATATTAATTTCCTCACATTTTCTACGTGATCCGTAAATTCTATACCTAACCAATCTTAATTCATTTCGCTCTTACCTTTTCGTGTTTGGCAGAAATTGCTTTTTTTGTTGTGTGTCCCTGGAGTTATTTGCATTTGGATTTGTCTCTAGAGGATTTAGAAGTTGAACAGCCAAGCGTTCGTTCTCTTTGTGGGAAAGTAGGTCAAGTATTATGTAGACGTACAGCCTTTACAGATTTTCACAGCGAGCTAGTCTTAATCAACGTAACGATTGGAGTCAACGCTCTGTATTTACATAGACGCGCAGATATGATTCTTGATTACTTTTTAGGGTTCGGTATTCGGAAGGTAACCACTGGAACTCCATTAATGAGACTCCGCTGGACGCCTGTCAGCAGGCTGTATAGTATATCATGAACTGTATTAGTTAGTTAGCTGAAATTTGGACATTGCGTTGTTACTATTACTGCTATGAAACCATTTCTTTTTTAAATCCGTTGAGATTGCATATCTCTTGTCTTTTTTCCAAAAGTAAGTATTTAGAAAATATTAATGTTTTTATAAGTACGACACTGCATGTCTGTGAAGTGTAAGTCCGACTCGTACTTAGCTTAGCCGGTTTGCCTTTTAGTTACGTTATTAAGACTAGAAAGAAATGCAGTAGAATAAAAAGCCTTCATAAGGAAGAAAATACCGTGTTATTCTTCTCAGCAATTTTCTACAAAAAATAGACTAATAAAAAAATATTCTCGGGACGTGCCGCCCTTGTTCCAAGGAATTGTTGAAAACTAGGTCAAACTTCCACTTAACCACAGCTAGTTCATACCTCCTCTTGTCTTTAGGCGTGCAAAATGCGCACTTCTACTCAGAGATATCCACGAAATTACTAGACGAGTATATTAGCTTTGAACGTTTTTTTTTTATATTTCAAAATTATTGCAAGTGGTCACCCAATACCGCGAATGTTACATACTTCTATTTCTGCATAGGTTTTATTACCCTCCAAAATATTTTTATGACCACTTCATAATAATTCCTGTTTTAATAACTTCAGCTTTCATTTAAATATAGGACAACTCACAAAGTATCCCTCAGTTTTCTCGAGTAAATGGTGACCCGAATCCACCACAGAGCCTCGTTAAAAGAATATAGGTCACGCTGTATGAGAACCTTTTTAGGTTGTACCACGTTGTGCTCTGTGGGTAGCATATTCTGTGGGCTACAAATAGAATATTTATTTCTTTTTAAATTAAAATGTTGTATGGTTTCCCTCTATGTGAATTGAATCTATTAACTTAAAAAAAAAAAAATATTATTATATATTTAATATACATACACGTATATTATATTATTATAAAAACCCAAAAGAAATTAAAAAAAAATACAAATAAAAACTTAATAAACGGTAAATTTAAAAAAGAATATGAACAAGAAGAATAAACTGATGACAAGGCAGCATGGTCATAGAACCTTAGCCTGTTCCGAAAGGAGCAAATATAAAAAAAAAAAAAATATTTTTTTACTATATTTGATTTTGTAAATACCTGGGTAGCAACTTAATTTGCAAGCTGCTAAGATTTTTCTTTCTTTCTTTTTTTCTTTGCCTGCTGATAGACAAACGAGGTTCTAGCACAGATTTCCCTCTCGTGATTGGAAAGCCAGACGGCTGTCGCTCCCGTAAAAACCAAGATGAACCAATAATATGGAAGCTGTTACTGCGAACAAATCACTGAATATAATAGCAAATAATCGATTTAGAAAGGAAAAAGAGATAGCTCGTATGAGTTTCGGTAGATGGCTCCACCGTCGCCCCAAAGACGGTAGTATAGAAGAATTTGAGTCGGCTTCGTGCGGGCTTCGGTGGCTTAGCGGTCAGAGCATTCCCCCTGTAAGGGAAAGATCGCGGGTTCGAGTCCCGCCCGAAGTCGATTGTTTTTCCTTTCTAAATCGATTTGAAAAGTTAGCATAATAAATGCTTCAACATTCAATAGCAAATTAATTGTACGGGTATTCAATTAATAGTAAAAATTATTGACCTGTTGAATTTAAAAATGTATAAATTCTAATGTAGTTTATTTGAACGTTGGTCATTTATATCGTTCACATAAAATTTGATGTGATTGATGACGGGATGTTGGCATCGCAGAATACGTTCCTTCGCAACCTTGGCTTGGAACTGATAGAAAAGAATAGTTTGAAAGTTTTGATTTATATTCTGATCGGCTTTTAATATCACGAGAGTAATATTTTCAGTTACGTATTCTACAAACTATAACAAGGACCAATTCAACTTACGTTGTCGTGGAGGGTCATACGAAATTAAGGTATTAAAAAGTGCCCTAAGTGGATGGCAATAGACCTTTACCACCCACATTTTACCCAGTTGGTGAAATATGGGTGACTGTTGATAGTGTGCTTTTACCCTGCCCTTCGGAGATATACCGACGTGTGTCAGTAATACAAATAAATAAGGTTTTAAATTTAGCGTTGGGTCACACCTAGTATTTAAAAATACTAGTTACGCATACTATATAGGTATCATCTACTTCGTGTTTTATAATGTTTACAGTATTTCCAGTAGTCGCACTGCAAAATGCAAACACAGTTCAAAAAGAAATTGCACGGAAAAATACTACCCGAGTGGTAGGTAAACGCGCTCAAACATCAATTTCTAAAGGTAAACAGAACACGCGTCTTCTGACAAGTCTCGCTACCCATAGTATATCAAACTTATATTTTACGAGCGCCGTTCGAGACCGTCAATGCGACCACGCTCACCACGTGTAGGTACTGAAATTTCACTCGTAAAATTACCCACCTATATTACGAGTATTAAATCAATCAATTTAGCCTACTGCAGTCCACTGCTGGACATAGGCCTCTCCCAATACGCGCCACGTTTGCCGATCCTCCGCCTTCCGCATCCAGTCCGTCCCAGCCACCTTTCGCAGGTCATCAGTCCACCTAGCTAGGGGGTGTCCTAGTATTAAATACTAGGGATTATTTTAATGGCGACCTAGTATCTCTTCGTTTTTCTTCGACCAATGAAATCACTGAAAAAAGGTATCTCGTGACCAAAATATCATAATGTGAGCATACCCATTCGTTTCTCTTCGACTTCATTGGTTGAAAAGAAGCGAAGAAATAATGTCTGTGTCGCCATATTAAGGTTGCAAGTTTTCTCTTCCTCTATTGGGAAAACATTTGATATTAGTCCCTACTAATATTATAAATGCGAAAGTAACTCTGTCTGTCTGTCTGTCTCACTTTTACGACTAAACCGCTGAACCGATTTTGATGAAATTTGGTATAGAGGTAGGTTAGACCTTGAGAAAGGACATAGGCTATGTTTGGTCGCGATAACCGACATCCACGCGGGCGGAGCCGCGGGCAAAAGCTAGTATAATATGAAAGCAATTTTGGTAAATGTTTTCAAGCTCAATGGGAAACAAAGGACTAAATGAGAGTAGCTATAAAAAGGTAACATTTCGTTCATCTTAACAGCGTCTGTAATTAAAAGTTTCAGAACTTTTTAATGAGTTTGCGAGTTGTATTTTGAGCCAATTATGGAGGAGTGGCCTCAACTAAAAATAGTATGTCGTTGTATTGATCCGTACGAAAATAAATACACAGTGATTTGTGTTAGGTAACGTAGGCTTTCTGTAAGCTATTGATAATGGAGTTAAAAATGTTTACAGATTACTTTTACTTCTATAAAAGTGAGGTAAAATGGGTCATTTACTGTGGACAAAGTATATCTTTTCATAACAAAAACCTCTATAGAAAATAGCTATAAATAAATCCATCACGTACTCCGTATAGTAGATTGATTTAGCTAAGTAGGTAATTATCCTAATTAGGCAGTACAAAATTCTGTCAAAATCTGAAGAATGTATCTAATTAACTAAGAAGGCAATAAATATAGGCACACGTGGCTGACATGACCCAATTTGATGGTAATTATGCACGTTATACACGTACCTACACAAGGTATATCCCGGGACACGTATCTTGGACCTAAATCGTGAGACAAATGAGGCCCTGGTAAGCCCGGATTGTTTTGTTATAATATATGGTATATAATAAATCGTGCGACAAAAATATTAAGTGGACGACTGATAATGAGTTACTTTAAATACTGAGTGGGCGACTAAAATACTGAGTGACCCGTGTGTTGCTAAATTGTGAAGTTATGAGGCTTCGAGTATAGCGCGCCCCAACTTGGATAGGTTAGGTTAGAAGGCTAACGCGTGGTTATTTTTTTATAACCATAACCATCCATAAATAGTGGCTCACTTAGTAGTTTTGTACGCCACATTCAGTAATTTTGACACCCATAAATTGAATAAAATGATTCTTCACTATAGCTGCCAACCTATTTTTTTTACTACCTGCTTTTCGGATTAATTTGTGGCCGCGTTTAAATACAACCCGTAATATATCTCCCCGTGCTATCCTCAAAAGACACCCAAAAAACGCGTACTGCGCGCATAGTGCACGTTTAGAGCACGTTTTGAGCACATTTTAGGTCCAAGATATATGTCTCTGGCAATACGAGGAACAGGAGCAATGAGAGCAGAATAGGCCTGTAAACTGCACTTCACTACTTCAGATCGATATTAGTCCAAGAGAATGCTAGGTGCAGTCAGCATCAAATCGATAGGCTATCATCAGAAAGTGCTCAAAATGATCCTAATACCTACTAATAATGTTAATATCAAACTGTTTTATTGATTGTCGTCCGAACTAAAGGTGTGTACCAAATATCAGAACAATGGCAAACACGAAGGCATGCATCATTTTTCGTACTTTGCCAGTCTAGATCTGATGCTGACTGTACTTCCTTGGTCGATCCGGTCCAAGTCCATTCATGCCGGGAAAAGCATCGCAATAATACCTTAACAGCCAAAATTAATAATCAGATTCAAAAGAAGTAAACGAATTATTAATTTCGACCGTGTTAAAATATGTGTATCCAATTTGTCGCCACAGAATATGAAATGAAACATTTATTTTTATTAAAATTTGACCATTGGTTTTTGTAGCGGTTATAATATTTTACGGTAAATTGTTAACTTACTTTTATTATAATTATTTTATTGTTGTTGGTTTCTAGTAAGAAAATACTTTTAGCGATAAGCCTGACATTTGCACATAATAATTGTGTTCTATTCTATTTTTAAGTATAAAATGAAACAATATTGGTAAATAATAGTAAAGTGACATGAAAATTATTGCGTTACCTTATTCGATTCTCGCTACGAGTTATTTTTCAGGCCAGTATTATTATTGGTTACATAAGAATTATTATAGCGTGTGTCATAGAAATGCATGTGATATGTGGAGTGGAATTGAAGGTGGTTGGCCTCTAACACACACACGTCAGTAATAGCACAGTAATAGTGCAAGGATTGTTTGTTATAATATCCGTTGTTTATTATTATTTTATGGCTGCTACGTATAATTGTGTCAATGTTAATATGTTTCTTTTAATTTGTCGTATGATATAATTGCGTGTTGGACTGTTGGTCTCTGGATTATTACAATATGTTGGTCAATTATTCCCTAACAAATTCATAATCATAATTTTGGTTTCGGTCATGGGGTCGTGGGTCGTTTACAAGTCTTATGATCATGTTGTATGCTTCTGCTGTATACAAATTAACGTGAAATTGGATATAGGTGGTAATAGATAAACGATAGACAAAAATAGATATTTTGGAAAGTCTAGTTTAGAGAGTAAGATCTAATAATGGCGTTAAATTTAATTAGACACATTTTTAACACATATTTCAATTAGTAATATTATACGCCAGATTTTTTAAAATCATAAATATATTAGTATTAATAATATTAGTAATAAGTATATTTTGATTTCGTTCTTATTAATTTAGACTGAATTTCACCAATCATAGGAATCGAGATGAAGGCGATCTAAACTTAGATATGAACTACAATGATAATATCGAGATATGCCTGGCGAAATTTTTCACATGTCATTAGAAAATAAAACATGAGAAAAAGAGCGAAAAATATGTGCCTTCATAACAATTTATAAGTTTTAAAATAAAACGTAGTTACTCAGTATGATGATGATGTTCAGGTGAACTCTAAATGGAAACGGATATGAGTAACATTAGTGTCTATTATTGAATTACTTCAGCTCGCAATGTCCAATCTAGGCTATTATTCTGAATTGGTGAATTGCATGACCATTCAGCATTACAATAACGAACACTTTTATCATTATCTTTTTTATTCAATAAAGTATTAGTCTTTTTTTATTAGATTAATGGCTATTTATGAATATATTTTAGAATTAGACTTCAGTAACTTCGGTCGGTAGGACATTCTCTAAGCAAAAAAGTATTTTTTTTACTTAGAGAATGTCCTATATAAATTGCTTGTGAGCTGTCATCGTCATAATAAAAATATTCATATTCTAGTTCTCTCGACTTCTACATAACTCTAAAATTCAGGAGCCGAACAATAAGTAATGTATGAAGTTGAATAGGTCAAAGAAATCCCGTTCGATATGACTATGTATGAATGGACTCATGCCATTGACCGTAGGTTGTTTCAGATGTACAAAACTTGGTTGTTTTCCAGCAGTTCGCGAATTTTGCCCGCTTTCGAATGCAAAAATACACAGCGTAAACATTATAGCTGTGTTTAGTCCAACTTGCAGGTCATTCACACGAAACACAAAGCGATTGTCATCGCTTTGACAGATGTCAATACTAGATTTGAGCACGTTTGGCGGCACAAACTTACATTTCATTGTAGAGATTCTACGGGTGATTTAAACCGAACTTTTATCAATGAGAATCGTGATAAATTAAAAGGAAATTGCGTTATTATGCTTTACTCAAGTTAGTTGCTTTAGTCAGTTTAGTTTCGCTAGTGAAATCTGGCTTTAAAACTCATTTAGGTAAATAGTGAGAACTGAGGCAGCTGAGCTGGGTGTTACATCTAATGATTGACAAAAGAGGTTTTAGCACAGGTTTTCCTTTCGGGATTGGGAATCAGAACAGTCGCGCCCGTAGAAGTGAAAATAAAACATAAAGAAAGGAATAAGAGTAGGAGAGCCCGGTCTGCAAAACGCAACCCGGAATTAGCGTTTGGATGATGTTATTGATGAAGCTGTAGAACCATGTACATGTACATATTTCCCTATGCTGGGAAATGCATGGTTTTAAAAGAAACTGAGAAACTACCACTCTATATCTATTAGCAACAATGTTAAGTTGGTGCAAGCTGTATTCGTCCAGTTTGTGAAAGCATCCATCTCATTTCCCTTGCCATTTCCCACTGCAGGTAGCTATGGGTAGGTGCCTTCTGTGATGTTGTACAATGACTTCGGTTATCGCTTTCGGTCTGGTTGACAGTTTGTTGTTTGCTAATGGCCTGTCTTGAGGTCGCGTTCTACCCTATTCTCTAATTTTATTTTTGAGAATATTCTATTCTCTTGTTCTATATTTTTGTACAATGATTCTTTACTTTTCTCATGTACTATGAGTTTCAACATTTCTAATAAGTTGTAACATAAAAACTATAATTTGATTGAATTGAAAGAAATAATTATAAAGGTGATCATTTAAAATGATTATGAAGAATAGTCATTGGTCATGCAATATGCCATTCCTAAATAATATAACCTAGATTTAACATTGACTGAATTAATTAAATAATTGATCCTTGTTTTTAATATTGGTTACCTTTGAGTTTCTCTCATCATCAGGAGACAGCATAGCTTTGATATTATCTGTATGTATGTAGGATATATTAAGTATATTTTACAATAAAACGACTTGATTTGTAAATCTGTGTGCGACTAAAACTCTAAAACTGCTGAGACGATAAACATCAATCTTTTCTTAGTGCACATGGAACATTTATGATTTAAACTAGGGCAGAGTGCGAGTGAAGCCGCCATAAAAGTTATTTATAGTTGTTTTCTGATACCTCATGTGGATTGACGTGGAGTTTTAGACAAGGGCACGTCCATAGATAGACTTAGTGCTGTTTTTAGTTTTTAGTCAAAATTTCTTAATTCATTCTACAATTTTACGTTACGCGTTTGTTCAGTGCTACACGCGTTATGGTTGAAGTTGCTTTACCGATTTAATTTTTACTGGCGAAATTCATATAATTCGGTCTAAATGCAAGTGTGAATAGCTGAAAATCAGGTTCATTGGGTCCCGCCGAGATTTACAGGCCCCACACCACCTCACTTGCAAATATCCCTACTTATTGATAAACAAAACTCGGGATTAGGGGGTCAAATGGTACTCGCTACTGTAAAAAGCAGAATTGGCAAACCCCCTCTGACTCCAAAGCTTTGTAAGAAGCTTTGATAAAAAGCTGAAAACTGTGACCACAATTATTTTGGTCGTCACCATGTGTCGTCGGTTCGTGGCTTAGGGCCCCGGTGGCCAACGCCCTCTAACCGAGGCCCCCAAATCCAAGTCAGTCATTACTAGACAAACCTCTACAAGAGATGGAAATAACGGATAAAGGCACAAGTGGAAGCCAATATACACAAATATTGTACAAATGTATGTAACACGTTAAATACGATTAACAGATTACCTATTCACGATATTTACTAAGAAATAGTCTTGACTTTGAATTTAAGTGAAGTCTAATGTTTGCTTAGCGTGTACCATGTCCGTACTTAGTGTGTTACGTATTTGCACGGTAATGTTCTTGTTAAGCGAATAAATATGCGAGAGTACACATGTGCTAAAGGTTTTTTTGTAGTTGTTAGTGTAAATTAATCTCAATGTACACCGCGTTTCTGTTGAGAGATGTGCCGAACAGAGCTGTGAAAAAAAATTATTCTTTCTTTGACATGTCCACCGATATTATGAAAAAGTTTAAGCAAGTGAGCTTCAAGATCTCACAATGCAATATGGGCTAGATGGAGACTCCGTGGTGCCCACACCCGAAGAGGACCAGTTCGAAAGTGATGGCCCTGGGTCGACCGGGGTGCGAGATATATGTCTCAGACAATCTCACCTCCTCCGGCAAATAACAACCCATAGACGGAGTGCGTTTATAGTCGGTTCAAGTCCAACATAACCTCCTATGCTGGCTCCGGCGGAGAGGAGGATTCGTGGGGATTACGCACATGATAAAAAAGAAGATATATAGGAGACTCGTGGATCTGTAAACCGGAGTCCTTACATAAAGCCGTTGGTGAAACGGCTCGATTAGAACTTGAGAGATCGTACACGTCTGATATACTATATAGATGAGCCATTTTGTATATTTTCGGCTTAAAAAGACAGAGTTCGACGAAGTAGCAACAATTACTGCTAAAATTGAGTGAATATGAAGGTAATAAAGGTATGTTAAAATGCTACGTGATTAGTGATTACATACATGGACATGAGTATTACATCAGACTTTTTAACTACTTTCTAGGAAAACCACAATAGCTAATAATTTCTCATCTGAATAATTTATACATAGTTATTTTATTATACCTATTTGGACTAAGATACACAGACACGTATACCTAATGTTTTCATTATAAGTCGTAGTGGCTACTATCTATTATTTATTCGACTTAGGTGGTTACTCACCCTTCGTCGCTAATAAAATATTAAAGACAATTGAATAAAGCTATTCAATGACACAAGGCATTGTTATGTGTTTATTTACTATGTATTTTTTTATATTTTATGGACGTATGATTGTATTATGTGTGGAAAAATAACATTATTTGATGAAGAAAACATACGCGTGGCAGTCTTTGGGAAGTGCCGATAGAAGTGAAAACAGTCAGTATAAAAAGTAAAAAGTACTTATTTACTTCACAAAAAACTGCTCAACACGCCTAGAAAGTTTTCAAATTGTTTTTTGGAAATAGATTTTTTTTTTTTCACTTCAAAGAGGTGTCACGTGTGCATAGTCATAGTAAGTGAATTGTCACATAGGTACTACTTGTATTTAGCTGTGTAGAATATAAAAACTATATTTTTGTGTCGTCGTGACGTCAGTGTGGTGGTGGGTATTGATCTCGCGAATTCCATGATTTTGATTGCACAAAATTTTCTGTATAAACAGCCCAACGTGGCTAAAAGCTTTACCTACAAAAAGTTGACTCAAGATTTTCACTTCAATTTTGTACTACCACGATATAAATTAACGTATTCAAGCTTCGTCTTAATGAGATTTTAAGTTGAATCAAGACGTTCAATTCCGCTCCACGTAGCACTTAACAACCTCAGAACTCGAGATTTGATAGACGCTCTTCCAAAGTTGGTGTACGAAGTTAAGGCATTGTTCTGGAACATGATATGAAGTTCCTCCGGCACTACTGATCACGGTTAAAGTTCCTATGATATTGAAATTCGTGGTTTCCCCATCCCCTCATATTTCTCTAAGGTTGCAAGATGCAATGCGAGGTTGCATCGTGTGTGTTGGGCAGATGAATACTGAGTAATTGCCTACTACATATAACGTTGGTCGTGTTACTCGTGTTCTTCTCAGTTACTTTAAATGTATTTTTATGAAAAACTTAGTATAACTTATCTTGAAAGATACTACCTTCTACAATTGAGGAATTGCAGCACTTCCTCTCTAGTCGCATATCGATAGTGACGTATCCATACTGAAATATACATACATACATATAAACACGCCTTTATCCCCGGAGGGTTAGGCAGAGGTGAAATTAACACCAACATTTCACTAATCATTATATTAGGTCCCACCTGGTCCCACTTAATAGGGGGTGAGCCTATTGCCGTATTCCGGGCACTATTGTTGACTTGAGCCATACGTCTGAGGCTGAGTCTGGGGTGTATATATCTGTCTGATGTAAAACGCTTCGTCGGCTTGTACACACGGCGCCAGACCTCGGTTTACAGGCCACACCAACATAAAGGAAGTGTGCGTGACAGCAATACTATTAATACATTGCTTAAAGATGTGTGTCATAACAAGTAAACCAATCAGGGCCCTTGACGCACTCACACATTCGCTATTTTACTTACATGAAATATAGGTATTGATGATAGCCACTGCACCAAGTTATAATAGCATATTTAGCGAAAAACGAATAAGTAGATATAGCTGAATGGTTTAAATATGCAGCTGAACCAATAGAATCAATACCGGGTTCGGTCCTCGAGCGAGGTGCACTTTTTGTTCCTCAATATATTGAAGTCCGATTGGTCTAGTTTATTTACAGGAAACTAAGTGTATAAAATTCATATATATAATTTAATATATTTTTTGTATATTTCCTTGATGATACTATTTATTCTTAATGGATAAAAGGAAAGGAAAATAAAATAATTAACTTATTGTTGCAATGCAATAATATATGTATTTACTATTATAAGCATGATATTTTTCTTAAGTATGGGTATAATTTATTATTTATAGATAATAATTAATTAAGTATCAGATAAAAATATTTGATCTTTAATAAAAAATATAAAAAACACATAAGTATAATTATTATAAACTTCTAAAAAGATATTGGAACATAAAATAAAATGTTATGTCTATTAAATTGACTGACATAAAGATGCACGAATGACAAAAAGAGAATTCCGTTGTTAAGTTCCGAACCAACGACCGGCGACAACGGTGAGGTCCAAACTTACTTACTTGCATTCTTATCCATCTCGACTATGAGAACAGATAGTATAGTGACTAAATTTGATAACTCCTATTAGTTATAGAAACAAAATGCTGCATACATTTCATAAAATTAGTTTAGAATAATGATATTATAACCTTGGTGCATTTTATGTAAGTAAAATAGCAATTGTGTGAGTGCGTCAAAGGCCCTGATTGGTTTACTTGTTATGACACACATCTTTAAGCAATGTATTAATAGTATTGCTGTCACGCACACTTCCTTTATGTTGGTGTGGCCTGTAAACCGAGGTCTGGCGCCGTGTGTACCTACGACACCGCAAGGGAGGAGATAGGGTGGCTCAAATTCTACTCTGCCGGGGCCAAGTGGCACCGTATCCATACTGAAATATATCTGGAATTTGTTCACGTAAATACCAAAGGTAAACCAAAATATACTCTTTACTCGCGGCGTACCGAAAATAAGATGGGCATTATAAATATTTTAATCTGCCGTTAAAACTGGAATAGTAGGTGGAAGATTTATTTTTAGGTACTGTTGACGCTGTTGGTACACTGGATAGGTACACGTTTTTGTATGATGAACTGTCTCCGACGTTATGGCTTTTCAGCGGCCATAATCACGTAAAGACAAATGTGTTGGTCGACTTATAACTACATAATTGGTTAGGGTTTTTCTATGCATAATATGTTTACAAAAAAGCGTATCGTATCTACATAATATATTTTGCATTTTGGAACTCATATGATGTGAATTATATAAGATAGAGATATTAAAGTTTAAATTCACGTATCTAATGATATTTTTTTGTTACAGGTAAGCTTTTATGCCATTTATACTTCAATTAAAAACGGTGGTAAGTTTAGTATTTAACCCCCTTAGAGGTCACATATCCAAACATTCTTGGTGTATTTTCTGCACAACGTTTTTCTGCACAACGTATTTTGATGCGGTTTTTCATAAGAAAAGTTTTTTTTTTCTTATCGGAACGTGTCCGTAAGGAATATTATTGTTAATTAGCTATATCCAGAAACAACATTCCTTACCGAGACAATCCCTACAATTTAATAACCAAAAAAGATATAAATCCTAATTAATTTTCTCCAGTAAATATTTTCCTCAGAGCTTTTATAATCTAATTTAATTTTCAATTAATTTAACCCCTAAAGCTATAGAGTATAGATCAAAGGTCCAACGCCGGTCACTTGACATTAACCCAACCCTTTAAAAGGATCTTGTCGTTCCCTCTGGTGTTCTGTGCAGACATTTTTGCAAACCTTGTTGACAGGCGTTTTATGATACCTGTGAGTGACCCATATCTCATCTGGCCACCTGACAACCAATTTTGGAGTTTTAATTGATAAGTTGTTATGTGTATAAGGCTGCATATTGGAAAGCATAGTTGATATAGATTGGAACTGTTTTAGGTCGGCGTGATGACACATTATACGGCGTGATAATAAATACAGTTCTTTTACAAAAAATATTGTCGTTGCTTTTGTTCAGACTTTGAAATATTTTGAGGATGTTCATCCCTATTCTAGAACCTTCTATAGTCTAGACACTTCTTTAGGTTGACAGTTAAGGTAAACAGATTATTTAACATTAAATTATGTCTATTTCTTTGTTTATTTTATGAAACGTATAAAGGATTTCATAAAACAGGTGCTCGAGGCGCATAGACGGTTCACTGGTCCCGTAATATCCCTGAATGTAGTCTACATTTCCAAGCCCTCTTAACTTTTCAAGCCTTTCTCTACAAGAAAATTGAACAGAAACTGTGAGAACACTTTTATGATATTAGACGGTTGATATGTTTATTATATTTACTAAATTTTCTGTTGAAAATCTTCTAGTTTCGTTATATAATTTGATATATTGCTGCTTAACCGTGGCGAAGGGTCCTTATAACCTGATTCCTGCCGGCTTACTCTGCAAAAGGAATCTGGGGTAGACAGTTTCAAATACTTCACTAAATAATATTCATAATTATACCTACATACATAATGCATTAAGTATCTAAAACTGAATGTATCTGAAATTCTGTAAAAATGAGTGTTTTACAAAAATTCCTATGATAGAGGTCCTTCTATAACAGTAAAAACCGTATTTTCACAGGCTTCCCTTTTGAAATTTTCACCCTTCTCTGCTGCTGCTCAAGTTCCAATTATTTCCTGGAACTTCGACAATATTATTTCACTAAATAACCGAAGCATTTCCGTGTAATTTCATCCCGTATCGTTCAAAATTGCCAATTACAATCTATTGAATCGCACACAGTAGATTCAATCCAGTTATCTAAAGGATTCGATTAAGTGAGAGGACGCTGTTAGAGGGGTACCAATCTAGCAGAGATAAATACTTCCGTAGGGGTGTCGTTTGTCGATTGGATCCTGCTTGTCTGTGACTCGAGGAAAGATATCCGCTAGATTGTTAGTCTTAGATAAAGATGTGGAAGCTGATATCCGGCTCTGAAGAAGTGTGTACAGATTACAATGAATACAGGTGATGGATAACTTTAGTTAAATGAAATTTAATGTTAAATTAAAACAACAAAGAGCTAATGTTATTTTTAGACAATCGCGGTGTAAACTCATAGTAAAGATTAATCGCGCTGCGAATGATAATAAAAACTATGAAAAACAGCTTGTCTTAAACTAGATATAGAATACTATAATAGAAATATGCCTAGTGTCTGAGAAAATACCGCTATCAAAGAGTGAGAAAACATTCAACCATTTCTAAAGCTATTAAGCAAAGGCCCATATCATGTAACTGCCTACGTAATATTTTTCCTTCTACATAAAACATACATCTATGACACAATAACGTGGAACTTAATTTCATCCTCTAAGCCTGCGATCGCATAACTCCATATTACGTTCGTGTCAGCTCATTTTTGGTACGTTTTTCATTTTTCATACAAGTATTAAAAGGATCAAACGTAACACTGATAAACTGTGGTACGGCACGATGTGTTTATTACACAACATCCTGCATCTACGTTGGTAAAAAATCTTGTTATAAAGTGTATTACGTGTGGTGTTTTAGTACGCTACTGTCTTTTTTATTTAGTACTAACTGACCCCGCGAACTTCGTACCGCCTAATAGTGGAATCTTTTTTTTTTCTCTCCGTAAGAATCCTCATACTTTAAGGAATATTCTAAAAAAAGAATTAGGGAAATCGGTTCAGCCTTTCTCGAGATTTGAGCTTAGCAACACATTTAGGGATTCATTTTTATATTATAGATTTATTTATACTTCTAGTTTATAAATATGTCAACTTGACTTGTTTTGTGCGCTGAAGAGTAAATTTTTGCAATTTAATTTATAAGAAATTAGTAAATTAAATTGCAAAATTTTTTTGCGAAGAAATGCAAAAAGAGAATTGCAAAAATTTACTTTATAGGGCGGCACTTGAATACATGATATTACTCGTATTATTAACGTCTACTGAGTAGGTTTCTAGTGTCAATGTTTTTGAAAAATTTACAAAAATAAATCACCATAAATCGCTTTACTTATGCCAACTTATGCCACAAGATCAACAATACAATGTTCGATAAATTAATTTGGATAAGTGTGACAAATAAGGATGTAGGTATAGTCACGAAACTCGAGATAATAAAATAATGACTAAAGAATGTCTAAACATTCTATATGTAGGTAGTCATTATTATGCATCTAAAAATGTGCTAACAAAATTACAGCGGTCGCGCCATTCTATTTTTAATATTTTTGCATAACTCTGCGAACATTTGCATAGGTTCTTTATACAGAGAAATAAATTTGTATTTGTACGTCTATATTTATATTTACTTTGTACTAACGAATGAATATGGAAATACAACCTTACACACTTCATTTTAATATAGCCATTGTTTTCCATAAGGGTTATCCAGAGACGACAAGACGATCCATTGCCTCTTTCAATCATTAATCTTTCCATATCTTTTACCTCTTTTCACTGCGCATTTTGGCTTTTCCAAAACCTTACTTAGACCTTTTTGATTGGTAATTATTTGTCCATGGCATTGGCACATTCAAATCAACAACAAACAATATCTTAACTCATTCCCCTGTCACTCTGTTGCAGGGTATAAAGTTTGAATATGAAATAGGCAAATCTTTCTCAAAACATGCAACTTGTAAATACATTATTAAGATGTTACGATTTCTATTTCTTTGTGTTTTTTTCTTGCACTTCTTATCAATAGCGGTAATGTCTTGTATCATTTATCTCTTACACGCCGTGTCAGTAGTCAGACATATGTTTCCTGCCGCTATTACATGGTAGATCACTCGAAAATCTTCAACCAATGAAATGTTTTAGCCTCGTGACAGATTTTTCTACGATTTCAATTTTTGAGACATGAGTCCACAGTGCCTTCCGGTTTTGGTAAGTCAAAGTTATAATGAAGTTCAGAATTCTCTTGTACGTGTCCTCGCACGTGCGTCTCAAGGTTTGCAGTACCAAAGATTTATCTAATACGTCTAATTTCCATGTAGGCAAACATAATACCCTAAAGTGTAGCTTCACAATATATAACATTAAACTACATGACGTGAATACCTAATTAACATACACTCGACACGTTTGTTGTTAACACAAAAATATTTATTACATTGTATTAGCAAATAGTGGAAGAAGCACGAATATTTACGTTACAATATTGGAGAATTGAAGTTGAAGAGCATTGTTATTTTCTTTTGACGTATAGCCAGGGAAATGACGATGTAATGTTTTGTTCCCTGCGATAAAGTATTGACAGGAAAAATATGTAAACTGCACGTTTATTATTGTGAGAAACCACATTATCCTAAAAAGTCATGACTACTCGTATAAAAGCCTCCTGAAAATGGCGGCATATTGGTGTTCAGTAAGGCAGTTGTCTCACCGGGAACGATGAACGAGTAACGAGTAGAGCTAGAGCTACAAACGAGTTGGCGAGCAGCGAGGAGCGAGTGCGTAATTCCGATAGTTCTGTAGCTCGGCTATAAGCGGGTGTGCGAGTGAGGTGAGCGATTACTCGCAACACAAGCTCGCGGCAGCCAAGCGCACAGTCCTAGCTTTACCATGAGTTGACACCGAAATTAGCGATATTCGCTAATCGCTTAGCGAGTATCGCTGAGCGAGTGTTATTTTTCATAGCTCTTGTCGCTCAGCGACAAACTAGTAAAGCGAGTACTCGCCGGCAGTGTGAACAGTCAGCGATCAACTATTTGTATATGCATCTCTTTTGTTTACACCAAGGGTGCCCAACCTTTTTAGTTGTCGGGCCAAACTTACGATTTGGACATTTTTGGCGGGCCAGTACATCTTTTTACTACATCCACAACCCCCCCCCCCCCCAGGTTTCGGAAGATGAAATTGGCTGATCTCTTGCCCATCTCTCTCGAGCCAGCTCTCTTCGGGTATTGGGACCATTGCATCCCCATCTAGCCCCTGGGAATGGAGAGGTGCAGGCGGCTCCACCCGTCACCACCCTCAGGCCCATGCTCATGAGGGACAAAGGCCTGTTCTGCACCTCCGACGCCCGCGTCCCCTACGCTCGTCGCGGGCTGTGCGGGCTGCGAATCCCCTCTCCCCGCCGTCTCCTTTTGGAATATTACTTGCTCACAAAAAGAGGGGCGGCAGCCCACGCGCTCGCGCAGCGTACTATTGCCGTGAGCAAGATGGCAAGCGAGAGAACTCTCACTCCTACGGTGATGGCGTCTCCCGCGTTATAACGATGGCATTCGGTGGTTGGCTCTTACCGGATCCGACGCAGAAAAACCCCGAAGCATCCGTGCCCGGTGATAACCTGCAGGATGGAGGAGTGGCTAGAGAGGCTACATGGCGGCCTCTCTAGCTTTCCCCCATGATGGGTCTTATCGCCGCTACTACGGTGTGCCCTTCACGGCCCGGGTTCGTGTCCCCGTTCCCGCGCCTTTTTTCGGTAACGATATGGCACCGAAAGAACTTTTTTTATAACGTCAATTGGACTTCACCTCGCCTGCTGGTAAGCTGGATGTAGTCTCGGAAAAGAGGGTCACCATTATAGACACGTAAGTATCGTGTTACAATGGTGGCACTCAGCTTGTCGGCCTCATTAGATGCTTTTTCGCGCCCCGCTTAAAGGATCCGGGACTTGTAGGAAGAGGGAAACTGGTAAGGAATTCCAGGAGTTAATGGTACGGCAGAGGAAGGAGTCACCGAATATTTTGCACCGTATGCGGGTGACATTTATGTCCTGCACGCGTTGTTCTGTGTAGGAAAGGATAGGGTGAGATTAATTGGAAAAGCTCATTAGAACATTCACCATAGCAGAGACGGTAAAATTAAAATACTGCCAAGTATGCACAACTCTACGCATCTGCAGAGGCTCGAGGGTGTTCGTGATCTCAGGATTCCCAATAATGCAGACCGCACGACACTGGAACCTGTCGAGTGTATCAAGTAAGTACTTTGCGAAGCCATCCCAGAGATGCGAGCAATATTCCACGCAGGAGACAGAAGACACCGCTGCTCCGGCGTGTTAAAACATCTCACTTTGTTCAGGACTCCAAGTTTACGCGAGGCTGTTTTGATGATACTCTCAATATCATTTTTGTTGTTCAGTAGGCAGCGAACATCCATACCGAGAATACTGAGATTGTCCCGCAGTGGCAGTGCCCACGCCACAGAGGGAAGGAAAAAAGATACCTTTGCTGTAAATGCACATGCCTGTCTTGTTGGCATTGAACTCGACCAGGTTCTCAGAGCCCTATTGGGAAATATGATTAAGGATCCGGTCGAGCTCAGTGACAAGAAGCTGTTTTTTTTCCCGCGCTCAGACTATATATCAGACTGCTCGGCCGCAGTATGCCCATGATAACTCCCGTGTAAGATGCTATCGTCTGCATAGCAATGAATGCTGCCGGGTGGTCAGAATATCGTTGATATGTAGAAGAGAGAAAATGGGTGATAAGACAGACCACTGCGGCACGCCAGCATTTACCTGCAAGAACTACGAAGTTGGCGCTCCTGCAGGAAGCTAACCACCCAGTCGCACTGTCTGTCTTGGAAAGAAGCGATTTGTGGCAGACTCTATAAAAGCTTTGGCGATGTCAAGATTAATTGCCGGTGACTCGCCATGTTTGTCCATAGCCTCGCTCTCCGAGATCCGGTAAGAAAACTCGCCGCGTCATAGGATATCGTGCAGTAACCCCCTGATGGCCTTGATGGCCATCGTCTCTTGCTGTGCACGCGGTAGGTGCACGTGCCTAGACTTCAGGGCATCCGCTCACACGGGACACCCGTATAGGGCAATGGAACGTACGATTCCCGCAGCATCTGTCTCCTGCTCTGCTCTGGCTCCCCCATGTTGAACAGCAGCCACGCCAGAGCGTTAGCTGTGCATCTTAATTTGGGAGCCAGAATTCGGAGACGCTCCCCGATATCTGGGCCGTCGAACACGAGCCCCAGATATGTCATCTGGGGCCTGATGCCGATGAGAGTGTCTCCCACTGTGAGGTTGGATCCCTCCGGTGGTGCACGCCGAGGCCTATGAGAGAACATGGCCTCAGTTTTGTATAGAGTCACCTCAGACCCAGCCGCCGGATCCGTTCCACGCCAGTGACAGCTCCTATTTTACTACATTTTTACGCGTATAAATTATAACTCAATAATATGGAATGTAACTACAAAAATTAGTATAATAACAAAGTGCACTAGTACAATATTAAGTTTATTATAATACCAAACTATCAATACAATCAAAATCATAAAAATAAAATAAAATAAAATTATTTTAAACTTTTTAGTTATGATATGAAGAGATAATATCATTTTGATGAATACTCGATAGATTTGAGTGAAAAGAAAAAATAGCATAGCATTTGCGACTGCGACTAATGCAATTGCTTTTGTACAAGCTTTTTTTTTGCTCCTCTCGCAGTGGCTTGCGCGTGCCACTCGAAATTCGTCCGCGGGCCACCTTGTGGCCCGCGTGCCTAGGGTTGGGCACCCTTGGTTTACACGGAATGTATATCTATTGTACGTTTCTAGAGCGAGAAAATAGTCGATAGTTACTCGTTTTCTCGCCGGCGGTGGGACAAGTGCCTAAAGGTATGAATCCGTAGCCGACCGCATACGACAACTGCCGACGCACGCAGCACATGCACGTAATTCATTGCGGCTTCTCAATGGTCTCCTTTATCCGTATCGGAGTTTGACAAGTAATGGCTACGCTGTATGTGCCGCATACGTCGCCGCGTCGGTAGTTGTCGTATGCGGTCGGCTACGGAATCATATCTTTATGGCAACTTATGTTGTTAGTTCTTGCTAAGAAGATCGAATCCTGTGGTTTCATACGTGGAGTAGGTAGTGTACCCAATACCATAGTAGACTTTCACTGCATAATTTTAGCACATAATTGCTTTTTTCAGTAGCCTAATCTAGATTGACACATCCAATAATAAAATATTTACAACCCAATTTGCAGAGTAGGAAAATACGAAATTAAAGAATTTGTTATTCTCTTCGAAATCATAAATTACATTTACTGCATTGATACCTTTATCTATTGGAATTACCATCGGAGGTAAAGATTGTGTAACTTATAGCCTTGTTGTGTCTTTTTTTTACCAACCGCTTCACGTACACTAATGTTTTTCAACTTGTGTTCATTTAAGCGCCAATCGTCGCCAAGAGTCCAGTATCTGCCCTCCATACAACTTCATGTTTTTTTTTTTGCTTTACGCTAGCGACTGCTCCGAACCCCTACAGTAAAATCTGCATCAAAGCCTTGTCCATCAATCACTAAGTGTACCAGCTTGCAGACGAGGTTGGTTTGGTTCTTGAAGATCTAGGTGGGGCCTCATACACCCAGCCAAATATTATACCAACAATTGGTTAACTATCTAAGCTTCAGCCCACCCCGTCCACATAATACCTTCGATATTATTGACTTACTATGTAAACAAATGTCACACTTGGCTCGTTCCCACACCGACTCCATAACGTGACAATCAAAGCTCATTAGCACCAGCCACATTCAGAGTAAAATCGATTTTCATTAAAAAGACATTGGTCACATAATACGTTGCACGTGTTTACGATAGAGTAGTAGAAATGAGATGAGTATGAGATTACTGCAGGTAGACTTTGCCTTTAGCTTACCATCAGGCGAGACGAAGTCAAATTGACGTGTCCTATTTAAAAAAAAAACAGAGGTGACAAAAAGATCGAAACACGTGCTTTTCCAACAACACTAAGCAACAGATTATTTGAAATGAATATTATTATCTAAATATATAAACAAATATCAATAACCTTCACTTGCGTGCGTGGTGCAACACAGTGTTAGATAACATTAATCCTAACGACTCGAAAACAATAAAAAATTCATTTTATAGATTGTTAATTGCCATTGACTTTGAAATGTATACTGGCATTGATAGTGTACGGTTAATTCACTCGCTTAATCCTGAACTAAACAGTCTTTTTTAACTTTTTTTATTCCTACTTTAGCCACTAACATGATTAAAGTGCAATGTTATGTTTAGTGTTCTCAATCATAGCTGGACGGGTTTAACTCATATACGGACGCATCCGCCGATGTATGGACGGGGTCTCCCCGACTGCACGTCGGCGAACGCGTCCGAAATAATCGAATCGAATAAGAGGAGTCATAAGAGGTTGGCTGAAAAGTTCACGACAGCGAAGTTACGGGAAACCAGCTAGTTGTTGAAAACACGCAATAAATAAAAAATCCCTTGTTCTTCGGAGATTTCCCCTTCAATTAAAATTAACCTTACCACGACAAATACTCGAAAATATCAGTTTTGTCCATTTACTTCATAAAATACTTTGCGTGTGTTGTTCTGAAATAGATTAAAAGCGATGACCTTTTAACATAGAACTTTTACATTTAATAAACCTCGCTATAAAGGCTGCTATGGACTAAATTGCTGTCGCCCATGTTGGTATGCGTTAACAATTTCCACGCTCATTAAATGTATAATTAACGATATTTTACACCGTAATAACAGTGTTTTCTGATTTATTACGATATTATATACAATGAATTAAGTTATTATGTTAAATTTATGTTATACCTCATGGCACATATCTTGGACCCAAGTCGCGAGAGAAACAAGGTCCTGGCGAGCGCAAATTGATTTAATATATTCTATGATTGGTGGATTTGAGCTCGTCCACTACTGTAGTACCCCGTGCCATCCTTAATCCCCTCTGATATATTCCGCCACCCTGCGAGGGTGTTTACATCGGGTTCGATCTGACTAAAACCGCACGCAGTCTCGAGTCTACATATTCCTCGGACCCTGGAAGACCCAGGATCATCTCTAAACCGGAAGGCAATCGCTGGGAACCTAACCGGCTTTGAGTGTCGACTTTGGCGCCACCGAATCTACAATGATCGTGACTCTTATTACCGGTAAGCCGTAATAAATTGACGAGGAAATTTATTACGGCTTACCGGTAATAAAAATGCATTTAGATATCGACTGCTAGACTTCTAGATAATATCTGAAAATAAACTGTAGATAATGGTACTATCAGCACATTTTGGAAAGTCGTAAAAAGGATCCAGACTACGGAACCAGATCAACTCTGATAAATAATATCAATAATATTGACAGCTATTTTCATAACATACATTCTAACCATATTTTACAATAAAATATAATACCTGAGATAAGATATGACTTTTGTAAATAATAGCGTTTCTATCAATTTAGATCGGAAAAGGTGACTGTCCAAGACGGAACTAGCCCTTATAGGGGGAATACTCTGAACAACTTAGCTTCTTGGACAGTCAGAGAGACAGAAATTTTGCTATGCGAAATGATAGGACTAGAATACTAATTGCTTCTAAAGGAGAACGGGCACTTTTGTATGAGCTGCGTCCCAACCCTTGTAACAAGTTGCGACTAGTGTAAACATGTTCATTTAGTCTATTTATGTGTAAAAATGAAAAAAAATTATCAGAAATTCGTGCAGGTCCAAAGTTATAAGGGTGTAAGTAAAAAATATTTTTTGTGCAATTAGGCTTTGCAGTATAGTTCTGCGGTTTTGTATCATTTCGCCGACGGTCATTACAACTACGGTTGACTCAACTAGGGTTAATTCACCTACTGGTTGACATGGTTCATGGTTGTACCGATCACATATTTTTAACAAAAAAAGAGGGGTGTTATAAGTTTGACGTGTGAGTGCGTGTGTGTGTGTGTATGTGTGTGCGTGTGTGTCATTCTGTCTGTAGCATCGTAGCTCCCAAACGGCTGAACCGAATTCAATTCTGTTTCTTTTGATCGAAAGATGGTTTAGTCGAGAGTATTCTTAGCTATGTTTCATAAAAATCGGTTCAACCATTTGAAATTATTATGAGGAATGAAAATCAATCCAAAATCTAATCTATTTTCAAATATACCCGTATTGGGTATCAAATGAAAGGTCATAATTTATACATCACGATACAGCATGTTTTATGGAAATCGGTTTCCATAAAACCTGCTATTATTATAGGTATATAAAAAGCATGAACAAAAAAAATTAAAAGCAGAAACCAGTATTTTAATTTTCTCTTTCTAAATCGATTTGAATAGTTAGCATAATAAATGCTTCAAAAGAACATTATTCACGCTGCATACATTTTTGGTCCAAAATTGAAAGTGCTGGCCAAATACGATATTTCGTTAGAACTTGTTCTTATTGGGGCGTCAAAGTTGAGGGACCACTTCCTTCGGTTTTATTTGAGTTCGAAAATCTTGAAAACATACATTTTTTATGACACAAACTATTGAAAATGGATAAAAAATGTCGTGCTACATTGGAAGAATAGTTAATAAAACTAATAAAAAATAAACCCCATACTGCACACCGTTGTTTTTCGTCTATTTATTTAGGTGCTAAATTGAAAATAAGTAGCGGCCAAAGAATACAAATATGACATTCCGTTAGTCGGGCAGTGGACCCTCAGCTTTGACGCCATAGTAAAAAATGCTAATGAGGACAAGCTCTAACAGAATATCATACTCGTATTCTTTGGCCGGCACTTTCAATTTTGGACCTAAATAAATGGGTGAAAAACAACGGTGTGCAGAATGGGGTTTATTTATTATTGATTTTATTGATTATTCTTCCAATATAGAACAATGATTTTTATTCGTTTTTAATCATTCATATTATCATAAAAATGTATGGTTCCAAGATATTTGAACTCAAATAAGACTGAGAGCAGTGGTCCCTCAGCTTTGACGCCATAGTAAAAAATGCTAACGAGGACAAGCTCTAACGGAATTTCATATTTGTATAGGTACTTTGGCCAGCACTTTCCATTATGGACCTAAATAAATGGATGAAATACAACGATGTGCAATATGGGGTTATTTTTTATTGCTTTTATTAACTATTGTTCCAATATAGAATAAAGTTTTTCATTTATTTTTAATAATTCGTATCATAAAAAATGTATGTTTCCAAGATTTTTAAATTCAAATAAAACCAAGCGCAGTGGTCCCTCAACTTTGACGTAGTAATAGAAAATGCTAGCGAGGACAAGTTCTAACGGAATATCGTATTTATTTTCTTTGGCCGGCACTTTCAATTTTGGACTAAAATGGGTGATGTCCTTTCATTCAAAAATCCCAATAATTTATACATATTTGAAATGTACTAATTAAGGCCTTTAATTTGATATCAAACACGGTATATTTACCTCAATTTTATCTTTTAACGCAGTACTTTATGACCGCTAGAGGGCGCCACATTAAATTCAGTGACACATTATATAGCCTACAATAAGTGGACGATCAAGACACTTCTAACAATACCTTACTTGTCCAGTTCTAATTAGTAGTTGAAGAGCTATGAGGGAATTAGTGAATATACATACATAGTTCATACATACATACATAGCCTGTCAAAATCATAATCCTCCTTTGGCTTTAACATAGTCGGGTAAAAATAGCATAAATAAATAAGTATTTTGTCATAAAAACACTAATTATTTAAAATAAATTAAATACTTTCTTAGTAACTGAAACCCCCACAACTGTTACCCTGCACGAAATACAGATATATGTCCATACAAAAAAATAATACACTCATTGAGACCTTTCATTTGATATAGGTCAAAAAGTGTTACACCATATGGGACGAAACGCCCATTCGCCTTTCATTAAATTAGCGTTTCTATTATTTAAAAGCTATCCGCTAGCAGTGGCGAGGAATCCCTATATCCCGATTCCTGCCGGCTTCCCAATTGGTCGCACGATGCATGACAAACTAGATCGAGCTAAGTTTATTTTCCACCGGCTTTGATATTCCTTCCATCGCTACTGTCCGCTAGTATCGTATTCGATCATCTAGAATCTAGGCAGTAGGCACACTTGTGAAACTGATACGGGCTGCCTGGGTAACCACTTACTTCCCTATATCGTAATGTGCACTGGATATTTCCGATGGAAAAGATAAATCACGTAGTGTAACCATCGCTTTATCATGCTCCTAGCGATTTTCCGAGTGCATCTAAAGTTTACGCTTTAGAATCCAGGGTTCGCCTACCGACTACTTCTCCTCCTTTTGATGACTCCTCATATGGAAGCTACTCAACACCGAGGAAAGCCTGCACGTAAGCATCGTCCATTCTTATTATGACTATTAGAGATATCGAAATATTTACCATGTATCCATGGTACCATGTACCATGGCGCTTGCAAAAGTGCCGAAATATCGGAAACTAAAATAATACATTGTCAATATCCCGATATCTCAAACAGTTGGTATCATGATAGTTTCAATACATTATCGTCCATTCTCTACAAGCTCTAATCTATAATCTATAACCATCACAGAGAAATATTCAGTACCTACAGTAAGGCAAAGATATATAGTGAATACTTGGGTTTCGGAGAAATGTGTAAGTACCTAGAACTTGAACGATTTCCGTAATTGTACCTCATTTACTTCCCCATGGGGAGCTCCATTATTCTAAATTGCTTCATTAGATCAGGACAGCATTTATATAACGTTTTCTTCTAAACGAAAACCAAACAGCTGCGAATAAAATAGTTACGAATAACTTTATAAGTATGAAAAGTTATTTTTTTATCATCAGTACTTAAGTGTGGTGTCCCTATTACATCTGCAGACCTCTCTCACAGAGAGGTCAATCATGCTCCTTTTACTTCTTCTCATTTTGTTTTTTAATTTAAATGATTTCTATGGAAGCGGCTGTTGTCTGACCTCTCAACACTGAGAAGAAAGTCTACGGTTTCGTCCGTTAATTAGTAGCTGTGCCAACTAGCTTATGTGATTAGCTTGGCCCCTGAAGGTGTGGATAAGGCCACATACACTCATTTCACTGAAATATATCAATTAAAATAAATATTATAAAGCACCGAATATTGCTCTAACATACGTTAGGTTGAAGGACAAACTTAACTGTAAAGTAATGTTCAAATACATCGGCCTACATCGCGGTCAATGCTCCAACAACAAAACTGACGAAGTTTGTAACAAACGAAACTTACATATTTTATAATGTGGGTAATTTTTTGACATGGGATCTGATAGTTTCGCCTATTTCGCGTACAATCGTGAAATAGGCGGAACTATTAACTAACCAAACAGACAATACTCCGTTAAAGGTTTGTTGTTTGATGAGCGAGTTTTTTTAGTATTTCAATCAACAGCATCTTGCTATTCTTCCTTGTATCCAAGACTTTTATCTTGGGGCCCAGGATTTGTACATTTTTTCTCCTTTTAATTTGACTTATCTGACTCTATGGAAGCGTCATATTTCCGAACCCTGAGAGGGCAGCCTAAACAGATGAACTGAGGAGATTCTTCTTTTTGAAGATGTTTTAAAAATAGAACTTACTTCGAAGAGAAATAATAAAGCTTGTGCGAAGAAAAGAAACACCTTGTTGAAAATGAAATAGGTATCTTCTTACAACTGTCTGCAAAACGCTTTCCTTATTCATCCCTGAACTGCACAACGACGAAAGCGCTTTTTTGGCATCAAAATTACATTTCCTCACAAAAGTTTTGTGGAGCAGACTTCAAAGAAATTTTCATAAAATTTTACCGCAGCTTGGAAGCAATTTGAATATTCAACGTTTTTCTCAACGCATTATATGTATATTAAATAGACATTTCTGCAGCGGGTGTATAAAAAGATTTTACACGGTCTACGAGTCTCTGTCGCCGAGATACGACGTTATGCGCCGTGAAAACGGATTAGTGTGATGTGGGTTGGCACTATGTATGGACGTTATGTATTTTCATTGTCATTGATACCAGTAAGGCTTGTATTATAATACATTCACAACAGGATACACCTACGTATGTTTTACGACTAACTAAATGCGATAATGAAGGTTGCATACCTTCATAAAATGACATTCACACCCTTTGATGAGACGAAAGTGATGTCGTCTACCTTGTGACTGTAACGGATCATAAGAATAGAAAAAAAAGATTGACAGTTACTTTTGATAAACAGTGGATGGCTCTTGACAATCTGTTGACAGTTAGGGCGGGGGCACACGATGCGTTGCAGCGCCGCGCCGCACCGTATCGTGTGCCCTCGCTCTTTACGTTTGAGTTTGACAATCAGGTACGTTTGACTAACAGAATATTTTCATTCCCACCGCCAACCACAAAGAAAATCACATTCTTACGTGATTGTTTTCTATATAATAACAGTTATAATAATATAATAACAGACGTCACTCATATAAAATACGTACGTGTATGACAAAAACCTAACACGTTTTACGCATTTTATTACTATGTACAATTTTCTTTGTACTTACAATAGAATGATTGTGTGACTAAACTGTGTGAAGAAGATAACACACGAATCTATTGTTTTATGTCGAAATATTGTTATGTCTGTGTGCTGACATGGTAGGATCAGCGATTAGTTAAAACGTATTTGCAACACTGTGTAGTCTAGGATCAGTAGGCACATGCTGTAAGAACATTTCGAACGATCGAACGAACTCGAAAGCTGAATCTGCAGTGATATTTCAATATCGCATGCTGTTTTGGTGATGTCACGTTGTCGAACACGTAAACATACTCGTACATCACCCTCGTGCTCAAGAACGTGACGACACAAAATTTATAGCAAGCAGAATAGAAATATCGCCGCGGATTGAGCTGTCGAGTTCGTTCGATCGTTCGAAATGTTCTTACAGCATGTGCCTACAGCAGGCACATGCTGTTAGAACTTTTCGAACAGTCGAACAAACTCGAAAGCTGCATCCGCGGTGATATTTCAATATTGCATGTTTTGATGATGTCCCGTTGTCGAGCACATAAAAATACATAACACTCATGCTTGACAACGTGAACACCAAATTTACAGCATGCAGAATGGAAATATCACCACGGATTCAGCTGTCGAGTTCGTTCGATCGTTCGAAACGTTCTTAAGGTTGATTTAGACATTTTAGACCAAACGAACATAAGAGCTAAAGCAAAAGCATTCTAAGAGCATTCTTTCCTAATATTTTAGTGAAACCTTATTTTCAGCGTTTACTTAATAAAGAACAACGAATGAATGTTCTGTCACTGTTGTAAAAGAATTTGACGTAGAGGGGATAGAATGAGCATTCGCTCGTTTAATGTAAAACAACCTTTACAGCGTATGCCTACAGGACTACGCAAAATGGCCCCAAAAAGGAGGCTAAGTGCAGACAAAAGAGGCCTACAGGACTTTCGTGACTACTTTGGCTAAATACGACGAGAATTCATTCATTACATCATCAGCTTTCGAGCCATTTCCCAACACATTCTCTAAAAATAAAAGAATATTAATAACATAATTACTCAGTATATTTGTAGCTTTGTCGACTAAAACAAATTATGAGTACACGTGCGTCTAATTTACTACAGAGTACTCTGCAGTGTTTTGTTGTAATGTTAGTAAATTTACTACAATAATTTAGCTTTGAAAATATATTTGCACTTGTATCTAACACAAACGAGTATGTACAAAGAAATAAACAAGAGAAAATTATAGGGGTGTGAAGCCTCGTGAGTTCACTCCCATTACGGAGGAAATTTAGACCATTTCGTACAGCATATTGAATGTGAGTCTATATATAAGAGGTGTACTTAAGTACCTAGTGTCCTTAAATATAGTGGTTTGCAAAGCAATTGAATACAATAATTTAGTTAGGCTATCGACAGGAAACTAAAAATTTAGGGTAAGGCACAGGTGTCTTAAACAATATTGGAGAAATTAGGACTGTGTCGTCGGTCCCGTAGTTCAAGTCTGTGGCTATGTTTGTTTGCGATCGTAAGGTACTGTCATTGGGTTTTCCTATTTGGAAGTTCTCAGTAACAGCACGAGTCTAGACTGTAATGGAGCACCCCATTATGTTGAATTGAAAAATATAGCTGTTTCTGTTTCTTTGTAAACTGGAAATGCGGACGCGGAAAAGCACCCCTGCGTTACCACTTCGTGGAAATATGGTAATGGATATGTTTATGTGTAAGAGGTAACTACAAGTTTAGGTCGGATGTCACTAGTGAAAATCTGTTCAACCTGTAATGGGCCCAAGAAAGATGGATGGATTGCGTGAAAGAGAATGTGACAAAAAAAAAGTGAGAGACTGAGGAAATGATATCTGACAGGAATGTTTAGAAGAGAATGTCATGTTGCACCGACCCCAAATAATTGGGACATGGCACTAAAATAAAGTTTTAATTATTTCTGTATCATAACGATACTCAAGAGGCAGTCTGATACCATTACTTCAAAAGGATAATAATAGTAGATTACCCAACAAGTGAAAAAAAGGTGAATTCTTTTCGAGGCACCAAGTTGTATCCCGAGAGGAGTGAAGGTTTCTCCGGTAGAATCCCGAGCGTAGCGAGGGGTTCTAGAGAGAAACCTGAGTGGATCGAGGGATACAAGAGCCGAGATGAATTCTTTTTTTCACGTGTTAGGTACTCAACTTTTCACCATTGACTACGAGAAAACGATTACTCTGTGATTATGAATTACATTTTGTTATGGATAGTACACAAAAGAAGCAGCAAATTATCAGTAATAGCTACCGCTTTAGCGCGAAAAGACTCAGGAGTCTTTTCGCGTTCGAGAATATGAGTTTCATTTTCATCACTAGATGAAGTCATTTTATGATTATGAGACAAACATAAACTTTTACAAGGAAAATTACACAGAAAATGGCGGCATTTTTTTTTTCTTAATTTAAACTGAGCCACATTCCATCCAGCCAGTGATTACATTTAGGTGGCTTTTAGTACGTTTTTATAGTGAGAGTGTGCAACCTCTTTGTATGTTTCACTAGAATCCGTACATTCGCGCATGTTCCAAATTCAAATTTTTTTATTCACTCGGTGAAACAAAGAGCGTTTTATTCACTGTTTTTGATGAATCACGGGCCGTTTTTCGAGTGTCAATGGTGAAAATAATATTTAATTAATTAAATACTCAAGTTACAACAGCCATATTCCGGCATTAACATAGTTAGTGCGCTAAATTAACATTACATTATTTACTTACCAACATTATTTTCTTAACATTATTTAAACTACGTATCTTTGTAAGTACTTAGTTAAGTAGACACTCATAATGTATGTAATGTAGGCGCTAAGTCGCACTTGGTTAACATAGTAATAGATATAATATGTTATCATGTTCTTTATATTTACTTGACCTGTAACTATTTATAACTATGATATTTCCTAGCGATGAAATTTTCATTCATAAAACGTTTTTTCATTCATTCATAAAACCTCTGGTTTGAAATCGGGAAAAATAATCGTGGGTAGAAAACCGTGGGTAGAAAATGGAAACACCCGAAGAAATGTCTGTATGTAATGGGGTCTCGTCAAGATTTCATATAGACGGATGAGGCTCTGGCTCTAGTCACTAGTGCAGACTTTCAGACGGCAGCGATAGTAGAGAGTTCAGACGGCAGTTCCAATGAAAGGGAGAGCGTGTTTGAATCTGAAGGCGCAAAAGAGCAAGGAAACTGGTTCCGGCGTTCAATTCAATTAAACTTGAATATACTAACTTATAACTTGACATAATTGTTGTGTACTGTGTCACTTTGACTGGATATTTACCTGTCAGATTTTTCAATCATTATTTACTTATGTTCTTGCCTAATTTAAACTTTGGTAGACAGGGAGATACATGTCATACAACATACATACACCCCAAAAGCTTTCTCTAGCTACAATTCTCCACTTTCGATGAAATCATAATATTACTCACATTACAAACTAAGAACTTCTCAAACCAAACCGTGACGAAATGCCTATTCTTAAGCGGGGGCTGTGCCATTATATTTAGAGAGGATCTCAAAACCCATATATTTCTACCCGCAATAACCACCTCTATCCAAGCATAGATAAAAGAATAAAAGAAATAGTGCGGAATTTTATAGAGGCGTTAACATTTTACGAGGGTCGTCAAATCGGGCATACATGTGAGGCCACCCGTTAGCACATCTCTATTTTGTTGGCGGCCAATCACTTGAAATAAATCTTCTAAAAGGAAACTAAAAAATGAAAACTTGAGAACACCACTCTTTATGGCCTTAGGACACCGCTTTTCTTTTCATAGCAAAAGGCTCGAAGGACCAATGTTGGGATCTTAGAGTAGTGGACTGTATATAGATATAAACACTTACACGGGCACTTTTACAATTATTTATTCGTATCACAAACAATTCACAATTTGGACGAGCCACAAGCGTATGCAGTGTGCTCGGCTCAGTCGTCGACATGAGAAGAAGGATTTATTGGCCAGTGTTGCCACAGCCACAATCTATATTTTATACCATACTTGTGTTGCCATAAACAATTTTCACAATGGCTTGATTTTGTCATGGTCTGAAACCATGGACGCCCATAGCCCTACGAAGTGGAGGAGGAAAAACTGAAAGCAAGTCTTCCGGCTCCGAGGTCACCTCGGCCTCCGATGCTATCAGAAAAATATGTGTCCACTCTCCATGATGATGATGATGTTAACGATGTTGTGATTTTGTTGATCGTTATGTTAGTAATGTTGATACAGGATACGATGCACAAAACTTTTGAATAAGATTATACACTTTAGCAACAACTCGTAAGGGTTATTTATTACATAGATTGCGAATTTATAAGCATGAAATTATAATGTATACAAAGAAGGTTGAATTCATACGACAGTTAAGGATATCTACAAGAATCTCTGTACAAGTCGGACGATAGGAGAGTCAAGAGTGCCGCGTTTTATTTCTTACTACATAAATTATTGTTTCAAAATGTTTTTCAAAATGTGTTTACCAAAATGTCTTGTAAATTAACTGCAAGTATATGATATAGCAGTTTAATAAATACTTTATTTGAATGAAATTTTGAAGCAGTTTATTATGCTAACTTTTCAAATCGATTCTTTTCTAAATCGATACTTTAGTTGTTTATGTAATACCTATAGAAAACAGCAATGATTCATTATAGCAAAGTAAGCACATAAATTATTTTGAAAAGTCCAGCGTAGGATGAATTGGTCATTCCAACGCAGTACAAAATTTATTCGCAATTCAAGCATTGTAAATATCGCCATTAGCGCCACAGTCAAGTGCCTAGTATATGGTAGCTAAAATTAAGGTCGACCGAAGCTGGCCTTCTGTAATATTTATTTTGCGATAAAGGGCATAAAGCGCCAGCACTAATATGTAACCATTCATATACCTACATTCCAGGTGTTAAAGTGAGATCCAATTAAATAACGCCCTTTTTCAGGCTCTCTGGTTAAGGGACGTTCCACCTTCCGTTTGATGACTACCAAATGCGGAATATATTCGTAAATCTTCTCTATTTATTAAAGACATTTCACAAATAACTTTATTTCTGAGCAATTTACTGAAATCTGTATCTCATTATCGGAACCTTAGGATTCTGCCATATATTGTTTGCATAGTTCCCAACATTATCTTGACCTCAAGTCGCGAGAGAAACGAGACTTTGGCGCGAGCGGATTGATATGATTAGTGAATTTGAGCTTTACCTCCGTAGCACTCCTTGCTATCCTCAAAATACACCCGTACTGAGCATAAACAGTACATTTTGGAACGTGTTTGGGGTCAAGATATATGCCAGTAAGTATACATGTGCTACACTGTACCAAGGTATTTGTTTATTATCAAAAGTAGTTTCCTGACGATGTTTTCCTTCATCGTTCGAAGCTGGTGATAAATCTAAATTTAAACTGTAGTGTGCACAACACACACGGCTTCAATAACACGCTGAAATGTCGGTTAGAAATAACCATGTATGTTTTTATAATCAAACTAAAATTATAAATGTTAAAGTTTACATAACACAAGTTTATATAAACACTGTTGAATGATTATTTTCGCGAGCTCTGGCAAATAAATTAAATTCATAGACTGGTACTGTTTCATTAATGGAAAGATTCACAATTTCTTAAGACGAAACAAACTTTACGTACAGTCCATGGCTTTTGCACATCGATCGGATGGATTCGGCACATCAAGAAGAAGACTCAGTGGCAGGCTAAGTTCAGCTTGCTCCGGTTTGTAGATCTACGCAACGATTTTTCTATACAGTTTTCAGTACCATTTAGATATTTTTCTTCAGAAGCTTTGTATGCATAATACGTTATCGTAGAATAACGGATATGAAAAATCCTATTATCCCCATTAGTTACAGGATTTTTCTTCGAATTTATTCCCGGGCGAAACGCAGACCCGATATTGAATTAGAACCACTTTTTAATGGATTCTACCGCGTTTTATTCCCTCCCACCCAGCGTCTTTGGATGCTGAATACTTACACCCGTATTCACAAACAATACTTCGCTATGCGTACTACCAAAACTGTGCAAAGAACGACAAATTCTCAGTGCGTTCGTTTTGGCAAGCCTTTTTATTCATAGACAACAGCGCACTGCGTTAGATCTGCTCCGTGATGTTTGTGAATTAATTTTACCAGCCCTATGCGCTCGAGCACATTATGAGACCTCACATGTTTGTGAATACGGGTGTTAGAGACCGAAACGTCGGGCTAAAAGTAAATAATTAACTAATACATCTAGAGAGAATCAGTTTAAAAAATGGTTTTATTCCAATGAGTGATATTACTGTGCACTTCAAACTTCAGACTGTATCATATATTTTTTTACTTTAGCAGTCATATACACATATCTATATACTAAACGACAAATTTATGCAGGTGTAAGTAGGGTAGGCAGTTTGACTTGCTATATTGGCAATGTAGCCTTTCCAAGATATTTTGTTTCGTATGCGTGCCTCGTATATTTGGTTAGGGATAGGGTCGATTGCGAAAAAGGAAAATTTATATGTAAATGGAGTAGGTACCTATATAGCAAAATGGGTAGTCTTTTGAATAAGGAACGTTGGAAATGATTATTTCATCATCACGACGAGTGACTGTGATGGGCACAGCAGTAGACTTCTAGGATTTATTTTTCGGATCAAGATCCATTAAAAAAATTCGGCCCAAACTAATCTCACCTGCTAATCGGCGGACGAATCTTCGGCGCAGGCTTTAATCTTTCGGGATTGTCAGACCATAGTTGAACCCATAGAAACTTGTGGAAAGGAGGATTCTGTCCATTTCTATATGCAAAACGCTAAAATTAAAATACAAAATATTTATAATCTTCAATTTAATTTAATAGCAACTTAAATTATTAGGATATAACCATTTGAAATGCAAGATGCAATTTGAACATTATTTAAGTTATTATTTTTCTTGATGCAATGGAAGTAATCAAATGATAGAGTGTCATGTCTGTAAGAGAATGATTATAATATCATCAGTTCCACGCATCGCTCACATATTCTAGTCATCATATCTGTCACTAGATTCACTATATCTTCGGAATATAAGTAGGTAACTATATTATGGAAAACACTGAATCATTCTGACAACTCCAATCTTAAATGAATTCAAATCACTACTGAAATACCTTCTAAGTATGGGTTTGCGGTTAAAATCTTTACGTTATATTCACGGTTCGTTTCATCATCATCTTTTTTTTACTTGATAAGAGATGACTTGCAAAATGAATAAGGTACTAATAGAGTAAGGCAAGAGGTATTATTGGCTTGCAATAATTACGAAATACCATCGTGGTTAGTAAAGTAATTCGTCATGATTTTTTTATGTTTTCTCATTTAATAGAATCGTTATATCGTCGAAATACGCCACCTATGAAGTAATGTTTTTAACATCAAGTAACCAGTGATCTCTAACGTAGCAGTCTTCTTACACCTCCACGCCATACTTATCGTTATATGCCAGCTTTGATGGTTAAGTGGTTACCGGTGTCTGATGGTAAAGTTAATTACTATGACATAAGTTATTGCAACAACAGAACTGACGTCTACCATTACCAACAACACGTCATTACAATAGCTTCATACAAAATGAATGCGTAGTCGTTCGTAGCGTATTGAATCCACCGCTCCGCTTTTGCTGCCGTCCCTTTCCGCTTCCGCTGTTGTCCACAACCTCAGTTTCTCTTTGACCAATGAAATCGCTGCAAAAAACTGTTAGTGACTTTTTCCAGCAATTTCATTTGTCGAAAAGATATAGTTATCTGTCACCGTGCTGAGGCCGCAACCCAGAACCTACGTTGTATTCACGTATTGACGTAAATACAACGTAGGTTCTGTCCTGCATTGCAGCACACCTCAATTCTGCGTAAATATTTACTATACAGTATTGCGTTTAAGAGCTATGGACGACAGTTATGTATGACGTATTTTCCTAAATGAAGGTAATTATTATGGACATTGTTCTGAAGTTGTGTTTTTCTAATGAATGAGTACCGCGTATATCGTTGAAACATTAATTTAATGTGAAACTGAAAACTAGAAAACAGTTTTAAGCACCATGATTAACAGTCGATTTAAGTTTATGAAGGTGATTAAAAGTACTTACTCAAAATTTTGTAAAAAATAATAGTACTTAGAAATTAGTTCCGGCATTAAAGTATCTATCATTCTTTGCCGACTTGCAATAACAGGTAGACCTAAAGTCATCGGGAGGAAATTAACACTCTTCCATCTTGCAGAAGACTCAATCGAGAATGTTAAACAATCACCTGCCTCTACAAGCACAGTGTTGAGTAGGGCACATCATCGCCCAAGCAGACATAGACCAAAAACATCAGGGACGTGTTCTGAGCACATTTCTTTGGAATGTTCTTATAACCCCTGTGGAGGCTGTTCTTGTGCTTAGGGCAGACGACGACGAAGCCGCCTCCTTTACCAGCAACCGAGGTTTGTCGAGTTTCATCCAGATTTGCTCCCCTGGAGCTTTGTGGTCCCCCGTGGAGCACTCAACAGTCAACACCGTGTATTTTAGCTAGTCCTAACCTAACCAAAAATGCCTAGGTATGTCTGAAGTGTTTTAAAACTTCGTCTCATCTAAGCGGTACCCGTCTCCAACACACAAAATACGCACTAACTCAGAACCGTTGTCAGTTAATCGCACAAATACCTATCCCATCTGGGCATGGACCTCATAAAACAAAACACGCAACTCAATGACACTTGGCTAGGTCACCGCTTAAACCGCTATGCCATTAGTGCCTACACTTGCTATCCATCTTAGTTAACCCTGTATAACAAAGATCTTCACAAACAGTTTCTTAGTAGATTAGACTCCAGACAACTTGAATAACTTTGGAAATCACTTGATATTAAGTCCCTTGGAAATTGTGCTATTAAAAAGTTTTCGAATTCCCAGACTAGGTCACGAGGGCGTGATTCGTTCACCCGCCAAACTTCCAATAAACTTATTCGATAATAATGTTTTTGTAACTAATAAGTACCTCTTAATGCCTAGAGTGCGGCAAAAGCTGCTCGATGGGCAAAAGTACTGAACTTGCAAATGAGAGCGTGTGGGTTTGAAGAATATTCTCTGACGTGCACCCTTCTTACAACGTTCTTTTCGTTTCTATTCTTCAATCAATATTTAATTGTACTTAAGTATAGGTAAATGAGCTTGTAGCGACTTTCTTTAAAAACACAACAAGTTCTTGTATTTATGAAGTAAGTACCTCTCCATGTGAGCACAGACTAATAAATAGTTACTTACTACGTAAATGTGAGGCTCTATGCTCGGTGGGCAAAGTTGAATTTGCAAATGAGAATTTGTAAGCTTGAAGCCTACAGTCTGTCATGCACCCTTCTTACTTTTTAAAAAAAAAATGTTCAACATTCTACGTACTAATATGGGATATTTTGGAAAAGGTTTATTTGCATAAGGCTTCTTCAACATAACATATATTGTTCAAATAGTTACAATAATGCACTTAAAATGTACCGTCCAACACGGTGTCAATAATTTTTTTTTATGCACGTCTCAGGGAGAGCAATAAGTGGGCTTGTGCGTCGTAAACAGAGTTGGTAGCAGAGTTGGTAGCAGAGTTGATAGCCCTCACCTTCTGGCTAAGATCAATATCAATACACCTGTCAAAATTCTGCGTCACTTTATGCCCCTGTACGTCCCTATTGTGTCATCAAATTACCGCCAAAATGCGTTTTTGTGTAGAGCGTGTAATGCAGTTAACGCGGCAAGCTCGCAGCATAACATCGACATATTTAACACAAGTATAGCAGCAGTCAGGAAGTTGCTTAGCCTGGAGTTTTTTCAACAATTTTAAAGCTAATATTGAATATAATTATGTTCATTTGTATTGTACTACGATTCACACAGCAAAGTTATATTACTAACAAAGAGAAATATTATAACATTTACCTAGCATTCCAATACGATACAGTGACATAATCTTTGTAGTCCGCTTTTTTAGAAAATAGTCTGAATTGTATCAGTGAGGACCTATAATTGGCTGTATGTAACTAATTTAAAGCACTATACCTTTGTTATGGCTGTTGGTTCCTCCGAATAAATAAATAAATAAATAAATAAATAAATAAACACCCAGCTGTGTAATATTCCTCAATGAACACAATAAGATACCGTTTTATGTGACCAATATAACGTTTATTGTTTCTTACGCGCTTATTGCGCTTGTGCGTAAACAATAAAAATGTGGCTTTTGCGGTAGGTGGCGCTGCTATAAAATATCTATAGAAACCGTAATTCTTAATTCTTTTGTCCGATCTAGCAAATTTTCCTCGAATCGAAACGTCACAATTTAAATTTAGAATACTTTGAGGCCATTGATGGATATCAGAGAAGACACTTTTAGCCGTTTTGCAGACCTCTGTATATTTAGGATTTGACGAATACCGTCCCAGAGATAGTTGGGGTCACTATGGCAAGTACGTTAATTTGGTAATTAATCATTTTTGTGACCGAAAGCTTAGAAACTCTAGAAGTGTCACTGATCAAGATCAATGCTTTACCTTGCTATTCACCCAAAAGGAGAGTAGAGCTCCAATCTTAATCAGCAACGAGAACCCAAGACAGGCCAGTACTGGTAAAAATATAACGGTTTTTTCTTAATGAAGCTGTAAAAGCACTCAGAACCAGATTACAGTTATTCAACTACTGTAGTACAGTGTTGACATTGTGTGTATGAATACATTGAATGTATGAAAGGCAAGAATAGCTAATTGATCAATCAGTCAAAAGTCACGTTTCGGTTTGACAACTGTACTGTATACACGTGTGTTGAGATGGGAACATGTAATACATTAGAAACAGAATGCAAAAGGAGATGGATACTCTTCCATACATTCGTGGGCCTGAATGTAATAAGATGATAGTGGTCTCAATTAAGAGCTTACATAATTATTAAACCATCCCCGACAATTCTGCCGTTTGTGGCAACTGAGAGCAGAGTTATAAGAGATTTAGTAAGTGAGGTGATAGTAATAGACGCTTCAACTTGGTCGGGCCCGAACATCCGACCGCAACCAAATTGGAATGTGTGTAGGGCGGTCGGCCCGACATAATTATTATTAATACTGGTCGGACGTGGTTGGATCGCCGACGCATCCGACAAGCCGCCATTGAATATCTCCGTCTCACCTAATTATTTCGTAATAGCATTACGTTTTGTTACTATCTCGTCCACTCCACAGCAATTTGCTTTAAACAGAGGGAGATGGTGAGTACGGTCGGCTGCCCGACCGTCGTCGTCGGAACGTCTGGCAGCAATGTTGAATTGGTTGCTCGTCGGCGGTCGGATAGTCGGGCCCGACCAAGTTAGAGCGTCTATTACAAATAGATTATTACATAAATGGAATATAAGGATGTCATGTTAAAAAACTTCTTTAAATATTAATTAACTTTTATTCTGCTTCAATAATAATTAAAGTATTGTCTAAGAAGTGCGCAGGTGGAAATATATTACCTTATTTACTTAATTTTCTAGGCCACAATTCACACAGAGATCCATGTCAAAATCTTAAAAATACAGTTGATAAACACAAGAAATAATTAATCGATTAACGGAAATCGATTCAGAATTTATTTTTATTACACTATTATTTATATTATTTTAAATGGTTATTATTATTATTATGATTAAGTTTTGTTCACTCTGATTGATTTAATATCAAATTGTGATGCAAGTGTTTTAATACGCAATATTGTTTTAATAATTTTTAGTAATCGATATTTTATTTTGCTAGTGGAATAAACTTAGTTTTAAGATTTCTCGTCTTCCAGATTTTCAATTGAGCTGGTTTTTTTAATATTTTGAAATAGAAAAAAATACCGCTTTTTTTAAGTCATATCTCAACTCATTACAATTTTGGCCCAGAAGTCCCCGCCTCCTTTGTATGTTAACACACCAGAGAAGGAGGCGTGGGTGTATTTCAGGCGAAGGAGTAGAGACGGCTCTTCTAATAAGAAAGAGGCTCGGAACAAGGTACCTGGTACAGGCTTTCCTCTCGAGGTTTGGGAGTCAGACGGCAGTTGTAGGTACCCATTAAAGCCGGAAACAACGCTAAGATGATGATGAAAAAAATAATATTATTTTAAACAACAAGTCAAAATCTTTAGATGATAATCTAAAAAATCTACATAATATTTCATTAAATAAGACTTACATTATTTTCCTTGTACTTATTTTTTTTTTTACAGAACAAAGCTAATAATAATAGAGAATTTAATTAGTCTCAAAGTTCAAAAGTCATAAAAATAAGATAAGGTGACGTCACTTTGACTCACGGTGCTGATTTATTTAAGCAAATATAACACCTACCTGTGACATGGTATTCGGTACTAAGACCTTTGGTTGTGAGTTGCGATGGCTACACTCATCTTCCAGTTTAAACGTGATCCGAACAAAAAATAACAACACCATATGGGGCAGGCTTTGGCGACTACCAATAGAAGTGACGGCACAGAAACATCCTTGCAGGATCGGCAGCACGAGTGTGACTCCCCTGCTGTTGCACTCGTCCTTAGGCCACGTTAACCACTTCCCATCAGGGGCCCTAGACAAAGTGGGCTATGTGCTTATCTGCCACCTAAGTGCGCCGAGTGCGCGTTTGGTGACGGCCCAAGCGTTCGGTGACAATGATGCGAGTTCATGCGCCTAAAGAAGTTTTCTTATCGTCGTGAAGTTAGAATGGGCGGAGCCTAGTCACGTACAGTGATGCATTCGGTGATGATGACGCCAATTCCATGACTTTGGTTCACCCAAAAAGTTTTCACTTCAAAAAGAGACATGACTACGATATATGAAGTACCGGTCGAAAACATAGAGGTGTAATTTGTTTTCGTTTTTCGTTAAGCGCACATTGGAAGAGGCCTTAGTCCATCAGTGGACTGCAATAGGCTCATCGATTGATTCATTACGGCTCAAAACGAACAGTCATCACGCAAACAAATAGTACGTAACTCCGGTAAAATAGATTTTTCTCAATCAAAACCTCAAGCAAGTTCTTACTAAGTTCATGTTTTTGCACACGGTTCACGCTAAAAGTAGGCGACTCACTCGAAATAATGAAGGAGAAAAATCTGAGAAAACATTCTGCCACTGACATTGATATATTCCTGCTCCGAACATTCCATCGGTAAACAAGTAACAGAGGTAAACGTCGGTAAAATGTTATATTAGTAAAGTGGTAACGTGTTCGAAATGTAACTATTTGTGTTAGAAATGCATTCTCGTTCATGCTTTCAGAAATGAAATTTGCATACATAAATGTATCGAAGGACTGATAGCTGTTGAAGCTAACGAGTCCTAGAGTGGAGACCAGCGACCAGGGGGACTGACGACCTGAAAAATGTGGCTGGGATGGACTGGATGCGAAAGGCGGAGGATCGGGAGTAATAGCGCATATTGGGAGAGTCAGAGTAGTAGTCCAGCAGTTGACTGCCATAGGCTAATTGACTGAATTATGTGAATGAGAAAAAGTAAATCCTCATGTCGTCCTAGCGTTTATCCCGGTTGTTTCCAACACTTCCGTTAGGGATCGCGGCGTGCGATTACATGCTGTTATTGAAGTTATCAACCAGAATGCCAATGACCGTTTTTCCCCTAACCCCAAGAGGAAATCCTCTGGCAAAGCCACGTTCATGAATCAGTCGGTGTACAGGATCTATACATACGTTACAGAAATTCTTGTATCTCAGCAATCTCGCAAACAACTTTAACGATCTGGGTCAAATTTTGTCCCTGGATATTAAGATTTTACTTAAAAAAACGCAAGAAGCTCGGTCGTCCAGGTACTCTAAATAATTACCACCGCTTGTATTAGATCACACGTGAATGTTAGTTTATAAACACGTATATAGGTCAGCACTAGACACTTTTATGATAATATACTTTCTGACACAATAATAAACAGAAAAATTGTAATGTGGTGATTGAAAAATAGATATATTGACGTAAATGGTGGAATGTCTGAGGTTCGAGGTAGCAAGCTTTCATTCAGATGCTTTGCCGACTATTTATAATTTGTGAAACCTTAATAGGACGGAAGTTTGTAGTCTCTTTTTAGTTCATAAGCTATTATTGTTTCTCGACTTGCACTACGAAAGAAAAAATGTTTCTTGAGTAGTCAAAGTTGTTTTATTCGTCGTAATTGTTGAAGAATAAGATATATGATGTTCCTTCGACAAAAGGATCCTAGGATAAGGCTAGTTGGTCGTACCTTCTTCGCGATTCGTCGCCCAATGAACGATGTTGGGTTGTCGTATGTTATATCACTACATCATACATAGTTTTTGTTATTTTTTGATGGCACTAGGTATCAAGGTGTACGCCACAACCTAAATTTATCAAACACATAACTTCTTTTGGTTTAAATTTAATGCGTAATAAGTTCCCACAATTTACACCTATTTTAAATTAACCCCATTATATTTCTATGACGTTTACGGTCACTTCTATGAGTCATGGCGTACTGTATAATTATTTAACCTGCTTATTACGAAACAAAATACATAACATACACAGTTATTTGCTACTAACAGCTAATTTACTAACAATTTGTGTTATAGAACCTAGCAGCGTTGTTTTGTTATTTCAGTGGTCAAGGGGTGAATAGTAGGGTTGAAACAGGACGAGTCACTACCCTTTACTGTTCACTTATTCATGAACGCGCCTCACAAAGGATCAATACAGGGTAGCTTAGCTAGTGCCTAGTCATATCAATTGTTTGTACAGGTATAAAATGGTATACTGTAGGTCTGACTGAAGTACTAATATTTGTTTATTCGATGGAAAATTACAGGGAAATTTATGTTGGTTTAACAAACTTAGTCTTACTCTATCATGACACCGCTCGCCATAGGCAGGGAATTCATCCTCACATATTGCGACCGGATACGGTGCGCACTGCGCGATATGAAAGGAACTTCATTCCACGCACACTCGAGCTGTGTAATGAACTCCTATCATATGGGGTTCTTCAAGAAGGGTATTAGAAGGTTGGCAGCACGAGTGTGACGCCCCTGGTGTTGCATACGTCCATAGACCACGGTAACCATTTTCCATCAGGTGGGCCACGTGCTTCTCTGCCACCACATAACTGCAGTCAGCAAACGTGTTATACCTACTGTGTATAATATGGATAATATATATGCAATATAATATGCAACGCACCCGAAACGTCGGCACAAGTAAGTTCCAAATAATAATTAATCGCGATAAGTCCCGAAACATAAAAACTATGAATATGGATAATGTTCCTATCACCTCCTGCAAAAGATAAGTCTTGTAAAGATGAGCTTTTTGGTCGTCTAACAAAAAATTACCTGTCGAACTACATTACGTACTAATAACGTTTATAGAAATAATATTTACTTATAATCAAAAACTTAATTAGGAAACCTTTCATACCGCAATAAATTAACTTAATACAGCTATCATATACCTTTGCGTGAACAAATTATCTTAATAGCATACCGTAATTAAAGTACGTTTTAATAAGAAACCCTCTTTTAACACCCTATCATAATAATGATCTACTCGCGCGTTTATTAATTTAGGCTTCGCATGATATATTCGTAACGCGAGACCTTTTGGTCTAATATACTGTACAAAAACATATTATGATGGAGAAAGACTACTCAGTGAGGTTAGGGTTAATTGATTTCAAAGGTTAATATGTGGTGAAAAATGTTACCGGTAACGCAAAGGACAGGATTGGTCTTCGACTACAGGACCTTTGAAACTCAGCCAACTTTCTATTACAACTACCCACAAATGCTTGCAAAAGAGAGATAAAGAAGAATTTATAGGAATAAGGGAAAGTAACAGTCCCATTACCGTATGGAATGGAAGTTTAGTCGGTTTATAAAGTCACATAACACTCTATACGTGGTTGTTTAGGCTTAGGTACACATGTGGATATTCAGCGGGTGATATTCCTCCAATTAGGCTTTGTAATATCTTGTGTACACTAATCAGCGTAAGAATATTCATTGTGCGATGCAAGATCATTATCCCGTAGCAGTTCAGGTTGATATTACTAGATGGCAGTGATGCTCCCTATATAGAGTCACACGCAAAAATAGTTATGAATGATTAATATAAGCGTAAAGAGTGACGTGACTAATTAGTAGGTATGAACATAATTTTACGTGTGATTTTGTAGTCACAGGTGGATGAGATTAGCTCGTATTAACGTGATAAATGCGTATCTCGTGAAATAACGTATCTCGTAATTGATATAAATATATAGTCTACTTTTCTTTTCACTCACTCACAAAACATGATCAAAGTTCAGTTAGTGACTTCACTCCCGGATTAATGTCTCTGTGGATAAAAATACAATCTATTTCTAGCATAGACTTAGATACTATAGACAGGGTATACCTACAGAATTGACGTGTATACCTATGTTCCATTTTTATGAATGAACGTTTGACGACGGTTACTATGCTAGGGATGCACCTTCTACTATCGTAATATTTGTCGATATCTATTTATACTATAACCCGCGCCACGTATCTTGGACCTAAAATGTGCTCAAAACGTGCCCTATACGCGCAGTACACATTTCTTGGGTGTCTATTGAGGATAGCACGGGATGCTACTGCGGTAGACGAACTCAAATTCACCCAGCATAGAATATTACAAAGCATTCCGCGGGCGCCAGCCAGAGCCTCGTATGTCTTATGATTTAGGTTCAAGATACGTGGCGCAACTATAAAACTAAAACCCGACTACTGCAGAATCACGAATCCCTAGAATGTATTGTTTTGTTAGAGTAAATGGTATACGACCACGGCTATTCTTGATATTTTCTTGCTTAATACTTCTTAGAGCTTGATTTGCAGTAGTCGGATTTTAGTTTTAGACTTGATTTTTATTTGTATTATTTTGGTGCAAGCAACACCTAATAATGTATACATGTTTTTAATGTGCTAATTGAGCCCTTTAATTTCATACCAAACACGGTCTATATATCTCAAGTTTTTTTTCATTATAGTCAGAGTTTCAGAGAGTCATTCACACGTCATATTGCCTATAACCAGCGGATGATCAAGACGTTTCTAACAATACCACAATTGCCCAGTTCTAATACGGAAAAACAGAAGACATTACAATTTTGTCAATTCGTATTTCTTCGAAAGAGTACATTTTTGTAAAGAAGAATAGTTTCGTCGTCAAATCTTTTATTGGAGTACATCACTATTATGCTTGTAGTAGTATGTTCTAGAAAAATTCAACAATGGCTGTCGCAAATCATTCATAATGTTGGCGCAAATCATTCATAAATGTTGGCACCGTCGGCACGCTGTCAAATTCTCATACTCATTTTCCCAAGTGAGCAATAACTTAAATTTTTTGTCTCTTTTTAGCAGACACAACTGTATATTGGAAAAAAAGAGACAAAGTGATATAATCAAGGTTCAATTCATGTTTGCCTCATATTTGTATAACTAGAATTTCTATATGTTGAACGGGGCCCCCCTGTGATTTCTAGATAGTGTATCGAATCCTTCTTTATGAGTCTATCCATAATAAATTTTCGTGCCTTATATTTATATGGCCTCCAATATTCTAAAGTGCTCAAAGCCCTCAACGAGACGGTACAATACTTAAATTCTATTTTTGTTGAATATAATCCTTCACAAAAGTAACATTTATTCTATAAATACACACAACTGTGTATGAAATTGATAAATATTTGGCGAACAAAATAGACCCGTAGGCACAAATATAACACATCAATTGACTCTCAATTTTGCTGACAGATGGTTAACTTTGTAGACATTGTCTTCGCTCGCAAATATCCTGCGAACTTCGTAACTATCAATATCAATTTACTTCATTCGATTTCTTTTAGAAGCAGTATAAGTATTTGTAGGATCAGGGGTTTTATCCTGATAAGTAATATTATTTCAAAGTTACTTTCATAGTATGAATCGGACTCGGACCATTGTCGTCCATCGCTATTTGTTTGCTGTATCTTATATAAGACAAGTGTAAAATCTAACAAATTAGACAAATAATTATATCCAATAACTGTTTGACCCAGTTTGACCATATAACACTAGTATCCTGAGTAACCTGACGCCGACAGTCGGATTGACACTATGAAGGTCAGAAAGTAAGATTAAAATACTCGTAATACTGCTAGACATAGTAGTAGGGCTACTACCATCTCTTGCAGGGCTACTACCATAAAAAGCCAGGGGGCCCCTGGTTTCATACAAAGGTAATACAAAATTTAGAGATTTCCTCAATATTTTATTAGGTACCACAATCGTAGTTTACGCTAGGTTGTTTTTGTTTAGTCACGTAGGTATTACGGCGGTAACCCTTAATGATAGAATGATATATTATACATCGAAAGGTAGAAAGTAGAACGAAATTAAGGCATGGACTGGACATATCAAACACATAATCCTCCTTTGTTTTGTGCAAAATTAGACACGTTATTTCATTTACTGCCATTATTGTAAGTATGAATGTCTTCTGTCTTTCATAACCAAATTACTAAAGCTACATTTTGTACTAAAACTACTAATACATTTATACCCGTCGTCACTTAGTGGTCCAGCAGACGGCAGAACATTTAATTATGTTACCCGGTAGGATATTAAAAGCTTTCTTGTGTAGGCTAAGTAAGGCTTCCACTTGCCAACCTTTTCTTAATAAGATATCACTTTATGGTATGACTAATGAGGGTTTTTCCTTAGATTTTATTAAAATATACGTGTGCTCACGGCCACCAGCAAAATTCAGCTGGCCACCTGCTTCTGTCCTGAAGCACTTCACGAGCTTCTACTTCTGCCGGTTTTAATGCTTCTAACCTGCCATTTTTTGATCTATTTGGTCAGTGTATGTTCTGTTACTTGTATGTTTATTAACTTAGTCTCTGTGATATGGAAAATGTATCTGGAAAGTGCGTCAGAAAAAAAAAAATCCCCCCGGACGGGACCTTGCCTGGACCACCTGGAAGTCCTTAAATAGACTTCGGACACAGGTTGGTCGAAGTAAGAAAAACCGTATTAGGTGGGGTCATTCAGACGAGATGGATCCACGGTGTGAATGCGGAGTTACGCCACAGACTATGTCCCACCTGTTAACTTGTGCTGCCTGTCCAAGCACGTGCACTCCGGAGGAACTTATAAGTGCCTCTGAGAACGCTATCGGAGTGGCTACATACTGGGCAAACAAAATATGACATGATATGCCGTCGACTCGACAGAAGAAGAAGTCAGAAAAAAATCATTGACGCACTTTCTAGATATCCAGTAAGGCTCACGGGTCATAAATTGAACCCTTACTAATTAAATCTCCATTGTTCAACTTTGGTTTCTGTAATATTAATAAAGTTTAGGAATAAAAATTTTCCCTTACCACCAAACTCAGAAGTATTATAATAATATTTCTGATAACCCTTTAGCCCCTCTAGACAAGTGGCAATTTGTCGCTCGGCGTATGATGGAATAGAATGCCAAATGTATGGGATTTGACGTATATGACAGGCGTCAACGAATGTTAAAAACGTTAAATCCTATACATTTGTGCAGAAATTTCTCCCAGAAGCCTGTAATATCACGAAACATAATGTTCCTCCCAATGAAAACAAAGAACGTGAGAATACAACATTCTTACTAAAATTATTTCGTTTAAGCACTTAATTTAATTAATTGTCCAAGCTATTACCAACACCTGTGCAAACCTGGCTGATATAATGCCAGGAATCTTTATGAACAACATTGTGAGAGTGTCGCTTTCAGACTTATTTATTTAAATACATTGTAACATGCGAAAACATGGTTCTGTCAGCGTCAGTTTCCACCACGACATATAGAATCAAGAAGTAGAAGCTGTCTCTTCTGTGCCGTTTTGTGAATATGATCAACAGGATTCGCAACTTGATTGCCTACAAGTGATTTTTCTTTTAGAATGGGCCATATTGTACAATGCCCTCACAATGGTGCATAGCTCATTGCTAGACCACGATTCTTTTGAAGTGTGCCAAAATATTCTCATCCCTTGCGCCACGATAACCAATCGTGTACCAACGTACACCATTACCCCCTGTAGGCAATTGCGATAGCTTATGGTATATTGTGTACTGGATCCTCTAAAAACTAGCTGTTGCCCGCGGCTCTGCCCGCGTGAAATTCTGATCCTGTTCAAGCCTATGTGATATTCTGAGCTATATTATTGTAAAGTTTCATTAAAATTCAGTAGTCTTTTCTTGAAAGAGTAACGAACATCCTCACATACATACACCTCACATACTTTCAATCTTTTGCGTTTATAATATTACATAGTAGGAATATAACCAAACTTCTAACTATTTTGTGCGGCACACAAATGTATGTATGTATGGATAAAATCATGTGAGAGTTTAGTATACTAACGATGTAACGGTACTTCCTCTACAATTCATATGCGGGGGTTAACAGAAATGAGTCACTACTATCATCTGCAATACTCTGTATGAAATATTCGTAAAACCTATGAAAAAAATTCTACCTAGTTTTACCCCAATAAAAGTAAAACAGCTTTGCCAGATCAGATATCGGAAATAGATCCATGTCTCCTGAGTGCTCGTGTATTCCGCACTCGTTTGCAAATTGGCAGACTCACTCCAATTTGTCATGTTCAAGCTAGCGTTAAGTGAAGGCTCTAGTGAATACCAGAGTGACGTCCCGGTAGGTCATGTAAACAAGTCTGGGAATTTGAATTTACCCAATTTCGAATTCTGGGAATTTCAGTTTACCTAATTTTGACTTGTATGGATTTAACGTTGTAGATAATGAATATGTAGATGATATGTGACTTCCAGGTTATAAATTAATTTGACACTGTCGTTTTTATTTTCTGGTGTGGTAAGGTTGCAGAAAGTGTAAAACTAGCAGCGCTTTTTTTTTGTTGGTTTTGAATAAGCATCATTACCTATTTCGTAGCAAGCGTGTATTCATTTTAATGAATAGAAATATAGGACTGGTTCCTATAAACACCCCAAAACTTCGGACGGTTGCGGAGCTTTGCGCGCGTTTGGCACGAGAGGCGCAAAGCTCATAAGGTCTCTAACGGCGACGAAGCTCGTTAGTGTGGCGTGCTGCCCCAGAAAGGGGAGAGAGCGAAAATGATAGGGCACCAAAAAATAATATGTAGGGAGTCAAGAAATGCGCGCCCGAAAGAGAGCAGACGCCAGTAGGGCGCGCATCTCCCAAGATTCGGCCCGTTATAACCAAGATGGTTGGTAGAGCCATGGGAAGGAGGTGGGAATACGGTGGTTCCTATAAAATCATACTGTATTCTATAATAGGGGTTCTTTAATTTATTTTTCCTATTTCGCTCACAAAAAATGATTTATTCTTTTATATCACACAATCTTCGGAGACCCTTTTTAATATAGCATTTCAAATATTTGCGAATCCCGGAATAGAGCTTACATCAGTACATCCCACGTCACATCCCAGCGGGATTGCAAGGGTAGGTTTTATTTTCATTTAATTGTCCTATATTGAAGCGGCAGACTACAGTGTTATGAATGACATTGGGAATAGTGTATGTCTATTATAGTGCGGGGAATACTTGGATCAACAACAGTAGATTATTAACTTTGAATTGGAATTTTAATTACCTACTGTTTCGACCTGGAAAGGGTAGCGGGGATAGCCTGAATCTGCAAAATATAGGATTAGGTGCTACGGCGCTATCTGTGGCGCTATGAGAGATGTGTTATAACCAGCAGTGTACTGCAGTAATTAATAGATATTGTTTTATTATCTGTGAAGTTTCTATAATGAAAATAACTATTAAATGAATGTAAGTAAACAGCAGTAGCAACGTAACATCTTGATTTTTACCCGACTACGGCGAAGCCAAAGGAGGGTTATGATTTTGACAGGCTATGTATGTATGTATGTATGTATGTTCGTTTGTTCCCTCATAGCTGCTCAACTACTTATTAGAACTGGACATATAGCATATCGTTAGAATCGTCTTGATCGTCCGATGGTTATAGGCTATATGACGTGTCACTAAATCTAATGTGGAGCCCTCTGGCGGCCATAAAGTACTGTGTTGAAAAAATAATTTGAGATAAATATGCCGTGTATGGTATCAAATTAAAGAACTCAATTAGCACATTTTAAATATGCATAAATTATAGTTGTTGGGTGCCCCAAAATAAAAAAAATAAAAAAATAAGTTTAAAACTAAAACCCGACTACTTAAAAATCACGCTCTGAAAAGTATTAAACAAGAAAATATCTAGGATAGCCGTGGTCGTATGCCACTTACTATAATAAAACGATACATACATGCTATTCTAAGGAAAAGTGGCATACGACCACGGCTATCCTAGATATTTTCTTGTTTAATACTTTTCAGAGCGTGATTTTTAAGTAGTCGGGTTTTACAATTTCTTGATACCTATAGGTATCTTGATTTTAGTCACTTTTATATTCATCAATTTCCTAAAAGTAAGTACTACCAGTAGAGTAGCACAGAGTAGAAACAGATAATGGTAGGGTAGCCCTAAATCATATTCATGGAACTAGTTAGATTCAAATTATCTAAGCTAAAGAGCGAACCAGAAGACAAAACATATTAAAATGACCCCTGGGAGACGAGAGACGACAGAACATAATAGGATAACTACATTTCTACCAAGTAACCTCAACTTCTAGGTACCCTAATGACGCAAAGTATGACCACAGTATGACTTCAGAAGTACATCTGTAGGTATATTAACTAATTCTCGGTCCATTCCGAGGCGCATTAAACACCTACGTAACCGAGCAAGGACCTACTCTTTGTATACCTAGTTGACTAGCTGAAGCCCGTAGCTTCGCCCGCGTGAAAGTCGGTTAGGCGAAGTTGTCAACCAATTGCGATCAAACATAATGTAAGATGTTCAGTCTGACCAATATCTAACAAAAAATCACATCAAAAATCGTTCGATAGTTTTTGCATCCAAACAGATTAGGAAAATTTAAATCAAAAGAAGCCCAAGGAAGTAGTGAACGCGGCTGCTACGCAGGAGGCGCGGGTTCGATCCCCGCTCAGTGCCAATATTTGTATGCTTGAATATAAATATTTGCATTGGTCTGGGTGTTTCTATGTATAATATGTATGTATTTACAAAAAAAAAAAAAAAAGTATCTAAGTATTTATATCCGCATTCTAGATTCCATAACACAAGCTTATTAAGCTTACCATGGGTCTAGATAGCGTTGTGTAGAATGTTGTAGAATATTTATTTATTTATTATTTATTTTTAAATATCACAATGGAGATACTTAATAAGTCTTTCAATCAGTCAGTCAGTTTATTGATTGATTGATTATTTATTTATTGTTATTACAGGTAGGTATACAATAGGTGTTATAGTTTAAATACAGAACTCTGTAATATACCGCATTAAGCGGTGTACAATATAATTATAATACTCGTAGTACTATTGTATAGCCTGGCTAGGAACTATGTAAGCGTCGAATAATAGCGTGCCTAACCGCTTGCATATTTTGGTCAGTAGATCTAAACTCTTCATTACTTTTGATATCGTTTTTTCAAGCAACTACGAGTATTTTGATAGTTTTATTTTCCAGAGATAGTCGTGTTTATCTTGGATAGAATCCTACGATTGTTTTGAACGTTACGTGTAAAGAACGCGCAGTGTTTATATTTTTCTGTTTCCGTTTAACCTCCGTGTAGCAGTTACACGTGTACCACTGTGTGTTTTCTTTTTCAACTACTAATCTGGCAAATAAGCAAGGCTCCTCTGCTTGCGCTAACCGTAGCCTTGCTATTTTTATTATACCACTTAGGTGGCAGACAAGCACAGGGCCCACCTGATCGAAAGTGGTTACCGTGGCCTATGGACGTATACAACACCAGGGGCGTGACACTCGTGCTGCCGACCCTGAAAAAACCTTCTAATGCCCTTCTTGAATTCATACTAGAGGCAGGCCTCCGTCACTCGCCCGTAGCTGCGGAGATAAGCACCTACAATGCGCCAAACCCCTGAGTTGTTATAGCAGTGGGGGCCGGCGCGCGACGGCGAACACACGCGTGACGTAATTTGCGTATTGTGATCGCATCATATTGGGATCGCAATACAAATTATGTCGAAATTTACAAATAAAGAACTCTAAATTCTCTTTTTTTAAATTAGAAGAGCGTAAAATGTAAGTTTTTACTATTTTTATGCACAGATTACTTTTTGATGAATTAGTACCAAAGCCATTATATTCTAGTTGACACCTTCGTATTATTTATGTATGTAGGTAGTTAAATAACTAAGTCGTCGTGAACCTACGACATTGGTACTTACCTATTATAGGCCTACCTATAATAATGAGTTCGTAAGAATTAAAAATTGTTCTGTAGGTACTTATTTTGAAACAAGTATGTATTTATGTCGTGCTGGTATTTTAATGACTACCTAGTTTATTTAATTTATATAAGTACCGCACCTACTACATGATGAATGATGATCATCGAAAGATTTATATCGGTGAACGCCGTAGACAATTTACTGAACATGATACTATTGCAAAAAGCTATTAACTTGCATAAAATGTACTTATTTCATCGTTTCATTCAAAGTTTCGTTTCAACCAAGGTCAAGGCACAGCGAACGTGGCCGCCGGCGCCTCCTTCTGCGAGCAAGCAATGCTCGTGAAGGAGGCGGCGGAGCGGGAGCGAAGGAGAATAGCAGTCCTTGCGGCCCGCGAAAAGCGGAGGAGAATCGCAAGCCGCGCGGCCCGCGACGAGCGGTGGCAATTCGGGCGTCGGAGGTCGCAGAATGACCTCCGTCCCCCATGAGCGTGGGCCTGGGGCTGACGGGTGGGGCCGCCTGTCACTCTAGCAGAAGCAGGCCGCGGCGGCGTCACGCATTGTGTGCCTCCCCGTGCCCGGGGGCGAGTTGGGGACTCTGTGGTCCCCACACCGGAAGAGTGCCAGATCAAGATATATGGTCCTGGGTCGGCCGGGGTGCGAGGGATATGGCTATGACAATCTCACCTCCGGCAACTGACGGCCCACAGACGGCGTGCGTTATAGTCGGTTCGAGTAACTCCTCCTCCGGCTCCGGCGGGGGAGTATCCGTGGGGATTTTTCGCACGATAAAAAAAAAAGGCACAGCGAACGTGTGTTGGGCTGTGTTCGACTAGGTTCGGCTGTACTCGTACCTCAGTCGCCCACACTCATCGCTGCATTTTGACGCGAACAATTATCATTATTTTTATTATTATAACACCCAGCCATTTTTGCGTCGGGGGTTACAAAATGAATAGTGCTTGTAAACATTTTATCGGATTGTTTTATTTTATTCTCTGACAAGGTGACAACCCTAACACTCAAGTTGGCGGCGTTGGATATTCGAAACAATGGGCGATTCCAAGAAAATATCGTAGGTTAATATAACGGCGGCTTTCGTCAATAATAAAGGAGTGCAACTTCTGTACGTAGTACTATTACTTATTCTGTGCTAGAGGTTCCACTCGTAAGATATTTAGTCGATAGGAACTTAGACGAGATCGGCCGTCATTCATTCATTCAACATGCAAGATGAATGAAAATCTACGTAACAAATGAATGATATAGATTGGTTCCTAAGATCAAGATCCCAATACCAATTTAATACGAACCCGGTTTTACTTTCGCAATGTATTACAACTAGATATTTCTATTAGTTAGTCCGTACATGCACTCATTGCTATCTTATCATACGCTGATAAGCTCCACTACAGATCAGGGCTAAGCTCATTGACAAGTCAGAAGTAGGAAGGAAGTGAACATCTAAAAACTTATGTTGCAACTGGAATCCTTACCGATAAAAGATGTGTATTTGTTTGTCCGGTTGCTTGTCCCTAAAAGCGTCACTGAGTACAGTCGACAAAGGAGATACGGTTGCACTTTTACCTATAAAGTTGTATTTGAAGATGCAACCGTATTTCTTTTGTCGACTGTACCTGCATAAGTCTCGCTTTGACCATTGCGACGGAGTGATATTTTTGTACCCTGGGCGTCAGAGTCCTGTTTCAATTATATATTCCCTTAATTAAACTGTTCTTTATAAGTTTCCCTAGATTTTTAAAGTAAATGTATGTACCTATCTAGTTGTACTCAAATAGTTTTTGTTTCTTAAAGATTTAATATAAACCTGTTAACACCTCCAAGTAAGCTAAATAACGTGTGTTTGGGTTTACTTCAGTAGCATAAAGACCAGGATTCCAACTCGGAACCTCTATATTGTAAAGCCTTACTTCATAACCAATAAACTACAGACGCTTCTTTTACAGTAATAATGACGTCATTATGTTTCTCTTGTCCTCAGAGGAAGAATGCTACCACTGCATGGCGAGCTTGGTGGCGTCCAAGGAAAAAATGTTCATCACACAAACGAAATTACTCAACGAAGTCACATGGAAGACTGTTATGCAGATAGCTAAGAAACATGCCGTAAGTGCTAAGTACACTTTATAACGTTAGGGGACGGGAGGGGCCCCTCCAGGTCCTCACCAAGACCCCAATAATTCTGCTCATTGTAAACCACTGTCTGCAAAAAATGCCATTGAGTTTTAAACTTTAATTGTATGATGTCAAAGTTCAAAATTGAATGAAAAAGAGTTCATTACTATTTTTCATTCACTCTACAGGATGCCATTTAGTTTTAGACTTTAACCGCATAATAGTAAAGTCTGAAGGTCCACGTCAGGTCCAAGTCCTGACAGAAAAGCTCTGACGCAGGATTTCCTCTGAAAGTTTATTTGCCTTATTTGAAATATCTATATCGACTAGACTAACAATGCTAATGAAGTTGTATTGAGTCTTCATTATATAAAGTTTTTTCATCGTTATTTTAAAAACACACGTTTGCACGTCACTACATGCTGAATTTCACACGCAAGCCGCTGACATAACGTCGTGATGTCCGGATAATCCGCGCATACAAGCCACCGACATAATTCTTTCAAATAAAGTCGTCGACTTAAGCTCCAAATTTCGAGGCTGAATTATTGTGTGCTTTATGAAAAAAAAAAAGGAAAATGATAATAAACATTACAGCAAGCGCCTAAACAGATCTAAGAACCATCTAGATTACAACAGCATTCAAACAAAATCGGTCCATTCTTTTGGGAGATACGATGCCCCAGACAGACACAAAAATAAATCACTCATTATTTTGCGTCTAGGCTTAAATAAAATACACGTACATTCTAGTTGATTGTCGTAGTTTAAACTCGTTTGAGGAATTTAAGTTTAATAATGGGTAATAATGCGTAGAAAACTTGAACGTCCTGTAACAATGGTCGCGTGCGAACAATTTACAATCAAGAGAATAAATCTACCTCAGCCCTAATACCCTTACATACCTTCCCTACTGGCGCGCGACGCTTTCCATACAAATATTGTAAGCTATATTTCATCGCTTTGTTGGTTAAAATACAATATTTACTGAGATCTACATAAGTACAGTCAACGACAAAATTTAATATCATTTTTTTTCGGTTATTAGCCGTGTGATTGGTATATAACATTATACACAACGTACCCTGCTCATTCACATTCATATTGCATATTTCGAATTATCGATATTTTGAAATTTAACTTAGATAGCGTTACACGATCGATGAAAGTGAATATCGGCCATACTCTCCATCCTTAGTTTAAGCACATCCCACTTGACAACCCCTTAAAATTCGAGGAAAATGTCTAAACCCCTCTGTCGCCCTACCAATATCAAAATTCCCCCGTGGTTCGATACACCTTTATGTGGTAGCTCTTAAGTCAATGTTTCTCAAAGTAGTGGCACGACTGGGGGTCAACATTTTGCGTAAATGTCAATGTCAAAAACGTATAGGTTGGTATCAAACCAGATCAAGCGAAGGAAGCAGATTTATGTGATGTGGTAGGTATGAATATAAATAATGTGAACAGATCTTTTACAAGTGAGCTTAGGTAGCCGTCGGTGATACTATATCATCACATGGTTATGCATTTGGCTCCCTTCCCTAATTTTAATTTCAATGAAATAAACACAAGATTTTCCTGATTGGTGCATGAAAACAGAGTTAATAGAAAACTAAAGTTTAAAACATCCTTGCTTCTACTCACGCATTGTCTCTTCAGATGCGTGAATAGTTTTATCATAAGTCAAGGGGTGAGAACCACATTAAAGTTGAGAAACAGTGGCTCACATTAAAGATCGCGTGCCACTCGCTACAAGTGACTACACATTACCTATCCTATAACCCTGTGACACGCGATCAGTCGCTGTATTTCTTTTGTTTTAACGTTGTATAACCCTTCGAAACTGTTACAAAGTTTATTCATTGATTGATATAGTTGTCGAGAAAAATTACTACCCTCCGTATCCAGACCAGCTTTATGGTTTTAACATATTATTCTATTGTCATAAGCACTGAAAGCGTATCCTCACGTGACTGATGGAACTAGAAAAAAGATGAACCGCGAAAAGGTGAATGACTCATTAAATCGAATCATTAAGCAAGTAAAAAACTAGTAACAACCACGTTTCTTATGAATCACCGACCTTATCTAAACGACGATATTATGCAAGGAACAATAATAATTATTGTACGCACATAATTATGTCGCCTGCGAACGTGATCTAACAATAATATCGATAAAAGTAACAACCGAGGTTGCACCATTATTATCGATTTAATAAACTGTGAGGTGAACGACCTTCGATTTATAAACCCAAAAAGTGTCACAAATTTTTTTTTTTGTGTTAATCGTATATTTTTGATGTGTTTGTCTGTCGTCACGTGTGAAGTGCAAAGCATTCTGGGCAAGAGTGATTCACTGCTTGTAACTTTCTGTTTATATACAGCTACTTATAAGCCAATAAAATATTATCAGTGTATTGAACTCGTAAATTGTGGCATTGTTCGATCTAAATAATATATATCCATCTCTTTCTTTTTTTACATTTACCTACTTCAAAATTATCTCACAACATAGAAGCAATAGTGCAGGAAGAAGCACATCAGAAAAAAGACAACAACGTGCGATTTTGTATTGTTGATGATGGCACCTGCATGAAGGTGACCGAATCTAAAAAAAAGTTGTACATATTAAAAAGAAAATCGCAAAATAGCCTTTAGCTAAATCGTAATTTTTTTCGTAATGTTTTTGCTTTGTAGTCATCTCATGATATCTCATTTGATTCGAAACAGTCTTGATTACGATGATCACGCGTACTTACGTGCTTTAGTTAGTATCATTGCCTCGCTCGCAGCTGGCATAATAATTTATGACGTGCGGTAGAAATCTCTAACAGCAATTATTCTAACTACTTTGACTATATTATAAGCGAAAAGCGATTGTAACGACTTGCAGTCAGGCGTTTGCAGGTTAAAATCAAGGTCCTTTGCGTCGCGCAGTCGGGTAAAAAAAAAGCCTTTATTTTAGACGTAGAATCAGCTGAAATAAATTCTAGACTAGAAGCATATCCTAGTTAACTTGTTTTCCTATTTTTCTTTTAAGGAGTCAGCCCGTCTTCACTTATAGTATAATGCACATTACCGTACAGTTTCCGTACACTGCCTAAACATGTTTGCAGAAGTCGGCAGCCCAGCATCTCTCCCGGCTATCGGGCGCCATCGGTCCAGAAAGGATCTACGCCGACTGGCAATGGTGGATCCTGGCCGCACTACCCTTCCCGCACCTCGTCAGAGTACTCGACTGTTTCTTCCATGAGGGGATCAAGGTAAGAACTAATCAAAGCTGATCAAACTAGTCTGCTGAACGATGTTCCTTTTACTTTTACATCACTCTAGCTTTCTGCACCGCATAACTTCCACCTCGTAGAAGTTTGCCTGTATTAGGTGCCCTTGAAATGACCTGTTTTCAAAGTACCACAACAAATTTAGGTTAGCAAAATATCACTTTTCATATATGATTATTAACATGACATTTGTATGCAGGTGTTCTACAGGGTGGCACTAGCGATCCTCATCCTCTTCAACAAACATGCATCGAACCAGAACTCTGAGTGGTACGCTGAAGCAACCAAGAACGGAGCCGATCACGCCATAGACAAGTTCTGTAGAAATATGCCCGCGTCGCCCACCAAACTACTCAGAACTGCTTTTAGCATAAGGGCTTTAAGGTAAGCTACTGCGAAATTCAGCACCTAAGTTAAGATTTTTTCGACAGATCAGACATGAGCGTTTGTACGCAAAGTCACATCCTCTATTAGACACTTTTTCTGCGTAGAAGCCTCCGGGTAACATCTCACCGAAAGCACGACTAAGCGGCTATCTCGAAGTCGAACTGACTAAGCTCCACGGTGTCTGACATCAGACTATTGCCGGGAGTGACGGTATGCCCGCAGAGTGAAGTGCAATCCAGCCCTCGGCAGGTTTTGTCTACTACTGCTGCTGATCCCGTCCTTTTGAAGGAGAACACACCCTCCTTGAGGGCGTGAATCACGAGCATGCTGCCGCCTCCTTCCACCCGACAATCGGGTGACGATCTGCAGCGCCCGTCACCAACATCAGGGTAATTTTTAATAGAGGCTTTTTCTTGGCAACATCTAAAAGTCAAGATTCCTGAAGTGATCTTGATACGGTGAACTCGAACCGTATTTTCACTACTTTCTGCTAATCAGAGAGACATGTAGAGAAACCGAATAATCCAAAAACTGGATCTTTCGTTGACCGGAATCATATGCTCCTCCTCCAAACAAAAGAGTGAACCATTTGCGTGGCCTAAGTCGGAACTTTTACGCCAAATAGTTAAATTTTATGTGGTAAGGATTAAAGAAACTAACTTTCATTGCTAGACATCACTGACCAAGACTTACTTCTAACATTTGTATAATGTCGTTTCTTTTCTGAGTAGGGTTGATAGACTGCCTATCTAGTCTACCAGCGAGTTCTTATTCCAGACACTATTCCATTCAATTAGGAACGAAAGATTTGATTCCCCAATTTTTGGTTTATTTTTATTAGGAATATCGCAGCAGAAACCTACTCAATTGGTAATATACCCTCTATAACTTGAGACTAAAATACGGTTAAAAAGTGGATTTAATATACTTACCTCTAATCGCTGCCTGTCTACTTGTACACCAATATTGATAAGTCGGTAGGTATATGTACAATAATATAATAAGATTCATACGTCTTTAAGATTGCAGATTTGGTTGTTAAAATTATTAGTTTATTTAAACAATATTATAAAGCACTATTCCTTTGAACATTTTCAGTCTAACCGTGGCTAAACCAATTATGAATAGTTCAAAGGTTCGAAATTCATTATATTATACAAACTACGAACTTTATAAATTATTTAGTTTGAAGATTATGTAATCAAGAATTCTTTGTTAATAGAAAATAGACCAAAACTGCTTTGATCTCGAAACAAATTTGAAATTACAATTTTCACAGCGTAAAAATATAATTCCCGCGCAAAATTGGTTCGTTAAGGCTCATTCGCTGGTGTCTGAGAGTTGAATACATAATTAATTCCTCTGTAGGCCTACCATGAAAAGTATATCCGGAGTTTCGGACCGCAGTTTCGGGCAATTGGTATTCGACCCGGCACCTGACGTCTCTTCGTTCGGCTTAAACTTTACCGAAAGAAATCCAAAGTAACTTCATGCTAGATCAATACTATGTTGTGAAACAAAAAACACTTTTAACGGATTCTATCGCGATTTATTTGTTATTATTTCCTTGTAGCCCGACGTTTCGACTACTTTTTAGTAGCCATAGTCGCGGGGTGACTAAAGATGGTAGTTGTCACATAGTTTGAAGTATAAATTATCTCAAAGGACCCGAATCGAGATGAATTGTTGGTGTTACTATTTACGCAGAATGAGCTCACTGTGTTTATATGTCTTGCTGTATATTTCTACTTTATAGATTTAATTGAGTGGAGGATTCACAGTATCGATTCTACGTTTTTCGTGCGGGTGCGAATTTTCGGGTCTACGTTTCATGGTAACCCTCCACAAATTCTAAACATGTAAATTATTTCGAATCGGCGATGTAGGCGGGATTAGATTTTATATGTAAATGTCGTTCATAACTGAGTTAAGAATATTTATTATGCTAATTGTATAATTTATGTCTATCTGTTCGAGCAATATTTATTTGTTTAGGAGCCCGTCGCAATGACAATGTTTATTGTACATTGCGATTCATATTTTGTTGGTGTGTACCTACAACACAATTGGTCCTAATTAATGGTATTCATAGATTCACAATAAAAAGAGATCTCTTGCTATTAAACAATAATTCATTATAATTATAACTAAACAGTATTTTTTTCTTGGCAGAGGTTAAATTGGCGAAAAATGGGTGGTAAAACACCCATTTGTCGCCAATTACCCACATATATGTTCCATTTGCCCATCTATATATTTGTTCCCACTTATGGGCAAGCCTATTTACCATCCTCCGGGAACATTTTCCAAATTTCATGTTACTATTGAGAATCTCCTAAATAAAAACCCAGTAACGCTTGACCCGACCCAGGCCCAACAAGGGTCTCAAGACCATTAGTCACTTAGAGGGTTAGGCAGATACATGTTATAAATAAAACAACAAAACTCATATCGCTAATACAACTCTTTTTATACAGTTCACAGTACATATCGCGGGTATTCATCAAGACAGAAATGACGCTCAAGTCTAAAGCGGTGATCACAGGCACCCGACTCGTCCGATCGAGGTCTTCAGACAACCTGCCCACCAGCCAGTCACAAGTCAACATCCAGATGATGTCACACACACTCACCATACGCGAGGTTAGTTGTGATCAGTTTGATCGAATTTTATGAGTGATTGTGATCACATTGATCAATGTGGGAAGGTTTTGTTGGTTGTATGTAGTTATAATGTTATTTAATTTTATTAAATAATTTACAGAAAGCGAATTCAGTAGCGGCTGTGAATATAATAGAATGTGTTGTAAAATACATAAGATTTAAATTTTGTTAAACAACAAAAAATATATTTATATATACAAACAACAAAAAATATATATCTATATTTACACCTATCCAAAAAATATAAATAGGATATTATTGATCTTACATTTATATTTATTAACAAAATAAGACATTAGTGAGCTTATAAATATATAATTATTATCAAAATATAAATAAATCCTATTGATCATATATTTTTATATTTAATGTACTAATACAGTATCATATATTTTTTTATAATTTTGCAGCCATTGTCTCCAATATATTGATGACAATCGATATAAATGGATAAAATATTTTTAGCCACGTTTAGGTTTATGTTCGCTTAAGGGTAGTTTATATGCTAACAGTCACGATGATTATATTATATTCTAACTACACACTGCACAGCCACAAATATATAAAAAGGATATATTTGTATATCGGTTTATTTTACTTGGTTCGCAGAGAATGTCTGAGGAAACGTGCAAACAGATGGTATCGTACACGACGACATTAGGCGTGGCTTTGGCTTTTATTTCATCATTAAATTCATTCGATTGCAACCCTAACAAGACTAACTTTAAAAAATCGAATTTCTATACAAATTCGATAGTCCAGTCTAATATATTTTTTTATGTAAAATACATGTTCTTTCGTTTTGTCGAAACCACCGTTATGTTATGTTCGGTCTGTGTGCGACAGTCTGTGAATGAGTCTTACGTTGTTGTGTCCATCGGTGTAATCATACGACTCCGTGTTATTTCTCATTAGTTAGACATTTGACGATACGAATGAAGGATATCCAACGTTCATAATCATTTGCTTTGATTGTCTGATTTATTCATGTACCTCTCATTGTTTTCAGTGTGTTCCTCATCTTTGTACAATTTTTTTTTCTTACTATACAATATTGAACATACGATGTCAACGCGTTTGATACTTGGCATGTGTGTGTTTATCGCTAATGACTATAGAAAATTATGAAAAGATGTAAAAATAATTGGCATAACAAATGGATATAGCTTGAAAAATTAACAATGTTCAGAGAATATCGATAATAGTGATGTAAAGGTCGCATGTAATCGATTGTTTTGTGTGAGTGCTAACTGTGTGTCGATTTTCCTGTTAGGGCTCACATTCGCCGGGCCCGCGCGCCCTATCGATGGGCGTGTACCCAATCCAAGCGCTCAGGTCGCAGATTACAGACCAGACCGAAGTAAGATACAAGTATTCAGTCACAACATATAAGTGTCGCCCTATTGAAAGCTTGCGACAATATATCGATGTTTAGATGCACCGCTTGTCACTAGGTGTTTTATTTATTTCGTTCTTTTGAAGCAATAGTGATGCTTTAGGAGAATCTACAATATATACAATCCAGCTTGTTTTGATTACAGTTTTTTTTTTGCGTTTTATGGTAAGTACGTATAGTGAAACAAAGCTAGTGTGCATGACGGCTAAATAGTGCGTCTGTATGTTGATGTATGTTACATTTTGTACAGTGCCAAAACAATAACTTCTTTATATATATTTACATTAATAACAACTCCGCGAATTATTGTGTCGATCACCAACCTAAATGTCTAAATCATTACGATCACAACGGATCGCTCTGATCAGAAGTATCACACGATCATTCTGATCACAAGTCCATGATTCGCAGAGCCCACGATCCTCCCACCTGGCCATCTGGTTCCCATTCCCTAACGCCGTATTCAAGGACCAACGTCACCACGCATCAGATCTGAGACAGAAGGTTGGACAGAGTATTCTGTTGAGTTTTTCATCACAATTAACCGGGGTCCATAGTTGTCGTGGTGGCACTTGTAAACATACCAGTAGACTAATTTATTTTAGCACATTTTTCAGTTGGTAGTTCGTTCAGTAATGTTGATGGGTTCCGTAGGTTAGTTGTGGTTACGTTCGTTCATATACTAATATCGAAAGGTACGAAATAATTTTGCGTTCTTAAGTAACTGGTAACACAAAACTTTGGGTAGTTGGGTGCTGTCTAGAAAAAAGGTCATTAATTTTTTTTCTTTTCCTTTGAACTTCGTCTGCAGTTGATTGCCAAACTTACGGAACCCTTGCATGCATATTTAAGCTCCACTGTATACTATTTGCACCAAAACTGTGCCCCAGTGCACGAAATACATTCAAATTGGTAAATTTAGATCAGAAAAAGGGAACATCCAAGATGGGATTAAAACCCGCGACCTGTCCCTTACAGGGGGAATGCTCTGACACATGAACACGTCTTGGATATTCGAAATTCTCCTATACATCCGTCTTGGGGCAATCTAAATCTGTAGGAAAAGTTAGCTTACTCCTCAGACTAAAATAAAAACCTAGACGGAACTAGCAAAGTGAAACCGCATAAAGTACCTAATACTAAAGTAGTTCCATTTCGCTCGCACTCTTTGTACTTTGTATGCGTGCGTGCGCATGAGTGCGAGCGAAATAGTAGTAGTTTAGTATTACTTTACGCGGCTTCACTCTGGTTCTATACGTTGTTATTCTTTTAGTCTGAGCCTAGTCTGAGGCTTACTTATTGCAGAATTTTATTCAATTCAAATTGGTAGATTAAACTGGATGTAAAAACATTATACGAGTGTATGTCGACGGAGTATTGTTTAGTTTATAATAAAACTAATGAAAACTGAAGTAATAAACTAAAAATTTTACATTTAATTAATTTACATTTACAATTTAATTATTATCTAACATAATATTTTCATTACTTTTTGATCTAGGCATGTTAGTAGTTAGTTTTTGATGGAATATAGAATATTCGATCAAAAACTCTTTGAATCAGTCTATTTAGCATACCTAAGTAGTTTGTAGGTAGCTCATGTGCAGTTTAAAAATTTACATGGCTGTTTTTTTTTTCAAGTTTTGGTTTCTTGTAATTGATGAGCATTGAGTAAACTATTGTAGGGTACTACTAAAAGATCAATGGTTTTTATAAGTTTTCGTCATTTACCAACATCCATTTTTACATAGGTAGAAGCAGAATAGATACCAGTTTCGATGAGAAACTATATAGCAGTACCTACCGATATATTAATTCAGTATAACTGGCGGACTTTATCTACACGATAACCTATTTTCTATAATTAGCAGTATGGACAAGATTAGAATTACAAATTGAGCCATTAACGTTACTTAGGATTTAATTTATAGTTTAATTTGCAATGCAGTTCATTTTTCCCCTTTCTGTTTTCTTTAATAATAAGAAGTATGAGCTTGCAAGCTATATAGTCTATATACGCTTGCAAGCTATTATATATGCTCAGGTCTTGGTTCAAATTAAAAACTGCGCAATAATTCTTTCATTAACTTGGACATTGAAATAAGGAACGAATAAATTTTGCAAGTAACATGTTAAATCGTTTCTTACAAGTACAATCTATACAAGTACAAAATATACTAAGTTAGAGGTATGTGAGTGAATATCTATTTCCTCAAATTACACATCGGCGAAAACCCCACGGATCCTGTAAAGTAATAGAATATTTCTGAGCTAAATTTGTAATTGCCTTAAATTTAAGTGGCTTTCGTTACCGCCCTTAAAATTCAGAAATCTTTAGACTGTTGGTATTATCAGAACCAGACGCTTTTATTTTTAAAACTGCTTTGCTAGTACTTAAGCTGGAATGGAACCCCGAGTTCAATAAATTTAGTAATACACATCGGCTTGATTCACTAAAAATCTATGAACGCAATTTTAGTTTGTTTGCTAGTAATCTTTATTTAGCCTCTTCGTCATATTTATAGAATAGTTTAGTCTAGATACTAGCTACATGTGCGTAAAATAATATGAAAACCGAGGTGATTTTCTTCCCCACCACTTATAACTTTACGAGTCATTCAGTGATGAGCTCGTCTTAAATAGAAGCGTTTCAACTGTAAAGCGACAATCGGCACAATTTGGGATTTACTCAAACGACTATCGACCTACAAGGTTAAACTTAGACTAAAGTAGGACAGCGAAAATTTAGTACACTACACAAGATTGGGGGCACGCTAGATAGCTTGCGATATCTAGTTTATTTTAAGTCTGTGGAATAGGTACCTAGACTTTGTTTTGTCTATCCTTTTGTTCAAATCTCTTAGTATTCAGCGGCGAGCGCAGCGCTGTGACCGATCTTGATAATGATTTTCATTGGTCGATCTCTAGTGACGTCACTAAGACCGACTAATGACAATCTCTATCAATGTCGGTCGCTCGACGCTAAATGCGAAGAGAAATTGCACAGCAGTTCCATAGTCTAGTAGTGTAGGTTTTGCATGTGATGTGAGTTTTGTCCTTATTACTTATAGTTTGTGTTATTCTACATGTAAATATAAACTAGTATCTCCACATATCAATTATGTATAAACTTTGCTTTTGATCATATCTGTTGTGAAAATTAGCTCTTAACTAGAGCAACTTACCTATTGTTTAAATATATATGGTGCATGTCCTGTCGGTATTATTTATGTTGGTCATGCAATATTTCGTATTGCAAGTGAATAAGGTTCAAAATCAGAATAGACATAGTTCTAATTTTTTTTGTAGTATTGCCTGTATTACTAATTGTCGCCAGTATTGGCACTGAAGTGTAAAAAGACATTTCTACTAACAGAATTATATTTAACATTGTTCATAGATCTGTACATTTTAAATTAGAGTAATCTCGTTTTTTCTAAATGAAAAAGTAGTTACATACATTTGTATTATGTCGGATATTACAAAAAGTATATACTCTATGGAACAATATTTTGATTCGCTATATTATGCAATTTTTTACAATCGCGATTAAGATTCAAACAGTTGAAACAGGGCATTGTAAAAATGATGACATTGTTTATAGTGCAATTTATAAATAGTAATCATTTTGACTATGGTCTTCTCTATTTCAGTGAGTATTGTCAGTAATAAAAAGTTTATTTAAATTGTTCATCAAACTATCATTGTATCAATACAATGATAGTTTGATGGACAAACAAATTCCTCTAATTTATCATAACGAGACCCATTATATGCAGAGGCATTATTTGCAAATTATATTTTTAATAGGGGAACTCCTCTGCTATCAGCTAGGAACTTTTCATGTTTTGTATTGGATAGAGAACAACTCTAACCCTGAGGTGTCTCTTGAATTCTTTCTAATACTTAATTCTCAAATAGGGAGCCTTATTTACTAAGTTTATAGTAATATTGCACCACCATCGCTAATAAAGTAGTTCTGTACGTGTGTATATGATGTATCCACGCACAATACGCACTCTCACTTGTACACGTCTACTAATAACCACCACTAACTGTAACGTTTATGTGTTGTCAACTATAAAAATGTTTTAACAGATCTATAAAATATAAATAGTGCTTTTGACAGTTCCCAAAACATCAGAAGATTAATATGGATCAATTTTATAATAGAAACAAATTATTTATTGATCGAAAAATTCGTCTGTTTTTTTTGGCGTGTCAACACTTTTGTGGCGCCAATTACAAACTCAATTAATTTTATTTATCTGTAGTTACCTGTGATGTTATTTTTAGTCTAGCAACCCATTACCAGTTGTCAAAAATTAGTAGTATTCTAGTTGAAGTTGCAACCATCCATGTTAGTTTAGCTTTCGTATTCTAACAAAGAGTTAATTCTAATTCGTGTTAATGTATTTCAGCTTTTCACGCTATGGTCGTGGTTACCAGTGCGGATTACTATGTACCAACCGGTCTTGTTGTATACCACGGAGGAGCATGGTTGCTCACTGACCACTTTCTACGTGCGAGTTGAGCATCATGAACCGACATTACTTATGATCAAGACGTGTAATAACGAGGTGAGATATTCATTTATCGATTTTATTATTGCATACTATGTATTTTAGTTAAATTGGAACAGATGGACTAGAGAATATATTTTCACTCTTCAGAAAACAGCAATCAAATAGGTTACTTGCATAGTTGCCTTACAATCTATGGCCTTACTAATTAATGCCTAGAGTTAATCTACAAAGCCTTTCGAAGGTTTTATGGTGACAAAAAAAAGAGAGGCAAGCCCTTGGTATTCATTTATTAAAGTTAAACCCTACACCATTATTAGAAGTCGTGTTTTCAAACAAAATCCTTTTGATAAATTATCACGGTGTCAACAGCTGTAAAGGTATCACATAACACTAAGGATGATTCGTGCACTCACCTCATGCTCCTTACTCGTCACCACAATTTGGTCCTTTGAGCCGGATTGGATAGGAAAATGGCTGACACCGTGAATATCAGTTACTTCTACTTTTTTTTTAAATAGAATATTAGCAACCGAAATTACTAATATTCCCGTTAACCCCTCCAACTGAGCACTGAGGGTTCACGTCGGTAGTGTAATGGCCAGGATTCGAACCCGGGACCTCTCGATCGTAAGGCCGACTCCTTAACCAAGCTATATTATATTTATATATATATATTTTTATATATATTTATACATATATTTTTATATATATTTATACATATATTTTTATATATATTTATACATATATTTTTATATATATTTATACAGAATGATGTCATTAGCAGTGACTAACAGAGTTAGTTGTTGTAATTGCAGGTATTCGGTGCATACTGTTCGACGCGGTGGTTCGAGCGCAATCAGAAGGATGAGCGCGGGAACCGACAGGCTTACTTCGGCACTGGAGAGACATTCCTCTTTAGGTAAGACATATTTTAATTTCATCACAATTATATATAAACATCCAACCAACCAACCAACCCAACAAAAATATTAAGTGTATCGCTCAATTTCTGACAGTTTATACCAAGTGTTGCCAGCAATTTTGTTTTTTTTTTTAATATTAATGATATTTTTTGCCATGATAATAGTTTATTTATATGTTCTGTATGAAATAACTGGTATACTGATTATAATGAGGTCTCATCTCAGTTTAGGATAATTAACAAATAACATCCGATATGCTTTATTAATTTTAGGATAATCATATATAGGTAGTGAGTACTGACTACTGAGTAATAATAGTAGAATGCTTTATTTATTTAGATTATTTATTTAAGTAAATGTAATATGTATGTATGATCCTAGCAGGTTTCTCCGTACATATTATGACTCTTCTAAATCATAGATAATGTAATCTCAATTTTCGTTGACTGGTGCAACTTTCAAACTTCCTCTAATATACTCGGAGACTCTGACGAGATTACATCTGATAGAAATGTTGCGCGAAAAAAGAGAATGACTTCATATTGCGCCGACCCTCAAATAAATTTTGACAGATGATGAAGAGATTGCATCCCTTGCGTTGCTATTCTAAAAAAAAAATACTTTAAATTTTTGCTACGTTGGCAACTTTGATACAAATGTGCCATAATTAGACAGGGAGCCTGCTAGTATCAACTATAGACTATAGAATTTATTTTTTTATGTAACGTTTTAGAGCAATGTGAACTATCTAACTTTAATTAATAGATACCCGGGGTGGGTCTTTTCTACGTAAGCTACAAATTCGTGTCATTATTCTCGAAAAATTTTAGAATCCAATAAAAAGAGTAATTTCTTAAAAGTTGTTTTAAGTTCATATAAGTATTTTTTTAATTGGTAGCTTACCGTAGTGTTGCCATAATCCGAAATCATACTTATACGAAAAGTAGTTTTTAACATTTTAATAATTTTATCATTTTATTTAAGTATTGCTTTTAGTTTTATTGTCTTTAGTTTAACTTAGAATGTTGTTTTAACATTCGATTAATTTTAAATGGTTCCTCTTCGGGTAATAGCTACGTACATATTCGTATTAACACACATGTATGAGTTTACTAAAATAAAATACTAACAATCGCAAGTATTGGTACTTCTGTTTACTTAGTATGTGCATGTTTTTGAATGTTGTCAAAATTGTTTGTAGTACTATCAAATAATCAATATGGAATAGATACCTATATGAAATGATTAAAAGTGAATATACATTTTTTTAAATCGAGTGACCAGTGGATTCACTTTAATTGCCCATAGGAACGGGAAATATTGCCATAGCGAATTTCAGCCAGATTTAGCTAGCTCTTAGATAAAGTTATTCAGTCAGCATGCTCTAATAGACTACTGGCCCGTGTACAAAAATGATGGGTCATTTGAACCACCAGGTGACCTATATAGAACGATATAAGAACATAAAATAATAAGATTCAGCACTATGCCGTCACTTGTAAGCTGTCCAACTGAGTGCAGGTGAGTACAGGTACAAAGTACAGGTAGAGCGAGTACATTTTGGTCATATATTTTTGTACGGCATTCTTACCATCGATAGATCCATGAAAAATAACAAGCAAACGCGTAGTGCTGTACAAAAAATGGTGAGCCACAAAGTCGGAATTTTTATTTTATTTTCCGACATTACCAGGGTAAATTTGGTCATTTGATTTTGTACGGCATCAGTTTCATAATATTTCAATACTGCTTCTAATCCATTATTCCGCAACGCCGTACAAAAATCATGCGACATGGTGAAGTAATCGTGGGTTACAACCCCCTCTTCTTCACCTGCACTCAGTTGGACAGCTTACAAGTGACGGCATAGTGCTGAATCTTATTATTTTATGCTCTTATATCGTTCTATAAAGGTCACCTGGTGGTTCAAATGACCCATCATTTTTGTACACGGGCCAGTAGTCTATAAATAACGTAAAAAATCTCCCTATATTCCATATCTTGAATTTGTTTGCCCCAAATCGTTTATTCAATTTTGCCATTTTTTCTGCACGTAAATGCACGAGGCATTTCAATTGCATGGAATTACATATTGTACTTGATTGACCAAATGTGTACATGTTCAACATTTAAATTATCACATGAAATTCCAAAATAACCATTCGTTTCCAACCTAACTCCATCTAAAAGGTATTGTCAAACTACCCTCAAAGTCACCGCATTGTTACAATCTCACACCATGTATAGTCACAGCATGTTGCATCATCCCCACAGCCTTTACCCGGAGCGTGCCAAGTACCCCTGGGTAGGAGTCACGTCCGGGAACGACGGGAAGGGCGAAGAACGAGTTGCGCATGGCTCCGAACTCTTCATGGCCGCGGATTCCAAGATGATAACGATTGGAGGAGGGTCAGTAATCTTCTATATACTATACATTTCAGTTTGCATCCACACCGGGCCAAGTACCCGTGGGTAGGGTGCTTAGAAGATGGGAAGGAAGGCGAAATCGATGCGAGGACCCCACACGCGAATTCACTGTTCATGGCGGCTGATAATACTATGGTTACCATTGGTGGAGGGTATGTAGGGTTGTTCGTTTGACTGAATGTTACCGTTTTGGTGTGATAAGTGGATTTTTTTTGGTTTGTTTTACAGCAGATTTATGAATTACCACCGCCCTGTATGTCTTAACCGTTTGAATACTGTTTTTGATATCAAATAGTTTTAAGCTATTGCATAGCTTCTATCGCGGGCCTTGAGCGTGGAGACCGAATCCAGAAATTCCGTAACGAAAAAACCTAAGCTGACACTCCGAGCTCGCACGAATCAAGCCGAGCTGCTCCGAAATCGGCCGATTTCGGAGCAGCTCGGCTCGATTCGTGCGAGCTCGGAGTGGGGGGATAATTGCATAAGTTGATAAAAAATGCTATACAATAGCTTTACCGCGGCAGTCCCCGAGTGCCACACGTCTTTTTTGTTTGGTGTTTACCATAAGTGTACTGTACATAACCCCTAGCACGAAAATCTATCGTAATCGTAAAGTAAATGTATCGAGAGAACGGTGCATTGCGATTGGCTGGCTTGTGTGAAGCACACAGGTTCACAGTCGGCAGGCGGCCAATCGCAATGCTCCTTTCTTTCGATACGTTCACGTTACGATTACGATAGTTATTCGTGCTCGGTGCACTGTTAAGTATTCCATAAAATATGTAAGAGTTGAGAGCCCATCCTCACGTGTTTTTTTTGCTGTGTAAAATTGCATAAGCATGCATCTTTATATTGTACAGTACCTAGTAGTCCGGCTATAATGGGCTTGCTTTGATTTTGTAAAGCGTTTTTTTTTGACACAGTATTATGTCTTCACCTCGCCTGAAGGTAAGCTGAAGGCAAAGCCTCGGGGAAGAGGTTCACCATTACAACAACAACGATGTTATAATGTTGGCCCTCAGGTTGACGACCTCATCAGATGCTTTTTCACGCCCCGCTTAAAGGACCCGGAACTGTAGGAAGAAGGAAATACGTGTGCTGCAAAATAATTTCAATTCTCTCTATCGCACTTTGAAACTTTTATAGAGTAGTTAAAACCGTTTGTGTTTTATAATATTTAAACTATAACTTCTATTTTAACTACTCTAATATATCTAATTGTAGACATGCGCTGTGCGATAAAGATAACGTTTTAACAAAATCGAAATAAACTGATTTTAGTCGGACTCTCAACCTTTTTCCCGATGTGTCAAATCTAAAGTGTGGTACTGTAACTCTTTTTAACTTACTGTATGACGACAATCCTGTACAGACACAATTTTATGTTCACTCGGCCCCTATTGACGTACACTCAAAACATCTACACCAAACAGATACTTAATCCTGTTTTTTTAATAATCTCCTTGTATAGCAAAATGTATGTTGCATTGATATGAACCCTTTTTACAATTTATTTGTTGGTAATTGTTCTATAATATATTTTTATTTCTGTAACAACAGTGACGGCCAAGCCATTTGGATGGACGAGAACATAAGGTTCGGCAAGACTGACCGCTGCTCGACGTTCAACAACCCGCCGCTGTGCCCTTCGGGCGACTTCGAGATCCGCGTCCTCGAAGTGTACGGCTTCTCCGGGGCGTAGAGGACTCCAATCTCATCATTACTTCATAATTACATGTGTCCCTTTTCCCTTTCGCCCGCGCTTGCGTAAAGGCAGGAATACACATATCAGTCGCTTGCAGGCATGTGTATCTCCAGCTTATAGTGTGCGTGCCGCTCGCGGTTATCGATAGGTTCTCCTGATAAATCCGCTTACATCTCATCAATCCTTCCACATTATCGCTTATTAAATAACGCGATATCTTCCCCACATCCTGTACTCTTCCACCCTCCCAATATTTCAGCTAAATTATCCCTGAGATGTGTATCACCCTTGTAACAGACTGTGTAGACGTATTCCTAATAATTATTCTACAATAATCTCTGTGTGGACCCCGTAACTATCCTATACGATTCGAGCTGTCCGTTCTAGACAACGAAACGGGGAATGTAGGTTGTTAAAATATTTACTCGTGTTTAGATTGTGTAAGTACAAAAAATTTTGAATGTATCGTACCTACTCTCGATGGATTGAATACGCTTATTATGGAAGCAATATGTTTTGGGCTCAGCCGTGCGGTGGTCGTTTAGTAACTTTGTGTCGATGCGAACATTCCAGTGATTTGACTTCATAGGACTCGAAAGCGGTCATTGTGAGTGACTATTGTTTGTACGGCACGATCGTTCGGTCCAAGCAACAGTATTTCGATAGTACGTTCATAATCATTTAAGGTTTATAACTCAGTTTTGTCATTGCTCACAAATGTGTACCAAAGAATTTATCGTAGAGTTTAGTTACTCGATGCTGAGTGTTATAGAAATTTGGCGATACATGTTGCGGATATGTGTTAAAAATTACTTATAGCAACAGTAGTGCTGGATTATTATAATCTTAACAACGGGATAGCTAAAAATATACCTATTATTGTATCAACGATTTAAAAAGGCACCAATTGCCGCACAATTTTCGCTCCAAATATCTCGGAGAAACGATTTAACCCAACACTGCCATCGCTCGCAGTCAAAATAGTATTATTTATTACTACGTATTTCGAAGTATGTGCCAAAATCGGACCATATACGAATTGGCTTCTCGACTCCGGACAAAACGCGGACTTGATTGTTTTCTACATAAAATTATGTAAAGTATTTTACAATTGTATTTTGTATTGACGAAATGTAAGTGAATTAGTGATTATAGAAGTTGGATTGTGTCGAAAGAATTTGTTATCGTTGACTGTCTAACGGACGCATAATGTGATGGGTTGTGTATGTTTATCTGTTCCTAGTTCCGTTATAAAAAGGTATATATGCCTAACGAAGCTTGATATTGATATTAAAATTAGAAAATAAAAATTAGTTTTTAGTATATGAACAGAATTCACTAAACGCGGTGCTGATTCTGTATACATACCACCAACATACATTTATCAATGAAATAATATAATTTAAAATCTATATTGGATGCGTCCGTTCGTATCGGCAGATAGACATCAAGTGATCGTAATGCAATGGAGGCGACGTGTAGGTACAGTCTGTGACGTCACAATGTATACTATATACATATCCCTGTTGGTACAAAGACTTACAACTGCGCTCGTATCACCCGCGGCTTTTTCCGCTACGATTTATTTGTAAATATATTTTTTTATGCAGTCGCTTAACTATCTGACCATTTTCGATAACTACCCACATTTACAATTCAATTCCAGCCTCCCTAGACAAGTGGCAATACGTTAGCCGGCGTATTGTAGAATAGAATGTATGGGATTTGACGTATATGACAGCTGCCAACGTATGTCAACGTCAAAACACATGTCATAAACGTCAAAACATATGTCATATACGTCAAAACATATGTCATATACGTTCATTTATCATTCTATTCTACAATACGCTGGCCAACGAATTGTCATTTGTCTATGGAGGCAGAGCCGCACACAAACCTCGGAGGCTAAAAACGGAAAGTGATGTAAAAATGTTCACATGTACCTGAGTAATGTGTTTATATATATGTAAAGTTGTGAATGTCGTTAAGTATAGTAGCCCATACACATATAATATGTATCGTTCGGTTTATATATTATGACATTCTAACTTAAAAAGATATTTATAAGGTATTTGATTTTCGAGGGACGTTAGATTAAGATAAGCGTTATGAAATGAACAATCGTGGATGTTATATGTACACGAATCGATTGATAAAAATGTTGTTGCCTCACACTTTTCTGTAGTCCATTCGTTTAGTACTTAACTAAAGGTAAACAGTCTTGTAGCGACTTTTTTTATAAACACATATTAAACAAATAAACTAGGCTAACTGACGACTAACTAGTGGTTCGATTTCGGTTTTTAGTCTTTAAAATGAGTTTCTAAACAGCCCCCCTAGGCAAGTGGCAATTCGTTGGCAGGCGTATTGTTGAATAGAATGATGAATGTATGGGATTTGACGTATATGACAGTTGTCAACGTATGTCATAAACGTCAAATCCCATGCATTTGTCATTCATTTTATATTAATTTGCTGCAGAAGCCATTATGAAGAAGTTGAAGTCATTTTATATTACAACTAGCTGACCCTGCGAACTTCGTACCGCCTAACAGTCGATTCTTTTTTTTTTTTAATTTTTCTCGCCGTAAGAACCATCCCCATACTTCAAGGAATATTCTAAAAAAAGAATTAGCGAAATCGGTTCAGCCGTTCTCGAGATTTGCGCTAGCAACACATTTAGGGATTTATTTTTATATTATAGATACGCTTGCCATTCGTTCAGGAGGGGGGGGGGGGGGGGGGGGGACGACAACGACGACAGAATAATAAATAAAACAAAATAAAAAATCAGATCAAGATTATTTACGTTTAATTATGTACCTAACTGAATGGAGTATAGGATATTTATATGGTCACAGTTGAATTGTAGACGTGGTCCAGTCACATGGTCGCTATTTAGCCGACTCCACGTAGCAAAATAGGGGTTTGTCATGGTACTACAAACTAATATTATGTTATTCAAAAGCCTAAGACTCGTTTTAAATTCAAATTATTTATGTAACTTATTGAGTAGGTAACATGTAACGTTTTATATGTATGTTATAGGCGTCTGTGTGCGGGCGACAGATATTGTACGTGTTTTTGTTTTAATGTTTCTTGTTCAGTCAACTGGATGATGAACTGTTTTAACTATTTTTTAATGAATTTAATTCATGAATCAGTCAATGAAACAAGGACTTATAAAGTTTGTTGTTTAGGTGACTTCTCAAGCGACTGGCGCCGATATATTATGTTATGTTAGTTGTAGCGCCACTCGGTATGTCGCGAAGTTGTTATGTTGAGAGCTGCGCCCGCAGTTGGTATGTCGCGATATGTTGCTGTTAGCCAATTTGTCGTTGATCAGTGTAAAGTCTAGTCTTTATCCTGTTTTTATTATCTCTTACGATATATTATGTAAACTATATACAAATTGATATTTAAAAAAGAATAAATTTCATGCGTTTTTGCCTCGATAGTGGGCATGTAGGCTCGTGGTTAGTTAGTTATAAGTACATTTAATATATGTAAATTTATTAATCTCCTTTTTCCTTTTCAGTATTGTGTCGTAAGTTTTTTTTTATGTGAGGAGCATATCATATTAAGTGAGTTGTTTGCGTGACGCGTGGTTCTAGTGATGTTTGTTTTGTTACTGTTACATTCGAATAGTTTTGGCCCGACGCTGCGGCGACGGTGTAAAACTTATCTATGGTAATGTAAATGTTGCTTCATAATGTGTAAAAAAATATATAATCCTATATACATATTGTAGTTTTCTTTGTACATTTATATCCTTAGATTTAAATTAAATGAATAAATAAATAAATATTGTAAGATATTCTACACAACGCCATCTAGACCCAAAGTAAGCATAGCTTAACTAGCTTTTATGGGTTCTAGAATGCGGATAAACATACTTAGGTACATTTTTTTTATAAATACATTACATATTATACATAGAATACACCCAGACCAATGCAAATATTCATATTCATGCATACAAATATTTGCACTGAGCGGGGAACGAACCCGCGCCAGCCCATCTGTGGTGAAAAGGCAGACTTATCCCGATTTCTCTCTCTATTTCCCAAAATGCCAAACCAAAGGACGGGCGCTGTATCTGCATAAGTATTTTTTTAAAAGAATATGATATAGCAAAAACAAGTATACAGCCTACTTGTTAATAAGCATTTGCCTTTGCGTTGTAGACCGACGTACGAGGCAATTTGGACTTCAGTCTTTAGTCCCCGAGTCTTCATCCCTGCGACCATTGTTTTATAGGTATATTACACCTCTGTTTACCTCAGTGCCTGCGACGCTGTCAAGGTAGGTATGGTAAGTATTGCTTGCACCAACGCTTTTGTTTTATCAAAGCTAAATTATTACATACTAATTGTTACCTGCGGCTCCGCTCGCCTGGATGTCTGTTATCGCGACAAACTATAGCTTGTCCTTTCCTATGTCCTTTCCCAAGGTCTAATCTATCTCTGCACCAAATTTCATCAAAATCGGATCAGTGGTTTTGGCGTGAAAGCATAACAGACAAACAGTTACTTTCGCATTTATAATATTAGTTTGGACTTTGAAGAAAGTGGGTGGGGGCTTGAAAATCAGTAGACTAGACACGAAGAATCTACAAGTTCTCGGTGGTCTCTCCAGTTTTACACCCATGCTGTCTGCTCCAATTTCCGGTATCTTTGGCTCACTTGACGATGACGATTTATCTTGAAGCACATAATTGACGTAGGGTGGATGTAATAGTGCGCCACGTCAGCACAGGCTATGGTATTATGGTATACTAGCATAGTTAGCATAGTGGCAATGAAGTTTTCAATATCAGTTTGATATTGAAAAATTCATAATCATATGAAATATCTCATTTGACTGGTAATATATGCAACTCCCAATTTTCCCTTTAACTTAATGGGAAGAAGAATATTTAGTAGGTTTTAGATGAAGTTTGTCAGCAGCATCTATAAAAGGTTGAAAAGTGAGCTGCAATCAAGAAAGGCTTAAGAAAAGATAAATGGAAAAATGTAAAAGAGGATATAGCAAAGGCAGGGTGTGGTTGAAGAGACATTTGATAGGAAAACATGTAAAAGAATAACATTGTGTTGACTCCGAATAATTAGGACAATGGCATACAGAAGGTAAAATAAAACAGATAAATATCAATACAATATTTATTACGAATCATTGGTTTCTTCCAACCTAGATCTATAAGTGTTTGTTTTATTATACACAACCTCTTGCAGTTCTTTATCCATAACTAAACTTATAATAACTTCATAATCTTCACCTATGGCATCTAACACTTGCAATAAGTTTTCATTTGAACATTTTGTGATGTAATTACAAATTAATCCACTTAAAAGTGGTTTGATTTTTTCAGAAAACTCTTCTAGTTCTTCTATATCATTGTCTTCAAATGAAGATCCATTTTCATCTGATTTCGCTATTGAAGTAATTGTTTTCCACATGCTGTATGTTGGCTCCAGGTACTTAGATGGCTCACATGTATCATTAACAGGCAATATGTTGACTATAGTTGTTATTGACTCGACTACATCAAACAAATCTGTATCCATCTCTTTCAAGTTTAATTTGGTTTCATAATAAAGCAAAATAATGTTAATCATATTGAGTGCATCTTCAGTACTATTATTGTAAATCTCTGCTGATTTGTCAAAGCCTAATAAATTTAAAACTATTTGAAGACTTATTACAAATACTCTTTCTAATTCTTCTTTCACACACATATCTTGATGATTATTTGATATTTCACACAATGCTGTAGTCAATGAGTCTAGTGCAGTTGGTGTTACAAAGTGAGTGAAAAATTTACCTCGGAACGTCTCAGAGTTACAATATGAACACACAGTATTGAAATTCTCTAATGTAATAACCAGTAGATCTTTATGTGAGGAATTCTTCAATATAAAGTAAAGTGCACTAGAATATTCAACATTTGTAAACAAATCCATCCAAGTACTGAGTTCTTCATCATTTGCTACAAACAGGCATGAACTAATCAGCCTCATGAGCTGCACTAAGACTAAACTATCATCATTATTACTAATATAATTGATTAAGATATCAAGGAAGCCCTCCATCTTCATTAAGACATTCACAACCTCTTTCTGACAACACATATTAGCGATAATACCGACGATTATTTCGATAATTCTTGGCATCTCTATTACCGGCAGGGCGAAATTGAACAGTTTGAAAACATCATGTTTTTGTAAAAATAATACAACATCTTTCTCTGAAGTCATGTCCCATAAATTGCAGAGATCATCTTCGAATGATTTTTCTTTGATTTCATCTTTAAGTGTGTCCAAATTAGCCAGTTTTAGTAAAATCTTGAGGACAAAACGTTCACTGTAGGCTGTGTCGCCAATTACGTCTCCAGCTACAAGAACCGGCTCTTCAACATCTGCGGCCCCAGTCACTATTTCAGGCTTCATTTTATTTATAATGCACTTATGTTGCTGTTGTTACTTTATCACATAAAATTTCATACTCCATAACCAATCAACAATAAACACAACACAAAGAGATTATTATAACCTACAATTTCGTTGATTTGACACATTTGACAGAATATTATAATTTAATTTTGACATTGACTAGCTAGATGTAAGTTCGGGGAGCACGTTTTTAATCTACCATCGCAGCGCGCTTCTCTCTTTTTTTATATAGGAATATTTTTAAATAAATAAAATCAATTAACTTATTGCAGTCTACGGCTGGCACTAGGGCTGGACACTGGACTCTATCAATATACGCCATCATAGCACCCAATCTGCATTATCTGCAAAAGGTATTGATCGGAACCTTATTGGAACATATCTCTTGGACCTAAAATGTGCTCTCCAAGCGCAGTACATACACGTTTCTTGGGTGACTTGAGGATAGCACGGGGTGCTACTATTGGATGACGGGTGGAGCCGCCTATCACCCTAGCAGAGCAGAGCAGGCCACGGCGCGGTGTTGGCACGCGTTGAGTGCCTCCCCATACTCGGGGGCGAGTTGGGAACTCTATGGTTCCCTCACCGGAAAAGGGCCAGATTGAGAGATATGGTATAATTATTATGTCTAAGGTAATCTCACCTCCGGCAAACGATGGCATGCGTTTTAGTCGGTTCGAGTCCGACTGGCTCCGGCGGGATTTTTCGCACGATAAAAAAAGTACTGAATCTTAGACTGTTTGTACCATATGAGGCTCCCTCAGACCTGCACGTAATATAGCTATATAGTCGTGAAAGGATGAGATTATTATCGAAAGTGAGTTTATCGGAACACTGGGAGCTGGCATATTATCCAACTATTAGATAATCTGTGATATTACTATCAAAGAAGTACTCTACGCGACTGGTACACATGTAATCTTTTACACCAAAGCCAGCCTTTTTTGGTCAACGCCACTGGGGCACGGTGATAGTAATTACATTATATTACCCACAGAGAGATAATAATATTAAAAAAGTATTTTTAAAAGATCAATTTTAATAATGAAATGTACTATATAACAAAAAACACTTCTTGTTATTACTTATAACAATACTAAATACTTAAGTTAAAGATTAACTTCAATAATATTGCTCACAGTAAGCAAACATGACATCGTACAATCTATAAAAAAAGCACTAGGCTCCGATAAGCTTAAATATGTAGTAACTAACTTTCTTCAGCCTTGACTTTCTTAGGAGGTCCATCGTCATGCTGACCATGTTTCCTTTTATTCGAGTAATGCTTGTTACCACCCCTCCTGCCTTTATTCTTGCTGAAAGTCTTCTGTTGCTTCCGTCTTTTAGACATCTCATCAATAGTTTTGTCCAGGTAAGTCTTCTCGGCGTCCTCTTCTAAGACTTTGAATACAACATCAGTGTCAGTGATCTTTACTTTGCCGTCTGTCATCTTCTCTGCTAGGTCCTTAGCAGTGTTCTCTTTGGCAAGGCGCACCCAGCCCTCTTTGTCTCCTACTTTGTAATCTATATATGCTACGTCCGCACCTGAGGAAGATTTTTATGTCTATTAACACAGTACAATATAGGTTAATTAGGTGTGGCTTATATAGAATAGGCAGGAACAGAAAAGATTAGTTCTGCTATGATAGTGACTTGTGAGCTTAAGAACTTCATAGAATAGTAATACACTGGTCACTACTATTACTTCCATTGTGATCGGACAAATGATCAGCCCTTCTGAGTGGACCATTTCACCGATTTCCCCTACATAACTGCCATAGAAGTTCCGTATGGCAACCGAGACCGACGGCTTAACGTGCTCTCTGAGGCACGACCAAATCAATGCTAATACCCATATTCATGTATACAAATATTTGCACTGAACGGGTATTGAACTCACGCCTCCTGCGTAGCGGTCGCGTTCACCACCACTACACCAGAGGCAAGGTGCCATTTTTACTCATAGGGTACGGGATGGGGTCCCTCAAAGCGTCGGCCTTACGATCGAGAGGTCCGAATCCTAACCATTACACTACCGACGTGAACCCACTCCTAGCACAAGCAATTTAGCTTAGTTGGAGGGGTTAAAGGGAATATTAGTAATTTTGGTTGCTAATCTTCTTCCTCTTAGCGTTAATTCCCAGTCGCATCCGAAGCTTTCAGCTCGGAGTCTGGAGTCCGCTTTTACCAGTCTTAACCACGGATTTGGCTAGACCTCGATATTTTCCGTGAAGCGATTGTCATCTGACCTCCACAACCCAATGTTAACATTAGGCGATATTGAAGCTTTGCAGTTAGACCGTTGTTATTGGATTTTTGAGGGCTCCAACTACCCATAACGGCTGCCATAGATGTTCTCATGGCAACCGGGACCGACGGCTTAACGTGCTCTCCGAGGCACGACCAGACCAATGCAAATACTCATATTTCATTCACACAAATATTTGCACTGAGCGGGGATCGAACCCGCGCCTACTGCGTAGCGGCCGCGTTCACTACCGCTACGCCACGGAGGCTGTCTAATATTCTTTTAAAAAAGAAAAAAGAAGGGAAAGCTGTATTTACTTACCTAAGGCTGTGAGCGCATCTTTAATGTCTTCCCTCTTCATGGTGTCTGTGACCTCACTGAAGTGCAGTACTGTCCCAGTAGGCAGTTTGAAATCTTCTTTTTCAGCTACCTATAAAGTATATTATTTATTAGAATTTTTTGTAAAATGTGTGTGAATAGGGCCACCCCATGTCTTCCTGAGGGTGTCGTAAAAGGCGACTAAGGGATAAGGCTGTTCTTCATTCGACAGTAAACTTGCAGTTCATGACAAAGTGCCCGTTAGACGGCAAAAGGCCTAGCCCCCTATTACGTGAGACCGAAAATCATCGTTGGCGAAATGTGGGTGTTAATACACCTCTGCCTAAGGTTTACAGTATGTATGTATGTAAATTTTTGTGGTTTGCATTCAAAATTCTGACTTTTTCTAGGAAGATTAGGACTGATCTTGGAAATGGTTCTTTTTTATAACTGGCTACACTTCGAATGAATTGTGAAAACATTTGATTTGAAAAAATATATCAGTCTATCACTCAGGAGTTCAGAATGATAAAGTCTCCACTATTGAAGTTTTATTCATAATAACTGCCATAGAAGTTCGTATTTCGGCAACCGGGACTGACGACAGCTTAACGTGCTCTCCGAGGCACTACCAATGCAAATACCCATATTCATGCCTACAAATATTTGCACTGAGCGCGGATCGAACCCGCGCCCACTGTGTAGCGGCCGCGTTCGCAACCACCACGCCTCAGAGACTTTCAGTTACTAATATTCTTTAAAAGTATGAAAAATTATAAATGACACATCTCAGCTTTTAAGAGACATCTGTAATGTAATTGATTACTTACTTCCTTTTCTTTTTCCTTTATTTTCTTCTCCTTCTGCTCTTTCTTGCTAGCATACTCGTCTTGCTTCTGTTGCACATAGTCAGTTTGCCAGAGGACTATTAAGTCATTGTCTTCATATTTGAGGTCCTTAGTGTTTATGAATGCTTCAGCCTGGAATTATCAAACATTTTGACATATTAGAGACTAGGTTATGTACTTTTTATAGAAAAATTAAGTAAAGAGATAGTATGTTGGAAAAAAAAAATAGAAACAAATAAAATTGTACTGGTGTCCAAGGGCTAAGAAAAGAAATAGATGTTCCACGGGAACATACAAAATTTCTTTAATTGTGTTTTTGTGTTTCATTATATTTATTTTTATTTTTTTGGTGTATTTTTCAATGCATTATTTAAAAAGCTAAAATTTAAGGTTACAGACACTCCTATTTGTTTATTAGCACAGAAGACTAGTAAAATCTTACCTGTTCCCTTGTTTTGAAAGTGGCAAAAACAGATCCCTTGAATAAACGTTTCTTACTGGCCTTATCATCATATTTCCTCATAATAACATTTTCAACTTCTTCATATTGGGCGAAGTATTTCAACAGGTCATCGATTACAGAGTCCTTGGGGAATCCTTTAGCGTAAATAGTGCGAGCTGTGCATTCCTTCCTGCGTTCCTCGTTCATCTCGGGCACTGGATTTTCTGGATTTCTTCGGACTTTCTTGCTGTCTTCAGAGACCTGGGGAAAGGATGAAACGAATGTAAGATTTTAAGTCTAAGTAAGCCCTTTCTAACGAAAAAAAACCGCATCAAAATCCGTCCAGTAGTTTTTGCGTCCATCGCGGACAAACAGACAGGAAATTAAAAAAAAATATTTTCGTGTTCAGTAATTGTTAACATAACATAACCTAAGTATTTTTTTTTAAATATCTCCAATGTACAGACACAACCACTTTACAATTATATAATAGTATATGTGCAGAACAATGTAAATAGAATAGTACATAAACCCTTAGTATAGTATAAGTTTAGTCGTAAGTTGTTAGATAAACATTTTTAAACACCCAGTAGGGCACCTAGTTCCTAACATTGTAAAAATTCCTATTAGATTATTTTTCCTTTTTCTTATTAGAATATTGTTAAGCATTGTATTAGATAATAGATAAGTGTAATAGATTATATAAATAGACTGTATATAGATAAATAGAGGTACATGCAAGATTATCATTAGGCCGCAGGTGGACGCATCGAGCGCGGTTAACTCGATGCGCCTATCATAGACGGCACGTGTAAGCTCCGCGGGCTATATAAACGCGGGGCCCCGATGTACCGTTCGTTACCTCAGTCGGCATACAGTATTCGTAGAGAACACTACTCTACTCAATAAACGAATTTCAAGATTCTTCAATATTTTAATTAGCCGCTCCTCTCTTGACGTTCCTCGACTTGCGTGGATTTCTCGGCGGGAGAAGTCCAGGCATCGCCGTGTCTGATTTCGAATCCGTTTTTCTCCTGACCTTGCTCAGCGCATATAGTTTCCGACAGATAAATAGTCTAGCGCTGGGTTAAGGTCAAGGGAATCGGGGGCCAGTATGTCCAGTACAGTATAGATAGACAAAGTATTTGAATTTGACTCTTTTTACACAAAATTTAAACCCAGCTTTTTATTTACACGGAAAACATCATTATGGAGAAAAAAACTGTTTATAACTTACCTCCAACAGCCCAGATGTTGCCTTTTTAAGTGCTTTTGCAATAACATCAACATCTTTTGAGAGCTTGGCGAGACGGTTGAACCTAATGAGTATTTCTATAGGCACCCACCCATCATCTAACAACACATGTTCACGTAAGAACTTATCTCGGGTCAGATTTACATCGCCTGAAAGTAACATATCCATTATTAATATTTTGAGCAGGGACATTAATAATGATCCGATTCACCGGCTACAAGACCACTAGGGTGTCTTTGGGAAACAAATGAAGTCTCACAGTCGCATGCGGTTATTTTTCTTATAAGAATCCAGAAATAGAATTTCCGCATAGCCATCCACAAATATGGATCAAGATCTATTTATTTCACATATTGCCGGTGAAACAGCAGGCATTCTATGATAGCATAATCATATATGTTGATTAGAATACCTGCACTACACAGATTGCCGGTAACATGTACACAAAATGAAAACTATGTTATTAAATCTCAATATCAACTGTTGTGACTCAGACCACATATTATGTGTATTTAGGTGTAGATTATGTTTAAGAGATATTTTAAGGCTGTATCACAAAGTATTGTCATGATCTGGAGTAGTTTTATCGCCCCACCCATTATTTGAGCACATTGATCAAATTTTCAGATTAATATTCAAGGAAATCAGATGATTGATACAAACAACAAGCTTACAACCTGTTCAATAGAATTTTGAAAACAAAAACGTCCTCGTGTGTATAAATAAACTACAGTCTTAAGCGTAAGAGTATTGCTTACAATTTCGTGAGCTCTATCGTGTCTCTAGGCAAATAATATTCATTCATGAGTATATATATTGCAACACATGGTGCAAGACCTTGATTTTATAGTTAGACAAACGATTCCTCTAAATATATTTTCCGTCGGCTAAGCGTCATCAGCATTACGCACATACATTTTAATACATATAGGTACTTACCGAAATAATACGCCACTTGGCGAATAATCGAGCTTTCCAGCTCAGTTTCTCCTTCAGCATTGTCCCCATTCTTATTATTCTCTTGTCCATTGTTTTCAGTAATCACTTCATTAGCCTCAGTCATCTTTACGATTCTGCAAAATTATTGTATTTTAAAAACACATTGCAATATGATTGTTGTATGGGCGGTGTTAAATTTGACTTTTACACTTACCAATTTGTGCGATATGCTTCGTCTAAGTTGCGTATCTGGATAATATCGAGGAGGTAAATGAAAATGTGTTCAAATAAACAAAATCCAATGGAAAACACGTGTTTTAATTTTACCACACGCGGCCGGCAACTTGAAGTGTGATTGAAGGGCGGGAGCGGGAGTGCGGGACACGGGCAGCGGGAAGGGAGGGAGGAAGTTGTCTATGGCCAAATATGACTTTTTAAGTTCTGTTCAGAAACTGTAAACTGTTTATTCGCTTTTATTAATTTTTATACTTACTCTAAATACGGCTTTGAATTTGATAATAAGTAAAGTCCGACCAATAAAATAAAAAACCCGTACTGGGGGCGCCAAAAACATCATGATTATGACAACACCAAGTATAGTGATACACATGTAAAATGCCAAGTGTACAAATATTTTTTCAACACACTTGCTTATGAACAGGCTTTTATTTCCCCGCAATTAAGCACGGAATGACACCTAATATAAAACTGTGACTTTTTCATTGCTTCTTCTTCCTCCTAGCGTTATTCCCAGTCGCATCCGAAGCTTTCAGCTTGGAGTCTGGGGTCCGCTTTTACCAGTCATAGCTACAGATTTGGCTAGACCTCGATATTTTCCGTGAAGCGATTGCCACCTGACCTCCACGACCCAATGTTAACATTAGGCGATATCGAAGCTTTGCAGCTAGACCGTTGTTTTTGGACTTTTTAGGGCACCAACTACCCGTAACGACTGCCATAGATGTTCTTATGGCAACCGGGACCGACGGCTTAACGTGCTCTCCGAGGCACAACCGGACCAATGCAAATACCCATATTTAATGCACACAAATATTTGCACTGAGCGGGGATCGAACCCGCGCCTCCTGCGTAGCGGCCGCGTTCACTACCGCTACGCCACGGAGGCTGTCATGTTTTTCATTGCTATTATTCACAAAAGTGAGTTATAGACTTCTTTTTTTTAATTTCATTGATTAAGTTGCTTTGTTCTTATATAAGGTTTTATTTTTATTTTTTATATACCTACTTGACGCGAGACAAATGTACATACGTTCATATTTAGGCTTAAGAAACCCTTTTATTTTTTGTAAACTGACGTCCTTAAAATGCCGCAGTGGAGTTTGTTGCGCCGTTTCTTCTCCATTAGCGCTTAGGAAGCGGTGGTAAACTTAGTTTTAAGGAGTTTTTGACGTCAAAAAGCTGTAACAGTGTTGCACTATTTTGAGAAATAAAGACTTTGACTTAAAAAAGTTTCGATACAAAAAAGATCGTGTCCAATATTACAAACGAACAACGACCATACAACCATGCAAACGAATTAATATACCTACCTATTGCTTGCTCATTTCATGCAGCTTCGTATTTTAAAAGATAATTTCAACTTGTAGTACGTGTTTAATATACAAAACTTTCACTAAAATGTATTTTTTTTTTTCTCTGTTAAAAAGTTAAGTTTTTCTCTGTTAAGTTTTCTGGTTAAAATAGAAAAATAGACGCGGCGTGTTAGGCCAGCGCCAGACGCTCCAACCCGACCATCCGACCGTCCAATCGGCAGCCAGTATTGATGTATTAATTATTATTATTACATTAATACTGGTTGTTGATTGGATGGTCGGATGGTCGGGTTGGAGCGTCTGGCGCTGGCCTTATACTGGTTACAAGGACTGGGCACAAATCACAACACAGTAGTATCCGTATAATAGTTTACTGCTTGGAATGGCACAGAGATCAAAATAATCGAGCATGATTTTCTTTTTTGCGTTAGGCTTATTTTTCTAAGGCGTAGAAAATACATTTGACGTTTGACCTTCTCTTCGTATTTTTATTACAGAAGATCGGGATATACCTAAAAATGTGAATAATAATTAGTCACAGTAAAATCAGTAGTTTAGGCCAATTTCATTGCACGTACTCTATGATTTACCTACCTGTCATGTTGACAACAAGGTCCGTGATGTTATTTAGAGGAACAGAGTCCAATCCTTCCTACTTTTTATCCGAAAAATACTTTGTTATATTATAAATTACTTTTCTTAACTGGCTTTTAATAGTTTTCGGCATATTACTATAGTTTTGTAGTTTTGTAGCGCTCTCAAACTCAACAACACGCACAATTGACACCACACTGACAGATGACCATAATGACATTGTATAGATTGTTACCATATGAAGAAATTAGTTCCAATAGTTTACCGCAATATGGCGAGGTATTTTATTTTACTGGTCGGGCTTTACTAAGTATGTCCTATAATCTTAAGCAATACTATAGGTAGACTATGTGTGTTTGTACTCATAAATATAAACATCTTTCAACATAAATAAAGAATAAAACATAAAAACCATCGAGCAATAATCACAAATTGTTAGGCGTAGTATCAAGAGGTTTTCGAAAATTTCAACTTCAATGTTGACAGAAGTCAAAATCTGTCAAAACTAAAAATTGACAAAAACATAACCTCATTTCAAGGAAGCATTGTTTTTGTTTATAAAGTTATGATTCCGTGATTATGGGAGTTCGCGGTTTGACTACTTACATAAATTACAACGAGAATGCATTTCTACAAGATTTCTTGCTTCATGACTGTAGTCTGGTCATTGACGGGCACAGCCTCTGCGCGCAACTGTACCGACTGCTGAACTGTTTCTCTGCCTTCGGTGGAGACTACGACAAATTTGCTAATTATGTCCGTAACTTTTTTAAGAGTCTGCGAAAATGTAACGTAACTCCATACGTCTTGTTTGATGGGAGTTACGAGCGGAGGAAGCTCAAGACGGCATATTCCCGCTTGAGATCTAAGATATATGGCGCGTCTAAGTTAGACCCAGTCACACAAGGTAGTATTCAGATATTTCCTTTACTGCTTCGCGACATATTTAAAGAAGCTCTATCAGATATGAATGTGCCATACACTGTTTGTGAATTCGAAGCTGATGACGAAATCGCAGCCATGGCTAGACATTTAAATTGTCCTGTACTGAGCTACGATTCAGATTTTTTCATTTATAATGTTCTTTATATACCTTTCAACACTCTGGATTTTAAACCAAGACCTGTAGACATTGACGGCACTAAAACATTGGTAATGGAATGTAAAATTTACAGAGTGGAACATATGCTTTCCAATTTTGGAGGTTTGAAAGAAGAATTGCTTCCTTTGCTGGCAACATTACTTGGAAATGATTTTGTTAAGAAAAGAGTTTTCAATAAATTTTTCTCACAACTCAAACTCCCTAAGATTAAAAAGAAAGCAAATGACCAGCAACGGTGTATCCACGGTTTATTTAAATGGCTTCAGAATGAAAGCTTAGACTCAGCTATAGCTAAAATATTAGGCAGATTGAGGAAGAAGCAAAAGGACAAGGTCCTTTATATTATTAAGAGAAGCATAGATGGATATAACAGTAAACAGTGTCGGTCACTTAAATATTTTAACATAACAGCTGATGAAACACCTAAATCCGATTGGCAGCCACCCGAAAATATCGATGAAGTGGGTTCTTCGGATGAAGAAGATGAAAATGATCATCAGTCTTCTGGTGAGGAAGAAGTTTCCTCTTCTGAAGAAATAGAAGATGCAGAAACTGATTTAGAAAGTGAGCAGACTGTCCTTGGCTTACCAGAGTGGTTCGCTGAAGGCATTCGGCAAAGCTATATACCACAACCTTTTATTAATTTGTACACCCACCATCTACATTTCTGCTCACCTCAAGCTGAAGATTATTATGATGAAGACTCCTTTATGCATTGTTTACCAATCGTGAGATATGCTTTCGATTTACTGACAGACTTCTCCCAAGACTATTGTGTATATGTCAGTAGAGAAAAGAATACTGGCTATAAAAGAATTTTTGTCAAAAAAGATCTGAGTATCTCTAGGCCTTATGATACTCCATTTAGTGATCTGACAGAGGAACATCTGAAGTACTGTTTCACACACTTTTTAAAGGAACAAATGCATAAACTGGACATAACTGCAATAGACATATTACCACCAAACTTTCAACTGTTTTTCATAGCTATTGTTTGGTGGGTAGCTAAGTGTGAAGTACCTATAGGCAATGTACACAGTTTACTAATCTCATATACAATGTTAGAGGCCATAGATGAGAAAACTGGCACTTTCAGAGGCCATAGACAATTTGAGAATCAGTATTCCAAAAAGGTTGAAGAATTAAAAAAAAATCCGATCCCACTAATCTATGATAAAGATGAACTGTTTTTAAATAAGAATAAGGTTCAATATGAAGATACTTTAGTGGCAGCCAGTGTTCTTTTAAAACATTTTGAATTAGATGACAAACTTAAGAAAAAACCAAAAACATATGATACTAAAAAAATGCAGTCATTTGCCCAATTTCAATGTTGTTTATTGCAGCTTAATTGCTTGAATACCTTATGTCGTAACCCATATGAATCTACAAAGTACTCAAAATCTTTTAATGGTACTTTTGTTTACAATATGGCAGTAAAATTAGAGAGCCAGGCAGATCCTAAGAATTTCTTTGACCAGTATCTTAGAGGGGCTACAACTGTTTTGATGTTATATAAAAGTTTATGTAGTATTTATGAAAAAATTGCTGGAGAAATGGACTTGACTACGTCCACTTGGACTGGTAAAAAGAGAAGGAGAAAAAAGCAAAATAAGGATGAGGAGGAAATCAATTTTATAGTGAAAGGTTTTGAATCAGAGGTTATTATATAAATAAAATATTAATTCTATATTTACTGAAATCGAATTTTATTTATCAATATTTATTTTTAACTTATGTTTATTTCTATCTTAAAGGCCTAAGAGAAGGGCTTGGCTTGGAAGGGATAATACAATTAATTTAACTTTTTTGTTTGTCTGTCTTCTAGTCTTTCTGTTTCTTTGTTCTGGATAATCTACGAAACGGCTGGGCCGATTTTGATGGGATTTTTACTATAGATAGCTGATGTTGCACACGTCTATTAGGTCACGTTAACCACGTCCCATCAGGTATAAAAAAAAAAGTCCAAGCAGACGAAGTCGCAGGCTCAGCCAGTAGACAATATAGATAATTTACTTGTTCGATCATTTACTAGTTTTCTAGAAAATACTGTCTTGGACTTCCAAACCTACCTGCAACAGACATGGGCGTACCTTAAGTCTTTCAGGGATGGGGCAAAAGTCAAATTGGATCTGGTGTTGTCGTGTGTTTCTTCGGGCAGAGCAGAGCAGGGTGGGGAAGGCACCACACTTGCTCCCCTTAGGTACGCCCATGGCGACAGGTGTGTGTGGTATCAGCTCAATGTCTTAAGGCAAGAAGTAAAACAACAGAATACAAGCATTATTTTTAATCAACGATTCTTTGCGTACGATACCTTAATATTTAAAGACGATAAACTATCTAACTTCTCACCTAATACATAAAACCCTACACCTATTACAGAACTAGACGAAAAATACAACAGTTTCATTGGCCAACTGAACACATTCAAGAATGGGTATACCCATATGCCAGTCGAAAGGTAAACGACGTGAAGCCAAAGTACGTACACAATATTAAAACTTAAGGCTACTGTTACACCTAATATTCTCGACGGGTAATTTCTGTTCGAGAGAAATAGTTCTATTAATATGAACGGAACTATGAGAGTGTGCATTACATGGTTGATCCAGCTAGGGAATCGAGATTCGATTTCTTCAGGCATTATCAAGTCTTTATTGACAATGTATAAACCCCAAAATGCTGCGGCTACGTAAATTGCCACTGTGAAAGCTAGACTGAACATTGTATCTTTGATTTTTCGAATCAATGGCGGCTTTTTTGGAGCTGTTGCGTTGGTACCGAAGATATCGTTCAGTAGAGCAATTGTGAAGTACACGGTTTGGAGTACCTGGAATAAATGAGATAAAGCTTTACAAACTGTACATAATAATGTTGTGTGTGTAGTTTGTTATGGATAGGTAAATCAGGGTAAATCTTGCAAACTGGATAAGGTCTATTTTTGCAATTAGACTGAATTGCAATTATGTACACACCTAGTAGTAGTATGGAGACAATAAAATTTTACATGCATGCATAAATCGCAATGTAGCGCACAAAAAATGCAAGCCTATAGCCAAAGCCTATAAGTTTTATCGCTTATGTCGGTACCTATGTATGACTTCGCCGGTACTAGCAGGTACTAGCAGGTAGCGACTATTACATAGGTTGTAACAAAACGGTCAAGTGTGTGTTTGGTGGGACCACGAAAAGGTTTGTCCCACCGGTGGGGCACCACAATGGGACCACGGTTCCGGAGGGAGCTTGACATCGTAGAAGATAGAAGATGACATACATGGGTACCAATAGTAGGTAGTACATACTGCCAAAGACAAAGAAAGGAAGTGGAGGAAAGCGGATATCGGACGCTGAGGTGAAATCCTCGGATGCGACGGGGACTCAACGCTAAGAGGAGGATGATGATGATGACGGATGTCAGATTTCAATAAACAATATAAGATCGCAACTAATCTCCACTCATTATGCTTGTGTAGGTATAGAATTAATTATCTGACAAAGTATTATTCATACAATGCATCGTGACCTTAGGCAATCAGAAGACCTTAATATCGCGTTACATAACTAGATCATTGTTACGGTCACGGTGTTGACCTAGGAATGTAGTAAATGATTTGAATTGTTTTTACTTTATTAAAAAAGACTTTGTTGGCATTTTGAATACCGGTCTTCATTCTTTAGACTTCACTTACAGGTCCTCTCAGGGCCGGATCTAGGGGGGGGCAAGCCGGGGCACGTGCCCCGGGCGGCAGCATCAGGGGGCGGCAAAATCAAATTTTGCAGATGAAAGGCCGCCCCCTTGGGGGCGGCCTTGCCTTATTTTATTTTATTTAAAACTTCATGCACATAAGTAGGTACACAGGCGGACTTAATGCCATAGGCATTCTCTACCAGTCAACCTAATAGGTGGTGCAGAGAATAAAAAAGTACCCTGGACCCCGTATAAACGATGTCTCCACCAGTGCTATTCAGAGGAGTTGATGGCTCCCTGTTCCCAGTGCAGCCGACGAAACACGTTCCACCGCAAACTACTGAGCCTCGGTCGCCTATGGCGCCCAGTGTGGATGACGACGACGACTCGAGGTCACTTGGGTAGAACTAGAGCTGGCGGTGCAATGCTCAGAGCCAAGAAGTAATAAAACCGCCCGGGACGAGGTGCGCAAACTCTTTGAAAGAGTTATAGGGAATTGCCTCATCGGACACCTCTCCAGGTTGTGGCCGGAGATGGCGAATGGCCAATATCGCTTCAGCCAGAGGCGCTCCACTGTAAATACCATCATGCGCATGACGGCTCTGGAGAACGAAGCGGTGTCCTTGGACATCGCCAATGCGTTCAACACCTTGCCCTAGACTTACCTCAGGGATGCGCTCGTGTATTATGAAGTGCATCTCTACCTTCGCCGCCTAGTCGGGGCGTATAATCTGACGGAGAGAGCCATCATCTACTACCTAACAGTGACCGGCCTTGGTCGTCATCAAATGTCATGCGGTACTCTGCAGAGATCGGTCTGGGTCGACCCCAGGGGTCGCTCGTGTCAACTCCTGCGGAACATCGGATACGACTGGGTGCTTTGCAATAAGTTCGGTTCGCAATAAGGTGTAAAGCTTCAGGGTGCATCTCCGAAGTCTGGTCTCGAAATTGCTATATTAGTAGTGAAGCTTGACGTGAGAGCAGGGACGGGAACCCGAGCCTCGAGAAATCCAGGACGTCATGGTGGAGTAGAAGGAACGACTTGGGCAATCGAGCGCAAGGCAAGCCGTGTTATCGGCGGTAAGATCCATCATGGAGGACTGGGTAGAGAGGCGACACAGACGGAGCCTGCTGTACCGGGTGATGCAGGTGATCTCCAAGAGAGGGAGAGCGTGAGCGCGCACGGTGCGATGTGCCGCCCAGGAAAAGATGGGTTATACTTTTGACTCAAAATAAAATCCTATCGGATAGAAGACACCCCCCCCCCCGGTATCCGAGGGAATTTACGCACGGCGAAAAAAGGGCAGGGGCGGCATTTTCGGTTTTTGCCCCGCCTTAAAAAAATTGAAGATCCGGGGCTGTCCTCTCAGAGGTGATGTGATGACATAACTTATACGTAAACGCTGAAAATAAGGTATCGTTTACACTAAAATATTAAGATAGCATGCTCTTGTTCTAGCTCTATGTACGTATGGTCTAAATCCACCTTTAGTTAGTTAGTGCATTATACGATATCTATGTACGATATGGATACGACATATGCGCAAATACTGAAACCGCGAAGCATCCTGGTCCGTAGGAATAGAACCAAATTAAATTTAAACTTAAATTCCCTGATTTATAAAATCCGAAATTTTCTAACAAAATAATTATTAAAATAAATGTAGAAAATGCAACCACTTGTATAAGTCATTAAATAGTTTCATCCATTGCTTTAAAGTCATTGACTGTGTCATAAGTCATTAATAAATACGCACACACCTTCACACACACACACAACAACTTCACACACACACACAACAATAGGCATAGTAGGTAACTTACTTGAACAGCTAAGCGGCAACATGCGATTCTACAGAGTGCTCAAAGTTGTTCAAATTCTATAAAATTAAAACTCTAGTTTCTGCCCTTAATACTGGACCAATTTTGTTCAAACTTTTCCTGCTTGAAGCTTAGGGGGTACCAAGTATATGGTTTCAATTATTGCCTATATGTCGTATCCATATTGTATAAAAGTAGGTAACTGTGGTGTACGTTTTCACGGTTAATCAATGGTTTAACCAACCGATTTGATGAGTTTTGGAATAGTTAGAGCTTGGACAAAAACATCCAGGCGGGCGGAACCACTGGCAACATCTATGCCTCGTGACACGTATCTTGGACCTAAATCGCGAGACAAATGAAGCCCAGACGCGCGCGGATAGTTTTCTAATCTATGCTTGGTGAATTTGAGTTCGTCAACTGCAGTAGCACCTCGTGCTATCCTCAAAAGGCACCCAAGCCCAAGAGACGTGTAGGTACTGCGCGTATAAAGCGCATTTTGAGCACATTATAAGTCTAAAGGTGCTTCTAAACGGGCGACGTTTTACTGCAATTAGTGGCTGCAACACTGTGGCCCGGCAACATTGCAACTATTGCAAGCAATACCGGCCAGTATTGCAGTAATGTCCCGGCCATATAGCCAAACATGTTTTTTGTTGCCACATATGGCCGATGTTACCGCAATGGGTTGCCGGACGATCGCTAGGCGGTCGATTTTACTGCAATATTGCTCGGTCAGTTCTATTGTTGTTTCAGTCACTCTCTTTGTTATAGCACAGTCTATCCTTTGCTACGCGAATTGTTAAATAATTTACTATCAAGGCTTATTTCTAGACTTAAATTATCTAAAGTTTCACGCCTATTTAAGTAAGGTCGAATCCACAATCTCTTCTTTTTCTGTTCATTTTTTAATAAAACAATATAAGCTGCTGCAACAAGTGTGATTTCGTCAGCCATTATTGCCGGTTTGTGTAGCCCGTTTATGAATCTGCATCAAGAGCCATACTAGTGCAGATATATTTGCAACACATTGCCCAGCCATTGATTGTTCGGCCACCAGTTGCAATGAAATAATTTTGAGATTGCCGGGCAATCAGTTGCCAATAGTGCAGCCACATATTGCAGAAAAACATGGCCCGTTTAAAAGAGCACTAAGATATAAGCCCGAGCAATAGGTAGGTAATATCCCTTATAAATAATGAGGATGATTCGTACAACCGGTGTCTAGCATGATTACCTATCGATACTGTGTAATCAGATGGCGGATATGATGGTGTATTTTAACGTCACGGCTCTGAGCTGCATAATTATGTATCATGGGTAGGTATAATGATTGACTGAGTTTTTCCTTTTCCAACTAAGTAGGCATACCTACAACAGTTGCTCGGGGCGTATATCTGGGACCTAAAATGTGCTCAAAATGTGCTCTGTACGCGCAGTACACGTTTCTTGGGTGTCTTTTGAGGATAGCGTGGGGTGCTACGGCGGTGGATGAGCTGAAATTCACCAAGCATACATTAGTACAAAACAATCCGACCGCGCCAGGCCCTCTATTATCTCGCGATTTGTCTTGAGCTATATAAGTATACTAGCTGTTGTCCGCGACTTCGTCCGCGTTAAGTTCGGATTGTTGTTCATCTCCTATTTTATCCCCTTGGGGGTAGAATTAATCAAAATGCTTTCTTAAGGGATGCTTACGTCATAGTAGCTTTATGCATGCAAAGTCTCAGCCCGGTCGGTTTAAAATTGACAAAGTTTCATACAAACTTTCATCCCCTATTTTATCCCCTTGGGGGTAGAATTAATCAAAGCCTTTCTTAGCGGATGCCTACGTCATAATATCTACCTGCATGCCAAATTTCAGCCCGATTCGTCCAGTGGTTTGGGATGTGCGTTGATAGATCACTATGTCAGTCAGTCAGTCAGTCAGTCAGTCAGTCAGTCAGTCACCTTTGAGTTATAAATATTTAGAAGTAGGTACAGTCAGTTTAGAACGATATTGACTGTAAAGTCTCAAAATGATCTAATAATACCAAGGTATTAAGAGCAAATCAAACTATTTTATTGATTTAAATTGTGTTCTGTTCTGATCTAAAGGTGTGTCCCAAATATCAGAACAATCAGCTAATAGGAAGGGGGGAAAACCAAGGCATTAGGATCATTTTGAGTAGTAAGTTAGTCAAGATTGATCTGATGCTGACTGTACTAAACTTAAGTTAGGGAACTTTGGTAAGCGTGAGATGAAATTGCGTCAAAGCTGTGTAATGGGCTTTGGGTCCCGGAATGTCCCGTGTCTCGACAGGGTATTATTGTCTAGCAAAAATGATCAAAATGTTATATCTCGATCTCGGGACTTTGATCGTAGATTGTCTCGTGTCTCGGGACTATGAAATGTCGCGAATTGCCAAACTCTACCACAGTATTAATAAAATTAAAATTACGATTGATCATCTACAAACACACTGTATACAGTCCATTTATTTATATCATCATCATCATCATCATTTCAGCCATAGGAAGTCCACTGCTGGACATAGGCCTCCCCTATAGATCTCCAATAGGACCGGTTGGAAGCGGCTCGCATCCAGCGCGTTCCCGCGGCCTTAATGAGGTCGTCTGTCCACCTTGTGGGTGGATACGTGGCCTCCACTCGAGGACTTTTCGACCCCATCGGTCATCAGTCCTCCGTGCTATGTGCCCTGCCCACTGCCATTTCAACTTGCTAATCCTCTGGGCTATGTCGGTAACCTTGGTTCTTCTACGGATCTCCTCGTTTCTGATTCGATCTCGCAGAGAGACTCCGAGCATAGCCCTCTCCATAGCTCGTTGGGCTACTTTGAGCTTACTCATAAGGCCCATAGTGAGGGACCACGTTTCAGTGCCATAAGTCATCACTGGTAACACACACTGGTCGAAAACCTTCGACTTGAGACACTGAGGTATGTCGGACGAGAAGACATTGTGCAATTTTCCGAACGCTGCCCAGCCGAGTTGGATTCGGCGATTGACCTCTTTCTTGAAGTTGGACCTACCTAACTGGACTACTTGTCCTAGGTAGACGTACGAGTCAACAACTTCAAGAACCGAGCTCTCAACAGATATTGGGGTAGGTACAACATGGGCATTACACATCACCTTTGTCTTGTCCATGTTCATTTTAAGACCCACCTGTTGAGAAACTCGGTTGAGGCCTTCGAGCATCGTGTTGAGATCTTCCATCGATTCTGCCATGACTACAATATCGTCGGCAAACCGGAGGTGAGTGATGTATTCGCCATTAATATTGATGCCGAATCCTTTCCATTCCAGGAGCTTGAAGGCATTCTCCAAAGTGGCCGTAAACAGTTTCGGAGATATCACGTCTCCCTGTCTTACGCCTCTTTTCAAAGGGATCGCCCTCGAACTCTGTTCCTGTACTCGAACCGACATGGTGGCGTTATTATACAAACACTTCAACACTTCGATGTACCGATAGTCAATACGGCACCTCTTAAATTTTTATTTATATAGTAGAGTACCTATTCATCTACAGACACTGTATCCATTTATATCCATATCCATTTATTTAAACAGTAGAGTACCTTTATACTGTACCTACTCTCTAAATAAATGGATAATGTACAGTGTGTTTGTAGATGGTCAATCGTAGTAATGGAAAAGGCGAACCCCGAACATCGAGGTGAAGGCGTCGGGTGCGACCGGGACTAATGCATGGTGATGATGATGACTCTTGTAAGAAACAGTGTGAGGGTAAGACAGCATAACCAAATATTCAATAGATACTTTAAGTCCGCGTAAGTGCCATTAAACATAAATTTTCTTTTATGAAATAGTTATGTTATTCGAACAATTGCTATTGACACTTATTATATTCTGACATTTCTGACTGATCTCAAAGTATAATAATTATATTATGATTATAAATTCCACTATTCTAAAAACATAGCATTTTATAACCATCGCGATGAAAAACTTTGGAATGTTATTATTAAATAGTATCTACCTACTGACGCTTGTGTATCTTTGAAGGGGTAAGCAGAAAGAGAACATAATATTGTCCTTTTATAGCGGCCACGTCAATATGACATCACTTCGCCTGATGGTAAACTAAAGTGTGACGCCCCTGGTGTTGCAAATGTCCATAGGCCACAGTCCACAGTAACCACTCACCATCAGGTGAGCCGTGTGCTTGTCTGTCACCTAAGTGATATAAACAAAAAAAGAAATGAGGATTACCATTACAGATATCTACCAATATGTAGGTAATTCTAGGTCTAATCATATGCTTTTTCCCGCTCCTCTTAAAAGGAGCACAAGGAAAGAAGAACCTTGCAGGTGGTCCACTATAGATTTACCCTTGCAGTTTGATTGTACGGGTTGCAAGTGTTACAACCAACTTAGGGACGAATATATACAGGGTGGAAAAAAAGGGAAAGGGAGGAAAACTATGTACCTTAATAATAATAATTAATAAATATTCTACAACATTCTACACAACGCTATCTAGACCCATAGTAAGCTTAATTAGCTTGTGTTATGGAATCTAGAATGCGGATATGCATACTTAGATAGGTACTTTTTTTTTTAAAAATACATACATATTATACATAGAAACACCCAGACCAATGCAAATATTTATATTCATGCATACAAATATTGGCACTGAGCGGGGATCGAACCCGCTCCTCCTGCGTAGCAGCCGCGTTCACTACCGCTACGCCACAGAAGAGGCAGTCAAAGGCAGTCAAATCCTTAAGTTGGCTCATTTTACTTAAATACATATATAACGGTTATACGTCAGGACACGTATCTTGGACTTAAATCGCGAGACAAACAAGACCCTGGCGCTCGGATTGTTTTGTAACAACATATTGCCAGGCGCGGTCCGAGGGGGGGGGGGGATCACAGGGGACATGACCCCCCCCCCCCCCCCAAACCATGCACATCATATTGAAAAGTCCCAGTACGAGGGGAGGGGGGGTTAATTTCTTAAGGAATTTCCGAAGTGACCCCCCCCAAAATTTCAAGCTGCGACCGCGCCTGCATAATGCGTGGTGAACTTGATCTCGTCCACCGCAGTAGAACCCCGTTCTATCCTCAAAAGACAGCCAAGAAACATGCTGCACGTGTAGACTATAGAGCACATTTTAGGTCCAAAATGTCCCGTACACATAATGATCCGAAAGGTAAGATTCCGAAGCCGACATTCGACAGCTGCAAACGCATGCAGCACGGTAATAGGCTCACCCAGATCACGTGTGTCCGAATACAATGATAGGTGAGAAATGTAAGTGTTAATTCACCTCTGCCTAACCCTCCGGGGATAAAGGCGTGATTGTATGTATGTTTGTATGTATGAGGTGATCGAGAAAGGAGAGGATGTTAAGTGAATTCGGTGATCTTTATTGTGATCTTTATTGTTCCGATAGTCGTAACGGTTCACGGTCTGATTGCCAGGAACCTCGACCAAGTTCTGAAGAGCCTCGCGATAGCCAGCTGGGTCAAGGGCTTAATGAGTATAGTTCTCATTGATATAGCACGTACTGTGAGGAGATTCCTCTCTTTTCCGGAGCCCTAATCACCGGTAGCACGTAACTGGAACTTGGTGTTTACTCTTGGTGTTGAAACGTACATACATACATAATGCACAAGCCTATAAATCCCCGAGGTGTTGGCAGAGGAATGATTTTCGCTCTCACGTAATAGGGGGCGAGCCTATTGCCGACTAGCGGGCACTTTGTCATGGCCTGTATGTTTACTGTCGGATGGAGAACAGCCCTATCGCTTAGTCGCCTTTTTCGACACCCACAGGAAGAGATGGGGTGGCCCTGTTATATTTCACCGGGAACAAACACGGCTATTACCTATTGTAGTGTACAGTGTTTACCCGTGGTCCCGGTGGGTCGATCATTACCGGGTCCATGGGTAATTTTAATTACCAGTGGTCCCAGTGGGTCGATGATGTAGGGTGATGAGGGTATATTTATGATTTATAACTGTTAGTAATATGTATAATTTCTGATATTGAACCGCCTGCGAAATAACGGTAAAGTGTTCGACACTACGTCTGTGGTCAGTTCGATTCCCGCACAGTTTTATATTTGTACATAATGTACATATTACTGTCCGCCGCGCGTGGTTCCCGGCAGAGTAGAATCTGGACCACCCCATATCCTCCCATGCGGTGTCGTACAAGGCGACTAAGGAATAGGGCTGTTTAACATCAGACAGATTTAAACAGCCCAGACTCAGCCTCAGATACATGGCTCGAGTCGAGTCAACAATAGTGCCCGAGAAACGGCAATAGGCTCACCCCCTATTACGTGGGACCTAATATAATGATTGGTGAAATGTGGGTGTTAATTCACCTCTGCCTAACCCTCCAGGGATAAAGGCGTGATTGTATGTATGTATGTATATTACTTTGTATATATATAGATATGTACATAACTATGAACTTCATTTCGAATCCGGTAAATAGTTACCGGATTCGAAATGCGCTCGCACAATAATAATAATAAAAAATACACTTACCAGGCACCAAAACGTAAGGAAAATCAGTCTTGCTTTGTATGGCATCTTTGCAAAGTCCTCCGAAGGGACCGGCAGATCCACATACTTCTGGTCATACCAAATAGCATAGCTATTCAGTGCCATTACGAACGAATGAAACAAAAACAACATGTTTGCAATAACCTCTCTTTTTTAAAGCCGGTTTATTAACAATACGTCCGCACCAGCCGATGCCTATGAATATACTGATAGTTCAGTACTCTTATCTCATGTCGATAATGAAACATTTATGTAATCTTGAATCACATATTTTAATTGATGCTGTGAGCTGTGAACACTGTTTTTTTTTCTGATAGAGGACGCGTCAATTTCGTGCTATCAGTGGGAAGATCAAAGGCTTGTCCTGCTTGTCTTCTGCACTGACGCCACAGAATCTCTCTGTTCTTATAGGGTCGGTAGTACGAGTGTTACTCCCCTGGTGCTGCATATCGTTCATAGGCCACGGTAACCACTTTTCATCAGGAGGGTTGTGTGCTTGTATGCGACCTAAGTGGTATAAAAAATCACCTCATTTGTGAATAAGAAGCTGTAAGTGAAGTTTAAAGAACGTAGACGAAGGTGTATAGATCCCTAACAACACACCAGGTTCGCCAAAGTTCAGGGTTTTTCCACTTAGTTATAGGATATAACACGCAGCCAGGACCGGTCCAGGTCGAAATCTTACACCAACGCAATACCATAATGTAAGTTTCTTATGCAGTCCGAGGTCTGACAGTGAATGTCTAATACCTCACTGATCAGTGTGGACCGAGGACGGGTCCTTGGTGTACCCCGTTGGTGATGGGGACGTACTTGTAATGAAAACGACAAGTAGGTAATCATTAGGGGCATCCGGTTGGTTTAACTCTAAACGGGTATTAAGAATATTATCACTTCATTACCTACATGTTTTTGGTGAATTAATTATTTACTTTAATTTTAGTTTGGTAGGCTACCTTCCTCGATAAACGGACTATTTATTATAGAAAGATTATTTCAAATTAGAACCAGTAGTTTCTGAGATTAACGTGTTCGATCAAATAAACAGCTCAGCTTTGTAATATTAGTATAGATCCCAAGGGTTTAATAACCTCATGAAAACGTTAGTTATACCAAAAAATCTGTGAATTGCAGGTAGCCTTCAGATGGCGCCACCGTCCCTTGAGTCAAATCGTGCTCAATGGACTTTGATTTGGATGTGCACTAAAATAATACAGTAAAGCAGTGTAAATAGGTACTTACACTTACACTTACATAGGTATGCGTGTCACGGATTCGTTTGCTTTGCTCGTAAGCTTTGCTTCGTAAGCTTTGCTTTGACAGAGCATTCGAAATGTTTGTTTTTTTTTTACGTTTTTAGGAATTCGTACCCAAAGGGTGATAAAAGAAGCCCTATTACTGAGACTAAGTTGTCTGTTACCAGGCTGTGTCTCATGAATCGTGATAGGCAGCTGAAATTTTCACAGACTATGTATTGCTATTGCCGTTATACTCGCACTTGACCGGTTTTCTTTCTAATTGAAATAATAATCACGCGTTTTCAAACCGTGGTGTTACTGAACCTGAAAAAAGAAAGGCCTTGGACGTCGACCAATTGAAAATGTTGAACATTAAAAATGACAAGGTTACAAAAAATATCATTATGTAGATAATTACTTGTACTGGCACACAATACTAAAATATAATATCAAAGTTAGTAGTTTTTTTTTATATCTAGGTAGATGGAAGCCATTTGTAGGCAAAAAAAGAATTTAGAATCCCAAAATCCTCTTTATTGGACGGTCGACAAAAGAGATACCGTTGCAACTCTACATACAACTTTATATGAAACTGCAACCGTACCTATCTTTTTTGTCGGTTGTCCATAGGTTTGTTCCACGGAGGACAGAATAATCATTTCCTTCTCCATGGTTTGTTCTCATTCTATTCTGCGTTATAAAAAAACTATTCGGGAAAGTCAATATTCAGGACGGTTTTATCACGTTCCAAAACTTTTTTTAGGTGCTGTTGCCTACGGTTTCGTCTGCGGGAACTTTTGACCCTCTTCGCGAGCCCCATGGGAATATTCCCGGGATAGTTATATAGTGCTGTTACAGATTATTATTATCTATCCTTGTACCAAATTTCAGCCAAATCCGTTCAGCCGTTAGAACATGATTGAGTAATAGACATCCAAACTTACTTACTTGTTGAGAGCAATGTTTATTATTTTTCTCTGAATTTTGTTGTGTCAGTTGTGTGATAGTTTAAGATTTTTTTCTTTTTAATTTTTTTTTTTGTGCATTTTAGTTTGTAACTAGTTACGTAGCTCTGGTTTCGTAGACGGCCGAAGGCATTATTATGTTTAATTTTATCTACTTATATAATTACAGATGTTAAGAGTCAATGTTAATGTGAGTGTGTATTTAATAAATGTTCTTTTATTTCTTTCTTTTTTCTTTCTTTCAAACATATTTACAAATTTTTCACATTTTATGACATTAGTATTAGTAGGAAGTAAATTATTAGTGGGTTAATTAATAAAAGTATTAGTAGGAAGCTTGCACTTGACAGTTTCATCAATTTTGAGAACTTGCGAAGAGAGTCACAATAATAATTGTATAAGTCAATTAATGACAAATGAACGGTCTAATTCCGTAGGCGATTCGTCGACAATCTGGCACCCCCGCCTGACCTCTACGATAAGGGAGCGCTGATAACGTATCAGAAAGTTTGGGCGATACGCAATCACTGCAGGGCGGAGACCACTAACCGGATTTACATGACCTTGAAGGTCACAAGCTCCCTCGGGGGTGAAGTATCTCCTCCCTACCCGTATAACCTTTAAGTTTTGTTCTCATCTATATGGGTCTTAAAATGAGGTCCGTTCGAGTGTTTTTATGATAGAGTCTTAACTTTTAGGTTGTACAGTCACCATCAGATGGTTAATACCTTGGTATTCCCCCCTTCATAGTGACTGTTTGTTCTGATATTTGGTACACACCTTAAGTACGGACTATAATGGGATCCCATTTTTTCTCATAATGGTTTTTGTCCTAATTTAAATTGTCATAACAAGTTAGGCATAATTTTCTTTGTCATAATAATAGTGTGCCATAATTGGTTTTTAGCATACTATGTTTGCTTAATGCATAAATATTGTATATCCTAATGTTTTTATTCATAACTTTGATATGCATAAAGTTGTAAAGCATATTATTAAATATTGTTTATTTCTCTAATAATTTCTTAACAGACAGTGATAGATTTATTGAGAAAGCCCCTGATTCCGACTTGGATAGATTAGGTTAGAAGGCTCCGCTCCGCTCCCGCATTAGGCCTTCGTGGTTATTTTTTTTTATAACCATGTAGAACTTTATTTAGTCAATATAATTTGTATGCTTAAAATAGTTATGGTTACCTACGCGTCGTTATGCTTAAGTAAACATATGCTTTGGGACAGTATGCTTATAAAATATTATGCTTATAGTAAATAAGATTAAAAAAATTATGATTAAAAAGTTATGGCAAATGAGTATTATGCGTAAATAATGTTAGGACAAGTAACATTAAATAAAATAATATTAAAATTAATTAATTAATTAATTAATTAAATAGAATAAAAATAGAGAACCGACTATAAAAGGTACTATTTAAATCAATAAAACAGCAGGAATTTATCGGATTTATTAATATTAAGATTACTGCTCCGCTCCCTTGAGTCGTAGCGTAAATATATGATTCCGAAGCCTACCGCATACGAAAACGACAGACGCATGCAACACACACAATCATACAGCGTACCCATTACTTGCTAAACTCCGATACGAATAAAAGGGACCATTGAGAAGCCGCAATGAATCACGCGCATGTGCTGCGTGCGTCGGCAGTTGTCGAATGCAGTCGGCTACGCAATCATGCCTTTAGCATTTATCGTTTCATTACGCTACTACTCAAGGGAGTGGAGCAGTAATCATAAAAATTAACAAATCCGGTAGATTCCTATACGTTAATTGAAAATTAAAAATTGAGGACATATATTATGACTTAAAGGGGTCATAGGAGTTTCGAAGTATGCCTTTTATTTACTATCCTTTTTTTTATATGACCGAAAATTTGACTTCACCTCGCCCGATAGTAAGCTGATGGCAAAGTCTCGGCAAAGAGAATCACCATTATACACGTGGAATGTTACAATGGTGGCACAAAGCTTGACGGCCTCATCAGGTACTTTTTCACGCCCCGCATAAAGAAACCGGGACTGTATTCTTCATTTATAATTTTACTTGGTCACACTGATAATTATGTCTGTTTTGAACGTTATTAAGATAAGTTGCACCTCCGGTTAGCGGATAAACAGTTCAACATGTCAACGATAATATTTGTTATATCGTATCGGTATTCTGTGATAGTACAGGCGGATGTCTGGCTACTGGCTCTCGTGTAGGCGTGCACGAATAACTTAGCTAGTGCAAACAGGGTGAATTTAGACCTAGGACGGCTACATTGAAGAGGCGGTGCCATAGGTCTACAGGGTTTGGGTATACGGCAGCAATACTTGACGGGTATCATGATTATTATTAAAATATATTCAGACCCTATAACGTACACTGTTTCTCGTCCATGGTTTCCCTGCGTTATAGCAGGGCGAACGCCTGCATCCCCACCGGCAACAAATAGGAACTAGGGTCTTGGGAAATAGTTTAGTAGAAGTAGGTATAGCGAAGTTTAGCGGAGACGAGGTTCTGTTATCTAATCTTAAAGAAGATTTCTGCAAGAAATAGTGCAGTCAGTGCTGTACGAAAGACAAAATATGTATTTCGTTCCAACCTAATTCTGACTTTGAACCGGTACAGACTGTGTACATCATTATTTAGCCAATTTATAACTTTGGTGAAATCAAAGCAAGAAAATACTTACCATATTTAGGAGGAAAACGCCCTAAATAAGGTGGTGATACTATGAATACCGTGAAAATGCTTGAGAATGCTACCGTCAAGTCACGTACCTTTCCTTTCTTTACCTTTTATTCAGGTAATTGACATTCAATGACAGTTTGACTTGCCTTATCGCTCGCTCTATTGTAGGTACCTACCTATTGTCTTCGCCTCCTCGACGTTTTTGTAACTTCGCACACACGTTCGCAATATCATTGATAATTATATTAAGTGAACGTAAAATAATTAAAATGTTATAACTACATCTTATCTATCAAAACATGTAAGATGTTTTTTTTTTGAAGATTGTTTGTATCAGGGGCCATCGCGCAATGTCGCCATTGGTTTGTGGAGGTCAAATGGCAGGCAGTCGCTTTGCGTAAAATATCGAAGTCTAAGTCAAATCCGCAGTGAGACTGGTAAAGCGGACCCCAAATTCCAAATGGCGAAAGGTATGTTTAATAATTAGCAGTATTTATTATCCATTTTAGTATTTAAACTAAATATGTATTTAAATTACATGATAAGTAAATAGGTATTATTGGAAGTTCCTGTGAAGCAACTATTGACATTCTTTATCTGTGTAGTTCTTTCAGAGGATCTGAAAGTACTGATCTGATCACAGGAAACGGATGCTTAGACGATTCGGACATATAGAGAGAGAGAATGCACGAAAGAAAATTTGCATTACAGACTTATGAGGCGAGGGTGAATGGGCAACTCGGTAAAGGTTAATCTGGGCGTACCTACGTATTACGTATATCAGACTAAGGATATTTTAAGGGAATACCAGGTCAAAAGCAGTAGTTATGAAGGTAAAAGGTGTATCAGCGGCGAGGGGTCCCTATAACCCGATTCCTGTCAGCTTCCCTTTGCATAGCTGGTAGAGATGTTTTTTGATAAACTAGATCGAACATTTTTCCACCGGCTTCCATTTGAAAATTTTCACCCTTCGCCATTGAAGTGTATACCATATGGAAAGGTATTGTCTCTGCTTTCCCTTATTCCTTCCCTTATGGGCAAGAGACGTGAATGTACGTATATATATAACGTTATACTATCTAATATTGTACATATAATGTAAGTAGGTATATATTTGTTACGCGATCCCACTGAATCACGATACAGAAATCCAATATAAACGAGCATAAAAAATATGTGCCCAATATGTATTTGGACAAGATTTATTTGCTTATATTCTCCGGTGAAATCGGTCGATATTTAATTTGAAGCGAAAGTAATCTTTGAACCGACATATTTGTTAGGTCCTGTGTTGTCAACACACGGGTTTATCTTGAGCCCACACGGTACGCTAAGCCGGGTGCATCTCGGCTCAGCACGACACTGTACTGTGTCCAACGTTTTGGGGCTTTAGAGGAATTAGAGGATAGTGTTTTTACAAATTATAGTGAGCCGTGTTCGTCCCGGTAGAGTAGAATAGAGCCACCCAATCTCTTCCTGTGGGTCTTGTACAAGGCGACTAAGGGATGTTCGCTGTTCTCCATCTGACTGTAAACTTATCCCATGACAAAGTGCCCGCTAGACGGCAATAGGCCCGCCCCTATTAAGTGGGACCGAAAATTGCAGTTGACGAAATGTGGGTGTTAATACACCTCTACCTACCCTGTCGGGGATTTAGAGGCGTGAGTATATGTAAATAATAGAGAGTTTCTCGAGGTTTGTTTTAGTACTTGTGTCGTAATTATTATCTAATTTAAAGATATGTAAGTAATCATATTCTGTCTTTATCCCTTAAGAGAGTTTAGGTACAGAGCAGATAATAGTACTAGTTTGGGTAAAGAATAAGTGGTTACGGAATCGGTCTTACGATCGAGTGGTCCCAGGTTCGAATCCTGGCCATTACACTACTGACGTCAACCCACTCCCAAAACAAACAACTTAGTTTAGTTGGAGGGGTTAACGGGAATACCTATTAGTAATTAAGGTTACTAATATTCTTTAAAAAAATAACGGCGGTAAGATCCATTATGGGGGAGTGGCTAGAGGGCCACACGGCAGCCTCTTGCACCGGCTCACGCAGGTGAACTTCGGGTACGGGTGCTTCGGGGATTGCCTGAAAGAGTGGACTCCCTGCTCCAAGCGGCGGCGGCTTGGAGCAGGGACAAGCGTTTAGATAATGATAATATTATTAGTAATATAACTAACTAGTATTTATAATGCAACTTACAGTATCATCGTGTATAAGGTTAATAGCAATCTTCATTGCTTGAGAGTTTTCCTGTAAAAATCCTAAGTACCTCGACAATATAGACTCCCTACAATCTGCTTAACTGAAGCTAAGAAAATAAAGGTATTAAGTTTTCTATTAACCCTGCGACCGCCGAGTATTATTGGCAATAATGTCGATCCCGGATTTGGTATCGTGTATTTATAAGATACCAAATCCTTAACCGAAAATCTTAGGTTCAAATATTTTGTGGTATTATATTATTACAGCCCATACATACGACTCATACAAAAATATTTTGTAGGCGATTGTGAGAGATTTTTTTTAATACCACTTAGGTGGAAGACAAGCACACGGCCCACCTAATGAAAGGTGGTTACCGTGGCCTATGAACGTGTGCAACACAGGGGGTGTCACACTCGTGCCGCCGACCCTGTAAGAAGCTTCTTTCTTGGAGAACCCCACATTGTATTCACTTGGAATTGGAAAAACCACAGCAGACTTTTATGACTTCAAAAAGATTATATACTTTTAAAATAATATAAGTTTACTGTGATATTTAGATATCTACCTATATATATGCGATCTTGAGATCCTGGGTTTAATTCCTCCAATATTGACTTTTTTGTTGAACAATTTTCGGTAGCAGTACATACGGAATCTCGAAATGTGACCGATAAGTAACTATCAGGTACCAATTAAGCGATAATATGAGTGTTTTTTTTTTATATGACACGTCAATTTGACTTCACAACGCCTGATGATAAGCTGAAGGCAAAGCCTTAGTAAAGAGGATACATTCTATCATCGCACCTCTCGCCACAGGCAGGGAATCTATCCTCACAAATTGAGACTGGAAACAGTACCTACACACAGTCAGGTATGAAATGATCTTCATCCCCTGCACGCTTAATCTATGGGATGAACTACCTGCCGTGGTTTTTTCAAGCAACTACAATATGGCGTTCTTCAAGAAGGGCATTAGAAGGTGCTTACAGGGTCGGTAGCGCGAGTGTGACGCCCCTGGTGTTGCACGCGTCCATAGGCCTCATTGACAGCCTCATCAGATGCTTAATTAGCCCCCCCCCCCCCCTTAGAATACCCAGGCCCGGGATAGTAGGAAGACGGAAACACATATGCTGGTAAAGAAGTCCAAGACTTTATGGTGCGGCAAATAAAAAAAGTCCCAGTGCTCACTCTTCAGATACATACACATTTGTCTACACAAATAAGAATATTTCACATACATTTTCTTACACAGGACGACGACGCTTGCAGGACTTACACCCGTATTCACAAACAACACTGTGAGGTCTCATAGTGTGCTCGAGCGCATAGGGCTGGTAAAATTAATTCACAAACATCACGGAGCAGTATCTAACGCAGTGCGTTCCCTCAACGAAGTATTACTTAAGTGTTATTAATGAATAAAAAGGCTTACCAAAACGAAAGCACTGAGAATTTGTCGTTCTTTGCACAGTTTTGGTAGTAAGTACGCATAGCGAAGTATTATTGTTTGTGAATACGGGTGTTAGATTTCACCCACATACGGCGCAGAATATTCCACCAAGAACCAAGCGGTTCGGTGACTCTTTCCTCTGCTGCACCATGTAGAGCTGGAATTCCTTATCACCACCCGTGTTTCCTTCTTCTTACAGTATCATCTATAGATCTATCATCTGCCGTCTAGCGGGCATATTCTCATGGGTTGTATGTTTACTGTCGGATGGAGAATAGCCCTATCCCTTAGTCACCTTCTACGACACCCACAGGAAGAGATGGGGTGGCCTTATTACTATACTCCACCGGGAACCAACACGGCATTGACATCCATACTAATATCCCTACTAATATTATAAATGCGAAAGTAACTCTGTCTATCTGTTTGTCTGTCTGTCTGTCTGTCTCACTTTTACGACTAAACCGCTGAACCGATTTTGATGAAATTTGGTATAGAGGTAGATTAGACCTTGAGAAAGGACATAGGCTATGTTTGGTCGCGATAACCGACATCCACGCGGGCGGAGCCGCGGGCAAAAGCTAGTAATATTATAAATGCGAAAGTAACTCTGTCCGTCTGTCTGTCTGTCTGTTACGCTTTCACGCCTAAACCACTGGACCGATTTTGATGAAATTTGGTATAGGGGTAGATTAGACCATGAGAAAGGACATAGGCTATGTTTGGTCGCGATAAACGAAATCCACGCGGGCGGAGCCGCAGGCAAAAGCTAGTGTCCTATATATAAAAAAACATTCAAAATATATAGTCCTCCATCCATAATTATATGATAACATTTTTCATCGTTTTGTAATAGGCATCATAAACCTTATCAGTTTCACAAACAAGGCATCATATACAACAGTTATTTAATACGATTTGCTGATATAAGTAAAAGCCCCTAGATTTCCCCGGGGTGGACCTTACATTCCGAATATAGCATTTTTTATGATCTTCTCAAAGTATTAAGTCGATGTATCGTAGCTACGTGACATAGATATACAACACGCTAGATGATACGTGTGCACCGTGTGCATTATTATTGTGATTAGCTATAACCGCATGTTTTAATATTTTTTAAATAGGAACGGTTTTAAATATTCTCATACATAATTCTCTGAGCCGTTTCCGAACTCAGAACGTCAGTCTAACACTGTGATGTATTTTCCGTAAAGCGACTGCCATCTGACCTGCACAATCAATTGGTGATATCGAACTTCTGCATTTAGATTAGTCGGAATTTCGTAGGCTCCAACTATCCGTAACGGCTGCCACAGATGTTCGTATGACAATCGACCAGACAGGCACATAGCCATATTCATGCATACAAATATTTGCACTGTCCGAGAATCGAACCCGCGCTTAACCCGCCGCTTAACCTTCTTAGTTAGCATTTAGCCACTGGGTCTCATGGATAGGTATCTAGCCTATTCCTTATCTGTGGCCATCTACTATTTAGGTACTTATCTATCTAGAAATATATCTACTAAAGTAATGAAATTTCATCTGCTATTATTTTTGAAATTTTTTTTTGTATAACTAAAGTGGTAAACAACGGCCCACCTGATAGATAGTGGTTACTGTGGCCTATGGACGTGTGCAACACACTCGTGCTGCCGATCCTTAAGAAACCTTCTAATGCCCATTTTGTAGTCGCTTGGTAAAACCACACCAGAGAGCACGCTTAAGCTTTGGAATAAATCCACAGCTTGAGCGTGCGTGGGATGAAGTAAGTTCGTTTCATACCGTGTAGTGCGCACCGTTTCCTTTGTGTGAGGATGATTTCCATGCCTATGGCGATGATAGAATGTAGCTGTGGGCATCATGTCAAACAATTCATCTGAGCACAGACCATTTTGTATCTTCATAAAAATTCTTCTTCATTTTAAAGTGACATTAAACAAGCAGTATTTCGCTGCGTCATTCACCTCTAGATGAATACTTATTAAATTTTATACCTCAGCTTCCCGGCAGATTAAAGACATTTTCTCTTTAAACCATAGATGTGGGAAGACATTTGGTTTTAATGGTGGCATTCTGATTGTAGTACCCTTGATAAGGAGCCTTTAGGCGTTTAAACTTACAATTTGCACCCGTCAAAGTCATGAGAATGACATAAAACCGACATTTCCAGATGCTATAAACGGTTATGACAATTAATTAAGAAGTTAGGGCCTTTATAAGTAAAATTTTTGTAGAACTCACTTTAGATCTTGACTTCACTCATGTATAAAATACGGTCATGACAGTGAGGTAAATATTGAACTGTTAGAGCTGGAGGGTCAAGTTGTCCTATTTCAGTTAATTTACACAAAATAGCAATAAATTATACACGCCAATTATTCTCATGAATCACTCCACCCATTAGCGGAAACGTAATGAAAATCCATTCGATAGTTTTTGAGTTTATCATGTAGTTAGTTCAGAACTTTGGACTGATTCGGCACTTGTTGCGTACTTTACAAGATCTAAGCGTACAGACAGGCTGAAGCGACTTTATTTTATACTACGATCTTATTCCTCCTAGCGTTAATTCCCAGTCGCATCCGAAGCTTTCAGCTCGGAGTCTGAGATCCGCTTTACCAGTCTTAACTACGGATTTGGCTAGACCTCGATATTTTCCGTGAAGCGATTGTCATCTGACCTCCACAACCCAATGTTAACGTTAGGCGATAACGAAGCTTTGCAGCTAGACTGTTGTTTTTGGACTTTTTAGGGCAACAACTACCCGTAACGACTGCCATAGATGTTCTTATGGCAACCGGGACCGACGACGGCTTATTTTATACTACGATGTTAAGATAAAAAATATGTAGTGTACCAGGATACTGTAAAAGCCAGGTCCAAGTGCCAAGCTATTTCTAGCATCCACGTCGTTCAGAATGAAGCAGTTTCCACTTTTTATTTAGCCACGTCGTCGCAGACCCTTTTCGAACAGAAAATGGCACTTTACAGTGATTTTCTGTACGGTGTTTTTTGTTTTCCCGACTATAATTAGAACATGGAGCCTGAATATGTATTTTTAATTAGTACCACTAGCAGAAGTCTTGACTGACTTATTAACTACTAAGCTACCAACCATATTAGGATCTTTAGTGTTGACAGATCTATGTTACCCTGGCAGAAGCAGGCCGGCGCATTGCGTGCCTCCCCATACCCGCGGGCGACTTGGGGACTCCGTGGTCCCCACACCGGATGAGAGCCAGTTCGAGAGATATGGCCCTGGGTCGGCCGGGGTGCGAGGGATATGGCTACGACAATCTCACCTCCGGCAACCGACGGCCCACAGTCGGCGTGCGTTTTAGTCGGTTCGAGTCCGACATAACCTCCTCCTCCGGTTCCGGCGGGGGCGGTATCCGTGGATTTTTCGCACGATAAAAAAAAGACAGATCTATGTTAGTGGTTAATGAGTTGGAGAGGTTCCAGTGGGTCCCGGGTTTAAATTCGATAACTACATACCTACTACACCACCGCGAACACAAGCAATATACTTAGTTTACATAGTTTTAGCAGGAATCCCGGCTTAGCCGTATATAAATTCGTAAAAGGATCCTAAGGAACTTTCCATACCACTGCCTGTTGCCTATTTTACCATCTTATATGAGAAATATTAGAAAATGCTGATACACGTATTCATTTTTTTAAAAGACGCATCAGTGTACGAAATTTCATACTTCTAGCTTTGAAAATGGGGAATTTCATATAAATTTGCTTCCCTTATTCCCCGTAGAAGCAAAATATATCATTGGTTACGAGTTTACTTGCGCCTTTATTCAACTGAACCCAATATTTAAGCACAATCATTGTTATACCTAATTACAGTCCCCTGGTTCCATAAATCGTACCAAAGCTTACCTACAAAGCTCCATTATCTTAAACTCTACGAATTATTATTTACCTACGGTAAAAAAGTATGTGTAATTAGTTAGTATTAACTTCTGAATAAATATTCACCCCTCATTCGGGTGACCATGATTAAGAAAAAAATAAAGCCATATGTAATAAATTGCTGGACATAGGCCTCTCCCAATATGCGCCACGTTTGCCGATCCTCCGCGATTGATTGATAATAAATTGTACATTGTGAAAGAAAGGGGGAATCAAACATTGCTAAATGGTGGATTTAATGTAAATTGCATTAAAATAAGATGGAAGAATTGGTTTCATATTATAGGTCCCTGACGCTTTGTCTATGATATACTTATCGTAATTAAACGACAGCCCCTGTCATTGTGAAAATACATACATCTTTTTTGCTATAGATTGAAATTATTACCACAACTTTAGTACTTCCTTTTCTTTTCTATCCAGGCAAAACACTGAAATAGATTGAGCTCGTTGTTTCATACCAGTGACATCAAGTAAAAAGACATTAGATACAATTCAGGACAAAAGATTCCATACAAAAGTTATCATGGCGACCCTACTGTTTACTCTAACGTTCGTCTTTTAGTAAAAGCTACGCATTTCTTTGGGTGGTTTTAGTAAAAAAGGCGTCATTAAAGCCGGGTTAATGAGAGGAATTTCTATTTGTGGGCAAATTTGCATCTCTCCCTTTGGAACATTAATAATGAGGGTTTTAGGAGCCAGCCAGCCGGGATTACGATTGTCTCAAGGCAACAGCGGTATAATATAACTTATGAAAGAACCGAATCCAATTATCTACCCCAATTCTGTATGAAATTCCAGTTTAAATTATAGTGATTCGTTCTAATTTCGGTAGATGGCGTCCAAGTTAGCTAACAAACCAGCCACCGGCCACGTAGAGTATGGAATTTAAATGTAGTTTTGAAACCAACTGATTATTATACCTACTGGAAAACTGCTCATTGAGATTTATTTTGACGTTTATGGCAGCCGTCAACGTATGTCAACGTCAAAATACGAGTCAATCTCAGTCCCATACAGACCGGTTTATCCTGTAAAGGTTAAACCGCACTGAGCGACGCTTCACGGCAGCGGAGCGATGACGCGAGCGCGACACGTAGCGGCAAAATATTCTTTGGAGGAAATTGTATTAGGCAAACCGCACTACGCGGCAGCGTAACTACGCGACGCGACTCCGCACTTCAAAGTTGACCAACTCATGAAATCTGTCGCGCCGTGTCGCGTCGCGCTGTCAGTTTCGTTCATATTCTTCAGAAATTGTCAAACTGACGGACAAAATTTGCCGCAAACTGTCGCGGCACTGCAGTTTAAGTGCGGTATACCTAATAGTGTCGCTACGTGTCGCGTCGCTCCGCTGCCTGTTACGCGCCGCTCAGTGCGGTCCGACCTTAAGGGAAAGATCGCAGGTTCGAGTCCCGCCCGAGGCCGATTCTCTTTTCTCTTTCTAAATCGATTTGAATAGTCAGCTTAATAAATGCTTCAAAATTTCATTCAATATATTGAAATGGACAAATATTGAGTCGGTGTGAGATTGTGGTGTGTTGCGTGGTGTGGTGGTTTGAAATCCTATATAGTACCTGTAATACAATTTAGATTTATGAAAAAGCACTTAATTATAATGGACATACCTAGTATAGTATTAATAATTAAGATTACCTAGTAATATTCTTCAAAAAAAATATTTACAATCTTACACTACTTATCCATACTCCATACTTAATATTATAAATGCGAAAGTAACTCTGTCTGTCTGTTACGGTTTCACGCCGAAACCGCTGAACCGATTTTGATAAAATTTTGTATAGGGGTAGTTTAGACCTTGAAAAAGGACATAGGCTATGTTTGGTCGCGATAACCGACATCCACGCGGGCGGAGCCGCGGGCAAAAGCTAGTATTACATATATAGGTAGTTTGGGTCTAGACACACACTAAAGCTTAGTTAGTACCATGCGTAGCGTAGCTTGGTGTAGTATTTCCCATGGTTTAATTATTTTATGATCTACATATTTGTACCACCTCACCTCCGAAGATAGTAAGAAGTAGGTATATCCTGAGATGAACCACCTTCGCTATAAATCTTCATAAAGACTTTAACTAAATATATTTTATAGGGATCTAAATCACTGGTTGTTAACACGAATTACGTCATAATTAAACTTTAATGAGACCATTTAATCTTAAGGTGAAGCTCCGAAGGAATAACTAAACGGATATTAATTACTGACCAATTAGTTTTACGTTTATTTCCGTAGCGTTTCATTATTGATCGCGTTCCTCCCTTGAGATAGATTCTTGTAATAGCTTTGTGGGAAACTGAATATTACATTATAATCACGCCTTTATCCCCAGAGGGTTAGGCAGAGGTGAATTAACACTCACATTTTACCAATCACTGTTTTAGGTCCCACGTAATAGCGGGTAAGCCTATTATTAATAATAATAATAAATCTTTATTTCATAATCTTTGTACAGTATTTTACATGGGTTCTTAACCTATCGTGCGTTGAAACATTGTGCATGAGTAGTTATTTTAGGTATGAATATAATAATAATATTTGTGCATTTAAGTATCTTACATAGGTCTTTATTTAGGGATATTATCTGACTAGGTTGTGCCTGAACTAGGTAACTAATCCTGTATTTCAGGCGTCAAGTGCAGTTTATTGATACTTCTAAAATACTTTTACAGACTATTTACTGAGAAATATACTATGCTAGAGTATATAATACTATAAAGAATAAAGAGTAGTTAAATATTGCCGTATTCCAGACACTATTGTTGACTCGAGTCATGCATTTGAAGCTGAGTCTGGGTTGTATATCTGTCTGTTGTTAAAAATTGAATATTATGTAGGTTAAGTAGGTTTATTTAACTGCCTCTGTGGCGTAGCGGTAGTGAACGCGGCTGCTACGCAGGAGGCGCGGGTTCGATCCCCGCTCAGTGCAAATATTTGTATGCATGAATATGAATATTTGCATTGGTCTGGGTGTTTTCTATGTATAATATGTATGTATTTACAAAAAAAATGTAACTATCTAAGTATTTTTATCCGCATTCTAGAACCCATAACACAAGCTAGTTAAGCTATGCTAACTTTGGGTCTAGATAGCGTTGTGTAGATTGTCGTACAATATTTATATTAATTTAATACTAATTTTGTCTGGCCATATAGCAGCCAAAACAGACTAAAAACTGCAGTTTTGGTCACACTCCTGATACCAGCCCGCCTAGGCAATTGGCAATTCTTTGGCCGGCGTATTGTAGCAGAGAATAAAATGGGATTGACACGATGTTATTTTGACGTTTATCACAGGCGTTTATGTGTAGTGCGTATGTATAGCAAAAAAAAAAAAAAAAAAAAAAAAAAAAAAAAAAAAAAAAAAAAAAAAAATGTCTAGAGGGCCTGCTAATATTATCTGCTTTACTTGGATACGTAGCCGCGACTATCGCTATAGCGTCCTAGTGAGGCAGAGCTCTAACGCAAGGATAATGATGAATGGTTAAAAGCTTGGTTCATAATTACGATGAGATTAGTGTTTTACCTCAGAAATATGCCGATAATAGAGGTAATGGTCCCTAATACTGCATTACGCAGTAGATTAGCTTCAGCCACGGGGTGCTTTGGTTACCTTAATCGTTTGTTAATAGCTTAATTACTTCGGCAGCTTCAGGGTAATAGCTGGAAAAAGTGATTGTAATACTTAATCTTTAACAACAGTTATAATTAGCAAATTTTAGCTGAGTGCACAGGAAGATGGCGGTCAAGGGCCAAGGATAGGAAGACAGTGAAAGATAGTGGAGTAGAAGTTTGGAGTTTAAAACGGTGGTAAACTTAGATTAAGTAGAAGTATTATTGTTGGCAATAAAAACATTGCATCGTTGCGTAAAGTGTGATTCGGCGATGGATAGGAAGATGATGTGTCAAGGCCTGAGGAATTGAATACTGTTCAGTACAAAATGTGTGGCTGTTCCAAAACCCTTATAATACTCTTTTACGTGTGTAGTTTTCAACAACAACATTAAACTACTCTATCATCATCTTTGTATTAGTCCCGGTCACATACATGGCCTTCACTCCGAGCACCGGGAACCCCAAACTAGTGTCACACACAAAACATTGCGGTGAATTCCCACTACCTAGTTAAGATCAACGAACCCTGTCCTGATTAGCTGAAGTCAGTAAACGGCCGTGTCTTTGCTTCACCGAGACTTAGAAAGGTGCTTCCCATTCACAAAACGATTACCGGCGTAAAGCTGTATTCTCATGAGACGGTTTCGACACTGTCCGGTTTTCTTGCATGTTTTATATAGGACACGTCAATATGGCTTCGGTTCTCACCAAGATCTTCCTGTTCCAAGACTTCATCTGCAGGACACTAGAACTGATGAATGGACGAGGTTCTGATGGAAACTGTCCTCTCGGAGAGCAGATGGCTGTCACACCACTACGACGGCTGTCACACACGTAAAAGGCAAAACCAATCAAATTACGCAAAGGAGACGTAAGACAGCGGACTCTGGAGTCTAAATCTAAAGTTTTAGATATAATTAGCATTGAAATTCGCACCACCAGATGTTAAGAAGCTGTAAGTGATATCAAAGGAATGAAGGCTACTACTATGATGTCAACAATGTAGTTACCGTCGGTAGCATAATGGTTAAGGAGTCGGGCTTACGATCGAGAGATTCTGGGTTCGAATCCTGGCTATTACACTACTGACGTGAACCCACTCCCAACATAAGCAATTTAGCTTAACCGAAATTACTTATAATCCTGCTTAATTAGTAATTTTAGGTACACGGAGCTCACATCGTGCCGCTCAACGTGAAAATAGTTCTATAGTGCGCTACACAAGACCGGATGCGGTTAGACCTAGCCCCGGCGAGAAACCGTCCAGTGTAAACACACCCTAAGAGCCCCAAACTTCGGCCGCGGTCGGGTGCGGTTAATCTAGCGGAATGCTAACAATTGGGACGTACCCCCCTTAATATAAACTTTAGGATATCATCAATTTGATAACAATTTGCATGGGCTCTTATGAGTTAGTAAGGTTGGAGATAGCATTTCCGATCTTCCTTAAAGCGTCATTAGACAGGGAGAGTTTCTCGCACGTTCCGGTTCGAGAAATCGTAACTATGACTAGCAATAATGGTTATACCATTAACGTATCAAAATGTTTACACACAAGCAAACACAAAATTATCACCTAGCTTTAAAATTTTGTTGAGACGGACACTATCGATATCCAATTGCGAGGCAATTCACGCCAGGGAGACCAGCGAGCGTCTATCGTTTGTGCGAATGTTTAGATGAAACAACTTTTTTTCATCGTTTCGATAATCGTAACTTCCAGGCGGGGAAGTCTCCCCGTCTAAATGGGCCTTTAAATGGTTGTTTTCATTAAATGTGGTGATAACACAAGTACCTAGGTATGCTTTATGAGTTCGTTTGTTCCAGGTTTTACTGACTGTTAAAGTGAACTGCCTTTAGGTTCCCGTGACGGAATACTATGTGATTTTAGTAGATCAGTTGATCGATTAAAACCATGATGTGGAGTTAGTCGATGAGGTAAACAACTTATCTTGATTCTGATATACCTACCTACTTTACTGTTAGCTGCTATACTATAATATACCTACTTAATTTACATTGGAAACGTCGTTTGTCCGCGATGTACGCAAAAACTGCTAAACGGGATTTGATGCGGTTTTTTGTTACGAAAGGTCTTAGGCAGACCCAAAATCTTGCGTTTGTTTGATTGCAATAATTGGTTGAGTAGAACCGGAGATAATGAGCTCCACGCGTGTGGAGGCGCGGGCGAAATACTATTGTTGTTTGTTAGCAAAATACTTGAATCAGATGTCTCGTGTGTGCAAGGCCTTTCAAAATAAATAAAAACTCGAGTCTTTCAAATATAAGATAGAAACTGTCGGTGGATGCCAGGACTACTTTACCGGCAATAGCATTCCCTGTCCACCTCTCAGGGGACTAGCGCTATGATGCTCTTTGATTTATGAGGCTGCAGTGCTTGCGGTGGCCGAGAAATGTAACGTAATGTTTTCTAATATGGCTGACTGAAATAGAAATGATACTAACATTGGTATGAAGCAAAAGATCATCCAACTAATGAAAAGCAGTTCATAGCAGAAAAGAAGTCATTCGTGGCTTCCTAAAGAGGATCTTCTTCTTCCTCCTAGCGTTAATTCCCAGTCGCATCCGAAGCTTTCAGCTCGGAGTCTGGGGTCCGCTTTTACCAGTCATAGCTACAGATTTGGCTAGACCTTGATATTTTCCGTGAAGCGATTGCCATCTGACCTCCACGACCCAATGTTAACATTAGGCGATATCGAATCTTTGCAGCTAGACCGTTGTTTTTGGACTTTTTAGGGCACCAACTACCCGTAACGACTGCCATAGATGTTCTTATGGCAACCGGGACCGACGGCTTAACGTGCTCTCCGAGGCACGACCAGACCTATGCAAATACCCATATTTAATGCACACAAATATTTGCACTGAGCGGGGATCGAACCCGCGCCTCCTGCGTAGCGGCCGCGTTCACTACCGCTACGCCACGGAGGCTGTCATCCTAAAGAGGCTATCATGTCTCTTTTCCATTATGAGTTGTAGACAGACATCATCCTTCCATTTGCTTCAATCTAGGCAATAAACAATACGTCTTTCGTTTTTCCTACCTTCATATTTTCTTTCTATCTAGACCCAAGTAAGCATAGAGCTTAACTAGCTTGTGTTCTGTAATCTAGAATGCGGATAAAATATACTTATACTGTATTCATTTGGCCGTGAGACATTTTGTAAACAAACCATTAAAAAGGTTCTTTAAGGTCTCATTTTTACTATCAATATAATTATCGTCGCACAGTGAATCGTCTAGAAGAAGCTAGCTGGACGAAAGTCACTCTTCAATTCCCAGTAAAAATCAGTTAATATCGACTCATAAGACCCATACATTAAGAGGTACAGCAATAACTTTTCGAAACTACCCTCACCTGGAGCATTATTGAGGTAAGTTTATGAAAAAGTGATAATTCGAAGTGAATTTGCTTGCATTTTTACTCCTACTTCATAAAATTGTTTACGTTACTAACAGAGATTTTTACCATTGTTTTTGTTATGGATTGTGAACACAAAGGTATGTAGTTTATTTTGAGTTAATAATTGTGATTGTAACTTTATTTACTAGTTTTATTATTTAAATTGTTTCGAAAACAGTGGTGTTTTTTTTCACTTTCTTAAATTTAATAGACATAAACTCACATGTACATCCATGTACACTCTGTGCAATCTATTGTATATAATTCTTTCAAGGGTGTAGTAGTAATTGGCAAAATAAAATATTGCGAATTATTTGCACAAATATTTTTTATTAATTTTTTTTCTATTACAGTATTCACCATTTCAAAAATGGATTTATTTGCAGAATGGTTGAAACACTCGAAAGAAACAAAGAATGAGGAACTTTTTCGGTTTGTATCTACGAGATATGATTTTGATGGTGTTATGGAGCCATCTCTGAGAGACATCGAGACCGTAATCTCCAAATTCTCATCAAAATTGGCTGAAAAGTGGAACGCCTGTGAAAGAAACCGAGAGCGGTTTCTAAACAAGAATTCGAAGTGGCTAGAGGGTGTAGATATATCTTTTGATGTGTCTGTTAACCTATCCACCCCAAGTACTTCTATGGAGGCCCAACAAAGACCTGGTAGACCTAACAAAGAGTTTGATGATTTGAGTACCAAAACAAAAAGACGACGCGTGGATGAACTCGTACGATCGAGGAGCACTGAAGAATTGGTATACGCTGCGGGAACACTTTATCATCGGGATATGACATAAATATTGAAAAGTTTGAAATTTTAGCTCAAGAAACTCGACAACTTTATGTAAATCTTTATTCGTGGTACTACATGCCCGCCAGTGTTCACAAAATACTTCTGCATAGTGCAGAAGTAATCAAATCATCGCTCCTGCCTATAGGCCAGCTGTCCGAGGAAGTACAGGCACAGGCACAAGCTCGGAATAAGGATTGCAGACGATTTCGTGAACACAATACACAAAAGCGATCGCGAGTAGCTACAAATAAAGATTTACTTAATATGCTATTGATAACTTCTGACCCTGTGATATCCGGTTTAAGAGAATTGCCCCAAAAAAAAATGTATACACTCCCTTCCGAAGTGTTAGATTTAATTATACAACCTATCTGTAATGAACAAAATGTTAATATAGTTTCCAGTTTTCATAGTTCAACCAATCATGATCTTAACTATTCTATGGATGATTCATCTGATGATAGTGATGATTATGAGTAACAGATATAATTTTTATGCGTTTTTGATATATATTATAACTTAAATTTTGGTATATTATAAGATTTTGATATATACAGTTATATAAAATTATTCAAAAAATAAAATCTTAAGTATACAATTAGTACTGCAGTTTTTTTTATTAAATATCCGTTCAAACCCAAAAAAAATTACTGATTGATATATATCTATGCTTATTAACCTCTTTTAGATATGGAAATCACCAGAAATAATTTTGTCCAGCTAGCTTCTTCTAGGCGATTCACTGATTATGAACTGTCTCACGGCCAAATGAATAGAGTAATAGATACATTTTTTGTTTGTGAATACTTACCTACCTAATGTACGTAGAAACACCTAGACCAATGGAAATATACATATTCATGCATACAAATATTTGCTCTGCGCGGAAATCAAACCTGTGCCCCGCAGCGTAGCTGTCGAACACTCTACCGCTTCGCCGCTACGACTTTATTGAATTTCAATATAACTAACATCATTTACCCACAATATTCCTGCCCACACACCCTATTCTGCATAGATAAGTATGGTCCTAAGAAAATGAACCTCATTAAACAGTTCTATTCTTGAAACTACGAGTACCTATTACTACAGACTACATTGTTTAATCTTTAGTATTCAGAGACCGCAAATTACAATAAAGCGGCTAGAAAACGTGCACACGTATTTTGGTATCTAAGGGTCATTATAGACCAGGCGGAAAATGCTCTAACAGTTTTTATGTGGTAATAATTAAATATCATCTTTAGACTACATACAAACTATACCTAGACGCAGCAACTGTCATTTCTAATGGCTAACACTGTGGTATAAGTTGACATATACATACATTCCATGACGGGCATAATTAGCTCGCTCACACAAAACGCGTTTTCCACGCTGTTTTTTGTAATGCATTTTGCTAAAAAGGCTGTGTCTATACATGGTCTATATATGGTCTTGGTCTGTGATATCAAAGTTATTCCATTTAGGTGAAGCTGGAAATAAATAAATAAATAAATATTGTAGGACATTCTACACAACGCTATCTAAACCCAAAGTAAGTATAACTTAACTAGCTTGTGTTATGGGTTCCAGAATGCGGATAAACATACTTAGATACATTTTTTTTTCGTAAATACATACATATTATACATAGAAACACCCAGACCAATGCAAATATTCATATCTATGCACACAAATATTTGCACTGAGGGGGGATCGAACCCGCTACATTAAAATCATGTCCAATAGAACCCATGGTAGCTTGTGTTCGGAGTGTTCAGACGTCGTTTCCGCGCCTGCACCGTCTAACATTGTCTGTAGGTATGATAATCTGTCAAATCTGTCTGTCAATCTGTCATCTGTATGTATAGTCAATCTGTCAAATCTATCAATCTGTCAATAAAATCGTTCCTCAGATAAATCGAGATTCAGGACTGACTACTGTTCTACAGTACGGGTCTAAGGCCCGTATTCTAGAATGACGCTCAACTCAAACTCGATTTACCTGAGGACAGATTGTATAGAACCAATGACATTTCATAACATAGACATGTCATATGCTTACAAATCAACGTAGAAAAATGTGCCGAACTTTTGGTGTATTAACTTTAGAGTAATAGTTCGTGCAGTGTCTTTAAACATACGACGGCATTTTCGTTATTTTTTTAAGTCACTGATGCTTCCGCTCAACGTCCGACCGGCGCCGCTCGGCACGCGGTACTAGACTAGAGGCAAACGTTCCAATTGACTCGTTTTCGGATCTTCACGATTTTCGCGCAATAACATATCTACTTCTTTTTATATAATATCTTTGTATAGAACTATAGACAATCTGTCTGACAGTGGGTCAAATCTGTGGAATCTGTGCATACCATCTTGCCTCAGGTAAATCGAGATTCAGCTGAGTGTGAGTGGCATTCTAGAATACGGGCCTTAGTGTGAATGGCGGCCAAAACAACTTCGAATAGCGTGAGCATTTCGCCGCCAGATGTAAACAGACCCTTATACAGCGTATAATAGTGAAGTAAATAAGCAGATCACACACAAAGGCTGCAATTTTGTGCCAGGAAGAACGGAGCGGGATTTCACTGCATTGTACCTAAAATAAAACCAATTTTAGAATTTCGTTCCTGCCAACTGTGTTTTAGAAAACTACGCTGATATATACCTATACCTATTCGCAACTACGTAGCGTATGTAATTTACAGATATATGAACAGATCAGTCGTTGCAATTTTGTATCAGATATTTCTACGAAGCAGGAGGAACGGAGCCAAATACTGTATTTTATAGGAAATTTTGTAAATTTCAGTTGAAGTTATGTACGACTGTAGTCTATCACGTAGGTAAGTACATTGCTACCAAAATATTTCTTCAACTTTCTTAAGCATCCTACATATTATGCGAATGTTGAGAACCTAAGTACTTACCTAATAGTAGGTATGTGGACACAGTTGCTCACAGCACGTGAATTCCGAACCTAAAATAAAATATAAAAATAAATATTAATAAAAAATTACACGGGGTACCTATATACTAACTGTTATGTCGAAATTTGTATTTATTTGTATTTGTATTGTGTATCTAAGTGACTAGAACCTGCGACCAGACCAAGACCAGGTGGCTTACCATAAGCTCTACAGGTCAGGCTAAACAGGTCAATATTGGCCGAGAAATGAACGGCTGTCATATTTCGTACTATGAACGCTATGTAAAGCAGGCGATACAGTGATTGTCTGGTCAGTGATCACGTGATTAACATTTCACCGGCTGACTCGCGCCGACTGGTAATAATTTCGTACCATGAAGTGGCTTTTGACATCTTCACGCAGAAAACCAAACTGCCGTATTGTCATAATGGTTGTCAAATTTGAAGGCGTTCAAGAGCACCTTTTATTGAACTGTTTTCTTCATTTTCATAATAAAAACCTAATAGTTTGTTAATTTGTGCAAAGATTAAGTTTTCTATATCCTTCAAGATTATTCTAAAAAACAAATCTCGTTATATTTGCATTATTTTAGATGTGTGATGAAGATGACATTATGAGAATTTTTAGAAGATGATTTTATTTGGTCGAGAACACGAAAAGAAAAGAAAATTCTAAGGAATATCGACTGGAGAGTGATAAAATCATTTGAAATGCCGGACGGAATGTATTTGCATCGATATAGACTGTCTAAAAAGTGTGTGCTTGAACTGTGCCGTGAAATAATACCATTTATGTTGCAACGTGAACATACTCGTAATACCAATAATATCATCACCTAACCATATTATAAATAAACTATATGTTTGTCTGAGTAACCTCCGCCGTCTCGGGCGATCTCTGCCTACCCTAATTTAACACAGAACATCACGTGAAAACTCGCAATGTGGTAGAAAAGGCGATAAAATTGTGCTCCTCAAAGTACGCTTTAGATGTCTCAGAACGTTCTACATTATGAAGCCATTATAGCAGCGGCTATTGTAAATGCTTATGTGAAATTAAATGTTGATTATATAATAAAGCTTTTAAATCCATCTACTTCCATACTTCATCCATACTATATACTATAATATCCATTAGTATATATATTAATCTATGATATCCATACTAATATTATAAATCCGATAATAACTCTGTCTGTCTGTCTGTTACACTTTGATACCTAAACCAATGAACCTATTTTGTTGTAATTTGGTACAGAGATAGATTCAACTTTGGGAGAGGACTTAGCTATGTTTGATCATAACCAACACCCACGCGGGTGGAGCCGCGGGCAACAGCTAGTATTTCTATATTTCTGTCTGTCTGTTTGTCTGTTACGCTTATACGCCTAAACCACTGAACTGATTTTGATGAAATTTGCTGATAATTTATATAAGAGCTAGGGAACGGACAGAGGCTACCTTTTATCACAAAAGGAGGGGTGAAAGGGGGGAGAAATTAGGGAAATAGGGGATGAAAGTTTGTGTAATACTTAGTACATCATTGAAGATATCCTGATGAAATAGATAGATTAGAATGTTTGGGAAATCTAAAGGTCAATGGCCCACTGAAAGAGCAGCGGCCAGGGTTTAGTACTAGAAATGATTGCGAGAAGGTTTGCGCGCCCGCGCGATGCCTGGCGATGCCGCGCTGCTCCTCCTTCGCCTTCAAATGACGATGATCTTTTTCTCCTGTAGGTAGATAAGATTCAAAATGGTTTGTAAAGTCCGACCAATAAAATAAAAAACCCGTACTGGGGGCGCCAAAAACATCTATGATATGACAACACCAAGTATAGTGATACACATGTAAAATGCCAATATTTTTTCAACACACTTGCTTATGAACAGGCTTTTATTTCCCCGCAATTAAGCACGGAATGACACCTAATATAAAACTGTGACTTTTTCATTGCTTCTTCTTCCTCCTAGCGTTATTCCCAGTCGCATCCGAAGCTTTCAGCTTGGAGTCTGGGGTCCGCTTTTACCAGTCATAGCTACAGATTTGGCTAGACCTCGATATTTTCCGTGAAGCGATTGCCACCTGACCTCCACGACCCAATGTTAACATTAGGCGATATCGAAGCTTTGCAGCTAGACCGTTGTTTTTGGACTTTTTAGGGCACCAACTACCCGTAACGACTGCCATAGATGTTCTTATGGCAACCGGGACCGACGGCTTAACGTGCTGTCCGAGGCACGACCAGACCAATGCAAATACCCATATTTAATGCACACAAATATTTGCACTGAGCGGGGATCGAACCCGCGCCTCCTGCGTAGCGGCCGCGTTCACTACCGCTACGCCACGGAGGCTGTCATGTTTATCATTGCTATTATTCACAAAAGTGAGTTATAGACTTCTTTTTTTTAATTTCATTGATTAAGTTGCTTTGTTCTTATATAAGGTTTTATTTTTATTTTTTATATACCTACTTGACGCGAGACAAATGTACATACGTTCATACTTAGTCTTAAGAAACCCTTTTATTTTTTGTAAACTGACGTCCTTAAAATGCCGCAGTGGAGTTTGTTGCGCCGTTTCTTCTCCATTAGCGCTTAGGAAGCGGTACTTAGTTTTAAGGAGTTTTTGACGTCAAAAAGCTGTAACAGTGTTGCACTATTTTGAGAAATAAAGACTTTGACTTTGACTTAAAAAAGTTTCGATACAAAAAAGATCGTGTCCAATATTACAAACGAATTAATATACCTATTGCTTGCTCATTTCATGCAGCTTCGTATTTTAAAAGATAATTTTAACTTGTAGTACGTGTTTAATATACAAAACTTTCACTAGAATGTATTTTTTTTTTCTCTGTTAAAAAGTTAAGTTTTTCTCTGTTAAGTTTTCTGGTTAAAATAGAAAAATAGACGCGGCGTGTTATACTGGTTACAAGGACTGGGCACAAATCAAAACACAGTAGTATCCGTATAATAGTTTACTGCTTGGAATGGTAAATACAAGTTAGACATACAGTTACATTACACTATGTACAGAACAGGGACCACGCGATATTGGTTTTCGGACTGCATAAAATTCTTGTATTTTATGCCTAACAGCACAGAGATCAAAATAATCGAGCATGATTTTCTTTTTTGCGTTAGGCTTATTTTTCTTAGGCGTAGAAAATACATTTGACGTTTGACCTTCTCTTCGTATTTTTATTACAGAAGATCGGGATATACCTAAAAATGTGAATAATAATTAGTCACAGTAAAATCAGTAGATTAGGCCAATTTCGGTTGCACGTACTCTATGATGTCTTACCCGTCATGTTGACAACAAGGTCCGTGATGTTATTTAGAGGAACAGAGTCCAATCCTTCCTACTTTTTATCCGACAAATACTTTGTTATATTATAAATTACTTTTCTTAACTGGCTTTTAATAGTTTTCGGCATATTACTATAGTTTTGTAGTTTTGTAGCGCTCTCAAACTCAACAACACGCACAATTGACACCACACTGACAGATGACCATAATGACATTGTATAGATTGTTACCATATGAAGAAATTAGTTCCAATAGTTTACCGCAATATGGCGAGGTATTTTATTTTCCTGGTCGGGCTTTAATACCTATAATAGATAAGATTCAAAGCCTGTTGACTGACAGGGACGGGATTGATCCTAATCTTTCATCGAATTAATAAATAATATAGTAGTGATCATTTAAAATAAATCATTTACTAATTTCATAACCGAATTTAAATACTTGGCAGTGTCGGACTCGTGGATAATTCTATGATCATATTTCGCTCGTAATCACCAACCGTATACCTACCTCTTTGAGAGTATGACCTTATTCTTATTTTATTCCATAAAAAACTAAAGTACTCACTGTCAAGTTTTTTTTTCTGGCGATTCCTTCATAAATTGTCATAATAAATTTCGTTCAAGAATAGTAACATCTTAATAACTTTTACAGTTGAGTATATAAAATGACTAAAAGAGTCCTCTACCTCTCAAATGATATTATAATGTACGTTGTTATTGAAGAAATCGAAATTTGTTCAAAGAACTTCATCATCGGCTATATATATTATATAAATAATATTTATTTGGTATATAAAACTCCTTTGGTAACGATTCCGAGAAGTATTTTAGAACGTTGATGGTGTGCCAAATTGATCAGAGACAATTTACGCGTGTCAGTATTCGGTACATTGCAGCTCAACCGAAGAGGTTCATGGTACCAATGGAAAAACTGCCAGGTTGGGTGCCAAGTTGAGCTGCCCTGCGCATGGCAGTTGAAGCAAAAGTTTATGGTAAGGCCCCAGAACTGAGTTGTACATTTTTCACCTATACATTTATCTGTAAGTTCACGAAATAGAAAAATAAATAAATATGTAGTACGTCTAAAATATAGGATGCTGGCGCTAACCGTACATAAAGGGTGTTACGTAGACACGTCTTTACCTATGTACCTATTTGCATCGCGCCTCTAGTTGTAGAGTAGTGAGCAGATCTAGAGATAGCGAAGCTTTTAACGATTTTTTTTTAAATTCAGTTTGGCAATAGTTTACATCTTTATTATACAAAAGGGAGGGACTATTGGTGACGATTCAGTAATCTTCATATAGAGGACACTCTACAGCTCAACCACTACATTATGCCTTTTTTTCGTGCAAAATCCCCAAGGATTCGGCCGGTAACAGTGTAAGCGCGCGGACGCGTGCCGATTGTCCTTGCAATTTATCGCTTTAAATTCTGTGATTGGTTGTAATTGGTGAAATTCGATTCCTTGTCACTCCAGTGATATTTTTACCTGACTACGACGCCCACTAGGCGGTCCTAGAGCGAGATACAAATAATCTCACAACTAACACTTTAAGTGATCTACGAAAAGTGAACTGTGATCGGGTGGGATTTGAACGCGGGGTCAGTGGTGGTGGTGGTCGACGTGACTCGGGTGCGTAACCAACGCGCCACCGCACACATAGCAACTCACTTCAAAATAGCTGTCTACTACGCTACGCATGGTCAATCCTTGTACGTCACTGATTGCTACATCGCTGCAGCGCTACGAGTGCCTACGGCGCACACTGGGGCAGCGTCATATAGGGACATGATATAAATTAAATTTTGAAAAGTGGTATTTTGATAAAACTAATGATGTTATAATAAACTTGACTATCGAGTGCATTCATTACTACCCTTTATAACAAAATATCAATTTATTTAGTACCAACAAATTGCACTCGAAGTAAGACGTAAAAGGAATTAAGAATATTGCAAATATTTACAATAATTTATTTATAGTCGATCGCGAAACGAATTAATTATGTCTAATATGGAGCATAGTGATAATGGTATGTAGAATATATTACACTATTAAAAGTTAATATTTAAACCCTACATAGGCTGTATGAAAAAAAAACAATATTTACACTATTTTTATATATTTTTTATATTTCTGCAATGAGTTCCTCATATATTTCACTAATATATAATAGGGTAACTACTATTTAATATAAAAGTAAAATAAAAAGTTGGGAACTCATTGCAGAAATATAAAAAATATATAAAAATAGTGTAAATATTGTTTTTTTTTTATACAGCCTATGTGGGGTTTAAATATTAACTTTTAATAGTGCAATATATTCTACATACCATTATCACTATGCTCCATATTACACATAATTAATTCGTTTCGCGATCCACTATAAATAAATTATTGTAAATATTTGCAATATTCTTAATTCCTTTTACGTCTTACTTCGAGTGCAATTTGTTGGTACTAAATAAATTGATATTTTGTTATAAAGGGTAGTAATGAATGCACTCGATAGTCAAGTTTATCATAACATCATTAGTTTTATCAAAATACCACTTTTCAAAATTTTATTCATAGCATGTCCCTATATGACGCTGCCCCAGTGTGCGGCGGGTTGACTACAGGCTACGCTAACGACATGCATCTTTAATATCGGTATCCGCTACGACACATTAAGTACAACTAAATATAGAACGAACGGCATCACTGCATTAGCTGACTACGGCCTGGCGGTTTATAATAACAAATAAATAATAACAACTGCAAGACGTAGACGATCACAAATTTACCTATTTATTAACGCTGAAACATGGCCAACGCTCAGCGAACACCACCTAAGAAGCAAAGCACACCTAGAGGTATTATACATCAAGCCCAAACCCAATCGGAGTCGGATACTAATGCCGCCTTATCAAAGAGTGACAGTGCTAATAATAAAAGGAGTAAGCGCCGCCAAGATACATCACCGCAGAGCGAACAATGCTTCGATATGCGGGAGCTGCAAGATACCCTAACAAATTTAGTCTCTGAAATCAAGGAAATCAAGGCGCAGAACACTCAAATAAAGAGGGCTAACGCAGAGATATGTAAATCAAATACAGAAATTGTGCAGTCCATTTCCTTTATAAATAGCAACTTTGAAGAGCTGCGAAGGGAAATAGAGGGGTTGAAGAGGGAACGCCAACAGCAGGGACGGTATATTGAAAGTTTGGAAAGGAAAATAAATGACCTACAACATAAATCGCGTTCCTCGAGCATCGAGGTGAGAAATATACCCTACAAAGATGTCGAGACCAGCTCGAGTCTGCAACAGATAGTCCGCAAAATTGGTGAAGTCGTGGGATTTAATATCTCTGCGTCAGATTTTCGAGACGTATATCGCCTGCCGGGCAAGACGGTTGATTCGGCTGCACCGCGGCCAGTGATAGCAGAACTTTCATCTGTACAAACAAAACAAACCCTAGTCTCTGCTGTACAATCTTTCAACAAAAATAAAAAATCAAAGGACGATAAAATAAACACGGAAACTATTGGAATACCTGGACAGCGACAGCCAATTTACATCTCTGAACAATTACCACCTAGTTCGAAAAAAATATTTTACATCGCACGCGACTTCGCAAAGAAAAATGATTATAGATTCTGCTGGGTTACCCATGGCAATATCTTTATTCGAAGGAGTGAAGGCGAGAAGCAAATTCTTGTAAGAGATGAGGCGTGCCTACTAGACCTTAAAACAAAGCTGTGACTGGCCGTGGCTCCCTATATAGTCATTGTTATCTTTTCTGTTTCTACCATTTCTACTACTGTCCTAATTGTAAATTATAATTATATAGCTTTTACTAAACTTACACACAAACAACTATACACTGATTCAAACACTCTCACATTGTCCTACACAACTCACAACACAAACCCTTACACCCAACACCGTAAACCATACACAATATATCATTCAATACATATTGTTTACACATTACCCACCAAAATTTACATATATCTGAAACACACCGATTACCGTATACTATATCCTACACTGAACTATATCTTGCAGTCAGTCAGCACCCTCATATTACTACACTATGACACATTATTTGAAAAAATCGAAGCAATACACCCACAGCAACATAATCTAGCTAGCTTCTATTCATCTCAATGGCTACTATAAATGAAATTAATTACGAACTTGATCAAAACAACGCAGATAGGGCAATCCTCTGCAACCCAGAAGAATGTCGGGATCATATTAACGCAATTGACAACAACATAAATATTTTTCATATAAATATTCGAAGCGTAAATAAGAATTTTAATAGCTTGCATACACTGATACACAGAACAAAAATTGATTTCGACGTCATAGTTTTGACTGAGTGCTGGATGTCTAAGGTTCACATCCTGTTAAAAACAATGCAAGAAAATACAACAATTATTCTGGACGTGTCCATCACAGATCATAAAGCAGTAGTATTGGCGATTTCTAAACTCAAAACTAAACAGATTACTAAAAATACTATCTCTAAACTAAACTATGAAGCAATTAAATTAGAATTGAATAAAACTGATTTTAGCGACATATTTACAATATCGGATGCCAACAAATCCACAAATTTATTTACCAAAAAAATTTCCACAATTATAGCTGATAACACTAAACAAATTAATATTGCAAAAAGGCGCAGACCAATTAAACCGTGGATGACTCCTGGACTCTTAAAATGTGTCAGGAACCGAGATAGATTGCATACCAAAGCCAGGAAGTCTCCTGACAATGTCATACTAAAGGTTACTTATACCCGCTATCGCAATTTCTGTAACAATTTGCTACGGAGACTTAAACATGCTCACGAAAAGAGTCAACTAGAAAAGTCAAAACGTAATCCTAGTGCACTTTGGAAAGTTATCAAAGAAATCACCAATACTAAAAAAACAACCACTAGTCCATCTGACTTACTTAACGTAGAGGGAAATTACAAAACATCTATAAATAGGGTATGCCACTTTTTTAGTACAATAGGCCAGAATATGGCAACACAAATAATATCCAAAACTGACACTCACAAAACCAATAAAACCACAGCAATTCAACAGACATCACTCAATTCGCTGGTTTTATTGGCAATTGATGAATCAGAAGTGGAATCTTGCATCCTGCAATTGCGATCAGATTGTGCAATAGGTTGGGATGGGATACCAGCCTTAGTCATAAAACAAAATTGTGACACACTAGTCCCACCGCTCTGTCACATATTCAACAACTGCTTAGAATCCGGCGTATTTCCGGATAATTTTAAAAAGGCTATAGTCCATCCAGTCTATAAGGGAGGGAGTAGGGGCTGTGTTGATAATTACAGACCCATATCAGTGCTGCCTTGTCTCTCCAAAATCCTGGAAACCCTACTAAACAGACGCCTGAGGTCATACTTAAATAAATTCAACATCATAGCTGATAACCAATATGGATTCAAACAAGGTGTTTCCACAGAAGATGCCGTCTTGGAGTTGACACAATTTGTTGCACAAAACTTGGACCGCAATGTAAAGTGTCTAGGAATATTCTTGGACCTCTCCAAGGCATTCGACACGGTCTCTGTTCCCTTACTTATAGATAAACTGGAGCGATTAGGTGTGCGGGGAGTGGCATTAAACATTTTCAAAGATTATCTCAAAAACCACAAACAAATGGTAAAAATTGATTCCTATCTCAGCGATGAAAGTACAATAACGTGCGGAGTCCCACAAGGGAGCATACTTTCTCCCACCTTGTTTCAAATTTATATGAACGACCTTTGCAAAATGGTACTCGACAAATCGAAGCTTTATGCATACGCTGACGATACTGCAATCCTGGTCTATGGTCCAACCTGGGAAGCAGTTAAAACAAACGCCGAATCTGTACTCACTAAAATAATGGAATGGCTAACACACAATCTGTTATCATTAAACTTAAAGAAAACTGCCTACATACCATTTTCAATACGACACATAAGTCAACCTCCAAAAACCTTTAGCATCATAGCTCACTCATGCACTAACACAACAACATGTACATGTTTTAACCTAACAAGAGCCGATACTGTGAAATATCTGGGTGTTCATATTGACGATGGTTTAAGATGGAACAAGCATATAGATACCCTTACAAACAGAATCATGCGATTAACACATGTTTTCAAATCCCTTCGGGGATCCGCCGACTTAGACACAATGAGAATGACATACTTTGCGCTCTGTCAGTCGATTATAGGATATTGCATAACCGTGTGGGGTGGCGCAAAGAAAACTGTTTTTCTTGGGGCTGAGAGAGCGCAAAGAGCCGTACTCAAGGTAATGATGAAGAAACCATACAGATACCCAACTGCACAACTATACGCTGACTGTAAAGTCCTTACTATCCGCCAACTCTATATGCTCCGATCGTCGCTAAGGACACATAATAGTCTTGGTGCATCAAACCCTAATAAACGCACGAACTTACCGACCAGTGTTTCACATAGAACAACATTCGCAAAGCATCAGTTCTATGTTATGGGTACATATATCTACAAAAATCTCCACAAGAACCTTGATATAAGGGATATAAACAACCATACACTGAAAGAAAAAGTAACAGATTGGCTTCTAAAACAGGACTACGATAGTACAGAGTTATTGCTGACATTCATCACCTAACACACACGCACACACACACACAGGCACACACACGCACACACGCGCACGCACACACACACACACATACACACACACACACACCCTTAACTTCACAACCATTGCAGACAAACATAAAAGCTCATACATGATTGCAGGGACCCTAATGCACGTACTAAAGTTCAAATACACGAAGTACCTAACATGATGTCCGATCACTGCTACCTATGTAACAGGTCCACCCTAGTGTGGGTAGCAGAGCTCAACATTTTCTGTATCCTGTGTAAACAAAATTGTATCCCTATATAACAATGTAAACCATTATTTGTGAAATAAATTATATTATTATTATTATTATATTCCCCGTTTGCTACTCAGCGGGGCAGATACGTCGGACTCGAACCGAATAAAACAGAACGCCGTCTCGGGTCTCAGATGCCGGGGTATAAGGTGGCTCATAACGTATTTTCCTCGCATCACGGTTGCCTCGTGGCCATCTTACTCGGGTGTACAAACCACGATGTCCCCATTTTCATCACACCGGCTCGGTCTGCTTCTGTTGGTTGACCGGCGGCGGGTTCACCTGTAACCGCAGGCCTTCATTTATCGAGAACAGAGGACGGCGAGCTACCTCCGACCTCTGAGTCCCCTGCACCCACTACGCAATACCTAAAAACCATCAAAATACAGATTCGGAATCATTTTATACCGGAATAAAAAAATGGTAAAATAACCTGCTTCGTTGGTTACTCTATCGTACACTACTCTATGTCAGAAGATGGCCCCAGTAACGAGGTATTCAGAGGCTGCCTTTCTATCGCTTTGAATATCGACAAGCCGTAGCACTCGAACATAATCACCACAACACGTGTAGGGCGAGCGTTGCGAATATAATTGAGGGATACCGTGGTGAGGGGGCTCGTTTTGTTATTATCTTGTTCGAGGATATTATTACGGTGGACTGGTGTATTACGTGGATTGTTATGATAAGGACTTACGGTTAGGAGGCTTGTATCTGTGTGAAATAAATATGAAAGGTGTTATTGTTTTTTGGTTGGAATTCAGCAGGTTTGTTTCAGATTTTGGTATAATGATAGGGGAGGAAACGACAGTTTCTATGCGTGGCGGTATTCGACTGCTACGCAGGGGGCGCGGGTTCATTTCAGTGCAAATATTTGCTTGAATATGTCTGTTTGTATTAGTCCGGGGTTTTCCGCACCTTAGAGAGCATGTTAAGCCGTTTGTCTCGGTTGTTATATCCCATAGATGTTCGTATAGCAATCTGAACCAACAGCGTCGGCTTAGTAGGCAAATCCAAAGTACGGAGGGTTTCAATGGAAGGGTATATCTGTCAATACTGTACTAACGATTCTGTGAAGTGAAATTGGAACTATACCCGTCACTTTCCCTTCAATAGTGTCAAGTCTTGCTAAATTTGATTTGCAATATTTTTTAAGCTATTGCATAGCTTCTATCGCGGGCCTTGAGCGTGGAGACCGAATCCAGAAATTCCGTAACGAAAAAAACCTAACACCCCGAAGCTCGCACGAATCGAGCCGAGCTGCTCCGAAGTAGCTCCGCGTAACGTAAGTAATTATACTTGCATAAGTTGATAAAAAATGCTATGCAATAGCTTTACCGCGGCAGTCCCCGAGTGCCACACGTCTTTTTTTTTTTTAATTTTGCTAAGGCGATAACCGTAAGTAGTTTGTATTTTCACCATATCGTTGGTTTTACTATAGCACGATTTGAAAATAAAATTAGGGCCACCCTATCTCTTTCTGTGGGTGTCCATAAGGCGACTAAGGGCTAGGGCTGTTCTCCATCCGATAGTAAACATACAGCCCAACCCAATATGTGCCCGCTTGACAGCAATAGACTCGCCCAATATTACGTGGGATCGACAATCATAGTTGGCGAAATGTGGATTATAATACCTCTGCCTACCCTTTACACCATCGGGATCACGGATAGCCCTCTCTGTAGGGGGTGCTTCGTGGCCGAGGAAACGGTTGCCCACGTAGTACTGGAATGCGAGGCAGTAGCCACCCAACGTTCTCAAATCCTCGGCATAGTGGGGTCGCTCCGCGAAGCCTGTGAAGCTCCCAGTAAGCTTCTGCGCTTCTGGGCGGAGTTAGGCTGGCTACTATAGCCAGCACTCTCCACGCACAATGGTCAAAAAAGGAGGCTAAGTGCGGAAAAAAGAGTCCCCTTTCCATTCCATTCCATTCCACCCCTTCAGGGATTTACAGGCGTGAGTATATGTATGTATGAAAATATAGAAGGGACGGTGTCGGCCTCTTTCAATAGGCTATTTGACAACATTAAAAATATACTACAAATTGTGGCCATCCTATTAGAAAATAACGTTAAAAGACCTACGAGACTACAATTTACTCTCAAATATGTGTATTTTATGAGAATTTCAAATATAAAAATGTTATATTTTGTTGATTTATTGTCTATGACAAAAACGCTCGTGATTGGTTAGAGCTCTGGGTGACGTCATTGCTACCAAAATATCTCCAGTTGTATGAGCTGTTTGTTTCGGTGTTATTATTTGCTTTTTCCTTGATTATCGCGAGTTTTATGGACATATTTTGTGATTAAGTTCGAAATGGATACAAATTTTGTGCGAGCCGATGATAACAGCAACTTACCTACAATAGAGTGACGTCACAAATCACACGCATCGCCATGTTTAAATATCCTAGCGTTTTTCGCGCACTTTTGAAAATTTAAACTTTAGCATTGATTTTTTAACATAATGCATTGTTTTTTTACAGAAATATTAATGTGATAATATGTTTATACTGTAATAAGCAATCATTTGAAATGGTTTTTGAAAATTAGTCAAATAGCCTATTCACGGTTATACTATACACATAATATATTTGCACTGAACCACCTCACCCACCTCACCCACCTCTGAAGTAGAAGCCAAAATTCTAGCACACCTCAGGGATCATCAACTTCCCTAATGATTATAAAGACTGGGATAACTATTCCCAGTGTTTGGGGAGTGTTCTGGCTGACCAATCAATCACTCTACACTCAAGCGATGCCCGACGTTGATGTATCTGTTCGTACTTTGGCCAAACTAAATTATTTAAGGCAGTAAGTCAGCTTCCGGGTCTTTATATGGATTGAGGTGGGCTAAAATGGCATTTAAGTTGTATGGTTTGCTAACAGAAATTAAAAATATTGAGTCTTCTTGTCTTTTACGTGGAGTGAAGTAGGGCAAATGGAATTTAAGTACTTATATGGTTTGCTAATAGTTTTAGGGAAATGAAATTTACCTTTGCATGGAGTAAAGTGTGAGAAAATTGAATTCAAGATTTATGGTTTTATAATTAGTAACTAGGTACATCCTAGGAAATCCATCCTAACTTTTAAATCCTGGGGAATGTAAAAAGGCGTGCAGATCTGTAATTTGAAGTGACGTGGCAAAATTGTAATTGATATAATATTGCTTTTGTAACATTCTCAGGGCAATTGTTCATACTTTCAGGAAAAGAACATGAAAAATAAAAAGGGAAAGGTTTAATGACTGTAGAGGACGCTCGTGTAGTGTGTAAGGATGGTAAATGTACGAGTAAAATTAGCAAATGTATGTAGGTATGTAAAAAACTAATGTAACGATAGTAAATTATCTGATTTAAAAAATCTGTTAACAAGTCCATCCCCATCGCATCTGTTTGTAAAATAAATCGGAACCGTTCTCAATTGAGTTAAAATGCAAGAAAATTAAATTTTCTTTTTACACTGTAAGTATTCTGTAGTATCATTCTTCAGAACATAGCCCCGAGCATTGCTGAGCGATGCTGCATCTAAGCAAAGAAAAAATGCTTGTATTTTTAAACGCTCTATTCTGTTCCGATGTTGCCTGTTGTAAAAAATAAGACAACAGTTTTTAGTTCGTGTTTTTGCTTGAAGCTGTAATTGTTTTAGAAATATTTAGTTATTTGAACGATTAAGCGCAAATTAATTATTACTTGTTTATTGTGAATTCAATAGTAAAATCTTATTCATTACCAGCTCGCTATGGGGCATGTTGAAAGTCCACTCATATGGCTGCGTAGATTTTTGGAGCCCATTCCTGTGGGAATGGGCTCCAAAAATCCATGGGAACCTATTCCCGGGATAAAAAGTAGCCTATGTGATATTCCAGACTATAATAATAAGCGCGGGCCTGGGGGTGACGGGTGGAGCCGCCTGTCACCCTAGCAGAAGCAGACCGCGGCGGCAGCACGCATTGCGTGCTTCTCCACACCGGAAGAGGGCCAGATCGAGGGTTGTCTATTGTTTAACCGAAGATTATATGCCATAATCATCATATTCCCGAATTTCATTTACCCGAATTTCATTTGCCCGAATGTTTTGTTTGACCTAAAAGACATAATATGACATACTTTTAATTGCCCGAAACTTAGATACCATAACATACGAGTGCCATACGTATTGTTTTACATATTTTCATTTGCCATAATAATTATTAGACACAATATTTAAACGCCATAATGATTATTAGACATAATATTTATACGCCATAATGATTATTAGACATAATATTTAAACGCCATAATGATTATTAGACATAATATTTTCTTCTTGCTCTTTCTGGCTGTCGATGTCGATGGGTGTGATGGGTGGATGGGTTAATGGTCATAGTTCTAACCTAACTCAAATGGCACCTAACCAAACTACTTCTGGGTGGTTTATAAAAAAATAACCACGAAGGGGATAGCGGGGTCTATTCGCTCGCTTCGCTCGCTCAAACGACCCCGCCATCCCCTTCTAACCTAACCTATCCGAGTCGGGGTGCCCTAAAGTCCCGATTGCATCCAGTTTCACCTGATATAACAACCGTTACACACTGTCACTGTTACACAATGTCGATGCCAGTTGATGTTATGGCATAATTATGATAATTATGGCATGTGATAATTATGGCATGTGATAGTTAGGGCATGTGATAATTATGGCATGTGATAATTAGGGCTTACAATGATTCTGACAAATGATGTTATGGTAAGTGACTTTATGGAAAACAAAGATTCTAGCACGTGATTAATATAGCAAATAAGAGTAGGGCAAATAAATATTATGTCTGTTAATATTATGGCTGTTGACTATTATGGCAAATGATATTAGGGTAGGGTTGCCATAAGTGTGAGGACCCAGACCGGGACATTTGAAGAAAAATTTAATAATAATAATAATAATAAAACTTTTATTACAAGGGAAGGGTTAATGGCAATAGGCTCGCCACCTATTACATTGGGACCTAAACATAAACGGCGAAATGTGGGTGCTAGCACCTCTGCCTACCCCTTCGGGGATAAAGGCGTGAGTTTATGTTATGTTATGTTATTACAACAACTTTTAACACTGCCATTAAACAAGCGTTAAACACCGGGCTTCCTATGTTTTCTGAAAGGCGAAAAATTATCAGAATTAACTTCTGATAATTGTACAAAATATTTTGACGAAATCAACATTAAGTTAAACATCATCTTCATGTAGACGTTTTCTCCCGATTGCATCCCTGGCCAAGATGACCCCGGAGCTCAGGGTCCGCCTTCCGGCTCTTCCTCCTCCACTTGTCACAATTTTTGGCGTATATCACTCTCCACGACGTCAAGCCAGGACTTCTTGGGCCTATCCCTTCTACCTGGACCCGGCAGGGGCGCCATTGTCAGGCATTTGCTACCCACGTATCCTGGCAGTTGCCGCAAGACGTGGCCGCACCAGCGAAGGCGGCTCTCTTGCATTTTATCTGCGATGTCATGGACATGAAGGCTGCCGCGGCCGCAAGAGTTCCTCACGCAGCATTTTTATCTCCGTGACATGCACGTGCTTACGCTCTTGCTCTCAGAACCATGTAAGAGGACAGGCTTAATGATCGTCTTATAGACCTGCCCCTTCAACCTGACTGGCATTTTGGGATCACCCGTGACGCCAGTCATTTCTCACTACCTGGCCCACGCGGAAGCAATGCGTGCCCAGATGTCGTAGTCGATTTCACTGGTCACATGAAATACAGATCCCAGGTACTTAAACCGAATCATCGCCTATGCGGACCGATGTGAAATCTGTCGAGTTTAACGCTAAACTTTCTGTCATCGCTACATTTAGCTTCATACCACCGTTCTCAAGCGCTTCCTTCCACACTTCCACGTGTTGCACCAATCTGCTCCTGTCCGCGTCCTTCAGCGCAATATCATCAGCATACATGAGCAACCACGGAGGCTGCTTATGTGGTTTTCTGATACTGTCCAACAAGACGTCTAATACCGAGCTGAACAAGTAAGGACTAAGGACGGATCCTTGGTGTACTCCGATGGTGATGGGGAAGGCTTTTGAGTCACCAAAAGCACTCCGAACCACGGAACCAGAATCATGATACATATCTTGGATGGTGTCAATGTAGGTCTCTACAGCCCACAGTACCCACTAGATCACCGCGCGAGGAACACAGTCGAAGGCCTTCTGCATGTCTAAGAATAGGCAGTGCAGGGGCGTGTTCTTCGCCCTGTATTTCCCCACCACAATTCTTAGGAAGAACACCGGATCAATGATCCCGTGCCCGGGACGAAACCCATACTGACACTCCGAGAGTGTACTCTCCTGTAGGATCCGGGAGTCGATTATCTGCTCATAGAGCTTCATGGTGTGGGACATTATCTTTATACCGCGGTTACTACCACACTCCTGCACCGATCCCTTGCCTTTGAATACTGGCGTAATGAAGCTCAGTCTCCACTGGCTCAGGATCTCACGGTGAGTTGTTGGCACTAGTCCTTGTTTCGGAAAGAGGTCTGGTGGATGCACCTCTTGCTGCTTATTCAGCATGTCGTTGGAAGTATGAGCGCCATCTGTCCTTCATCGCGTTTTTCTCGTAAAATCATTGGCCGCGGGGTCTTTATTACTCATTAACATATTCATGTATGGAAAAATATCAGCGCTTTCGTCGTTCTATCTACGTATTAATAGCCTAGCTACTTGGTCGCGTTTATTGTAGGTATATTACTGTTTACCAACCAAGTCCAGCTCTCTAATATAATACTAAAAATGTTTGACCGGGACAATTTGCTTATTGGCCGGGACGCCGGGACACTAGGCCTCAAACGGGGACATGTCCCGGCGTACGGGGACGTATGGCAACCCTATATTAGGGTAAATAAAATTCGGGCAAACGGCGGTATACCCAGATCGAGAGATATGGCCCTGGGTCGGCCGGGGTGCGAGGGATATGGCTACGACAATCTCACCTCCGGCAACTGACGGCCCACAGACGGCGTGCGTTTTAGTCGGTTCGAGTCCGACATAGCCTCATCCTCCGGTTCCGGCGGGGGAGGTATCCGTGGGGACTTTTCGCACGATAAAAAAAAGACTATAATAATAATAGTCAAATTATTTAACTCTGTACCAAAGTTCAGCCAGACCCGTGGAACCGTTAGAGCGTGATTGAATAATAAAAGTCTTTACAAAATTTCACATTATTTGAGATCCGATTCTCAGCACTCCATGGATTCACCGTGCGGTCGCCGGGTCCATAGCGTGATACAGAGAGGAACACCGTGACGGCGACTGGGACTTGCGACCCAGATGTAGGTTTAGGGTGGCCACCGCGTGATGCATCAGCGCTCACCTCCACCGTCAGTAGTGTCCCCCCCCCCCCCACCTATCCAAATATTAGAGTTTGTTCGTACGCGACTTCGTACGAGAGAGTTCTTTTTACCCCCTTAGGGGTGGAGTTTCGTAAAATTCGTTCTTAGCGGATGTCTGCACCATTATAAGAAACCTTCATGCCAAATTACAAGTTTATAGATGTTATAGTTTCTGAGATTTTGTGATTAGTCAGTCAGTGGTATTTCGCCTTTATTTAAGTAGGTATCTACTTACCGCGGCTCCGCCCGCGTGAATGTCAGTTATCGCGACCAAACGTAGCCTATGTGTTATTCTGATGTATAAGCTATATTATTGTAAAGTTTCATTAAAATCAATACAGTAGTTTTTTCGTGAAACAGTAACAAACATCCATCCATACTTACAATAAGTAGGATATAGATAGTAGGATACTTGTAGGCTAGTAAGATCGGTAGCCTGCAGGTAGCATGTCCATAAAACATCTTCATAAACTACGAAAAATGAATCATATATCGATACTAGCTGCCCCGGCGAACTTCGTACCGCCATATTTTCGGCCCGCGTGGTATTCAAATCCCGTTTCCGCTGCACCCTTATCACTTAGGGGTATGAAAAATAGATGTTGGCCGATTCTCAGGACCTACTCAATATGCTCACAAAAATTCATGAGAATCGGTCAAGCCGTTTCGGAGGAGTACGGGAACGAACATTGTGACACGAGAATTTTATATATAAGATAAACCTTAAATAAAGTACCTAGTCTTGTACCCAATATCAATAACTCACGCTTGGCACTTCGTAAATATAGCGAATGCGAATGGCCCGCATAAATTGATGGCAACCCCAATATTTGGTGCAAGTGCAACACGAAACTGCGCTTCCGAGTTATTTACACTGGCAACATGCACTGAATGATGGTGGCGCTATTGTGTTGGGTGTCGAGTAGTTGAACTAGATGACATTGTTTACAATAGAATTACAAAAAATATAGATAATCAACATAATTTTTTTTTGTTCATTCCCGCCTCACCCAGGAATCGTGACACAAGTTATATAATCCTTCGCTGCGTCTATGCCATTTGGAAAATCCAGATTAAAAAAAAAGAAAAAAAAAAGAATAATAATCATTACATATCAGTAAAAAATAAATTCAAGATCTCAGAAACAAAGCTGCACTTTGCTTGTAAGAGGCACTTACTTACATACGAAAAATATTATTGCCTTAATCTATTACCACAGCTATTACTTTCGATCGGGTTACGTTAGGAGCAGTGCATACATCAGACGAGCGAATGCTCAATCTATTCCCTCTACGGCAAAGAACATTCTTTCATTGTTCTTTCTTTTGTAAATGCTGAAAACAAAGTTAAGTATACTAAAATAATAAGGTACAATGCTCTTTGCTCATCTGGTCTAAATCCACCTTTAGAAGTCCGTATGGATACACAGTTGCAATGTCCTTTGACTCAAAGGAATTCAGATCAAGCTATCAAGGCTAAGGATAAGACATATTCCTCGTACCTCGACTGACTCCGGGTCGGGCCATCTCTGGTTTCAAGATAGCCCCCTCGGTCGAGAGAACTACGGTGTCCCTATCTTGCCCCCTTGAGCGTCGGCCTACTTCTGCTAGGGTGACAGGCGCCTCCGCCTGCAACCCCCAGACCTGCGCTCATGGAGGACGAAGGTTGTCGAGAGACCTCCGACGTCATATGCATATACCCTAACCAGCAAAGGGATCGTATTGGTAAAGTATTCACTTAAGTTTATTGCAGAAATATCAATTTTATTTAATAGCTGATGGATGCTTTACGAGTTCCAACTCGTTATCGGACTTATTGGTCGGTTACACGCATCGTTATTGTAGTTAAACACGCTATTTACGGGCTTTACTTTGAGAAAATGGTCTTTTAAAACATTTTTTATACAGCTGCCTAAAAAATGTGTAGTGTTTACAGGGTTCATAATATATGTATGTGAGTTTTATTATTTCACCATAATTTTCAAATGTTTGAAAGAATATGAATGTATTCTCATATTAGAATTATCACATTTTCCTGAGCGATAATGACTATAAATTTTAACTTTTAAATATTTTTTGGCGGGACAGTCATATTCAAATGCGACATGTACAAAATGCGACTAATGCGTTTGGACGAATTGCGATTTGGACAAAACGTTACGAAAGGTTACATTTTTATATTTCTTGCATACCTACTATAATCTACTTTTTTATTTCTACTGTACTAATAGGTACACTGAGGTCAGTTGATGTATAATTTCAGAGTGAAACGACGGTATTTCGTGGAAGAAACTGGGAGTATTGTATATATTTGCCCACACAAATAATGTCCATAACCGTCCTTCAGCTTTCATCCTTCCTTAGTCCTTATTTATTTTAAAGAATAAACTCTTTAAACAATGTCCAATAATATCCGATTGTAAACTAGATATAAGATTGTTGAAGAGCAACAAGCGCTTGAAAGCTTTTCACGAAAATCTAAAGTTTGGACGTGACAAACGATGCTAGACGCCACAACAGGTGTTATATTGAAAAATCTTGCTCAACACAATTTGTACCTTATTTTTTAAATGTTAAAGTTGTTTGTTGGATGTGCAAAAATATTATTTGATCCATTGTTTTGCTTTTTTCTGACCATGGCTTTGTTCTATTGGTTTTAATATAGTACGTATTAGGTTTCGCGGTTGAAAATATTTTGATACACTTTTAATGTGTATGTAGGTTTTTGGGAAGACTTTATCATCATTCTCTGAGCCTTTTGAGCCTTTTCCCAACTCAGTTGAGCGGCCTTACCACAAACCTTAAAACAGTTCAATAATTGAACTGCTGTCATTCTACCAACTGCAAATGTCACTTTGTAATGTCATATAAATATATAGGAATACAAAGGGATTACAAAGTAACATTTGCAGTTGGTAGAATGACAGCAGTTCAATTTATTGACCTGTTTTAAGAGTTCATGGTATGGGCCGAGGTCGGCTTTCCAGACCTCTAGGGTAGCCGTAAAAAGTCCGGACATTTTCCGATATTTTCCGTGAAGCGACTGCCACCTGACTGCCATAATCAATTAGTCGGACTTTTTACGACGGCCTTACATGTTTGTATACCAGGACTAACGGCTTCACGTGCTCTCCGAGGCACCGAAATACCCAGACCAATGCAAATAGACATATTCATGGATACATGCCCTGAGCGGGCATCGAACCTGCGCTCCTTACGTGGCAGTCGCATTTACTACCACCACGCCTCACAGGCCATCATCAGCATCGATGCAGCATCAGCTATTAACTAGTAAAATAAAGGTTTTTAAATTATTCATGGAAAATTATCTTATATTCCGAAGTTTGTCTTTCAGGTAGGTATAATATCTGTTTCCACATTACCATAGCAGCTGGCGTATCTATGATGTTTAAAATTATAATCTATGATGGAACTCCGCAAGATATAGTGTCCATGAATTATTCAACAGGTTGGAGCAGTGTATACCGTTTCCGGTTCAGTACGAAGCAGACGCCGGAACTACGGACATCTTGCGATAGTTGTGTTTAGAAGAAATATTGCCTCTAATAGATTCATTGACAGTGGTTTAGGAAGCAAATACTGTACGATGTTTTTTTTTGTTTTGCTAAATAATCTTACTATGTTTTGATTTTGTATTTGTGGTTTTGTGGAAATAGATATTTGCCTCATTGGTTTCAGTTTGTTTTATAATCGGCCACCTCACCTATAGCACAGAATAAATAATAGTACTACTTGCCTTTAAGCAAATTACTACTTGCCTATACGCAAAGTCTCGAGAGTCACTATACTATTACAGATACCAATAATACACCTGTTTGAATTAAAAACTTCTTTATGCGCATTGAGCACTTTTTGGTGAAGTACCAGAATACCTTTTACAAAAGTAATTTGTGGGACTTTGTGCCGAAAGAAGTGAAAACAGTCTGTAGGTATAACAGAAAAAAATATACAGACTATTTTTACTTCTTTCGGCACTCCCAGAGTCCCACAATTTCTTTTTCTCGTCTGTAATTTTTTTAATTATCCTAAGAAAAAAGAGCGGACTTAAGAGGGGTCCCCTCATAAAAAGTAAGTAAAACAAATCGCAGGTGTTTACAAAGTATTAAACAGGCAATCAAACTAATTACCCAAACGTACCTATGTAATTATATTTATGTAACTTTTTAGTAGCTTTCAAACCCCTACTACAGGTAACTGTATTCTAAAGAGTCGTTAACTATACTGTGTATCGATATCTGTATTACAAATTGAAAAGAATGAATGAGTATCAAGTGCTGAAAGTCGTGTGAGGTCTTTCATCGAACGCGTCACTGAAATATTATTATTTGTCATAAGGACCTTTTTTTATTGTGTGAAAAATCCCCACGGATACCTCCCCCGCTGGAGCCGGTGGGGGAGGTTATATCGGATTCGAACCGACTAAAATGCACGCTGTCTGTGAGCAGTCGTGAGATTATCGTAGATCGTATCCACGGAGGACAGAATATGAATCATTTCCTTCTCCATGATCGTATTGTATCCCACGCACACCGGTCTTTTTTTGACATACCTATGCATTTGCAAGACATTGGTTGAATTATTTTGAAATTCAGGCGCCATACTAGATATTTATTTGCACATATTTTGAAGCATTCATTGTGCAATTTCTTACAATTTCGAATTTGATTGGAAGAAAATAAAACTTTAGCTTAGTTAATGTTTTTTTTATGTAGTTCAATAGTTAACTACAATAGAAAGACCATGATAGGTGAATATGAATGATCATTTGGCACAACAACCCTTTAATGTGCAAAGTTTTGGATTAATTGCGCGATACAATTTGTTTTAGTGCTTATTACCTGCTTTGATTGTCGGAAACAGGTCTCATTCAGTAACGAAAATGCAAAATTTCAGCCATTGTTTTTTTTTTAATTCCGTAGAAAAATAATGCACAGAGGCGGACTTAGGTATAATAGTCTATTATATCATATCAATCCGCGCAAGCTAAAGTCTCGTTTCTCTCGGGACTTCGGACCAAAATATACGCCGCCATCAATGCTTGTAATTATTTACACACATACACATAATCACGCCTGTAAACCACCGAAGGGGTAGGCAGAGGTGTATTAACACCCACATTTCGCCAACTACGATTTTCTGTCCCACGTAATAGGGGGCGAGCCTATTGCCGTCTAGCGGGCACTTTGTAATGGGCTGTATGTTTACTGTCGGATGGAGAACAGCCCTTTCCCTTAGTTGCTTTTAACGACACCCACAGGAAGAGATGGGGTAGCCCTATTATTGTCCACCGGTAACCAACACGGCAATTAATTACTTCAAACGAGTAATTTCATGAATTACTCTTTACACACATAAAATACAGGCTCAGAAGCCGGTCCTAGACGCAGGTGTAAGTTAGTCTGTGAGCAGCTCTCAATAAATTTAGGGAGCAGATATATCTAAAACAATTGGAACGAAGCCGTGAGATATGACTACGACTTGTAGGGGTTGGAGAAATTATTAATGGCACACCCACATCCCCATACAAGGTGTTCATGTGTTTATTCATATAACTAAAATAGATATCATGAAAGAACAATGCCCACTTTTCACCTGTCTGATCAGAATAAGCAATTTGCCCGTATTGCCTAGATAATTAGCTCATAAAATAGCATATTTTTTTCTATTTTTAACAAAAAAACTTAGAAAGAAAGTGTTAGGCTAGAAAATCAGATATCAGTTTTTTAATGATAATCAAAATGATCAGCAATATATCAATCTGCGTAAGACGAAATTCACCATCTTAAAGCAGAAACCATAGACGGAAAATATTCTCTACTCTCTGTCACGTTGTGATTATATTCTCTTTATGCTTCGTTTACATACTCGCGGCAGAGCGAGGGAAGTGGCGAGAGAAGTGGGCAGGGACGTGGTGTGAATGTTATATTCGTCATGCCGCGAGTAGTGCCGCGTATGTTGCTGCGAGTGTCGGCTTGGCAGCGCGAGAAGGAGCGGCAATACTAGCGCGATGAAGCATTCACATACTCGCGTCGCGCACACTTCGCATCGAGCGCTCGTTGTGTACGCGCGTGTCACAGTCACAGGATTACTTCGAATTTATTATCATTACAATGACGCAACCAATCGAATGGTCCAACGAAAAATCAATAGAATTTATTGAAATGCTTGCTACGGATCTAATTAAATAATATAGGTAATACATATGTATATAAAAGATAGGTAGGTAGGTACCTACCTACCAAACTAGAATAGGTAGATAGGTAGGTAGGACCTACCTACCAAATTAAAATAGGTAGGTAGGTAGGTAGTACCTACCAAATTAGCCTGATTACCTACCAAATTAAAATAGGTAGGTACCATTATACCTACCAAATAGGTAGGTAGGGTACCTACCAAATTAGAATAGGTAGGTAGGTAGGTACCTACCTACCAAACTAGAATAGGTAGGTACCTACCTACCAACCTATTTGGTAGGTAATCAGGCTAATTTGGTAGGTACTACCTACCTACCTACCTTTTTTAATTTGGTAGGTAATTAGGCTAATTTGGTAGGTAGGTACCTACCTACCTACCTATTCTAATTTGGTAGGTAACCTACTTACCAAATTAGCCTAATTACCTACCTACCTATTTTAATTTGGTAGGTAGGTAGGTACCTCTACCTACTAAATTAGAATAGGTAGGTACCTACCTACCAAATTAGCCTAAGTATACCGACCAAACAGGTAGCTAGGGTACCTACCAAATTAGAATAGGTAGGTAGGTAGGTACCTACCTACCAAATTAGAATAGGTAGGTAGGTAGGTACCTACCTACCAAACTAGAATAGGTAGGTAGGTAGGTACCTACCTACCAAACTAGAATAGGTAGGTAGGTAGGTAACTACCTACCAAACTAGAATAGGTATGTAGGTAGGTACCTACCTACCTACCTATTTGGTAGGTAATCAGGCTAATTTGGTAGGTACTACCTACCTAACTACCTATTTTAATTTGGTAGGTAATTAGGCTAATTTGGTAGGTAGGTACCTACCTACCTACCTATTCTAATTTGGTAGGTAACCTACTTACCAAATTAGCCTAATTTACCTACCTACCTATTTTAATTTGGTAGGTAGGTAGGTACCTCTACCTACTAAATTAGAATAGGTAGGTAGGTAGGTACCTACCTACCAAATTAGCCTACCTACCTATTTTAATTTGGTAGGTAATTAGGCTAATTTGGTAGGTAGGTACCTACCTGCCAAAGTAGAATAGGTAGGTAGGTAGGTATCTACCTACCAAATTAGCCTATACCTACCAAATTAGAATAGGTAGGTAGGTAGGTACAGTAAGCTTCAGAGAAAAGGGACCCCCCTTGATAATGACATGAAAGCATTGAAGTTTTTTGAAACTTTGTGTAAATGTCATGTTGGTCTAGTGGTTATGACCTATGCTTTGTGAATACGTAACCGGGGGTTCAAATCCTCGGACACAAAGTTCTTTTTTTATTTCGTATAATTATTTTTTTATTCTCATAAGCACTTTTGTAAATTATTATTTAAGGAATCAAATTTTATAGTAGGTATGAGGTTTGTAAGAAAAGATAGGCTTGTTGTATAAACAATATTAATTTATTTCTCGAATTACATTTCTAGGACTACATGGAGTCCATTTCCTGGTTGAGTATACAGTTTTTCTATCTGAGTTAAATTGGGGTTACTTATTTTTAGATTTACTTATTTTTAGAACGTAAATTTATTGACAAAACACAATACCCTAAGTATAAAATGTTTACTTCACTTAGGGTCTAAGTGAAGTATAAAATGTTTAATATTACACATAGTTCTAGAAACATAACTACAATATTTATTTACTTATTTATTTAAAGTTGCAAACATTAATTTTTTACACTCTGTATAATCTTTGAATATAAAAGAATGGTTGAAAAATGAAATGTTATTTATGTCTGTGAATCACAAAGAAAGAACCAACATGCTAAACTATAACAGTATTGTATAGCAATATACATCTTCCTCTTTGATCACATTTTCTGATAAGTAACCCTTTTAACACAACATTAGAAAAATATGTGAGGTCAGATGGTGCATCGTTAACACATTAGAAGATTACTAAACTTGTAAACAAGAGTAATAGGATTAGGTATTAATAATAATATAATATTATCTGACCCCACAAATTTTTTATAGGATTAAGATCCGGGCTTTTAGGCGGCCACTCAAACACCGTTATATCTTCTTGTGCATTTAGCCAGTCTTGCACAATTCGGGATGCACTAAAAGGTTATCCTGAACCAGGTAAATTTGTCCTTCTGGATATGCGACCCGCACTGATTATGCGCAGCATTACGTCTTTCAACACTTCAAGGCATCGCTCACTGTTCATTTCCACTAGCTCGCCTGGGCCCATTTATGACATCCATCTCCTTCCAGTAACCTAAAATAATAAACCTTTTCAAATCTGTTTTTTTTTGTGATTTTATTTTAAAGAATATTATTATAATCATTTACTTACCTACCTTATGTTAACCGCCCGCTTGTTCTTAAGTCTTATACGTTTTTAGGGTTGAAGGGTGCCACTGAGTGAACTTCCACAATATCATGGTGCCGTTCTGATTCATGAGTGTAAGCAACTGGGCGAGGTCCTTGGCGTTCAGATTTTATATCAGCCGTCGCTTGATACCTTCGAATCCATCTACGCACTGTATTTCTCTGTAATGAAAATGATAATAAATAAAAGAAACTCCAAAAATCTAACTTGTAAATGAAAATGTAACATGATTAAGCATTAAATAGGTATATAATATCTATATTTTTATCGTAACTCTTACCGTTATGCCTCTATTCTTGCTTCCAGAGAATAACAATTTTAGCTTTCAAAAATGTTGTTATTCGAACCATACTTTCAATTTACTCAAAAAACTGATCAACAACTTAATAAATTGAATAATATTACGAGGAGGATTAACACCAATGCAAATTACCACGAATTATAAAGTTACCTTCAATCACAGTTTAGTAAATAAGACAAAGAAGTATTCTAATTGCAACCTTAGCGCGCTGTCACAGATATTAAAATACTATAGCCGCAGAGAGCTCATACAGCAGATAAGTTTTTGAAGTAAAAAACAAAATGACGGTAGTGCAACAAGCTGTATCAAGCGTAATCTATTGAACTAAACGAGAAATCTATACTATTTTCAACCTTATCTTTTAGTCAATTGAGCAGTTATTATTATCACATATGGTGTAGTTGAAATTTGAACCTTAAAGTCTACAAAATAACACCGTAATCAACTTTGTTCGATAATAGGAATAGGTAATGTAATTCATATTTTCGCCATTATTATCAAGTGAACCGTAGCCTAGTGGAGTAAGGCGCGGTCTAAGTAATCGGCTGGCGCTGGAGATGCGGGTTCGTATCCTCAAACGGCACATAAATTAATGTGGCATCTTTTTGTGAGTATGTTGTATCTTGGTATACAATTGAGCCGAAAGACGAAAAATATCAGAAAATTACAAATATGAACATGCAAATAAAAGGCAAATGAAGCTGTTTGCAGCTCAGCGACGATCGCATCGCGTGACGTCATTCGTGAGTCATGTGACGCGGCCGGCGCGCGGCGCAGGCGGCCATATTCTTTAAGTATTGAGGGGGTCTGTTTTCTCTGACGCTGACTGTACCTACCTACCAAATTAGAATAGGTAGGTAGGTAGGTAGCTACCTACCAAACTAGAATAGGTAGGTAGGTGGGTACCTACCTACCAAATTAGCCTAATTACCTACCAAATTAAAATAGGTAGGTAGGTAGGTACCTACCTACCTACCAAATTAGCCTGATTACCTACTAGCTAAGTATCTAAGTAGATAGCCTAGCCTAATAAAATGCCTATACTGCATTCGGTTAGGTGTCCACTTAACTAAAATCGTCCATCTCCATCGCAAGGCGAATACTGTATGCGGGGCAACGCGATGAACATCGCGATGATGCGAGTGTTGGGCAACGCGATGAACATCGCGATGATGCGAGTGTTTGAATGCTAGGGCATTATTCGCGTGAATATTGCCGGCAAGGCGATGAGCAATGCGAGCGGCAGTATGTAAACGCGGGGTTAGAGATGTTACAATCGGGACTATTTAGAATAGTCGTATTAATGAACAAATGACTTGACAGATATTACGTTATTCTTCCTGTTACCCAATAGGACAAACATTAGTCACACACACACACACACACATACACACTTAATCACGCCTTTATCCCCGGAGGGTTAGGCAGAGGTGAATGAACACTCACATTTCACTAAATCATTGTATTGGGTCCCGCGTAATAGGGGGTGAGCCTATTGCAGTAAATAATAGTGGCTGTTTGCACTACTTTTCAATCAAACGACTACGTCCAGTTATTCAATATAATGTAAATGTTATAGGCAATGTGTATAATGCAGGCATTCTATACAATACCTAGGAAATGTATAGAATGCCGGGGTCGTTCAGGCAATGTATGAAATGATATTCAATGTTTAAACTATTTTACACTTTGCCTAGGAAATGTATAGAATACCTAGGCATTGTATAGAATGCCGGTCGAAGCATAGGTAATGTATGTAATCTATTTTTCTTCTCTATGATTTAGTTAGATACTAATCTTTTGAGAGCTAATCCTAATTTCAACTTCCACCAGCGAAAGTGCTGATAAGACATGACTATTGTGTTCTATTGGTAGGTATGGCTAAGTACCTACGTGTTTTTTGCGTAGAATGTTTCTCACATAGCAGTGAAAGCAAAGCTGCACATTCCGACTTGGATAGATTAGGTTAGAAGGTAAATGCGGGAGCGGAGCGGAGCTCCCGCATTAGCCTTTGTGGTTATTTTTTTTATTACCATGCAGAATTTCTATAGGCCACGGCAACCACTCTCTTACCATCATCCCTGTGCTTGTCAGCCACCTAACCTGATGGAAAGAGAGTTGTTACCGTGGCCTATAGAGATCTGCATGGTTAAAAAAAATTACCATGAACCTAACTTCTAACCTAATCTATCCAAGTCGGAGTAAACAGTTTTTCTTTCAGCAGTAATATCCATTTTTCAAATCCATAGGGGGCTTCTTAAGGGATCGCAAATAAATGACGCTTTGTTAATCTATTAGGTACTTTGTTTGCTAGCAGTACTTATTTATTAAGGTGAGACGAATTTTCGCACATGAAATATCATTTTAAAGAGACGAATTTACAACAACCCGTCCAATAAACACATTGCCTGATGCGCTTCTGGCATTTAATACAATACCTAGGCAATGTATGAAATTAATCGTATTATACACATTGCCTGAACGTTTTAGGCAATGTATAGAATGCCTAGGCATTCTATACAATGCCGGATTATACACATTGCCTATAACATAAATACGAAATAGTGACCAACTTTTCCTTCATACTTTAACAGGCTTAGGATTAACACACGCACATAGATTATAATGGGTGTGTAACGGTTGATATAATAACAAAAAATCTAACGTTCACTTGACATAATTTCACTTAATATAATTTTGTTTAATATAACGATCAGTTGTCATAATGAATTGTAGTTATAATTTCATTTTACCTAATTTCTTTTGATATACTGAACATTTCTTATAATGCACATTTGACATAATATTCATTTAGTATATTATTCATTTACTATAATATTCATAATCACTAAGTAACTTTTAATATAATTTAGAATATCTGATACGATTTTAAACGCCTGCTAACTCCACGCTTTATACCCTATACATCAGCCACATCCAACTATTGTTACCAGGAGGATCTGGATACAATTTGGACTTTAGGGCACCCTGACTCGGATAGGTTAGGTTAGAAGGGGATGGCGGGGTCTACGACCCCGCCATTCCCTTCGTGGTTATTTTTTTTATAAACCAACCAGAAGTAGGAGTCCCGCGAAGCGGGGCTCCGTCGACCAATTAGGTCAAAAGAACATTAGGTTAAATGAACGTTATATTAAAAGAATATTATGCATTTTGAAAATTATATAATATGAACTTTATACTAAATGTTATTATATCAAAGGAAGATTATAACATATAAAACATTAGATCATAGTCATAGTAGTATCGTCATCGTCATCGTCATCGTCATCGTCATCGTCATCGTCATCGTCATCGTCATCGTCATCGTCATCGTCATCGTCATCGTCATCGTCATCATCATCATCATCAACACGCCCCTGGTGTTGCACGAGTCCAAAGGCCACGGTAACCACTTTCCATCAGGTGGGCCGTGGGCTTGTCTGCCACCTAAGTGGTATAAAAAAAATCTTAGCCTGATAAAGGTTTAATCAAATACATAATCAAACTAGCCTAAATCTTATCAAGACAACAATAAACATGAAATATCGCGCTTACACACAACACAAATCGAAACTTTGAATGCATCGATCGAGCTCTTTATGGCAAAATAGATCTTAACGGTTTAGTCATAGAGGATAATTTCGCACGAACTAACACTCGCGCCATAAGCCATAAAGTTCCCGAAGCTCGTCGCCGCACCGCTCCGGCCGCTCGCCGCTACATTGTTGCCAAGTATGTACTTTTACCTAATCCGATCCGACGCGATGGTTAAAATATTAGATCAAATATTATAACGTTTGCCTGATTGAATAAATATTAGTAGCAAAGTATTATTTTGTAATAATAGGTGATTTTATCAGCTACCTAATATAACGAACACTCCTAGTCACAACGCGTACACCCCCGCCCGCTTCGCCAACGGGGCTGCAGCTCCGTCGTGTGTGCGTTGCGTCGACGCAGCGCGCCGTGTGGACACTATGATTATTTGTATGTAGAACGACGCGACGCAGTGGCACAGTGCTGCGTCGACGCAACGCAACGCAACGCGCCGTGTGGACTGGCCCTAACCTTTTAGAAAAGTCGGAAGACAGACCCTGGGCTCTAAGATTCCTGCCTTCAATTCAAAACACAACATTATTTTGACGATGATTATAATAAGAGAACACATACATTATAAAAATAAAAAAATAGACGAATAAAAATACCAATTGTAATGAATAAAATGTAAGGTTGTATTATTAATATTCATTTTTGACTTTTCATATTGTCATTTCTGTAATAGCAATAAAGTTAAAAAGTATTTTATTTAGTTATTGTTGAATGCAAAAATTCCCTCAGCCTCAGTGGCATGGCAGTAGTGAACTCGAATGCTACGCAGGAGGCGCGGGTTCGATTGCCGCTCAGTGCAAATATTTGCATGCATGAATATGTCTACTTGCATTGACCTGGGTCATGGTATCTCCGTGCCTTGGAGAGCACGTTAAGCCGTCAGTACCAGTTATCATACGAACATCTAATGGCAGTCGTTAGGGGTAGTTAGAGCCCTATAAATCCAACAACTAGTCTACACAATACTTTAATGTCGCCAATGGGTTTTGGAGGTCAGATGGCAGTTGCTTCACCGAAAATATGTAAGTTCAGCCGCGTCATGGTAGTACTGGAAGAGGTGGACCCCGGACTCTGAAGCAAGGCCGTGAGTGTAACCAGAATGAATGCAAGGCTGATGATGATGATGACAAAAATTGCAAACAGTAAATTGTATGTTGAAAGCTCATTTAATCACTGAATATGAGCATATGACATGAAATAAATCTAAATTATTACCTATATCTTGTTAATCTTGACTGTGAAGAATTAACTTTTGATAATATGAGATCGTCATCATTCTAGCGTTAGACCCGGTCGCACCCGCGTATACGTAAAATGTATGTCAGAACACGATTATTGGTTGTTAGAGGTCCATTACACGCTAGGTTTTGCCATGGTTTAACCATCAATCACGCCGTGAGTGACCAATAACATAACGTCTAATAACCGATTGACCAATAATATTCATGATTGACGGCATGATGCATGACGTTTGCATGAGCGTGTAATGGACCCCTTAAGTTTTTTGACACTGTCACACAGTTCATTAGTCAAAGCACAGATAAATAAATACTTTACCTACACGTTTTAATACCTTGAATATACATTTTTCTGTCTAAAGATTTAAACCATTATTGGTTTTATGGTTTTAAAGATGCAGTATCTATTCATCAATGATACCAGTACAGTAATACGATAGCATTTTAAAAATGTAATGACAGGGCAACGGATGTATGGAAAGTGGGCATCATTCTTTCAAACTTATTTTTAAAAAACATCATCACGACTTATTTTTAAAAACATCATGGAAGGAAAGAGGAAAAGAGGCAGACCAAGAGGAACGTTTATGGCACAGAAAAAGGAAAAGATACAAGTTGCGTCGTACCAGGAGGTCAAGGGTTTGGCGGAGGAGAGAGAAGAGTGGCGATTACTCAACCACAAGAGCGCTGCTCTTAAGTTTATAGAGAGAGAGAGAGAGAGAGAGAGAGAGAGAGAGAGAGAGAGAGAGAGAGAGAGAGAGAGAGAGGAAGAAATTTCAAAGCAAATCAGCTAACTATTCATATCTATTTAGATTGGAAAAAGTGACTTTATTGAATAGACGTTTCACATTTTATTTTATACTACTTAGGCCGCAGACAGGCACACGGCCCTTCCGGTGGTAAGAGGTTACCGTGGCCTATGGGCGAGTGCTACACCAGGGGAGTCACACTCGTGCTGCCGACCCTGTATGAGCAGAGAGATTCCGTGCCGTCAGCGCAAAAGATAAGTAGGACGAAGTTTTCCCACTGATGACAGCACAAAATCTCTCCAGTGAGCTCTGGCTACCCTACTCACCGTCGGAAACACAACACGAAGTTATTAAGCCGCGGTCTTCTGTAGGGCGGAGTTATAACATAACAAGGCATAGTTATAACAACTTTAACTATAGGTAGGTACTCGTAGATATATTTCCACAACATCAAGGGTATGACTAGGGAATTGCAGAGCTCGCACGTCAACGATTTGAAAAGCCTCACATGCCCTTTTTAAATAACCATAATCCCTTAGGAATACCGTGGCAGGAAGGTTATTTCTCATAAGCAGTCTCATGAGCAGAAGGTTATTTCAAAGCAAATCATATGCTAACTACGGGCAAGGATAGATTGGAAAAAGTGACTTATATAGACGTTTTGTATTGAATAGACGTTTCACATTTTATTATAAACTACTTAGACCGCAGACAAGCACACGGCCCTCCTGGTGGTAAGATGTTACCGTGGCCTATGGGCGAGTGCAACACCAGGGGACTCACACTCGTGCTGCCGACCCTGTAAGAACAGAGAGATTCCGTGCCGTCAGCGCAAAAGATAAGTTTTCGCACTGATGACAGCACAAAATCTCTCCAGTGAGCTCTGGCTACCCTAATCACCGTCGGAAACACAACACGAAGTTATTAAGCCGCGATCTTCTGTAGGGCGGAGTTATAACATAACAAGGCATAGTTATAACAACTTTAACTATAGGTAGGTACTCGTAGATATATTTCCACAACATCAAGGGTATGACTAGGGAATTGCAGAGCTCGCACGTCAACGATTTGAAAAGCCTCACATGCCCTTTTTAAATAACCATAATCCCTTATGAATACCGTGGCAGGAAGGTTATTTCTCATAAGCAGTCCGCTTGACGATATACGATTCAAACCATATACGCGACTGGTTTACTAATTATATGCGAGGGTATATTTCTTGAAAAGGTTAAATCGATAGTGTGTCAACTGACTGTAGAGAACAGTATCGACCGTTATCGAAAGATATATCCATACTTCCATACTAATATTATAAATGCGAAAGTTTCTCTGTCTGTCTAACCATTGAACCGATTTTGATGAAATTTGGCATAGGGGTAGATTAGACCTTGAGAAAGGACATCTAGGCTATGTTTGGTCGCGATAATCGACATCCACGTTGGCGGAGCCGCGGGCAAAAGCTAGTTTATAAATAAAATAATACTCAGAATATGGGCCTTAACCTTAATTATTTAACTGAGTTTAGTCCGCTTTTAGTTACATCTATTCAATCACTAAATAATACATACATTTACTCACGCCTGTAAATCCTCGAAAGGGTAAGTAGAGGTGTATTAACATCCACATTTCGCATGTTTACTGTCGGATGGAGAACAGCCCTAAATAATAATTAGTGAATTATTTGACGTACGACGTGGGATGTATGACTTCATACATCGTGTTGACTTTAATAAAAGTCTATTAATAGTATAATATAGTATATCTTTATTGTGTACACCAAGGAGAAAACATGTGTTATTATTAGGTATAGCTGTCCCAGCGAACTTCGTACCGCCATATTTTTCCCGTTCCCGCTGCACCTATTTAACCTTCCCTGGACACCCACGAATATTTCAAGACTAAAATTAACCAAATCGGTTCAGCCGTTCTTGAGTTATAAAATAACAACGAAAAGTGGCACTGATTTTTATATAATAGAAGATAAACAATAGGCGGCCTTATCGCCTAGTGTCAATCTCTTACAGGCTACTTTAGATGGAGAAGAGGGTTCGAGTCTACGTTTGGGTAGTATGGTATACAACGTCTGATAATCTTGAAAATCTTGACAATCAATTTCCATAATCACCATCATCATGGCATCCGTCGTCGTGCATCGTTCGTGTTCGTACGCGCACCTGTGCGATCGCTCGGATTGAACAATGGCGCATGATACGGTCAAGTGTAATAGTTGTAATATTGTGATATCGGAAGTGCTGTCATTTATTTCAAATAAACATGACGTGATGGATAATGAAAGCCTGATAAAAATATGTGAGTCCGCCTTTTCGGTGGAGGAGATCGATACTGCAAAATCGTTACTGTTTATAAGTTCGAAAACTACACAGAAAAAAATATCTCGTCGTAAAGATAAAAAGCAAAAAGATTTAGAAGATATGATAACAGTGTTTAAAACTGTTGATCCTGAAAAAATGCCCATATATGTGGCCCAAAATCTGCATAAATTACCACCCATTAGCTTTGATCACGTAGATGTTACAAAGTTTCTGAAGGATATGCTTATGCTACGTGCAGAAGTTAGTGAAATTAAAGCTACATCTGTTACGGTGAAAGAATTTGAGAACATAAAAAACCGAAGGCGCGGGTATTGCAGGTGGACGATGCTGTGGTAACAGGTTCAAATCCATGCATAGTGTTAACATGTAAACAAATTAAAACTGCAATTAAAAGTATGAAAAGGTGCAAGTCACCAGGGCATGATGGGCTCAGCATCGAACACCTGCAATATGGCGGTGTACATCTGCCCAGAGTGCTAACTTTGTTATACAATTTTTGTTTGAGTCATCGATATTTGCCAAAAGATTTAATGAGAACCATAGTCGTGCCTATTGTTAAGAATAGGACAGGAGACATCGCGGATAAGGGTAATTATAGACCAATATCGTTGGCTACTATTATTGCTAAGATATTGGACAGTGTGCTCGACTCATATCTCGCTAGACATCTTAGTCTGCATGATGCCCAATTTGGGTTTCGGCAAGGGTTGTCTACTGAAGCAGCCATATTTACATTGAAGCACACTGTCCAGTATTATACAAATAGAAAAACCCCGGTCTACGCGTGTTTCCTGGACCTGTCCAGGGCATTCGATTCAGTGGTTTATGATAAACTGTGGGAAAAGCTTGGGGAGCAGGGTGTCCCTGCCGACTTAATTGAAATACTAGCATACTGGTACGGTAATCAGTCCAATCAAGTCAAATGGCAAGATGCGCTTTCTGAGCCGTATGGGCTGGAGTGTGGAGTCAGGCAGGGGGGCCTTACCTCCCCTAGACTTTTTAATGCATATGTGAATGGGCTGATTGAGGAGCTCAGCAACACCTATGTAGGATGTCGAATTGATGACGTAAGTCTCAATAATATTAGTTATGCGGACGACATGGTGTTGCTGAGCCCATCAATCAGTGGCATCCGAAAGTTAGTAGCCATATGTGAAAAATATGCCACTGAACACGGGTTGCGATATAATTCCACTAAGAGCGAATTGCTAGTGTTCCGAGGAATAAACAAAGGTCCACTGTATGTACCACCGGTTACACTCAGTGGTTCGCCATTGGTACGAGTGAGTAAATTTAAATACTTAGGACATATTGTTACAGAGGACTTAAAAGACGATTGTGATATTGAGAGGGAGCGTAGGGCGATATGTGTGAGGGGGAATATGTTGGCTCGCAGGTTTACTAGATGCTCTATACAAGCTAGGATAATGTTATTCAAGTCTTATTGCCAAACATTTTATACAAGTAGCCTGTGGACCACATATACCCAGAAATCGTACGGCACCCTGCGTGTGCAATATAATAACGCCTTTAGGATGCTGCTGGGGCTCCCCCGCTACTGCAGTGCATCCGAAATGTTTGCAACGAGAAGCACGGATGACTTCTTTGCGCTCATGCGCAAAAGAGTGGCCTCGCTGGTGCACAGACTTTGGGCGAGCCCTAGCAGCATGTTGAGGGTGTTCGCAGACAGGATGGAAGGTGCTGTGTTGGGTAGGTTCACCAAGTTACATGTTGAACGTGGGACTTGATGAACCTATCTACAGAATGTGAGTTAAATATGTATGTTTTTATTATTATTATTAATTCTCATTGTTATTTCCTTTTACTATTACTATTATATTATTGTATGTGGACTAAAATTGTCTGAATAAATAAATAAATTAAATTAGCCCCGGTTATATTCAAAACTTATGCCTACTTTAGCCTGGCCATCTTCCTCCTCTTATTAGACTTGCAGACTAATACTAATAGAATACACATAAGGAGATAAAATCTCTCAGGAAGTTAAAACACCGTTTATAGGCGTAAAATTATTCACAAGCAAGTTTGAAGTATACTTAATATTAACTGTGTGCTCAGCGGAAGCGAAAAACTTTAGATTCCTTCGCATATATTTTTGCTTTGCATTTTACACCGGCTCCTGTTTTTAATCCTTATTTAGTGTGGTCTAAGATATGAGATTATACTGATATGCTACTCTTATTAATATTATAAACAAGCTGACCCGGCGAACTTCGTATCGCCAAATTTTATTCCACTCACGTGGTATTCAGATCCCGTTTCCGCTGCACCTTCTATTCAATTTTTTATACAAACCTTGACACACAAAAATAAACAAAAAGAATTATCCAATTTGGTGCAGTCATTTTATTTATTTGGAAGTTATACGCGTACATACATTTGGGGGTTTAATTTTATTTATATGATAGATGTCAAACGGCTGAATGCATGTAGGTAAGTAGTTATTTTTGTATAGATTTTTGTTTAAACCACTTTGGTCGCAGAGAAGCACACGGCCCACCTGGTGGAAAGTGTTTACCTATAGACTGCCTATAGACGAGTGCAACGCCGGGGGAGTCACGTTCGTGGTGTCGACTCTGGAGAAATATTCTAATACCCTTCTTGAAGAATCCCATATTGTAGAATCCTATACTTAATTGTTTGGTACAATGGGACTTCAAAACCATTGTATAATTATTGTTCTTTCACAAAATAAATGATAAAATGAGCGCTACTCGAGGAATGATTAATCTTCGTTAGAAGAAATTAAGGAATAAAATTCATTAATTTCTTTTAAATTGTTTAATTTATTTTCTAAGTTTTTTATCGTCACTTGATGTGCTTATAAAGCTTGTCACTTGCAATGACAACACAATAAAGCATTTTTAATTTTCTGTTCAGCCGTCCATAATTAAAAATTGGATTTAAAAAAATCTTCTGTTTATTTATGCGTGATAACATGGTGGGTTATCAAATCAAGATACATAGGTAGACCAAAAACATACAGCTTTTTTATTTTTTATTTAATCTTATTGTACACTTACATGGCATTGACACAAATTAGTGAGATTTTATTAAATTGTTATTATCAGCTCATGATAAGTGCCCGCTAGACAGTAATAGGTTCGTCCCCTATTACGTGGGACCGAAAATCACAGTTGGTGAAATATGGGTGTTAATACACCTCTGCCTACCCCTTCGGGAAATTACAGGCGTGAATATAATATGTGTATACTTTACAGGCGCGGTCGCAGCTTGAAGTTTTTTCACTTCGGAAATTCCTTAAGAAATTTAACCCCCCTCCCCTCGTACTGGAACTTTTAAATATGACGTGCATGGTTTTGGGGAGGGGGGGGGGTCATGTCCCCTGTGACCCCCCCCCCCCCCTCGGACCGCGCCTGATACTTTAAGGCATCTTTCGTTGGTCAAATCGTGTTCGTAAGTATAGTACATAAGATAGGGATAAAATCGGGTATGATATTCGCAACAGCGATACTTAGGGGTTTGTTTTCTTATCAATGGATGTATGGAAGAGTAAAGTTTTTGTTATTGTGAAAATGTTTCCGGTTTTACATAAATATTAGGAGTACAGAGAGGAAAATATAATTATCTTGTAAAGCAGTGATGGGGATACATACTTGTTAATGTTAATTAAGGCTTTAGTAACTCACTTAGTACTACGAGTAAACTTGGCTTTAGTACTACGAGTAAAGTAAATATAAATTTTGAAAAAATATTTTGTATAATTAAAAAAAATATAAGATAATCTTGTTTATCACATTTTCTTGTAACTTAGTCCACTGAGTTATTTAAAAGGCAAGCAAGGAGAAAAATTTGATTCGCTCGGCTGGGCCGACCCACTTTTTCCCTCATTAAAAAGGCCCTAAGCTGCGCCTTAATTTCACAAATGGTGTCACACTTTTATGGTTAAAACATGAGAGGAAATATCCTTATTTTTATTCCATGTTTTTATATAACAGTCAACAGAAACATTGCCAATAAGAAAATGCTAAAAATATTCAGGAGGTTCGTGAAAAATGTATTTTTGTATGTGTTTGAGTTAATTAAAGCCTAATTTTATATGAAAAGTGAAATATTTTACAGAAATGGAAAAATATTCATAAACTTCGACATTCTACTAAGACATACTTAATATTACGTGTATAAAGCTGAAGAGTTTGTCCGTTTGGTTGAACGCGCTAATCTCAGAGACTACTGAATCGAATTGAAAAAATCTTTTTGTGTTGATTAATCCATTTATAAAGGATGGCTATTGGCTATATATCACGACGTTCCTATGAGTTGCAGGAATGGGAAAATAAATTCACGAGTGCAAACCTGCAGGCAACATCTAGTTTATAAATTGTATAGTAAACAAAACTCAAGGTGATTTTCCACCAGAGTGGTGAAACGAGACGAGGCGATAAGAGAATTGAAATCGCATTTACCCTTTTCCACTAAAAATAGCCATCGAGAGCTCGCGCGTGAACGCCGCGCCGCCCGTAGGCTTCATTAGATAAAGATTATAGGTACAGTGTTATTTGAGTTCGTCTTTCACACACGCAATTTCTGTATTATGTCCCGGAAATTAGTATTATTAAATATGTTAATGGAAGAGGAATCAGATGAAGATACTACAACAAGAAAAATAATCTCATAGTGCTTTAAGAAAACGAACTCACCGTTACTGGGTTGGAAATCATATTAAATATCACGTTAATCATGGCGGTAATAACACGGTTATAAGTAGCAACGAACAACAATAAGCCTATCGCGAGAAGCGTGTTTCTGTTGCAAAGTTAATTTATGCTCTATGTCGAAAGCAATACGGTTCATTTTTACACAAACAAATATTTCAATTCACACCTCGCATATTCTCGTCAATCCACACTGTTTCCACCAAAGATGCGCTGGGAGAGGATTGAAAATTTGCCATACAAATTTCAATTGTCTTCTCGCCTCGCTTCGCCTAGCCACTCTGGTGGAAAATCACCTTTATTGTAGGAGTTATTTTAAGTCTGTTGCCACAGACGTAGAACAAAGTGTCCATGAAGTAAATCCTCTTAGAACTAGACTCTCAACGGACAGACACACCACACACCGTGTTACATAAAGGAGAACGACCACAAAGTCTGCGCACTGCAGCCGAAGTTAAATTGACCACAGTTTGCACAATCGGATAGTTGGAACACCGCCGGAGTATTCGCACTGAAGTTGGGCAATTACTGATCCGCTGGGACCACGGTGTTTAAAGCTTTTGAACTAAATGTGTTTATTGTTAACTAGCTATTGCCTGTGGCTTCTTCATTGAAATTTGAGTCTGTTCCTGTATCCCATAGGAATCTATTCCTGGGATAATAGGCCTATGTGTTATTTCTGATTATAATCTATTCCTGTGCTAAATTTCAGCCAGATTCGTTCAGACGTTAGAGCGTGATTGAATAACAAACATAAAACATTTTCATAAACTTTTACACGCTGACTGTAGGTAGTAGGATAGAATCAACTCTACATATTATCAAGGACAGATTTGCCACTTATTTACTTTTGTTAACTATACAAACAATTTAGGTCTTATACATTCACTAGCTTTTGCCCGCGGCTCCGCCCGCGTGGATGTCGGTTATCGTGACCAAACATAGTCTATGTCCTTTCTCAAGGTCTAATCTACCCCTATACCAAATTTCATCGAAATCGGTTCAGAAGTTTTGGCGTGAAAGCGTAAAAGACAGACAGACAGACAAACAGAGTTACTTTCGCATTTATAATATTAGTATGGAGTATGGATATGGATATGGATTTTCGGTTATCTTTCTTTTGTCTTCACAACTACAACATACTCCACTTTGGGAGTCGATGTACTAGAACAACGTTCAGTACATTAAATGGTTTATTAACTTGCTAAATATTTTTTGTGGGTGGTTATGGCTTGACCGAGATCTTCAGAACCCGTTTGTTCCAAGAACCACAAAAAAAGACTGCTAGGCGATAAACCTGTAAACGGATGGAAAATGTTCTTGCACAGGTTTCTTTTTCGAGATTTGGGGGTCAGACAGCAGTCACTCTTATAAAAGGCAAAATAAACCAAATTTTCAAAGACGGAGTCCAGGTTATGAGTACCTACTCTCAACCGACAAGCAAGTATCTGTACGAATAAAATTTAGAAAAAGTAAAGGGTATGGAAAGATAGTGTCTCTGCTTACCCCAATGAAAAAGGGGCATGATTATAACATGTATATTAAGTAGCAATTATTTTTCGCCTATTAACGCTACTAATTTTACCTTTTTGAGAAGGGTTCATACTTATATGATTAGTGTAAGTAGATATTATATTAACAGGGGTATGGGATGTTTCATTAGGATCGGTTCAGAGGCTTCAGTAATGAAAGGATAATAATACACAGTTAATTCCGTATTTATACAATACTAGCTGACCCGGCAAACTTCGTACCGCCATATTTTCGGATCCCGTTCCCGCTGCATATCTCTAAATTTATCAGTGTTTCTCTACAATATTATGCATGTATTATACATATAAACCTTCCTCTTGAATCACTCTATCTATTAAAAAACCGCTTCAAAATCCGTTGCGTAGTTTTGAAGATTTAAGCACACATAGGGACGGACAGACAGCGACAGCGACTTTGTTTTATAATATGTAGTGATTTTACCTATATTTATAATTTTTTTTTTGTTTTGATAACATGTCATGCTTTCAGATGGCAGTGCCTCCCATAAAAGTCAAGAAAATCAAATTATAGAATAGAGGTACACCTCTACCTCTACGCTGCCTACAGGCAGCAGCGTTTGAGAGTCGTGCCTGTAGATAGATACACAGATGTCTACGCTTAAACCGTGTGGAATGAATGCCGTGGTTTTTCCAACCGACTACAGTTTGGGGTTCTTCAAGATTCATTAGAAGGTTCTTACGGGGTCGGCAGCGCGAATGTGACGCTCCTGGCATTACATACGTCCATAGGCCACGGTAACCACTTTCCATCAGGTGGGTCGTGTGCTTGTCTGCCACCTAAGTTTTATAAAAAAAAGAACTGTCTGCATCGTTATCGTAAAAAAAGAACTGGTTTTTTACAAATAGAATTTGATGATCTTTCAGATGAGCCTGGTTTTTTCTGATAATCTTATCATTTAGGATACCGGTTTTTTTAGTTTCAATATTGATTTTTGGTGGCGATACCAGGATTTTAGCCTTGCAGTATAGCCATTTTGTGTTCTCCAATTAACGAAGCGTCTAATGATATAAGTAGGTACATATCATCTGGTAATCTAATCAGACTAGGTTTAGTGTTGTCCCCGCTCATACTACATTTTCAGACTCAGCCTCAGATACATGACTTGAGGTTAACTCAAGTCATGTATCTGAGGCTGAGTCTGAGCCAGTACGTAATAGTGACCAGAATACGGCAATATGCTCACCCCCTATTGCGTGGGCCCTAATACAATGATTGGTGAAACATCGGTGTTAATTCGCCTCTGCCTAGCCCTCCGGGGATAAAAGCGTGATTATATGTATGTATTATATTACATTCACTAACAAAACGTATAAAACTTAAACGCTAACGAGAGTGTTCGCGATAAATCGTTGAAGAATAACCCCTGGTTAACGCAAGAGGCCTTTACCCTCTCACCCTCTAATAAAGCTTCTGAACAGGGAACCTTGAAGATAAATGGAGAGGATATCTAAAAAAAATTCTTAAGTTTTCTTATTTTACTAAAACTCCACTGTCTGTCTGTCATCAGGCTGTTTCTCATGAACCATGATAGTTAAACAGTTGAATCACACATTTTTGTAGCTGCTTTAATAACTAAAAACAGAATAAAATAAATATAGTACGGAATCCTCGTGCGAGAGTCATGCAACTCGCATGCAAGTCGTGCAACTCGCATAAATTCATAATACTTTACGTGTTAGTAGTAATTTAAGTATCATATTTATCTATACTACCAGTATATCTAGAAGAAAATCCTAGAAAATCATTTTGCATGCCCTCACGAATTATTTGTATCATGATACGTGTGGAGTATATAATTAATTTTCTTTAATTTTTCAGCATAACGACTTCTAATTCCTTACTAGCACAGGTGTTTTGTCCTTCTTCCTTCGGCCCTGGGTTCTTTAATCGAGGCGTGAATCTAATGAGGACATCAAACTGAGAGCCACCATCGTAATATATTAATGGAGTCTAGATTAGTGACTCTCATTATTCCTAATACTTTATCTTTAGCTTACTAGTCGTGCTACTAGCTACTTCTTCCTCCTAGCGTTAATTCCCAGTCGCATCCGAAGCTTTCAGCTCGGAGTCTGGGGTCCGCTTTACCAGCCTTAACTACGGATTTGGCTAGACCTCGATATTTTCCGTGAAGCGATTGTCATCTGACCTCCACAACCCAATGTTAACATTAGGCGATATCGAAGCTTTGCAGCTAGACCGTTGTTTTTTTTTGGACTTTTTAGGGCACCAACTACCCGTAACGACCGCCATAGCTGTTTTTTGGCAACCGGGACCGACGGCTTAACGTGCTCTCCGAGGCACGACCAGACCAATGCAAATATCCATATTTTATGCACACAAATATTTGCACTGAGCGGGGATCGAACCCGCGCCTCCTGCGTAGCGGCCGCGTTCACTACCAATACGCCACGGAGGCTGTCATCCATCGTGCTACTAGCTACTAACTGCCAAAATAAAAATTCCTTTCTCCACAGTTTCGTAGCTCCTGGTACAATGTTAGCCACTACTTTTAACACCACTTATGTTCTCGCGGCGGAGCTCTTATCAAGAGATGTTGAACTTTAGTTCAACACTCTTCATTTGCAATAAAGACTCAACCTTATGAAGAATATTCTTCACAGTTAATTTATTAAAAGAACAAAGGCCTTAGATTCTCTCTAACAAGAGCAATTAAGGACAAAAAAATGATTTAGGGCACTTCTTTTTATTAATCAAAAACCAATTATACAAAAATTTGTGCGTCAAAAACGACCGAAATGTCCCAATTAATTACAAAACTGACTTTAAACGAAGAACATAAATTGTGCAATTGGCATTTTCATCGCACTGCCGACCGCACTCAACAAAGTTGGAATTACTTTACTATTTAAAATTCGAACCCCATTCGATTGGCCCAAGAGTGAAATGTGGCCTGAATCACGGCCAATTGCAATTAGCTAATGGAACTGAGGCCAATTAAGTGCGGGTTAGCTGGTGACATCGGTTTTTAAAATTCGAACATTTTTTGATTCTTTTTGTGAATTTTTACCCGACTGCGCCAGCGAGAGGGTAATGTGTTTCGCGCGTATGTATGTATGTATGTGTCTATGTGTGTATGTAGTTTTCTTTGTTCCCCTCTACAGGCCTAACGCCTGGACGGATTTTGATGAATAGGCTCTCAAATGAAAGGTATTCATCTCCCGAGTGTCATAGGGTACATAAAATTCCAACAAAAACTATACGGTAGATTTTTGATGCTAAAATATCTGTTGGCAAAAATTTTTTTTCATTCAAATTTATCGAGTAGGGTATCAAAATGAAGAGAATTAAAAGGAGATTACAAAAATATATAGATGTCATATCCTAAGTAAAAAGGCTAAAATAAAATTAATTATTAAAAAATAAAAAAACCCGACTGCTGTCTAAAAGATTGAAGCAAGCTTGATAGCAGGCGGTACCCATTAAATTTCTTTCGGTTTATGATTGGCAAATGGGTACCGCCTGCTATCAAGCTTGTTTCAATCTTTTAGACAGCAGTCGGGTTTTTTTATTTTTTAATAATTAATTTTATTAAATGGTCACTACTCGTGTAATGATTTTTAAGTTTGAATTTCAGAATGATTCTTCAGTACTAAAATAATGTTTTTGAACCTTCCAACTAATGTTAAAAATGTAAAAGTTTGTGAAAGTGTTTGTTATTTAACGCTCTAAAGGCTGAACAGATCTGGCTGAAATTTGGTACAAGGATAGATTATAGTCTGGAATAACATAGCCTTTTTATCTCGGGAAGAGGTTCTCATGGGTTGCGGGAACGGGATCAAAATTTCATGTGGACAGAGCCGCGCCCAACAGTCAGTGTGTAAATATAAAATAGATGTCGCTGCGAGTGTGAGTAGAAATTTTTTGAATATCGAACGCCACATTTTGGAATTACGCTGAAAATTAATATAAAGGTCAGAAACTTACGAGACGTTTTGGGAATCACTTACTGAGTTAGTATCACTAAGTAAGTTCTAAGTTCTATGTTCGTGATTCAAGTTAAGACTATTTCATTAGCTTAATAATTCAAAATAACTAACTGTGTAGTAACCAAAACTCCCACATTTCGTACTGAAAGTTACCAACACTAAAACTGAATAATTCTATGGTATAAAATTAAGTCACATCTGCCGAAGGACTGATGGCCGTTGGAGTAGACGAGTCCTAGAGTGGAGACCGCGCGAAGGTAAACGGAAGGTGGGACACCCCCTAGCAGTGTCTCCAACTGTCACAATCAAAATTACGGTGTTTCTAACCTAAAAATACGGTAAACTCTAGAAAATTACGGCAGACACTAAATGTTAATTACGGTAAAAATACGGTGGTTTTATTACGACCATTTTTACAAATAAACTCGAAAATAGTTAGGTAGTTAGTTAGTTTTTAAAAATTATAGGTACAACAGAAAGGTATTCATCTCCTGAATGTCATCAAATGTTGAATTTTTGGCACTGAAATATAATGTTATGAATTTTTTTTTGTCATTCTTATATGATAAAAGGGGATCAAAATTAAGGAAATTAGAAGGATAGGTATTACAAAAAATTATTTAAGTATAACTAAAAGTATAAAATAAAATATAATGATTAAAAATCGAAATACCCGACTGCGGCTGTAAACTGTAAAGACCCAAACAAGCTAGATAGTAGGCGGTATCCATTTGCAAATCATAAAAAGAATGAAAAATGAAGGGTAATAAACCACCAGCAGTAGTCTATTATTTAGTTTTTAATCATTTATTTTTAAATCGAAACATTTATTTTTGACTGTCTTTGTCCCTAAACTCCGATTGCAGTAACTTGGCAGTATTAAAACAACATGCAAATATTACATTATCCGTCATATTTAGTAACTTCGTAATTTGGTAGCATGCATAAATAAACTATCACTACTATCAGCGACTGTAGTTTTTTGAAATTAATTTAACCGCCACGGGTACTGGACTTTTAAGCCTAAGCGACAGTGGTGTAAAAGTAAATCCATTACACATAAAGTAATTTTTTTTTAAATGTATTGAAAAATTCGACAGATGAAATTACGGTAGATTTTAGTACCGTAATGACATGTCTACAGTAGGTGACAGATTTGTAAGAAATACGGTAGATCTACCGTAATTACGGTGCAGTTGGTTGGAGACACTGCCCCCTAGCTAGGTGGACTGACGACCTGCGAAAGGTGGCTGGGACGGACTGGATGCGGAAGGCGGAGGATCGGCAAACGTGGCGCATATTGGGAAAGGCCTATGTCCAGCAGTGGACTGCAGTAGGCTAATTGATTGATTGATAAATTTAAGTACCTACTGGCACCACGTGTGCATTCGTATTTTCATAAAATTCGACTGCATTTAGTTAAACTAGTGAAAAGTACCCGCCAACTTCACAATCATAGATTAATATAAATACTAGAGATTCACAATAGTCCGACTCTCCAAAGGGAAATGAACTGAAACGGAAAATTATATAAATCACTTAACATTGTTCATAGTTTTCATTGCTGAGGTATTAATTTTTATCTTTTGAGAATAAATTCTTTTAATTATTATCTTCTAATATATAAAAATCAATGCCACTTTTCGTTGTTAGTTTATAATTATAACTCAAGAACGGCTGAACCGATTTGGCTAATTTTAGTCTTGAAATGTTCGTGGATGTCCAGGGAAGGTTTAAACGGTGAGAAAATAGGTGCAGCGGGAACGGGAAAAATATGGCGGTACGAAGTTCGCCGGGAAAGCTAGTAGTCTATATCTATTAGTACCAAGCACAGAGCAAATCTACTAACTACTTTTAAATCTTTATTTGTTTTTTTATTTTATTTTATTCTTTATTGTACACATTATAGAATACAGAGATATTGTATTATTAGTGTTCTCAAAAGAGTTCATTTGGAGGCTATAAACCTTTCATCTAAATCACAATTACACAAATCCCGAATAAATTGAACAAATAAAACATACTGCAGTTTAAAAAAGTAACACAAACCTCGCCAATTATATCGCAAAAATGCGCAAACAGTTTAATCCGGACAACACACGACAGTTGGCAACACTAAGGCTGCGCTAACCGCATGCTAGTTCATGAATGCGGCTACGAAATTGACGGCTACCGTGTTTGTGCTTAGGGTTGCCATACTGATTTTAAATTTTCTTTTGAGGTACAGTGACTGACAATGACAGGATTAAATTGTTGAATAGTTTGTAGACGAGCGTTGAAATTACTCATGGTTGTTTATTAAATTTTTTCTTAGCTGGTATTACAGATTTGATAGTCATTTTGGCTTGGATCCAAAACCTGAACCGAAATCCAAAAGATTTATTTTGTACTGGTTGTTACCTGGTTGGTTACTGGTTGTTACTCATAGGTGATAAGAATTTCAGATGTCCATAATTGATTCATATTGCTGCAGAGTATTCTTCTTAGAAAGTGATGGCTTATTTTAATCTCACCTCCAACATTGGTCTTTCGTGCCTCTGCGCGAAGGACCAATCTTGAACCCACTCTCGATAGCAGTATATAAGATCAAGTTTAAAAAGGAATCAGGTAATTTTAACTCATAAACGTGTTGAAAATGGCAACCCTGGTGGCAACTAACTCAATCTGTGGTTTTGTATTTCTCTTTCAACTGTATGAATTTCTCAGTACGGTATCGCGTCGAACAGTTATTTTGCCAGCATACCTGAAAGCAATTTAAGCGCTTTGTTTATAATTACTACAATGTACTAGATATTTTATGCTGAATTCGCAGAAGTTACGTAAATTAATTAGAATTTAGGAAACAATAATTTAGAACTTTACTACTGCCTTGATGGTATAGCGGATATGCAGGTAGATAGGAGCATGAGATTTCAGAAACGATTTCCGGACGCTATGAGCACTGCCTGATTCGGAATCTTCTGTTAACAACTTCAACTTGATGCCAATATGAACGCTCACTATTACGTGAGATAATGCTGGCGTGAATATACTAGAAAATACTTGAAGAAACTTATTTATTGTACTTACTTAGTTTGTGGTTACCGTGGCCTATGGAAATGTGCAAAACCAGGGACGTTTCACTCGTGCTGTTATTAGTGACGTCATCAATATAAAATTGTTTGTCCTTCGATACCATCATAGTTCGAGTCCAATGGGCCACTTATGTCACACACAAACAGTTCCCAAATTCCAAGAGTTTGTTTTCTATTCTAAGAAAAATATTGTGTAAAATGCTAAAGGCGTTACGAAGTGTGATGAGTTTATTTCCTAAGTAAATATACACGACCCTTTCTCCCTATTCAGTAAGCAAAAGAAACATATTATGAATAAATATTAAAGGACCGACATATAACACTTCTGTGGAGAATAATAGTCAGCGCGGGCAATTTCCTACAGTATTTGGTTGCGCAAATGCGAGTGAAAATCTCGTGAAGTTGTGGGGGTCGTAACGAGTGTGACAATGCAGAATACCAACTGCAGCTTGAATTTCACGTAACATAATATCCACTACAGCATTTCATGTAACTAGCGTCTACTACGTCTCATTACTGCGATATATGTCTCAGTAATGAGATGCAACACTACCCTTTGTAAGATGAGATTTAGATAATTTTATCTTTCATCACGTGGTCGCTACCACGTATAGGTTTTTATATATTAGTAGTTGGGATTCGAAGAGTAGGTATCGTGGTCATGACTATGACTGATTCTGGCAATACAGGATTCAGAGCTCTGTTAGGGGTACCTACTACCTATATGAATATTTTAAAATTAAAATGTACGAGTATGTTGTACATTTAACGTATTCACGATATCATTACACGATTGGTCATTTTGCGTATTCGAGATGCTATTTTAATTGGTCATTCATTATAGGTAGCATAGCAGCAACTAGCGTCTAAACGACGTGAATAGGTACTCCAAAATTAGCCTGACGGCATACATAATTTGGTAATTATTTGGCATACCTGCCTACAGACCTACATGTAACTACCTAATATTGTTTTTATTTATAGGTGAACATTTCGGGTTAAAAATAGTCGTTATTCTACTGCGTGAATATCTTTCCGTTGTCACGGAAACGCCTCTGTCACCCAGAGCATGGCTTCCGATTATAAGCCTGAGCTCTCGCATTTTCGATTTTTCATGTTTTAAACGATGTTAAATTGAAGCGAGCGGGTCTGACTCTATTAGGTTCCGCATCAATTTTGGTTGCAATTGCTTTAAGCAGTTTATGAGTAAAGTGACACATTTGCGTAATGGAAACCAATCGAAGCGTAATAGAGCTTAGATAATATACTCCCAGCTCGTAGGGAGTATTATGACTACACACAGCCGCTTAAGGAATTTTGCAGATGAGGATGTTCCTTCGACATGAAGGGAGAATCCTCCGATCAGGCCAACAGATCACGCTTAGCAGGTTGAGTCACGATCCAGTGGTTAACGTTAGGGTAAGGATGTTGTATATAGGTATTCTATTCAGCGTATGAACTTCACTTTCGCGATGCAGGATCGGTAGTTATTATATCGAAGTAGTTCAGCTTGCTGTCAATAGATGGCGTTAGGTTCATGGGATATACATACAGTGCATAGCAATTTAGGTATAATCCCGGTTGAATCTCAAGCTTGCATTTTGAGGTACCGCTCACTAACTTTCCATGACTTTGTTTATTTACCTTTTATGGTAGAGAACCGAGCAGTGCGATTGGTAGGCTTCACACACACACTGGTTCACAGCAGGCAGACAGCCAATCGCAATGCTCCGTTCTCTCGATACCTTTACGTTCCGAATTCAAATATTTTTCGAGCTCGGGGCACAGTTTAGGCTTGTAGTTGAGGTTAGCTGACGCCTCAAAGATCTTAGTCGGGTCCTATATACCCGTGTGTCTTACAGAGTCTATAGCAATTTACCAACGCTCGTCTCTCGTTCCATTCTCTCACGAAGTTGGAGAATTCAGAGCTTGGCAATATCACACGCTCGCTTTGTACTGCACTGACCGCTTTATAAATAAGAAATGCGATTGGAGTCTGCGCATATTAGTTTGTAGGGCGTTGAGTGTTGTCAATGCAAAAACTTATCGAACTGGAAAAATGAAGTTAAACTAATAACTACAAAAGTTTTTAGATACTTTAAGAAGTCTCAAGAAAAAATCATCCCATTGAGCCTGTTTTTTTGTTTTGTAATACTGTATAACTTCCGGGTTTGTTAACATTTATAATCACTGCTCAGCTCCCTTGAGAAGTTGATAGCTTGATAATAAATAATCTAAAACCTTTGTCGATAATCAGACTATTTTTGAATTCGAACGTAGTTCTTGAGATTAGTGCGTTTAACCAAACAGCCAAATAAACAAACTCTTTAGCTTAGTATAGATATGGATATGTAAGTCCATGATACTCCCAGTTTTAATAGAGTATTTCCTATTTTTGGTTCCCAATTTTCTAGGGAGTGAACCACTTCACTACTTAACAAATGACAACCAAAAACCATTCACTCCCTGGTCCTGAGTGAGCTATATAGCCTTCTAGCCATCCTCCTGATTCAGTTTTCACCTACCCACACAAACTGTTATATCAGGGGCGAACCCGCAACTCCCGCGGGACCCCATTCATCCCACAATCTGATCGAAACAAAATGTTTTAATAAAACATACTCGTGGTCCGTACATTCAATCACAATAATGAATATCGGATTGAGAACCGTTTTCGAAGGATAAGGTAGACATTTGTGTTTTTGGGGTAAATCTAGAAGATTTATGAACCCCATCAAGGTCCCAGGGGCCCGAGTCATCTGTAAGCTGGTACATCTGAGAATTGATGGATAAAGCTCTGGCAGAGAAAGAAAGAAAGAAAGAAAATATTTTTATTCAACATAGCTTTACATGAATATAGACAGTTCAGCAACCTACAATAAAATTACAACATAGTGCTTACAATAACATTTAACACGTTGAACGCCAAGGAATAATACCATATATTTTCATTCAGGCCATGTCGGACAATGTTGGGCGACATCAGTATATTCCGTTTGGGCCGTGGGAGACAATGTTGTACGGCAGTCAGGACTATGTTTAAACGTCTGTTCTGAGTTGTCGGTCAATAATACAAGCCTAAATTGTACGCAGAGCAACCCGCGTGGCCCCGCAGTACTTCTTTGCCGCTTGGCCCGAGAATAACCAAAAGGACTAAGAAATTATAGGCTTTTCAATAAATTGTTATCAAATATATTCTAGGTGTGTAAAATAAGTGTTTTGAATTGTTCAATTGTTACAGTCAAGTACATATTAAACAAGTAATGGGTTTAGTAGGTCATATTTTTTTGGAAGAAGGCATTTTTAACAAGAATTTTTTTTAAGGTTTTTTGTAAGAAGGCATTTTTAAGTAATGTTATATACCTTACAATAGCTAAGCAGATGGCCGCCTCTCAGCTTAATGCTGTCCGCGTTGTAGTGCAGGCGGACAGCGCTGGTTTTCAGAGACGGCCGGAGGTTCTCCTTTTTATGTATGGTCCGTCAATTGACCGCACCACGCTAGATGGTAAAAAGCTGAGGTCCTCTCAGCTGAGGTCAGGTTTGAGAGTCAGACAGCAGTTACTTCCTCACTAGCCAAGATAACCCAATCAAGAAGAGTAGGAGGAAAGTAGGAATATATTATAATAAATTGGAAAAAGCGAAATCAATTCTCGGGCGGGACTCGAACCCGCGATCTTTCCCTTACAGGGGGAACGCTCTGACCACTGAGCCACCGAGCTTCGCCCGAGAGTGATCCAATTTTTCCAATACATCCATCTTACGGCGATGGTGGGAGTAATCTACCGATATTCGTACGAACTATCGGAATCAATGAATGATGTTGCAATCATTTTTAAACATTGATTTTTGATAATTCCGCCCAATCAATTGAGATAATTTTAAAGCAATTAGTTTGCTAAACTAAACAAATTATAATAAATTGGAAAAAGCGAAATCTATTCTCGGGCGGGACTCGAATAATTTGTTTAGTTTAGCAAACTAATTGCTTTAAAATTATCTCAAAAGTAGGAATATAGTTCCTACTTTCCTCCTACTCTTCTTTACTCTTCTTCCTCCACCATAAAAGATGGCATATCACCTTCAAATTCCACAAATATACAACAAAAAATATTAATTTTTGTTAGATTATTATTCAAAATGTTCGAGGCTCGTACATGAGAGGCAAACAATATTATTTTGAGTTACTTTAGTATTTTTTTGCGGTGACCTCAATATATCAAATATCATGGAAACAAAACTTAAATATTAGTAAGCGTGATATTTCTAGCTTATCGGTAATCGCGTCTACTAAACTGCGTAGACCCTCTACGGCGCGGCGTAGCTGTTTGACATAAGCCGTTCAGTAGTTGAGTTTATCGCGGACAAACAGACAAAAAAAACAATACAAAAGAAAAAATTGGTTACGTGCTGTTAATATAACATAACCTAAGTTTTTTTTAAATATCTTGAGACACAGCTTCTTAAACAATAATAATAGATGGCATAGAAAATGTATACTACATGTCGCCTTTGTCGACTGTACATAATTTTCCTAAAACTTGCGGAAGTGTTGTGCTATTCTTGTCAACTGAAAGGCGGTAGGCTGTAAGACACCGTCCATTAGGGCTCGGCAAAATGTACTGAAAGCTGAGTTCCGGCAGATGTCCCTTTGGGAGTGTACGTTACAGTTTATTTTGTCTCCTAGCGACAAAGGGTCTAATTTTGGCAGAGAAAAGATATTAAAATGATATTTTTGGAGTTTTACTAATGGAGTTATTAATGCGGTTATTTTTATGTTAGTTCCGATAAATAGGCTGCATACGTTTACCACCTCCTATACAGGTCCCACGGCGATGCCACATGGAGGGAAAGTACCTTAAATCCTTAACTTAGCTCATTTTACTTAAAGGAGACATCATTTTATTTTTAAAAAGAAACAAAACTGCATTTAAAGATTTTTAAAAATTCGCTTGCCACACCCGGTAATCGAACCGACTAAAATCCGAAAAAGTAACATCCTGTATTTTTATGGCATCAATCGATAGTGTCAATCATAAGGATCAAATCTCTCTTAGAAACATAGTAAATTAAATGAAAGGAAGTCCTTGAAACCTAAAATTATAAATTCAATTTGGTAAAATAAAACACTTTCTTATAAGGTCAGGTTCGGTTCTTATCAACACTAGAGATGTCTTTGATATTTAGTAAAATAAGTACTAAATGAATGAACTTTGTTACCTGTTTAGAATGTAACTTTATTAGGCAACTGCATGAGGTATGTAGGTAGGGTAGGTAGAGTAGGTAGTTATTTTTGAGTGCTTGATTAGAAACCTGCACGCGGTGTACCCTGGGCAACGAAAATGGCGAGAGAATTGCCCTATTGGATCAACTTATAACCTGTTAACTGAGACGGCGTGCGGTTTTAGTCGGTTTAAGTTCGACATACCTAAATACTACTGCTGACCAGCAGCGGTCTCAGCACGATAAAAAAAGAAAAGTAATTTAAATATGGAATTTTATTGATAATATGGTATCAGATGGATGGATGAACTTTGAGTTACAGTGAAATTAGTCTCGAGAAATTTTTGCATATGTAGTGGTGTGTATATTACTCAGATCTTAGAGCGCGTTTCCACTATATCGTTCTGGCCTATATAAAAATGTTTCGATATCCTAACATTACTATTTAATTTTATACTTATCCCTAGCAACACTCTGATTTTTGTTTTCAATAAAAACAAGTTTTTATTTTAAATATAATAATAATAATAATAATTTATTTCGGATACTATTTTGGATCCATAGATAATATTATGTTAGTAACAATGTCTTATACTAGTGTTAGTAGGTAATAAATAAAAATAAAAATTAAAATCAAAAATTCAAATTAAAATCAAGCTCCAAAATAAAATTAAAATCGATGTCAACAAAAAATTAAAATCAAAATTGAGATCAAATATAATTAAAATTAAAATTGAAATCTAAATCAAAATAAAATTTATAAATAAAATCAAAAATTAAATTATCAAAATCAAACTAAAAATTAAAATTAAAATCAACAATGAAAATATAATCCGATTCAAATTAAATTTTGGTATGGATGGAAATCCACCTGTAGATCAGGGGGGAGTCCCATCTCTCAGAAAATACATTCAGGATGCTGTTGGAGGAGGAGCGCAAACGCGTCAGCATGGAAGCGCAACGTTTTCTAATTATAGCAGCGAACCCGTCAACCTGCGCGTCCGCGAACATGCCCGACGCGCTACAACGCCACGGCAACCCCAAAAGCACCCTGAATGCATTATTATATTGGACACGCAAGTCGCTGTATGCCCTCTGCGTAAAACTAGTCCACAGGCTGCACGTGTAAAAAGACTGGCAAAAAGCTTTAAACAGCGTAATCTTGACAGAATCATTACAGCGCGCAAACCTGCGAGCCAGCATATTGCAACGGACAGCCAACGACCTGCGCTCCCTCTCAATATCCACAATACATTATCTTTTAGGTCATCGGTGACCCAATGGCCCAAGTATTTAAACCTCTGAACCCGACCCATAGGAAATCCGGTGAGTGAGAGTTCTGGAAGATGTTCTAATGTATTGGCACCAGATTTAAAAACTAGCCATTCACTCTTATTGGTATTGTACCTGAGCCCATGTGCCACCGCATAACCCTCACAGATTTTGAGGAGTTTCCTCATCTCACCAACAGAAGGGCTCAGCAACACCATATCGTCAGCGTAGCTAATATTGTTTACACAAACACCATCTACGTGACATCCTGTTCTGGTGCTGCTAAGCTCCTCTATCAATTTATTTACATACAGGTTGAACAAACGAGGGGAACTCAACCCGCCCTGTCTTACCCCACAATCCAGCCCATACACTTCAGAATATGTGCCTGCCCATCTCACCCTATTCTTTTGACCACTGTACCAATATCGCAACAGTGATATAATATTAGCCGGGACAGTAGTATCATGGGCAAGCTTATGCCAGAGTAGCTCATAATTTACCAAGTCGAAAGAAAAAGGTTTTGACTTTATAAAAAAAAAAAAATTCATTCAATTTCACGTCCTTGAGCAAACGACAAGGCGACTACCGTGAAACAATAAAATATCGTGTCGTTCTTTAGATGATAGTAGTTTAGCTATAGGTAAAAAGTTTTGACCATAATAATTACGAAACAAAACAAATAAATAAATCGTCACTTGATAGTGGAAACACGCACAAAACCAGAATAAACCAGTTTACGCTGTCCGCAGCTTGGTACCGTTAGAACATAAAGCACACATTTCATTCAAAAATTATAATTATTACGTAGTTTAATTGTTAAATTTTGTATTTGTTGATTGTTGTTATTTTTTGTTATTATTGTTATAATATTTGTTAAAGTGTGTGTGTAAGTGTTGTAACTTTATATTGTTAATTCAAAATGGCTCCAGTGTTAAAACATGGTCGAGGCAAGCCTTTGACTTCTCAAACTAAAGAAGTTTTGTACTGTTTGTACAAATATTTCGAAAATGAGTGTAATAACAACCCGAGCAGTATTATGACCCCCACTCAATTAGTTGCTAAATCAACAGGAATTTCAATAGCATCCGTCAGAAAGGTAGTATCAGAAAGCAAATATCGTCCTTCAGATCAGGAAGTAACATTTAAATCTCCTAAAAAGAAACCGAATCGTAAACTTACAATAGTAATCGATGACTTTGATCAGCAAGTTATCAGAAGAACAATTCATGACTTCCACATCACCAATAAAGAAGTTCCCACTTTGGAAACTTTGCACGCAAAATTGAAAGAAGATATCGATTATAAAGGTTGTGTCAGCACGTTACGAAAACACGTCATGTCATTAGGTTTTAATTGGAAGCAAACAGAAGATAACCGGAAACTTCTTATGGAAAAACACGAAATTAGATACTTGCGAATTAATTATTTGATGAAAATTGCTGAATATCGTGAACAACGCCGACCAATTGTTTACACCGACGAAACATAATTATATACATACATCACATACCCTCTCGAAATCTTGGTCAGATGGAAGCACTTCAGGTTTGAAGCAACATATGTCGAAAGGCAACCGCTTAATCATTGTTCATGCCGGTGGTATGGATGGCTTTATACCAAATGCATTGCTTATGTTTAAAGTCAACCAAAAAAGTGGAGATTACCACGACAATATGAACTATGACAACTATTCAAGGTGGATTCAAACTCAATTAATACCCAACTTACAACCAAATAGTGTTGTTGTTGTTGACAACGCACCATATCATAACTCAATACAAAATCCTGCACCGAATAGTAATTCTAGAAAACAGCAAATGATTGACTGGCTGACATTTCGAAACATTGAGCATTCATCCACGTTGCTCAAGCCTCAATTATATGAACTGATTCTGCAAAACAAGGCGAGATTTATAGAGTACAAGATAGACGAAATATTACGACAGCACGGTCATACTATGCTGCGTTTACCACCATACCATCCGGAGTTTAATCCTATAGAAAATATATGGGGGATAGTGAAAACATATGTCGCAAAAAAGAATGTCGCAATGAATATGAAGGTTATAATGTCATTAGCTGAAGAAAAAATGAACGCCATAACTGTAGAGGAATGGAGAAAAGTTTGCATGCTATTGAGGAGGAAAACAAATATCAGGGTAGAGACGCAGCTTTAGACACAATATCAGAACGAATCATAATTAATTTAAATAATTCATCTGATGAAAGCGAGGATGGGGATGATTGTGATATGTCTGGGGTTGATGAATTATTAGAATAAAACATTTATGGCCGGAGAACACCTAATTCATACACGTCTTCACTGAAGTGAAAACCGGCATTCACTGCTTGTAATGTTTGGAACTGGCTTGTCTGCCTCATACAGTTCCATAGATTACAATGCAGTGGATACACATTTTCACGTCCGTATTAGTACGTAGTGCGTATGCGTAGACGTGTTGTTTTTTTTTATTTGCTGACCATACACTACTACAAACGCAAAAATTTCTCCAAGCTAATTTACCTGTAAAAGTGTTTTATTTTGCCAAATTGAATTTATAATTTTAGGTTTCAAGGACTTCCTTTCATTTAATTTACCATGTTTCTTAGAGAGATTTGATCCTTATGACTGACACTATCGATTGATGCCATAAAAATACAGGATGTTACTTTTTCGGATGTTAGTCGGTTCGATTACCGGGTGTGGCAAGCGAATTTAAAAAAATCTTTGAATGCAGTTTTGTTTCTTTTTAAAAATAAAATGATGTCTCCTTTAAACAAAATGAGCTAACTTAAGGATTTAAGGTACTTTCCCTCCATGTGGCATCGCCGTGGGACGCCCTGTATAGTCCAACAAAGGAATAAAGTCCAAAGCAACCCTTTGGACTTTGTTCCTATGTGTTTTTATGATAGGGTTATCACAAAAACAACATACGAGACTTTGTTCAAAATATATGATAAATAAATCAATACCTTTTTTTTACCCATCTTTACCTTGTTACCTTTACCCCAATTTTACTGAATGTTTGAGGTCCAAAAGGTACAATAAAAAATATTTCTGGGGGTGTTAGAACCCGGTATTAGAGGAACAAGGGAACACGTATGTTAGTAAAGCATAATTGAGAATTTCTCTTAAAATGTCAATATTAATTAATAACTAGCTAGCTATGCATACTGCGCACTAAAAATTATTACAATAAAACACAGATTCGCTATTCAGATCTTCTATAACCCATCCTATATTCAAACCGTTTATCACACAAGCCTGCTATACCCCTCCATAATAAAACGGATGAATATTTTATACGCCACACACCTGATTTTTTTTCAGGACCTATATATGAAAAAAAAATTCATGCTTCATGTGCCGCAATAACCTCAAATATATCAAATATCATGAAAACAAAAGCTTTAACATTAAAACTCGTTCTTAGATTATCGATAATGACCTCTACTTATACCCTTTGCGTCATAGCTGTTTAACCAAAGTCCCTTCATCATTTTTATACGCGTAATTTTACATACTTAATATTAATTTGCCAAATATGCGTATATAAAGGAAATTACAGCGTGATTAATAGACGTTTAATTTGAATGTAATTATGTAGTGGACTCGTTACATTACAAAGATTACAATCTCGATTGTAATCTAACGACATTACGGCTTGGACTGGGACACGCATAAAATTAATGTGACGAATATTAGTTATACAAAATCTGGTACACGAATATGTATTGTATTGGGCGTAAATATTGTTTGGAATATAAACATGTTATATTACGTGTAATGGCGTAAATACAAAAGTTCAGACACCTCATTAAAATATTATAAAACTGAAATATGTGTGATTTTATTTAATTAAACCTGTTTTTTTTTAATAGCGGGTACAGATTTATAAGACCGAGCTGCTTTGTTGTAAGTTTTAAATTTGTATTTGTATACTTGTATCTACTTTTCCACGATGAGGTAAAATCGGTAAGGTAAAAATAAAACAGTGTGAAAAAGTACAAGTGCGTTACATATCAATATGGGTTAAATTAAACTATTTATTATTTTTTAACCTTACCGATTTCACCTCACGGCTTTCTCAAAGTGTGCCCTAGATTATGGTGTCTTATAGCCAGGATTATAGGACGCATATTAACATCATTGTAAATCTCAATTGCAGTACCATAAATTCACAAATCCCAAAATAAAACACTCGTATGGACAACAAAATAGAGCAAAACACAGTGGATTTAATTTAGATCGCTAGCATGTACAGTCTGCAAAAAAGTTTAAGCCTCTCCAGGTAACAAACATACTGCATGTTGACCATAAAGTTTGTGCTTATCTTGTGTTGCACAACTTCATGTCTAGATTGCCACTTTACTGAGTTTGCTGACGGTACCACGGTGGAAACTCGCTTTACAAGTTTTGATGAGAGGAAAATGTTGCTGAAGTGGGTGGTTATCTAAAACGTTATATACAGGATGAATTATTCAAGATGGTTTGTCAAGTTATATCAGATTTTCGTAATACTCTAAATGCCTGTATAGTGTTGGTAGCTTAGAGGTTGAGGAGTCTGTCTCCCGATCGTGAGGTCTCAGATTTGAATCCTGGTTGTTATATTAACGATGTGAACCCATCGCTGACACAAGTAGTTTAACTAAGTTGGAGATATAACAGACAGTAGGTACTAGTAATTGCGGTTTAATCGACTTTTATGGGAGCAACTGCTCCCGAGAGGGAAGCTTGTGTCAGAACCTGGTCTGTCAATCAGAGGGTATGCAAGTAAAGTTTGTCCCCGAAGATCTTCAATTCACAAAAATTAAAATTCAACACTATTAAAACAACAAAAAGTTCATCATCTCATCTACTAGCTAGCTATTGCCCGTGGCTTTACCCACGTGGAATTTTCATCCCATCCTATTATTGGGCTAAAAAGTAGCCTATGTGTAATTCTAGACTGTAATCTATCCTTGTGTCAGATCCCTTCAGCCGTTAGGATGTGATTGAAAAACAAACATCCAAACATCTTCACTTACCCATTCTTACCCATTTATAATATTGTCTTACGCATATAAAAGTGTAGGTATATCTATATAATTAAGTGTTTATAAGTATCTCCAGAGGGACACGTGAATTAATCGCTGTCTTTTTTGTCAGCGTCTGACTAAATAAATGGTAGTTCTGCAGGAAGTAATTAGTTCTAGAACAGAACGAATAATTTGTAACATGTCGCGTACATTTTCGGGGCCGTATTTTGTGATACTGAAAATGCAGCTCTGCTTTTTTGTTAGCGGAGAAAGTTACGTTTTTGTCGTGTGAAGTGGAAGCGTAAAAGCCGGAAAATGGACTCCGAACTCGGAAGTAAATCCTTGGAGTTAAACAGGACTCAATGCTAAGACAATAATTACGATAACTAATGACCTGTGTAGTGTGGCGATGAAAGGTTCAACTGCTACGTCACAGATCGTGGGTTCGATGCCCGCTCAGTTCAAATATGTTCACCCTGTGTGTAAAACAAAAGACAGCATTCAAATATTTGTGATCGTATTTGGTAAGTAATCGAAGGGTTGACATGAATTTTGACAGGTTGTTGCACCTGCACAGATCACCTGGGTGAACCCATACAGTTACCCTATGTCCACCTCATAGTAACGATACCGAACGTATATGATACTGATAAGTGGTAGCGATCAAAATCATATAGGTAGAAAAGGCGAGGAGACGGTACAATAAGATTATAATCGTAGACTTCCTCCACTTCCTACTAATATTATAAATGTGAAAGTTTGTGAGAATGGATGTGTGGATGTTTGTTACTCTTTCACGCATAAACGGCTGGACCGATTTGGTTGAAATTTGGTATGTATATACCCTGGATTAACATATAGGCTATATATCAGCGATGAACGGGATCAGAATTCCACGCGGGCGGAGCCGCGGGCAACAGCTAGTTCATATTAATTGCTTTCATACATGTTCGCTGGTTGCCGGTATTATTGACCTAAACTTTTCTTCAAATGTCCTAAGTGCACCTACGTACCGTAATAAAGTTGTCCATTCACTATTAAAAGTAGTTCAACGTGTTGTGTAGGCTAATTTGTCCTTGTTTACAGGACGTAAAACGGCAATTCCCAGAAATTTTGAGTTCATTAACAGGCTTATCTGAGGTGCATTCATAATTCACATTGCAGGTGGGCGTGCATCGTGGCGTAGATTTTTTCTTTCTAGCGCATAGTTAATGCTCGGCTGTCTTTTACACAGAAGTGTAACATCTAACACATCATCACTCCTTTGCGTTGCGCAGTCGGGTAAAAAATAGAACGAATGGTAATTTATTCGAACGAAATACGGTACAAGGAAGCGACAAAATTAAAAGAAACATCCTATTTTTATACCTCTACCACATCTGCCACTTAGGAAGACAAACACACGGCCCACCTAATGGGAAGCGGTTACTGTGTCCTATCCAATAGACGTGTGCAACTTCAGGGGCGTCACACCCGTGCTGCTGACCCTGTAAGAATTTTCTAATGTCCTTCTTGAATAATCCTTTATCATAACCACATTTGACTGGCTCTGTGGCGTAGCGGTAGTGAACGCGGCTGCTACGCAGGAGGCGCGGGTTCGATCCCCGCTCAGTGCTAATATTTGTGTGCATGAGTATGAATTGGTCTGGGTGTTTTCTATGTATAATGAACCATATCTAGAACCCATAACACAAGCTAGTTAAGTTATGCTTACTTTGGGTCTAGATAGCGTTGTGTAGATTGTCGTACAATTGTCGTACAATGTCGTACAACATCCAAAACAGAATTAAGTACGCATAACACAATTACGCAACGGTGTGACTGGCATCCATTTTTAATCCGGCCCAATTTACGCGCGGGTGGCAATCGCAGCCGGTTATTAATTCAGTGTTTGCAACTGCGCCAACACACAGCGCGACAACGTAAGCCAATGCAACTAACTTATCGCCATTCTGTGGAATATTTTGTTGAGATTCCGCGATTAAGCTTCGAGAACACGTTCTACATTTATACAGAATTTTTTACACTTTTTTTTCAGTTTATTACTAACCAATGTTGGAGTATTAATGTGTATTCTCTACCAATGTATAGAGTGTATTATTGACTATATATTATTCGTTTCTACGTGTTAAAGTAAGCTGTCGTATAGAAATAGTCAAGTGCCGTAGACCTGGGACTATTGCTAAGCTCAGTGCCGTAAATCAGACCCAAATCCGTAAATATTCAGCTAACGGGGGCTCAGGGGGGGAGGGGAGTCTGAGGGCGACCCAAATGGGGTTCGTCCTACTGTATTACCTGTTGTATATGTGTACCTAATAAAAACCTATGTCATACGAAGATATAGTTATAGTGGTTCCACCCACTCGTCATTACATCGAATAGGTAAACACCAGTGTGTATGCGCGGATTTTCCCATAATATTATGTTTTTACTATTTTACCTGCCTTAGCTTTTGCTTGCTATTTTGTACGTCGTTACTGTTATTTGCATAGGATTGGTCGTATGTAATAAATCCACGATGCAGAAAAAGTATATTTTTAGATTAGCACAAAAGGCGTAAGAACAGGGAACGATGACGTCACCAACGTCAATAATACCCACTCCAAGCATTGAAATCCCAACTCATATTTCATGCTCACCTAACTGTAATATGATGTTAAGGCGCTGTTCCAGCGCTTTGTGTGTTTAAACGGTTCAGACCAACAATAGCAATTTACCTAAATAGCAGAGTTACTGAACAGAATCCTACATCCTACTCTGTTGTCTGTTGCTAGTTATACAACAAACAACAGGATAATTATTAATTAAAATTCAAAATTATTATGTATTCATACGATAATTTATTTTTTTAATTCTTTGAAATATCGATTAGGATAGGAAAAGAAGCACGGAAGGAGGACTCCAACCTGAATAAGAAATCAGTGGTCAGAGCATTCCTCCTGTAAGCGACTTGTCATGGATGTGACTTGAAAGAGTACGCACAGTCAGGCATGTAAGGAACTTCATTCCCTGCATTCTTAAGCTGTGGAATGAACTCCCTGCCGTGGTTTTTTCAACCAACTACAATATCTTTAAGAACCACTTGCAATCAGGTGGGCCGTGTGCTTGTCTACCCCCTATGTGGTTTAAAAAAAATCTTCTGTCCTTTCTAAAACTGTACCGAAACCGGGCCTTAATGTTATTTTAGATTGTTAAACGCTACACGTATCCCCCGGAGGTGTCCTGACAGTGTAGTCATATCGCAAGTTAAATTGACATCGTTATTAATTCATTGACGTTAATGTTGACGTCAAAATGGCGGTGTTTTAAACTGTGTTACTGTTCGGCGTTTACATGATTCTGGTTTATTCATTTCATTAATTTAAATAGCGTTGGTTCGTTAAAAAAGTTTGTATTATAATACTTTATTACGTTTGAGTACATATCTGATGAACCTTTGAGTAAATGTGATTTATCTTATTTCATTGAATTTATAAGTTTAGCTTTCATGGACCTCTTTTTATTTAATTTAACATGTTTATTAAAGATATTTGATCCTAATTATAGACGTTATCGATTGATACCATTACGGAATAGAATGTTATTTTTAGAAATACCAAGAATGGCAAGTGAGTTTTCGAAAATCCTTGATCACAGATTTGTTTCCTTTTAAAAATTGCCTTTGAGTAAAATTTGCTATTTCCAGTATTTAAAATACTACTTTCCCTGTGGTTAAGGTTAAAAAAATCCACCCTATGTAAAGTAGGCATAATAAAGTACAGTGAAATTAGTCTCGAGAAATTTTTGCATATGTAGTGGTGTGTATATTACTCAGATCTTAGAGCGCGTTTCCACTATATCGTTCTGGCCTATACAAAAATGTTTCGATATCCTAACATTACTATTTAATTTTATACTTATCCCTAGCAACACTCTGATTTTTGTTTTCAATAAAAACAAGTTTTTATTTTAAATATAATAATAATAATAATAATTTATTTCGGATACTATTTTGGATCCATAGATAATATTATGTTAGTAACAATGTCTTATACTAGTGTTAGTAGGTAATAAATAAAAATTAAAATTAAAATCAAAAATTCAAATTAAAATCAAGCTCCAAAATAAAATTAAAATCGATGTCAACAAAAAATTAAAATCAAAATTGAGATCAAATATAATTAAAATTAAAATTGAAATCTAAATCAAAATAAAATTTATAAATAAAATCAAAAATTAAATTATCAAAATCAAACTAAAAATTAAAATTAAAATCAACAATGAAAATATAATCCGATTCAAATTAAATTTTGGTATGGATGGAAATCCACCTGTAGATCAGGGGGGAGTGTCATCTCTCAGAAAATACATTCAGGATGCTGTTGGAGGAGGAGCGCAAACGCGTCAGCATGGAAGCGCAACGTTTTCTAATTATAGCAGCGAACCCGTCAACCTGCGCGTCCGCGAACATGCCCGACGCGCTACAACGCCACGGCAACCCCAAAAGCACCCTGAATGCATTATTATATTGGACACGCAAGTCGCTGTATGCCCTCTGCGTAAAACTAGTCCACAGGCTGCACGTGTAAAAAGACTGGCAAAAAGCTTTAAACAGCGTAATCTTGACAGAATCATTACAGCGCGCAAACCTGCGAGCCAGCATATTGCAACGGACAGCCAACGACCTGCGCTCCCTCTCAATATCCACAATACATTATCTTTTAGGTCATCGGTGACCCAATGGCCCAAGTATTTAAACCTCTGAACCCGACCCATAGGAAATCCGGTGAGTGAGAGTTCTGGAAGATGTTCTAATGTATTGGCACCAGATTTAAAAACTAGCCATTCACTCTTATTGGTATTGTACCTGAGCCCATGTGCCACCGCATAACCCTCACAGATTTTGAGGAGTTTCCTCATCTCACCAACAGAAGGGCTCAGCAACACCATATCGTCAGCGTAGCTAATATTGTTTACACAAACACCATCTACGTGACATCCTGTTCTGGTGCTGCTAAGCTCCTCTATCAATTTATTTACATACAGGTTGAACAAACGAGGGGAACTCAACCCGCCCTGTCTTACCCCACAATCCAGCCCATACACTTCAGAATATGTGCCTGCCCATCTCACCCTATTCTTTTGACCACTGTACCAATATCGCAACAGTGATATAATATTAGCCGGGACAGTAGTATCATGGGCAAGCTTATGCCAGAGTAGCTCATAATTTACCAAGTCGAAAGAAAAAGGTTTTGACTTTATAAAAAAAAAAAAATTCATTCAATTTCACGTCCTTGAGCAAACGACAAGGCGACTACCGTGAAACAATAAAATATCGTGTCGTTCTTTAGATGATAGTAGTTTAGCTATAGGTAAAAAGTTTTGACCATAATAATTACGAAACAAAACAAATAAATAAATCGTCACTTGATAGTGGAAACACGCACAAAACCAGAATAAACCAGTTTACGCTGTCCGCAGCTTGGTACCGTTAGAACATAAAGCACACATTTCATTCAAAAATTATAATTATTACGTAGTTTAATTGTTAAATTTTGTATTTGTTGATTGTTGTTATTTTTTGTTATTATTGTTATAATATTTGTTAAAGTGTGTGTGTAAGTGTTGTAACTTTATATTGTTAATTCAAAATGGCTCCAGTGTTAAAACATGGTCGAGGCAAGCCTTTGACTTCTCAAACTAAAGAAGTTTTGTACTGTTTGTACAAATATTTCGAAAATGAGTGTAATAACAACCCGAGCAGTATTATGACCCCCACTCAATTAGTTGCTAAATCAACAGGAATTTCAATAGCATCCGTCAGAAAGGTAGTATCAGAAAGCAAATATCGTCCTTCAGATCAGGAAGTAACATTTAAATCTCCTAAAAAGAAACCGAATCGTAAACTTACAATAGTAATCGATGACTTTGATCAGCAAGTTATCAGAAGAACAATTCATGACTTCCACATCACCAATAAAGAAGTTCCCACTTTGGAAACTTTGCACGCAAAATTGAAAGAAGATATCGATTATAAAGGTTGTGTCAGCACGTTACGAAAACACGTCATGTCATTAGGTTTTAATTGGAAGCAAACAGAAGATAACCGGAAACTTCTTATGGAAAAACACGAAATTAGATACTTGCGAATTAATTATTTGATGAAAATTGCTGAATATCGTGAACAACGCCGACCAATTGTTTACACCGACGAAACATAATTATATACATACATCACATACCCTCTCGAAATCTTGGTCAGATGGAAGCACTTCAGGTTTGAAGCAACATATGTCGAAAGGCAACCGCTTAATCATTGTTCATGCCGGTGGTATGGATGGCTTTATACCAAATGCATTGCTTATGTTTAAAGTCAACCAAAAAAGTGGAGATTACCACGACAATATGAACTATGACAACTATTCAAGGTGGATTCAAACTCAATTAATACCCAACTTACAACCAAATAGTGTTGTTGTTGTTGACAACGCACCATATCATAACTCAATACAAAATCCTGCACCGAATAGTAATTCTAGAAAACAGCAAATGATTGACTGGCTGACATTTCGAAACATTGAGCATTCATCCACGTTGCTCAAGCCTCAATTATATGAACTGATTCTGCAAAACAAGGCGAGATTTATAGAGTACAAGATAGACGAAATATTACGACAGCACGGTCATACTATGCTGCGTTTACCACCATACCATCCGGAGTTTAATCCTATAGAAAATATATGGGGGATAGTGAAAACATATGTCGCAAAAAAGAATGTCGCAATGAATATGAAGGTTATAATGTCATTAGCTGAAGAAAAAATGAACGCCATAACTGTAGAGGAATGGAGAAAAGTTTGCATGCTATTGAGGAGGAAAACAAATATCAGGGTAGAGACGCAGCTTTAGACACAATGTCAGAACGAATCATAATTAATTTAAATAATTCATCTGATGAAAGCGAGGATGGGGATGATTGCGATATGTCTGGGGTTGATGAATTATTAGAATAAAACATTTATGGCCGGAGAACACCTAATTCATACACGTCTTCACTGAAGTGAAAACCGGCATTCACTGCTTGTAATGTTTGGAACTGGCTTGTCTGCCTCATACAGTTCCATAGATTACAATGCAGTGGATACACATTTTCACGTCCGTATTAGTACGTAGTGCGTATGCGTAGACGTGTTGTTTTTTTTTATTTGCTGACCATACACTACTACAAACGCAAAAATTTCTCCAAGCTAATTTACCTGTAGAAATATAGGGATAATCAGAAAATGTGGTTTAAATCAGGTGAACACTAACTTATTAAATTATAAGACTTTTAAAATTAAAAGAATAGGATAAGTAGGTATACTTATTAAAAAATATGATACCCAAAATATTTTTCTTTGTTACCAAAATTTACGATTGCCAAACTTTTGCAACATCACTCAAACTTATATCTAATCGATAAAGATTAATAACACATAACACGAATTTCTCTCTAGTGATTAATGAAGTTAACCTAATCCCATTATCGTTGAAAGCTAAAGATTTCAACTGCCAGGAAATGAAGCGCTATAGACGCCATTTTTACTGTTAATCAGAAAAGTGCTCCATTAGAAATGAAACCGATGTTAATCAAATTGTCATCAATCAAAAAATTGTCCTTGCCCCGGGAAAAAGTTATATCCGGGGAGGAAATCAAGTTAGTTATCAGTGGTCGATTACCAGGATGTGTGGTGAAAGTTGGAAGATATTAGAGACAGAATGAAAGAAAAGAAGACATTGCTTAAGATGTGCCATAACAATGTTTATAAAGGATCATGGATCCGGCTCGAAGGACCAATAGAGAAATTGTGTACTTTTACTAGTACGTAGCAACGTAGCGGAAACTGTATACATGCTACATACTAGTCATACTGTGAATCTATTGGTGTACAATAAAGAATTATCTATCTATATAATGACAGAAGAGGATGCTTATGAACTTGTGAGGACAGAAATAAATGATAGGCTGTCCTTGCCTAACCCAAGAAACTCAATCTTCCTAATATTGTACTAACTGTGCGAAATTGTTTGGATGCTTGTTACTCAATCACGCTGTAACATACTCTAACGGCCGAAGAATAGATTATAGTCGAATAACATAAGAAAAAATAAGTACTTAATTGCTAAATAACTTTTTATTCTTAAAGTTTTTCGAACTCTTTTCCGTTTATAACTTGGACTCTTTTGAGAATAAGGGCTATCAGAAGGAAATGAAAGTGCGATGTTCTACAGTACAATCGATCTTCGAACGATTGCGTCATGACGTTTTCATTCATTTTTATCACATATTATTTATATTTGCAAGCAACACAGCTAATATTTATTTTCTTTTAAATTTCAGCTGCTTCGTCAACATGAATTTAGTTTCTGGCATCTGTATCCTGTTCTGGTGCTTTTCACTCTCGTACGTCATTTTCCTGTTCATCAGGATAATCATTTGCAAAAGATCTAATTTTTTGTGATACTCCGCTATGATGTCACAGAGTTTTTGTATCATCCAGCAGCGCCATGACACATAATCTGAAAGCAATATTATCCATTTTTTAAAATGGTACTCATAAGGGCAAGCTCGATTCGATATCTCTGCTGCACGCAGCAGCTGCAGAGCTGTCGTGTCATGAGATGCCATTTTGTCCATTCAGCTCCAAGACCAGAAGACGAAACCCATCAGCCTCCAGCGTGGAGTGAGACAGGGGGATGTTATATATCCCAAACGATTCACCAACGCATTGGAGGACGTCTTCATTGTGATGTATATTTCATGGTAGATCGACTCAATTTTAAATTGAATTAAACTCGTTTATATGCATTGGGGAAATCCAGCCCATCCAGCAATAGTTCTTACCTTCAACAGTCGCCCGTAGAATAAGGAAGTCCGCATATGTAGGTACATTGACCACAGTTCCATTGTCCAGTTGTACACCAGAATCTCTTTTATCACCTCTGCAGGCCTGAAAGGTGAAATACAGATACTAATTTTAAACATTAAACAACCATTAATCTGTAATTGCTATCATCTCTTGTACCTAGCGACTATACAAATTGTACCTATATCAACACTATAGTATAGTTAAAATCTCGCTGCAGACTCGGTCATAAATCATAATCGGCGTAGAGATGTGCGCTAGTTGACCGACGGCATCTGCGATTCAGTGGTAGAATGCTCACCTGTCGATTTACAATAAAACACGTTTATAAGGTTTTATACTACTGTAAGAGAGCGAAACACTCGAAATACTCCAATGATTTATGACCGAGTCTGCAGCGAGATTTTAACTATACTATAGTAACTGAAATTACTAGTATTCCCTCTAACCTTTCCAGTTGGGATACATACGAGCCTTGATATATATTGTCATTGGTCGATCTCCAGTGACGTCACACAGTCCGACCAATGACAATCTCTATCAAGTTTTTTTTTTTTTTATACCACTTAGTTGTCACAACGTTGCGATCGTCGGTGCGCTTACAGAATTGCATTGCTGTAGACAATCACATCATTATTAGAATAGAATAGATTGACATTATGTTGAATTGACATATCTAATAATATCTTTACGACTGTCATTAACGTAATAATATATCAATCCCATACATTGATTGTTTTATTCTATTCTATTTATTCTATTCTATTAAACGTGCCAATTTTCGATGGGAGTGGGGCAGAATTCGAACCTAAGAACGAGGTCGTACAATAGTAAGGCCGACTTCTTAACTTCTAGCTAACGTCTATAATCAACCATAATCCACTCCATGGATTTAAGCGACTGACTAACTAAACAAGTGAAATTATTTAGCTGCTGTTTTCAGTAAGGTCGAAATACCTACTGTACCTACCATGATATTACAGTATCAATTCAAAATAGACATAAATAGATTTTTACAGGATCAGTGACCTGTAAGATATACATGGTTTGCAGCCACTCATAGGCCTATTTTTGGTAAGATTAAAATTAGATGGTACACGGTAACGGACAACTGACTATCAAGTGGCACTTGTTCGGTTGCCATCTTAAAGATATTAAGATTTTTCTTAATCTTCTCTCCAAATTTTAATGAAACAATAATAGGAATATCGAGAAATTCTATAAAATGTTACCTGTATAAAAAATAGTTTCGGCTTGTTGACGAGATCCGGCCGGTTCTTAAATTTACTGAGAACATCGCTGAGGTTAAATGATCGATCAGCTGCACACAGCAAACCTAGTTGGTACCCATGAGTTAGAATAGTGATACAGATACAGGAAGTCCTGGTGTGATCTCTTGATGCAACTGGAATTGTTTCAAAGCAAAACACGGATTCCCGTAATACTTTAAAGAAAGCAAAAGATATTATATATTTTGATATGGTCCTCCTTAATGCTCCGTATTTAGTGAACAATAATTTCATCAACGTGAAACATTAACACTGCTCGTATGGTCTCACTACCATGAATGCCCAAGATCCTGTGAAATGGAGAAGTAAAAACAGGAAGTGAATTCTGGATTAAAAGGTGAAGGCTTTGGATGCGATCGGGACTAATTCTAAGATGATAATAATGCTGATGATAATTTGAATATCGTACGCTTCTTACTGACGTAATCCAGATAGAGTTCCATTATGGATAACGTTACTGGTATCGACATTATGGGAGGTAAATATATAGTACCAATAGTAACCCACGGCCATCTTCTAAACGGCAGGCACAATATGAAAGGTGAAAAGCCTTACCAACGCTGGTCAAAGCGAAAACACATCATATCGACAGCAGGAGTAGGTCATAACTATATATTCTTGGGCAATAAAGGCGGCCACCCACTATCGAACGACAACCGGATGATATCGGTCAGTCAATTCATCGCAATAGCCCACACACTTACAGTTTCGTATACGATTTTGGATTGACGGCTAAATGTGTGTGGCCGCTTGACGATTTCGGTCAGCAAAGAGAGTTAAAGGCCGGACAGTCTATGGCCGTCGGCATTTTATACGTAATAACTAAAAGAATAAAATAATGCTATTATTTTAGTCTGAGGTAATAAAATTATGATGACATTGATGACACTGCAGGCCGCCGGACAGACGAAAAACTGCAGGCGGACTGTAAGTGGGTGGCCGCCTTAAAACAAAACATTTAATTTCAGACCAGCGGCCTTACCATAAACCTTAAAACAGGTCAATAATTGAACTGCTGTCATTCTACCAACTGCAAATGTCACTTTGTACTGTCATATAAATATATAGGATTACAAAGGGATTCCATTCTATATGTTTATATGACATTACAAAGTGAAATTTGCAGTTGGCAGAATGACAGCAGTTCAATTATTGACCTGTTTTAAGGTTTATGGTAAGGCCGCTGGTCTTAGAAACAGAGCGAAAAGTGGCAGGGCATTGTCCATCTTCTGTTTCACATGTGCAAGAGTGTTCTGTATCTTACAGGGATAGATTAGAACCTGGAATACATAGGCTACTTTTATCTTTCGCTGAATTGAGTTCACCGTGGACTTCTTCAGTCCACAGAACTTTTATTATTAACAGGTGTGTGTGTTTGTAGGGTTTTCCTTAGTCACAGCCTCAATGAATCTTAAGCTTACCCTCTTCCAGTGTCTTCATAATTTTATCAGCCGTCGAGTCTGTATACACCTTGACATTGAAACCAAGACTATCGAAGAGCGAACCTATAGCTCTTACGTCATAGTGCGTACCAACTCTCGTAGAAGGCGGAATCCTGAAAACGTAAGTACTATTAGAATATGTTCACGGTATTAAGTCCGCCTCACGAACCTGGGGGTGACGGGTGGAGCCGCCTGTCACCCTAGCAGAAGCAGGCCGCGGCGGTGGCGCGCATTACGTGCCTCCCCATACCCGGGGGCGAGTTGAGGACTCTTTGGTCCCCACACCGGAAGAGGGTCAGATCGAGAGGTATGGCCCTGGGTCGGCCGGGGTGCGAGGGATATGGCTACGATAATCTCACCTCCGGCATCCAACGATGGCCCACAGACGGCGTGCGTTTTAGTCGGTTCGATTCCGACTCCGGCGGGGAGGTATCCGTGGGGATTATTCGCACGAAAAAAAAGAAAAAAAAAAAGGTATTAAGTCGGCCTTCGTACAAACGCAAAAAATTTGTGCAAAAAGTTTAAATAAATAAATAAACGCTATTTAGGCTCAAAGCTCCTTATCCGATATTTTTAAATATAAATATATACATAAAATTCACCTTTATGCGTATTTAATGAGCAAATTATAATTTAAATAAGCCTTAAATACTGACGGGTAGTATTTGGTCTTCATGTAGGTATGCTGGTTGAAGATCACGAGGAATTTGTCACCGCGCATGTCGTACTGCAACAAAGTGGGGTCAACTTCTAGAGCTTCATCATCAGGTTCACTGAAATAAGCAAAAAATAATTAAAATATCTGCTGTAACTAAAAAGTGCCCGGAATACGGCAATACGTTCACCCTCTATTACGTGGGACCTTAATTATACAATGATTGGTGAAATGTGAGTGTTCATTCACCTCTGCCTAACCCTCCGGGGATGAAGGTGTGTATGTACCTATGTATGTAACTAAAAAGGGACTAACACCCGTATTCACAAACAATACTTCGCTATGCGTACCACCAAAACTGTGCAAAGAACGACAAATTCTCAGTGCGTTCGTTTTGGCAAGCCTTTTTATTCATTGATAACACTTTAGTAGGTAATACTTCGTTGAGGGAACGCACTGCGTTAGATACCTTTTATTTTTTTTTTATTTTTTTCGTGCGAAATATCCCCACGGATACCTCCCCCGCCGGGGTCGGAGGAGGAGGTTATGTCGGACTCGAACCGACTAAAACGCACGCCTTCTGTGGGCCGTCAGTTGCCGGAGGTGAGATTGTCATAGCCATATCCCTCGCACCCCGGCCGACCCAGGGCCATATCTCTCGATCTGAGTTCCGGTGTGGGGACCACGGAGTCCCCAACTCGCCCCCGGGTATGGGGGGGCACGCAATGCGTGCCACCGCCGTGGCCTGCTTCTGCTAGGGTGACAGGCGACCCCACCCGTCACCCCCAGGCCCGCGCTCATGGGGGACGGAGGTCATTCTGCGACCTCCGACGCCCGAGTTGCCGCCGCTCGTCGCGGGCCGCGCGGTTTGCGATTCTCCTTCGCTCCTCGCGGGCCGCAAGGTCTGCGATTCTCCTTCGCTCCCGCTCCGCCGCCTCCTTCACGAGCATCACTTGCTCGCAGAAGGAGGCGCCGGCGGCCCACGCATCCGCGCAGCGAACCATCGCCGCGAGCAAAGTGGCGAGCGTGAGAGCTCTCACTCCCAGGGTCGCCACCAGCTCCCGTCTCGGCGTCTCCCACGCCGGACACTCGGTGAGTGTGTGCGGCGCCGAGTCCTCGCTCGCGTCGCAGTGATGGCACTCGGACGTTGGCTCTTTCTTCGCGGTCCGATGCAGATACCGTCAGAAGCATCCATGATCGGTGATGATCTGCGTCAGCCAGAACGAGAGGCCGCCGTGTGGCCTCTCTAGCCACTCCCCCATGATGGGTCTTACCGCCGCTACTACGGCGCGCCCTGCGCGTGGTTGCCCAAGTTGTAGCTCCCACTCCGCCACCATGTCCCTGTGGAGCCGGGATCTCACGGCCCGAATTTCTTCAGGCTCAGGATCATGTCCCCGCTCCCGCGCCGCCTTTCGGAAGCGGTATAGCGCCGAAAGGGATCTCGCTTCCAGGATCCACGGTAACGATCCGGCGAGGAGACTCGCCGCTTCAAAGGATATCGTGCGGTACCCCCTGATGGTTTCCGCTGCGGTTTACGGAGCAGGTCCACGTACTTGGCTCTCAGGTTGTCCGCCCATACGGGGCACCCATATAGTGCCATGGACCGCACGATACCCGCGTAGAGTCTCCTGCAGGAGTCCTCCAGGCCCCTCAAATTGGGCAGCAGACGCGTCAAAGCGTTAACTGTGAGCACCAATTTGGGGACCAGGCTTCGGAAATGCTCCCCGAAGTCCCATCGATCGTCGAGCACGAGCCCCAGATATTTCATCTGGGGCTTGATGCCGATGAGAGTGCCTCCCACTGTGATGCTGGATCCCGCAGGTGGTCCGCGCCGAGGTCCATGAAAGAACATTGCCTTGGTTTTCTGCGGATCCACCTCGAGACCCAGCCGCCGGATCCTTTCCACAACTTGGGCAACCGCGGTCGTGGCCTTCCGGGTCGCTTCGCGGTGTGTAGCCCCGCTTGCCGTCACTAGCGTGTCGTCCGCATAACACGTCACGGCAGCACCGTTAGATACCTACTGCTCCGTGATGTTTGTGAATTAATCTAACCAGCCCTATGCGCTCGAGCACACTATGAGACCTCACAGTATCGTCTTTGTGAATACGGGTGTAAAAGAACTAGATACAGCTTGATATTTAATTTATTCTAATCATTCAATCGCATTCAAGCATCAATATTGGCAGTAAGTATATTGATTTATTACTTACGTTGTTTTTTCACTCCTTAAGTTGGAACTTTGCGCATTGAGCGAGGTTTCCACTAAATTCTTATTACGGTCTGTTTCATCCATTTTGTACACTTATCATATAAAACAACTGTGACGCAATTATGATTAACTTATAAAATGGGTACAAATTCACGCGTCCGTTTTCTTCGGACAATATAATGTACTAAATAAAATAAAAGGTTTATTTATGATAACAATAGATAATATGGCGTCATTCGATTATAATAATATCGTTTAGATAGAGATATGGCTACTGATAATTATTTTGAATAGAAAATTTTACAGACAGAAAGGGAATTTCCCAGTTAAATTGATGGCCAGTAGCGTTACAATTCGATGGCAAAAAGTATCAGCAGCTTAATATATGGCCTGGTTAAGTATAATGGTTTAGGAGATGACCTTGCGATCAAAAGGTCTCAGGTTCGAATGAAGCCACTGACTCGCCCTTCGGGTGGTTTTATAAGTAAGGGATTCCTTCTTGGAAATTATATCTTATCTGGTTTTCTATTGAGTCCATTTTATATTCATACTAGCTATTAACCCGTTTTACGCCTGTAGATATGAGTTATCACAACCAAACGTAGTTTATGTCCATTCCCAATGTCTAATCTATCTCTGTACGAAATTTCAGCAAAATCGGTTCAAAGGTTTAGACGTGAAAGCGTAACAGATAGACAGAGTTTCTTTCGTATTTATAATATTAGTATCGATCTAAATGTCATCCATTTGTCATCAAAAAACCCATCAACCCTCCAGGTGGATTATGACGTTGTTGGCCATCAGGTTAGCCGGGGAATTCCCTTACTTTATGGCTAAATTTCTATTGAACACAATCATCAATAGTCATGTTTTTATCTAAAGGGATAACATAATCGCACAACTTCATATCATATCTATTGATATCATAATATTTGCTTTCTATATCAGTTTAGTTTCAATTATTGTCCATTGTTTTGCTACTCATATAACACTTCAAGTTAGTTCTATTTTCCAATATCAACTAATGTATAGTTTTTTTGTGTTAAAGTGTACAAGATGGAAGAAACATACCATGATTTGAATGAGGAGGAGACTTCGCCAGATTTGTTTGGTTTTAAATTGAGGCCTGAGAAAAGATCGTAAGTAACGATTTAGTTCAAAGCTGTACAACTAATATTGATGTCCAAACGAATGAGTAGTCTCCAGTGTTAGACTATGAATTCAATTTAAATCATCATCATTCTTTGCATGATATTGGCATTGGTCGGGACTCGGGTCGTGCCTAGGAGAGCACGTTAAGCCGTCGGTCCCGGTTGCTATACGAACATCTATGACAATCTTTACGGGTCCTAAAAAAGTCTAACAACTGGTCTAGCTGCAATGCTTCCATATCGCCCAATATCCTCATTGGGTTGTGGAGGTCAGACGGCAGTCGCTTCCCGAAAAATATCGAAATTCAGCCAAATCCGCAGTTAGATTTGTAAAGGGGGCCCTAGACTCCGAGGTGAAAGTTTCCGATGCGACTGGAATCATCATCATTTTTTGAACTTTTTTCTAAGTCAGTTGACTTTTTTAACGTGCGCAAAATCCCCAAGGATACCTCTCTGCCGAAGCTGGTGGGGGTGGTTATGCCGGACTCGAACCGATTAAAACGAACACCGTCTATGGATCGTACGTTGCCGAAGGTGAGATTGCCGGAGACATAGGTATCTCCTACCCCAGCCGACCCAGCTCGGGTGGGGTCGGCTTTCTAGTCTAACTGATGCGGATGAACATGGATATTTGCCGTGAAGCGACTTCCATCTGAATTCTTTAACACGACTGGCATGGCAACCGGAACCAACGCTCCGAGGCCCGAAAACACCCAGAGCAATGCCAATAGACATATTCATGCATACAAACAGCACAATATTGGCATTAAGCGGGAATCGAAATATAAATATAAAGTTAATTTAAATCTTATATATAAAATTCTCGTGTCACAATGTTCGTTCCCGTACTCGTCCGAAACGGCTTGACCGATTCTCATGAAATTTTGTGAGCATATTGAGTAGGTCTGAGAATCGGCCAAAATCTATTTTTATACCCCTAAGTGGTAAGGGTGCAGCGGGAACGGGATTTGAATACCACGGGGGCCGAAAATATGGCGGTACGAAGTTCGCCGGGGCAGCTAGTAATATTATAAAATACCAACTAGCCTCTAAAGAAAAAAGACGAAACCACACTTAAGGAATAAGGAATAAAGGTATGATTCCGAGGCCGACCGCATACGACAACTGCCGATGCATGCAGCAGGTGAGCGTAATTCATTGCGTCTTCTCAATGGTCCCCTTTATCCGTATCGGAGTTTAACAAGTAATGGGTACGCTATGTCTGCTGCATGCGTCGGCAGTTGTCGTATGCAGTCAGCTACGAAATCATACCTTAAAGGTCCAACCCCACTAAACGGATGGCATCGGCCCGGATTTTACAATCTTTAAACAAAATTAAATCTTATTATCACAGTGTTTGAAGTTTATATTACCAAGTCACGCATAACAGCTTGACAGCGACATGCGGCGGCAAGACGCACGTCAAGCTGTCATGCGTGACTTGGTAATATAAACTTTAAATGCTGTGATATAAGATTTATTTTGTTTAAAGATTGTAAAATCCGGGCCGATGCCGTCCGTTTGGTGGGGTTGGACCTTTAGGCGATCGGCTCACCCCCTATTATATGGGCCAGAATACAATGAATGATGAAATGTAGATGTTAATTCACCTCTGCCTAACCCTCCGGGGATAAAGACATAATTATATGTATGTATATAAAAAAATTGGATGTTTAACTTATTTCAGTATAACTACTCCTACTGATGAGAAAGCTCTAGTATTTGATCCGGCTGCTTGGCACTACGATATGAGCGGCGAGAAATTACTCGTGATCTTGAACCACCATACCTTCAAGAATACCGAACCCTTCAAGTCAGTATAATGCTTGGACTGTTATCTTATTATAAGATATGCAAAAAATAGTTCGTTGAGTATGAACTTTGGAGATAGAGATAATAAAAAAAAATAAGGGTATGTTAAAAGCCAGACGAACATTTATGGCAGTCGTTATGGGTAGTTGGAGCCCTAAAAAGTCCAACAACAACGGTCTAGCTGCAATGATTCTATATCGCCTAATGTCACCGTTGGGTTGTGGAGGTCAGATGGCACTCGCTTCACGGAAAATATCGAGGTCTAGCCAAATCCGCAGTTAAGACTAGTAAAGCGGACCCCAGACGCCGAAATGAAAGCTTCGGATGCGACTGGGCAATAACGCTAGGATAAAGATGTTAAAATATAGTTACCCTTTACTCTTGTACCCTTGGAACATCATATGAAAATCGGTCATCATATGAATATCAAACCACTACAGATATTAGGGTGCTTACATACAGAAACAGGTTGCTGGTACCGGCCAACTGTACCGACAACTATCCATAGCAAAAGAAACATGATAATTCATCGTTTTCGTTCTATCACCACATAACCTCGTGTTGTGTTTCCGACGGTGAGTAGGGTAGCCAGCGTTCACTGGATAGATTTTATGCTGTCAGTGGGAAAATCAAAGGCCTATCTTCTTATCTTTTGCGCTGACGGCACAGAATCTCTCTGTTCTTACAGGGTCGACAGCACGAGTGTGATTCTCTTGGTGTTGCACTCGCCCATAGGCCACGGTAACCTCTTACCAACAAGTAGTTAAAAAAAAATCACCACATTTGTCGAAAAAAGGAAAAGCAAACTTTGCGACTTTTATGACAAACGACGAATTGACATGATGGCAACACGGTGAGATTTTTTTTCTTTTTTTTTTTAATAAGAAAATTACTTACCAACCGAAATTACTAATATTCCCTTTAACCCCGCCAACTAAGCTAATTTACTTGTGCTAGGAGTGGGTTCACATTGGTAGTGTAATGACCAGGATTCGAACTCGGGACCTCTCGATCGTAAGGATCCTTAACCACTAAGCTACCGCTGCCGGCCCACCCGTACCGTACTGTTTCTCTATGTAAGTACCTTTAGCCGAAACAAACAGACAAAAAGACAGACAGACAGATAAAAATTTTGATGTTTTTTTTTGTGTTAGTTATCGTTCATACACTCATATGCATGAATCAAAAAGTTACTATTTTGACATACAGACATTTCTACTTAATTTATTTTATTTAATGTTACACCGTCGTTGGTTGAAGCAGAATAGAGCAACCACTCTTCCTGTGGGTGTCGTAGAAGGCGATTAAGTGATAGGGCTGTTCTCCATCTGACAGTAAACATACAGCCCATGACTAAGTCCCCGCTTAACGGCAATAGGCTCGCCCCCTATTACGTGAGACCGAAAATCATAGTTGTCGAAATGTGGGTATTAGTACACCTCTGCCTAACCCTTTGGGGATTTACAGGCGTGGGTATAACGCCCAGTTTCCGAAAGGCTGATCAACGTCAAATTAACTAAACGGCTGCTAAATCTCTTGTCAAGTAGCAGTAGGGTTGCTAGAAACGTGGTTAAATAATTTAATTTGATCATCGTGTTGGTTAACCAGCTATTTATACCGACACGATGATCAAATTAAACTACCATGCTTCTAGCAACCCAATTGCTACTTGACAAGAGATCTAATAGCCGATTAGTTAATTTTGACGTTGATCAGCCTTTCGGAAACTGGGCGTAAGTATATTATATCGATGGGGATGACTATATCCCTTACTATGTTTGCCTTGAATTTTCAGGTACAGGCAGCCTGTTACGAGAACTGGTTCGGACAATGATGTACTGGCTCTTAAGTCACTGTTCGAAGGTCTCGGTTTTAATGTCGAGGACCATAAGGATTTGGTGTATGACGAAATTATAGACACTCTGCAAGAGGGTAAGCTTTGCGTACAATCTTTACTAGTTGTCAAATTAAAGGTATTTTTAGGGTTCCGTACCAAAAGGATGAAAATTGAACCGTATTCGATTTCGCGTCCACCTTGCGGTTTGACTTTCTATACAAATAGTACTATGATATACGTTTGAAGCGATGCGTCCGTACGATGCCGAAAGGCGATCTCGGCGATCCATAGGCAATTATTGCAATGCGTGCCGATGACATCATTTATAATGCCGGTCATGTGAACGCTACTCAGTTCGTCGCTGAAACATTTCACACGTACGATTCTACGCGAATTCGGATGAATTGGCGTTGGCAATCCGATTGCTGGTAGTTGCGGCGGCAAATGAAGTTGCTGCCAATCAGGTGGACGCATTGTGAAAAATTCATCCGTTTGATGCAATCCGGAAATCGAAATGCGCAGGCGAGCTTTTTTCTACTTTTATGCGGACGATCGAACAGACACACACTCTTCGCGTTCAACAATGGCGGCGCCAAAACTCCGCGGGCTGAGGGCGCTAGCGTCAGCCAATCACAGCGCCCGTTCGCATTCCGTTTGTAGCAGCAGCTATTTATTTTAAAAAGACGAACATAATGTAAGTAGTGAAATAGGAAAATACAATTTGCAAACAAGTACAATGCGTACAGACTGGCGGACCATGACACCGTCAACACGTCCGATGCCGAAAGGTGCACGCTTAGCTTTAGATTCCACTATCCGTCAGTCTGTTATCATCAGCCCCTCTAGACAAGTGGCAATTCGTTGCTCAGCATAACATGGAATAAAATGACAAATGTATATATAGGATTTGACGTTTTTGACATTAGTTGAAGCCTGTCAGTTACTAAAAACAGAATAAAATAAGTATTTAAGAGGGGCTCCCCTACAAAAAAGTCAACAAAGGTTATGGTAAGGCTAGATATGGTACGGAACCCGTAGTGCGCCAGTCCGACTCACATTTGCGGTTTTATTTACATTGAAATTTTATTCCAGTTGCATCAAGGGACCACACCAGGACTTCTTGTATCTGTATTAATATTCTCACTCATGCAGATGAAATAGGGAAGCTATATGCAGCTAACCGACAATATTCCCTCAGCGATATCCTCGTCATATTTGAGAAACGACCCCAACTCGTCATCAAGCCAAAATTATTTTTGATACAGGTAGGTATTTCTTCACGTGGGTGTTTTAGAAGGGATAGGACAGTAAACGGCCGCTACGCAGGAGGCGCGGGTTCGATCCCCGCTCAGTGCAAATATTTGTGTGCATTAAATATGGGTATTTGCATTGGTCTGGTCGTGCCTCGGAGAGCACGTTAAGCCCTCGGTCCCGGTTGCCATAAGAACATCTATGGCAGTCGTTACGGGTAGTTGGTGCCCTAAAAAAAAGTCCAAAAACAACAGTCTAGCTGCAAAGCTTTGATATCGCCTAATGTTAACATTGGGGCGTGGAGGTCAGATGGCAATCGCTTCACGGAAAATATCGAGGTCTAGCCAAATCTGTAGCTATGACTGGTAAAGCGGACCCCAGACTCCCAGCTGAAAGCTTCGGATGCGACTGGGAATTAACGCTAGGAGGAAGAAGAAGGACAGTAAACATACAGCTTATAACAAAAGGCAATGGACTCACCCCTCCCGTGGTACATGGGACCGACAATCATAGTTGGTTATTGGGTGTTAACACACCTCTGACTACCCTACTAAATATGTATTTGGTAGAATTTCTAGATATTCCTATCATTGAGGACCTTTAACCATTACCGCGTGCTATCAGGTGACCCTTATCATCAGCAGGCTACGGTCAATAAACCAGCATTGCAAATTATGCGTCTATTCGTAGTTGTAATGCGTCGCGGACCATGTAATAACTTTTTTATGTTCATTTTAAAAATCGAATGCTGGACGTCTCTTACCTCTTAGTAGGTTTTTTTCTTCCAGCTTGTAGCTACAGCATCTATACAATTGCCCCATCAATATCTCATCGGAATTCCCCCTCTACAACTTGCACATCTGGATATGGTGGTTGAATAACAATAATAGACTTCACACGCGTTTAAATGCAAAAAGCAGGAGTTTCATAAAATCTGTTCATATCAGATGTCTACACATCTATAAGAAACTATCTGCCAAATTTCAAGTTCATAGGTGTTATAGTTTCTGAGATTTCGTGATTATTAGTGAGTGGTATATCGCTTTTTTAAATATTCTTTTAAATATTGTAGGACATTCTACACAACGCTTTTATATTATACTAGCTGTTTCCCGCGGCTCCGCCCGCGTGGAATTCGGATTCCGGTCCAACTTTAATGTATGGAAATCTGCCCGATTTATTGACATTTATGCTCACTGCTCCGCTCCCTTTAGTAGTAGCGTGATGTTATATAGCCTATGTTACTCCCAGATAGTGTAGCTTTCTATAGGTGAAAGAATTATTGAAATCGGTACAGTAGTTCCGGAGCCTATTAATTACAAACATACAAACATACAAAAATAGGTACAAATCTTTCCTCTTTATAATATTAGTGTAGATTATATAGATTTAAAATTGCTATCTGTATATTGTTTCCAGGCCAGCAAAGTCAAATTTATAGAAGTTAATGAAAAAACTGTACATCGGGACGGTGTAGTTAAGATCACGGTACCTACACACATTGACTTCCTTATACTGCACTCGTCTGTTGAAGGTAACACCAGTTTTGAAGTTCTAATAGGCACTTGAAAAAAGCTCAGAGAAACTACCCCCTGGACGTAAAAGGTGAATGTCTAGAGGTTAGTTTTTTTCCAGGAAAACCCTTGGACAAATTGGAAGTCTATAAACAAACTGACACAGGTCGGTGGAAGCAAAGAAGAGCAGTCTAGATGGGTGGTTTTTAAGAGGCGGTGTGAATGTGGAGTTACTCTTTTTGAGATGATACCGGTTTTGGACCTTCATTTCTCAATAACTGTTTATGAAATTTTATGTGAATACAGATTGTTAGGGAAAAATTAATATCCATAGTCACACTGGTGTGATTACGGATAAATAATAATTACCCATAGTCACTCTGGTGTGATGACGGATAAATAAATGAAGAAAAAAAAAAGAAATGATCCTTAGTCACACTAGTGTGACTACGGATACATAAAAATGATCTATTGTCACACAGTGTGACTACGGATAAATTATCCATAGTCACACCAGTGTGGCAATTTTGTTTGATTACGGATCAGTTGTCAAAATTATGTAGATACACCGGAGGAACTCATGTGCGCCTCTGAGAATACAATAATTGGTCAGAGCAACTGATCAACGCATTTCATTTGATTCCTTGGGAATATATAATACTTGAATTCGGTGACTAGATCCTCCATCATCCCTCATTTTCATGGGTATCCTAATGAAGTAAAAACTATTCCAGTAAGATCCAAAGATGGGATACAAAATCAGATTAATAGTTTAGTGTACCGAAGTTTGCTATAATTTCCATTAAAAAAAGACTAATTTCAGATTATGTCGAGGAGGTTGAGAAAAACGGGTCCTGGATGATCAAAGCTCTTTCTCGTATCCTAACGAAGTATCGTACAAAATTAGATCTGCTGGAGATGATTACCTTGATGAACAGGGAACTGGTGAACACTCCAAGGGATGAAGAGAAGCTGTGCCAAGTACCAAAACAGATGCTGGAAACTACATTCACGTTGACGAAGAAGTTGAAGTTCTAATGGAGCGCCTTTGAATGAATTTTGTTGAATGTTTTCAAATTCAATGTAAATTATACTGACTATGTGATAAAATATGTTTTATTTTCTTCTGTGGTGTGGTGTGCTGCAGAATCAGCGACTGATGATTCAATGCTTTTGGATGTTCGATGCTTTCGCTGTAAGTGGCAGATGGCGTTTATAGGAGACCACAATCTTTCATAAGCTATAATTAGTACTGACATAAATTAATACCAATTCAAATAGAAATAGCTAAATAATAGGAATTTCGAGTAATATTTTTTTTAATATTGGACGCGCCCATATGAGATCACCCCGCCTGATTGTAAGCTGAAGGCAGTCTCAGAAGAAAGGGTCACCATTATAGACACGTACCATTTAGACAATAACATTTAGACATTTATTTAGGTTTATTTTATCAGTCTATTGTCTTGATTTTTCTGTTTTTGATATTAATAAAAACAAGCTTATAAACAGCGTAGATATTAGGTACCTTCATCAGAGTCTCGTCCATCTGTCAGTAGGGCTACCAGCTCGCAGATGAGGTTGGCAGAGGTCTTGAAAATTTTGTTACGGCCATATATGTACATTCCATAATCTGGAACACATCCGGCCCATTTTTCTTCCAGGAATGGGTTTCTATGGGTCGGGATCAGTAGATATCACACGCAGGCGGAGCCACGGGCATCACTCAGTGTTATATGAAATTAAAACTTAAAAATATGCACGCTTCGAAACTCACAGCATAGGTTCATCTCGTTTAAGTCAGATTTCTAATAACAAAAAAACCTTTGAAATCATCCCATATGCATTCGTTTGGGAGATAAGATACCATAGGCCGTAGACAGATACATGTAAACATTCTATGTATACTAGACCAGAATAAAAATTGAGCCACAGTTCTGTTCCTGGGTTAGGTAAAATGGAATTTTTGAATTTGAAATGGGACGCAGAAATTTTGTTCTTAATTACACATACAGGCACAGTGCACGATTTTGTACATCCTATTCTGTATGACGGCAACAAAAAGATGCGCTTTGTCGCTGTTCAAGTAGTGGTCTTTCGCGACCAATAGTGTACATAGTACATAGACGTTATTGGGTCGCTTCACGTCGAGGGTTAAAAAGGACTGTGATTGCTCATGTCCTAAGAAAAACAATTCATATTTTTACGACATTATATTCGTATTCAACACAGCTTACATCCAAACATACATCTTGGGCCTTAACACCATCTCTTAAAAGTAATATAACGGGTATTTCAATCTTACTTTACTTTCATAGTGTGAATCGAACTCGAAACGATGCCGCTCATCAATAATGTGTACTGTAAAACAACTGCAAAATCTAACGAATTAAATAAATACTCGTAAATATGTAATCCATTAAAGTAAATGATGCCGATTGACCCAGTTTGCGCAAATATCACTAGTATTCCAAGTATCCTGACGAACATTGACGTTCTAATTCACACTATGAAAGTCACACAGTAAGATTGAAATAATACTGCTGCAGAGAGAGTAAGGCCCCTGAAGTTACTCAATCAAAATTTCAACTGCTTCGTCAGTGTAAATCTAGTTTCTGGCATTTGTTTCTTGTTACTCATCGTCAAGTCTTTCGGAGTGTATGTCAGACGCTCGTACGCCACTTTCCTGTTCATGAGGGTGATCATATGCAGCAGGTCTAACTCTTTGTGATGCTTCGATATGATGGAACAGAGAGCTTGGATCATCCAGGACCCGTTGGCGTCTCGGTACGAGAGGTAATCTGAAAATGATGTTTGGTTAATTTAAAGCCGTGTGTACGCTAGATGAGACTAGAGCTAAGGCATGAATTCGTGTCGTGTGGACTTACTAGCTAGCCTCAAACGAGCACGCCTCGAGTGTTTGACTCAAATTCGACAGTAGGTTTTCCGACAACTTTTTCTTTTGTGATGTACATATTTTGTTTTATGTAATTACACATATTTTGTTTTATTCACGATTCACACTGTGAAAAACTACATTCCAGGATATGTTGTAGGTTCTTTGATTGAAGATTATATGTGAATAATTTTGAAATACTAAACCAAATCTCTCAAAACTCTGAGAAAGTCAGTTAGGCGATTCAAGTAAAAGGCGTAAATTGCTAGGATCGGTTGTTCATATTACATGCCTTTGATCACATTTATGGTGGATCCTGACTTACACCGATCCCAATGGGAAATAATGCTGAAGTGTGCTGCTTGCCCATACACGTGTACACCTGAGAAGCTCACGAGTGCCTCTGAGAACGCACTCAAGCTGGCAAAACAACTTTTGACGAACGACATGCCATCGAAACGAAAGAAGAAGCAGAGTGGGAAATAAGCGTGACTGTATAATGTTATTATTTGGTTTGGTTACCTTCAACAGTAGAACGTAGTATAAGGAAGTCAGCGTGTGTAGGCACAGTGAGAACAGCTTCACTGTCCAGATGTACTGTATTGCCAGCGTCCATTTTATCGCCTCTGCAAGCCTGAAAATCAATATACAGATAGCAATTTTAAATATTAAACAATAATTATTCGGATACCAATACTGGAGATTTGAAGATTTGAGATCGCAAAATTTACCCCCGGCAACATAGGAAACCGCATCGATTTTAGTCGGTTCAAGTCTGAAATCATAGTTAGCTCCGATGAGATGAAGTCGAGATGCTTTTCATTGATCCTTGCCATCTTATTTGTCTAAAAAACTCCTTTATGAGGAGCTTTTTTATACCCCGTGCGGAAATCCCCAAGGATAAACCGGAGCCAGTGGGCACCCCCACTGGCTCCGGTTTATGTTGGTGGTGAGATAGCTAGTAACATCTCTCGCAATCCAAAAACCCAGGGCCATCTCTGACTTCGAAATGGCCTCTTCAGATGTGGGTACCACGCGGCCACGGTGTCCCCATCTTGCTCCCGGACTCATTGAGTGATCTCCGACGCTCGAGTTATCTCCGCAGCCCCAGTCAGAAGCTGCAAATTTGAAGTCTCTAACACCTTAAGATAACAGGAATATCCAGGAATTTTACCAAATACCTGTATAAAAAACAGCTTCGGCTTGTTAACGAGGTCTGGTTGATTCTCAAAGATGTTAAGGATATCGCTGAGTAGATATGGTCTGTCAGCTGCATTCAGCTCACCGCCTCTATCCCCGTGAGTGAGAACAGTGACACAGATACAAGAAGTCTTGGTGTGATTTCTTGTGGCAACTGGAATAAAGTTACAAAGTGAAAAAGATAGCAGCAGTAATAATTTTGTGATGTGGTATTGAGCAGTTCCTTTAACTAATCCCATCATCCACTATCCTTTCCTATCTAGAACAACAACACTGCGGTAGTAACACAAACAAATAGTTTGGTGCTTCCCTTCTTTGTGGCACGTTAAAGAACTGGAATCAATGGTAGATTCTTTAAGAGAGACGTGAAAAAGCAGCTGTCGAAGAAGTTAGGGACCACCATTTTAAGATCGATAGCATCTGGAATCCGCATGTACTAGACTAGACTTTCACATCTGTTTATACTGTTTTTTTTAGAACCATCTCCAAAGTAATATTTTTTTTAAATGGATGAATACTTCTTAGTCACTGAAATTTAAGCTTACCCTCTCTCATATTTTTCATAATTTCGTCATACACCAAGTCTTTATGCACCTCGACTTTGAAACCAAAATTTTGGAATAATGATTTAAGACCCTTTACATCATTGTCCGTACCATGTCTCGTTGAAGGTTGTCGATTCCTGAAAGTTCAAGACAATTTATGTTAGAAGTCGAAAAAATCAAGGCTAGTTATGTACTTTAGGGACTTTTTCACCGCAACAGACTTTTTTCCATTATTTGGTCCTCTTCTTTGTCCTCATCTTCCATTTATCACGGTCTTGTGCTTCGTCTGTATTTAGTTTAGAATCCTTCAAGTCCTTTAGGGCCGTCGTCTTGGCAGACGCTGGCTGTGGAGGGTGGTCTTTCACGTATGTGATTCATAGTGGGCAGTTCCAGGGCAAACTGCACCTCATCAACGTCAACTTTAGTGATAACCATTTAAAAATAAAATAAATACATTTAGAATATTTAGATACCTAGTATAAATTAAGAGTTGGACTTTAGAGAAGCCTTTCTCTTGGGTTCAGACGGATCCTGTAAAAGCCTAGATTAAACATCATGCTCAAGATATGCTATAGATTTAAATGTATAAATAAGTGATATTCTTTAAAAGTAGTAAAATGCAAGTCTCGCAGAGACCTCCACCGATCTCGCAGAGACCTATTATTTTGACGACAAAATACTAATACATTATACTAACTTGAAGTAGATAGTCTTCTTGAAGGTATGTTGGTTCAAGATCACGAGATATTTCTCGCCGCTCATGTCGTAATACAACGAAGCGGGGTCAAACTTTAGAGCATCATCGTCAGGTATTATTATAGGTTTGCTGAAATAAACAAAGAATTAAATTCAACTTTTTGGTAGGTATGGCATTGAAGATATTAAAATCATTAGCAATGAGTGCGTATGCTTAATAACATAAAAGATAATTAATAAAGAAAGGAGAATTCTTGAGTTAAATTAAATTAAACAAAGAAATATATCTACTACAGTAAAGAGATACTGTTTGACCCACTTTGACCATATAACATAGGAATAGGTACTAGACCTATTCCGAGTATTCTGTCCGACGCTGACGGTACGATTCACTCTATGAAAGTAACAAAGGAAGATTAAAATAATAATGCTGGAGATGGTTGTTACTTACGATGTATTCGCAGGCTTCAAGTTAAAACCAAGTACATCTGGCGAGGTTCCCTCTTCCTCACTCATATTATGGTCTGCTTCTGCCATTCTATACACTACTCAATAAACACAAAACAATTAACTCAATTCGTAATAGTTAATAAAAACTTCATGCGTCCAATTGTTGTATGAATAGCACAACAATGTTCGATAACTAAACTTATCTGACATAAAAAGCGAAAGTTATGATATCGATAGATATGATGTCGTTCGATAACGTTATCTATATCGAATGGATTAGTATAAAAGGGGACAACACTCTAGTCTGATCAGATTACCAGATCAAATGTTTATCATTCATTAGACACGTCTTGAATTGGATAACCCAAAATGGCTATGATGCAATTAGCCTTGCATCATAGCCATTTTGGGTTATCAAAAATCTAAAATAAAAAAATCTAAATGATTGAAGGTCGCAGAAAGCGCCTGTTGTTTTTGTGTTAGGTATATAGGCAGATGTCTTTCTGTGTTTACATAGCTATAACTGTTGCCTCCTTGGTCCCTGCAGCTGTCGCCTCTCATACTATACAGATTACAGATATTCAATAGAAAATTAGATCCATAATTTCTCCTATCCTATATCCTATAAAAATAAAATCCTATTATAAATGTGAAAGTAACTCTGTCTTTCTGCTAAGCTGTCACGCCTAAACCATTGAACTGATTTTGATGGGTACTGAGATAAATCTTGCGAAAGGACATAAGCTATCTTTGGTCATGATAACCGACATCCACGCGGTCGGAGTCGCGGGCAACAGCTAATAAGTTATAATTTCCAAGAAAATATCAGGAAATTCATTTTATTGCTATTTTATTTAAACGTTATCAGTAATCCACACCTCTTTTTCATACAACTTCATACAAATCATTTATCTTTTCATCGGTTTATTCTCTTTTCTTATCATCATCACTCAAATATTAGATACATTATCGTTTCATCCACGAATTTTCTTAATATTTTCTACCACTAGAGTCACTTTCAAACTGAATTTTCGTAGGTATAATGTGGTATAATGCTATGTCCTTTTCCAAAATAAATCTAGAAGTGTAAATGTTTCGTGTCTGTCTGTACATCCATAACCATACTAATAATATAAATGCGAAAGTAACTCTGTCTGTCTGTTACGCTTTCACGCCTAAACCACTGAACCGATTTTGATGAAATTTGGTAAAGTCGTAGATTAGACCTTGAGAAAGGACATAGGCTATGTTTGGTCGCGATAACCGGCATCCACGCGGGCGGAGCTGCGGGCAAAGCTAGTTGGAGATATTTGAAAAAAATACTTGGGTTATGTAATGTTAACGATACTAAACACGAATTTTTTTATTGAATTACCTGTCTGGTTGTCTGTTTGTCCGCGATAGACTCAAAAACTACTGGACGGATTTTGATGCGGTTTTTTTGTTAGAAAGCTTGGTCAGACTTAAAATCTTACGTTTGTTTAATAGCAATCGGTTGAGAAGAACCGAAGATATGAGCAAAGGTCGCGTTAACCGAGATGCACGCGGGTTGAGCCGCGGGCGGAAGGCTAGTAAACAATAAGATGAAAGTAATAATATTTAGGTATACAATGTTCATTATATCACATATATCATACTGTCAGTACCTACAAATTTTGTATCTAATAAAAAAATATGTACGAGTACCTAAGTACATGTTTATCGTACATCTAGAACTCTTGGTACAAGCAATACAAAAAAATAATGTACATTATAATCAGGCCTTTAGCTCCGGAGGGTTAGGTTGTATAACCTAAAAGGGGATAAGCCTATTGCCGTATTCCGGGCACTTTTTTTGACTCGAGTCATGTATCTGAGGCTGAGACTGGGCTGTATGATGTTAAACAGCCCTATCCCTTAGTCGCTTTGTAGATGGGATGATTCCGCATGGGAAGAGATGGGGTGACCCAAATTCTACTCTGCTAGGAATCATGCCGGAAACACACACAAAAAAATCTGAACGTCAAATGTTAAACTTGTTGCTTGTAAGATATCAAAAATGATAGGTACTTTATGCATTCTGTCCTAACAAAATGTTCCTGTAACCGTTTACTGAAATAATACTCACCCTAATCCGCTCTGTCCAGGTGTAAAAGCCGGGTATAATTACAGCACAGTGTTGTACACACCACCCGGTCCCCGGCTCATTTGCCAGGTGATCCGGATATCCGGCTGCCATTACTAACCGTTCCACCCAGCTCGGCAAACCACCCGTAAAATCCGGTAAATTACTCGAAAATAATTCTCCTGTCTATAGCAGTTTGTTTGTTATAGATTGAATGCATGATAAATATAAACTGTGTTTAGAGCCGTTTATGGCGATGTTTTTAGGGTTCCGTATATATGGGGTAAAAACGGAATCCTGTTACAGAGACTTCATTGTTTGCTAGCTATACAGGATGTTAAGGAAACGCTCCTGAAGCCGAACAGCCGAAGGCACCTGGTAATACTCTGTAAAGCTAAAGGAAATGATAATTGCATAAAAAAAACATCACTACAAAAAATAAATTCGGCCAAGTGCGAGTCGGACTCGCCCATGAAGGGTTCCGTAGCAGCAAAGGCGAAAATTGCGGTTTATGACGTATTAAAAAAAAACTACTGACTGGATCTCATTCGAACCAATTTTTAGTGGTAGTTTTCATGGCAATTTACATCATATATTTTTTTTAGATTTATCATTCTCTTAGTTTAGAAGTTAGAGTGGGGGGGGGGGGGGACACATTTTTTCACTTTGGAAGTGTCTCTCGCGCAAACTATTCAGTTTAGAAAAAAAATATGTTAGAAACCTCAATAGCATTTTTAAAGACCTATCTATAGATACCCTACACGTATGGGTTTGATGAAAAAAAAAAAATTAAGTTTCAGTTCTAAGTATGGGGACCCCCAAAATTTAATGCTTTTTTTAATTTTTGTGTGAAATTCTTAATGCGGTTCACAGAATACATCTTCTTACCAAGTTTCAACAGCATAGGCCTTATAGTTTCGGAGAAAAGTGGCTGTGACATACGGACGGACAGACAGACAGACATACGGACAGACATGACGAATCTATAAGGGTTCCGTTTTTTGCCATTTGGCTACGGAACCCTAAAAACGCAGAGCGCCATAATGCGGGTTGAGTTGTTTTCTGAACTTATTGTTCCTTTTAGCTTTACTTATACGACGGATGGTGAATAAAGCTAATTAAACGGTATAGATTTATTTTTAAAGTCTTAATTTTTTTATGTTATTACTAGCTGACCCGGCGAACTTCGTACCGCCATATTTTCCGCCCGCGTGGTATTCTGATTCCGATTTATCAGTGTTTCTCTACAATTTTATGCATGTATCATACATATAAACCTTCCTCTTGAATCACTCTATCTATTAAAAACCGCTTCAAAATTCGTTGCGTAGTTTTGAAGATTTAAGCATACATAGGGACGGACAGACACCGACAGCGACTTTGTTTTATAATATGTAGTGATGATGTAGCGTACCCGGAGCACTACCAGGTGCTTTCGGCTTTGGGAGCGTTTCCCTAACATCCTGTATATAGCTGATAGCCAGGCGGTTAAAATTTTCTCAGATTGGTACGAATGGTCCGAAACCTTAGAGTATCTAGATACTCTAAGTCCGAAACCCTTCGTACGCGAGTTCGATTTCTTGGCCAGTTTTTTAAAGTTAGTTTCATGAAAAAAAGGTTTGATGATAGTTGTCTCTGGTTACCTTGGAGGGAAATATCACAGATTTAAAGCCGACGAAGCTACTTAGATACTAAACACTAAATTAAATAAGTTCATTGTCAACGGCCATACCACGTTGAATACACCGGTTCTCGTCCGATCACCGAAGTTAAGCAACATCGGGCGTGGTTAGTACTTGGATGGGTGACCGCCTGGGAATACCACGTGCTGTTGGCTTTTTGCATTTCTTATATTATGAACCACTTTTTGAAGTGAAAGCTTCTTTTTTTTTTTTCAGTAAACTGAAATTAAGGAACTCGCGTCATCGTTACGCACGTCACGCTCATATCACCACGATATATTTCACTTAGTTTTTTTTTAATTCTATACGGCCCGTAGTAACCTGTTTGACAAATTGTAACATGACACATGTGACACCTCTTTGAAGTGAAAACTATTTTAGGCGCGTTGGGCATATTTTTTTAACACTTTTTCCTTTTTATACTAGACTATTTTCACTCTTGGCATTCCGAGGGTGACACATCTTTTTAAATTATACATAACATAATTATAACATAAACTCACGCCTATATCCCCGAAGGGGTGGGCAGAGGTGCAACCACATTTCGCCGTTTATGTTTAGGTCCCAATGTCCCAATTTAAATTACAACACTTTTAACCTGCGTGGATGTCGTTATCGCGAATTCGTGACCAAACATAGCCTATGTCCTTTCTCAAGGTCTAATCTACCATTATACCGAATTTCATCAAAATCGGTTCAGTGGTTTAGGCGTTAAAGCGTAACAGACAGACAGACAGACAGAGTTACTTTCACATTTAGGTTATAATATTAGTACGGAAGTATGGATTATTTTCACACAGCTTACAATTTCAACAATGTATTTATAATAACTAGTTCTAACTGTCTTTATGACTACCTACTTTATAACATAAAATTTTATACTCCTCTTTCTAGTATGACGAGTCCCATTTGAAATATTCAACCGGCTATAAACCACAGGATTTCCGCGACACAAGTTACAATATTACGTAATGAGGTCACCCATCCATTGACCGAGTTGTGAATGACTAACTTGCCTAAATATACATCATCAATCAATCTCGGGGGTCAGGAAACCAAAACATGTTCAGATAATGTTTAGCCCATCAATCATATTGCGGACCTTACCTAAGGGATCACGTTTTCTTTGGAAGATCTAGCTTTATGTAATGTGATATTAATTATGAAGGTAACAGATTTTAGATGCTCGTTTGTGTAGAAGGTTCTATGGAAGATGAGATAATAATATGGGATGTAGGACTAATATTAGTTTATCATATACTCCGGGATACATAAATGTTGGACCTATGTAAGTTGCGAGATAAATTAGGCCCTAGCGAGCGCGGATCGTTTTGTAATAATCTGTTCTTGGTGAATTTGAGCTCGTCCACCGCTGTAGCAACCTGTGCTGCCCTCAAAAGACATCCAAAAGACGTGTACTACGCTTATAGAACATATTTTCAACGCATTTTAGGTCTAAGATATACACGGGTGAGGCGGGAATGAATTTTGAATTTGGAACGGGGCACAAAAACTAGATCTGTGAAATTCCGGGCATTGCGCAATCCTAAAATCGAATCTGCAGGCCTACCATGAACTCTTAAAAGGTCAATAATTGAACGGCTGTCATACTACTACAAACAACTACAAAATGTTGCATGCACGTCATGTAGTATGACAGTCATTTAATTTATCAGGTCAATAAATTTTAAGAGTATGGGCTCTGAACACGGTACACGGTACACGGTGTCACTTCAATTCGGCTAAAACCCTGCTGTAAGAAAAATGAAGTGACTTGTTAAATGTTACATAAATTTTGGATGAAATTGCACTGTTGGTGGTCTTTCGCAATACCTACCATACTCCTTACATAATCCTGATGACGTGTACCTTAAAGGTTGGTGGGGCCAAACGCACTGCACCGGCCCGCATCGGAACGGATTTTACAATCTTTAAACAAAATTAAATCTTATTATCACAGTGTTTAAAGTTTATACATATTACCAAGTCACGCACGACAGCTTGACAGCCGGCGACATGCCGCGACACACGATCGGCTGCGTGCTCCGTCCGTAATATAAATTTTAAACACTGTGATAATAAGATTTAATTTTGTTTAAAAATTGTAAAATACGTTCCGATGCGGTCCGTTTGGTGGAGTTGGACCTTAACTTGATGGTTGCGTAACCAGCCCTTGTACATAAATACGTGTGGTTCATGTCAAACAGCACTAAAAATAAATTAAATCCAAATGTGATGTAAAAACTAAACCCATTAAACATATTGGATCGGTATTTAAGACGCTCTAGGGGTGTAATAATAGTTGAACTTTGCGAAAACAGAAAACTAGTTAAATAAGTTGTTATAAATATCTATGCTTGATTTTCTAAAGAGGAAAGTTTTGATTGTTTATTTATTTCTTTGTTTGTATCTATTGAACAGGCTTCGAAATTAATAGACCGATTAGAATTTTTTTTATCTAAAGAAAACCACATTATTTGTGAGTGACATCCCTACTAATATTATAAATGCGAAAGTAACTCTGTCTGTCTGCCTGTCTGTCTGTCTGTCTGTCTCACTTTTACGACTAAACCGCTGAACCGATTTTGATGAAATTTGGTATAGGGGTAGATTAGACCTTGAGAAAGGACATAGGCTATGTTTGGTCGCGATAACCGACATCCACGCGGGCGGAGCCGCGGGCAAAAGCAAGTAGGCTATAAATATCTAGGAGGGAATCGGAGATGTAATCATAATTGTAAATAAAATTGATAGATACTAAAAAAGGGAGGAGGGAGATAGAAACTGCAGGCATATATTTGGGTTAAAGGGGTGCAATGGGGGTTCGAAGCATGTCAAGAGGTCAACTGAACAGAAGGTGTCAGTGGGGAAGAGATCAGATTTCCATGTGGCATATCCAAAGGCAACAGCTAGTTCAGTATAAAATATCAATCGAATATTTCCAGTTGCTAATTAGAATTACTATAACCCCTCTCTTTACCTGTGTTCGCAACCCATAAGTCCTAATTCAGGTAGATAATTTTCAGTGAGCGGCAAGAATTAATCTAAATAATGAGCAGTTTTCCTGTAGGTATTTAAAGGGTTCCTAAAGACGCGCTAGATGGCGCAGCCGGCACTTTTGGTAAGAAGAGTGTGGTGTCACATCTAGTGTAATTTATGGAAAAAATGTTCTTCGGTTTTGTAATGATTTACTTTACTTAAATATTCTGTCATTTTTTCTGATACAATGAAAATACCACTAACAAACCACAGAGTACATTAAAATTACCAAAAGCTTTGCTAGCGCCATCTCCTGATGACTTAAAAACCAACTGATTATTATACCTACTGGAAAACTGCTCATTGAGCAATCGTCTCATATATAGAGAACTCTGTTATTTACTAAATCTACTCTTCACCTTAATGTGACCAGAATCACTGAATCACCTTTATAACCTATGCAAGGAGCCATTAATAAAATAAATAGAAGAACTGTAGATAAATATTGTATTTCTTGCTGGAGTTTTTACAAGACAAACATTAAGGAACTACTTATATTTTAAAAACTCTTACCAAATAAATTATAATACTTGGATAATGGTGACGTCATCCATCACGAGACTGGCATCGGAGGGTTGTTTCAGTCACGTAACCCTTAACCCCACACGTTCTAATTTTAACCCACGACCAACACCATTAATAACTTATTTCATTGCTGTTAAATAAATTATACGAAGTGACACCATTTTTATGTTTTAAATTTTCAGTTGATGAGGGTTGACAGGTAAAAATATAAAATATTTTTTCGCTCGGATGGTTTTCAAACTTTTACGTATTATTTTTTTAATTACTGAAAAATGTTATCACAAACTTTTGTGAATACTTCACACCCGTACTCGCTAGGGATGTCCCTAATTGCGTAGATTCGTTTTGTTGGTAGGTAACTTATTTTTCATTACTCCTAATGTCAGAACATATTACTTACAATAACTGTGATATGGATTGTGAATACCAATATACTTTTTGTTTTCTTTTTAGCATGTAGGTGGCAGACAAGACCACGGCCTCAACTATGGGGCGGCCACATTTAGGTACAAAGCAAAATGTCTCTTGAAACACCTCTTGACAAGCAGAAACATGAACTTTGTCCTGATTTTCTTGACAATTTACTGTGTTCTACTGTTATTTGGTGTGTGGCCCCTTATTTAAGCCTATTGATGATGCACAGAATCAATTTATTGATCATTTTTAATTGCTAGTAGGTATTTTGATTTAATAATTTGTAGTCCATAATAATAATACTTACACTTACTCACTTCTAAGCCGATACTTCAGCCGATACATTGAGCGATGGATGTAGACTAGCAACCTCTCCCGTAAAAGTCAAACTAAATTAAATTAGGGAAAGGAGAAGATAGGGAAAGAAAGTACATTGAGTACATGCTTATTTGATATCTTAGTAATAAAGAGGGAAGTTCAACTATCCTGTCCTACAATTATAATATTATAAAATGTAAAAATTTGTTTAAAGCTTTTGATGTTTGACACTCAAATACGCTCAAATGGCTGAACAGATGTGGTTGAAATTACGTACGTAGATAGATCTGATAATAACACATAATATTATGCGACTTATTAATCCTAGGTTCCCATGGTTTCCGGGAACCAGAAATACAGGCTACACCTAGTTTCTCATATCTCTTTTTCTCTCCTCGAATATCGGTTTTACGTAAAATGTTCCTTGAAGATTTCACAACTTATGGTTTGAAGCCTTACAAAGGTGTTAAGGTCTAAGGGCCCTCTGACTGAAGGGCTTCGAAAGGTTAAGTGAGGCGGAGGGACTTGAGGGGCATTGTTCACAAAGTTCTTCACAACAATAGTGACTTGAGTTATAGAAGGATGATCGTTGATAATAGTCAATTTTTGGAAGTAAGGTGGTTTGTAACTTGGCTTTATTAGCTTGATTTTGAAAACAAATGAAGTCAAAGTCAAAGTAAAAAAACATTATTTTGTATAGACCATCAAAATGGCACTTACAAAACGTCAAAATTAACAACAAAAAAATTACTAAAGACTAGCTTAGCAAATGGACCACCGGTTCTAAACGCGGCCCCGGCCTGAGAAGACAGGCAAGAAACTCAGCGGGCTTTGACTTTACCAATAATTGGCGGTGTTATCTATTCGTTGGGACAAAAAGTGTGACACATTGGGAATTTTTTTTCCAACCAGTAGGTAACATTACTCGTTTGGGTGTCGCTGGATGGGAAGATACCGTAAAATGTAATCCATTCATACTAATAATGTGAATTTAAGCAGTCTAAACCACTGCACAGATTATAATGAAATTTTGTTCATAACAGACTAGATCTTGGGAAAGGATAGGCTGTTTGTACGTAAAAATGGCAATAGGCTATTTGACTAATTTTCAAAAACCATTTCAAATGATTGCTTATTACAGTATAAACATATCACATTAATATTTCTGTAAAAAAACAATGCATTATGTTAAAAAATCAATGCTAATGTTTAAATTTTCAAAAGTGCGCGAAAAACGCTAGGATATTTAAACATGGCGATGCGTGTGATTTGTGACGTCACTATGCGCAAAATACCAGATTCGCAAAATACCAGATTCTCAAAATACCAGATTCTCAATATACCAGATTCTCAATATACCAGAAGTACACTTAAATGCATAACTTGTACAATCGGAGATATGGGGGAAAAAATATTCCCGCTCCTCCTACCAATCGGAGTTCCGATCGGAGGACCGGGAAAAACCCTACAGCACAGAACAGATAATAGTACTAGCGTACAGAACGGAAGCTCACCCCCTCCCACCAATTTCATTACCGCACCCCGCACGTCAAATTCAGTGGCACGATCAAAGGCGCCTAAAACAAGGGATGTGTATTGCAAAGTTGCCTATCGCGACGACTTCGCGACGCGTCGGGGAGGAGAGCGAGAAGATCGGCTTACTTCGATTTTATAAAGCTTCCTCTCTATCGCACACCCTACAGTTTGATTTAACCCTGAAATGCATGATTTTTATATAAATAACTAGAATTCGTGAAAAATTCCTTTATTGTTATTAGAGTGCCATTTAATAAAAATCAGTCAAGTACGAGGGGGGGGTTATGTCGAACTCGGACCGACAAAAACCACACACCCACTCGGGTCTTTAGATGCTACCGGGGTATAATAAGACTGCTCAGAAAATGGCCCGCACTCCCTGGCTGACCCTGGGCCATCAACGGTTTGAGATGGCCCCCTCAGGAGTGAGAAGCATGGTGTCTCTATTGAACCCTGGAAAGGGAGAGGCGGGTGTGAAGAGGTCACAATAGGCGGCCGTACATGTAACCCTCACACCTGCTCTCGGCGATCAGCGCGCCCCCGCCTGCTCTCCACTGTGTCCTCTGGTGGAGGGACAGGTGGGAAGCCTCCGAGCAGCCCTCTACAGGGCCGGTGCCGTTGCGGCCGGCATTTGCCATAGGCGGCAGCGTCTCGAGACAAGCGCTGCCGCTTCTCTCGTGACTTACTTCATACTTTTGTAAAATTTGTTAGATAAATAAAGAGATTTTGACTAACATTTATTTATTTATACTTTATTGTACACCATATAAAATACAAATTTAAAAATCATGACTAAGGAATCAGTACAAGGGCCTGCACGTGCATGTGCACGATCTGTGTATGTTGTAATTACAATCCGACTGTTTATACATTTTTCCGAGAGCTTCCGAGGTGTTGTGAGGTGACTACAGGCAAGAAAAGAGAAGGAACAAAATTGAATGTATTTTATTTAAAGCCCGACCAGTAAAATAAAATACCTCACCATATTGCGGTAAACTATTGGAACTAATTTCTTCATATGGTAACAATCTATACGATGTCATTATGGTCATCTGTCAGTGTGGTGTCAATTGTGCGTGTTGTTGAATTTGAGTGCGCTACAAAACTACAAAACTATAGTAATATGCCGAAAACTATTAAAAGCCAGTTAAGAAAAGTAATTTATAATATAACAAAGTATTTGTCGGATAAAAAGTCGGAAGGATTGGACTCTGTTCCTCGAAATAACATCACGGACCTTGTTGTCAACATGACGGGTAGGTACATCATAGAGTACGTGCAATTGAAATTGGCCTAATCTACTGATTTTACTGTGACTAATTATTATTCACATTTTTAGGTATATCCCGATCTTCTGTAATAAAAAGACGAAGAGAAGGTCAAACGTCAAATGTATTTTCTACGCCTAAGAAAAATAAGCCTAACGCAAAAAAGAAAATCATGCTCGATTATTTTGATCTCTGTGCTGTTAGGCATAAAATACTTACAAGAATTTTATGCAGTCCGAAAAACAATGTCGCGTGGTCCCTGTTCTATACATAGTGTAATGTAACTGTAGGTCTAACTTGTATTTACCATTCCAAGCAGTAAACTATTATACGGATACTACTGTGTTGTGATTTGTGCCCATTCCTTGTAACCAGTATAACACGCCGCGTCTATTTTTCTATTTTAACCAGAAAACTTTAAAACAATATCCATACTTATATTATAAACTAGCCTTCCGCCCGTGTGCATCTCGGTTAACGCGACCTTTGCTCATATCTTCGGTTCTACTCAACCGATTGCGATCAAACAAACGTAAGATTTTAAGTCTGAGTAAGCCCTTTCTAACAAAAAAAACCGCAACAAAATCCGTCCAGTAGTTTTTGCGTCTATCGCGGACAAACAGACAAACAGATAAACAGACAAACAGACAGGAAATTCAAAAAAAATATTTTCATGTTCAGTATCGTTAACATAACATAACCCAAGTTTTTTTTTTTATATCTCCAATGTACAGACACGACCACTTTACAATTATATAATAGTATAGATGCGAATGTGACTCTCGTCTGTCTGGCTGTCTGTATGTCTGTATTTTACGCTTTCACGCCTAAACCACTGAACCGATCTTGATGAAATTTGATATAGAATCGCGAAAAAGGGGGTTAAGGGATGGAAAATGAGGATGACAGTTTGTATGAAATTTCGTCATTTTTATCTATAACCGACATCCACGCGGGTGGAGCCGCGGGCACCAGCTAGTATTATATAAATGCCATGCTCTTGTGAATGACACTTTATTTCTGCAACAGTTTCCAATTAAACTATAGTACATTATGGTACAAGCGTGTAAAGTTGGTGATTACCGCTGAGGCGACATTGAGACCCGAGCCGTAAGGCGGGGGTCTTAAGAGAGCCGAGGACGGTAATCACCATACACGCGAGTGGCATACGATTATTTTCAACACACTTGCGAATAAAATAATACTAAAAATACTACATAACACAATCAAAACACAATTGTAAAAATCTATTTGTTGTCATACTTGTCATAAATATGCGCGCGCATCTAACATTTTTTTTATTTGTTCCTTTCGGAACAGGCTAAGGTGCTATCACCATGCTGCCTTGTCATCTACTTACTTATTTGAATTATGTTTTTTTTTCTCTGTAAATACTCACAGAGAAAAAGAAATACATTTTAGTGAAAGTTTTGTATATTAAACACGTACTACAAGTTGAAATTATCTTTTAAAATACGAAGTTGCATGAAATGAGCAAGTAATAGGCATATTAATTCGTTTGTAATATTGGACACGATCTTTTTTGTATCAATTTTTTTTTAAGAACAAAGCAACTTAATCCATGATATTTAAAAAAAGAAGTCTATAACTCACTTTTGTGAATAATAGCAATGAAAAAGTCACAGTTTTATAATAGGTGTCATTCCGTGCTTAATTGCGGGGAAATAAAAGCCTGTTCATAAGCAAGTGTGTTGAAAAAATGGCATTTTACATGTGTATCACTATACTTGGTGTTGTCATAATCATAGATGTTTGTGGCGCCCCCAGTACGGGTTTTTTATTTTATTGGTCGGACTTTAATTGTACCTAATAGCAAAAACAAAATAAAAGTACCTATACAGAAAAACTAAAAGTATCTTTTATACTCGTAAATATACTCCGGGGTGTGACAAGAAAGAAACGGTTTCTTCAAAATCGCGTTATTGTAGCTAAAAGATTTATACAACCGGTAACTGTAATTTTGTTACTCATACAATCAGAAATTTTTTAAAAAAATTAAAAAACAATTAAAAACAATTATGAATAAAAACAAAAACAATTAAAAACAATAAAAAAAAATTAAAAACAATTATAAAAAAAAAATTAAAAACAATTAAAAACAAAATTAAAAACAATTATATTTATTTATTACTTTTCTTTATTGTTATAATTATGTTTACCGCTGGTATAACCGCGCGGAGCTGCTAGTAAGTGAATAAAATAATAACAATTTTGTTTTCGAATGTGCAAAATATGCTATATTGAGAATCTGGTATATTGAGAATCTGGTATTTTGAGAATCTGGTATTTTGCGAATCTGGTATTTTGCGCATAAAGGACTCTATTGTAGGTAAGTTGCTGTTATCATCGGCTCGCACAAAATTTGTATCCATTTTGAACTTAATCACAAAATATGTCCATAAAACTCGCGATAATCAAGGAAAAAGCAAATAATAACACCGAAACAAACAATAATAGCTCATACAACTGGAGATATTTTGGGAGCAACGACGTCACCCAGAGCTCTAACCAATCACGAGCGTTTTTGTCATAGACAATAAATCAACAAAATATAACATTTTTATATTTGAAATTCTCATAAAATACACATATTTGAGAGTATATTGTAGTCTCGTAGGTCTTTTAACGTTATTTTCTAATAGGATGGCCACAATTTGTAGTATATTTTTAATGTTGTCAAATAGCCTATTCATAAGGAGATAGCAATATTTATTGAATGTTTTTGAGCATCCTTATAAGTCTTTGTGCAGGGTAGATTAAATCAATATAATTTTGGGGTATTCCATACCCTTATTCGCTTTAGGGCAGATTCGCTTCATGACAGATTCGCTCCACGGCAGAATCACTTTATGAAACTCATCCCTTTCTTGAATCATCCCAAATGACTTCCTTACTCAGCCCACTTCACGTTTTTTCTTTATTATTAGTTTGGGTTAGAGGGAATAGAAATAATAATAATTTTAATACTAATATTCCCTCTAACCTAACCCATCTAACCAAGCTAAATTGCTTATGTTACGAGTGTGTTCACATCATTAAGATAGAAAAATACATAACAAAAAAAAATACAGCGAATACAGCCTGGGCGGGATTCGAACCCACGATTTGAATAGTTAGCATACTAAATGCTTTAAATGTCATTCAAATATATTCACATCAGTATTTTAATAGCCAGGATTCGAACCCGGGACCTTTCGATCGTAAGATCCCACCTTAATGGCTAATCTATCGACGCTTCACGAGGCTTCTGTCTAATTTCATTTAGTTTTAATAAAAGAGGTTCAATGAATAAAATAAAACTTCAATATTCAATGATGATTTTTATTCTAATTAAATTTAAGTGGAAACATGAATTCTTATAACACGAATCTAAAGAAGGAAACACTATTATATTCTTAATTACGAAATACTTATTAAATTAACAAATTGTCTTTCATTTTGTCATCGTTCAAATTATAATACAACACAATAATTGTGACAACTAAGTTATTTTAGGCAGCCATTATGTATGGCACAATATTACGGTACCGACAATGACAATACTAATCAATTAGTAAAAAAAAACAAACTACAAAAAATATGCAAAATAAAAAAAAATCACAAATGTATTTTTTTTTGCAAAAATTGTGCCGAAAACGAGCTCAGTAATTTAAGTAGAGGACAGCAATTTGCAAATAGGAATACGTTTTATGTGGATAAAAAGATTAAAAATCAAATCGATTATTATTATAGTACAACATATTTTGTTCTACGAGTGAATTTTGATATCGTTATTATATTCCAACCGGTCTTATTGGAGATCTATAGGGGAGGCCTATGTCCAGCAGTGGACTTCCTATTATTTTAATAGTGAAAACATTTTGCTGTCCTCCTACAATTTACTAATGAAAGCTCATCAGTGCCAAATGTAACACTACTTATGTTAAAAGTGTAACAATTACATGTAACTGTAATAAAAACATACTTTTACAATTTTATCTTTATTTTTTACCATTATTTTGAGAAGGCACATGAAAATTTTCTTATAAATAAATGAATCGACTGTGCGACAAAAAAATCTTTAGTTTTCAACTGATTCTATTATTCACTAAAAAGCGAAGATAAATTAATAATTTTATTTCAAGACTGGGGATCATGAAAAATCGTTAATTTTCAAAGAAAAAATCGCATCACCAGCCTTTTTTCAAGCTCAATTATCGTTCTGTAATTATTGAACGCTAACATATATAAACGGGTCTTACATACTATTTAAAAATACAACAATATTTTTTTTTTGGAGAAAATTATTTGACAGGTTGATTATTCTCTTGACACATTTTTGTTTGCTTTCAATATAGATTTTGTTGTCAGTATATATATTAAAAGATAAATCGGTCATAGATTAACAGCTTCGTGCCATTTTCCACTATGTAGGGTTGGAAGAAAAAGTTTTATACTATATTCCAGAAATTAATGTCCATGAGAAATAATTTGAAAGTATATTTTAACCGCGCTATGCTGCTGTCAAAGTATTTTTATGCCAGGTAAAAATAACTGTATGAGTGTAATAAAAAATCCTGTAGGTGTCTAATAGTTTTTTTTTTATAAAATTCATCTATATTTTTTCGAAAGATATATTACGAAAAATAAAGTCGGTTTATAAATATCCGAATTGCCAGATTGTCGACAAACGATTAGCTTCGTTTATTTGCACATATTTATATTATTTTATTTGTTATATTGAACAATTGTATTATAATGTGTCTTATGTCTACTAATCAGCAAGTCAAATAATCTTCAGTGGTACCTAGATGATATGCCACGGACAATATTTATCTTATTTGTACACGCTACCATATATATACTGTTCTATAAATATATAATATAAAAATTAAACCTCGAATATTTGGATTATTAAATTAAAACAGAGGTATTTTGTTTGACTTGATTTTTTTATATAATTTGTAGAAATGTATTATGTTTTTCTTTTAAATTGTTTATTTCTAAACAATTGTATCAGAATAATGTCGGGATTGAAATTAAAGCAGAATAACAGCGTATGTACATGTTCAGCAAATATCTACTTATAGATAACAAAAAAAAATATCGATGATTTGGAATAATCATCACACAAAAAATAATTTAGGGTTATTTTTTTGAGAGCTTCAAATCGACTGAATTTTAAATAAAGTAGGTATTTATATCCCTCGTGTGGATAAGAGTTGGAGACTACAATTTTATTAAGAGGCACAGATATTAGAACTCTACAGTTTTTCACAAATTGATTTTTTCATAGATCAATTTAAGTCATTCTCTTTGTTACAATTCAAATAAAATGTATATTCTTCATGAGTTGTGAATAGTGCTACAATAATGCATTCCAAAACAGTCGAAATGAAAGAATATAATAACAAAACAATATATATCGCTTGCTACATCTACGCCTAGAAGTAAGAAAAATATATATTTTTTAACTAATTTTATGAAAGCTCGTGAGAATAATATAATATTATGTTATACGTTATTTTACGAGTGCGATGCTTTTTATTCAAGATCTTAAATATTTTTGTAGATAGTCTATCTAAATTCTAAGTTGTTATTTTTTCATTTTACTACCTATGAAAATAATGCTGTTGATGTCAAAAGATGCGTAAAGTTCTATAAAGAAAACAAAAAACATCGCACACTAAAACGTAAGTGTCAAAAAAATGTCTTTTACACTTTAATACTACAATACACTAATAAATATAAACGACACTAAACGACCCCGCGTAAGTACTAAAACAATCCAATTTTGAAAAAAGAAAACAACTGGAAATGGCAAGGGCGTATACAGACTCGAAAAATCGCAAATTTGAGTTTAAAATAGACAAAAAATTAAGAACTGTATGCGCCCTTTCACTTAATGCTACACACTCGAAAACTTAAAAAGAAAAAACAAACGATTTTTACATGTCTTTAGAATCTGCTGCTTTGAACTGACTCCGGAAATTCCCCACACCGTCTTTATTGTTAAGTCATGTTTAAAATAAAACCGTTTCAAAAGCTGTCTTTTTTGATGGTAAAACAAAATTACAGACATTTTTAAATGCATATCACAACTGGCCTCTAAAGTCAGCAATGAAGTAAGAGACTATTCTTCTGATGTATGTAAAGTACAAAATTTTATGTTTTTTCTTTATCTCCAAATATTTAAAACACTACTTCAAAACTATGGAAGCCAAAAGTGACGGTGTTACTAAAACACCGTCTACAAATGCGACATAATATTTTAATTGTTACTTTATTTACTTATGCATTTATTGTAAACGTACGCATCTAATAATATAGAGATAGCTTTTCTATTAAACAGTGGTCCTATTTATACATTTTTCAAGACATTATGAAAATATAGCAGTGGTCCAAGATTCGATTGAAATTGAATTGAAACAAGCGACATTTTATTAATTAACAAAGTTTCAAAACGTATTTGAATCGTCTTAATCTCGTTCAAATAACTTAGAAACTGCTTTTATGTAAAGTTTAAGTTCAAAATTAGTAAAATGTCGCTTATAAAAGTATGCATTCGCCTACGTTCCGTCGTAAGATTAGAAGAGCTATCCCATCAAATGTCCATTTTTCCTTTTAAAAATGATTATCATTTTAATATAATTCATTATGATTGTGGTTCTGACCCTGCCTCGTTTAAGCGATATAAACTATTTAATGGTACATATTACAAATTGTTACATTTCCCTTACATTATCTACGTCACTAAAAAGCTGACCAAACATTTTTAGGCCGATAGGAACTGAACTGACAAAATGATATAATCTAAAAAAATCATAAAATCACTAGGTATGGAGAACAATTTAAAAGTGCTCTAAAGTCTTCTAAAAAATATTTAAAAAATTATTTGATTGTCAGCGTCGAAAGGGTTGAGTTTCAACGCTGATAAATAAATGTAGGTACCTTATTCTAACTCTCACTTATGTTAATTACAAAACTTACCTTAGAGCACTGTAGCAGTAACAGCCAAGTTAGTAATTTCATTCTGGGCGCCTCGCGATTTAATTTAAATAATAATAATTATTTGCATTTAATTTGCAAAAAATAACAGCTGTTGTCAAAATTGGTAAGAATTGCCAATTACAACAATCTTTAAAGTGCACGAAGACACTTTTAAAATATAAAACTTGTGAAGTTAGTAATTTTATTGATATTTATTTTTCATTGTGAAGTAACAAATTAGACAGTCATACAAACAGTTTTATAACATTTTGTTATCAAATAAAATGCCATATTTTTTAATTTTTTGCAAATGTGTTTTTCGGGTTTGCAAAATATCATTCGCAAAAACACTTACAAAATATTAAAACACAGTATTAAATTTCTAAGTCCAAAGATTTTAACACTTTTTTTTTGCTACATTAAAAGTTAAGTTATTTAGATGGATTATATAGGGGTCTTTAAAAATGTTTTCCCACATTTGAAGCTTATGGTCCCACTACGATCGCAAAGTCGGGTAAAGAAAAAGTTAAAATATTTCCGTTATAATCCATCTAAATATGTTTTATACATTCTCATGATTTCCTTTTATTGGTTTAAAGACAATTTGGTAGCGAGGCGCTTCCTCAATGGTGTCAATTCCTGTAACTATGAATTATCTGGTTCTTCCCATTCAACGTTCGCCCATTGTGGCAGCTCCGTCTCGTATTCCCAGCCGGGGCCCTGTTAGCAAAATATTTTTTTTTTGTTAAAATTGTTATTTAAATTTTTTATTGCACAATAATTTCTCAACCTTAATTAATCGTTTTGACGTCAAATTCTGCTTAAAATTAAGTTTACTTTTTTTTTTTCGTTTTATTATTTTGATCTATATAAAGCAATTAGTAAATAATTAAAATGATCAAAATTACTAATTATTTTTAAAAAGAAAAAGGAGCCTCGTACATTGTTTAGCAAGTGCACCGAGTAGCAGAAGATGTTGATTTGATCCCCAAAGACCTAAATGGGGCCCCTATACACACGTGTAAACATAAGTATAAAATAATATGATCGAGCAGTGACCTTGTACTTCCAGGCGTGCAGGTACATGACGAGGTCCCGTGGGCGCGGGTCCCGGTAGCGCACGCGGCACTCGTAGCAGTGCGGGTCGGTGGCCAGCGCGTCCCCGGAGGGGCCCGCCCCGCCAAGTGCGCCCGCCGGCCTGGGAACCGCTGGTGTGCAGCCCGTCTGCGTCGCCACGGTCACCTTGTCCGACTGCGTATAGATAAACATACATATCTATAATATAAAAATGAATCACTGAATGTATTGTGGATCGCAAAATATCTCGAGAACAGCTGAACCGATTACGCTAATTCTTTCTTTACAATATTCCTTGAAGTACGAGGAAGGTTCTTACGGAGAGAAAAATTTATAAGATTGTCTGAAAAAGTCTAAAAACAACACTTTTCTATACTCTCATACAAACGATTCGTAATAATAGATACTTAAAAGTCAATTTGAACTTTAACACCATACCATAAAGTTCAAGTGTTAATAAAGAGGTTCCGGGAAGGCAAAACAATTGAGTGACGTTAATATCGTATGAATATTGACATGGTCAAGTTAGGCGGCACGAAGTTCGCGGGGTTAGCTAGTTACTAATATATTTTAGACTAGCTGTCTTGTCCGTGACATCGCAGATAAAATGCCGCCAGGGTCGCCTTCACTGGTGCGGCCTCATCTTGCGGCAACTGCCAGGCTACGTGGGTAGCAAATAGAGGCAAATAGAGGTCTTAGAAGTCCTGGCTTGACGTCTACCGGGTTTCTGACATTTATGATTACTGCTCCGCGCCCTTGAGTAATAGTGCGAAGTACAAATTTCACCAGATGTTTTGTTACTATCAATCTCACCGAACACTCACAATCAAAGAAATATCTGCCTGCCCAGGTAACTCTTTGGTCACCTGTGCGTGAGTAAATACCTTAGCATCATTGGAGTCATCGTTGAGAACTTGTAGCGCTGGCGAGGCGAGCGGCGAGGGTGCCAGCGTGCCACCACATTGCACTGGGGAGCGCTCCTCTATGGGAGCTTCTGCTGCACTCGAAGGACTTGGAAGCGTGGCTGTTGAGGATACTACCGTTAATAAAATGGTGGAAAGTGGAAATGAATAAAGATGTTTCTGCAAGAACTTTAGGATCTTACAGCAAAAATAAGATTTATCAGCAACCACATGTAAAAACTTCTTCTCCTTGTAGTCTTTTATATTTTCATATTATGTCTATTTGGAGATCGATTCGACATACATACATATGATCACACCTTTATCCCCGGAGGGTTAGGCAGATATGAATAAACACCCACATTTCACCAATCATTGTATTCGGCCCTACGTAAAAGTAAGTGAGCTTTATACCATATTCTGGGCACTATTGTTGGAATAAGCCATTTGAGGATGAGTCTGGGCTGTACCGGCTGTATATATCTGTCTGATGCTACAAAGCCCTGTTATGGATTTAAATATGGATAGTGTATTGACACTCTTATTTCATCATTACCTTTCGATAATTAACAGCAATGAGCTCGACTTCTCGAGCTCATTGCTGTTAATTGCGCACTCTCTACAGTTAGATTCATTACCAGTATGCAACCAAAGCATTAATTTCAAACTGAACTGACACCTTTACAATATTCCTAAGTTTATTTGTGGTTGATTTGGAACATCAAGAAATCACTGAAAATACTAATACACTTATTAAATACTCACGTGTCATAATGGTAGAGGGTGTTACACCAGGTGCTGGTGATTCCAGTCTCGGTGATGACTCCCTAGATGCAGGACCAGTGTCGCAGTCATCTTCACCAACTGATAATATTAAAGATATAAATTCATATACAAGCAGATGTAGATAGATAGATATTCTTTATTGATATCAAAGTATGAATATAAACGATGGAAAATACTGGAAAGTTAGTCGATATCGTCCCGACAACCTTACTGCAATATTTTTTTATAACCATGGAGAAACAAGTCATTTGCTTATTATAGCTCTTTTACCAAATGGCTGAGCAAGTAATTAAACGTTATCTATCCAAGCCATTTGCCATGCTGTTTGATCAAAGAGCTGAATATCTTTCAGGCCGTTAACTGAACGGCGCCGTTCAGTAAAAAGGCTAGGTGGTTAATTGAACGGCTGATTAAGCTTGTTGGCAGCGAAATTTAAACGTAGTAAGCTAACAGAAGTGTCATAAACAGCATTGGAGTCCAATGCTGTTTATGACACTTTTCCAATGATTGGATATTTATGAAAAAGAAAATCATTCTCACCTTTATCTTCTGAAACTGGTTTGGAGAATAGTAAATCATCATCAGCAGCATCAACTCCTAGCCAGTTCTCGGCGTTGTGTATGGCTATGAGATCCCTGACCAGCTGCTCATCAGATTTGCCACCGGTATCGCCGCCCTTACCACGAATTGGCCCAAAGACTGGGTGGTTGTATAGTGGATCGTTTACTACTGGGTAACCTGTTGTGGATTGAAAATTTTTCAAAAATAGAAAAATTGTTGAACTCTTTCCTCCAAATAGATAGGTAAGTATTCACAAAATATAACACTGTTACTATTAACTACATCCCTGTACCACAAAACTATTATATTGCTGATGTAGGCAGAAAAGCACCAGATAAAATCTCAATTCTTCTTTATTCCCAAGTCGATAGAAACCCAAATGTATACATACGGTTTCATAAAATGAAACGTATTTTCCTTATCGACAGGGAACTTGATTAAATGTGTGTACGATTTCCCTATTTTATTTATTGTTATTTCCATTTCAAGGGAAATTAGCCATTAAGTGATCGATTTATATTCGTATCTTTGTTGAGATGGAAATTTTCTCGGGAATCTCAAGTCAATCTAAACCAAAATTAGCCTACTGAGCCCATTATGTATCGTTTTTATTTGTATTTGAAAAAATATTTGTACTATTTAGTGTCAAAATACTAAAAACATTATTACAGTTAGACTTCGTCCGAAATTTCTGATGAAACCTAAGATTTACGTGAGGGAAAACTTAACGATAGTGTGTAGAAAAAGATCCTAAGTGCAGAATTTTGCACGTTCAATTATGAACCCTATATTGATGGTATAGAAGACTTAATTACCTAAGTCGTAACTTACCCAAGTACTGCAAATGTACTCTTATTTGGTGCATTCTCCCCGTCTTCGGCTTGCACAGCACAACGCTTGTATTACTGTTAGTATTGAAGCCCAGCCTCTTGAACACAGTCGAACAGTCCTTGCCCTTAGGAGACACCTTGCACACACCTATCTTGTAGCTCACTACTTCTATTGGTTCTTGACATTCAATTTCATCTCTGAAATTTTAAAAATATTCAAATAATGAACTATAATTTTATAAGATTTGAAGTTATTATTTCTAATGACCTTCTCATGGTAAGTAGTAATGAAGTTTGTAGTTAGAAAGAGTACAGCTAACGTTAGTAAATAGAAAGCAGGTGATGATTGAATAAAAGGTGATTTAGGTATTTAAACTTTCATGGTCGTTCACATTATTACATTATTATGTACAAACAATCGGGAGCAAGCCAAAACAAAATCGCGAGTGGATACAGTAAGCATAGTGTGTCGTGGACGTGATCGAGATCGAGTTCGAGTTTGTAGTGAGAGTGAAACCAGTGGTAGTGTCCATACGCGTCACAAAAGAACTCGAAAGAGGGTAGATCGATATATGTTCTCCTAAAAACTTTTTCACTGTTTACCGCCAGTACTACAGTTCCTCCGTGATCATGGTGCTTGCAACAGCGCCGAAATATCGGAAACTCCAAACAATACATGGTAAATATCCCGATAGTTCTAATAATAATAAAAAGGTGATTTATGAAAGATGATTTATAGAGGAAGAGAGATAATTGCTTGAGGACTGGGATGGATGGAAGAGAAACACACAATGGAAACACAATGTACTGACTTTATCAATAAGAAAAAACTCACTCAGGGAATTCTCCATCTACCCTGCATACGTATTCCTTCTGCACTTGTCTATTTCTGATCTGATGTTCCATTTGTCTCGCCTTCTTTGGACTCCGTCCGAATAGAAGAAGACCTAGATAGTATAAGAAATTTCTAAATTTAATAGATGGTAATTTTACCATGAAGTAAATTCATTTAACGAAATCCTTTGGAATATGAACGTTCAAAATACGTATAGGTACTTATTTCATCATGATCAGAAATCCAACTATCTTACCTGACGTTAGCCTGTCGAGTCTGTGAATAGTCCGCAAGTTTTTCAAGTTGTACTCTTTTGCGAGTATAAAAACGACTGTGTTGTGGCGGTATCTTCCACAGGGATGTACCTAGTAACATATTTTACATAAACGTTAATTTAAATGACAAAAAAATGTAGAAAGAATAATAATATAAAAAGGCAAAATCATGAGATTCGCTGAGGAATAAAATTATTTTGCATCTTTGTAATGTACGAATCTTAAAAATGATAATAACCACGTTTTCTTGAAAAACCAACAAAAACATTTTTATTTGTTGCTGCGTATTATATCAATTAACATTTAGTTAGAAATCTATTTGATTATCACTTGAAGTTACTAGAGACATAAATAATTAGTCATGATAAAGCAACAGTGACGAAGCAAGCGATTGATGATAACAATGAGCTGTAAGATCATCTGCACACATATGAAGAGACTACTTTGCGCGCATAAATGATAGAAGTAAACTAAATAATACCACTCTAAATTGAATTCATTGTAAGTAGCATGCAACAGATATAAAAATAGTATAGTACAATAGTAGTGTAGCGAGCACCGAGTTTTAAATATATCATTTTGGAAGATTGAATCGCATCTACTAGTTAGAAACTAATTAACTCAATGTAACTATAAAAGCAGAAGTAAGTTTCTATTAATTCCTTTCATGAAATGTTCTACATTTATTATTTAATACGTAGTCTTAAATAGTATCTTTAAAATGTAGTTATTATAGCAATTATTTACATGCATATTTGCAAAGATGTACCCATAAAAATTACATTTCCCCATCAATGTCACTTTCAAACATTATTCGCTCCAACATTCACAAGTTACAGTATAAAACGCTAACTTTCCCAAAATTTCGCTGTAAACATGATTAGAGTAAAAACATTTCGGAACTGGCAAGAAGGGCGTACGTCAAACTCCTAATTTAATCGACGTAAGCTTGTGCAACTCAATTTACCAAAATGTTAGAGAAAAAATATTTGGTAAGTTATTTTTCAAATAAGAATAATTGGATCAAGTTGAAATATTTAGATAACACGGTGCTCGCCTCGGAAGATGTGAAATAAAATGGGAAGAATTCGGGACTCGCAATCCTTAAGTTTGGGGACCACTTCCAAGTGGTATTTTTGACGAGACCGCACATTTTCAGCTCTGTTTGCAGTATAATGTTTCAAACTTTTGTGCAGATCACAATCTCTAGTCAGACTCTGACAGCGTACTTTGTTTGGACCGAGAAAAAAAATCCCTAAAAACCTACCGAATTCCATCGTCCTATCTCGTAGATTTATTTTCTTTTTTATTGTACGTTCAGCGGTTTCTCTTTTACGTTCAATCCTTTTTGCCCGCATAAATAAATCTTTTTATCATCTAAAATTATAACGTAACAAAAAGAGATATTCCAAACATTTAGTTTTATTTGAAAGCAAATGTATTTCTAAAAACTTTGACGAAATATTTCACTGTGCCTTTTTCAAAGTAGACTGAAGTTATTTATAATATTCTTAAAATCATTAGATAAGGATATTAATGACGATTCATACAGACGGCTATCAGAGTCGACAACTGATGATGACAAAACGGTCCCAACGCATGACTCACCGGTAGCGAGCAAGGCTTGTCTAGCACGAGAAGCTCTTCATCCACGTGTATGAGGCGCAAAGGACTAGCGAGCACTGGAGTCTCGTGCCTGGCCCACCACGGACACAACATTGTTTCATTACGGACTTTACCTAGTCTTATGATGTTGCAATTGCTACTAAGGTCTCAAAGTCAATACACGCAACTAATCGCCTCGGTTTGGTAAAAGAATTTAAATTGAGGATACCAAGCAATATAAAAGTACTCCTATTTTATAAAAATCCTTTGCTAGTCACTGAATTTTCCACATAACAGAGACTTATAAAGAATTTAATAATACAGAAAATTTGCTCCATAAATAAATCTTATGATCAAGTATAAGAGAGTTGAAGTAGTAGGTTATTTAAAGCCGCGTAGAGCCGCGATAGAAAATTAAATAAATAATCTAAAGATCAGGTAAGATGATTCATTCCATTAAAATTCATTCACAAAATTATATCTAATTCTACTTCGTAATGTAAAACAAAGAAGCGACATTGTAGATACAAACAAGCGACACAGAGATGACTTTAATGCCTTATTTTAATATGGACAGAGGGGAGGGACAATCAAAATTAATGAGAAACTCAAAGTGCATTACAACATCATAGACAATATAAATACTTAATACATTGGACGCATAGTAGCACATAATTATACATATAAGGTCCTAGTTTTTTTATTAGACTGTATTCGCCCAACTATGTACAATTCAAGTCGTTAAACACTTGAACAAAACACTCGTTTCTTCTGAATAGTGCTGAATTTTCGAATTTTTTTCGCTTTTCTTGTGGAAGTAATTAAGTACTACAAATAAGCATGATTTGGATGTGTTATTGATTTTACTAATGGTGAATAACCTGTGACAAAAAATATTTTCAAAATATTATTACCAGTACACATGAGATCATCGAAATAAACATCAAAGAAACTAGGACCTTACACTTACTGTTACTTGTATTAACGCTTAGCTGTGAGCGTGTCAAGTTATTTACGACTTTCTAAGGGCACTAATCCCGGTCGATTTCATTGCGGGATACTCATATCTAACACATACACTAAAGTTGGAGAGTGGGTCGGGCTTGTGTTGAGATGTAACTTTTGTGTCGAAGATAAAAACGTAGTTATTCTGACGTTTGTATATATTCTGAACAACATATGATGTACTTATATTGATAATACAAACAGTACTACCAGTGGAGTTACTTAACAGTTAATGCAGAAAAAAATATTATTGTTAATTTCATTAAGTTAGGTGAAAAAAGTGAATTAGTACAAGAAGCAAATATAGAGAAAAATCATTGAATGGAAACAGATTACAATAATGATATACTATTGAAATAAATAAATCTGATGATATAATAGCAATAATTTATGAGACTACCGCAACACTCTGAGGGCATAGCTATTTAAATTATTCATAAGGATATCAAATGACAAAAAGCACACAATTTGCAAGGCATATTGTGGCGAGCTAAATGTGCATGGCAACAGACTGGTCCTGATTCCTCAGAGAGTTTGTGGGTCTCTGTGGTCAGCTACCCTTTATTAGCTAATGATCTCCCAAGAGCGTAACAAATATCTCAACTCTGGCTTGCTTAAATTGGCTGGTTAGAAGGAGGTAGGATAGCCGAGAAATATACTCAGGGACGAAGGTATCATCTTTAAGGGAATAACTGCGGGGAATTCTAAGTGTTCGTTTTATACAATTTTCATAAAAGTCTGGCTTTTGCTTTGAATAGGGTCATCTAGTAAGTTGACGAGTTACCATCAGCCAAACATATTTAGTTCGTTCAAAAAGAAACTAATAAATCTAGTAGTAAATTTAGTACCCAATTCTTTAGTATAGGCCTTCAATTTGCATCATTCAGTATTACTGAGAATTTATTTCTGTTTTTTTATAGTGCTGGCGTGGATTGTATATCGAGTACACCATCTTACATTAAATTTAAATTCTACGCAGGCCTCTGGTAGTTGGATTGGAACCATATCTCTACGTAAGCTATTCATCGAAGCAGGTATCTTCTAAGCTGAATGTAAGCCACTCGAAATATGAGAGACAATAAATTTCCCAAGAACTTCGTGAAATAATATTATAGTTCAATGAATGAATGGATAAAAAAATCAATTGGTCCATATCATAAAAGAACAAAGGTAGGTAGGAACAAAGGTATTAAATGCTATATTTTACTTGGCGCCACTCAGTTTTGGAATCCTAAATTGAAGTGCAATATCAATCACTGTGATGGGGCGGCTCGATCATTTGGACCCTTCTACATTGGGACTGGCAAAATATTTCTTTTCTACGTCATCCGCCTAACAATTACATTGGTCTAATCTAATTTAGATTTACTTCTTCCTTTACCATGGAAATTTATTGGCATCTCGAGTTTTGGGTCGACAATATTTTAAACCTTTTTCGCTTCATTGCTTACTTTCGTATGTTACTAGGAATATTCCCTGAGCCAATAAATACCACTTAATGCTTTGAATCTAGACTAAATATTTATTCACCAAAGTTAAATTAAAATGCCTGACAATGAATGCTTAAAATAAGCTGAAACTGTAGTTATATTTCATATATCAGCTTGGATAATAACAATTTAATAGATATATGCCAATATCAATTTATAGAATTTCATTCCATATCGATATTTGGAGCAATATAGTTATATCAGATATCAATTTTATATAAGGCCTCATAAGGTGTTTGAAATTATGTGAAGGTAAAATAGAATCAAACGATATGATCGCTATGAAATTTCCAATTTGCAAACATGACTGAGAGTACGTGAGAAGATTGCTGAAAACGGTATTTGGTACTATATTCACATGTCATGATGGTGTTTAAAATGATGACAACATGAGCTGATGACTTATTAAGGATAACTAAAAATGGTAACAAAAAACTTACTTGGGATGTTTTAATGTTACATTTTATTTGTGAAAGATGGAAAAGAAAAAAACTACAGGGTTAATATTATTGACTTCGGAGGCGGAGTAAACTGAAACATCAAGCTAAATCTGATGGTTTTGATTAATATAAGGCAAGCTGTAGTAAAGTTGGTTTATCTAATCAAGATCAAGTTTTAATAGTTGTTTCAGCACTTGCGTGAGAAGTAATGACAGTACCATCAGTAAGGTAACGCAAAGTTGCATCACATAATAAAATAAAATTACCAGTACCTACAACAAACAATTTAAAAAATATAATGCCAGACAATTAGCTAATAAAATAAGATATACGGAAAAATATTTAGATATTTATCTGCTGAAACATATTCATAACAATGTTATGTCCCGTGGTTTCCCGGTAACTTATAGTTAGTAGATTTTTGTAAGCAACTAAATAATATGGACAGTTTGTACAAGTTAAAGTAAAATGACTGCTGAAAACTAAGAAGCCATGTATTTACTTAAAGAGAGAAAATAAGGTTAAACTTACAATCCAAGCTTTAGCTAACTAGGTACTTTGAGTTTCATTACTTCTTTTGATAAAATCCTTAGTAATGCTTCATTTTCATTCAAACATCGTTTTAATAAAAGCAAGGAAATCAAACGGCTAACAAAAAGCAATTTTACGGAAGCAAAAATCAAAGCATGGCTTCTCATTCAAAGGTACAGTAAAATGAATTACAATTTACACATTCAATAATACAGGGTGACGTTATATACTTTACCAACGAGTACACTCGGAAGGCAAATATTACGATAAGGATATATTATTTACTAAGTAAATTAAACAGGGAGACACACCAGTATGTAATGGGAAGGTATATGAAACTTTGAGAGAAGGAAAACATGGAATAAAATACAACGACTATTTAGTGCAAGCGAGTACTGGAAAACATAATAAAAAGAGTCCAGATTGACGTCGCCTTTGTTGTCTACTTTACATGCAAATTCCTGCTCCTACCTTTTAGATTCCTGTTTTACTTCGTAAAAGTAGATATGAAAGTGCGCCATAATATTAGGAGTCTTCCATCACGGAGCGTTGCAGAGTATTTCTTGCAAAGGGACTGCTTTACGTAAAGGATTTTAAGAGATGTTGGCTTTTAGGGGAAAGGTAAGCTGATTTCAGAGGAAGCTTCAAATATGATATCAGATGAAGTGAAATTTCGGGACGAGCTATTTTAGATGTTTCAGTATTGCAGGCAATTTAATCTGTCTAGTTCAATTTCGCTCTTAGTTGTTAATTTGTTTTAGTTGCCACTGACTTATAGACAAACAAACCCTTTGAAGAATTTCCAAATTTAGTTGCTGAAGTATTTCGCCCAGAGAATATTTGCAGCACTACATAGTCTATATTTAATATACCACATGCACCAGACAAGGATAACATACAAGTTTGATGTATGATAAGCGTCACATAACATGGCTGTCTCATTGGCCACTTACGGGGATAGAGGCCGGTTTGTTGACAACCACAATGTCCTCGTCGATATGAACGAGGGTGATGGGTTGGCTGGTGACCGGTACTTCGTGCCTGCAACGATACACACGTCAGGCTAACGGCTTCTGAACAACGGACTCGGAACAACATTTTGTATACTTTGATGACGTTATAATATTTAGTACAACCAAAATCGATTTTTAAGCTCAAGCATTCGAAAAAGAACATTATATTATTATTATCATTTGCCACAAACCGTTGCTCCGAGAACGTTTAAATAGTGGTTCTCGTGACGTATGAAAGATAGATTAAGACGAGAACGAAACAACGAATGAACATGCGTGAGCGAATTTGAATGTACAATGTGAAATGCACACTTCTCTCAACAAGACACCGTGTTATGATTACTAACTGTTTACATAGAAGATACAAGTTAACTACAAGTACTAGTGTCTTTGTTGGAAAACATCCAAAATACACTTGCATGCTCATTCGGTGCTCAAGATTTCGTTATTGAAGATTATATTTGTGTTACAGTGGACTAAATACAAATTAGACCAGAAATACAAACAAGCTGGTCGACGCACGTCACAATTATAATTATAGTTAGAGTAATTGTGAGAGTATAAACACATAGTAAATAAATACATATAAGGAAAGAAAAATACAGTTAATATTTACAATACTGAAAATTAAAAGGTTTGTAGAGTGTACCGTGTCGAACGGAGACCGGGGTTCGTGTACTGTTACTAAAGTGCTGTGACTATTTTAAGCAGCCTACATTACTGCATGGATTCAAAGTAACATTGACTCAATACCTATGGACAACGTTCGCCAGGAGATCGTTGTGCTTTAGCCTGTAGTCTGGGTCCACTCTATCGTAGTTGACGGTGAGGGTACCAGCCCTGATGCAGCGTTCATATTCCGCAGCCGGATGAGCCCTGAACTCTCTGGCAAAAACGTCAAGAATCTTCTCGCCAACCCATCTGCCTTTGGTGAAAGTTGTGAACGTGAAGTAGTAGGGGTAGACTTTTCTGAGGCCTGTAATATGCAATAAAATGTGAGTTGCTTTTTCACAATGGTTGTTTATAGATCAAGATATTAAAAAAAAATCAAGCACATTATCAGAAATATCGCCTAGATTCAGAAGTTGATTATGCCGCGTGCTGGCAAGCCACCCAATCATAAATTTTCACTAAACTCAGGTGCACAATTCATAAGTCGTTAGCTAAAATATCTGCATAGCCGTAAGCCGCCATGAAAGAAAGCGGCAATGCGGGTAGATGACTAAGGCCATTAGATCATAATGGGGCTTTTCTGACATTAGCTTTATTGAAAACTAGCGTGGTTGCTGTTTCATCCACTTAATGTCAACGTATGAGATTACGTCGTAATGTCAGCTAGTTGATTTATTTCATTACGTAAGTAACAAATTCAAATGGAACAGGATGAATCAAAATATTAAAAGACAAAAATCTTGTCATTTTAAGCTTCTTAATTATTTCTACTTCTTGCTGTAACATAATAAAGCATCTAATGTTTATAAATCCAGTTGTTTAGGCTCTGGGTTGATAAATCGGACAGTTAGGATAAGTATTTCAAACAACAAAATGAATATAATAAATGAATATAAATGCGCAGTCCTCACAATAGACATCGCAGCAAATACTGGGAATGAAAGAAAAATGATGAAAATAACAATAAGGATTGATTCAATGACAAGAAAAAAAATTAAGGAACGGATTCGTTATCGAAGATAGGAATTCATGTAATCCAATATCATTGGAGGTTCACAAAGATGTGTTTAGGGAAAATAAAAAAGATATTTTTCGCTTGAATCGCTCGCGGTGGTTTTGTTGGAAGATTGAAAGAGAGATATCTATAGGAGCAAGGAGCATCATATTGTTTTCTTAGTTAATAATCTTGATTTATTATGGCTTCATTGATTTTCTTTGTTTTGTATAGGAGATTTGTGTATTATTCCGTTTGAAGAATGATTGACGACGAAATTAATACCTCATTTATTTGGGATTCGCATCCCCTAGGCGAGTTGGGGGATCCTGGATCCATGTCGAATGCGTCTTACGGTTATTTTTTAATCAGCATTTTGACAGTTCCGATCAATAGCTACGTAATAGATATTGATATAAAATCAGATTGGTTTTTGGATAAATTAACAGTAGGTATATTAAGGCAACATAAACACCAAGTAAAATTTATTGATACAGACAAGTTTGTGACATATTTGCACAGTTTTGTTACCGACATGCCCCTCGTGACAAATTCTTAGTTATTACGCTAAGATAATATTGTCAAAGTGTGTTTTTGATCCAAATAAATTGTTACTATCACAGTCTCTTTATTTTATCCAAATTTATAATATTTTTACTCTTATCTTACACTCGCGTGAATTAACTTGTTTTAACCTTTCTGCTTTTTATTACACTATCATAATAATTAAGATCTAAAAATTAATGATTTCACTCACCATTTTCGATATAATAAGACGTCTCGTTGTAGCGGTCATCCGTGAAGCCAGGCCTTTTAGCTTTCAACGCTTTTGTTTCCAACTTCGCCTGTAACAAAGGCGACAGCATAAAAAAAACCATTGTATTCAGTGGGCTTTATAAAGTTGCGTGAAATGTTAGAGATAGGATTTGTGAGGGCAATGTGTGGGCGAATGTTCAGTTGGATTCCTATTTTCGGTTATTTGCTTACCTATTCCTCGCATAAAGTCTGCCAATGCCAAAATGTTTGTGTTTTTCTATTATTATGTGATGTGTAAACTGGTTTTTACGGTCTTTTTATTCCATTTCTGCTCGTTACCAAGTTTTTAGGTTTGGTAACGAATACTACGGTTGCTGTGCCGAGGATTTTTTGGATATTCTGTTAACAAATTTTTGGTACCTAGTAGCATGGTGTTGATACAATGCTCGCTTAGACTATGTAACCTCTATAGTCATAGTAAAGAGCACTTCAACGCGGCGTGAAAGAGATCTACTGCTTTGGTACAAGTTGCTATAGAGATACATCCCGTAAAATGCACACATTGACAATTTGGACGCTTATTTCAAGCCGTTTTTTTTGCGATGCATATTATTGGCTGTGTTTATAAAGTATATGGCTAAGGAATGCTCGGTTGTCGGTATTAGACTCATTTCTATTACAAGAAAGCATTATTAGCTGGCGAAAAGTAAATATCTGCTACACATCTGGTTATTCTTTAAGGATTCATAAGTGAATAGAGAGACAGGTATACATTTATATCAATGAAACACATCAAATATATTATATTTATTAATTAGCAAGATCAATTAATTAATGTATCTTTTGTTCGTAGTATTTATTTATTTACATATTTCGTTACTTCTTTGATCGTAATCAAAGAAGCTCTCTCTTTTTATCTCTTACTTACTTCAAAGGTAACTTTGAATACGTTAAACACTGCTCCAATAACAAATTAGTATTTACAATGATTTACATTTTTTACAATTTATTCAAATTGGACAGTATCTACTGTATTCCAAGAAAACGAGATGAAAGTAATTTATTTTTCTAAAGATATGCTTACTGATGAAATTGATGATGAGAGATAAAATATTTGTTTTGCCAACAAACGTTAAACATTTTGTTACATAATAATTATTTATGAATGAAAAAGTATGTAGAGTATGTTTGTTGACAAAACTACTGAACCATTTAAAAAAAAAACATGAAACTAAATAGTTTGACTAAACATCATCGCTGAAGGGCACGATAGAAACTATATCAGTGTCTATCCCATTACAATCGTGCGCTGTCTCAAGCAATCCAACTTATTACTCAGAGTGGAGCGAAACGAACTGCTGGCTACAAACATTGGACCCAATGATTGGTGCCAAGCGCCAACACATTCCGTTGAAAACTTGTGTCAACAGGGACGTGACAATAAACGAGGAAATTAGAAAAGTTTCCTTTTTAAGACTGAAACAATCGACTTTGTCGCAACCCTTTATTGATTCTTATGTAGTATTATATCCTACATTGTGAGTAATAAAGTCGGAAGAAATAGAACGCTCTATAGACTTTTGGATTATATTTATAGAAAACTTTCGGAATAGAATTCTAGTTTCAAATACAATATTCAAATTTCACTCAAATAATATGAAAATATATTTGGAGCATTGCACTCTATGGATGTGAGACGTGGATTGTGACGCCGGGGGATGGAGACAGGATAGAGGCGTTCGAAATGTGGTGCTGGAGAAGGATGGAAGGGATAAGCTGGACGGAAAGAATGACAAACGAAAGAGTACTAAACAAGGTACAGGAAGGAAGGTCTATATTGGAAATAATCGAGAACCGAAGAGGAAAGATGATTGGTCATTTGATAAGACACGACTTATTTTTAAAAAACATCATTGAAGGGAAGGTGGAAGGAAAGAGGAAAAGAGGTAGACCAAGAGGAACGTTTATGGCACAGATAAAGGAAAAGATACAAGTTGCGTCATACCAGGAGGTCAAGGGTTTGGCGGAGGAGAGAGAGAATATGAAAAGATTAGGGATAGATATTTAACTTAAAATAGTATTGCCAATGCCAATTTTTATCTTTAAAGAGGGTCACCATTACATGCAGACATCTATGGTGTTACAATGATGGCCCTAAGTTTGACGGCCTCATCTGATGCTTTTTCACGCTCCGCTTAAAGGAACCGGGACTGTAGGAAGACGGAAACACGAGTGCTGTTAAATAAATACTTGACTCACGCGAAACTATTACCGGTTATAATCAAAATCCATACAAATACTATTAGGATACAGCAAAAGCTTTCACCTCGAAGTCTGTGGTCCGCTTTTCCAGTATTTATTCACATATACAGAGGAAAATAATTTCAATTAAAAAATACGGCATCCAGATTTCAATTGTGTTAACTACAGGCTTGACGCTGCTGCTGGTATGATTAAAACTGTTTGTACAACAGATGGGGCAGGCTTAGCACTGATTGGTTGACCAATTTCAATGATATAACACTGGATCAATACCAAATTGATTTTAAAGGACTACATTTTTCTACTAAAGACCTTTATGTGAAATTTATTGTCAATTTTACTCTCCTGACTACGAGTATACTAGAGTGTGAGCATTTTACAAGCTTTTATTTAACTCGTTTTGTATGTCTGTTTTTCGGGGTAAATCTAGCAACTCGATTTTGGAGCAGATAAATCTTCAACTGATTTGCATAAATATTGCATACACGTTTATTTTGAATGACAAATGCATTAATATGTGCATTGATTATGGTACGTGGTGGACCTGGTCTGATGATGGAGTAGCAAGGTGGCCATAGGAACTTCTATATCAAATAAGATAGAGCCCTATCCAGATTGGGCTCATTTTGGAATGTGGATAATCTCCTCGCCAAGATAAAGGTGGTATGATGAACTGGCTAAAAATCGATGGTCCAACGGCCACCCAAGACAAAATCTAAGAAAAAGTGTCCAGGCAATGTGAGAGGCAGTTAACTTGTTTAACAACTATACACTAATCAGATTGTAAACTTTATTGCAAGGGAGGAAGGTGGACCCTGAGCTCCGAGTTCACTTCGGCCTTGGGTGCAATCAAGAAAATACATCTCTCTGATGATGATGATCCGGCAGAGCTTCAAATAACATCTACAACTAATCAGTTATCAGAACCATTTCATACAGCATAGACATTTCGTATTATACATTTCATCTGGTAATCTGATCGAACTAGGTTTCGTGTTGTCCCCTCTTATACGATAAGTGTTACAAATCTATAAATATTATTAATACGGCCACACATTTAATTTATACATAAATGTAGAGCTTATGAGTGCCCACGAAACTATACAAATCACAACAAAACAATATTTCACAGCACATCACTATTCTGTGCACATAATTCCCATTTTAGCCAAAGTATTTTACCAAAATGATACAACCAAATTCAACCAACATTTAGGTACACATAACTTTGTTGTTGTGTTTGATTTATGTGAGCACAAACTCCATACAGATATGGTAATACAGGATTAGCATTTAGTGTTTCTATTGAAAGTTTCAATATAATACAGACTAGATTCTGCACATAAGTTCTGTTTAATGCTACTCCTGATTCTGTACAAATAATTTTCAATAGAAAGTTATTCTAAACTTTAAAATTACGTTGTGTATATTATTGAAGCATTTGTGGACTATTATTTATAATTTAGTATCAGTAGTCGATACGTTATTATGATATAAAATAATTCCAATTGAGTGTTTGAGTCGGTTAATTCTTAATTAACGAGGTGTTAGGCCTTTTCCATAAAATTTTCATTAGTTTCTATCATAATTTATGTTTCTGTTGTATCAGAAAATTCTAGTCCTACTAATATTTTGAATGTGAAAGTTTGCGAAACGGTTCTGGATGAAATTCGGTACAGGTATAGATTATGGTCGGGCATACCACATAGGTTTTTTATTCCTATGTTGGTAGGTAGCGTTGCGGGAGCGGGACCAGAATTCCACGTGGGCGAAACCACGGGCATCAGCTAGCTAGTTCCATAAACGAACACACATGTATAGTATCAGTTGCACACGTTAGTCTCTGATAAATATAAAGCGTCAGTTCAACCAATACAGGATATTGTAGAAGATTATCGGATAGGTATTTTAAGACTAGGATGTATGTAATAAGACTGTAGATTTATCTGACGTGTAGATGCTGTGAACAGGTTAATGGACACGCAGAACGGAAATCTATTCACGGTATGAAGATTACAAACTTGATTACATATTTATTAATAAGTTGTGCAAGTCATATGTGGAAAAGTTGCAAAATATCACAATCAAAAGAAATGTAATCTATAAAAAATTCTTGACGAGGTGTTTGTGGTCGAACCCCTCCGAAACGCCTCGACTGATTTACCTAATGATTTGTCTGCAAATATATTAGAAGTTATGCGAAATATATGTCGTAAAGTATTTTCCCCCCTAGCCTCTCTACTCTTCAAGCACGAATTCAATTTTCGTTCTTTGATTTGAAGGGATTTACATAAAGTGTCATGTCACTTTGACATTTCATGCTCCATTTTATTTACATTCGATGTTTTGGCAGAACAACGTTTGCCGGGTCAGCAAATAAGCTATACTTCATTATCCTAATGAAAAATAACTAGCAAGGCATAAGACATCACATCTTGTTCTCAATGTTTCTTTTCCGGTTATTCTTTAATGTATAAGCATAAAAGTACAATCAATAAAAAATAAGGTCAAGACTCCAGAAAAATTACTATACCACGATGCAATCTTATTACAAGCAAATAGTACACTCACTAACAGAAATTACAGACTGTAAAAGAAACAAAAACTGACCTACTTACAACCGGAATTGCCTCGCAAATCTTCATCTAGCAGCCATGCAGACGAATGAATTAAGTGGAATTTTCAGTCTGTTACAAGTACAATTATCGTCTCGTAGTGCGACCACAACAACTCTGTCCTTCAGAACGAGTAATGTATTTAAATTAGGGTCGAGTGCACTGACTGTCGTAAACTCGTAGCTCCCTCTTACCCCCTACCGGCCGTTCTAGTGAGATAATGAAAACAAAATGACCCCGGCTCGTGAAGAACGGCAACACGAAAGCTTCGAGTTAGGGAAAGTTTTTGTTAGGAAATTTTCAAGTTTTTATGGGTGAAAGTTGTTAGGGTACTTGAATTAAAATTTTGTTTTGATAGGTTTGGAATAGCTCTTTGTGTATATGCTCATGATATTATCATACATGATTCAATATTAATATTCTAAGGAAGCAGTAAGTGAGCCTGGCAGCGGTTTATTAAATCACAAGCTTTAAAACCAAATAACTCCGTGAAATGATCCATTCTGAATTTATTTATAATTCGGAAAAATATTTTCTTTTAGGTGCAAGACTATTATTTTGTACAACTTTCTTATAGTTGATAGATAATTTAAAAAAAAAGTAAATCTTGGTAAATAACCACCATACATAATACATACAGATTCCAGTCTTTCATATAAGTCGATAATGACGGCATAAGGCTGAGTTTTTTTCTGATACTGTGAGTAGGGCAGCCAGAGCTCACTGGAGAGATTTTGTGCTGTCAGTGGGAGGACCAAAGGCTTGTCCTGCTTGTCTTCTACGCTTACGGCACAAAACAGAGAGTCTCTACTCTCTGGTGCTGCACTCGTCCATAGGCCACGGTAACCACCTTCCATCAGGTGGGCCGCGTGCTTGTTTGCGACGTAAGTGGTATAAAAAAATATCTTTCGATCTTTAAATACGTTATACTTCAAGTATCGGTGCAGTAGCATGTAGCAGGGCAGTAAAACATTTTAAAAACTTCAAAGCTACTCCAATAAAACGGAGATGCACGACCGTAGGTACCACGAGAACGTGGTCAGTCATTTGCGACCATAAAACCGTGGTACGTTCGTGGTCACATACTCAGAGCTCCTCACTTATCGGGCCGATCTTTATGGCCTACTCTACGTAATACCGTCGGCGTCGACTACGTTTGGTCGCGTGATCGAAGTTATTTTGTTTGCTGTCTGTAATGCCTTCTTTACTACACTAATGTCTTTATTTATACACGTCAATTTGCCGCAAGTGTAGTTGGTGTATAGTTTAGTGTAGTGTGTGTAACGATCACATTGATTTTGTAGATTTTTCACAAGGTTATTTGGTAATCCCACCACAAGGGTAAAGGGGTGACAACTCTTGTCACCCCCATTATATTATTCATGCTTTTAAGTTCCCGAAGTGATTGGCAGAAGAGTGTTAACCTCCACATTTCGCTAACTATGATTTCCAGTTCCACGTGATCTTCTTCTTCTGCTGTCGAATCGATGGTGCTTCTACTCTCAAATTCTATTTTCCCAGTATGCTGCTACCTGAATCGCATTCTCGGAGGCACTCATTAGGTCCTCCGGTGTACAGGTAGATGGACATGCAGCAGACGTTAGCAGATGGGCCATGGTCTGTGGAGCCACTCCACACTCACACCCCAGGTCCACGTCATCTGAGTAACCCCACCTAGACCGATTGTCCCTGCTTCGGCCGACTTGTGTTCGAAGTCTATTTAGGGACTTCCACCTGATCCAGGGGAGGTCATGTCCGGGGGGAAGACTCTCCGACAGCGGGACGAAAGTTCCACGTGATAAGGGTGAACGTATTGCCGTCCAGCGAGGATTTTGAGATGTACTGCATTTTATTGTCGGATGAAGAATAGCTCTTTTCCTTAGTCGCCCTCTACGACATCCATGAGAAGAGTTGGTGTGCCCCTATTCTTCTCCACTGGGAACCAAATCGGGGAACAACGTTTTTTTTTTTTTCTTTTTCTAAAAGAATACTAGCAACCGAAATTACTAATATTCCCGTTAACCCCTCCAACTAAGCTAAATTGCTTGTGCTAGGAGTGGGTTCACGTCGGTAGTGTAATGGCCAGGATTCGAACCCGGGACCTCTCGATCGTAAGCCCGACTCCTTAACCACTAAGCTACCGACGCCACAGGGTGCAAATAATAGTAGGTACTAGGGTAATTCGGGGATTGAAAGTATGCCACGGGCGAAGCCGGGACGGGTCAGCTATTAATTTATACTACCACTAGCTTTTGCCCGCGGCTCTGCCCGCGTGGATGTCGGTTATCGCGACCAAATATAGCCTATGTCCTTTCTCAAGGTCTAATCTACCCCTATACCAAATTTCATCAAAATCGGTTCAGTGGTTTGGGCGTGAAAGCGAGACAGACAGACAGACAGACAGACAGACAGACAGACAGACAGACAGACAGACAGACAGACAGACAGACAGACAGACAGACAGACAGACAGACAGACAGACAGACAGACAGACAGACAGACAGACAGACAGACAGACAGACAGACAGACAGACAGAGTTACTTTCACATTTATAATATTAGTAGGGATTACTATAACGTTACCCTCCCACTCTTCGACAATCACAGTTTTCAACAACTTCACGATTAACGAAGATGAACTATCAAACAATCCTTCAACAAGGTGAAACTACTTGTAAAATATAAACAAATCTACTGGAAAGTATACACAATACAACAATAAGATATTCAATAGAGAAAACATGATGATTGAGAAAGAACAAGTTTCTATAATTTAAATACAAATATAGATTACTTCAAAAATGCTTCTTTATTGATTTCCAAAGCATGTTATGAGCAAGTGTTTTGTGCTATTAATAGTTCTATTATTGTAAATAAATATAATATATTGTAATATTATCACGCCTTTATCCCCGGAGGGTAAGGCTGAGGTGAATTAACATCCACATTTCTTCAATCATTGTATTCAGTCTGACGTAATAGGGGGTGAGCTTATTGCCGTATTCCGGGCATAGTCGAACCATACATCTGAGGATGAGGCTGAGCTAAAATTTATAACTACGAAAGTGAATTTGTCTGTGTGTATTTTTATACGATTTAGGTGGCAGACAAGCACAGGGCCCACCTGAAGAGAGTGTAAGTCATCAGCTCAATTAGATACAAAGAAAAGATCGAAAAATGGTTTGTAAAGCTTGGCGAATAGTAAAAAAAACATCATTTTCATCATTTTTTTATACCACTTGTTGGCAGACAAGCACACGGCCCACCTGATGGAAAATGGCTACCGTGGTCTATGGAAGTAAGCAACACCAGGGGCGTTACACTCGTACAACCAACCCTGAAGGAACCTTTTAATGCTCTTCATGAGGAACCCCATAACTCACAAATATTAAGAAATCATGCGAATTCAAGTCACTATCAAATATCTGTCACCGGCTAAAAGTTTCATGGTATCTCTTTATGTTCCTTTAAAAATGTTTAGCTGCCAAAACATGTAAATTTTTCAGCAGTTCGTGGACCTTTCAGCTTGTGAATTCAGGAACTAGAATTTTAAATACAACACGGTCGTAAATTATTTGTCTTTGGGAGGAATTCCTGGTGTATTTTTCTTTGTAGATGTGTATGTATTGTGTAGCTATACGTTGTCATAAAACTATTTCTATTTTAATTGTTATTTTATTTTATATCAGTTGCTTTTCAGCGCAGCCGTGGTCACGCGTCCTCATTTCTTTATTGTTTATCTTAATTTAGAAGTGGTGACAGCAAAGACCACATTTTTATTTAATTTATGTGGAGGACATTGGGCGCGGGTTGAGGGAGAACTCATAATCCGAGAGCTGGTACGATTTTTTGAGTACATTCTTGACGCAAGCTGAAAACTTGTCACACAACTCTCCTGTTGTACCCCAACACGAAGCTGCAGACCTAGCTGGTGGGTATGAGGGCTAAATGAACCCCTGAATTTTAAAAAATTAAAAAACAAATACTAAAATACTGGGTGGCGCAAAAGTACTGGCACTAAAGAAAATACCTTTATTTTTTTTATATGACATTTTCTGTCATTCTGTTGTTGAAAATTGTGTAGTGAACAAATGTAAAATACACTGAAAATAAACATGGACCGTTTTACTCCCCAAGAACGTGGAATAATTGTGTCAATGTTCTTACGGAATAATTCATCAGTGATAAGAACACAACGTGAATTTCGTCGACGATTTCCCCACCGTCCGGCACCGATTGGTCGCACAATTGGACGCTTTGCCACACGCCTTGAAGCAACTGGCTCAACATTGGATAGACCTAAGTCTGGGAGACCAAGAACAGGCCGTTCAGCTGAAAATATCGATGCTGTGCGCGAAGATGTGGAAGAGTGTCCAGAAACATCAACGAGGCGACGTGCCACGCAATTGGGCATTTCCAGACGGACCCTGCAGCGTATTTTGGTGAAAGACTTAAAGATGTTCCCGTATAAAACTCAAATGACTCATCAGCTGCTGCCTGCTGACCACCGAGCTCGTCTAGATTACTGCCAGCGCGTCATAAACCTCAACCTTGAAGAGGATGATTTTCCTTCAAAATTGGTTATGAGTGACGAAGCGCATTTCCATCTCTCAGGGCATGTCAATAAGCAGAATACTCGGTTCTGGGGCACTGATAATCCGCGCATTATTCAAGAAACACCTCTACACCCACTAAAAGGTACTGTATGGTGTGGCATCTGTGTTGACAGAGTGATCGGACCCTATTTTTTTCGAAGACGCTGGAGGCAATGCGATAACTGTCCCTGGAGAACGCTACAGAACCATGTTACGTGAGTTTTTGATACCCAGTTTGGACGAATTGGGGCTGGAGCACATCTGGTTTCAACAAGACGGCGCTACGGCACACACAGCGCGCGACACTATGGACTTAGTGAGGGACGCTTTTCCAGGCCGAGTTATCTCTCGTTTTGACGATTTGCCTTGGCCTGCAAGATCACCCGATCTGACCAGTCCAGACTTCTTTCTTTGGGGTTTTTTGAAATCTCGGGTGTATGTGAACAAGCCACAGACTCTCGCAGCTCTAAAAGAAAACATTCGTCAAGAAATAACGAACATATCGCAGGAAGTGTTACGGCAAGTTATGCAAAATGTCATAAATAGGGCTCAAATGTGTATCAACTCTGGAGGTCACCATTTAAAAGACATCATCTTTAAATCCTAATGGTACGAAATTTAATGGTACAAATATACATTTAAAAAAACCTAAATCTAGTTTTCTAATTTAGAAAAAATGTTATAGCCGAACCAAATAGGGTCTTTACTTTTGCGCCACCCAGTACAATACATGCAATTTTTAAATGTTTAAGTAAGTAATACATAAAAAAAAGACAGGCGATTTCGTGGGAGCTTACCAGCTCTCAGACTATCAGAAGACTCCCACGCCGGGTCTTACCTGGTGCAAAGGCTGGCCATTGCCATCTAAAGAAGCAACGCTGCCAGCGTGATGGGCGCCTATGTACCGGGTACAGGTCTGAGCGCATCGCAGGACGAACCGGATAGGGGATAACGACATTGTAATTTATTAAAGAAAATTTAATTTATCATTATTTGAAGAAAAAGAAAGAAGCTATACAATCTACTAGTAACCGGTATTACAATTGTATAATAAATCAACATATTTTACAATGAAACCACATTTAGTTTAACATAATTATCGTGTCATACTCTCCAGCAGAGCCACCTTCATGATTAGCGCTCAAATTTATCTCGAAACAATGTACGTCGAACGTACATAGTGTACATGCATTGTATATAACTGTACGCATACGGAATAGAGGAATAATGTCCGTTGAATGTGGCTCTGCTGCAAAGCATACTCCCTGGCAGCGCCACCTAGAACAAGTACTTAGGATAGATGTGGAGGAGTGGTTTTCATGAAAATTGATGTACGTACGCTGCTTATTATGTACATGTTAAAAAAGTACTTATCGATGTAGTCGTTTTATTTATTTTTACTATTCTTAAATTTTCATACAAAACGCCTGATAATATTTGTTAGCAAACAATATTATTATACCGGTGCTATATTATATGTTTAGGCACTCAAGTATCACTAACGACCCTAAAGGTGCTGCTAAACTTGAGCATTTACTTGTAATGAGCTTTCTTACGAATGTTACATTACAGAAAAATACGAGAACATTTTAGCGAACATTCATTCAATTCTTAATTTGGGTCCATATTGGCTTACATAAAATTTTAAATCCTATTCTTTGTCTTACTACCGATTTGTGCTCACAATAATCACTCTTCATAATTTCTAACAACGGAGTTCATAACCGTTAGTGATCATATTTTTTTCATTCATAACTTTTTTCTTCATAACATCAAACTTCAACACCCTAAACCTACATCTGGGTCGCAAGTCCCAGTCGCCGTCATGGTGTTCCTCTCTGTATCACGCTATGGACCCGGTGACCGCACGGTGAATCCATGGAGTGCTGAGAATCGGATCTCAATTATCATAATTTTTGTATTAATAAAGGGTATTACCAAGAAAATAAATTTTAACCCATATTATCATTTTTCTAGAGTGACAAATTTTGTTTTAAATTTGTTTTTGGATTAAATATAGTTCTGCATGGTTATAAAAAAAAATAACCACGAAGGCTAATGCGGGAGCTTCGCTCCGCTCCGCTCCCGCATTAGCCTTCTAACCTAATCTATCCAAGTCGGAATGAGCAGCTTTCTCAATGAATCTATTACTAACTGTCTGTTTGCCAAATAAAATGTTAGTTAGTAAGTCCCGCATTAGCCTTCGTGGTTATTTTTTTTTATAACCATGCAGAACTATATTAATATTGTATTTGATTAGTATTAGTAATAAGAATAAGCATGCAAAATAGATTAGGTATATAAATAAAGTATATGTAATATCTGTGTAATGTAATCGCAATATAGAATGCGCGGCACTCCACACAAACCCCAGTGGTTTATGGTTTGCTATGAATATTATCTCATGTAAATATTATTGTAAAGTAAATAAATTAAAAAAAAAAAAAAAAAAAAAAAAAAATTTAATTCAAAAACAAATTTAAAACAAAATTTGTCACTCTAGAAAAATTATAATATGGGTTAAAATATTTTCTTGGTAATACCCTTTATTAATACAAAAATTATGATAATTGAGATCCGATTCTCAGCACTCCATGGATTCACCGTGCGGTCGCCGGGTCCATAGCGTGATACAGAGAGGAACACCATGACGGCGACTGGGACTTGCGACCCAGATGTAGGTTTAGGGTGTTGAAGTTTGATGTTATGAAGAAAAAAGTTATGAATGAAAAAAATATGATCACTAACGGTTATGAACTCCGTTGTTAGAAATTATGAAGAGTGATTATTGTGAGCACAAATCGGTAGTAAGACAAAGAATAGGATTTAAAATTTTATGTAAGCCAATATGGACCCAAATTAAGAATTGAATGAATGTTCGCTAAAATGTTCTCGTATTTTTCTGTAATGTAACATTCGTAAGAAAGCTCATTACAAGTAAATGCTCAAGTTTAGCAGCACCTTTAGGGTCGTTAGTGATACTTGAGTGCCTAAACATATAATATAGCACCGGTATAATAATATTGTTTGCTAACAAATATTATCAGGCGTTTTGTATGAAAATTTAAGAATAGTAAAAATAAATAAAACGACTACATCGATAAGTACTTTTTTAACATGTACATAATAAGCAGCGTACGTACATCAATTTTCATGAAAACCACTCCTCCACATCTATCCTAAGTACTTGTTCTAGGTGGCGCTGCCAGGGAGTATGCTTTGCAGCAGAGCCACATTCAACGGACATTATTCCTCTATTCCGTATGCGTACAGTTATATACAATGCATGTACACTATGTACGTTCGACGTACATTGTTTCGAGATAAATTTGAGCGCTAATCATGAAGGTGGCTCTGCTGGAGAGTATGACACGTAAAGCCCGACCAGGAAAATAAAAAACCCGTACTGGGGGCGCCAAAAACATCTATGATATGACAACACCAAGTATAGTGATACACATGTAAAATGCCAAGTGTACAAATATTTTTTCAACACACTTGCTTATGAACAGGCTTTTATTTCCCCGCAATTAAGCACGGAATGACACCTAATATAAAACTGTGACTTTTTCATTGCTTCTTCTTCCTCCTAGCGTTATTCCCAGTCGCATCCGAAGCTTTCAGCTTGGAGTCTGGGGTCCGCTTTTACCAGTCATAGCTACAGATTTGGCTAGACCTCGATATTTTCCGTGAAGCGATTGCCACCTGACCTCCACGACCCAATGTTAACATTAGGCGATATCGAAGCTTTGCAGCTAGACCGTTGTTTTTGGACTTTTTAGGGCACCAACTACCCGTAACGACTGCCATAGATGTTCTTATGGCAACCGGGACCGACGGCTTAACGTGCTGTCCGAGGCACGACCAGACCAATGCAAATACCCATATTTAATGCACACAAATATTTGCATTAAGCGGGGATCGAACCCGCGCCTCCTGCGTAGCGGCCGCGTTCACTACCGCTACGCCACGGAGGCTGTCATGTTTTTCATTGCTATTATTCACAAAAGTGAGTTATAGACTTCTTTTTTTAAATTTCATTGATTAAGTTGCTTTGTTCTTATATAAGGTTTTATATAAGGTTTTATTTTTATTTTTTATATACCTACTTGACGCGAGACAAATGTACATACGTTCATATTTAGTCTTAAGAAACCCTTTTATTTTTTGTAAACTTACGTCCTTAAAATGCCGCAGTGGAGTTTGTTGCGCCGTTTCTTCTCCATTAGCGCTTAGGAAGCGGTGGTAAACTTAGTTTTAAGGAGTTTTTGACGTCAAAAAGCTGTAACAGTGTTGCACTATTTTGAGAAATAAAGACTTTGACTTTGACTTAAAAAAGTTTTGATACAAAAAAGATCGTGTCCAATATTACAAACGAATTAATATACCTATTGCTTGCTCATTTCATGCAGCTTCGTATTTTAAAAGATAATTTCAACTTGTAGTACGTGTTTAATATACAAAACTTTCACTAAAATGTATTTTTTTTTTCTCTGTTAAAAAGTTAAGTTTTTCTCTGTTAAGTTTTCTGGTTAAAATAGAAAAATAGACGCGGCGTGTTATACTAGTTACAAGGACTGGGCACAAATCAAAACACAGTAGTATCCGTATAATAGTGTACTGCTTGGAATGGTGAATACAAGTTAGACATACAGTTACATTACACTATGTATAGAACAGGGACCATGCGATATTGGTTTTCGGACTGCATAAAATTCTTGTATTTTATGCCTAACAGCACAGAGATCAAAATAATCGAGCATGATTTTCTTATTTGCGTTAGGCTTATTTTTCTTAGGCGTAGAAAATACATTTGACGTTTGACCTTCTCTTCGTATTTTTATTACAGAAGATCGGGATATACCTAAAAATGTGAATAATAATTAGTCACAGTAAAATCAGTAGTTTAGGCCAATTTCATTGCACGTACTCTATGATGTACTTACCCGTCATGTTGACAACAAGGTCTGTGATGTTATTTAGAGGAACAGAGTCCAATCCTTCCTACTTTTTATCCGACAAATACTTTGTTATATTATAAATTACTTTTCTTAACTGGCTTTTAATAGTTTTCGGCATATTACTATAGTTTTGTAGTTTTGTAGCGCTCTCAAACTCAACAACACGCACAATTGACACCACACTGACAGATGACCATAATGACATCGTATAGATTGTTACCATATGAAGAAATTAGTTCCAATAGTTTACCGCAATATGGCGAGGTTTTTTATTTTCCTGGTCGGGCTTTACCTATTGGTACAAAGTTTGACTACAAATTTCAAGAGTTATCAAACTAAAAGTAATTTGTAATCAGGCCACTCCTTGGAAGTTCATATCAAAGGATATGATTACAAGATACAAAGTTACAGCGTCACAGATACAAAAAGGTATATGTCGACTCGGATATAACGAATGTGAAGTGTAATTTTATTTTATTGTTGTCTGTACATATACGTAATAGGGTGTGACTCAATTTCCATCAAACGAGCACTTAGTCAGGAGCCGTATTGTGTTTACTGTCGGATGGAGAACAGTCCTATTCCTTAGTCACCTTCTACGATATCCACGAGAAGAGATGGGGGGGACTTAAGGCCGTGGCATACATGACGGGTTTTTGCACGGACGGGACAGGACGGGCAGTTTTAGAAATATCATTTCAATGTATATGGAAGTGCATAAGTCTCGGAAACACGGACGGGAGGGGAACGTGACACGAGCATCGTCGCTGACGATGTTAAGCACTTTGTTTAGCAATTAAAGCCAATTCTTGAAATGAAAAAAATATCTTTCCTTGTTCACAAGACTAGCACGTTAGATCCGAATCATTGTCACGGTTCGGATACATTAACGCCACATGACAACGGGGCAGCCACGTGTCCGTCCCGTCCACGTCCCGTCCGGTGTTTTATCTCGTTACGTATGCCGCGACCTTTATTCTACTTCACCGGGAACTTGCACTTAAAATTTAATTTAAGGTTAATCAATACTAACGAGGTCAGTCTTAATATGCGTGACAATTTTTAACATATATGGAGACCCCTACGAAGGCACCTCAGAGAGCACGTGGCCTAGATGGTGGTTAATGCAACAGATGCGGTTTAAATTATCTATTACATTTCTTCTGATGATTCAAAGCCAAGCTTACCTTCTTCAAGTCTTTATTGATATCTGTGTCATCAGCTTTCCGCTTTTCACAGGCAAGTATGCTCAGGTTCTTCCCGTTGTCTTTTTCTCCCTGTAACCAAAGAAAAGCTGACGTAAACAAAAGGGCATGACTTTTTCAGTATTTATAAGTTATAGATTAAAGCTATGATTTTTTAGAACGAATAAACCGGCTCAAAAGGGGAAGTACCAGATAGTGAAAGCATTTTATTTTATTTGAAAGACTGTACCGTATCGTTTGTCAAAGAGTCAATAAAATAAGTTTTTTTTCTAAAATAAAAAGTATTTTATTTTTCATTAAATAGTTTATTATTTACAATTTTTATCAATTATATAAAAAATAATCGTGACTTTTGATTTAGCTCAGAACTAAAACGGACTAGAGGAGGCCACGTATCGGCAAGCGCAGCGTAGGACGTCCACCCACAAGGTGGACAGACGGTTTGTGAATACAAGCGTAACGTATAAGTGATAATAACTATTAGTGACCCACCATTTTCATGAAGGTAAGCCACTATGCACCATTAAGGAAGCCAAATGATGTCCCGGTTAGCATATATTACATATCTGATAGCCGCTGTTACATCCGCGATGCGGGTTTATATCGAGTAGTTCAGTTGGAATACAGAATTGATTAAAATTGACTATTTATGCTGTTGGTTGATGGCATTTGGAGCAACTTATTGATACACATATTGATAAGACTTGTACTTTTCCAACCTATTTATTAATGAACCTGCTTTGCCTTATTTTATATTAGTAGCTTCCTATAAAGCTAAACCGAATTCATAACAATTTTATAAATCCAAAAGTAACAAAAGTTACTTAGGTATCTAATTAGTTAATTTAGGCATCAATCAATAATGCCTAAATGACTGAACTGATCTTGATGAGAGTACAGAGATGGGCTAGAGCTTAGGAAAGAACATAGGCTATGTTTAGTCGCAATAACCAACATCCAACAACAGCTAGTTGTATATAATTAAATGTGAAAGTTCAAAAATCAGGAGAATAATTTTGGTATGCCATTAATATTTAGAGGTAGTTCCTTTACGTGTACATCTAAACATAGAAGCCCCAACAAAAGTTAACGTAAAAATGAAAGACGGTGTATGCGAGGAATGCAGGATGGCCCCGCGTCCGAGGGGACAGGAATAATGTGGAATGTTATATTAATGCAGTATACGGGACTGCGTTATAATTAAATTTTTCTACCTTCTGTTATAGGTAAAAGAATTTTTAGGAGATAATTTTTTAAATAATTCTGTAATATTCTCTTAGAAAGACGTTATTGACCGAGTGAGCGAAGCAAGCTGCAGTCTCCGTTTCGACATGGTGGCCGATTTTGTTCGTATGTCTGTGAGTATGTCAGTTCTGGTCGATTTTCACCAATCTTGGTACACATGTTCTTTAATTTAAAACACAACTTTTGTCGATAGTTTCTAAAACACAGCTTTTTTGATAGAAGGAAAAATGGAGTAGTTTTCGACAGAAACATCAACGATATTGTAGACGTATTATAGAAATAGAATGATGAATGTATGTGATTTGTCGTATATGATAGTCGTCAACGAATATCATATACGTCAAATCCCATATATTCATCATTCACGAATTACCACTTGTCTAGGGGGGCTGGATTTTAAATTTTTCATTTTAAGCATAGTAATTACTTCAATATTGAAATACCCAATTGATGTCCACTATACGTACACAATTAGCCCTTGTAAAAATGTCCGCGCATCCAACAAAGGCAATCGGAATCAGTAATGAAAACGAATCAATCGGAAATCCATTTGTTTGGCGAGAGAGAAGGATTGACAATAAAATACTTGTGAACAAAATATATTTTCAATTTTCACCACAAAAGCCATCTGAGAGTTAAAGCTGAAAGTATTTTGAGCTACCGAGGGTTCAAAAACAATGACATGGATTACTTGGTGTATGGTTATTCAAAATTTAAGTTCCAAATTGCGGTATCTCTACGCTTGAACAGAAATTAATTTTAAGGCCTTTTTCTCTTGAAATTAAGGCTTGAATGCTGAGAATATTACATATTTTGATTCTCGCATTAATATCAAATCAGTCGTTCACATCGGTTAAGTAATAGCTAGAATTCGAACCTGGGATCTCTCCATCTTATGGCTGACTCCTTAATCACTAAGCTACCGACGCATATTAATATTGAACTGAAGTTTTGTATCACACCCACTTAAATTGGTCCTTCGAACAAAACACGCTCAATTCCTACTATACCCACTCGAAGGACCAACTGTAGTACAAGTTTTTTGTAACAACAAAATGACAAAACAGTGACCTGCATTCTATTGTCCAAAATATATGTCAGGCCTAATGACAGTGTTGCCAACCCTTGGCTTCAACAGAGCATCCACACGCGTCTACAATTAGCGAGCCATACAAACGGTTTGTTAGACAGTCAGGCTGATTGCGAAACGTGTCAACTGCGGTTGTGGCGTACGAGTGGAAAGGTGAACGCTTCTATATTCCAGAATTGTATATTGGACAGCGTTTTATACAGATACGTGGACAATTTTTGCTTTGAGCAGACGAAATTTTTGAAGTGATCTTCATTGTCGTAGCGATTTTCCAGTCTCAGCTACATTCGATTCTCGCAACGTTTACCACAGACAGGGAATTCATACTCATAAGTTGGGATTGGATATGGTGTGCACAGTGCGGTATAAAGGGAACTTCATCCCGCGGGGCACTCAAGCTGTAGAATGAACTTCCTGCTGTGGTTTTTCCAAGTAACCACAATTTGGAGTTCTTCAAGAAGGGCATTAATATGTTCGTGTGACGCCCCTGGTGTTGCACACGTCTATAAGCTACGGTAATCACTTTCTATCCGGTGTGCGTGGTGTAAAAAAGCGTCCAAAGTTTGTACTTTAGCCTGAGTCTATTTATTTTTGGTTGGCAAAAGTGTTGGATAAAACCCCGTACATTAAGACAGCAACAAAAAAGAGCTATTGTGATTTGTAAATTAGAAAATATGACGTCACTTTTGTCACAGACTGTACACTGTGACTCATTGTAGTATGTATGACAAATAACATACCTGTCTAGCAGTGTGTCGTAGGGTGTGGATCAAACACCCTCGGGGCACTATTAAATACTTCATAACAGCATGTGCCCCAGTTTTAATTTAATAACTTAACGTCTGCATTGTATTTTGTATTTGTGTACCGAAATTGTCGTTCATAAACAATATAATGGATATAATTTAATCTCAAAAGCACTATTCAGATCTCAAGTGAACTTAGTTTAACTTATCATAATCATCATCATATCAATAATCCCAATTACATTGCAAGCTTGACTGCCTCGACAGATACTTTTTCTCGCTCCGTAAATAACTAGTAAAGTAAAGAAAAGTTAAGGATTGTAAGATGAAGGAAACACGTGCGCGGGCAGAGGATTGCAGTTTTTTTCCGTGCGACAAAGATAGGAGGGAGTAAATGCCCCTTTCGGTGACATTCATTCGTGTATATAAGAAGATTTATACATTATATTGATATTGCCTATTGACAGCCTCCGTGGCGTAGCGGTAGTGAAAGCGGCCGCTACGCAGGAGGCGCGGGTTCGATCCCCGCTCAGTGCAAATATTTGTGTGCATGAAATATGGGTATTTGCATTGGTCTGGTCGTGCCTCGGAGAGCACGTTAAGCCGTCGGTCCCGGTTGCCATAAGAACATCTATGGCAGTCGTTACGGGTAGTTAGGAGCCCTAAAAAGTCCAAAAAAACAACAATCTAGCTGCAAAGCTTCGATATCACCTAAAGTTAACATTGGGCTGTGGAGGTCAGATGGCAATCGCTCCACGGAAAATATCGAGGTCTAGCCAAATCCGCAGTTAAGACTGGTAAAGCGGACCCCAGACTCCCGAGCTGAAAGCTTCGGATGCGACTGGGAATTAACGCTAGGAGGAAGAGATTGATATTGCTTATATCTTGTATCACTATTGTAAGAAACACAATGTTAGCTCAATATATATTTATCAATATGAACTATGGACTATATTTACATATCGTCGAGTTTATTGGACTTGAAACTTATGTCCAAACATACACAATTTATTATGTGACTCATTCCCAAGATGTGCTTTGTCCATTCCTCCGTAAAGGGTCTCGTTACTAGGCTCTTTAAGGCGACTTCCCACGGTACGTAATTTTGCGGATAACAATACACATGGCAGAGGAACACAGACAGTGGACTGTCACGTACCGCGCATTATTTACATTTCTTAGTGCGTATCAGTTTGTTTTGATATATTATATTCTATTAGCATGACATTAGATTGACATAATCATTAATTACTTTAAAAAAATATGAATAAAAAAGTATTACTGAAAACAAAAACATGAACACTATTATTATTTCCTTTATTTATTTTTACAAACTTACAAATTATATTTATAAATATGAACTAAGATATCGCCCGCGTGAATCTCTTTTTAAAAATTTTTGCCATGCTGTGTCGGTGACGGGTAATCCACGTTCTTCCGCACAATCACGCACCGTGAAAACCCGCCTTTAGATATATCAAATAGATATCATATTTCATGCCAACGAACTCCTCAAACGAACAACTATGTTGGAAGGCAGTATCCATCCATCAAGCTCTTGTTAGCCCAAAAAATACAATACGTGGGTCAGAAAAATTGTCATGTTTTATCACCACGCACGTCTCGGACATTTCTTATAATTTTATTTGGCTCGGCGACGTTTGATTACGAATGGGAATATCTGTCAGTATTAGCTGCTTATTCTGTATTCTGTTTATTGGTTTCGTTATATCAACTGTTCGACATGTATTTTTGGATTCTGTTTTATTTGTAGGCGATTGTTGTCTTTTTATACAGAAGAATCTATATGTACTAATAATACAAATATGGAAGTAACTTTGTTGGTATGTCTGTATTCTAATATTTCACGCGTAGGCCGCTGAACTGCTTTAGTTTTAAATTTCGCAAAGTGGGCCAATAACCTGAAGAAAATCATAGTTTTTTATTAGACAGGATTTCAGACCGTGGTTGATATAGTAACCGGAATATTGTAGTCAAAATAAGCTACATATTTCAGAGTAAAATGGGACCTCTCGAACGTATGCTACTAACACTTCGTTCACATTCAAGGTAACCGCTATCAAAGATTAAAAAAAATATAAGATATCTTGGTATGTTGTATTTTTTTAAATCTTTGATAGCGGTTACGTACGTCAGAAAAAATACGTTAGAAAAAATACGTTAGAAAAAATACGTCAGAAAAAATACATTAGAAAACGTAAGAACATAAATGAAAAGAAACCCGCTTTTCATACTACGATATAATCGTTAAAAGCTTAGGATCGCGGCAGCGTGTTGGGGCTGCTACGATCAATACGCTACGAGCCGCCCTACGTGTTCGCTACGGCCGTAGACAGTGCTACGGTAAACAGCTGTTGTTATGGACGAATACAGGTGTAAAATGATGGATGGATTTTGTTGAGATAAAATATTATACAGTGTGTGTTATTTTATATTAGGTACTGTTTGTGTATTATGTTATACATTGTATATTATTATACAGACTACCTCTGTGGTCCTAATTTGACAGCGATTGCGTTATATGAGGTCTTGGGTTTGATTCCGCAATTCAAAATTTATTTTAGGATTTTTTATGTAAGGCAATTCTCTGTAGAAAAACGGAGTCTCACAAAAGGTATTTGGATGAAGGGTATAGAAGATTATCTTCTATTACTCCCAACGGATAATTTTGGGGTACGTAGTATATTATAGTAGTCATAGTGAAAATTTCGAAATCGCCATGCAGAATTCAATTGATATGTGACACCAATACAAACACGCTACTGTACAGTACAATTAGGTATCGTGAATACCTGTTGCAGGTTGGCATGTTGTCAACCAGATGCCAATACTAATGGTTTTTAACATTCAAGACCGTTTTGAAAAATTTCAGATCGTATATTAAGATGGCAAGCAAATAGTAAACTTGTATGTAGGACTTTCTTTTTAATAAAAAAAGTTCTATTTCAGTAGTATTTTTGTTATTGATAGGCCTGTGAAACAGGCGCGGTCCGAGGGGGGGGGGGGGGGGTCACAGGGGACATGACCCCCCCAAAACCATGCACGTCATATTGAAAAGTCCCAGTACGAGGGGAGGGCGGGTTAAATTTCTTAAGGAATTTCCGATGTGACCCCCCCAAAACTTCAAGCTGCGACCGGCCCTGTTGTGAAACCACTATAACTTAACCTAGTGGCAAGCAAATGATTTGGCTGATGTTCAAACACATTTAACTGGAAACAACATATTTTCTCTAGACGCGAAGATTCTAAGGTTATAGCTAACAGATGGAGCGGAGAGTGGTAGTTATGTCCGACTCGCATCAACTAAAACCGCATGCCGTCTCTGGTCTTCGAATGTCGACGTATAAGGAGGGGATATGAAGCATTTCCCTCGCACCCCGGATTGATAGAGCGGACTTTGGGCACTGAAGGCACTCTATAGGTCGTCTTGTGCTCGTCCTTAAGGTAGGTACGAGTATATAGGTAGTTCATACGACAACGACGGACGCATGCAGCAGATACGTACCCATTACTTTTAAACTTCGATACAGACAAACGGGGACCATTGAGAAGCCGCAATGAATTACGCGCATCTGCTGCGTGCGTCGGCAGTTGTTGTATGCGGTTGACTACGGGAATCATACCTTTATACATTGTTGCGGCATGCTGTTGGATTGAAGTTCCGATGATGAAGAAGACTTTAAAACACGAATCAAACTTTGAGAAACAGTGACTTTTCACTTTTGATATTGACAAATTGGTACTGAAGTAAACAGTCTTTAAATGTCGAAATGTTTGTTCGACTTGATTAATTGAAGCTCCAACTTAGCGTAGTTTTATTTAGACGGACGCCTATCGATATTCTCAATCGTTGTTAACAAGTATTGCTCGCACAAAAATTACAGGCGCTTTGTTGGAACTGGCTTTATAATTTTAAACCGTACAAAATTTGGTATGAAAATAATATGACAGGTATCAATAGTGTTTTGGTTCCCCGTGGAGTAGAATATGGTCCCCCATCTCTTCTCGTGGTGTCGTAGGAGACGATAGGAGACAAGAGCTGTTCTCCGTAAAAATACAGCCAAAATGCCCGTTTGACGGCTACAGACTTCCCTATTGCGCGGGACTAAAAATAATAATACATAATCAATATTTGTTAAGTATTTTTTACCCGACTGCGCGACGCAAAGGAGTGGTAATGTGTTTATCAGCCTATGTATGTATGTATGTATGTTTATATGTTCCTTTGAAGCTCTATAAAGACCAAACGCCTGTACCGATTTTTATGATTCACACGTCAATCGATTCCTCTTAGTCCGGCGAGTGTCACTATAGATATGACGTTAGTGAAAATTCAATATGGCGACTACTGAACGCCATTGTGAAAATGAAAAAAATAAAAGTCAACAAACTATGTCAAGTGGGCTATCGTTGAATAGGTATTTAAAAATCATTTTTAGTTTTCTCTCAACATTTTTTTAGCTAACACCTTTCCCAGGATATTTGAGGTAGGGTAGAATAGACCTCTAGAATGTACGATAGATCTTAAAATGGACCGTGGGACGCATCACAACCGACGAACTGAAAAAGGTATCTGGAAGATAATGGATACGGATGGTGTTGCCTTACCTATGCGATATATGTCCAGCATTGGACTATGATAGGCTTATGATATGATGATGATATGATAATGATTGATTGATATAGCCATATCTTCCTAGTTTGATGCACCGATCGTTTTAAGTTTCAATATCAATGTAATAGGATATCTTTGCAGGTACAACTTTGTATCCGTATAGCTACATCATAAAATTGTTTAGTTGTCCATTGCGCAGTTGTTACGATGCTCTCAACCTTGGCTAGTAAGTGTCAACTCGATTTATATTAAAGTAAGCTATAAAATATCGCTAAAACACATCATTTAATATGAGGTTAGCTATTATACTCAAGGCAATGTGCCAGGAAAGCAACAATGTTATAATGGTGGTCCTCAGCTTAGCTCTTCGACCTATCTTTAGATGTATAGTATATCTTTATTGTGCACACCAAGGAGAAAACATGTATTATTAGGAAGTACATTTTGGGTATAAATAAAAGGCGGCCTTACAGGCAACAATGTCAATCGCATCATAGGAAACTAGCTGACCCCGCGAACTTCGTACCGCCATGTCAATAGATGTCAAAATTCTTACGATACTAACGTTTTGCCTTTCCGGAACCTCTCTATTAACACTTGAACTTTATGGTATTAAAGTTCAAATTGACTTTTAAGTATTACTAGAAATGGTTTATTTTAAATTGGAAAAAGCGAAATCAATACTTGGGCAGGACTTGAACCCGCGATCTTTCCCTTACAGGGGGAATGCTCTGACCACTGAGCCACCGATTAGAGATGGTTTGTACGGGAGTATAGAAAAGTGTTGTTTTTAGACTTTTCCAGAATTTTTTAAAAATTTTCTCACCGTAAGAACCATCCTCGTTCTTCAAGTAATATTCTTAAAAAAGAATTAGCGAAATCGGTTCAGCTGTTCTCGAGATTTGCGCTTAGCAACACATTTTGCGATTCATTTTTATATTATACTAGCTGTCCCGGCGAACTTCGTACCGCCATATTTTTCCCGTTCCCGCTGCACCTATTTTCTCACCGTTTAAACCTTCCATGAACATCCACGAACATTTCAAGACTAAAATTAGCCAAATCGGTTCAGCCGTTCTTGAGTTATAAACTAACAACGAAAAGTGGCATTGATTTTTATATAATAGAGACGAAGAAGATAAAGATGCCAGGTTCAGAGTTTGGAGAACTGAACAGAACACAAGAGAAGCTGGTCAGCAAGTATGAAAACTATAATGAAAGCAAAAAAGGCAAAACGTCAGGATCATAGCAAAAACCCGCTCTTACTCAAATGGGTAAGAGCCAACCCGTTAAATATTATTACGTGTAACTATTTTCATTATATTAAACATTACATAACCAAATTACACATCTCGTTGGTAATGAAACCACATTTCAAAATAATTTGCCGACAACTTTACATTTAATTAAACACTTAGGTCCCGTATTATGAAAAGTTGAGAGGAATATTACGGAAAGGTTGGGTATATAAGACACGTCCTTTTTGGGACAGCGGGGAGATAGGGGTAGGATTAAAGGAACCTTTCTAATTTATAGCCCCGCTGGGAAGTGTCCTTACAAAAAAACGGGGCTAAATTGTTGTTTAGCCCCGGTTTAAGTAGGTAGTGTTATAATTAGTTAGGGATGTGTTTTTGTAGGTTTTTAGGGTTAATAGATCTTGTGACATTTTTCAAATGTGTTCAGAGCAGACTATTCACACATTCACTGTTATGATGATACTTTATCACTATGAATAAAATATGGTATATATCTATTTAAAAGCGAAATACAACTCACTGATTAATCACCAAAATCTCAAAAATATACAAACTTGAAATTTGGCAGGTGGGTTCCTTAGGGTGTAGATATCCGCTAAGAACTGATTTTATGAACCTGAGTTTCGTAAAATCCGTATGGGGTAAAACTCCACACGTAGAAACGATAGAGATTCTTTTTTATTTTCTTTTTCTATTAAAAAGTAGCATATTATATGCTAACCTTTATACATCGTGGTGCCAGTAAGAATATCCTTATATAAATACTCAGAAACACTGTCTAACCCGGTAATCTAATTGAAGACCTCCGCGGTTAGCCTAATAGCCATTGCGCCACTACTTGTTATCCTACTAATGTTATAAAGGTGAAAGTTTGTGAGTATGTAAGGATATATGTGAGGATGTTTGTTACTCTTTCACATACCGGTACTATGGGGTGAATAGGGATAAAATGGTCAGCTGAATTCTGTAGTTATTTTCTTTCAAGTGAAATTATGTATTAGTTCAATGTGATAATGAGCTGAGTTATCAATAATAACTGGTTAGATACTTGGAATTTGGGAGAGAAATTATTAAAAAAATCTAACGACCATTTTATCCCTATTCACCCTTTGATCCATATTCACCCCATTTTAGGAGCTGCTGAATGGATTTTAATGAAACTTTACAATAATATATCAGCGATGAACGGGATCGGAATTCCACGCGGGCAGAGCCACTGGCAATAGCTAGTACAAAATATTTCTTTCCATTCAGAGACAATCTAAAAATACCCTTTCTATATTCAAATCGTAGAAGGTTATGATAGGTATACAATACACAATCCTATAGGATCATCAACAATTCAGTCGTGAATCAGTAATAAATCTGCCAAAAAACCTCGGAGTCGGTCGTAAAACGTTTTATGATAGAGAGAGACAATAATATTTCTATCTATACCGTAACATATCAACAAGTCGTCTGGGCAAGGGCGACGCGACGGTGGCCAAAAATAACAATAGTTTTTGTCTACAATGACAGAACCGTTGCGTTCAGAAATGTTTCGCTGATCAGATCAATGGAAAACTTTACAATCTGTAATATTTTTTTTTGAAGAAAAGCTGACTGCGCATTACAAACATATTCACGCTTTTATCCCTGGATTAGGCAGAGGTGAATTAACAATCATTGAATTAGGTCCCACTTAATAGTTAGTAAGCCTATTACCGTATTCTGGGCATTATTGTTGACTCGAGCCATGTATCTGAGGTTTAATCGGGGCTGTAAGTACAGTAAGGGTCATAATGCCCTCCCAAGCTCAAGGTTCATAATGCTTTCACAACCAAAGTCTAATCTATTACTAATATTAAGGGCATTAACGCACATACTTTTTAACTTGACGTATTAACTTCAACACAAGATGGCGTGTGTCGCCACTTCATACATAATAATGGAAGAAATTCGATCTAAATTTGATGTACAGATTGATCAAAACGTTAATTAAAAGTACTCTTGCAATAATAAATCAATCGAGTTAGTCTTGTTAAAATTCTTTTAGTTTCGGCTCTTGACCGAGAGTTAGATCATATCTCTTCCTCGCTGGTGTATAAGTCTCGTTTTACTTTTGAAGCCGAATATTCCTATTTATTTAATAAAAAAAGATCGTTTAGATACCTATCTACCCACAGATTTTTTTATTTTGAAATTAATAAAATCCTTAATACCCGTGGCCAGGGGTCCCTAAAACCCTATTCCTGCCGGCTTCCTCTGCGTAGGAAAGCTGTGGTAGAGATGTTTAAAATAGTTAGTAACTGAAATTCTATCATCATCATCATCATTTCAGCCATAGGAAGTCCACTGCTGGACATAGGCCTCCCCTATAGATCTCCAATAGGACCGGTTGGAAGCGGTATATAAATTCTATACCTATATGCAATTCAGTATCTGAAATCAGAACGCCTAGAAATCCTAACAAAATTGATATGGTCGCTCTTTAAGAGGTTATTTTCTACCAGCTTCGTTTTCGAAAATATTCATCCTTCGTCACTGATAGATATCAAAATTTATTTAATCTCAATGAAATTTCGAATATACTTTCTCAAGCAGCGATGATAATCTATTTACATAACATTATTAATATCGTAAAGTTTGAGTTACGAGATGTGTACTCCAAGTAAATTATAATTGGCGTATAATAAAGTTTGCCTGTAACCTTATGTCGGCCCTAAATGTAATCTCAGATAACAGCGGGCGGAATGTAATTAGACAATATGTACAGAAGTTTTGAGATTTGAGATTGAAATGTCTAGATTTAGATTTTCAGTCTAAAATTATTCCGTTTAATTGTTTTACGTATAATAAAGTTAATTTCCATCTTATTTTCAGTTTAACTGTTAGGAATATTGAAGAAAGTAGGCAGAATTATAGGTAGTTTCTATATAGAATACATCTTACTGAGATTCTCAGTACCCAGATAAAGATTATAGTCTAGTATAACACATGCTACTTTTTATGCTTGGAATAGATTTCTATAGGTTGCGAGAAGCAAGAGCGCATTCAGAATTTATATATTATAGGCATACACATAGGTAAATATTATACATAGAAATCTACAAATACTCATGATTCATTGAACCCAAACCCGCTAACTTTACCTTAGCTGTCGAATGTTTCACCGCTATACCACTCTGAGATCGTTTCTTGTAAGCATATACCAAGTATTTCTTTTAATATTTCACCCCTAGGGGGGTAAAATAAGTGCTAAACTTTTGTATGGAACTTCATTATTTTCAAATATTATTCGAACAATTTTCCAAACTCTATAGGTAATAGGTACTTCCAGAAGTTTCTTAACAAAACTATAAGCCCTTCCTAGAGGCCTCTATAGTAAATCTCCTATAGTATAAATAAAAGACGAAAAAAACTATTCAAACAAAGGCGCATTATTAGAACAATGAACTTTTTATAGCTAAATCCGTGGTTATAAAAAAAACCATACATAATGGTCAATAATTTAGTAGTTGACACGTCAAGGTCTACTGACGGATATCAACAGCTGTTTTGGCGTATAATGGCCTCTCCACGGTTTATATAAACATTTCTTTACTATGCCGCCATTAATTAGAGTGTGCATTAAAAAATACATGGAATTTTAATTTGCACTTTCTTTGTATATCATGCCAGAGAGTGTATGGGTGGACCTCACTAGCTAGTCGGTACTGCTAAACAACAGATGGCGATTTTTTTTTACCACTTAGGTGGCAGACAAGCACACGGCCCACCTGAAAGTGGTTACCGTGGCCTAAGAACGTGTGCAACAGCAGGGGAGTCACACTCGTGCTGTCGACCCTGTAAGAACAGCGAGTTTCTGTGTCGTTAGTGCAGAAGACAAAGCAGGAGTCTTTGGTCTATTAAGAAAGAGAAAAGAGAATCGACCTCGGGCGGGACTCGATCTTTCCCTTACAGGGGGAATACTCTGACCACTAAGCCACCGAGACCCGCACGAAGCCGATTCAAATTAATCTCTACATGCGAATAAATGCTTCAAAAGTCTTTGGTCTTTCCAATGACAGCATAAAAACTCTCCAGGAAGCTATGGCTTGTACTCACCGCAGGGAACACAACACGAGGTCATCATTACAAGGTTAGGTGGCAGCCCCTCTCGTAAAAGGCAATAAACCAATCAAAATTACTAAGCAGACCTGGGGTTTCTTGGTCCCCCTGACCTTCGAGGTGTCCACGTGGTCGAACTGCTTTATCCGAATGGTCCTGTTGGTTCGATTGGACGTAATCGGAAAATTTGATTGGAGGATAATCAACTAATACAAGTAGTGGCCAAAGCTAATGGGGATTCCATGATTTTCCTTTCTTTACTGGTAAGGTGTAGGCAGAAGCTAAATATCTTCATTTGGCCATTGACTTAGGCCACAGATTAATAAATAGTTAGGCTTAGTAATTACCAATCTGATCCGATCATCAAAGCCGGGACCGTTTGCACAGCATTTACACACCTTACCGTTGCGCCATCGAAATACAAATAAAAACGAATAAATATGTTTAATGGACAACAACTGTGTGATGAGAAATTTGTAGTATTTCTTAAAGAATAGGTCGAAAAAATAATTTAAAATTTATCATTACGATATCTGTAAGTTGACATTTAAGTGTCAATAAATCAATTTGGAATGATTATTATGTGTGAAATTCATAACAAAAAGAATTTTATGTTCATTCTCCTAAACAATAGATCTTGATTATAAAAGTGGTATCTAAAATAATTTACTATAGCAACATTTTAAATTATTTCAGGTAAAATTTTTATAATCAAAATTTATTGGTTTTCGGGACCATTCATTCTAATTTGGACCCACCAATTGGGACACCTCTCCCACACGTGTTTATTGCTTCTTATTATTCCAGATTTATTACACATTAGCTGACCCGGCGAACTTCGTACGCCATATTTTCCACCCGCGTGGTATTCAGATCCCGTTCCCGCTGCACATTCCATTTAATTATCTTAATTAAACCTTGGCCACACAATAACGAACACAAAACAAAAAGAATTATCCAATTTGGTGCAGTCATTGGGAAGTTATGCGCGTACATACTACATTTGGGTGGTTTCATTTTTATTTATATGTATTAGATATTATATATATTACATTGATAGTTGCCATTCACTGTCATTCCTTTACATACAATACATAATATTGCAACTATCGACGCCATTATCGCTGGAGGGTTAGGCAGAGGTGAATTAACACCTATATTTCATAAATTGTATTAGGTCCCACGTGATAGGGGGTAAGTGCCGTATTCCGGGTACTATTATTGACCCGAGCTATGTATCTGAGGCGGAGTCTGGGCTGTATATATCTGTCTGATGTTACCCCGCGTTTACACGCTGCCCATCGCATTGCTCATCGTGTTGCCGGAAGTATTCCCACGAATAATGCCCTAGCATTCACACGTACGCATCATCGTGTTGGTCCGCATTACAGTATTCGCCCTGCAACGGAGACGGACGTAAATGTGTGGAGAACAACGCTGTAGCAGTGTACGCATTATGCTTTTACAGCATAGCGAATTGATTAAATAGATTAATAATAAAAACTATCACTTTCAACTACCTATACACTGTCCGTAGATGGATATAAATATTTTTAAAAGTAAATATTCGAGGAGCAATAACGAAAGCCGTGTTTACTGATTAGCGCCATCTAGCGGTCTCGTATAGTTCATCGCGCTAGTATTGCCGCTCTTTTGACTCGCGCCGCCAAGCCGACATTCGCGGCAATATACGCGGGAGTACTCGCGCCATGACGAATATACCATTCACATCACGTCTCTGCCCACTTCTCTCGCCACTTCCCTCGCTCTGCCGCGAGTATGTAAACGCAGCATTAAACAGCCCTAGTCGCGTTGTACAACACCGCATGGGAAGAGATGGGGTGGCCCAAATGCTACTCTGCCGGAAACCACGATGTGAGAAATACTATTTCTTTACAATTTAGCATTTATTGTATGTATCTTGAACTCGTGAACGTGTAGCTATATGATAGTAGATAAATCTGAATGTAATACAATTCATTCAAATTTAACATTATGCAAAACAAAAGCAAAACGTGAGCGCCAACCTTTAGTTTAATTTAGTTACGCTTTTTGTTTCGGTTACATAAAGAAATGACGTAAAACGGGATAACGGTGATGTTTCAGAAAATAATAATATAGTATCTAAACTAGCCATACTGTCTGTTAGTCACAGAATAACGGTTAAATACATAGATGAAGAAGTGGAAGAGCTAGAAACGCTAGTCGAAAAGGACGTACTTTTGATAAATCTTTATCAAAAGTACGTCTTGTTCGGCTTCTTCTCCTCGGCTTGTGCTTATACATATCCATATATAAACACAGTAATTGCATCATTAAATATTACGTTAGTAACTTAATGTAATTGGTCGAAATAGTGTCAATTTACCATTACTTTAGAAAATGATACTTATGGCTAAGGAGTAAGATTAAGATAATACTGGCAATTGATTGGAAGCAGGTCTTGTATTTAAGACCGATTCTAACACTCAAACACATCTTAATAATGTATACCAATAAAGGGATACCAATATTTGTAATGGAGGTCATATAAGAAATAAACTTAATGGATACTGAGAATATTGTTCTGAAAACACTACAAAAGTCAAGCCAGTCGGTTCTAGCAAATATTAAATTTAATACAAGGACCGCACCTTAAATGAACGCTTGGCTAAGTAAAGGCAACACGTGAGTATGTGAACACGATACTTACAAGTTTTGTGGGTCAAGTTTGAACAAGAACGGGTAAAATACCTTACAACAAATTTAGCTTTAATTCTAGGTATACGAGTGACGGCTATTTGTTTGAGAAAAACACAGCTTTAATCACAAATTTTTCTGTACATTAGATTTTAATTTGAGGTAGGTATATCAATTTATTGAGGAATGTCCTAGTAACGTAATAATATCATAAGATTTACTGACTTTTGGTTAAAACTTTAATCCATACTAATATTATAAATGTGAAAGTAACTCTGTCTGTCTGTCTATTACGCTTTCACGCCTAAACCACTGAAGCCATTTTGGTGAAATTTGGCACAGAGATAGATAAGACCTTGGGAAAGGACATAGGCTGTGTTTGGTTACGATAACCGTTATCCACGGGGCGGAGTCGCGGGCTACAGCTAGTACGTCGTATTTAATAATTATTATAGTTACAATTATTGCTTCCTTGACATTTCCAAAATAGTTGTATCGATTAAATGAACATTCTCATAACACCTTCACCAGTATTATAAAATTGACAGCTATTGGCACTTCTTCGAGTTAATCGTGCGTGTGCACTTCGATTATTTGGGCACTTTACGTTTCTTGTAATGTGAGAAATCAAATATTATCCATCAATGCAACCGTTCTTTTATTTTGTCCTTCCCGCCATTCCTCATCACCTTCATCTCCATTACATTCATGATGGAGAGTGACAGAGAAAGACAGCTTTGATAGCCCATTTGCTTATTCACTATCAATCAATTAGCCTATAGCAGTCCAGACATAGGCTTCTTCCAATGTTGGGAGGCTTTGGCCTACTGTTTTCACGCAGTTGTTACAGAGTTTTATTTCTAGTTTTCCTTATCTCGTAGTGATATCGTCTGCGTGTTTTCGGTTAGTCGTCTCTATTCCCTATACTTTATATCAACAGACACTATTCAAAACATGTCTCTAGGCAAATTAAGTCTTAGTTTGTCCTTCATTTACAAAAAGAAGGTAGAAACGTCTCAATTCTAAACTAGAACGCGCTCTCATCGCCAATATCCAAGTTGTAACTTGTAACCTGTGTAAGCCGAAGTAAACATGGATGAACATGTTCGAGCACCGGTCTAAAGGCACCTGATCACACAAAGTCGCGTGACTTCATACCTGTATGTAGACTTGTAGAGATATCAATGAACTAGAGTGTGGTGCAAGTTATAAGACACTAGAGGCTTCTAAAATAATTTTATTTTGAATCCATTTTGGGCAATGAAAGGATTTATAGTTACCTATATAATAATAATATATTGATTTCCAACTTTACTTTTGACCACAAACTGTAAATAATTTCATAAGAATCGTCCAATTCAACATTAATTATTTTATTGCAGTAATATGTTAGTCACATGTCAATATCATTTAAATTAGGTAACACAACACTGAAAACTTCTTGTAAATGTGTCATGTAGGTAGTCATGTCATTTCGGTCGGTCATATAGTTTACAAATATTGGTTTGGAACATAATGAAGGGGACTTTTTGTAAATAAAACTAATTATGTACTAGTAGCTAAAAATATATGGGAAACTGTATGGAATATTGGAAACTGACAGAATAATACTAGTTTTAGTTTAGGTATAATAGAAAAGATGAAAATCTATTATATACCTAAGTAAAGATTCCGAATAGAATATAAGGCTACTAAAGGGCCTTACTGCAGAATTCTAGTCAATCTCGTCCTTCAAGACTTAATGAGCAATACTAGCGGAAAACATGATTTACTGGAAGGTACTGAAAAAAAGTAACCGGCAGTTTAATTTTCAAATCGTTATATCCAGTGACTTGGACCAAAAATCAAATACGCCGTGATGCACGCTCATTAAATACAGAAAGAGGCAATTCCGACATCCGATGTGCGCAATTTTGGAAGCGTAATACAAGCAAGCAGCTATACAGAACAAATTGGAATTATTCCTATAAACAAGGCGACACATTCGATGGCAGACATTTTTATTTTCATTTGCTATTAAAAGTTTTATGTTCCCTTGTATAAACAGATAGACACCATGACAGGCGCGCTGGATTACTTTAGCTTATATGTAAAAATTGTAATAGGACTGTATTTTTTTAATCTCGTTAGATTTGGTGAAACAAAGTTTATTGTTTTTTCCATCGGTAGTCCTATATTTCCGAATCTTTTGTCCTATATGTGATGTCCTATCAGCGAGGTAGTAGAATGCTAAAAATTCCGACAAGCTGCTCTAGCTACAGAATTTCAATATCGCTAATGGGTTGTGGAAGTCATACCGTCGCCTCTTCACGGAAACTATGGAAGTTCAGCAGTTTCTTAGTTACCGAGGAGTCGAGTGGGAACCTGAATTTGAGGAGACGAGCAAGCACATAGTACAAATTTTAAGGGATCAGTGGGTGCGTCGCTTTAAAGCCGACCCCAACTGAGTTGGAAAAATGCTTAGAGGATGAAGCAATAAATGCAGAATAATTCTTATGGATACATTTTGTACTTTCTACAGTAGATGCTTACATTTATCTACATAAATATAATCACGCCTCTAACTCCTCGAAGGGGTAGGCAGAGGTGTATTAACACCCACATTTCACCAACAATGAATTACAGTCCCACGTAACAGGGGGTGAACCATTGCAAGAGAGCGCGCCTTACAAGTATGAACTGCTATCACGGGTATGAACAGTACTGAGGCTCCTGGTTCAACCTCAATCAGTAGCAAAACAATACCCATCAAAATGACTTCGCAAATAATATTTAATTCGATATGTTAAATCAAAATTTTATACAACATCGTATATTTGTAGTAATAATGAAGCAAAAATACCGCAAAATGACGCCATTTTTTTGTATTTTGGCCTTAATTTTATCCATGCATATCAAATCGAACAAAAAACTGCATGACAACAAACTACATCAATAAGTGCATCTATTGATATTTTTGGTAATGCATGAAACGTCACTATAGGTGCGCTATACCATCACAAAGTATCTGCTAACACTCGGCGCCAAAGACCTGAGTGATAGGCGCGCTCTATATTTATAATGTACACTCTAAGGGGTGAACCTATTACCGTAAAACGGGCACTTTAGGCTGTATGTTTACTGTCGAATGGAGAACAGCCCTATCCTTTAGTCGCCTTCTACGATACCCATGAGAAGTGGCCCTATTCTACTACACCGGAAACCAACACGGCAAACACGGCATTCATATCTACTAGTTCAATTTCCTCAAAATGTGAAAAGTTTGATCGGCAAAACTATTCAAAGTTAGTCGATCAAGATAAATAAAATCATTGAGCTAGAGCCATCGCACTCCTTTGTCACAAAGCCATAATATAACTTTATATTCCGTGTTTAGATAATGATCCATCGCTGCACTGTATAATTTTATATCATTTAATGTCCATCCATGAACATTCATGGCGCTCATCGAGTAATTAAGTTTGATGTGTCCGAATCGCTGACTTGTATAATGATAAGCTTTATGGACTGTTAATTTAATTTAATAACGCCTGTGAATCCCTATAAAGTAGATACAGTAGCACTTTACTTATCTCTTCTCCCGTGTTTGAGATCTTTTTTAATAAGTACTAGCTGTCCCGGCGAACTTCGTAACGCCATATTTTTCCCATTCCCGCTGCACCTATTTTCTCATCCTTTAAACCTTTCCTGGACACCCACGAATATTTCAAGACTAAAATTAGCCAAATCACTTCAGCCGTTCTTGAGTTATAAACTAACAACGAAAAGTGGCATTGATTTTTATATATTAGAGAAGAAGGATACATAATATAAACAGGTTAAGTTCTTTTGTGTAAGCTTCCAAACTCAAAAAAAAAACAATCAAATTTTGACACGATATTTTTCTCTGAGCTTCCTAGTCAGGGTCGGTTTTTACAGTCTAAAGGTACGAGTTGGCAGCGGACGACATGAGGCAGCATTGGACCTCGTATCGCAGCGACACAACTGGTATCAATTGTAATTGGTTTCAAATGTATTTCCATAAAATTCCCTCCGTAGTTAGCGACACGAAGATAGCGACGGAGGGAATTTTATGGAAATAGAAAGAAGAAGAAAGAAAGAAAGAAAGAAAAATATATTTATTTTGACCCGCAAATACATTGAAACCAGTAGTGTCGCTGCGACACGTTGTCTGCTACTGCCTCATGTCGTCCGCTACCAACTCGTACCTTTTGTGATGCGGGTATTTTATGTGCAGCGACTGCATCTGTCCTCCACAAGTAATTGGACATCGAAGTTCTGTAGTTACTAATCTACTACTAATCAGACTTTTCAGGGTTGTAACAACTGACGTTGATTTTCGTAGAGCAACTGGGACCAAGCGACGCGGCGACGGCTTAACGTGCTCTTCAAGGCACGGAAACACCCAGATACTTACACTGAGCGGGAATTGAGCACGCGCCCCCTGCGCAGCATACGCGTTCACTACCATCACGCAACCTTTTGACGTTTAGGGACCAGTTCTTCATTAGTCTTTTTCTTGGTATGACTAGTTCTAGTTTTGAGACTGTCAGAGCTGCACGCTATACATATTTCCGAAAATACATAGGTATTTAGTGCAAAAAGACCAGTTGGTTTAGAGACCACGAATACCACGGATATTTATCAAATGATTAACATTAGATAAGGTTGCTTCCTCAATAGCGTATAAGCCATCAATCAGGCATGCGGCTGGCTCGGCTCCAAGCGATAGGTCAGCCACAGCTAGTTTGTCTGTCTACCTTTGTTAGAATTAGAAATGGCACACATACCTGTGTTTTACGATTGTGTTTGTCCCTGCTACTTGAATTTTAGTGGGTGATTTAATAGCTCCGTTTAGCTCTCATATTTTATAGGTGGTTGAGTTAGCTGGGATCGATAAACTGCAGAATAATGCTGGAAACGTGATGTTATTGAGGGTATACCGGGAATATTACATATTGAAATCAAATTAGGGTTATTTTTATTTATTTTCAGAACTATATTATTGCCGATTTGCTACTACCGACTAGTTCATAATTTATTTGTACATGATTCTGTTCTAACCCGTTGTTTGTTTGAAAGTTTCTACTAATTCAGGGGTGACACACCTAGGATGCACTGCACCACCTTGGAACCGATGTAGAGGTTAATTAATCTACCACTTAGCTGTATAGTATATATCGTTTCATTCTGTTGAATCTGTAGTTACCTGTAACAGAAAGAGAGATTTAGTATGAGGAAAAAGAGTTAAAACGTTTAATGGTTTAACATAGTTTTAAAACTAATTACAGAAGTTATTATTGTTTACAGAAATTATGTTGGTTTTTGGGTTTTTGCCTAAAAACCAACAGAATTATGCCTATGTAGGTATACTAGTAGATAGTCTGTAATGAAAAAAATATAGCGATTCAAAAACCACCTTCAAAAAACTTGACCACATGGTAGCTGTCATTCAGGTGCAATTAAAAGGCACGCAGTTTCTGCATCCCGTTCCAAATTCGAAATTCAAAATTCATTTCTCGCCTCACCTAGGAACTGTGACAATAGTAGCGGCATAGATAAAAAAAAGTAGGTACGAATATTTTGTTACACAGTTTATCATTTTCAATGAGAAACGCGATAGGTACTAATAACGTATCAATACATCAATAAATTATAATTTATATACAACTTCATAATATAATCAAAACAAGAACTCTGTTTGCTTTAGCAAAAAGTGCGTCGTAAAATGTTTTAAAACGTATTTAAAAGACTACCCACGTTGCTTTGTAAAGATGGCGATTACGAGAAACGATAAATTGGAATCAAAGCGCATGCGCGCGTAAAATAAGAGGTAATGATGAGGCAATTAATGGAGGGTAGGCACAGACGATCGTATTTATTCGCGGAACGAGCTTTTAGTCGCGTTCAGCTCGTACCTAGTTATGGTTTCATTCATATTTCATGAAACTTGAACGTTATAATTAAATCTGTGCACAAATTTTATGGCATAGTTGCCACAAGAATAACGCATAAGCTGCCTACTTAACACTCTACTTCAGAAGTTTCCGTTCGTCGTCCGTCCGTCCGTCTGTCTGTCTGTTTGTGTCACCAGGCTATATCTCAAGTAATGGCCACGGTAACCACTTCCCATCAGGTGGGCCGTGTGCTTGACTGCAACCTAAGTGATATTAAAAAACCGTGACAGCCAGACAGTTGAAATTTTCACAGATTTTTTTTCCAGATTTATTCCCGTTTTTTTTTTTCATCAACTACACTCCACACTAGTTTACGTACAAAAACGTGAAGTATTTCAAACTATTCACTTTTGCATGCTCGACCTAATTGTGAAGCACAACGGTTTGCAAGTTATAAAAACGGAATTTCGCATGCAAAACGTTTCTAGCTACAAAAAAACTGCAGTTATTTTTTTATCATGTTCTATCTAAAGAATAACAACATCGTTTATGAAAGAGGAAATGTCAGTGTGTGGAAAAATAGTGCTAATTTGAATATTTTGTACTATACTGATGTTTTTTTATTATTATAGTTGTATTGTGAGTTATTGATGGGTGATCAGTGTGATCACACTGATCACACTTCAGAAACCAATATTGACCAACTGGCCATAACCTGGATGTGTGCGGAAGCGGATAAAAAAAAATATCCTCTCGCATGTAATAAAATTGTGAAATAAAACCTTGGCTAACCAAATAAACTGCAATATCGGGTTCCCAAAAATAAACAGGTGGTTTTTTCATGGTTTATAGCGCAGTAGTAATATTTGTAGTGCTTTAAATTGGCCATAGTTAAGGTTACCTTGAGGACGCAAATGACCGACAGCCACAGAAACCAGATTTGGGAGGTGGGAGGGGATTGAATGAAATAAATTTTTGAAGAGTTCACGGGGGACGAGGGACATTGGACGTCCAGGTGTTGTAATCACACTAGACGAAGCCAGGGCGCGCAGCTAAAGATTAGCTAAAGGTAAAAACTATGAGTATATAAAAAAAACAATGGCACTCCGAGAGTGCGGACAAATGTGAAAGCTTACCAATGTATAAAGAGGTGTCGGTAACAGTAACGGTAACAGTGTCGCTCAATTTTCCCACCTCAAAAATACCCAACACATCTGAAGAAATTTCTCTTCAAAAAGATCCCCTCAAGTGAAAAGTCCATTAACATCAGTTCATTGGTTCCAAATGTAGAAAACTCTAGCTAGCCTATTTCTGTAAATGTGAAAACAAAAACCCTTTGAGACCTTTTCTAGCTTCTGAGAAGGAAACCGAATCAAATATATCCAATTTAACAAAGTTAGGGAGCGTTGAAATTACTCGGAGCCCTGTTTGTTTCGTAATGGAAGGTGTGAAAGTAGAAGCGTGTAGGATAATGTGTGGTCTTGACGCCCAAGTAAGGTCAAATTGACGACTGTAGTAGGGGTTGGTTCAAGGGAGAAGTGGTAAGCTAGTTGGAATTTTGGTAGCAAATGTTAAACAAAACATTTGTAATACGCAAAATGACGCCATTTTTTTTGTATTTTGGCTTTAATTTTATCCATACATATCAAATCGAACAAAAAACTTCATAACAACAAACTACATTAATAAGTGCAGCTATTGATATATTCGGTAATACATGAAACGTCACTATAGGTGCGCTATACCATTGCAAAGTATCTGATAACACTCGGCGCCAAAGACCTGAGTGATACGCGCGCTCATAATAATGTATAGGTATTCTAAGAATACAAAATGATTTTTAAACTCTTTCCTTTTATCACTTGAGCCGTATTTTTTACCAGTTATGAGTTCTGAGTCTTCTGGTAAAGGAACAATGTGATATTAAACAAAAATCATTATTTCCTTTGCGGTTCACTCTTGAATGTTGGAACAATGGCTTTTTGGCCATAGACGTTACCATTGGTATTCGATTTCTTTTCATATATTTTGTTGATTTTTTTATAAAAATTAGTGGCGTAAAAATTTGTCATCATCGTCTTCATGTAGACGCATTATCCTGATTGCATCCGTGACCAAGATGACCTCGGAACACAGGATCCGCCTTCCGGTTCTTCCTCCTCCACTTCACACGAAAACTGGCGTACTTACGAATAATTATTTGCCGTGTTGGTTCCTGTGTCGTAAAAGGCGTCTAAGGGATAGGGTTGTTCTTCATCCGACAGTAAACATGCAGCCCATGGCAAAGCACCCGCTAGACGGCATTAGGCTCGCCCTCTATTACGTGGAACCCAAAAACATAGTTGGCGAATAGTGGGTGTAAAAACACCTCTGCCTACCCCTTAGCGGATTTATAGACGTCAGTATATGTATGAACAATCTTTTCATTGACTTATATGATCATTTATTTCTATGAAACTCGAACCTCCTCAGGGAGTAGCACAGGTATCTTATGAACCTCCTGAATCCGAAAGTTAATTATACGTTATAGGGCGGAAGTCCCATAAGAGACAGTAGTTAAATAGAGATACTTCTAAGTTTGTCGACCCTTATAAGGGCAAAGGGCTTAGAATAACCTTTAACTGGATACGACAGAAGGAAATAGACTGGACAAACTATAGGTATATATACAGAAATCTCTGTTAGCATTAGAAAACTAAAAAAAACAAGCTAAAATATTAGATACTAGCGGCCAGGGTCACGGCTTCCCCAGGGAATAAATTTGTAAAAGAATCCTATAAAAAACTGTGTAAAACGTATTTAGTAGCAACATTAAAAAAATGCGATGTAGGTGTATATGAACACCATTATACAGGGTGGAAGATTTTAACCTTACCTGGAGGGCAAGTACTTTAAATACTGGAGATAGCTAATTTCACTCAAAGGAAACATTCCTTTATTTTTAAAAAGAAACAAAACTGCATTCGTAGTTTTTTGAAAATTCCCTTGCCATGCCCGGTAATCGAACCGACTAAAATCCAAAAAAATAACATCCTGTATTTAATAGCATCAATCGATAGTGTCAATCATGAGGATCGAAACTCTCTAATAAACATGGTAAATTAAATGAAAGGAAGTCAATAAAATCTTAATTTATAAATTCCATTCCAACAGATACAGTCCTTTTGCTCAACGTGCCATCACATACCTTATCAACAATAACGCCATTTATTTAGTAAAATGAGAACTAAATGACTAAACTTTGATTCTGATTTAGAATGTAACGTTATTGTGTGACTGCATGAGGTAGTCAAGTCTCCCGATTTTTTTTTATAAAGAATATTAGTAACCGAAATTACTAATATTCCTGTTAACCCCCCCAAGTAAGCTAAATTGCTTGTACTAGGAGTGGGTTCACGTCTGTAGTGTAATGTTCAGGATTCGAACCCGGGACCTCTCGATGGTAAGGCTGACTCCTTAACCACTAAGCTACCGACGGCGACGCTACTATTATGTCGATTTAGGTCCAAGATATCTACGTGTCTCGAGGTATACTTGGTTGGGCTTGGAAATCACTTCGTGGTACACCGCATTGCACCCTGGGCAACGGAGATGGCGAGAGAATTGCCTTATTGGTTCGTCTTATAATACGTTAATTGAGACTTTTGAATTAACCTGAGACGGCATGCGGTTTTAGTCGGTTTGAGTCGAGAGAGTAAATACCCCTGCTGGCCAGTGAGGGCCAGCCATGAAAAACAGGGACAAGTAATTTAAATATGGAATTTTATTATTAATATGATAGGTGATGGATCCTTGAGTTAAGTTCTCTATTTTGTTAAATCGAATTTGAAAATTGAATTTTCAGGGATTTCCTTTCATTTAATTAACCATGTTTGTTAGACAGATTTGATCCTTATGATTTATACTATTGATTGATGTCATAAAAATACAGGATGTTATTTTTTCGGATTTTAGTTGGTTCGATTACCGGGTGTGGCAAGCGAATTTTCAAAAATCTATGAATGCAGTTTTATTTCTTTTAAAAAATAAAGGAATGTTTTCTTTGAGTGAAATTCGGTATCTCCAGTATTTAGAGAACTTTCCCTCCAGGTAAGGTTAAAATCTTCCACCCTGTATACATTTTGAACTTCTTCTTACATGAAAAATTATGCATTTTCAAAGCAACCGTTCATCGCCTATTTAACGACTCTGTAGTTAAAATACCAGCCCCCCTAGACAAGTGGCAATTCGTTGCTCGGCGTATGATGGAATAGAATGCCAAATGGGATTTGACGTATATGACAGGTGTCAACGAATGTCAAAAACGTCAAATCCTATACATTTGTCATTCTATTCCATCATACGCCGAGCAACGAATTGCTACTTGTCTAGAGGGCAGAAAGCCTTTCTCAGTGGATACAGGCAAAAATGTATACAAGGTGGAAAAATAAGTCGGGCCCTGGAGAACTACCCTAAATTCTTTAGTTGGCTCATTTTACATAAAGGAGACAATCCTTTATTTTGAAAAAGAAACAAAACTGCATTCAAAGATTTTCAAAAATTCGCTTGCCACACCCGGTAATCGAACCGACTAAAATCTGTAAATGATGTAAAGGCGTTAAACTACTTATCTCCTTGCCCGTCTGAACATCACTCACTATTTTTAAGGCGAGTAACTCTCGAGTGAGTAACGATAGTAGGGTCCAACAGACAAAAGACGATAATTTAAAGAAACCAAGAAATCCTTTACGTTTAGCAGGAAAGGCTTATGACGTCACAAAAAGTGTATTTTATGGCCCCTGCCTCACGTCCAATTGGTGGTGCGGTCCAATAATGCAGCGTTACAGTGAATATTTATAGTTTTACTGCTTATTGAAAAATAAAAGCTAAAACGGGTATGTTTTTTTTTGGGATCCCTCCTCTTGGCATAAAATTTTAAGGCAGAATATAGTTTGGCATAACGTTTTCGCATAACTTTCATTAGCATAATAATCCTTTGGCATAAAGCAAATGTTAGCATAATTATCATAGTATAATATGTTTTGCCATAAGAAGGAGTTGCATAAAATTTAAAGGCATAATGTTTATTCGTCTATTAATTAATGAGCCATAAATATAAAAGCTCCTCCTCATTCCGACTTGGATAGATTAGGTTAGAAGGCTAATGCGGGAGCGAAGCGGAGGTGGCAAACAAGCACATTTTCCACCTGATGGAAAGTGGTTACCGTGGCCTATGGACGTATGCACACACTCGCGCTGCCGACCCTGAAGATACCTTCTAAGTTCGAGTTAGATTCGCTTTGAAAGGTTCCGTATAGGTATGTGCTTTTAAAATATTATTTTTTCTATACAACTCAGGTGGCAGACAAGCACACGGTCCACCTGATGGAAAATGGTTACTGTGGCATAAGGACGTATGCAATACCAGGGGCGTCACACTTGCGCTGCCGACCCCGTAAAAAGCTTCTAATGCCCATTTTGAAGAACCTCATACTATAGTCGCTAGGATATAACCACAGTAGCCTAGTGGTATAGGTAATGGACTGCTGAGACGAGGTCTCGGGTTCGATCCCAGGTTTACCATGGCACACACCAATGACTTTTCGATGCTTTTCGAAGTTATGTGTGTATTTATCGCACGTTTATAAGTGTCCGGTTAATGGGAATAGGCTCGCCACCTATTACATTGGGACCTAAACATAATAGGCGAAATGTGGGTGCTAGCACGTCTGCCTACCCCTTCGGAGATATAGGTGTGAGTTTATGTAATGTTATGAAAAACCACGGCAGGTAGTTCATTCAACAGCGTGCTTGCGGTGCTATTATAATAATCAGTACCTAGCTGTCAGTGTAATAGTAAATTATACGATTCTAGTCATAGTATTATTTTATACAAGCGTCTATATCCTATACCAAGACCTAAAACAACAGACACGCCATTCCTTTTTTAAAGTACAACTTTCGCACAATACACGTCCTCGAAAATCAAATAAAAAAGGTACTAACAAAGGGGAAGCGAAAAAATCGAAACAAACGAGACGGTTATTCGATACGAAAACCGACGTCGGCGAATCGAACAAAAAATCGTAAAAGACGAATTTTTGGCTAACGACTTCGGGGAGAATGTAAAAAATCAGGAATCTTAGTGTGACGGCGGTAGGAATCAAAACAAGCGAATGTGGTTCTGCGAATGACTGTGTCACTGATTCTGATAGGAAATACGGTTTTTAGGGTTCCGTATCCAGTGGAATGAACTCCCTGCGGTGGTTTTCCCAAGCGACTACAATATGCGGTCCTTCAACAAGGGCATTAGAAGGTTTCTTCAGGGTTAGCAGCACGAGTGTTACGCCCCAGGTGTTACGAATGTCCATAGGCGACGGTAAGCACTTCCCATCAGGTGGGCCGTGTACTTGTCTGCCACCTAAATGGTATAAAAAAGAGGAAAAAACGGAACCCCTTATAAGATCACTTCGTTTCCAGTCTGTCTGTCTGTCAAGACTTTTTTCTCAGAAATGCATGGATGTATTAAGATGAAATCCATACCCAATATTTAGGTCTACGATGCCTAGAAGCTGTGAATAGATCAAACTTCTAAGTCCATCCAAAGCTGTTTACATATGTAGCAAAAGTTCGTCCCTCCATTCAGTTTTGTACGGAACCCTCAGTGCACGAGCCTGACTCACACTTGACCGGCTTTTTTGATCGGTAAATAAAATCTAAATAAAATACCTTGAGTGCACTTTTACAGCCAGTGACAAAAGTTGCTAAACAGGAACAAATTACAAACGAGTGCCACAGTATGATAAGCTTACCAATTTTTATGCTACTTCTTTTTTTATGCTACTTAGGTCGCAGACAAGCACACGGCCCTCCTGATGGTAAGTGGTTACCGTGGCCTATGGGCGAGTGCAGAACAGAGAGATTCTGTGCCGTCAGCATAAAAGATAAGTAGGACAAAGCCTTTGATTTTCTCACTGACAGCACAAAACTAGATGTGGTCATTCTGTGCCGGAGGGCTCCAGTGAGCTATGGCTACCCTACTCACCGTTGGAAACAAAACACGAGGTTATTAAGCCACGGTCTTCTGTAGGGTGGAGGTACTTCCTCAGTCGAATTGCTCGATTGGGACGGAAACCGTCGTGTCCTACCACCTCCAAAAATTGTTGTTGATCAGTGTATATTCTCCAGATAAGTACTCTTCAGTAAAATCCGGTGCTTATTAACAATCTTAGTAGCCTAAAACAAACTACGAAACCACCTCAACAAATAGCAATTACGATAATTCTATTCGGAATCACTTTTTCGTGTTCGCGTATCCGAAAACTAAAAGGTAAGATGTTCCAAAGATAGGTGCAATCTTTTGTTAGTTCCACTGGTTCTACCCCACTTGGTCGTAATGACCCTACACGCGTTTCACGGTTGTTTACTCCAGTTGGCGAGCTAACTTCGCTACCCAAGTTTTCTACTTACATTATGGTTTAATTTATCTCATGTTGGCAACTCTAATCCCAGGAGACATGTTAACTGTTAACGAATTTTCGACTTTATATCAATAGGGTTAGAGTGTGAATTTGATTGGAGAAGGTTGGTCGTGTATATGCAATAATACAAAATTAATTATTACCATCGAGATGGATGGTGTTATTAAATAATGTATTAATATGTTATAAACTGTAATGGACTTAGAGGGATATGGTTCTCTGAGGAAATGAACACAGAAATTATAAAAGCTAGGAACTGTTGCCTGCGGCTCCGCCCGCGTGGATGTCGGTTATCGCGAACAAACATAGCCTATAACCTTTCCTAAGTTCTAATTCATCTCTGTACCAAATTTCATCAAAATCGGTTCAGTGGTTTAGTCGTGAAAGCGTAAACAGACAGACAGAAAGACAGACAGACAGAGTTACTTTCACATTTAAGTATATTAGTATGGATTTCAATTGTATTTATTTTCAGAATTATTACCTTTTCACCTCTTTAAACCTTCTTGATGGGCAAATTGAATACGTCTCTATATTGACACCAGATGACGTTATTAGATCACGATATTTATTGCATAATTACATAACTGATCCAGCGCAAGATATCCCAAAACTCTTCACATCAAATAAGACAAACCATTCAAATAATATTTTCCAATAAAATACGTACAAATTGAATGCACACTCGAGTAGGAAGCGTATGAAGCAAACGGCCGAAGAACGGTAGATATATTGAATTTTATTTGATTACGAGGCTATGAAACAATCCCGTAGGATGAATTCAATTTGAAATCGTTGAATGCGTTATCCGAGATTGATCAGGGAGTTCTGGGTTCTCGAGGAAGTAATGAAAAACGAAATGATCGAAGTGCATCGCTCTCAAATTAGTTACACTATTGGTTTTGAAGTATTCAATACAAATATAGATAGAAATGAATGGAAAAATTTGTTGCTTAACGTAAACTTGAGAATGGCTTGATCGAATTGGATGATTTAAATTTTGTTTATAATTGTTTATGTGCACCCGACTACTTTATATAGAAATTGTAATCATTGGCGATGAATTAGTTACAATAAAGTTTTGTTACACTAAAATTTTGTTTTGTTAGTAAAAAAATCTTACTTAGTTACAAATTAAAATGGGAATCGGTATGAACATTATAAGGTAATTAACATTGTAATGATTGCAGTGTCATCAACAGAAAAATAAAACTGTTTTTCACCACCTTGATGAGTCAAGGTGGTGAAAAACAGTTTTATTCAACAGGTGAAAAAAAAGCTTGAGAGCTTTTCTCAAACTTGAATCATTCCAAAAAAGAAATCGAATGTTTTATAGACCGTAACTTAATGGCTACATCAATTGAAAACTTTTAGAGTTAAATGTAGGTAAAATTTCTATATAAAACTGAGTAATATTTATGTGAATCACAAGTAGTGAAGAGAAACGGCTACAGTTAAGTATTTGTATTTTCTTTTAGAATATGCAAAACTTGAGGCGATGGCTGGCGAGTAAAGTAAAATCAGATAAGCATAATATTGTGAGTACAGTTTGCGATAAAGTTAAATTTTCTCTCGAGTGAGCTTACTTTTATCTCCAAGAAAAATATTCTTTCGTTTATTGTAGGTAGGTACTTCTTTTATAAAAATTATCGATGAGATTTTTTATACTACTCCTTAGTAGTATAAAAATCTCATATGCTACCTTTAGCATATGAGTATACGGCGCACCTATGGTAAGCGGTTTCCATAAGGTAGCAGTTAATGGAAGCCCAGCGGATACAATGTTTCGTGCCGACCGAAATATCAAGTAGCAATTTAGTAATATATCTACCTTTCCTACTCCTACTCCTACGAATTCTACTACTTCCTACTAATATTATAAATGTGAAAGTTTGTGTAGATGTTTGGATGTTTGTTATTCAATCACGCTCTAACGTCTGAACGGATTCGACTGAAATTTGGTATAGGGATAGATTTTAGTCAAGAATACCTAACACATAAGCTTTACCTAGGAATATGTTCCCTTGGGTTACATGAACGGAGCCAAAATTCCACACGAACAAAGCCGCGGGCAATAGCTAGTACCTACCTATATAAAATTAATTTAATTAGTTCTAAATGCAGCATCGAATAAATAAAATCACGTATCCATTTACGGCCGTCGCAGTCGAGAGACGAGTCGACAAAAAGATCGATTCAAACGAAAGAGAATCGGCTAATTGCCGGCAGACAAATTAATCGAATTATGAGTGGTATACGAATAATTCGCGGCACAAAGGCTGGAGTGGAGTCATGGCAAAACTTTTTATTTTGCTCTTTTCGATTATATTGAAAGTTGGAAATACTAGTTTTATTTGATAGTTTTACCCACAGAATGTAGAATTAAGAGGCCGCCACCATTAAGCCTTTATGTGTCACAAATATTACAATAGATACTGTGAAAATATTGAAACTGAAATTCAGTTTTAGGATGGTTAAAAAGACGTAGAAAAGCAGACCTCGGGCTCACAGGCGAAGACTTTGGACATAATCGGGAAACTAGATACGCTATAACGGGAATTACTGCGATCATGCCAAATTGCATAAAAATTGCCAAAGGCAAAACTTTCGAGAAAAAACTAAATTCAACTCTAGTAAACTGTTCTATATAGGATAAAATACGCATAGCAATTATTGGAAAATCACTCGCTGTCTTTGTTGACGTAGGTTGGTATATCGGTATTGTGGGTTTAGGTTCATTCGGATAATTGGTCGACGGTTGTACGGATTTTTCCGGATTATTTAAGCTTTTATGGTTTCCGATACAGAGTATATTGAAGCTACCGGAATAGTAACGTTTGTAGCCTTCCAATTAGTTCACATAAATTTGTAGTTTGGAAGTGAACTGAAAAAGGAAATAATTTTATCTGGTTTGTTGATCTAATTGTGACATCTTTCATTTGACTTGGAAATCGAGTAGGTATGTAATTAGGAGCCATCAAAAGTGTAAATGACAAATAGTATGCTTAAAATGCAATTTGTCAAGAGCGTATAATGTCTAAATTTCACATCATCAGAACACACAACGATAAAAGCGCATTACGTAAAAACATAGAGTTTATAATAAAAGTCAGTGTTTCTGACCAAATGTAATACTCGTAGCAGTCTGAAAATACACTTCTTTATTTTGGCTTGATGATTTTACTTTACCTCACTCTGATCCAGAATATTTTGTTTACCCCATTAAGTATAAATTCCACGTATTTATTTTGCGTTACGTGAATCGCAATATATCAAGAGAATTTGTTTTAAAACTATTCATTGATTTTGCTTTGGCGATCAAAGAGTATGAAACGAGTGTACGCGAAAATCGCAAATACATAAAAAATACTTTTAATTTAAACCTTTACATTGCTGCTTCAAAAAATAAACAAAGATTGAAACAGTTTTCAACTTCAATAAAAATTCTCTGCGGGTAACTTGTTAATATTTGAAGTAACACAATCCAACAGAAATAACCAATTGCTTTAATTAAACTCGATCAAACAAACGAAATTAATTTTACTAAAACCAAACGATAGGTACTTCTGTTCTGAATGCCGGATTCCCGCCAAAACTTTGTGGCCGCCATTTTGACGAAAGCAAAAACACGAATTGCATTTCTATAGAAATTCATGGTCCTTTTGATCCATTTTACGTTCGAGCTCGAAATATTTTTTGTCAGAGGACCGTACCTTTAGTGACCTTTTGAACTATATATAACATCCTATATAATAACTTTAATCGCTCATAAAATCTGTCCACTGACCATTATGGTGGGCACAAAAACAAAGCTGGTGTTTCAGAAATACTGGCTGTTCTTACAGGCCTTTTTATGTCACAATAAATGTATAAGTACACTTAACAAAAAATGTTAAAGGGTGTATCGGACGATCCTTATCGGACAGAATACTAATTTTCCAAGCATAGTTTGTAAAACTTTTTAATTGAGGCCAAAGAAGAAAATTAATTTCTAAAAGTACCTATTTCGGTTGTTCCCGCGCAAAGTTGACGACAGCAGCAAATGGATGTTGGAAACTTTTTTAAGCGCTTAACAACATGGCGACCGAAGAAATCCGCGGGTCGACGTTTTTTTAACAAAGAGATTGGAGAAAAAAGTACTAAAGGGCGTATCGGTTGACCCTTATCGGAGAAGGCGTCTCATTGTCGTGAGTCGTGGTAGTTTTTTGATCAGTTTTCAAAAGAGAAATGTGTTTTTTTTGTGAGAATTCAATGTGTGATTCATTTTGTTTATATTTTAATATTGTTTCATTAGCATAATGGTGGGCAGAGCAAGCATAAAACGTTTTTTTTTTAAGTATAGTGCGGTGATTTTTTTCGTTTTTATTTTTTTATAAAGGACAACAAGCTAAAAGCAAATTGCTTGGTATATGGGTGTCCCAAAATCACGATCACTTTTCCAGTTATTTTATTCAATGTGATCTTTTGTCATAATTAAAAGCGTTTTCATTTTTTTTTAATTGTATTCGGTTTGCAAATATCAACATTTCTTTATAAGAAAGAGAATAGAAGAGAAAGAGAAGAAGAGAATATAAGAAATGGTAATACAAAATCAACTCGTCACTTTTGAAAAAAGAAAGTTAAAATTTAATATTAATAATAAAATTAAACTCCAAATATTTTGCACGACTTTTTTGTGCCATGCCAAGACGGGCTACTGGTAGTATAATAAAAACAAACAAACTCCTTATTTTAAAACTATACTCTTACTTTCAAATCTGCGGGTGTTGAAATTGATAGTGTTAACAAAGGTTTGCCCGGCGGACGAGATGTATTGGGCGATCAAAGGGGCAAATTGGCTATCTCGCATGTATGGCCTTATATCGAACACATTTTGTAAATTGCCCTTCGCTCAAAGTGAATTCATTTGAGTAGTTTTTTTAAGCAATGGGCCTTTGAGTTAGGTTTTATGGTACGCGCCCATAGGGAGTGTTGGGTCGTGGAGATAATGCTAAAACACGCTAAAGAGAAAATAGTTGAGCAGTTTTCGCGAATAATTTATATTCTATTGAAATGTAAATTGTATCTATGTTGGCTTTTGAATGAAAATATATTTAGGTGATTCTTGAATGTATTCCTAATCACACTCAATGCTATATTCTAAGTGTTATATATCACTAGCGGCCGCGGCACCGCCCGCGTGGATGTCGGCTACCAAATATAGCCCATGTCCTTTCCAAGGGCTAATCTATCTCTGCACCAAATTTCATCAAAATCGGTTTTGTGGTTAAGGCGTGAGAGCGCAACAGACTGACAGACTTTCCATCAGGTGCCTGCGACCTAAGTGGTATAAAAAAACAGACAGACAGAGATACTTTTGCATTAATAATATTAGTATGAATTCATTCCTACATATATGCATGTTTATTAGTTACTTCACTTCTTCAATTCAATATCCAAGCTTCCTAGGTAGATAGGTACCTAAGTGCAGAGGCGATACCTACGGGAGACCTGTATCTGCTCAAGAAGAAGCCCCATATAAGGCTTTGTAATTATGTACCGCAAATTACTATTATAAAATTAACATTTTTAAGCTATAGAAGGCACTTGCCGTAATCTTAGTACATGCAAAGATTACCTACTGATGAAAGATGGCTGCCACGCAAGTGAAATACGAATATTCTTACAAAATATTTTTTTAACTATTTTCCGTATGTAGGTAAATATAACCACAATTTGTTCTGAATCTCCCCATTTCACTCAAAATGTCTTCAAAATTCCAAAGAAAAAAAAATAGATAAATAATATTCACCATAATTTATTGAAGTGCTTGAAGCAGATTTATAAAATCTCACATAGGTTAGGTACCACTTCTGGTTGGGGTGCGAGAGAGTTGTCTATGATAATATCATCTCCGGCAACCGATGGCCCACAGACGGCCGGCGTGCGTATAACCCTCCAATCGGCTCAGGCGGGGGAGGTATCCATGTGGATTTTCGCACGACAAAAAAAAGTACCACTTTAATTCACCGTCTTGCCAAAACTGATCAACCCTTACGTACCGGGCTTAAAAAAGTTGCATGTTTTACCTAGCAGGGACGATAAATCCCACATCAAGGTGTACGCACTGAAGGGCGCCACTTACATTTCAATATGAAAGGGAACAGGAAATTGGTTTCCAAGCACATGACTCCCATGAATGGTTCCCGCGATTTGTATCAATGGACCGCGATAAACATGCGGGTACATTAAAAAGACCTCCACACAATATTGACTTTTATAACAATACAAATAAAAGCTTTTGTTGTTTGTATAATAAGATTTTGTGACGCAAATTCAAAATGGTCACACAGGATGGGTTAGGCACTTCCATGCAATATAATGACAGATTACTAATATTTTATTGAAAAACCTATCAAGCATATTATAATGTACGGAAACGATTTGTGTACCGTTACAAATGTGAAATGTTATTTTCTAAACAGAAATTTATATGATCGCAGTATTTGAATGAGTGCCAGCTTCTCATATGAATTCAATGCTTGGCTCTCGGCTCTCGGCTCTCGTATTAAAAGAAAACCGGTACTCAATACCCGTCATGACGAATTGGAGTGTTATTACATTTCTTTCACGCAATATTTTGTATTGTATTGATATTGTTCGTATGAATGTTAGACGAAGTACTTAGAAATAATAGGCCTTTATTGTAAGGGTGTATTTTTTTATATATATGACACGTCAATTTGACTTCACCTCGCCTGATGGTAAGCTGAAGGCAAAGTCTCGGGAAAGAGGGTCAACATTATAGACACGTAGGTACCATGTTGGTCACCATTATACTAGACACGTACCATGTTGGTCACCATTATAGACACGTATCATGTTGGTCACCATTATAGACACGTACCATGTTGGCCACCATTATAGACACGTACCATGTTGGTCACCATTATAGACACGTACCATGTTGGCCACCATTATATTCTTATCATCACCTGGTGATTTAAGAAGAAGGCTGTGCTGCAAGATTCCCTCTTGCAGCACAGCCTTCTTTGGGGTTGGTGATCAAACTACTGCTGTTCGCTAAAAAAAACAAGTGGAAAGGAGTTATGACGGACCCCGGGCGTCAAAGTAGAACCTTTGATTTCAACCGGACAGGATTGAAAACCGGACTTCGGATGCCAAGGCAGTTTTGAACTCAACCATGCTATAGAATGACGACGATGATTTGATTTTTGTTGTTATATTTTATTATTATGTAATGCAATATTAATATAATTATTTCGTTGACATGTAAATGTTAGACGGCAATAGGCTCGCCCCCTATTACGTGAGAGCGAAAATCATACTTGACGAAATGTGGGTGTTAATACAACTCTGCCTACGCCTTCGGGGATTTACAGGCGTGAGTATATAAATGATAATATGTATGTATGTAAATGACTGAAAGTTATTATTTTAGTGGCTTCATATTTCATAGAACCCATTTTACGTTGGCAGTTAAAGAAAAAAAACGAGATTAAACAGTAGGTAGTCTATGCAATTTTAATGCAGCAGTGTTTACTGCAGTGAAATTGAATTTGTTTTATTTCATGATTATACTGTGTCATCGTTTTTTTGTCAATTTACCTACTCTATTTGACTCAGCTTGGCTTGGAATAAGCATATAAGTCAAGAGATCTCCGAAGAAAATTAAAGATTGAATTAAATAATATACCTAACTAGCCTTCCGCCCGCGTGCATCTCAGTTAACGCGACTTTTGCTCATATCTCCGGTTCTACTCAACCGATTGCGATCAAACAAACGTAAGATTTTAAGTCTGAGCAAGCCCTTACTAACAAAAAAACCGCATCAATATCCGTCCAGCAAACAGACAGGAAATTAAAAAAAATATTTTCGTGTTCAGTATCGACCCAAGTATTTTTTTTTAAATATCTCCAATGTACAGACACTACCACTTTACAATTATATAATAGTATAGATAACAAATTAGACTACATACGAGTATACTACGCTATTGAATCCATTTTTTTCTCAATGAATTTATAACTTTATGAAATAACAAATGGTAGCAATGCTACAAACAAAGTTAAAGCATTAATTCCTACAGTGTAACACACCAAAAATAAATTCATTATCATAACGCGATCGCAACATTATTCGAAAATCGAGAATCGTATTCTCTCTAATTAAACATGGCTTCACACAAATTAGGCTGTGTGTCGACTCGACCGATTAACGATTATTATTATACAATCGTTTCGACACTCGATTCTCGCAACGCTTGTTAACCTGTCGTTCGCGAATGTGAAGCGAATTTTAAATAGCAGCCTGTATAATCCAATTTCGAATTCGAAATATTGTTATTGATTTTTGTATTTAAATAATTGGAATTGCAATGTTCTGCATTTAAATTGGAATTAGAAATGGCGGTATTTGCTTTTAATTTAATTGGCCATTTAGTAGACTGTCTCGAAAGTATGTATGTATGTTTAGTAAGTAATAGTTATGAGTATCTAGATAAACTAAATCCCTGTTAGATCTTAAAGCCCCTGTTTAGTGCGTAATAAGATTAGTTTTATGAAAACTGTTAAACTTTGCCTGGAAATAGCTGAATGTCGGCATTTTGTTCGTAATTGCTGGTATACACATATATTATTACGATTCTAAACAATAGATATATAATCTATTGTTTAGAATCGTAATATATGTGTATTTGCGATATCTTTTACCCGGTATAAATACTATGCTTTATTAAAAAATTTACAATATTTTTTATTTAATTTAATTTTTACATTTACGTTAAGTTGCACTATTGTTTGTGAGAGTATGTAGCTTAGTCATAATTTTCTTCTTCTTACTTATTTTTCTACTAATAGCTCGATCCTGTGGCAATTCCAAGAAAATATCAAGTTTGCTTCCTTAGATGGGGCGATTAGAAAAGAGAAGCTGTGGGTTTTTATTGTCAGATTATTTTCTCACAGGCTTTACCTATAGCCTTGCAAATCTGATCGTAAATGTAGAAGCGTTATTTTTACGATCATAAGTGTTATTTATATGTCATAAAATAAATAAAAATATTTGATACCTTCAATACCCGCGAAAGTAACAAGTTTATTGTATGTGTATAAGAGCTTTAAAAGTAATTCTATCCCGTAAATATAATCGAGCCAAATGTTAATCTAAATTCGTACCTTGTTATTTCATACAAGTTTCTACAGAATTGATCGTTTTGACGTTTAACAAAAGAAAAAAGGGAGTTGGACATGACACGCAACGCCCGTATCACTTCTATTTGTAAACATTTAACAATTCGTACTTGTATTATTTTGTACATTCCTGTTTAGCGTTCGCAGTTGAGGGTTAAATAAATTATGTATATTTGAACCATCTTCAAAGTAAGGAGGTTTATTTATTATTCGGTAGATCGATTTATTTATTCGGTCGGCATTTTTTTGATATCTCTATTTCATAGAAAACGTAATGTGTATGTCCAGCAATCATTTATTGCTGCTGTCTGTTCTTTTGTTTTGAGATACAGTTTCTTATTTATTATCATCAACATAATGACGAAAGTAATAATTAAATTATTTCTGTACTTCAACCGATAGTAAACATACAGCCCATCAAAGGAAACCGAAAAATATCATTGGTGTGAGTATATGACAATATAATTATGATGTACAATAATGGGACTTTTTCATTCAATAATTATACCTATTATACTTTTTTCGCTGTCTACTTAGTATTTAATATCAGCTGTTATTTCACTGACCGAGTAACCTGTTCCACACTAATAATTAAGAAAAAAAGGTAGAGAAAATCAATGAAGCAATTAATAATCCACACGCGATGCCCTAGACGCGAACGTATACTTATACTTAGCGAAGATGATCGCCTGTATTCGTGGATATCCCAATAAAACTGAGAGAAAAAATCATTACATGTTTTTACACGACAAGCAATAATATGTCTCATACCTTTGAATATAAGGGTGCAATTCCTTTGAAATGATGTATGAAAAAATTCAAAACATGTTTGAGTGGGCACTGAGAATTTAATTTTTATAGTACAGGCGAATTAAACCGTTTAAAGTGAACATTAATTTAATAAACTCATAACCCCAATATAGCTTTTAGTGATGGGTTTTTTTAATAGGTATATTCACGGTTGAATATCCCTTAAGGGGATCCCATTTCGTTCGTTGTATTTGCCAAATTTCATGTAATCGATGATGAGCCTATTGCCATGATGACAGTCGCATCCATAATGGCCAAGCATTGCGAGGAATAGGAGGTTTCACAATGCAAGTTAACAGATGCAAGCGGAATAGGCGCTAGAAGAGAATTGCGAGGATTCTAAGGCCTCAAAACGCAAGATTGGATGCAAGCGGGATTGACGCTAGAAGATGAAGCTATCAGAGGACAATTTCTGAAGATAGATAATGATACAAAAGGCCAGACGAGCACGCCAGACATCACACACGCCCTTGTGTGACCGTCACGCGGTCGTACACTCAATTGAAGTTCGTTCATTCGTTCTTTTTTTGAGTACTTATTGCATGGGTAAACACGTCAAAGTTATCTCGAAAGAGGTTTAAGTGACGAAACATTAATCTTTGAAAATGTATTGTACTTTACAGGGTTTAAAGTCTAAATTACTATGCAGTTAATGTCTATATGTCTCGGTACTCATAGCAGTCCAATAACAAAATTATAATTATGTGTCTCGGTGTAACATTATTTTTGGATAATTATACGATCATCAAAATAACTATCTGTACTTTTTTCTTCCTTTCCTATAGGAAAGGTAAAGGTGTGAACGACAATACGACAAAGGTCAACCTCATACGTATGTCAATCAGTTCGAGGACATTTTGATGACAGACTAGGTCAAAAGTACCCACAACCGGCTAACACGTAGGTATATGGAAGAAGTGACGATGTCTCTGCCTACCTTATAAGGTAGGCAGAGACTATACGACTTGCTATGATCCTTATAAGGTAGGCAGAGACTATACGACTTGCTATGATCCTTATAAGGTAGGCAGAGACTATACGACTTGCTATGATCCTTACATTACATACATCGTCACTTCTTCCATATACCTACGTGTTAGCCGGTTGTGGGTACTTTTGACCTAGTCTGTCATCAAAATGTCCTCGAACTGATTGACATACGTATGAGGTTGACCTTTGTCGTATTGTCGTTCACACCTCATAAATCTGTTTTGACAAAAATTTCTTTTGGTGCAAATTAAGTGTACATTTAAATAAAATGCGATTGTGCAGGACAGTGGATGCTCTCGGTCCCACCTAAGGGCGATAGAACATTAAGTTAAGCGTACACTCAACCTAATAAAACGCATCTGCAAGTCGTTCCCAAGATATAACGCATATTTTTATACTTTACATAATCTGTCTATAAAATGACAGATGTAGAGAAAATCCTTGTCTTGCCCTTAGGGATATGACTGCATATTATGCTAAAAGACTAGAGTTCAGTTCATGCTGGAATGTCCAGCAATTATAGGAATATTCTAATTAGTGCTGAACCAGTTCTTGGATACGCTAAGAGTTACGACAGCAAATTACAACGCTTATGAATTATTGCTAGCCTGCGGGTCCAGCCGCGTAGAATACCTACTGGTCCCGTTCGTATAGGAACTATTTCCCTCTGGATCAAAGATTGCATAAGTGATTAAGAACGGTTGAATGACAAAATTCATTCAACCGTTCTTTAGTTCCGAATTCAGTCTGAATCTGAATTGAAATTTTGCAATCTATCAATTTTGCGTTGGTAGCTTAGTGGTTAAGGAATCGGCCTTACAATCGAGAGGTCCCTGGTTCGAATCCTGGCAAACATGAACCCACTCCTAACACAAGCAATTTAGCTTAGCATGAAGAGTCAGACGGAATATTAGTAACTAGCTGTTGCCCGCGGCTCCGCCCGCGTGGAATTCGGATTCCGGTCCAACTTTAATGTATGGAAATCTGCCCGATTTATTGACATTTATGCTCACTGCTCCGCTCCCTTTAGTAGTAGCGTGATGTTATATAGCCTATGTTACTCCCAGATAGTGTAGCTTTCTATAGGTGAAAGAATTATTGAAATCGGTACAGTAGTTCCGGAGCCTATTCATTACAAACATACAAACATACAAAAATAGGTACAAATCTTTCCTCTTTACAATATTAGTGTAGATTACATTTGAGGCCACAAAAATGAAGGGGCTTTGTCTCCCCGTCCGTCAGTTACAGCCTTTATTAAAATCCTTCGTCTCCTCCAGAGAAGCTACCAGAGGAGACACGACCCCGTCGCCAAAATTATCTTAACACAAAATATGACTGGCAAATAAAATAAAATCTCTAGTCTACACTTATTCAACAAATATTATAAAACTAAAACTCTTCGCTTACAAACTTATTTACATAAGTTACTTAACTATTCTCTATTTACCGAGACAGCTGGTTAGGTTCAATTAATGTCGTCTGAGCCCAGCCTAATCTAAACAAGACTTCAAGTTCATAGTACAAGAAAGGTGACATTTACATAAAAATCAATAGGTCTAAAAGTAAAGACGCTTACTTTACGTGGGTATAATTTTAATTTTCTAGGACTTGTAGATAGATTTTTTATTTTTGTTGGGAATAACATTTAATCATTGAAAAGTGATATATAAAATAGGGCTTTTAGCTTTATATTTATTTTTATTTATTAGACTTCATCTATAAGTACATCGCGGACTTATTGTCACAGGCAATCACTACCGTCATCCAAAGGTGTACTACCATAGAGAAATACTTAGTAGATGCATTATCTAGAGCAACAATTAAGGATTTGATAGATATATAATGTAAATATATGAGAAGTGAATTGAGATTTAAAAATGATTGCAACATCATTCATTGATTCCGATAGTTCGTACGAATATCGGTAGATTACTCCCACCATCGCCGTAAGATGGATGTATTGGAAAAATTGGATCACTCTCGGGCGAAGCTCGGTGGCTCAGTGGTCAGAGCGTTCCCCCTGTAAGGGAAAGATCGCGGGTTCGAGTCCCGCCCGAGAATTGATTTCGCTTTTTCCAATTTATTATAATATGAGAAGTGAGTACTTACATTATGACTTATATGCCGCTCACTTTCTTTCAAAATATTTGTTTTAGATTTATGAACATTCATCAGGTCTTATCCAAAAGCAAAATTACTCCACATAATATGGTGAATGAAATTAAAAATTTAGGAGTCTAATGACTTCCTCATGGATTTCAGACTCATATTTATTTCTCCAAAGGGCCAATGCACTCTGATAAAAAAAAAGTAATATCACATTCTGACCACAAAGTAGAACTGGTACCAACAGAATTAACAACCTTAAAAGGATAAACATTTCCTAATTGAAAACTTTCTCCATATTTGCAATCAATTAAAAAGAAGGATTTACTAACAAAAACTCTTGTACTCGTACAATAAGGATTCCTTAAATTTTATGTAAAAAAAAACTCACATGGACCTTTTTACATCGCCCGTAATGGGATAAAAATTGCAAGCAATGTTTCTCTCTGCTCGTTATCACACGGTAAAGTACACAATTTTTCAAATTTGCATAATTGGCAACATCGATTCCTTTTTTGAAAATATTAGTACGGTCAGCAAAAAAGGATGCAATACAAACTCCGTGGTATAAAAATGTAAACATTTGAATAATAAAATGTTTGGGAATGAAAATTAAAATTATTTTCCTATACGTTCCCAAATATTCCCAACAACCCTCACATTTTTCCTATGTTAATTAATAGCATAAAATAAATGTGAGGGTTTTTTAGTATTATTTATGGAATTAGTAGAGCAAAAATTATGGCTAAAATTAGTTTAATTACAGTCAAAGTACAAAAATATCTTCCTACGGTGAATATTGAACAGTGGGGACCATAAACCCATAGATGATTGTAACTTCATATTTGAATGGTAAAGTTCATCGACCTTTTGTATATCTCTGCCTATGATAATTACGAAAAATGTATTCCCGCAAGGCGTGAGCCTATTGCCTCCAATAGGGAATTTGCGTAATCACCAAGAAAGAACCAGTCATCTTGTCGTTAACGAACTTTTTATCGGCGACAAAATTTTTAATAACAATAAAATTACGCATTAAATCTATTACAAGTCAGACCAATTTATGTCATTCACATATTTAGTTCACATTTACTGGAACAAGATTTCGTTCTTGTCATTAAAAAGGGTATATTCTTCGTAATTAGGAGTCCATATCTGGACAATTCATCTCACGATCATTGGAGACCTAATTAATAGTCGTGTTATTTTTAGACTTCAGACCTGCAGACATGGCGGCAAATGATAGGGATGGTTTTATGCTAAATTAAATCATACACACGATTCACTTTTCATTTTACTGTGACATGTAAAGGCGACTTTAATTACTGGATGAAATATTTGCTTGGTTGATTTCTGTCTCTTATTATAATGTAATGATTCATATTGACATAGGTAGGTTTTGGTTTCGTTTTTTTTTTTTGTAATTTTAATGAATATAAATATAGATTGTAATATTGTGCAGAATTTTTTAGAAGATTTACTTATTATATATGATAGTGAAGGTGGAATGGTAAGTAAGGTTTAGAAACATTACGGTGCCGCGAAGGCATTGGAAAAAAAGTGCCCACTCCAGCCTATACCAGACGACTAATCTGTTTTATAATATATCATCCGTGCCTATTAGTTTCAATCAATTACTGATGGATATACCGGTATTTTGCCTGTACATTAACACACAAGAAGATAAATACTAATATTCATAGAGTGAAACAGGTCGTAAAAGTGGGTAAAATATATCTGAACACTGTACATAAATTTTTAAATCCATACTTGAACGTCATCTGATATTAAAATCAAACTTATTTGCAACCACCTCCTATAAAATTTTGGGCTGTCTAATTTCATACTGCACGAATATTATAATGGCAGCGGTTTTTTTGGTCGGCAGTGTATTGCTATCTTCAGATTTACAAGCGCTTTTTTCGACATCAGTTTTATTCGTTTTTTAGTACATCATAATACGAGTAATTTCATTCTTTAATAATGCATAAACCCTTTGTCTGCCAACGAGTTTTAATTTTACATTATAATGAAGCGACGCAAGCACGATAGGCTTTATTAGTGAATTAAGATGAATTTGATACGGTAACTATTAAGATTGCTTGATTTTTTTTTATTTCTTTACCCGCAATGGGTTAAAAAGAGCAGTGTCCAATTGCCCAGTATTACGCCGCGCCATATTTCCGATTGTGCCCAATGACTGCTGAAGCAATGAGTATCTTATTTCATTTTACGATGTACACTAAAAACTATGGCGGTTAAATATTACACATGAGTGCAAAGAAAGCGGCCGCTATTTATTTGCAAGTGAGTTGGCTAATGACCGTAGCTGGGCCCCACGGTGGCAATTACTCCATGATTTATGACATAAACACCACGGTTATTATAGTGAATGCCAACCGATCCGGTAACATTTTAATTTTAGAGCTATATTTCTAATGGGGATCGCGCATTGCAGTTTTACCATAGAATGAGATAGGAACTAGTATAGTTACGAAGTCAATAGTCCTCATCATTTAATCGTTGTTACCATAGGTATCTGCGACTTTCATCTCGGAGGCCGGGGTCGACTGGCTTATTCATGGTACCAAAATAGTACTTTAGGTGCTATCCTAAATTACTAACCACGTTTAGATTGCATTTAGATTGATCGATGCGTCTGGCAGAAGAGTGAAGGTCGTTCTCTCTGCCTAATGTTTAATGGTAGCTCCTTTTTTAATGTTACTTTTTGCATGTTGTGTCTACTTATAAGTAATTGTTACATAATTAATTGAACCTAGATATATTGCTACTTAAACTTGTATGAATGTATACAGTTGGACCTAAATAAATAAATTAATAAACAATCTGTCTACACAATCTGTCCTCAGATAAATTCAGGACTGAGTGTCGTTCTAGAATACGGGCTTAAAACAGTATTCTCATCGCTAAATGACAATAAATACTCGAACCAAAACAAAACGATCCCATTAAAGAAAGCGAACAGGAGTGTAACAATCAAATAGTTAAGTTTTCCCCACACTTTGCCCCCAAGAAAGCGACGCACCGAATTTATTCTGTCAACAATGTACTGCCATTAAGGGTTTCACAATAGAGCTGGCTGAGCTGGGGGAGGCTGTGTACAGGCATAGTTAATCCGATGACACGATGCCGGGACTATTAAACGCCTTACATAGGCTGGACTTAAACCAATTACTTATTGTTTGGTATGATTTATGGGAGGTCGCGATTTGATGATTATGTAATTTTTCTGCTACACAGAGGTCAGTAGGGAAATTAAAGAAAATAATTTAGCCCCTGAGACGAACCAAGCCATAACGTCCAGGCGCGGAAGTAAAAGAAGACCCGAGCTCAAATATGTGACTAACGCGGTGTCCTGCGTGAGCGACGAATACGACGTGACGCGACGCTGCGAACGCGACAAAGGCGATCAAATCAACGGCCTACCCTACTTGCGACCTATGTGACACTCTGCGACGAGACGCGACGTAACGCGTACTTGTTTTGAGCGCGACCAGACGCGACACTGCGAACTCGAGCAATATTGTACTGTACTTCTTCATGATTCGCGAAGTTATGACCAAAATCACGTAGGACATTTGTCGCGTGTAGCATCGCGTCGCATTACGTCGCATCGTGTTGCGTCGCGTCGCGTCGTATTCGTCGCTCACGCAGGACACCGCGCTAAGAAGTACTTTTCTTTTTTATACCTATATGACATTAATAACACATCATTATACATTATAAAATTAAGGAAGCCAGGTATTCCGCACTAAACAGGCTCGTTCTTTTATCCTTTCTTTAGTTTATGATACCCTAAGAACATGAAGAATATAATGAGAAAAATATTTCATATTCATTTACACACCTACTCACCACTCAATTGATAACAAATTCGCAAAACAATCGTACGCATTGGCACGAGTTATTCCGGTTGGATCCCCTGATATGATCCCCTGCCGATTCACAACTAATAAAAATAACTTCAGCTTTTTTGAACTGTCTAAATCGCCTTTCACTTATACTTTAATCCAACATAATTTCCTTACAAGTTATACTAGTCCCACAGATAATAATAGCAAACATGACACCATTGGACGAGTGGGACAGACAGTAAAGTGAAAGGGAAGATGGCGCCTGTACTACTGGGAAACACGAGAGTACATTCCGTGCATATCTATTTTAATCTAAAGTACACTTTTAATAGATGTCACGTAAATATAAACGACTCCAGTCATCATCCGAGCACCAATTCCGGTTGCATTCAATGCTTGCAATTCGGAAACCAGTATCCCATTTTACGGCAATAGCCTTGCCCCCTTTAGGTGGGACCGAAAATCGTAATTGACGATATGTGGTTGTTAATACAATTCTGCCTACTCTTCTTAGATTTACTTCTTTCCTTGCATTAGCCTCGTTTTAGTGGGTATAACTTGTACACATTTTTAATATAGAAGCAGCCAGACCATTGCAAATACCTACACATAGGTATACTTGGTAAGAAACGAACCTGCGACCGCTCAACTATAAACCTTGTCCTAACAATTACGAACACAATAAAAAATATTGTACAATTAGGTGCAGTCATACAAAAGTTATGCGTGTACATACATTTCGGTAATTATTTTTTATAGATTACTCGTAGACAGAGCAGAGTGTAAAAAACAATACACAATGGAGAATAAATTCGAGGTCAAATATTAAAAGTCCTAACTGGCCCATTACCGTAAAATTGCTCATAAAACCAAAAGGTCACAGATTACAAAGAATAAGCCGACGAATAATTCACCGATTCACCACTTAATTGATTTAAATCACCTTAATCACCATTATTTGTATTTCATTCATAGATTTAATTTGTCTTACATACAATATCCGTGTCCAAAGTTTAATTGTCAATTAAGCACCCTGTGCAGCATAAAAAAGGCAATTTACGAAAACCTAAAGTTTACAACTTGGGCCATACATTTTTTTGTTTCGATGGCGTCATTTCAATTAATTGATAAAATAGTTAAAAAGACGTTAACAGAAACGCGTGAAATCAATAAAGTTTACATAAAATTGATATTTTAGTCTAAATAGCAGTGCTACCTGCACCAGTAGTGGATATACACATACAGGTTGAAACAGGTAATAACACATCATACATTCTCTGAGCCGATCCTAACTGAGTTGGTAATAGCAACTCAGTTAGAGTCGGCTTTCCAGTCTAACTGAGATGCAGCTGAACTTCGATATTTTCCGAGAAGAGACTGTTATATAACTTGTAATCGATATCACCAATTGATTTCACAACCAATTGGCAATATCGAAGTTCTGTAGTTGGACTAGTCGAACTTTTGAGGGCTCCAACGACCTGTCGACTGCCATAGGTGTTTGTATGGGGTTAATAATACTATAAACGTGATAATCATAGATGTTAATAAATGAGGTAGATTCCCAAAACATTATGTCACAACTACTTAAATACAGACACTTTAGGTATGGATTAAAGGGGTGCAATGAAGGTTCGAAGTATGTCACGACCGAAGCCGGACGGTGCAGCGCGAACGGAATCAGAATTCCACGCGGGCGGAGCCGCGGGCAACAGCTATTTAGTAATATTAAAAAGAACTACACTATCTAGTATACTCTAACTAATGGGACTAACCGCGAATGGAACCATTTGCGAACGGAGGATGAAATACGAATGGGACGAAGTGCGAATGGGACGAAGTGAGCACAACCCACTTCTACATTTAACTCCGTTGTAAGACCACCTGCATATTGACGACACCGCTAAACTACGTACTACTTAACTAAACAACTGAAGTGCAAATATTATACAATTACCGCAGTCTGCAAAGTGTCGCAATACCGCAAGGACCATTTGGCTTTACTATCATTAAATCAATGCCCCACAATTCTGTGTTGATGAAAATATTTTTAATATGATCGTAAGTGTGACTGTATTTCATTTGCCTGTTATTAATGTCCTCATAAAAAGAGCACCTAAAATACTACGTTGAAGATATGAGTAAGCTTCTAGACTACCTGGTCGACTAAGAAAATACAGTTCCCGGCTTTGGATTTGGGACATCAGGGCAAAAAGTGAAAGTTCTCTAAGATCGGCTTTCTTCGATTTTATAGAGCGTTTTATCTGTCGTTTACTATTCACATCCTTACTTTATCATTAGTTTAGTTCGATCAAATATATACTCGTATGACGCGTTCGGTTGAATATAGAACAATCTAAACACAAACTACGCATAGTTTGCAATTTGAATTCCAATAAGTGAATAAAATACATTTGGTATGGCTGTGTGCCACACCAGAGTTGTCACACTCGTGCCGCCGACCCTGTAAGAACAGAGAGTTTCTGTGCTGTCAACGCAGAAGACGTTTTTCTTTGTTTTGTCTGTAAATTCATACATATTAGCATCCAGACAGAGATTTATTTAAACATCCTAAATAGCCTATGAAGTTAGCGGTGAAGTTATTCACATCGTAAATATTAATAGGTACATTTACTTTTCTTTTCACTTATGAACAAGCTGAAATGCTATCAACAAAAAATCCCCGAATTTCTAAAATTCAATCAAAGGTCCAAAGCGTCCTAAAAATACCCAAAGAATGTACAGTACACACAAAATACATCTGTACAGTGAGTAATGACAGCAATCATTTAAGGGAGCTAACTGCCAACGCAATTTGATCAAATTGCAAGTCACTTGATCGGATCAATCAGCCTCGATCAGCTTTCAATAAGGTAATTTATGGCAACAGTATTATGTTAAAGGAATGCCGCGTTCGTTGTATTTGAATCGCCTATTTGTAAAAAGAAATATAAATATTATAAGAATACACATATTGATAGCGCACTTATACTTTACCACGATGTTTATTATTGAACCTATCAGGTTTCGCGTTACGGCATTCTCACTGTCAGTGTAATCTTAATGCCGTCGTACAGAAAATCAACAGTATTAAAAAATACAGATTATAAGGATATATTCGATTCTGCGTGGTTCCCGGCAGAGTAGAATTTGGGCCGCCCCATCTCTTCCTATGCGGTATCGTACAAGGCAACTTAAGGAATAAGGCTGTTTAATTTCATACAGATCAGACTTAGCCTCAGATGAATGGCTTGAGTCAACAATAGTGCCCGGAATACGGCAATAGTGCCCTATTACATGGGACAGAATACAATGTTTGATGAAATGTGGGTGTTAATTCACCTCTGCCAGCATAAGGTCAACATTGGCCACTGAAGTTTTCTCATAAATTCCAATCTTCGATTAAGAATAGGAAAGTCGAATAGCCCAGACGGGAATCAAACTCGTGACCAGTCCCATAAAGGGGGAATGCTCTGACCACTAAGCTACTCGGTCCCATCTGAAGCGAAAGAGTTGGAACGTGTCGTGTTCGAGTCCCACCTGGGTTATTCAATTTTGCTTTAAAATTTCATTAAATTTCAATCTTGGACTTGAACCCACAACAGTCTCTTTCTAAAGCCACAAACTTGGCTAACAGAGCTACCCAAAAATTATATTAATAGAATCAAGAATAACCGAGATCAAAATGTAAGCTGATAAATTGGAACAGTTTATACGGACGCACAATTTTCTTAATAAATGTACGAACATTTATTTCATTTTCCTAAAAGAAAATAAACGGAGGTTTCTTTTGAAAAGGGCATGTGGGCTTGTGCAAGAAGGATTTGGATCTTAGAGGTGATTTAGCTTTTTCTTTCGGACTACTAGTTCGTCGGTAAGTGAGCTTTTTGCGATAATCATTATAGAGTAAAAATGTTTACGTGTTCTTGCGTTTTCTTGCTTCGGAACGCAAGTTCAAAATATAGCATTAACTGGGTAATGACGTTTTTAGGAGCCTCCTTATAATATGTTTTTATGGTGGTATAGTTTATTTTTATTTGTGGCCGGCTATGCTCGTGTATAACACTGAGAAAGCGCCCATGAGAGACCTATTCTAGGGATAAAACGTAAGTCAATAATCTTTTATTCCTAGTTTATACCTAACTTATCTGCTAGATCGGTAACGAACAAAAACTCGAGGATTTTGTGTTCAGTCAGTACACACAGTTTCAGATCCAAATGCCTTCTACGTGAGTAGCTCAGCGATACAGTGGTATCGGGTGTGATTGCTATATGGGATTTTGGGTGCCATTCGCGGATAAGACTTCATTTGAGTTTCTATCATTCTAGGATATAAGTAATCTCAAAAGCAGCACGGACTTAGATTAATAAAATTGACGTGCTTGATAGTTTTTGATTGATGAAATTACAATGATGGTTCAATCGAAAACAGCATAATATTACTGCTAACACACCAGTACCGTTTCCTTCAGGGATATAAATATGTTAACATACATACAATCACACCTTTATCCCGGAGGGTTAGGCAGAGGTGAATTAACACCCACATTTCACCAATCATTGTATTAGGTCCCACGCAATAGGGGGTGAGCCTATTGCCGTTTTTCGGGCACTATTGATGACTCGAGCCTGAGTCTGAGCTGTATATATCTGTCTGATGTTAAACAGCACTATCCCTTAGTCGCCTTGTGCGACACCGCATGGGAGGAGATGGGGTGGCCCAAATTCTACTCTGCCGGGAACCACGCGACTAAATATGTTAAAAGAGAGCAATAACTGAACTATTGCAAATCATTTTCATTTTACCTGGTAGAGTTTCCCAAACTTTTAAACATACATAAACAAACATAAAACATGTACCTTTCTCCCAGGCTGCTGATGAGGCAACGGCGGCGGTGCAATCAGCCTCAACGGAGGCGGCTGCGGCGGCAGGGCGGCCAACAATGGGGGCACAAGCGGCATAACGCCCCCCATAGGGAGGGCCACCGCAAATTTTTGCATCCCCATCGTCCCCATAGTCCAGGGCAAAAACCAGCCCCCGCCCGCCTGCATCGCCCCCCCTCCGGGACTGTACCACGCCAGCGCGATCAGCTACCTTCACCCCACATGAACACTACACTATTATCGTTGAGAGGTTGTGAACATGGATTTTTATTGGCACTTCACTTATACCTGTGGACAAAGAAAAAGATAAGATAAGATAAGATAAGATAAGATAAGATAAGATAAGATAAGATAAGATAAGATAAGATAAGATAAGATAAGATAAGATAAGATAAGATAAGATAAGATAAGATAAGATAAGATAAGATAAGATAAGATAAGATAAGATAAGATAAGATAAGATAAGATAAGATAAGATAAGATAAGATAAGATAAGATAAGATAAGATAAGATAAGATAAGATAAGATAAGATAAGATAAGATAAGATAAGATAAGATAAGATAAGATAAGATAAGATAAGATAAGATAAGATAAGATAAGATAAGATAAGATAAGATAAGATAAGATAAGATAAGATAAGATAAGATAAGATAAGATAAGATAAGATAAGATAAGATAATTCTTTATTGTACACAAACAAACTACAGTACATTAGGGACAATATAAGAGATATGTACAAATGGCGGCCTTATCGCTACAAGCGATCTCTTACAGGCAACCTTTGGATGGACATATTTAAAATATCTTAACAAAAATAACTGGGTAGTTATTTGTGTAGTCATAAACTTTGTCATAGACTTTGTTAGAAAGTTTGCGAGAAGGAGGAAAAGACAAAACAAAGGATTTTTTATTTCTATTATAAAATTGTTATAAGGTTGTGTCTGTCTGTACACTGGAGACATTCCAAAAAGAAATACTTGGGTTATATATTTGTATTCTATCGACGTAAAAACTATTATACGAATTTCGATAAGGTTTTTTTTAGTAGAAAGGTCTTGACCAGATTTAAAAATGCTAGAGTTTAGATCAAACATAGTAGGTATTTGCGGCCCACTGCACCGTGTGGGCGGAGCAGTGGGCCACAGTCAGTATACTTTAAACTAAAGTACTCTTTTTTGAGATTAATACTTTATCGTAAGTGCCAATAACAATGAAATGTATTAGGTGAAGCTGTGGGAAAAGAATGAGGTGGCGTATTTTCAAACCATTGTACAACTCAGCGCTACAGGGTGCTGGAGCACACAATGGTTTATTTTGAAATTCAACCCGAAACCGTTACGGCGCTCTGGAGCCGTTACTAATATATTCTACAGACATAATGCTTGCGCCTTTCGCTCTGCGAGGTAAGCAGAGACAAAATCTACAAAAAAAAACTGTTTAATTTGCTCTTCATACCTTGGTATAAAGATCATTTTGAGACTTTACAGTCAAGATCATTCTGACGCTAACTGTACAATACTATAAACCTCATGTACTAACTTTCTTCCATAAAAGAAATCCAAAGAAATAAGTCCAAGTCGTATTGTCATAGGCATGAGTTACATGTGTGGCGACATGCCGTATTAGACCTACATGTTCCTAAATAGAAAGCAGGTTTTACCACTAAAAGAGACGGTTACGCCTTGCTGAACGAGTTTACAACACATCGAACTGCTATTACTTTCTTAACTAGTCCTCATATGGTAGGGAATAATAAGGTTTATATATAAAGTACTAGTATCACCCTACGATTTCACACGCATAACTCCTGATATCGTTGGATGAAAAGTGGCATATGTTACTACTGAATTAAATTATTTCTAATGGTGCAAAAATGATCAAGATTAAGATTGTAAGTTCATAAGTTTCATTAGATTACAAACAAGCAAATCTTTATCCTATAAAATATTAGTATTGATTCAAAAGAGGAATAGTCATACTATAGTAAACTTTTAGGTACGTATTATATCTAAAACTGATTGGTGAAATGTGGGTGTTAATTCACCTCTGCCTAACCCTCCAGGGATAAAGGCGTGATTGTATGTATGTATGTATATCTAAAATGCAACATTAGATGAATGGATGGATGAGTGTTTGTTAGTTACTCAATCATGCCAGAATAGTTGTTACAATCTGGAGATAAGAAATGAGATGTCCGTCTAACTCCCAAACCCAAAAGCAAAAAATCTGACAAAAAAGTCATATTATAGAAAGGATAGGTAGGACGTGAACCATACGTTTTACGAACTAGAATTTACGCTATTACACTGTGAATGTAATAAGAAAAAATCCTAGAATCGAATCCATAACCACATGCGTATTTGCAAAAATTAAGGTATGATTCTGTAGCCGACCCCCATACGACAACTGCCAACGCATGCAGCACATGCAGCGTACCCATTACTTGTCAAACTCTAATACGAATGAAGGACACCATTGAGAAGCCACAATGTACTACGCGCATGTGCTGCGTGCGTCGGCAGTTGTCGTATGGGGGTCGGCTACAGAATCATATCTTTATGATTACACCGTTGAAAAACAAAACCAAAGACAAATTAAATATACAACCACACCTGAAACTCACACTAACGCATGGTTCCGTAGCTGAAATTCTAAAAAAAGACGAGCCAATTCCATTTGTTTCTTGTATATCGGAAACGTCTCTCCACATAGATCAAAGGGATCCCGACTGTCTGTGCGTGTGGTTATTGGGGCGTAAAACCGAAAGAAAATGCCTGAAATAACGCACGTCACGAAGAGAAGTTTATTTCTGTGGAACAGATAGGACGAAATTAAATTATGTTTATTGTGACAGTATTGGTGAAATTAGGGTCGGATATGTGGAATTGGGCAAGTTACTTATACCTACTAATGACTCAGTCATCTCTGCTTACACCGGAAGAAAAAAGGTGTGAGTATAATATGTGAATGACCCACCCAAAATTACGTTTGGAAAGCTGCTACTTTATTATAGGCAAATAAAATAAACAAGCCCATTTCAAAACTCACAATGCATTGTGATATGGTTTACAAAAGTGAAAAATAATTGAAATACCGATTTCATTCAAAAGAAAAGTGCGCGTTAGGACTTTTCAGTTGAAGTTGGTGCCTATAAAAACAGAAAAAGAAAATCTTATTCATTTTCTGAACTATCTACAGTTAACGTATTTTAATTACCTGTACAGTTTAATTACGAAATCTCTGCTTTCATTAGCTTCAATCCTCAGGTCTATTCAAGTAAATAAATTCTGTACGAAGTTCAACTACTGCTGTTATTTTAGCACGACGTTAGCACAGTCTCACCTTCAAACCCGTGAAATTGAAAGGGTCCCCAATTAGCAAGTCTGGCAGTACCTTTTTAATTTGTTTGACACGGCCTTTTGTGCGATATAGCAAGTTCTGAAACTATGTGGATGATGAAGCAAATTTTTCAGTGAGCTTTTGCTTTTCAAGGTGTTAATAACTTTTCTGCTATACCTGAGATTTATTTAGAAAAGTCAGGCAGAAATGTTACGAAAGTAGAGTGAATGTTTAAAGGAGATCATTACGCAGTGTATGTGGGGTTGAAGAATACAGATATATGAGAGCGCTGTGGCCTGAAAGGGAATGTAGTGATGAGAAATTGAAGAAGCTAGGCTGAGATGGATTAGCACGTAGAAACCAATGAAAAGTGAGCAAATCACATTCGAAAATTTTAAGACTATCATATGGGGGTGTTTATTATGGGGTATTTACTCCTATAAAAGTCGAAACAAAGCTGTAAAGGAATTTTGGTCAAAAGAGCGAGCTTGCTTATCTAAAATTGCCACTGGAATTGGTAGTGAGTATATATATTAGTTCATAAAATTAAAATTGATCCACATAATCGACAATATTTAAGAACAGGCGCAATAGTGATAATTCGTCTACTTTTAATTAGAATAAAATGAAAAAAAAATTACCTACAATTAATGTATCTAACATAGGTCTATCTTTTTTCAGCTCCCCAAGCGCTATTTAAACGTACAAATTACTATGCTAATAGTGACACAAAGCTGTGACCCATTTAATTGTTAGTAATAAATACGGTCATAGACAAAGTACTATTTACTTTAAGACATTATAAGGGTAGGCGTTGATGACAGTAAAAGGCCAAAGATGGCGTCCTCTCCAAAGACAGTACAACTGCTCACTAAAAAAGTAAACCCTACTCAAGCAGGAACATGGTTGTATTGGCTGTAACAGAGGTTGTGTGTGGGCTGTGTGAGGGTTGTGTGTGGGCTGTGTGAGGGTTGTGTGGATGTAATATAAAGTCAAGAGGAAGTGTTGTCGAACACTCACAATATTATGACCACTTACGTCACATGAAATAGTGGTGTTCTAGAACAAATTAAAAGTAAATCAGTTTATGTTAGGTGTTAAAGTGTACCCACGAAGGTCTTTGGGGCTCACCCAGCTAGTGAGAGACTCTGCCCTTTTGATATTGGGAGGTCAGATGGCAGTCGTTCTTACATTTTTATATACAACTTAGGTGGCAGACAAGCACACGGCCCACCTAATGGAATGTATTATCTCTAAAGATCTGATTAATTTGGTCTTGGTCAGACATGTAGATCACAAGCAAAAGGATATTATGATAAGTTGTCATAAGTTTAGCATTTAAATACCTATACTACTCGTATGGTATTCGCTTGCAACAGTTGCAACGGACACAATAGAGGTAATTAGAAAAATAATACACAATGAGGGTAGAATAGAGATAACACGATTTGACAAAAGAACATCACTAACGTAACGTACAAATTAAAATAAAATATTTGTTCGAATTTCAAATGCTCAATGAGATCCTTCCATTTATAAATTTACATCATGGATTCCTATCATAACTGGATCTTCATCAACAAATCCCACAACCTCTCGCAAAAAGGATTTTGAGTTCGATTTAAACATTCTATGAATCAATCCTCAGAGACCGCTTCACAAATTTCTTAGTCCGTATTTCAACAGAATTGGAATCCTCTTATATTGGCAATGAGCTTATTTTTTTAAATGACTACAGATCTTCGCCTTGATTCCCTTCCAAGAACCTACCAAAGAGAATTATATGTAGGGGGCGTTTGAGTATTACGTAAGGCTTAGGGTTTTATGTATTCGTTATCCTTCAGAGGCTTATTATGATTTGATCTTTGAATTACTATTAGATAGCTGACCCGGCGAACTTCGTACCGCCATATTTTCCGCCCGCGTGGTATTATCTCTAAATTTACCAGTGTTTCTCTACAATATTATGCATGTATTATACATAAATAAACCGTCCTCTCGAATCACTCTATCTATAAAAAAAACCGCTTCAAAATCTGTTGCGTAGTTTTGAAGATTTAAGCATACATAGGGACGGACAGACAGCGAGAGCGACTTTATTTTATAATATGTAGTGATGATGATGATGTTTGTGTATTTTCTTTATTATTTCTGTTCATAAAATTAAATAAGTTGCGTCAAGAATTAATGTAAAATTGTACACAGCAAAAAACAGTTCTGGTCTATTTTTTCATATGGTATAAAAAAAGTAATTTTGAACTGAGAACAAACATCTGAAAAAAAAATGTTTTTTTTATATATAGGACACGTCAATTTGACTTCGCCTCGCCTGATGGTAAGCTGAAGGCAAAGTCTCAGAAAAGAGGATCACCATTACAGACACGTACCATTTTACAATGGTGGCACTCAGCTTGACGGCCTCATCACATGCTTTTTCACGCCCCGCTTAAAGGACCCGGGACTGTAGGAGGAGGGAAACACGTGAACTGGTAAGGAATTCCAAGCAGAAGAAGGAGTCTGAAGGAGTCGCCGAACCGCTTGGTTCTTGATGGAATATTCAAATGTTATGTTTAAATGACCTATATAACAGAATGAACGCGCCTATGAATATCTAATATATAAAATTCACGTGTCACAGTTTTCGTTGGCATACTCCTCCGAAACGGCTAGACCGATTTTGATGAATTTTTTTTTGCTTATCCGGTATCTATGAGAATCGGCCAACATCTATTTTTCATCCCCCTAAGTGATAAGGGTGCAGCGGGAACGGGAATTGAATACCACGCGGGCCGAAAATATGGCGGTACGAAGTTCGCCGGGGCAGCTAGTAAATTATAAAAAAAAAATACAGCGGCACTACAGGGCACACAAATCAAAACATTTGTTTCACAGAACCACGCATAAATTGTTATTAATTTATGGGCTTACACTATTCTGTTACTGTTTTATTTAAAAATAAACGTATGAGGTTTTTACGGGAGCCATTGTTTGACAGTCAGTCACTGTCAAGTTGTAAATGTCATGAAACATGTCTGAATTGCGTCCGAATGGTTTTATGGCGCTGGAAAAACCATTTGGCGTGGGCTTTTTTTTCATGGCACCTACATATGATGTATGTTTAAAGTAAAAGTAGGTTAGGTAGGCTAGGTTACAAATAATCACACGTTCGTGTTAAAAAAAAAGCATCTATCTCGCTGTCAAGTTAGGGACCACCAATTTAAGGTCAATTGCATCAGAAATGGACCATCTTCTAAAATGCTCTTACTTTTTACCATCTAGCGGGATGTAGTCAGTTGATGGAGCAAATATAAAAAAAGAAGTTAAGTAAAAAAAAAATCTTGTGCAGTATTTTATTATTTTCTAAATTATTTCAGTACGGACCGCATTTTAAAACCGAATAAAAAAAAAATAAAAAAAACCGATTGCAAAATGTAAACTTTTATTTAATGCCCGAAAAAGACCGAAATAAGTTTGATAACAGACGGGATCCAACTTCATACCAAAAGAAAATCGGTTTACAACCAGAGAAAAATACCCACTTTCAAATTTTCATGAAATATGGCGTTTCAATTTTGCCTCAAGAATTAGTTTTCGAAAGTCATCAATAATAATTTATTGTCAATAAACTACAGCTGTCAAACATAAAAGAGACACTCTTCGTTTCAATCAAGTTAACAACGACATAATCATAAATTCAACAAAGTTGTAGGTTATCCAAAGAGCTCATATTATTGAATTCATACAATGAATTATTTAGTTTCTTTCACTACGACATTATTGTATATCACTGGGCATATATTTATCAAATCCGTCATTTTAATACCATACGATAAGTGTATCTATATCATGATTTATGTTATTAACAGTTACCGATATAATATATACCTCATGACACTTGTCTTATGCTTCGTTTACATACTCGCGGCAGAGCGAGGGAAGTGGCGAGAGAAGTGGGCAGGGACGTGGTGTGAACGGTATATTCGTCATGCCACGAGTACTGCCGCGTATGTTGCTGCGAGTGTCGGCTTGGCGGCGCGAGAAGGAGCGGCAATACTAGCGCGATGAAGCATTCACATACTCGCGTCGCGCACACTTCGCATCGAGCGCTCGTTGTGTACGCGCGTGTCACAGTCACAGGATTACTTCGAATTTATTATCATGACAATGACGCAACCAATCGAATGGTCCAACGAAAAATCAATAGAATTTATTGAAATGCTTGCTACGGATCTAATGAAATAATATAGGTAATACATATAAAAGGTAGGTAGGTAGGAAGTACCTACCAAATTAGCCTGATTACCTACCAAATAGGTAGGTAGGTAGGTACCTACCTACCTACCAAATTAGCCTAATTATACCTACCAAATAGGTAGGTAGGGTACCTACCAAATTAGAATAGGTAGGTAGGTAGGTACCTACCTACCAAACTAGAATAGGTAGGTACCTACCTACCTACCTATTTGGTAGGTAATCAGGCTAATTTGGTAGGTACTACCTACCTACCTACCTATTTTAATTTGGTAGGTAATTAGGCTAATTTGGTAGGTAGGTACCTACCTACCTACCTATTCTAATTTGGTAGGTAACCTACTTACCAAATTAGCCTAATTACCTACCTACCTATTTTAATTTGGTAGGTAGGTAGGTACCTCTACCCACTAAATTAGAATAGGTAGGTAGGTAGGTACCTACCTACCAAATTAGCCTAAGTATACCGACCAAACAGGTAGCTAGGGTACCTACCAAATTAGAATAGGTAGGTAGGTAGGTACCTACCTACCAAATTAGAATAGGTAGGTAGGTAGGTACCTACCTACCAAACTAGAATAGGTAGGTAGGTAGGTACCTACCTTCCAAACTAGAATAGGTAGGTAGGTAGGTACCTACCTACCTACCTATTTGGTAGGTAATCAGGCTAATTTGGTAGGTACTACCTACCTACCTACCTATTTTAATTTGGTAGGTAATTAGGCTAATTTGGTAGGTAGGTACCTACCTACCTACCTATTCTAATTTGGTAGGTAACCTACTTACCAAATTAGCCTAATTTACCTACCTACCTATTTTAATTTGGTAGGTAGGTAGGTACCTCTACCTACTAAATTAGAATAGGTAGGTAGGTAGGTACCTACCTACCAAATTAGCCTAAGTATACCTACCAAACAGGTAGCTAGGGTACCTACCAAATTAGAATAGGTAGGTAGGTAGGTACCTACCTACCAAATTAGAATAGGTAGGTAGGTAGGTACCTACCTACCAAACTAGAATAGGTAGGTAGGTAGGTACCTACCTACCAAATTAAAATAGGTAGGTAGGTACCTACCTACCTACCATATTAGCCTGATTACCTACTAGCTAAGTATCTAAGTAGATAGCCTAGCCTAATAAAATGCCTATACTGCATTCGGTTAGGTGTCCACTTAACTAAAGTCGTCCATCTCCATCGCAAGGCGAATACTGTATGCGGGGCAACGCGATGAACATCGCGATGATGCGAGTGTTGGGCAACGCGATGAACATCGCGATGATGCGAGTGTTTGAATGCTAGGGCATTATTCGCGTGAATATTGCCGGCAAGGCGATGAGCAATGCGAGCGGCAGTATGTAAACGCGGGGTTAGGCCTAAATCTCGAGTTAAACGAGGCCCTGACGCCCGCAGATTGTTTTGTAAAAATCTATGCTTGGTGAATTTGAGCTCGTCCACCGCAGTAGCAGCCTGTGCTATCCCTAAAAGACACCCAAGAAACGTGTACTGTATATAGAGCACATTTTAGGTCCAAGATTTATGTTTCGAGCAATACCCAATAATGTTTCCTGATAACCTAATAACCTCTTCATTCACAGACGAATCATTCTGCCATCAGATGAATGAGCAATGAATCGTAAAACAATATAAATAAGTCCTTATTTAAGCAAAACTTTTCCACAAAAATTAATGGACCAGACAGTCTTTTTACGGTTGAAAAATTCCATCATTGTTGTCATATAAAATCAAAAACGTTCCACTCAGTTACAGCTGGTGTGAGAGTCTATTGGCGGTCATGGTTCAATTGACAAATCGATGGAATATTACCATGACAATAGACAGTTTGTGGGCACGCTGGACATCACGTCGAAACTTATAATAGAGATGGGCGTGGATAACCTTTTCAATCTATGAATGGCAAATAATGTGACGAGTTTAGATCGATGATAATAATATCGATTCGTGTTTTGTAAAAAATCAATTGTGACATTTAGGTTGTTAATCGAAACTTTATTTTATATCGAATATTTTAAATGTATTTGGGCTCTAGAATTATTATGTTATGGGAATTGCAGAATGGTGATGTATACTATTTAAGGGTTGATTTCGTCAACGAAACATTGAACAATTTCCGGCAGGGTATAATTTGGGCCACCACATCTCCTCCCATGCGGTGTCATACAAGGCGACTTAAGGTAAGGGTTAGGACTATTTAACATGAGGCAGATATATACAGCCCGAACTCAGACTCAGATACATGGCACGAGTCAACAATAGTACCAGGAATACGGCAATAGGCTTACCCTCTATTACGTGGGACCTAACACAATGATTGGTGAAATATGGGTGTTAATTCACATGTGCCTAACCCTCCGGGGATAAAGGCGTGATTGTATGTATATATATATATATACATAAGTCAAACTTAACTGCATAATCATTTAAGTAAGTAACTAAAAATCCAGTTTTGTAAAACTGAATAACTGGAAACCAAGTAATTAGGTTAAGATACAAAGTTACATAACAAAACATCAAAGGCCATCCCAGCTGAACTATTTTTGCTGGTCTAATCTAATTTCAGAGGTAATATATTTCGATTCTTTATGTGGAATTTGTACCATTGTTGAAAGGCTGCACGGTCAAAGCGAAAGACTCAAAGGTAATTCAGTTAAAATATTACTAACGTCCGCTGAACAACATCAAAAATTCCTAACCATTTCACTGTTGAATCTTTGATAAAGAAATACTTGAAATAAATTCACAAACATTCCTTTGTCCAAATAAACATACCACATAACTTACATAGTTCGATATAATCATAGAATTTCGTAAATTCCTTTCAAAGATGTGGTCTACTCCGCTATATGAAGAACAATAGGTATTATTGACGGAAATCGAAACCAGTACCAATTACCCTGACTTCATATTTCATATGTCTGATTAGGTCCTTTCACTACGGTATGACGTTGATGATACACCGAAAATTTTGGGTTCGATACCACGATTGTTCGTTATCGAATACGATTCGATATTCATAATTATCGATTGTTTGGCATCGTATTGTTATCGTCACTATTATGTGGACCTGTTTGGTTGCGTGATATCGATTTCATCGTATTATTTGTGTTTACTTTGTGCTATATGTTTTGAAAGAATTGATATCCAAAAAAACTGGAAGAATAGCCGTAGCGAGTACGATTGCTATGCATCGTGTGTTGGATTCTGGGATCAGGCAAAAGTGTTATTAAGATTTTCTAATAAAATTTTCTCATTATATCTCTTGAGCTAGAAAAGTGCCCGGTTTTCGGCAAGGTAGGTATACAATATGAAAGGTATCCAAATATGTAAGAGGACTAAAAGTCATCATTCTCTGAGCCTTTACTCAATTCAGTTGGAGTTGGATTTTCAGTTTAACTGTGATCTGACTAAACATCGATATTTTCCGTGTTTGACTATGTCCTTTATTCTAAAAAGACGCTCAGTCCTGAATCTTGAATCATCTGAGGACAGTTTGTATAGACAGTTTGAAAGATTTGACAGATTGTCTATACAATGTGATCTCAGGACATCAGACAAATCTATAATATAAAAATGAATCCCTAAATGTGTTGCTAAGCGCAAATCTCGAGAACGGCTGAACCGATTTCGCTAATTCTTTTTTTGGAATATTCCTTGAAGTACGAGGATAGTTCTTACGGAGAGAAAAATTAAAAAAAAAAGAATCGACTGTTAGGCGGTACGAAGTTCGCGGGGTCAGCTAGTTAATTATAAATTCAGAACTGATACATATATATGAGTACCATTCTAGAATATGGGCCTAAAAGTAACCGTTTGAAATGAAAGTTTTCTTTCTTTCTAGCTAGTGAAATGTGTGTACGATATACCTCTACTCCTTTTAAGTATAGATTTAAGTATATAAAGAAAAAAGTTGTATTTAATAAGCACTAGGTACAAAACAATATAATCAGTTTCTTGGTCTAAGATAAACACAAGCCAGTTTACAGCTAAACGCTGTCTTTGTCGTGGGCGCCAGTCTGGTACATTCAGAACACAATGTGTTTAGTTTACGAATATTGGATATCGGGCAGGTGTGTTTACGTACGTGATTTGTTTATTAAACAGCACCTCAAAACTGTCTAGGGATATTTAACGTTTTGGTGTATTTTGAGCGTGACTGTACCGCTGTCAATGTATGATCAATGATCGGGGTGTTTTTGCTGATTACGTTTTCTACCTAGGGTTTCTTTTTTTTATTGTCAGCATTTATTCATAAACTAAAAAGTTACGAAAAAGTAAAAAAAAAAAACAACTCTAAAGAAAATTTTGAAAAGTAGATACTTTGTACATTTTTAAGTGTCTTTGAAAGACTGCAGATTTTCTAATTATTTTTTGTACTTTTTATCATAACTAGTGCACAATTTCAAAATATTATTCACTTCTCAAAAATTTTCAATTTCAAACTATCAAAACAAAAAAATATGTGAAATAAAAAAAAACATCAGATTTTTTCTTAGTAGGTGGGTAAATAAGTAGATGAATGATATATCTGTTTGCATCTTTTAGACCAGTAAAGTGCCTTTTTGTTACCGGAAATCGCGTTTAAACAATACTATTTACGTATTTTGTATTTATGGGGAGGAGGGTCGCCCGAGCTCCCTGGGGATTCGAGAGCAAGGATATTTTTGCGGCAACGCCATAGCTGCCTCAATCCTTCTTCAATATTTAATGGTTCAAACCTGTTTTAAAACATAAATGAATTTAAAGCATGTTCCACACTATTGATGCATATGCTAATATTATAAAGTTGAAGAATTTATTTGTTTGTTTGTTTAGTTAAACGCGCTGATCTCGGGAACTACAGGTTCGAATTGATAGTTTTTTGTGTTGAGTGGTCTATTTATCGAGCCAGGTTAAAAGGCTATATATCATCACGTTACTATTCAAGGGAGCGGAGCAGTGATCATAAATGCTAACAAAACCGATAGGTATCCATACATTTGTGAAGACCCGCTATGGGCTCATAGGGGTGATACGGTTTTCAAAATATGGTACGGGCAAACCGGGGCGCGTCAGCTAGTAAATTATAAAACGAATAATAAACTAATTGTATCAAATTCAAAAGTGTGATATTACTAAGATTCAGCGGCATTTCGCACGAGGTATTTCGTAAAGTTAAGTACCTAAAACTTCTAAAATCTACAAAAAATAACAATTTAGATTCATTCCAGTCTAATCGTACCACGCCTTGGCCGATTCGTATCATCGATTCTGTATATCGATTACAAAATTCGACTAATCGATAACAAATAGGGCGCAGTCATTATTCGGCTGTTATTTATGAGTGGGCCCTCCCATATAACAACAATGTAGGTTACGTTTTTACAAGTGATGGGAACGGAACCCATTAGCTGTTCAGCTCTCTGTCAGATTATTTTTTTTATTCTTTCCGTTTTTACGATGGTTCTTTGAAGCATTTAAAGGTTATTTGGTAACGATTTTATTACTAGTTATGAATATTAGGTACCTATAACTCGGGATTTATACCTCATGTCCGTAATTAATTGGAACTAATGGTAATGGTTATCGTGGTTTATGGATGCTAGCAACATCAATTGTCACACGCGTCTTAATCCGTACTCACTGCCGCTTCGAAGGCTGTTCGCAAAATACCATACATACATATAATCATGCCTTTATCCACGGCGGGTTAGGCAGAGGTGAATTAACATCCACATTTCACCAACTATTGTATTAGGTCCCACGTAATAGGGGCACTATTGTTGACTCAAGCCATACCTACATCTGAGGCTGAATCTGGGCTGTATATATCTGTCTGATGTTAAACAGCCCTATGCCTTAGTCACCTTGTACGACTCGACTCCGCATGGTCTGGATTATTGTACTGGATAAATTAATATGACGGTAACCTTTTTTATTTCATTCTATAATTGAAGTAACTTAAAAACCAAGGACACGAATTCCCACCATACTGTGGTCTCGTAAAGGGCAAACGACAAAGTAACCGTTTGTTCGCTGACGCGTGAAGCCTCAAAACATTGGATGCATCTATCTATAGGTCGGTACAGGTACCTCGGGTATGTCGCACCCCTATTCAAACAAAGAAATAACTCAAAATTACGTATTTGTGGGAAAACGCAAATAAAGTTTGACACCTTCGCGCAGTGTACTTCAATATTTAATTAAAAATAAAGTAAATGAGATAAGTACGTTTTAAAAATAGAAATGGATAATTTGATAAAGATAGCAATTAATTGTTATAGAGAATATCCTTATTTATAAACATAGGTAATTTATTTATATTAATTAAAAAAAAGTTCGTACTTAATTCAGTTTATGATAAAATATTTTTTCAATACATTCGAAATGGCACCATGTAAATCAAAATAATGCAGTTTTATTATACAATTATTTATAAGTTTTTGATGTGTTTACTTTTATTTCAGTTTTTTATTTAAATTAACATTAATTTAATACTTTTCCAAAGTAGATAAAGTAATATTATATTATATTACTAGCTTTTGCCCGCGGCTCCGCCCGCGTGGATGTCGGTTATCGCGACCAAACATAACCTATGTCCTTTCTCGAGGTCTAATCTACCCCTATACCAAATTTCATTAAAATCGGTTCAGTGGTTTGGGCGTGAAAGCGAGACAGACAGACAGACAGACAGACAGAGTTACTTTCACATTTATAATATTAGTAGGGATAATTAACAAACAACAAAAAGGTGCGTATAGATCACGTTGGCCACACCCGTATCGATGCGTGCCTCTACAGGTCTCATAGCGGTGATCTGGGCAAGGCTCAACTGTATGAGCATCTGCAGCGGTCGGCGGACAGGTTAATCGAGCAGTATCCTACCGCGGACTTAGTGTTCTTGGGGGACTTCAATGCTTACCACGTGGAGTGGTTGAGGTCCACCGAAACTGATTTTGCGGGAAGGGCTGTACACAACTTCGCCTTGACCTATGAACTCTCACAACTGGTGCATTCTATCATTAGAATACCAGACATCGACACCCATTGAAGCTATACTGGACCTTCTGCTGACTACGAGCCCGGATGAGTGCTCCGTGAATGTGGATGCACCACTCGGTACTTTGGACCACTGCTTTGTCCCGGCGCAAGTGACTCTCGCGGGGCTTGAACCATCGCGGCCAACAGCTCTTACCAATAGCTACCTCGAGGTCCAGTAAAAAAGCAACCGCCAGGGTTAAGTTTGAATTCATCGGCGGAATTGGCGAGCGTCTTGCGCGGTACCCATCAGGTAGTCGTGCTTTTTGGTGCTCGCCAAAGCTGCCGAGGGAATCTTCTGCCAGTCCTGTCTTCCGTCACTGCAAAAACCCGACGGTAGTCTGGCCCATGGCGCTAAGGAGAAAGCCGATCTCTTGGGTTATCTCTTTGCGTCAAACTCGACTATGAACGACGGGAACACCCAGCTGTGGTGCTTCCATACCTGAAGTAAAAGTCACGCAACGGGTGGTCCGGCGTAAACTTAAATCCCTAGATGTTCGGAAGTCAAATGGGCCGGATGATGTACTGGCGATGGTGCTTAAGCACGGTGCCCCTGAGTTGTGGCCAGTGCTTACACGCCTTTTCGCGCTCTCCTATTCCACGAGACAGGTCCCGGCTTCGAGGAAGACTGCATTCGTGCATCCTGTGCCTAAGAAAGGCGACAGAACAGATCCGTCCAATTACAGGCCTATCGCTATCACCTCACTTCTCTCGAAGGTGAGAGTGGTGGAGCGTATGATTAATACACAGCTCCTGAGATACCTTAGTGGTAACGATCTCCTGAGCGACCGCGAGTACGGTTTTCGTCACCGTCGCTCTACCGGTGACTTCCTATTGTATCTCACTAACCGATGGGCGCAAGCCATCGAAAGTTGAGGTGAGGCACTAGCGGTCAGCCTAGATATTGCGAAGGCCTTCGATTGGGTCTGGCACAGAGGTCTTGCGAAGTTGCCACGCTATTGACTCCCCATAGGACTATGCGTATGGATTGCCAGTTTTTTGTCCAACAGAAGTATTCAAGCCGTCGTCGATGGCAGTTGCTCGAACTGCATGGACATAAACGCTAGAGTTCTACAAGGCTCCATGTTGTCTTCGACCTTGTTTCTGCTGCATATTAATGACATGCTGTCTGATGGCTCCATCCATTGTTATGCAGATGATAGCACCGGGGACACGTATTACATGGGCCGTGAAAATATCCCTAGGTCTGAAGTGGAGGAGAGTTGCAAACAACTTTGTCCGAAATCAAGACTACTCTCTCTGGAGTATCCGATTGGGGACGACTAAACTTAGTCCAATTCAACCCCACTAAGACACAAGTAATATGTGTATTCACCGCTAAGAAGGCTCCATTTGTTGTAGCGCCGCAATTTCTGGGCACAGCGCTTATCATTACCACAAGTATCGGGATACTTCGTGTCGACATCTCCAACGACGACGTCCAATACTGAAGTCATCTGGCAGACAAGGTCAAGTTGGCATCAAAGAGACTTGGGTTGCTCAACAGAGCGAAGCAGTACTTCACAGTGGGGCACCGGCTCCTCCTATAAAAGGCGAAGGTTCGGCCCCACATGGAGTACTACTGACACCTTTTTGCCGGAGCGCTTGCGTGCCAGCTTGACCCTTTTGACTTGGTGCGAAGAGGGGCATTGAGGCTTGTCGGCAATCCCATACTTACAGGCGATGTAGAACCTCTCAGTCTCAGAAGAGACTTTGCCTCACTGTGTGTTTTCTACCGCCTATATTACAATGGTTTGTGCTCAGATTAACTGTTTGACATGATGCCCACAGCTACATTCTATTCTCGCACCTTTCGCCATAGGCGGGGAATTCATCCTCACACATTGCAACCGGAAACGGTGTGCACTGTGCGGTATGAAAGGAAATTCATCCCTCGCACACTCAAGCTGTGGAATGAACTCCCCGCGGTGGATTTCCCAAGCGACTAAAATAATATGGGGCTTCTCAAGAAGGACATTAGAAGGTATCTTTAGGGTCGGCAGCACGAGTGTGACGCCCCTGGTGTTGCATACTTCCATAGGCCACGAACCACTTTCCAACAGGTGGGCCGTGTGCTTATCTGCCACCTAAGTGGTTTAAAAAAATATGGCTGTATGTTAGTTGAATAATGTATTAAATTAAAGAAATAAAAAAATGTTCGTCGCGAAATTAATAATAAGCAGAATCAACTAAAAAATCTATGATGATTCCCGTGGATTTACAGTAAAAAAGTAAAACAAGTCGTATTAATATTCAGTGCATTTTAAAAAAATTAAAATAAAACTGCAATAAGTTGAACAGGAATTAAAAAAACTCACATTGTTTCAAATGAAACAGAATTAAATCGAAAATTGTAGGTACAACTTATAACATTTTTACTAATAAAGCGAAATAAGTTTTAATTAATGCACTTTTAGATTAAATAATAAACAATGTTATAGTTAACTGCCAGCAATGCACCGAATTATTTTGTTTTATTTCACTTTTATTCCTACAAGCAACGATCCGACCTCATACGGAGCTGGCGCATCAATGAATCGTTCACTTTACCGGTACCAACTTGTTCGCGCGCGTTAGTGAGAAAGAGACGGACTACGTTTTATCTTGCTCAATTTGATCGTATTGCAATGGCTGTTCGAGTGAAACCTTTCTCCTAGTAAAGTTATTACACTTTTTGATGCAATCTCATAAAACATGAATTTTGAGTTATTTCTTTGTTTGAATAGGGGTGCGATGTATGTGTAGCCAAGCAGAACGGTGTTAGTAGGTATATGCTTTCCTACAGTGGAGTCCCTATAACTCGATTCCTGCCGGCTTGCTCTGAAAAAAAGAGGCCGTGAAATCCCCATACAAAATTGCTATAGTTGTTCTATAGGAGGGATATTTTTTCACCGGCTTGCCTTTTTAAAATTTTCACTCTTTACTATTGCTCCCTTCCCATCAATCAGTTTTGTTCAAAGCTTGTACTTTGGACCATCCGATTTGCTAGTCTCGTTACAGACAGACAGATAAAATCTTCAAAAATTGCTTTCTTATTAGTACCTATCATGTATGTACTCTCATTAGAAAGGTGCCATTTTAACATTACAAACAGATACTTCAATTTTATTTTAATTTTATTTTTACACAACCTCAGGCTTTCTATCGTATCTACCTATCGAAATTTATGAATAGTATTTTTGCCTTACGACCATAAAGATATTGTAATGTAAATAAAGTTTTCCAAAGACATTAATTTCTTTGAGAACATTTTTTGTTAGCAAAGTTAGATTGACTTTTCCTTTGGTCATAAAACTGTGGTAAGTTGTGGCTAGTAAAACAGGTAGGTAGTATCTAGTGCCTACCTAGCAAATACTGACCTATTTCCTTTATCGTAGGTCATTTATAGTTTGAGAGGGTTTATAAGTCAAGTTTGTAAAAAATAAAAATGTGACGAATCTGAGGATGAGTGATCTATTTTTTGTCCTGGGAAACTTAGGACTACTTTGTGATGATTTTTTTACATACTTCTATACTATTATATAATTGTAAAGTGGTCGTGTCTGTACATTGGAGATATTTAAAAAAAAATACTTGGGTTATGTTATGTTAACGATACTGAACACGAAAATATTTTTTTTGAATTTCCTGTCTGTTTGTCTGTTTGTCTGTTTGTCTGTTTGTCTGTTTGTCTGTTTGTCTGTTTGTCTGTTTGTCTGTTTGTCTGTTTGTCTGTTTGTCTGTTTGTCTGTTTGTCTGTTTGTCTGTTTGTCTGTTTGTCTGTTTGTCTGTTTGTCTGTTTGTCTGTTTGTCTGTTTGTCTGTTTGTCTGTTTGTCTGTTTGTCTGTTTGTCTGTTTGTCTGTTTGTCTGTTTGTCTGTTTGTCCGCGATGGACGCAAAAACTACTGGACGGATTTTGATGCAATTTTTTTTGTTAGAAAGGGCTTACTCAGACTTAAAATCTTACGTTTGTTTGATCGCAATCGGTTGAGTAGAACCGAAGATATGAGCAAAGGTCGCGTTAACCGAGATGCACGCGGGCGGAGCCGCGGGCAAAAGCTAGTATATTATATATTGATATTTTTTATACGATTTTTATATATTGATTGATTGTTAAAGGACACTCATTAAAATTTCACGTTACCTGATGGTAATCTGAAGATAGGCTTAGATAACAGCCGTACCCAATAACATATCTACAGATAAAGGTAAAGATAGAGATAGTTCCTTTGTCAAATCCTATTGTTATTTTGCTACTATGAATTGCGTTACCATAGAGATTGATGACGTTTTTATCCTTTCCAATGTCAATAACCTATCTATCGTTCGGCCGTTCCCAATAACCTATCTATCTAGGCGATAGATGGGTTATTGGGAACGGCCGTAAGAGGGTTACACTAAAACCAAGAAACTTTAATAACACTGTTACAATCTGACCGTTTTTTCCAAATTTTTTATTGTTAATCTGTGAATAACGGTGTGGGTTACCTACATGTTTACGAATTTGTTAGTTCATAGTTATTCATTGTACCTACTATCTTAACATTTAACTGTATGTTGTTCCTAATAAATAAAATAAAATAAAAAAACACTACATACCTACACTCCGCGGCAAAAACATTAGAATATAGAAGCTATAGGTACTACGCTACCAAAGCTAAGAAAAAAAAAAAACAAAACAATACTCTTTAAATTGCATTATAAAACCTCATTGCGCCAACAAATGGCGACATATTAATCCCTACGCCTTTTACCAAGCTTATTAAGTAACACAATGGTTTAAAAAAATACACACAAAAAATGTTTAGCATTAAATCGAGACCGGGTGATGCATAATGTTTGCAAATTGCGAGTCGGCCGCCGACTTTTTGCTCACAAACTTATTTCGCATACAATAAATTATGATACGGTTTTTTATTTGAGATAAATTTAAGGTTTGACATTTACTTTTGGCGATATTATGGAGGTTATAGAATGGGTAGCTGCGTATTTTGTATGTACGAGTAGGTCTATGTAAACGGAGAGAATAGATTAAGGAGATGGTGTGCGGTTTTCGTCGGTTCGAGTCCGATATAACAGTCTCCGCTTGTTTGGATTTTTGCAGAAAACGAAACACGACAGGGACAGTGTTTAACCACAAAGTGTAGATAAATGTCCTGAAAGACAAAATGCATGAGTTGTGTAGTTTATGGGCCCAAGAGTAAAAAATAAGGTAATTTTCTCTGTTGCATTTTACTTAGGTATAGGACGCAAATACGCGCATTAGGAGCCGCAGGCAGGTTTCTTATATAACTATGCTCTAACGACTGATCGAATATGGCTGAAATTTTGTACAGGGATAGATTAGAACCTGGAATACATAAGTTCCTTTTTCACGGGATTAGATTCTCAAGAGAAGGAACGGGATCAAAATTCCCTGCGGGTAAAGCAGCAGACACAAGCAACAATTAGTATTATAATTATCATTGTTTGAACGTCTGCTAGGTATAGCGTAAACGACTTGACCGATCGAGGTCATATTCACACAATGTATTTGTTTATTCCATTAAGACGATGATATGGTATAATTATTAACAAGTTCGATACGTAATTTATGAATGAGTCATAAGTCATAAGGTATGATTCCGAAGCCGACCACATACGACAACGATAGAAGCATGCAGCAGATACAGCACATCCATTACTTGTAAAACTCCGATACGGATAAAGTGGACCATTGAGAAGCCGCAATGAATTATGCGAATCTGCTGCGTGCGTCGGCAGTTGTCGTATGCGGTCGGCTTCCAAATCATACCTATATTCATTACATATAGTAAGCAACGAATGAAACCTCTCACGTGCACAAGAAAAATGTACGTATAGTCCTGTTTTTTTCCATTGAAGGTAGGCAAATCATATCTATTAGGTATATGATGAAGTTATGGTATGAATGGGGGTGTTAGACTACCTATGCTATACCTCGGGACACATATCTTGGACCCAAATCGCGAGACAAACGAAGCACTGGCGCGCGCAGATCGTTTTGTAATAATCTATTCTTGGTTTAATGGAACTAGTCTACGGCAATAGCACCCCATGATATCCTCAAAAGACACCAAAGAAACTGCGCGTATAGAGCATATTTTTGGTACAAGATATATGTCCCGAGCAATACCTCTTCTGGGTAATAAAAATATCGTACTCCATGTAAATACAAAAATATTATGAATCTTATTAATGTACCTACTTATCAAAACTTTTCAAAAACCAATTTTGAATTTGATAGAACCCTCGAGTTTATGAGTTTTGTTACTTCAATCAACATTTTGAAACCTTTTTAATAATAATAACCCAAGCAAACCTAACTGTGGAAATTAAAGTTTAAATTTGCCCAAATAAACTCAAATAAAGATCAAAATTGTAATTCAAACTTTTCACAAAATACAGCGGGAGCTCGTAAACAGGAAAGTGTAACGCAGCGTGTCGGGCACCTTATGAAAAGTCTCTCTAACACGCCAAACTTCGGAACAACGATCATTAAGGTATGATTCCGAAGGCGACCGCATACGACTACGGCGACAGACATACGTCATACAGCGTACCCATTACTTGTTAAACTCCGACACAGATAAAAAGGGATCATTGAGAAGTCGCAATGAATTACGCGGATCTGCTACGGGCGTCGGCTGTTGTCGTAAGCGGTCGGCTTCGGAATCACACCTTAACACGCTGAACTTCGGAACAACGACCATTAAGAAAGGTTCTGATTAGAAGAGCATAAATTTTAAACTTGCTTTGCCGAAAACATGTTCGTTTGTAATTTTTCATTCACGAACGATGAGTAAATAAGATTTTATTTAAATGAATATGCAGATGCAAGATTTGAGTTACGCTCAACGTCATTAGATTGGTATTTTGAGTATTTTTTTTGTATTTGATTTGTGATTTAGTTGTTGTGGTTATCCCTACTAATATTATAAATGTGAAAGTAACTCTGTCTGTCTGACTGTCTGTCTGTTACGCTTTCACGCCCAAACTACTGACCCGATTTTGATGAAATTTGGTATAGAGGTAGATTAGACCTTGGGAAAGGACATAGGCTATGTTTGGTCGCGATAACCGACATCCACGCGAGCGGAGCCGCGGGCAAAAGCTAGTAATACATAATTTATGTGTTGAATAATACGCTGCGTTATTCTTCTTCGTGATTTTTATTTAAATTATTTTGGAACATTATTATACAAAGCGTTATCTAGACCCGAACCAATTTAGATCCTTGAAAGAGGATAAACATACTTACAGACTCTATTCTATAAATACTTTTCTTTTATATAGGCCCCGTTAATGTGTCTTCATCTCGCCTGATGAGAAGTTGAAAGTAAAGTTTTATTACATACATCAAAAATGTTATAGTACTATTATTATTTATTCTCTGCAATGGTGGCGTACATACAATGGGTAGGTACTGACATGCAAATATACATATTCATGCGAACAAATATATGCACTAATTGGACTTGCTGGAAGGCTCTACCAGTACACATGACGTCACAATTATTACACATACGATACAATGTAGCTACATACTGGAGTTACGTTATGCGATATAATTATTCATATGCAGTTTGTCGCTTTGATAATTTGAATAACAATTGTGAGGAAATAGGACATCCAACTGGTGCGGTTAACCACGTAATTACTCACACGTGAAAGTAAATGTACCTACTAGTAACGTGTTGTAAAATAGATAAAATACCTAGATTACATATAATCTATACAGATTTATAATCATGGTATTTATCACCTAAGGGGTAAGCAGAGGTGTATTAACACCCACAATTCATCAATCATTGTATTAGTTCCCACGTGTGAGCACAAGTGTCACCACCCTCTATGGGGAGCCTATCGCCGTATTCCGAGCACTATTCTTGACTCGAGCCATTTTTTTGGACCACCCCATCCATTCCCATGCGGTGTCGTACAAGGCGACTAAGGAATAGGGCTGTTTGACATCAGACAGATGTAATTAGTTTAAAGAAAATTAAATATATTTTATCTATTGACGTACCTATTAATAATTTCCCTCATAGAGTTAAACTGTATTCGTAAACAAATTGCCTATTTGATCTCTAATACAAATTTCCAATATTATTAATTAACATATTTAGCAAATATCTTTGTGCCAAAATGTATGCTTTGTCGAGTAGGCGGTGTTAAAATTATTTGTAGAACACGCTTTAAGTGGATTTACAAGCAATTAGTTATGTTAACAATATTACATTGAAGTAAGGACTTAATATATTAATGTGTACATATACAGGGTGTCCCAAAATTCAAGGATAAGCCGGCAACACAGGGTGGTCCTACTCATGGCTGCTCTGGAAAAAATAAGAAAAAAAATTAATCTCAATTTTTTTTCAAATTACTCAAACTTTTTTAAAATCCTTCGAAAATCGGTACCCCTAACGATATTTTTAACCACCAGGCCCACAATTTTGCAAATATATTTGAACTCTTTTCTGTATTAGCAAGCTAAGAAGCATGGCTATCCACCACTACTGTGTAACATTATAGAATATTTGTAGTTATTTTACAAAAATAAGTCAAAATATTTTTTATTCGTTAAATTTTCATACATTTTTACTTTCGACCCACTTTATCTTATCTCGGATAAAAGTATGGACACCCTAATGGCATTCTTTTTTAAAAATTGGCGCAACTATCCAAGATTTCAAAAAGGTATGATTTGAGTATGATAATTTCATAAAATTGTCAAAAAAATTTTTTTTAGTAAATAAGAATCACATTTCATACATTGCTTTTATTGAAAATCACCAAATTTACTTTATACACAATGCATTCATTATCCATAAAAAATCATTGACGGGACTCGTGACTAAGTGGTAACCGAGTAGGATAACACATTACGAGGTTAAGCAACACAAGCCAGGTCGGTTTTCAGATGGATGACCATTCTTAAGACATTGAGACACTCCCGTTCCTCAGAGAGTACGTGAAGCTGTCGATCCCGGTGGCCATACGAGCATCTATGACAGTTGTTACGGGTAGTCGGAGTCCTAAAAGTTGAGCAACTGGACTCACTACATAACTTTGATATCGCCAGTAGGTTGTAGAGGTCAGGTGGTAGTCACTTCACGGAAAATTTCGTAGTTCTGTTGTTTCACAGTGAACCCAGAGGTCCGACTGTGTATTTTGTAAAGGCTCAGTGAGGATGATGAGTGTTGAAAATCAATATTGTGAAAAAAATAAACAAACATAATGGTATAATTTTATAATCATTGCATTATTGTTAATTTTTTTTATTGTACATATTTAAATTGTTTGCGACCGGCATTAATAAATTATTTTTCGTGCATATCTTTTGCCAATAATATAATCCGCAGGCGTATTGATGTTTGAATGAAACTAGTCCAGAAACTCTGAGCCTCGGATTTCCCAGCTAACTGTGAAATGCTGAACTATTCTATTCTATTCTATTCCGGGAGGCGACTGCCACCTGACATCCACAACCCACTGGCGAAATCGAAGTTATGTAGTCAGACCAGTTGTTAGTTGGCGAAGTGAAGGCGAAAGAACTGGAAGGCGGACTCTGAGCTCCGAGGTTATCTTGGCTACGATTGCAATCAGAAAAATTCGTATCCATGAAGATAATGATGACTAGTTTATGGACTTCTAGGGCTCCCATTACCCGTAAGAACTGTCACAGATATGGCCACCGGGATCGACAGCTTCACGTACTCTCGGAGGAACGGAGGTGTCTCAATGTCTTAAGAATGGTCATCCATCCGAAAACCAACCTGGCTTATGTTTCTTAACCTCGTAATGTGTTATCCTTCTCGGTTACCACTTAGTCACGAGTCCCGTCAATGATTTTTTATTGATAATGAATGCATTGTGTATAAAGTAAATTTGGTGATTTTCAATAAAAGCAATGTATGAAATGTGATTCTTATTTACAAAAAAAAATTTTTTGGACAATTTTATGAAATTATCATACTCAAAATCATACCTTTTTGAAATCTTGGGTAGTTGCGCCAATTTTTAAAAAAGAATGCCATTAGGGTGTCCATATTTTTTTTTAACCCAGATAAGATAAAGTGGGTCGAAAGTAAAAATCTATGAAAATTTAACGAATAAGAAATATTTTGACTTATTTTTGTAAAATAACTACAAATATTCTATAAGGTTACACAAGGGTGGTGGATAGCCATGCTTCTTAGCTTGCTAATACAGAAAAGAGTTCAAAAATATTTGCAAAATTGTGGGCCTGGTAGTTAAAAATATCGTTAGGGGTACCGATTTTCGAAGGATTTTAAAAATGTTTGAGTAATTTAAAAAAAAATTAAGATATTTTTTTTTTCTTTTTTTTTTTCAGAGCAGCCATAAGTAGGGCCACCCTGTGTTGCCGGCTTATCCTTGAATTTTGGGACACCCTGTATATGTGTAGTACACATCAAAATATATTTATTACAAGCTACGGATCCATCAAATTTCAACACGATTGAACGCCGGGAAGTCGACTTGCAAAACTTGACCTACAAACACCTGTGAACTTAAAATTTAAACTACCAAAACCACAAGAATAAAAATTACCTCTCTTGGCGTTAATTCCCAGTCGCATCCGAAGCTTTTAGCTCGGAGTCTGGGGTCCGCTTTACCAGTCTTAACTACGGATTTGGCTAGACCTCGATATTTTCCGTGAAGCAATTGTCATCTGACCTCCACAACCCAATGTTAACATTAGGCGATATCGAAGCTTTGCAGTTAGACCGTTGTTTTTTGGATTTTTTTTTCATGATTCACACAAATATTTGCACTGAGCGGGGATCGAACCCGCGCCTCCTGCGTAGCGGCCGCGTTCACTACCGCTACGCCACGGAGGCTGTCTATAAATATTATCAACATGTATTATCCAATAAATTATACTCATCATAAGGCTATTTATAAACCATTCGCACAATAAACAAAACCTCTCTATACAAAACAAATACGACCCAAAAGATACAAAAATAGTATTAACCTAATCACAGCCATTCAGGACAGGGTGAACGTTTATATCGTCGTCTGTGTATTCAATTACGTGCGACACGGACGCAGTAATGAGGTGCAATCACCGTCTCATGACGTCACTGCCAGCCGGGTAATGTGTGGGTTTCGTAAAAATTATACCTTTTATGTTTTATTTGACATCACGGGCGTTATGTTCAAGGGTGTTAGATATATTTTATGTATTTGTGGTTAATTTTTGGCTTAGGAGGCGAGGAGGGGCGTTTCTACTGCCACGTTCGGTCTCCTCCTTATTTTTTTTAATTTTCAATTTGACTTCGCCTCTCCTGATGGTAAGCTGAAGGCAAAGTCTCGAGTTCTTCTCATTTAGCTATCGAGTTTTTGGTAGATGTAGCCAACCCATTTTCATTTTTATTTTTCGGCGAGTTATTTTAGTAAATTTAATTTTCCAAAATCTACGTCAGGTTCGTTTCTTAATCCAGTCATGTAAGGAACTCGTAGTGTGCGAGTTCAACTCGCACTCGACAGGTTTTAATTTGTTAGTAGCTACGTAAACAACAAAAAATATGGTTATTAAATAATTCAACACAACAGTAACTCCGTGATGTGAGACAACAAAACAATAAATCCGTGATTGTGTGCTAAAACGTCATTTAGATTCAGCGTGGGAGACACATTTGCATCACAAACGAAAATAATAATTCATATAATTATTTTAAACCATCATTAAAAAATAATTATTATTCAAGTATACAACGCCGTATGGTCACGTTTGCGGTTATAATTACAATGTATAATAATTTTTATATGGTCATGGTTTTACCATTAAAATATGGTGTCGTTTTAAACACCATAAACTGGATACAGAGGTTATTTTTTGCGTACTAATGTCAGTATATTATTATCTTTTAAAGGGCAGGTTTTAAAGGCAGAAATGTAGTGTACCAGCAATATTTCTACTCTCACCATAATAAGGTGGGACTGAAAAGTTTTTTTACTGAAAACTTGAAAATAATTTGTCAAACCAGCAATTTACAGTCTCTGCCTCTTCCTATAGTCCCGGGTCCTTTAAGCGGGGCGTGAAAAAGCATCTGATGAGGCCGTCAAGCTGAGTGCCACCATTGTAACATGGCAAGTGTCTATAATGGTAACCCTTTTTCCCGAAACTTTACCTTCAGCTTACCATCAGGCGAGGTGAAATAAAATTGACGTGTTCTATAAAAAAAGCTCAAACCGAAGTCGTCGTCTTCACTTTATTGGTAATATGGCATCGAACAGCATGGGAAAAAATTTCAAAACGGTATTTATCACGGAATGTAAAAATACATAATATATAATAAATTATTACAAGGTTCTGCGCCATCCTGTGGCCTTCAAATGGCTCGGCTGCTATTACATACATCCTTCCGACCCAATACTCACAGCATCACGCGAGCTACACAACACAAAACACATTACTTATAATGACAGCACAAATCTTATATCAAAGTCGTGATCAAAACACACGCTTCTCTATTACAAGTTGTTGATTTATATCGGGGGCTTCGTGGACCCGGATGATAGAACTATTGGTGTTGTTAATTGATGTGTGGACCGAGAATTGTACCTTTTACCCTAGTTTTTTTGTTTAGTCTGGTAATGTCACAATACGGATTTGACCTTTGAGTCTTTTGGGTCGCCGTTGAAGTTTAATTTATACCAGTTAGGTGACAGACAAGTACATGGTCCATCTGATGGAAAGTGGTTACCGTGACCTATGGATGTGTGCAACATTAGGGACAACACACTCGTGCTGCCGACCCTTAGGAGCCTTCTGATGCCCTTCTAAACCCCATAAAGATTAAGCAATAAATACTTGCTAGTATTTTCGATATGGACGCGAACATCTATAAGTAGTCTAGAACATAGTTCTTAGCGATATATTACGTGGATCTAGACTCGAATTTAGTAGAGCTTTTAATAGCTTCTGTAGAATACGAACATTATTATTCATGGTTATAAATATTTGCAAGGAGCAGAAATCTGACTCCTTACAGCTATACAGCGCAGGTTATTTTAAGTGAAAAAATTTGTAGGACTACCATTTTTTTATACTACTTAAGTCGCAGACAAGCACACGGCCCACCTGATGGTAAGTGGTTACTATGGGCGAGTGCAACACCAAGGGAGTCACACTCGTGCTGCCGACCCTTTAAAACCCGAAAGATTCTGTGCCATCAGCGCAAAAGATAAATAGAACAAGCCTTTGGGTTTCCCACTGACAGCACAAAACCTCTCCAGTGAGCTTTGGCTACCCTACTCACCGCCGGGAATACAATACGAGGTTATTTAGCCGCGGTATTCTGCAGGGCGGAGGTACTTCCCCAGTCGGACTGCTCGATTGAGACGGATATACCATCGTGTCCTACATCCAAGGAATGCACCATGAAATGCACATCCGAAATTACAAAGTGAAGTGAAGTACAAAGTGAAGCTGTGGAATGAACTCCCCGCGATGGTTTTCCCAAGCGACTACAATATGGGGTTCTTCAAGAAGGGCATTAGAAGGTTTCTTCAGGGTCGGCAGCACGAGTGTGACGCCCCTGGTGTTGCATACGTCCATAGGCCACGGTAACCACTTTCCATCAGGTGGGCCGTGTGCTTGTCTGCCACCTAAGTGGTATAAAAAAAAACTCAAAGCAGGCACGTCACACTTCGTTGGACCTACTACATCTATCGTTCGTGTTTCGAACAGGTCCGCAGTTACGGCTTTACATTTCATAGTATCCACCAACAATTGTAATGTTTATTCATGTTAAGTAATTCTCATCAAGTTCGTGCAATACTACATTATTCCCATCATGGCATGCATTAACTTTAAACAGAATAATTGGTTTCTATAATCATCTTATTATGTTACAACACCATTACAAAGTAGGTATGAGCAAGATAATTGTTTTGACGATGCCATGAATATCGTGATTTATAATTGCCTTTTATGTACAGGTTACATAGCGTGTGGTTTGTATCATCATTATCATCATCATTTCAGCCATAGGAAGTCCACTGCTGGACATAGGCCTCCCCTATGTGGTTTGTATATATTATGTGAATTAAATAAATAATGAATGAGAATGAAGTAAGTGATGCTTCTAGCACCAACGGCCTACCTAGATCAGTGGCACAATACTGGTAGGTATTAAGAAGGCCGCCGGGGTGCGAGGGATATGGCTACAACAATCTCACCTCCGGCTCCGGCAACGGCGTGCGTTTTAGTCGGTCCGAGTCCGACATAACCTCCTCCTCCCCTCCTCGAGGGAGGTATCCGTGGGGATATTTCACACGAATAAAAAAAAAAGGTACTTAGAAGGCCATGTCGTATATGCTCTCTTGCCCATTGTGCCCCTAAACCTATCCGAAAGAAGATCTGGCAACGGACAAAGTAGCTGTGGTCCAGTTCTGGGTCGACAAAATTTTATAATCTGGGCCACAGTCTCTCTCTCTCTCTCTCTCTCTCTCTCTCTCTCTCTCGGGATTCAGAGGTCAGAAGGCTGTCGCTCCCATAAAAGCAGCATTATAAAAGTAGAAGGAGCCGTAAGGAGACCCCTGGTTACAAATTAAAAGCTCCAGATGTAACAATGAAGACAATGATGATGATAGTATGGAATCTTTTACTGTAGGTTTATTAGGTGCCTGCGTGTGAGTGGATTTGCAATATCATTCTTCCCTTTGTGCCTTATGTCGTTAACTAGGTATACGTTAGTTAATGTTTATTACTTATACAGGAGTTAATAAGGCAATTAAAGTTCTATGCATCTATACTATTATAATATTGCACATTAGTTCTGTCTGTATACATTGGAGGTATTAAAAAAAAAAACTTAGGTTATGTTAAATTAGGGGATTTGAACACAAATACCTTTTTATTTGGAATTTTAGTCTGTTTGTTTGCAATTTCCGCAAAAACTATTCAATTGATTTTGATACTTAAAGCCTTCTCTTTTTTGAAAGGTCTAAGTCAGACTTAAAGGGGATTGGGTAATCTAGTATGGACAGTGGCGTTCTTAATTTTTTCAGCGGCCATAATTAATTTTGATACCACTTCATTGTACTGTGTTAAACACACGTACAAATGTCATTATTTTCATTATAAGTAATATCGGAGCTGCGATATACAGGGTGGAACATTTCGACTTTACCTTGAAGGAAAGTACCCTCATACTAAAGATAGCGAATTTTACTTAAAGGAAACTTTACCTTATTTTTTAAAAGAAACAAAACTGCATTCAAAGACTTGAAAATGCCACACCCGGTAGTCGAACCGACTAATATTTTACAAAACCTTCTTTTTCATGGACTTCCTTTTATTTAATTTACCAAGTTTGTTAGAGAGATTTGATCCCTATGATCGACCCTATCGATTGATGTAATAAAAATACAGGGTGTTATTTTTTCGAATTGTAGTCGGTTCGATTATAAGGCGTGGCAAACGATTTTTCAGCATTCCTTAAATGCAGTGCTGTTTCTTTTTTAAAAACACACTAAACTGTATTCAAAGTTTTCTGAAAATGCCACACACGGTAGTCGAACCGGGTACGAGTACCTACTCTTACTACCGGAGATAGTTAATTTCATTCAAAGGAAACACTCTCTTATTTAAAAAAGAATACAAAGCTGCATTTAAGGAATTTCGAAAGATCGCTTGCCACGCCCTATAATCGAACCGACTAAAATTCTAAAAAATAACACCCTATATTTTTATTGCATCAATCGATAGGGTTGATCATAAGGATCTAATCTCTCTAACAAACTTGGTAAATTAAATGAAAGGAAATCCATGAAATAGAAGATTTAGAAAGATTTTATTCGGTTCGACTACTAGGTGTAGCATTTTCAGAAAACTTTGAATACAGTTTAGAGTGTTTTTGAAAAAGAAACAGCCCTGCATTGAAGGAATGCTGAAAAATCATTTGCCACGCCTCATAATCGAACCGACTACAATTTGAAAAAATAACACCCTGTATTTTTATTGCATCAATCGATAGGGTCAATTATTAGGATCAAATCTCTTTAACAAACTTGGTAAATTAAATAAAAGGAAATCCATGAAATAGAAGATTTAGAAAGATTTTAGTCGGTTCGACTATCGGGTGTGGCATTTTCGGTAAACTTTGAATACAGTTTAGTATGTTTTTAAAAAATAAATAGAACTGCATTTAAGGAATGCTGAAAAATCGTTTGCCCCGCCCTATAATCGAACAATTCGAAAAAATAACACCCTATATTTTTATTGCATCAATCGATAGGGTCGATCATAAGGATCAAATCTCTCTAACAAACTTGGTAAATTAAATAAAAGGAAATCCATGAAATAGAAGATTTAAGAAGATTTAGGAAGATTTTAGTCGGTTCGACTACCGGGTGTGGCATTTTCAGAAAACTTTGCATACAGTTTAGTATGTTTTTAAAAAAGAAACAGAACTGCATTTAAGGAATGCTGAAAACTCGTTTACCACGCCTTATAATCGAACCGACTACAATTCGAAAAAATAACACCCTGTATTTTTATTACATCAATCTATAGGGTCGATCATAAGGTTCAAATCTCTCTAACAAACTTGGTAAATTAAGTAAAAGGAAATCTATGAAATAGAAGGTTATAGGAAGATTTTAGTCGGTTCGACTACCGGGTGTGGCATTTTCAGAAAACTATGAATGCAGTTTTGATTCTTTTTAAAAATAAGGGAATGTTTCTTTTCAGTGGAATTCGCTATCTTCAGTATTTAGAGTACTTCCATCTAAGTAAAGTTGAAAAATACCACCCTGTATAGCTAAGTCCCGATATAGTTTAGAGAAGTTTGTCCATAGTAACTTTTGATCACTTTATACTGTACTTTCATATTATACCAATTTCATTGATGGCCGCTCAATTCCGACACGACGCCAACATTACCCAACCCCCTTTGTTGTATTTTTATTGCAATTGGTTGAGTAGGATCAGAAATATGACCAAAATATGAACGACAACCGACATCCACGCGGGCGGAATCGCGGTCATTAGTTAGTTTAATATAAATCTAAAGACACAGAATGCTCTCATCGTAATGATGTTTTTACTTATAAGGGATTTCAGGATGCAATATCCTCAGGTACTTAATTAGTCTATACTATTATATAATTGTAAAGTGGTCATGTCTGTACATTGGAGATATTTAAAAAAATACTTGAGTTATGCTATGTTAACGATACTGAACACGAAAATATTTTTTTTGAATTTCCTGTCTGTTTGTCTGTTTGTCCGCGATGGACGCAAAAACTACTGGACGGATTTTGATGCGGTTTGTTTGATCGCATGCGGTTGAGTAAAAACGAAGATATGAGCAAAGGTCGCGTTAACCGAGATACACGCGGGCGGAGCCGCGGGCGGAAGGCTAGTAATAAATAAAAGTTAAATGTCTATAAGGTGACGAACGCCGTAAGTTATTTACTATACAGGGACAATATATTTTACATTAATAATAATAAATAAGTCTGATTGCATCCGTGAAGTAATCAACACCAAGAAAAGGACTAATCAGATAGATTAATAACTAGCTGTTGCCCGCGGCTTCGCCCGCGTGGATGTCGGTTATCGCTTAGTGTTTATATAGCCTGCATCTCAAAATCCTTTCTTAGGGGATGCCTACGTCATAGTAGCTTTATGCACGCAAAGTCTCAGCCCGATCGGTTTAAAATTGACAAAGTTTCATACAAACTTTCATCCCCTACTTTATCCCCTTGGGGGTAGAATTAATCAAAATCCTTTCTTAGCTGATGCCTACGTCATAACATCTACCTGCATGCCAAATTTCAGCCCGATCCGTCCAGTGGTTTGGGCTGTGCGTTGATAGATCACTATGTCAGTCAGTCAGTCAGTCAGTCAGTCACCTTTGAGTTATATAGGTATATTTAGATTACAATCCTATCTATCCATAATTTTCCATTTAAAATATGATTCCGAAGCCGACCGCATTCGACAACGACAAACGCCTGCAGCAGATATAGCGTACCCATTACTTGTTAAACTCCAATACGGATAAAGGGAACCATTGACAAGCCGCAATGGATTACACGCATCTGCTGCGTGCATCGGCAGTTGCCCCCCTAGACAAGTGGCAATTCGTTGCTCGGCGTATGATGGAATAGAATGCCAAATGTATAGGATTTGACGTTTTTGACATTCGTTGACGCCTGTCATATACGTCAAATCCCATACATTTGGCATTCTATTCCAACTTACGCCGAGCAATGAATTGCCACTTGTCTAGAGGGGCTGTAGAGTCAAGCGGTCTGACACCCAATTTGATTACCGCATCATAAAAACTTGGAATTCTTTATGAACATGCTTTTCCTGTTGCCTTTGCCGTACTACTCGTATATGTGTTTTCTACTAACGCATATGCATGTCATGGGATGTATATATATGTCAACTTGTACCAAAGTGCTAATAATTTTGACGTCGCATTGGAGTGACATTTACTGCGTCTATAGAATTTTTAATAGTCTAAGACCGCACCGTAAAGCCTTTCCTGGATCTTTTTAACAAGGCGTAAAAAGGCATCTGTAGGCAGTCTGTTTATTCCCATTAAAAATAACATAGAAAAAATGAAGTAGGTTATAGCAAGTAAAGATTTCGCTATGACGATCGACCCATGTTAGGGAAAAACTATTCCCCCATTGAGAAATTGTGTTCGCTGATAAGAAATAGGGAAGTCATTTCATATTCATGTTATTTGAGGAAAAATGAGGACATGATTGAGTTGAATATTTTAAGGTATAATAAAAACATTCTAGGATATATCACAAAGCGACATTTAGAACTAATCTAGATACAAATTGAGTATAGCTTGTAATATGGGCTTCTAAAATACGGATATACAGGGCGTCCCACGGCGATGCCACATGGAGGGAAAGTACCTTAAATCCTTAAGTTAGCTCATTTTGTTTAAAGGAGACATCATTTTATTTTTATAAAGAAACAAAACTGCATTCAGAGATTTTTAAAAATTCGCTTGCCACACCCGGTAATCGAACTGAGTAAAATCTGAAAAAGTAACATCCTGTATTTTTAAGGCATCAATCGTTAGTGTCAATCATAAGGATCAAATCTCTCTAAAAAACATGGTAAATTAAACGAAAGGAAGTCCTTGAAACCTTAAATTATAAATTCAATTTAGCAAAATAAAACACTTCACCTCAAAGATTTTGATATTTTTTCCTAAATATGTATCTACATAATTTATATAAATAAAACTACCTTTTCGTGACTAGAAGGCTGGCCTCTTTTTAGGTCAGAGTATAAGTTTTGCCATACAACGTGGCAAAGCTGCCAGTCTTCTGGGAAAGTTACCACGAGAGATATGCCATGCGGAGGAATTCCACGACGCATTCTAATTTTAATTTTTAATTTTTATTAATTTGTATGTATGTATGTGATAGCAGTGTCATTCGCTTTTTCTACGTTCATAATTGACTAAGATTATCCCACCAAATAAAATACGGATGAAACCGCAGGACGCAGTTAGCTAAACATATTTTATAGTAAAGATCCTTATTCAAATAAATTAGATAGAACCTTTCATAAAGATATTACACATTGAAGGCACTAGAGTATGTTCCAGTCTTTATGAAGGGTATGTTACCCAGCTCCCGGAAGGGTGTTAAATAAATAGACATTTTTTATTACATCGAGAAGGGACCTTTTGCCAATTTTACCAACACATAAAATTTGGGGGCGGCCATAACATCAGCTAAAATACTTACATATTTCTTAAATAGGTTTTCATAACGTACAGTCGCCGACGAAATTGATACGTCTTGGGATTGGTAGGCAAATTGTTAGTTGAACACTAACAAATTATGAATGACGCCTACATTTTGCATTTTCGAAAAAAAATGAGGATAGGGTTAAAATATTTCATGTCTTCTTTACCGTTGGCGTTTTTTTCAATCCGCCAGTGTGGATGTCAGCCCCCCTAGACAAATGTATAGGATTTGACGTTTTTGACATTCGTTGACGCCTGTCATATACGTCAAATCCCATACATTTGGCATTCTATTCCATCATACGCTGAGCAACGAATTGCCACTTGTCTAGAGGGGCAGTTCTTTTATACTACTTAGGTGGCAGACAAGAACACGGCCCACCTGGTGGGAAGTAGTTACCGTGGCATATGGACGTGTATGGGGGCTCACCTAGATCTTGAGCCCCAAGCCAACCTCACCTGCTAGCTGGTGCACCTGCTGAACAACGGACGAGGCTCTGGCGCTGGCTTTCCCCTCGGGGTTGGGGGGTCGGACGGCAGTCGCCCCCGGAAAAGCCAAAATTGCCAAATTTAAAATTAATATGGCTCGTAATAAAAGGAATCACAATGAGGGTAGGGCGCCGCCGCAAAACGGCGCGCATGAGGGTCGCCCGCCTCGTGTCGCAAGTGGGCAAGGGCTACCGTGCCTGAGCCGGGCACGGCTAAAGATGTTAGGCCAACACTGTGATTCACGAAAACTCCGCTTCGCAACGTGGAACATCGGCACGTTGACCGGTCGCACGAGGGAGTTGGCTGACGTACTCTGCAGGCGGAGAGTGGCCGTGGCGTTCCTGCAGGAGACTCGGTGGGGTGGCGATAGCACCATGCACATTGGGGAGGGCTACCAGCTGATGTACACAGGTGCACCTGACGGGCAGGCCGGGGTGGGCGTGGTGCTCTCCCGGGCGTTGCAGGATGACATCTTGGAGGTGAAGAGCTATAGCGCCCGACTTATGGTTGTGAGGGTGCTTATCGATGGGATTATAACCCACCTGATAAGTGCTTACGCTCCACAGGCTGGGCGTGGCGAAGCCGAAAAGATCTTGTTCTGGGACCAACTCGGGGGAGTGCTTCGTGACGTCCCGCTGTCGCAGGAGATTGTCCTGGGCGGTGACCTGAACGGTCACGTGGGTGACGGATGTGAGGAGTTTGGGCGTGTCCACGGCGGTTTTGGATACGGTAGTCGCAACCCAGAGGGTGAGCACATCCTTAGAACGTGTGCGACTGCCGACCTGGCCATCGTGAACACGTACTTCAAAAAGAAATCCGAACATCTTGTCACCTACAAGAGCGGGGGGCGCTTAACCCAGGTTGATTTCCTGCTCACTAGGAGGCACAGCATCAGCAGGGTGGCCAACTGCAAGGTTATACCCGGGGAGAGTCTCACTAGCCAACACCGTCTCCTTGTCATGGACCTCCGCGTGAAACCCAAAGACAAACGTGCCGAGCGTGCCCAACGTAAAATCAGGTGGTGGCTGCTTGATGAAGCTAAGTCCCAAAGTTTCGTCTCAGCCATCGGTGACAAGTGCGCCGATGCTGTAGACGAACCAGTACAGGTTTCTTGGGACAGGATTCGGGCAGCTATTCTTGAGGCGGGGAGGGTGGTGCTCGGCATGTCTAAGGGTGGACGCAAGTGTGACAAGGACACCTGGTGGTGGAACGACACAGTCCAGAGAGAGATCAGGGTGAAGAAAGCCCTCTTTAAAAAGTGGCAAGCGTCCAAATCTTCCGATGACCGCGATGCGTACAAAGATGCAAAACGCGCCACCAGGAGAGCCGTAGCCAGGGCCAAACGAGACCACTTGCAACCTCTATATACCAAGTTGGAATCGTCTGAGGGGCAAAAGCTCATATATAAGTTGGCGCGTTCCAGGGCCAAAGCGGCGCAGGGTCTATCCAAGTGCCGCTGCATTAAAGACCCTGGGGGCAATTTGTTGTACGAGAAAGTCGCGGTGAAGGAGAGATGGCGCTCATACTTCCACGAGCTGCTGAATAAGCAGCATAAAGAGGTGCAGCCACCAGACCTCCCTCCGAATCAAGGACTAGTGCCACCGATAACGCCTGCGGAAGTCCAGACTGCCATTCGCCGCATGAAGAACCGGAAAGCTGTCGGACCCGACGAAGTCCCCATCGAGGCTTGGAAGGCAATGGGCGCCCGTGGTGTGGGCATTCTAGCAAATCTTTATAACCGCGTACTCCTCACCGGCGAGATCCCGAGCCAGTGGAGGCTGAGCATCATCACGCCAGTCTTCAAAGGCAAGGGATCGGTGCAGGAGTGTGGTAGTTACCGCGGTATAAAGATAATGTCCCACACCATGAAGCTCTATGAGCGGATAATCGACTCCCGGATCCGACAGGAAAGTACACTCTCGGAGTGCCAGTACGGGTTCCGTCCCGGGCACGGGATCATGGACCCAGTGTTCGCCCTAAGGGTTGTGGCGGGGAAATACAGGGCGAAGAACACGCCCCTGCACTGCCTATTCTTAGACATGCAGAAGGCCTTCGACTGTGTTCCTCGCGAGGTGATCTGGTGGGCACTGCGGGCCAAGGGTGTCCCAGAGACTTACATTGACACCATCCGAGACATGTACTACGATTCCGGTTCCGTGGTTCGGACTGCTGTTGGCGACTCGAAAGCCTTCCCCATCACCGTCGGGGTACACCAAGGATCCGTCCTTAGTCCTTACCTGTTCAGCGTGGTATTAGATGTTTTGTCGGACAGCATTAGAAACTCACATGAGCAGCCTCCGTGGTTGCTCATGTATGCTGATGATATTGCGCTCATGGACGCGGACAGGAGCAGATTGGTGCGACGCGTGAAAGGATGGAAAGAAGCGCTTGAGAACGGCGGTCTGAAGCTAAATGTAGCGAAGACAGAATACTTAGCGTTAAACTCCACAGATCCCACACCCGTCCGCATAGGCGATGATTTGGTCGAGCGCACGGACCAGGTTAAGTACCTAGGATCTGTACTTCATGTGACCGGTGAGATCGACCACGACGTCAAGGCACGCATTGCTGCCGCGTGGGCCAAGTGGCGAGAAATGACTGGCGTGACCTGTGATCCTAAAATGCCAGTCAGGTTGAAGGGGCAGGTCTATAAGACGATCATTAGGCCTGTTCTCTTGTATGGTTGTGAGGCGTGGCCGCTGCTCGAGCGACACAAGCAAGAGCTGCGTGTCACGGAGATGAAAATGTTGCGGTGGATGTGCGGCGTTACGCGTAAAGATCGCGTACGGAACTCTCGCATCCGCGGCAGCCTCCATGTCCGTGACATCGCGGATAAAATGCAAGAGAGCCGCCTTCGCTGGTGCGGCCACGTCTTGCGGCAACCGCCAGGCTACGTGGGGAACAAATGCCTGGCAATGGTACCCCCGCCGGGTCCAGGTAAAAGGGGTAGGCCAAAGAAGTCCTGGCTTGACGTCGTGGAGGGTGATATGCGTGCAAATGGTCTCACTACCATGGACGCCCAAGATCGTGCGAAGTGGAGAAGGAGGAGCCGGAAGGCGGACCCTGAGCTCCGGGGTCATCTTGGCCACGGATGCAATCGGGAGAATACGTCTATATGCAGATGATGATGATGGACGTATGCAAAAACAGGGCGTCACACTCGTCAGTTATTGCAACCAAACAATATTATAGTACATAGACTTCCTGGTTCAAATCTCTGTATCAAAATCAGAGTCTGAGGAGACGAATGGGCGCAGGGTACGAATTTTAGGGGACCAGTAGGTTCTTCGGCTGTCTATTCAGAATTTCAGATCCACACTAAGAATGCCGACTGAATGTTTTTCGTTTGACACCGTTTTCGGCCTAGTTTAAGAGATATCAGTCTATTACTTGTTTTTTATTGTAATTATGTATCTTAAAAAGTACTTAAGAATCGGACCCGTGACCTAGTCGAAGGCAGGTCTACCAAAACGCCGTACAAGTCTTCGTTAAAATATCGCTAAAGCAACTTTGTCCCTGTCTGTACATACATGACAATTTTGTAACCACCATACATATTAGTTCCACCTGTTTGCTACAGAAAGGAAATAACCAATAATATATCATTATTTTGATTTTGTTTGTAAGATTAGGTACTTACGTAAATAGTAAGTGGCAATTTAGTTACACTATTGAGCAATGTTTGTAACTCATCCTCAGAGCCTTTTGTGGACTTCATTGAGGTCAGGTTTCGGTCTAACTATGAAAGAGACATACTTCGATAGTTCCCGTGAAGCGATCACTCATCATTTTATTTTACTTCTTCATCCTAGCGTTAATTCCCAGTCGCATCCGAAGCTTTCACCTCGGAGTCTGGGGTTCGCTTTACCAGTCTTTACTGTTTTTACTTAAAAATTAAAAATGCGAAAGAAAAGTCTATCTGTTTGTCTTTCTGTTAGGCTTTCACGCCTAAACCATTGAACCGATTTTGATGAAATTTGGTATAGAGGCAGATTAGACCTTGAGAAAGGACGTAGGCTATGTTTGGTCACGATAACCGACGTCCACGCGTCGGAGCCATTATTAAATTGGGCGAGCGGGCATTCGTGATGTTAATTTATTACATAATATACGAAGTATTTTATTTTTCAAAACATACTATTTTGTAGTGGAAAATGAACCTCTGCTTACTCCCTAGGATATAGAGGCATGAATATCTAAAAAAACTTACGTCACAGTTAATCAATGATATGGAATCCTTACGAAGTTGACACACTATAGGTAGGGATTCGAACCGATATCGCATTACTCGAAGGGCCTGATTTCACGTATTTAACCTTCGTAACCCAGTTAAGTGTGAAGGTTAAGTCAATAATCGTGATCACTTGTTGTACATACTTATTAGTACTCATATCAAACTGACACCAGAAAAAAATATTAATTTTCAAATATGGAATGGCCATAGAAAGAAGATGGAGTCGTGGTAATCGTATTGCATTTTACTATATTAAAGTCGGTATTGGAACTTTTGATTGCTTCAAGACAGACCTGAGTATTTGGTATGATATTTCAACTTGATACCTCCGCGCATTGCTAAGAAAAAGATCTTGACAGACAGACAGGCAGACAGACGGACAACGCAGTGACCATGTAAAGGGTGCGCGTATGACGGAGCGTAGAGAAGCTGTGCTACATGGAACTATCGGCAGTTTACTCTTATACGAGTATGACCGAATAAACCGTTAAGAATAGTTTTATTTTGAAGTACTATTCTCTCACTAAGTACTTACTATTAAAATTAGCATCATATGAGGCAGCAATGGTTAAAATATTGGTACAAAAAGCTAATTAATAACCGGAACACTGGCACCATGAGCTAAACATACACTTTACAAATAGTTATACACTTTTTTCGTATCATCGGCACAATATAATAACAAGCAATCCTTCAATTGAATTAAGTAATTACAACTTTTTGCTTTCAACCAAAATAACAACCAATGGAATATTTTTTGCAATTACAAACTATTCATTTTGAATCGATCCTCTACTATATTCTTTAATATAGTCTAGCAGATTCATAGGATATTAACACTTGATCCTATGAACATAAGTACAACTTTTGCACACACCTTTCGTAATTACATGCAAAGTTTTTTACCCTGGTGTAAATACATGTGTTTGATGATAGGTTTAATTTGATTTTCTACTTGCAAAAAGTATGAGCTTTTGTTATATAATTAATTCAAATTATTGCGTCAAATTACGGTCAATTGTTAGTTGTTAATAATAAGCGAAAGTATCCCACTAGATAAGTAATGGTAGGAAACAGGTTGTAAGCTATTATGGGCAGCCATTAGCAGATATTAGAGTCGAGGCTAGTAATTAAGGTTGGGCCCTGAAAATCTTGACACTTACCCATACACCCATGAAAATTTTCCACGTGAACCCTTTCTTTTTTGAAGCCGGTTAATAAATAAAGTCCGCGTGTGTATTTAATAAGGCCTACTTACACTTCTTCACACCAAGAAGGTAATTCAATCTTACCTGGGAACAAAAAAAACAATTTATATTTTCCAGATATAAATTTAAAATTATTTATCTATTTGTATAATAACACATTTTTTAATCATAAAACTAAAGCCTAATTAATTACACCTAAAATTGCCAAAAACGCCCACCGCTGGTTAAATTCTTTCACCTCGGAGCCTGAGTTCCACTTTTATACTATTTCTACTCCACTTTGCCCGACCTTCACCTTCTCTGGTAATGAGAAATTTTGTAAACACGATAATGAAGACACCAATCTGCAAGCAGATCCGATATCTATCAATCCAATCCATGAATAGGGCAGCCCGAGTTCACTGGAGAGGTTTTGTGCTGTCAGTGGGAAAACCAAAGGCTTTGCCCTACTTATCTTTTACGCTAACGGCACTGAATCTCTCTGTTCTTACAGGGTCGGCAGCACGAGTGTGAGTCCCCTGGTGTTGCACTCGCCCATAGGCCACGGTAATCACATACAATCAGGAGACGTTTCGTGAATTTGGTAAGTGATGGTCAGAACACAGGTGAGATAGTGGTCAAACGTGGGCCTACATTGGGAAGCACTTGAAGTTAAACTAACTTGATTCCCGTTAACATCTAAATATATATAACTCAAAGGTGACTGACTGACTGACTGACATAGTGATCTATCAACGCACAGCCCAAACCACTGGACGGATCGGGCTAAAATTTGGTAAGCAGGTAGATGTTATGACGTAGGCATCCGCTAAGATTTTGGATTTTGATTAATTCTACCCCCAAGGGGATAAAATAGGGGATGAAAGTTTGTATGAAACTTTGTCAATTTTAAACTGATCGGGCTGAGACTTTGCATGCATAAAGCTACTATGACGTAGGCATCCCCTAAGAAAGAATTTTGATTAATTCTACCCCCAAGGGCATAAAATAGGGGATGAACAACATTCCGAAATTAACGCGGACGAGGTCCCGGGCAACAGCTAGTTATTGTATATGGAAAGTACCTAGTTGTTTTAAATGCGTGGTGAGTGACTCACGATTTTTAGTATCCAAAAATAACATCTAATTTTATATATTTAACTATAGAAACAATATATTTAAATCTAATAAACTAACGAAGCGCGACTAAAACTTAATTGTGAATTCAAATGCGGGCTAAACTATTGTGAGTATTGGGATAAACCTTCAACTTGATATTGAAATAGGATACTACACAAATATTTCTATACAAAATCATGAGTTTTTGAAAATGGCATAGCGTACTTCCACAGATCTCAAATTTGATTCCCGATTTGGAAATGGTTTATTTAGATTTTTGTCAAAACAAACATACTCTAGTGATAGGCCTCTATGGCATAGTGGTAGAGCATTCGACTACTATGTAGACGCGGGTTCGATTCCTGCTCAGTGTAAATATTTGTATGCATGAATTTGTATACCTAATTGCATTGATCTTGGTGTATCTATTCATATTACCTACGCATGTATTCGCAAAAAAATGTATCTAAGTATGTTTATCCGCATACCAAATCCAATAAGCTAGTTAAGCTATGCCTACTAGCATTGTGTAGAATGTCGTAGAATAAAAAAAATAAACGTCTAAGGGTGTTTAATAAACTGAACTATGAGTCTGTCTGTTGGTAACCGGTTACCTGGTTACCGAGTGGTATAACCAAGGAAGTGACTCACGTATTTTATGACTGTTTTAATTAAGCCCTCGCTACAGTCTTTCAGGATAACTTCGTTGATAATAGTAATGGTTTAAAAGCTCAAAACACGCTTGTTAGCAACTGTAAGCTAAACGAATTAGTGCCCAGTTAACAGCAATAGGCTCACGGAATACAATTTGGGTAAAATTGAGCAGGAACTAAACAATCCTTATAAAAACAATTATATCTAAAAAGCAGTAGGTAGGTACTTTTTAAAACATCACACTAGATAGTATTTCCAGAGCAAATTCAAATTCTATTTTTTTAAGACAGGGGCGACTGCCGTTTGACCCCTAACCCCGAAAGTAAAGCCTGCGCTAGAGTCATCGTCAAATAGATGTATCGGCTTACACGTTAGATCGGCTTGCTCTCATAAGCCTTACCTAGCTAGCCTTACTAATATACCACAGCTTTTACCAATTTTGAATGAAAATTTTTAGGCTCGTTATAATTTTTTCTAGACTTTTTTGTCCTATTCTTATGAGTGGTATAACATAGCTACCAAACACATCAGAGTAATAAATCATTAGGCAGAACAAGCAAAGTGCCGCTAATTCGCTTCAGACATTTAAAGCTACTTAGAATTACTTCCTGCTATATTTCATCATTGTGTTTGTTCTGCCAATGAGTTCATGGACTCCATGAGACAAAAGTTTGCTCTGCCAATGAGTTCATGGACTCCATGAGACAAAAAACTTCATTTTAAACAACAGAACAGTTTTTTAGGGTTCCGGAACTCAAAAGGAAAATACTGAACCCTTAAAGAATCACTTCTTTGTCCGTCTTTATTTTTTATAGAAGCGCAAAGTCCACCTGATGGTAAGTGGTTACCGTGGCCAATGGGCTAGTGCAACACCAGGGAAGTTACACTCGCGCTGCCGACCCTGTAAGAAAAGGGAGATTATGTGCCGTCAGCGCAAAAGAAAAGTAGGACAAACCTTTGGTCTGTCTTTCTCTCAATCTGTTTATTAAGACCTTTCCCTCAGGAATGTGTAGAGAGAGAGAGAGGTATTAAATTGAAATCTGAAAGATCTGTAACGTCTTGAAACTCTGATAGAATCAAATTTCTAAGTATACACAATCAAAATAATATTGTAGTTTATGAAGCATAAATTCGCCCCTGAATCAAATTTTGTACGGAACCCTTGGTACGCGAGTCCGACTCGCACTTGACTTTATAACATGCTTTTGTTAACAATATATAGATAGAACGCTCCACAGGGCATGTAGATAAAGTGACATTCTATTAGTGAAATCGCTTAAAAACTAATCGTTTTCTATTCGTTATCAATGAACGATAAATTAGTGAACATTTCCTCTGGCGTTATCGAGAATAGCATGTCGCTTTATCTAGAAGCCCTGAGTCGATCTTAGCCAGCTTCTAATCTTCGTTACCATTTGCTACTGTACTTCTATCTAGCTTGGACCTATATCGCGAGACAAACGAGGTTCTGGCGACCGCGGATTGATTTATAATAAACTAGCTGACCCGGCGAACTTCGTACCGCCATCGCCATATTTTCCGCCCCCGTGGTATTCTGATCCCGTACCCGCTGCATCACCTAGAAATCTCTAAATTTATCAGTGTTTCTCTACAATATTATGCATGTATTATACATATAAACCTTCCTCTTGAATCACTCTATCTATTAAAAATAAAATCGGCTAAGTGCGAGTCGGACTCGCCCATGAAGGGTTCCGTAGTAGTAAAGGCGAAAATTGCGATTTATGACGTATTAAAAAAAAACTACTGACTGGATCTCGTTCAAACCAATTTTTAGTGGTAGTTTGCATGGCAATTTACATCATATATTTTTTTTAGATTTATCATTCTCTTATTTTAGAATTTAGAGGGGGGCGGGGGGGGGGGGGGGGGACACATTTTTCCTCTTTGGAAGTGTCTCTCGCGCAAACTATTCAGTTTAGAAAAAAAAAAAGGGTATGTCAAAACCGTCAACAGATACTAACCTGCTCCCAAAGTTTAATTAGTTTTATGTTGAAATAGTCATGGAAGTGCTATAAAAACATTATTAAAGTGCAAATTATACCTTGTGAATACTGTGATATTGTTATCCGCGTGTAAAACACTGAAATACGACAATCAAATAGTGAAATAAAAATCGCGAGTGACAAATCACGGCTATAAAATATCAATCTACCCTCTTTAGTATTGACATTTCTTACTACGCTGTCTTCTGTATTTATGACAACTAGGATTATCAATATTATCATACTTATAAAATAGATTCCCTTAAAGAACAAAACCCGCCGAAAGTGGCTGCCCAGGCTTCCGGCGGGAAAAATGCTACTGGTGAAAAATCAAATGTTGGAAGTTTATTTCAACTACCTACAACTACCAAAAAAATAAACCTGGATCCTAACAACCAAACAGGTGATGATGGAAACGATTGGCAAACTATACCAATACTGAGACAACATCAAGAACGAAAAAAACGCAGACTGAACTCAACACCGTCACCTGAAACAGTTGCAACAAAAAATCGATTCTCACAGCTTCAAGTCGATGAGACTGAAATGTCAGATGTAACTACTCGGATAAAACCTAATAAGCCACCACCAATAGTATTATATGGAGTACAGGATGTCGCCAAACTCAAAGAAACACTGGACAAAGCTGTGGACAAATTACAATACTCATTCAGGATTATAACTAAAAATCAACTTCGCATTACAGCTGAGAACATAGACACCTACAAAAGTCTTATGAATATAGTTCGTGAACAAAACCTGATAGGACATACATTCACACCAAAAAGTGAGAGGCCATACAGAATTGTAATAAAGAATCTACATTCATCAACACCTATTAAGGCTATTCAGGACGCTATACAGAGCACTGGAAACTCGGTGAAAGGTGAAATAATAAATGCCAAGCATGGTTCAACTAAAACACCGCTATCAACATGGTTTGTCAACCTTGAACCCGGCCCAAACAATGATGCTGTTAAAAGTCTGAAATACATTTACCACACATCAATACAAATTGAAGATCCTAAGCGCAAAAGAACAATACCTCAGTGCAAACGCTGTCAACAATATGGCCATACTAGGAATTACTGTATGCGGCCATATAGATGTGTGAAATGTGCAGAAAGTCATAATACAATTGATTGTCCAAAGAAAGATAGAACTCAACCAGCAATGTGTGCCCTGTGCCTTGGTGAGCACCCTGCAAACTATAAAGGCTGCAAGGTCTACCAAGAAATTCACAAAAGAAAATTCCAACAAAGAGCCCCTCCACATAAAGACACAGCCAGCATACAAAACACAGAAAAAGAACCATACAAAAAGCTGCTGAAACCTCCTACGCATACTGATGAAATAAAAATGGCCAACACAAATGTAACATATGCACAAGTTACAGCAGGAAACAACTTAGAAGTTATTCTATGTCAACAAGCAAAAAAGCTAGACCTTCTTATCAACCAAATGGGCACCCTTATGGGTCTTTTAACAACAATTGTCAATAAACTAGTCAAATAAAATGGCTCTCCGTATTGCAACCTGGAACATCAATGGGCTACCGGGCAAGAAACACGAAGTTGAGGTCTTTCTCAAAATGCAAAGCATTGATGTCTTATTAATCACAGAGGCACATCTCACAGACAAATCATCAGTACGCATACAGGGCTACGACATCTATGCCACCTGCCACCCTAGCAATGCAGCACATGCCGGTACTGCTATAATTATAAAACAATGTATTAAACACCAGCTATTACCAGCATTTCGAAATCCTAAAATACAAGCTACATCCATAGAAATCTATGATAAGCAGAGCTCCTTAACACTATCCTCAATATATTGCCCGCCTAAACAGAAAAGGAAACCTGAAACTACAGAATGTGATTTTGATGAATATTTTGAGACACTCGGAAATAGGTTCTTGGTTGGAGGGGACTGGAATGCCAAACATATTCTATGGGGATCACGTTTGACAGCAACAAGAGGTCGTCACCTGCGTAACAATGTAGATAAACACCAATTACGTATCCTTTCAACGGGTCAGGCAACCCATTGGCCTACTGATCCAAGGAAAATGCCTGACTTGCTGGATTTCTTCATCTACAAAGGAATACAGTCCCATTTTCTAGACATTGAAGGCTGTCTCGACTCGTCATCAGATCATATTCCTGTTATTGTGACTATGAGTTCTACTATAATAAAAAAACCAATAACACCATACCTATATAACAAAAATACAGATTGGCAGGCCTTTCAACATTATATAAACGAGAACTTAAACCTTAAAATCTGTCTAAAATCAGGAGAAGATATTGAATTCGCCAGTGAACATATTACTAGGACTATTCAAAAAGCGGCTTGGATCAACACTCCACCATTGCTGAGAAAATCCAACTACCACACAGAAGCTCACTTACCACTGTTAGTAAAAGAAAAGGTCTTAGAAAAACGACGCCTTCGAAGAATATGGCATTCTACTCGGCATCCTCTAGACAAAAGGGATTTCAATAAGGCAGCAGCAAATCTCAAGAAACTGTTGATAGACCTAGAGAATGATACAGTACAGGCACATCTACAGACCTTAACACCTGTAACATCCACTAAGAATGAGAACTCACTATGGAAAGTCGTTAAGTCTCGAAATAAGCCTAATACCATTCAAAACCCCCTTAAAAATACTGATGGCACATGGGCAAAGACTAACAAAGAGAGAGCAGATGCTTATGGATCGTTCCTGGCTGATGTATTCACACCAAACCAAGTCCCTGGTATAAACAGTGTGGATGATGAGGTCTCTTCCTTCCTGAAAAGTGACCTTCAACTTAGTCCTCCCATTAGATATTGTACACCAGCTGAAGTCAGACGTAAAATAATGGAACTGAAACAAAAAAAAGCTCCAGGTTTCGACCTTATAACAGCTGAAGTGCTGCAAAAAATACCAAGGAAAGGCATAGTCTACTTGACCACACTATTCAATGCCATACTAAGAACTGCGTATTATCCAAGCTCTTGGAAAGTGTCACAAATAACGATGGTCCTCAAGCCCGGTAAACCACCGCATTTGACCTCGTCATACAGACCTATAAGTCTTTTGCCATTGTTATCAAAGGTATTAGAGAAAATAATTTCCACACGTATAAATGAAATGATCTCTGAAAATCAGGCTATCCCAGAACACCAATTTGGATTTCGGAAACACCACTCAACTATAGAGCAGGTGCACAGAGTATGCGATCATGTGAGAGATGCCCTGGAAAAGAAGAAATACTGCTCTGGTGCATTTCTAGATGTGCAGCAGGCTTTCGATAGGGTCTGGCATGATGGTTTGCTCTACAAGTTAAAGAAGCTCTTGCCACATGCCATGTATCTTCTTCTGAAATCGTATCTAGATGATCGTATCTTCTACGTAAAAATTAACGATGCCACTTCTGAGTTCTACAACATAAAAGCTGGAGTTCCTCAAGGATCGATATTGGGACCTTTACTCTATCTCCTATTCACAGCCGATGTACCAGAATCTGATAAAGTAATAACGGCCACATTTGCAGATGATACCGCGGTACTTTCGGCTGAAAAAGATCCTGATATTGCGTCTAGAAACCTACAGGAACACTTGGACAAAGTTCATCTCTGGATGCAGTCATGGAAGATCATGGCTAGTGCAACTAAATCCAACCATATTACATTTAGCTTAAGGAAAGGAGACTGTCCCCCAGTAAAATTAGGTCAAGAAGAGCTACCTCACAATACAACTGTAAAGTACCTCGGATTTCACCTTGACAGAAAGCAGACCTGGAAGATACACATCCAAAAAAAACGGGATGAACTTCATTGTCGGTTTAGGTCATTGGAATGGCTCCTAGGCAGAGGATCACGGCTATCTGTAGAAAACAAACTGCTAATCTACAAAGCCATATTAAAACCAATTTGGACATATGGTATCCAACTATGGGGTACAGCGAAAACATCAAACATTGAAATTCTTCAAAGGTTTCAAAATACAGTGCTCAAATCTATTGCAAATGCTCCATGGTTCACCAAAATGGAAGAACTACATAAATACCTAAATATTCCTACAATAAAGGAAGAAATAGTAAAAAGTACACAGTCATATAAAGACCGGATTACTCTCCATCAAAATAGACTGGCACAAAGTCTCGGAAATCAACTGGGAATAAGACGGTTGAAAAGGTTGCACACATGGGATAATCTGAAAGCATAAAATGAAGGCAGCCTAACAATGGAAAGGCATGCCTAACACGTCAAACACCACACAAAACAACTGCTTATGGTTTTGATTCAAACCGATCGCATGTTAGGACCAAATTAACAAAAAAAAAAAAAAAAAAAAAAGAAAAAAATTATGTTAGCATTTTTCAAGATCTATTTATAGATACCCCACACGTATGGGTTTGATGAAAAAAAAAATTTTGTGTTTCAGTTCTAAGTATGGGGACCCGCAAAATTTTATGCATTTTTTTTATTTTTGTGTGAAATTCTTAATGCGGTTCACAGAATACATCTTCTTACCAAGTTTCAACAGCACAGGCCTTATAGTTTCGGAGAAAAGTGGCAGACAGACAGACGGACGGACAGACATGACGAATCTATAAGGGTTCCGTTTTTTGCCATTTGGCTACGGAACCCTAAAAACCGCTTCAAAATCCGTTGCGTAGTTTTTAAGATTTAAGCATACATAGGGACGGACAGACAGCAACAGCGACTTTGTTTTATAATATGTAGTGATCTATGCTTGGTGAATTTGAGCTCGTCCACCGATATCACGCCGTGTTATCTTCAAAAGACACCCAAGAAACGTGTACTGACCCAACAAACATTTTTGAAGTCGCCACAACGTGCCGAATGTAACTTTTGGTTGTATAAGCATGTCGCCAAAACGTCGTTATCACGTCGTTACGACCAAAAAAGGGCCCATTTTATACGACTTAGAGTTGTTTATGAGTCGCATAGTAGTCGTATCAATGACATATTCAGTCGTATAATGGTCGCATAGATGTAGTGAAATTCATTTTTTGCTGCATTATGGTCTACAATACCACTGTTTTACGACACTTTGTCGAATACCAGTGCAAATGACGACATTTTTATTGAATTTTGTTGTACTCATAACAGTGAAGAGTGAAAGAGACATTATAAATTAGAGTTGTCAAAACTCTACCTAGTTTAAGTTAGCCATATTCATTTAATTTCAATATGTTATATCTCGAAACGCGTGTTGAAGTGCATTAATCTATTGGGGAATTAATTTTATCGTGTAATATGCGCTTGTTTTCTTAGTATAATGCACGCGCCTTAGAAATACTTAAAATTAAACAACATTTCTCACTATATTTTTAGCGCACGTGCTAAAAGTTACTTTTATACGACTCTAAGACGCGACACAACCGTAATACGACTACAAAACGACCTTTCATTCTGTGCAGTTAATTTTATGTGCAATAATTAGCCGCCATATTAACAAGATTAGGGTTCAACGAGTAAATTTTAAATTTTATTTTAGTAGTAAAAATAATATGATGTGATTTAATGGACGTCGATAAGTTTTTAACCAAGATAGATTTTTCGAAGTTAATACATAATTATGTATTTGAGATGGCTATGGATATCCACACACATCTCTATCACCATTTAAAATAAATAAAACCAACCAATATTACTTGACTATTTTATTTACTTATAACTTCCATGGTGATATACATAAAGAGCTGCGTAATTCTACATACAAACTCTAGTTACCTACCTATATAAATATGAATCAAATAGGTAAGAAACGGACCTTGAAATATCACTTGTCTCTTTTTTTTCTAATATGCAAATAGACAGGGTGATTTTATAGTCATTTCGGAAGAAGAGATTTTGAGCACAGTATAAATATTGTATTTATATCCACGGAATTGCCCCAGAGGAAAATTTCGTAATTCCACTGTATTATATAGTGCAACCTTGATATAACGACCCTTGAAATAACGAATTTCTCGCTTTAACGAATTTTTCATTATCCGAAGTTTATCATTTTTGCTGGTTTCGCTTTCGCTTTCATAGTCTATTTCACTATCACTGAAACATATTTTTTCAAATATTTCATCTTATTTATCTTGTTTTGTCTCTACTACTTCAAAACAACTAGATCCGCTTTCTGCGCTTTGATTTTGCAAGGAACTCTCCTGAACTCAAAATTAAATTTTGTACGGAACCACCTTCAGTTTCATTAAAAATAGAGATAAAGAATGACTGACTTGTAATGTTTAGGTACTCTACAGCTATGCGACATTCAGTCACTTAATGGTAGTATAATAGTGTTCAAAATGACTAAAAGTCGTGTAAGAGTGCAATTTATCACTCTATTACGATTATCGCGTATAAGTAGTTCTTGCGACTCTAATACGATTCAGTTTGGTGTAAAAGTTGTATAGACGTTAGTAAGACGACATCATCGGTTTTACCACTGAAAGTTGTATAATGGTCATAGAAAACAGTCGCGGAGACGTTTATACGACGTCTTTATACGACTACAAGTTGTATAAGGATAAAGAGGCACTGAGTCGTATTAAAACCTAAAATGACTTCTATACGACGTTTATAGAACATTAAGTCGTGTAATTTTCACTTATACGACTAAAATGTTTGTTGGGGAGCGTATTTAACACATTTTAGGTTCAAGAAATATGTCCTGAGCCAAACTTAGCTTACGCTGACAGTCGATTTATGAATTTTGAAAAGTCACTGGTGGCAAAAAACTTAATTTTAAAGAACTAAATTATTTAGTAGGGGTCCCTCTACTATCGTTTAACCTTTGTCAGTGTTGTGAAATTAGTGAGATTGATTGAGTGGTCATTCATACATTTCAAATGTGTCTTATTTATCAGTGCATGCAAATTAAATTAATAAAGTTTAATTACATTTTTAGTTCAACATTCATCAATACATCCATTCTAGTCAACCATCAATACTTCATCAGCCATCAACATTTTAATCCAACATTAATTTTCAAAATATCCCAAACATGAACACTCATTCATCATTTGGGCCATCACCTATTTAGGCAGTCATGTAATAAAAATACATGCTACAATACCTGAAGTAATAATATTATAGACGTTATCCATATCCATACTAATATTAAAAATGCGAAAGTAACTCTGTCTGTCTGTCTGTCTGTTACGCTTTCACACCTAAACTACTGACCCAATTTTGATGAAATTTGGTACAAGGGTAGATTAGACCTTGAGCAAGGACATAGGCTATGTTTGGTCGCGATAACCGACATCCACGCGGGCGGAGCCGCGGGCAAAAGCTAGTAGCACATAAAAAAATATAACTTTGATTATTACTTCACCAAATAAAATTTTGTTGCAAAAATGAATAAGACTTAATCACTTTTTTTGGATACATGTCTGTCAAGATACCTCCCATCATAAGAGGCTATTATAAAAAATCGATTTAGAAATTCGTTTTCATTTTTATTTTTTACATTAACGTTAAGAATCTTATTAAAATGAAGAAATTGAAACGACTTCGTATCAACGCACTTTAAAATTTATTAGATGTCTATTAAAGCACCACTTATTTTTTAAACGATTAAGTAATGTTGTATATGATTGGAGTTATGTATGTGGAATAAGTTTCATGTAGAGACATTCTTCCAAGCGACTACAGCATGAGGTTCTTCAAGAAGGGCATTAGAGGGTTCTTCTGACGCCCCTGCTGTTGCATACGTCCATAGGCCACTGTAACCACTTTCCATCAGCGGGCCTTTTGCTTGTCTGCCATCTAAATGGTATAAAAAAAAATCTTGAATTTCCCTTCTTTGACTTCGGGTTAAGAAGATAATTTTGCTAAGTACCTACCACAACGCAACGCATAAGACAGACGGGCTCAAGAAAGCTGAAATTTAGAACTGATTTCAACCAATCAATGCCGTTTTTTTGTCAATATTGACAACGCATCCAATTTTTCATAAAATAAAATAATTTCTAACGATTGAAATCCATTAACTTATGCTTGTATCCTATCTTTTGCTTCATCAGACGTATTTTTACTCGCGACGAAACCTATTATCTGTTCTGTGACGAAACGGAGACTGTATATGCTTTTAGGGTTAGACGATGTTTGTTTGTTTGTATTGACGCTGTTGTGTCTTGGGACCCATTACTAGCACTCCCACATGTTGTCAGAACGATCCAAAGTCCCCTGACACGACAACGCTTGAATCTAAATATTACCTACCTAATTTATGAAAGTGAAAATGCTAACCAATGCGATTTATTTTTAATTTTCTGGAGGCTTTTTGTGTCCGGGCTTAAACGATTTTAACTGTCGTCGTGGGATTTTCAATTATTTTTTTTAAGTTTCTACATAAGTCTGTAAAGTCGAAACCAATTTGTCCAACATGTTTGTAATCGGTTTATTTTTGCTTATTGGTCCGCGGTCGCCATTGTAAATGCGTTGTCGCCCAACCCTAGAACTCTCTAGAGCGTAAATAATGAGACCAATTTTTTTGTAGCCATAAAATTTAATAGCACTTATTCCCAACATTAATGTGCAAAGACAGAAAGCAAGTTCAATATACGAGTGTGTATAAATGTGTCAAGTGTAATGAGTGCGATTTGTCAGTGTGGGTTTGATTTCAGGGTCGGGTATTTTTTTTTAATAAGTATATATTAGACGTTTTACATAGCGCTGTCTAGAATATAGTAAATATTATCTAAATAATCGATTTAGAAAGTAAAAAGAATCGACTTCGGGTGGGACTCGAACACGCGATCTTCCCCTTACAGGGGGAATGCGCTAAGTCACCTATCTAGCTAAGCTAAAGGAAAGATCGCGGGTTCGAGTCCCGCCCAAAGTTGATTTTTTTTCCTTTCCAAATTGATTGGAAAAGTTAGCTTAACTAATGCTTCAAAATTTCATACCTAAATTATGTTACGGGTTTAAAAACAAAATCCAATTCTAGAACATAGATATATTTTCTGTAAATCTACATTCAAATACTATACATATAGGTACCTACATGCATACAAATATTTGCACTGAGCGCGATTCGAACCTGTGACGTCATACTTAGCCATCAATCGTAATACCACTACGCCACTGAGGTCGTCACTAATAAAAAAAATCTAAGTAACAGAGGTAAAATTGCATGCGTGTGAATGTGTGCACGTGCGTGTGTGTGTATGTGTGTGCGTGATGTTAAGTCCCAGTACTAGACGCACCCTATTAAGTGAAAGTGTAGCTCACACTCGCTCTACACTCACTGTCAGTCAATGCAAAAAATATTCATGCGTTACCTAGTAGATAAAATAAAAATAAATGAAGTCGACAAAGCTGTGGGTTTCCCCAGTAATGTGTCTAATCTTGATTTGACTCGTCTCATTTGACGTATGATGCTAATCTGACATAACCTGAGATTTGAACTTGACCTAGCTTTCAGTAACAACAAACAATGCTTTAAATTTTATTTATAACCTCGACATACTTATATTATCACTCAATTCTGTTAGACTTAGACACATTTTTCAGTCTTCACCGACCGTATCTTCGTGATCTAAGAGAACACAATGCTAACTATTTATCATTAAGCATAATAAAGTGAGAGATAACACGACTACAACAGAAATATCCTTGAAAATGAACGAATACATAAATACATCGGATTTAGATGCATATCACCAAAGGACATTAAGTATTGTGTTGTAAGACTGTGTGCAGACAACACGACATGTCGTTGCGTTTTTTACGATGTGTGTAGCAGACACATCGAGTTAAATGTTTGAAGTGATCGAACCACACGTCTCTTATTTTTAGGAGATCTTTTTTCAATGATTTGTTGCCATAATATTGAGTTACCTATATTTTTACACTTGCAATAATAATGTCATGTTATATAGCTGTATTTATAAAATATTTTTATACTTATACTTAGCGACTACATTTTTGCTTCACGTTACATTATAACATTTGATTATTTTAAATATGCCACTCATTTGTTATTCAATGATTTGAACAATGTAAACTAAATCACTCTAGAATCAAACTGATGCATAATCCAATTAAACAAAAAGTTTATTTGACACAACAAAAATTGGTTTCATAATGCAATGCGAAGAACAAAACATTTAAATTTATAATTCCTTAGAGATAACCCGCAATCGTGTGCCTCGCCTTATTTTGAGAATAATTAATTCGAAGCTTCATTTTTCTGTTCTACTTTGTGTTTTATTCAAGTTTCAATTATTTCGACATGGCGGAATATATTATGTATATGGATCATACATTTTTCTATATTTTGTAAAATTATAATAATATTAATATCGATGCTAGTCTGTTTCCGTAAAGGTAAAACCAGAGTCTTCAAGTGTGGAGAAAATTCACATTGAACAATGCCAATTTCTTTTTCATAAACTCATGCTTGAAAATTTCTTAACAAATTCAACAAAATTCATTGGCAGACTAGAGTTAGTACCTTTTTGTTTTCAAATGCCGGGGTATGTAGCCTAAATGCAACCTCTTGCTCCGAGAACAAACGACGCTGTCATTTGCATAATAAAAATTGATAATTTCCTGTGAAGGTTGTTGACACCATATTTGAATATAATATTTTTTAATAACTATACGTATTTATTATATTTAACATCATTCGTTCTCAATATAATTGCGAGTTTCAGGCAATTTGCGATAACAATAATATTATATTGGTAAGAACGTTAATATAACAATATAATGTCGCTGTAAATTTCTATGAAATTAATACTCTAGAATTTTTTAACTTTCTTAATATACTACATATGATTACATACCTACGTACATTATACCCACACCACAGGACAGATAACCTTTCTTCATTAGCCCGCTATATATGAAATATTTTCGCTTACTATAATTATGTTTTTTCTCTCCACAAGAATCTTCCTTGTGCCTTAACAAAATTATGAAAAATAAGTATCCAGGTTCTCAAGTTTTGAGAAGCACATTTGGCGATTCATTTTTATTAATTTTAACACAAGTCGGCCGAAGCAGGGAGAATCGGTCTAGGTGGGGTTACTCAGATGACGTGGACCTGGGGTGTGAGTGTGGAGTAGCTCCACAGACCATGGCCCACCTGCTGACGTGTGCTGCATGTCCATCTACCTGTACTCCAGAGGACCTAATGAGTGCCTCCGAAAATGCGATTCAGGTAGCAGCATACTGGGAAAATAGAATTTGAGAGTAGAAGCACCATCGATTCGACTGAATGAATGAACTATCGATTTCAACAATTGCAAGCCTATAGATATAGCTATTCTACCAATCGTTATAGAAATCGTTTCGCTGCGCAATTCGCTAAGATTTATCCTTAGTTGTGTAGCTATTACGTCGCACAAACAGAGGGTGCTCCCCTTTCCAGTTATTATTTGACAAAACACGTTCAACTCCAAACTGGTTCTTATTGTAGCATTTAAATAATGTATAGCAATATAAAGATCTCTTCTTATGTAAATGTGATGGAGTGGTAAAACATTGACTTTGGTTACATTATTTGGTACATTCATTTTATTGTGTCTCATGGATACGCTTCATAGGGTATGGTTTTCTTTCTTTGTACTAGTTATACTTCGTATTATAAAGACTTGGGATTAGCTACTTGCACATGTCATGTGTTTTCTTCTTTCTACAATGGCGGATACTTCAAGCAAGCCCACAATATTAAGACCACTATCCATTTCAAAGAAAGAAAGAAAGAAAATACATTTATTTACGTTTTGTACCTACATAATATAAATAATGATACACGTGGCTATAAACAGGGTGAAGTTGCTGTGTGAATTCTTAATGGCATGCGGGAACTAGAACGGCTTTGTCCCTAAAAGACATCCAAAGATGTCAGTATGATATTTAAAATGCGTTGCTTGTCATATCTGTTCATTACCTATCAAATGTCAAAATTATTCGATGACCTATGTTTCATTCCGCAGTCAATGCACCAGCTGCATTCACAATGTGTAGATACTAGTTAAGCCTAAGTATCTCAGCAATAATTATCCCGAGAATAAACTAGAAATACAAGTATCCAAGGCTACACATGTGCAGCCTATTACTGTCGTATCCGTTTGTTTGTTCGTCAATCGCGTTGCGCTGCGCACAAACACTCAGGTTTCAAATGTTTACTTTTAGATTCTAAAGCCAGATCTTGGCATAGATAATAGAATCAATGTTATACGTGGCATTTTACGGCTTATGCACTAATCTGCACGAGGTTAATGCATCTGATTTGCAATCTATGGAAATCCTACTGAATAAATTTAGGTTATAATAAACATTCCTATTATGCGAGAACAAAATTTCAAATAAACAGTATATTTTGTAGGCAACTTTCATGGTACGGTAATTTTAGCATGTTTATTTAGAGGTTCTATAATTATAAGTAACTCAAAAGTTAAATGATTCACTAATAAGTGCTGCTATGACAATAAACTTAATACTTGAACATCATAAAAAACAAACAACACAATTTCCACTTCAATTAAAATTTTCTCTACGGCAAACATTACCAATGGTACTTGTCGACATTGACACTATGTCGAAAGTTCTATCGAAAGCAATCGTGCGATCGATAGGGTTTTGTATCCTATTTGTGTTAAAAAGAAAGTTATTGTGAATTTTGACGAAATATATGTAGACTGTGCTGAACAACATTTACAGAAATATGATTAGAAACAAAATATACCTCGAGACATGTATTTTGAACCTATATCGCGAGACAAACGGGGCAGTGATGCGCGCTGATTCGTAATAATCTATGCTTGGTGAATTTGAGCTCGGCCACCGCAGTGGCACACCGTGCTATCCTCAAAATATACCAAAAAAACGTGAACTGCGCAATATCACAATTTCCAAAGCAAACGAATTAAAATATTCAAAAACTTATCCACCCATTTCACGAAAACATTTTCTACAAAGAATGTCAGGGTACATAAAATGTGATTTTTCCAAAGACACGAAACGTCGCCGACGACCCAGTAAAGAATTTATCTAAACTTTTACATGTTCTACGTAAAAGTCTCTTGATGGGTATAACTTAATTGCTTAAATAATTTCTATTTCGCAGAATAATTTTACGTAACTACATAACAAAATTTTACGGAAAATTAAAAAAATATTTCAGATAATGCGTTATTTTATTACAACGTAAAAAAATACGACTTGTATTTTTTTAGCCGATTGCGGCACGGCTGGTAAGGTTCACTCATCAGTCTAACCAAGAAACGGCCGAATTTCGATATTTTCCATGAAGCGATTGCCATCTGAACTCCACAAGCCATTGTTTTATTTTATTATGTACCTACTGTCTAATTTTAATTTATTATTAATGATGTTAAATTTCAAATTGTAGTATTAATTATGTTTTTAATATGGACACTGTATTGTTGGTCTGAAATAAAAATCATTCATTCATTCATTCATTCATTACCGACATAACAGCTCTGAAGGTACCCCCCCCCTCACGAATATTTTTGCTACAATAAACACCACAGATGTTTTTAGAGCAACTGAAACCAACAGTTTAACGTAGTCTTCCAAGCTCGGAGGTATCTCACTGTGGCAAGAATGGTCAATGGTCATCCATTCTGACACTTCTCTAGCTAATATTGCTCAACCTTAGAGTATTCTAACCTACTCAGTTACCACTTAACCACGAGCCCCTCGACATATCAATGTCCTTGTATCAGTTCCTCTATAAACATCTCGTACTCTTAAAAGGTAACCTCACGAGTCTATTTATGAGATAAATGGCTTGTGACCTCAACAACACCGAGACAATTTTATTGTTTGCACCGAGTTCGCTCAATTGCTCAATAACGCTGATAATGTGCGACATGCCGAGATTTTGAACCAGTTGTTACGAAGTGTGTTATTGATTTGAGCTTCAATCACTTTTTCGTCTGTATAGGTCATAGGGTCTATACAACTAGTGATGGGGCATGATCATAGTCATACACATAGTTTATGTCGAAGGGAGAGGTAGAGGTATACCTATTAGGCATCCATAATCCCTGTCGTGTTTGCGCTGGTCCCATTCTCATTCGAGGAATAATATATTGAGATACTGTCTGAAGTTTACGTGAATCTCACTGATTGAAATAAAACTACTTTTTAACGGATTCTATCGCGATATATTTGTTATTATTTAGTCTGACGTTTCGGCTACCTTTCAGCAGCCATGGCCGCGCAACGCGCAACACTTCAAACTATGTGACAACTATCATTTTAAGTCACCTTGCGTACAAATATCGCAATAAAATCCGTTAAAAATAGTTTCATTTCGAAGATTGATTGAAGCTTAAGGTGTACAGACAGGGTCGGGATCTCTCAGATATTATTTTCCAAACATACCCGATTTCCTGACACAGCTAGCAATATTCAACAAATTAGTCACTTGTTAGTCGTCAAGTAAGATGCCGACCCTATGCCCTCCATACCTCTCCTCTCAGGAGCTCAGATGACCCCATTAATCACCGGAAACGCAGCAGTATCCAACGTTGTTTAACCCCAGTTTTTCTACGTATCAGTGAGTTCAATAAACGCCTAATAAATATTTTATTATTATTAATAATAGGACAGGTTATAGCGGTTTCCGAACATGACTATAATAGGTCGATAAACCGTCTTTCAAATGATATTGAGATGTAGATTAGAATATAAAAAGATTATTTTTGTGAGCAATAAAATAGCTCTGCATTAAATGCGGTGAACAAATTCTCTGCGGTGTTATCACCAGCCCCCTTGGACGTTAGTAAAATAGAATAAAATGATCAATATATGGAATTGACATACATAATATATTATGACGTCTATGACAAATGTCAATTCCATACATTGTATTGTTCATTCTACTAGACGTGACACAACTTTAGTAAAATAAAATAAATCAATGTATGGAATTGACATAATAATATTATTACGTTTATATGACAGTCGTAAACATAATTTCATACTTACACTACCTACACACCTTGGGGTGGCTGTTTATTGATTAAAGAGTACATACATACACAAAACCGGCGTGTATGAAAGGTTTAATGACAGTAGAGAAAGCTCGTGAAGCATGTAATGATAGAAGCAGATGGTGGGCTGTTGCCTACCCTGAAGGGAAAATCGAAGGCCTGAACATGTATGTGAATGTAAATAAATAAAATTGAAGAGTTCAACTTTTTTTAATGAATGCATACATTGCACACCTTTCTACACACACCCGCTTTTGAATACTTTTTTTTATTAATGACTGCTGTACATAAAATGCAAGAATATTTAAATGTTTGTCTGCCTGTCTATCATTATGCTGATTGATTCTAGGTATATTTCCGATTGTGTTGGAATTTTATTTTAGAAAAAGTATTATGGTTTAGAGCAAAAAATAATAAACCTAAAACAGTCAGTTATTAAAAGACTACGAGTATGTTGATAAAACTTTGACAGCTAACTCGAACCTACCTTAACTAAAAACGCTTATTCTATCAGTTTTCCATTGTCAACAAACCCATGACCCATGAGCTTGTGAGACTTCAAACGACATTTAATTACTCGACTCGTGACTGCATGCGCGATGATAAATCCCTATTACAACCATGACTTGAATAATGAATGACTAGAAAAATATAATGTCATATTAATATAAAAGTACCTGTACACAAGTAATCCCTGGCACCTCGACATAAATGAACCGAATAATAAATGAACGTTACAATAACGAGCATGTTACGAGTGGATGGACTAGCAACTTATCTGAGACTTAAAGTTGCCTGGTTCAATTTAAATTTCAAAGCTTAACATTGTCTGTCTCAGTTCAATGATCATAACTTCATATATTTCCTAGCCGTGGGGAAGGCCTGTGGCATATTTTGCAACTCTGGATGTGTTGACATTTATGATCACTGCTTCGCTCCCTTTAGTAATAGCGTGATGATATATAGCTTATAACCTTCGTCGATAAACGGACTATTCAACATAGGTACAAAGAATTTGTATGATGGAACAATTTTTTTTTTCCCAAGCGACTACAATATGGGGTTCTTCAAGAAGGGCATTAGAAGGTTTCTTCAGGGTCGAGTCACGAGTGTGACGCCCCTGGTGTTGCATACGTCCATAGGCCACGATGACCGCTTCCCGTCAGGTGGGCCGTGTGCTTGTCTGCCAACTAAGTGGGATAAAAAAAAATATTAACATCGGCTCCTTAGTTTAGCTCAGAGCTTATCGATTACAAACAAAAAAATCTTTTCTTCTTATTCCGTGTCAACTGAATAGCCAAGACCATCTTTGATTACAATATATTCTACATACATACATATATACATACATGCATACAATCACGCCTTTATCCCCGGAGGGTTAGGCAGATGTGAATAATTCTAACTTAATAGAAAACCACACAAAGATATAAAAAGTTGCCCGTCTGTAGAATTCAAACAAAAAGAAGGTATACATTTTACGAACGACAGGATGTTGCTGTCTTTCGATAACGATGATCATTTACAAGTATTTGCAGTTAATTATACGTATTATTTGCTCACATTAACCTACAGAGTACTCACGGAGGTACTGACGGACAAACTTATTCATTGTTTTTATTATTACTTTTTTGCAACACTGACTGCAATGAATATTTTTTTGCTGTCTTTGAAGCCTAATTAATATTTTAATAGATGACTAATTATTATACATTGTAAATAAGCTATTTTATTTTATTTATTTACTTATTTAAACTTTCTGCACAAATACAAAATGATTGTACAAAGGCGGACTTAATGCCATAGGCATTTTCTACCAGGGTGCCATTTTCACCTTTACATATCTCTATCTCCATATATTGATTATGATTTGACATATATGACAGTTTTCAACGTATGTCATAAATGTCAAAATACGTGACATATACCTACGTCAAATCCCATACATTCATCATTCTATTCTACTATAAACCGACTAACGAATTGCCTTGTCTTTGATATTTTTTTTTAATACATATGTACCTACACAATACCATAATATTATTATTCATGCTGTGGTATCATCAAAAATAGTGTATATCAAAATATTTATTTATCAACCACCTATAATTATTGTTACATATCCATTAATTACAGCTATTAATTAATGTAATATTCAATAACAGATACGTTTGTTAATTTATATTCGAACATAATGGTAATTATTACCTCTGGCAATATTTTATTATGATATATAATACTCTGTTGTAATGGTCGCGTGAATAAAAAATAAAATAGGTTTTCATTTCAGATTTTTTGGAAAAGTTCGAAAGGAAACATTCACACCTGTGAATCTTGGAAAGGACAGGCAGATATGTATGAAGGGGTGTGTCTAAGAAGTGGAAATGTGCCTGATAAACAGTAGTATTCTTACCTCCTTCCTGTAGGTAAGGTGGGACGAAAAAATACACCTCTGTCTAGCATCTCGGAATTTATAAGCATGAGCGGATCAGTTAGTATACAACCTCCCTGCGGTTCATTAAAACGATTAATTTAGGAATGGACACTAATATTTAAACGCTGATATTTGAATCAGTTTGTATTCATGGAGGGATCCATCCGCGGGGGCACGAGGAGGGAATACTAATCCCTTTAGCGACTCACATAAAACCCCTACTATCGTCTTAATTCTAATCATAAAGTAAGTATTATAGATTCGGTCCATTCAATCTGCGTGGTCACGATACATTTGTAAATGTCAAAATTTGTAAAGGACAGAAAAAAAAACATAAAACTTAAATGTGAAAAAAACAACATAATTATTATATTTGCGCTCTACATTTTATAACAAACTAGTTGTCCCGGTGAACTTCGTACCGCCATATTTTTCCCGTTCCCGCTGCACCTATTTTCTCATCCTTTAAACCTTCCCTGGACACCCACGAATATTTCAAGACTAAAATTAGCCAAATCGGTTCAGCCCTTCTTGAGTTATAAGCTAACAACGAAAAGTGGCATTGATTTTTATATATTAGACTAGGTGACCCGGCGAACTTTGTACCGCCATATTTTTATACGCCCGCGTGGAATTCAGATCCTTTTTCCATATTTTCTCACCGTTTAGACCTCCCCTGGACATCCACGAATATTTCAAGACTGAAATTAGCCAAATCGGTTCAGCCGTTCTCGAGTTTAAGCGAGACTAACAGAATTTGCATATAGGTAAGAAGATAAGATGAACTTTCTTCAGAATCACTAGGAAAATTAAAATATAAGTCAATTAATCAATTGATCTTGAAAACTGTGTTAGTCGAATACCGTTTTTAACATTTTGGAGAATGAGATAATTATGAGAATTAACCCTCTGCTCTGAAGAGTAGGGGATTCAGGTGGTAGTCAAACGTCTTTCATTACCATGAAAACGCAAATCTCAGAGTTTTTTTATACAGTACTCTTTACCACCACAATGAAATGCCGGATATCGTTACAGAATTTGCTGAGAGGAAAATTTAAGTTATGCATTATTCAACCGCCGATGTTATATTGATGAAGTCGGCACTGTAATCTGATTTTATATAAAATTGAAGGAAGATAATTCGGTTATACTAGTTTTGGGTCTAAAACTACTAAAATAATAAGATATACGATGCCTAAGTTATTAAATTATGTTGTCATAATTCAAAAAATCATTTATAACTTTATTTTGGCAATCCCATTACAATTTTTTTCCAAAAATACGTACGACCTAATATAATTAGTGTAATTAAGTCTGTGATCGAATTAAATCAGAGTCGTTATGCGACTGGTCACAAGTTCAAGTCTCACTCCGGTTCAAAGTTACAGTGACAAACATTGTAAGCAATTGTGACATTTTTTTCAGCTAACTTAGTAATAGAAAGTCTTTGTATAAGACAAAAGTTTGAACCCAAAGAGTACTTTTCAACAAAAGTATTTCAATATCCATTTATTTACAAAAGTAAAGAAAATTATTACTAGATGACGATGAGGTTCGCATATCTAATAAGACCACATGACCAAACCCAAATACTAGTTTTGAACCTAAAACTACTAAACTAATAAGATATACGATGCCTAAGTTACTAAGTTATGTTTTCACAATTCAAAACATCATTATAACTTTATTTTGGCAATCCCATTATTAAATTTTTGCAAAATACGTACGACCTAATATTAATTAGTGTAATTAAGTCTGTGATCGAATAAAATCACAGTTGTTATGTGACTGGTCACGAGTTCAAGTCTCACTCCTATTCAAAGTTAAAGTGACAAACATTGCAAGCAATTGTGACATTTTTTTCAGCTAACTTAATAATAGAAGGTCTTTGTAAGACAAAAGTTTGGTCCCCAAAGAGTACTTTTCAACAAAAGTATTTCAACATCCATTTATTTACAAAAGTTAAGAAAATTATTACTAGATGACGATGAGGTTCGCATATCTAATAAGACCACATGACCAAACCCCCAGCAAAAAATGAAAAGCAAAAAAAAAATCTTTTGCAAAAATCTTTTTAATAATTGTCTTGTTAGTTTACTAAAATGTCTGCTTTAAAAGTGTAAAAACTCTTTTACAGCTTTGAGCCCAAGTTTTCCTTTAGCCTGTATAAAAACTTTCCTTTTTACGAGTTTCTTGTCTGCCCTGATTTTAACAACAGATAACTTTGAATTATTTCATATTCTGACTTAAAATTGAAATATGGAATATGATTTAATGGTTTGTTCAATACGCATTATACAAGCAGATCATTAAATCCTAAACATGCTTGAAAACATTAAATTAGTAGTTGTTTAGCCTTCATTCATTATGATTAACTTGCAAATTGGTTCGTTAAAACATCATGTTTAAATAGATTATTTTCACAAAGGCTCCTTAATGGAATGGAAGTTCTTGTCCAGTTTAGAGTCTGTCTGTATGCCAAAAGTCCGTCTGGCCATTTTCACGTCATTGAATAACAAAAAAATACCAACTGTAAAGTATTAGTCGAGTTATTATTGGCATAATTAAGCACGAATTGATGGAGTGATGCATTTCTAATGAACCAGTGCTCTGTTTTCTATCCTTTTCCGACGTTCCTCTTTCTTCCGACCCTTTCTTTAAAGTGTAACAAGAGTCGTATGATTAATGCGTAAACTGTGTTAAGTTTCTAATTTAAGATAAAATAAAATTCGATACAACATTTCTAAATAAAACAAAAAACACACATAATCTTAAACACTATAATACCTAATCTATTTACAAAATAACCGGATATCCAGTTATCTCGAAGGATCAGATAACATCACAAAAAAACTAGTTATTTCTCGCCGCGGAGCAATAACCTACATACTCAATTGAACACAATAAATCAACAATAAGCCGTCGGTAGTAAAAACCGATTATAATGATGCTAAATTGAATGCAACAGACGCTAATTCAAGTTCCGATGCCCGTGACCTGGTATTATATTCAATAGCGTTGTACTTGTTACATCATTCCTTTGCATATAAAGGATAATGTCTCGTCATTACTGACATGGTGTACAATTTGTAAGTAAATTATTGTGCTTATCAACATTCATTGACGGTGCGATGCAAAATCATGCTAATAAGTAGTCTGTATTTAAAGTAAATGAGTTTTTTATATCCGTAAGAACACTAGTATCACCACCTTATTTCATCCGAAGGGTCTCGTAAGAGGCGACTAAAAATACGCAGATGATATCGCTGCGAGAGTAGGAAAACCCGTCTGGTCAGCGTAGAAACAGTAGGCCAAAGCCTCCCAACGTTGGGAGAGGCCTATGTCCAGCAGCGGACTGCGACAGACTCATTTATTGATTGATTCAAAGTAAATGAGTGGTACCAATCGCTCGTGCACAAAAAATTGTTATGATCGCACTGTACAGAGTGTACAGTTCAAAAAGCATCGATAAACGGTGGAGGTAAGTAGGTACGAAACGAATAAATCAATGTATAGGATTAACATTATGTTTACGATTGTATTCTACAAATGTATTGTATATTGAATCTTGTCTAGGGGGTCAGTACGGCCTTTAGGTTATTTCAAACACACGCGTATCCATTATTTGTCGTTGCAGTTTGAACAGTGCAGTGCAATCGTAAGGATTTATCTTAGCGTATTATTGTTCTGCTATAACAGGAGATCTGACAACATGATTTTTGCGTCTTTTTTGCAGTTAGAATGACGCAAATTGCCACTTAATTATGTTGCATTCGCGCGTATTTTATATAATTTGCGTTGTTCTTTTGTTCATTCAAATTGAGAACTTCCTTTTCAATTTTTGAATAACTATTTGAAGATTCACACTGACATTATTATAAATAGGTCATTATCATAATGCTTCAACCGAAAATAGTTTCTAGATTATATTTTTTTTGTGTTATTGTATCAAGTTCATGAATGTTATATAATATCTAATTTAATTGATAATAAAATATTTAATAAAATTGGCAGTCTCACTTTTATTGTTATTTGCTTGAAGGTATGATAATATTATTTAATAAATGTTAAATAAGTTTACTACTGAGGGTCAAGGCACACTGGATTCAAAGTCAAATTCAAGTGGAAGTGCATCCAAGCGTCAAAATAAAAATTAACATATCTGTTCAAATATTTATATACTGCTACTTTGTCTTTTAGCATTGGTCTAAGCGTATTTGTGCATAATATCGAAGTATATTTATCCACATTCACACAACAAGTCATATTAGAAGTAGGTAATTAAACTGCCTTGTTCACTCACATTAGAGATTTCGAGATATTTCTGGATATTTATAAGGTAAAAATACGAAACTTCTAATAGTACCTAATAAAATCATACTTAGTGACAGAGCGCTGCGTAGATTGTTTATTTATTTATATTGATTTACCTATGATAAAATTATTATCCACAATAATAATTACCCTATTAATACTCGAATTTAGCATAGAATGTAATATGGTTGGCTGATTTTTGCAGATACACAATATTATACACAGAAACACCCAGACCAATGCATAGATGAAAAGAGCATCGTACTTCCTTTACGATCTCTTATGTTTTTATTTTTCTCGTAATAAATAAAACTTTAATACCATTTTAATTGCTCCAAATTAATAAAACAAATACATTAAGAATGGATTAATTGAACAGAAATTAAGTAGATACCTGTTTGAATTTATTCCTGGCTGTATAAATGACATCCAAGTACCTATATTTTGTTTTAATCTTAGATTTTTATTAATCAACACATTTGAAAGCATATAAAAGAGATAATAATAAAATAAGTTGATACCTACTTAATAAGTAAATAGCTACTAAATTTTGATTTGTTTATTTTTTGGCAATGTTTGTTAATGTTTTTTGTTGTTATTCTAAAAACAGATGGACATTCACACGGGAAGTCACAAAATATTATGTTAATTACGGTTTAAAGTTACCTACACCAAAAGGTGCAAAAACTACTGAACGGATTCTGATGCGGTTTTCAGATTTAAAATTTTACGCTTGTTTGATTGCAATCGTTTGAGTAGAACCGGAGATAATAGATCCACGCGGGTGGAGTCGCAGGCGGAAGGCTAGTTTTACATACGATACATCATCATCAATAACAAAGTGATAAAAGTTTATATCACGTACACATTATAATAGTTCTATCCATCACTTATGGTACATGACCAATTAAATGTTAAATCCAATTGGTCAAGTACGGTACAACATCAACATGTTGGCGCGGACGAGGTCACTGGGACTATAATTATTGACAGTTTTATTTACATTTTGACACACTTTGACTAAAATCTAACCTATAAATATTAATGCTGATGAGTGCTACTGAGACGTGAATTTTTTTCATGTTATCCTACTAATATTGAATGAAGCACTTGTAGTTTTCCACAATTTTGTGGAAAGAAAGAAAGAAGAAAGAAAATAATTTTTAATTACGGAACACATTATACAAGTACATATAGGTATAAGAAAAGCACTTGTACTTTTCCACAAAAATGTGGAAAAGTGCTTTTATTTATTCAATATGTTGTGTAGTATCCACATTGGTCTTCAAATAAACATAACCATAATAATTTAACCTAGTCTAATCATAGTTTGCTGTATTAAAAATATCTGTACCTACTTTAAGAATTTTCAAAAACAAAACGTGAGATTATAGCTAAACGCTCAAAAAATATAGCATCTCTTTCAATATTAAAAGCCAAAACATTTAACATCATTAAAGTCTAATATTGCCTTCCTTCTTCAAACCTTCAAAACATTAATATTAATTGAACGAAACCCTGAGCACCTTTGGGTGTATGAAATTGCCAACCATTTTGCTCCCAAACTAATAATTTGTAACTATCTCAAGCGACCACAACACTGGGGACCGTAAAATCTGCCTGCGTACTTAGCAATACCCTCTGCTTACCAATTTAACGTTTCTTAAGTATAGAAGCATGATGGTCATTACGGGCAATTTGGAAGGAGGTCGAAAACTTAGGACGCGTTCGGACTAAGATAATACTTTGCGATCTTTTTTCAGTACGAATTAGGTATCTAATATTTTATGCCAGAATTTTTTTCTCTTGTTTATAACTTGGTGAGATGTTTATGGAGAATTGCTATGGAGAGTGTACGTCCTCATTCTATGGTTAGAAAGTATATCAATAGTTTTCCAAAAACGAAAATTAAAAAATATAATTGACAAAAAAAAAACAATACTAGAAAAACAAACTAAAAAGTAAAAAATAAACATTGTGAATGACTTAGAAATAGAGTGAGCAACAGAACGTTAATTTTAGGAAAGTTACTTAGAACTTTACATGTAAGTTACTGACAGATTCAAATCATTTGCTTATTATTTTAGGTATACTGGAAAATAAATACGTACATTGATGAGGAAATCTCAACTATAATAATCTATATTGAACATTCAACCGCAGAATGATACGACTAGTGTGATTTTGCCCTTATGTCGTTAAAATTTGCACCTAAGGGTGAACGCACAATATTATTTTTGCAATGGAAAATGTACAAACTGGTTCACTCGTAGTATTTAAGTGCTAAATGTACAAAACCTTACTCGTTATTATGTTTTTGAACCCAAATTTATTTGGAATTTCGGCCACAAAATTTGGTGCTTATTTTTTGCCTAACACTTGAAAAGAAGTAGTATTGATATTTATATGGTGTATAATGAAAGTATATTTAATAAAGTAGCACAATAACTTCATGCAATATATTGTCAATAAGCTCAATCATTCTAAATTTAGAACTATGAACTATAAAACAGTCTATATCATTCTCTTGCAATTGAAAGTCAATTACAATTGGGACACATTTAGTTTTTCGCATAGGTACCCATTCATCGTCATTCGGATGGTATCCATACTAATATTATAAATGCGAAAATAACTCTAGATTAGACCTTGAGAAAGGACATATGCCATGTTTGTTCGACATACCGACAACCATGCGGGCGGAGCCGCGGGTAGCAGCTAGTAATTTATAATGATATCTGTCTCCACTAACAAGAGTTATAAAAACTTATCTTTGTAACTTCAGTTAAAAGCTTCATTAACGATGTCTATTTATTTAGCCTACAAACATTTACAATTCACAATTAATTATTTTTTACGCTGATACTTACGAATAAAACAGACAGCCCATCAATATAAATTATACTTTTAAATTATTGTAATTATATACATTACAGTAAAACGTTATTGCCTCAAAAAGAGCATAATAGTATTGACTCGAGTATTAAGTTTTTTATAGCACAGTAAAATTAATAATAACCACGGTTCATCAATATAAGGGTTGTCACTTAAAGATACCAAATTTCTGTTATTTTTAAGGAATGATTTGAATTCCCATTTCCCATTTCCCATTTACCATTTCCCATTTCACATTTAAATTTCCCAATTCCAAATAATTGTGCCAATACGCGATGTCTAAAGCCACCTTTCCACGGCCCACTATTCAGGGCTCCTGCGTAATTCACAGACTACGTACCGTAGACTGGGACACGTCTGTGATAGTCTGTGCAGACATTTGTCCTAGTAAAACTAAAACCGCACGGTGTTACACATCTGCTTGTACGGCTGGTAAACCTAATAGAAAAGGAATCCCTGGAACCGCATTCAGAATTGATCGCTTATGGGGAATAATCCCCAGAGAACGAATTTAATATATTTATTCATTAATTTTATTTAACGAAAAGTTTTAGAAACTAATTATTTTTTAAGCTACTTTTCTCCTTACATTTATCTCTTTTATAAGTCGTTAACAATAATAAACTAAATCCTTAGTACTAAGTAAAACAACATTAATCTGGTAACCCTAGCGAAAGTGCAGAGTGTTAGCGAAAGCATTTGCAACAAGTAGCTAGAAACATTAAACAGAGCGTTGTGAACGGTTAACTGTGATAAATCAATTTGGGACCGGTTCTAAGTAAGTAATATATATTACGTGAGGTTGTTCTCGTCAAATGCTACTTAAGGAGATGAGAGAATAGGGCACTTGTGGCAATGGGGTCCGGCGTCCCCTTTGTGGGATTCATGAGCTTTTGAGTGTTCGCTAACGGGTTTGTTATGATTCGAAGATGGCTTCTTGATGTATTCTAATGGTGGATATGTTTTATCTTTAGATGGCTGCTTGTTACTGTAGATTTACAAAATATATTAATATGTTCAACTGCTGGTAAGATCAAAGCGGAGCAGACTGCTCCGAGCAGTCTGTCTGTTGGTGATGGGCGCAAAACCTACTAAACAGATTTTGATTATTTGTTAAGGTCAAGGTCAGACTTAAAATCTTAAGATTCTTTGATCGTAATTGGTTGAGTAGAATCGGAGATATGACCAAAAGTTTTCGTCACCACGCAGGTGGATGGCTAATAATGAACATTAGTAGTAATTCTCGCCTCAGGCGTAGGATAAGGGAGAAGTCAGGGCACCCTCGCGTTGGATCGTACTTAGTTCAAAGGGTGACCATCACTAGCCAAAGAGGCAATGCAAGGTTATGGGCACTTTTGCACCGGGTACACGTTTGGGCGCATTACTTTTTAGGACAAACATGGATTGAAGGGACTGTTTGTATATATAAATTTCTTTCCGTGAGTAGTAAGTTACGAAAACAACGTCAAAATAAAAACAATGAATTAGTGCTAAAAAAAGAACCATCAACATAACGCAAGGAATTAATGAACATAAAGTATGAACGAGGCACCATATTAACATAAACGTACTGGTTCTAACAGCTGCTCCACTCGTACATAAACAAGTCCTAGCCGGTTGATAGTTGGTACTGGACTTACCTGAAATAAAAAAAAAATACATGAGGCTAGTACACACATACACACATTCATAACTAGTTCTAGGAAAAAAGGTGTAAATCCGTTAGCATGAAGAAATGTACGTGTTTTGCGGCGGGTGTAAAATATTACAAAATATGTCATTTACAGAAAAATAATTGTCGCAATTGTAAGTGCTATGTATTTGTGATATTGTTATTTCTAAAGATACATCATAATTTTGTACATCAGAAAGGTTCATATGAGTTTGAGCTCTTTATGTGCGGCATCGAAACTAGGCGGTCTTTATCGAAGTACATAGTTACAATTAGGTTGTTATTATTAAGTATATGCTTCATCCGAACGCAATTCGCGGTTTCATCAAAAGCCTGTTTATTCCGGGGTTCGACCCTCACTCTTTCTTTTCAGGTTTTCATTTCAGATTTTACATAAACGCCTACCATCTGACCACCAAATGCATGAAGAAAACCCGCAGCACGCGCCATCGGGTATGTAGGTAGTTTACTATAAAATACGTTACTACTCCCTTTCTTATAGTAAGTCTTTCCTTTTTTTTTATAAAGAATATTAGCAACCGTAATTACTAATATTCCCGTTAACCCCTCCAGCTAAGCTAAATTGCTTGTGTTAGGAGTGGGTTCACATCGGCCAGGATTCGTACCCGGGACCTCTCGATCGTAAGGCCGACTCCTTAACCACTAAGCTACCGACGCTTTATAAGTTGAGGAAAGGTGTCACCCCTATTCTCTACATAGGTAGGTTGAATTTCATAAAGACGCTGAATGAAGTACCTAACTTTTAATTGTGTAAAAAAATAGAACGCACTTTAAGTACTTCACAGTAAAAAATAACTGTGGGCTCCAATATCCTTCATAAAGGATTTAATTTCAAAAAAAAAATACTAAGCTCCTCAAAAAATATTGCTTTAAAATTTCCACTTTCTAATTGATACACTGAAATATAAATGGGTTGTGTGCTATTCAGATAGTTTCCCTACTGTTCTATGGGTAGATATTTCATATACCGTAAATTGGAGTTACTATGGACACCTGGATTACTATCTGTAACCATTTAAACTTAGTTTTCTTAATAATAAATAATAATATAAATCGTCAATGGCTATGGTCACTTTCTTCATAAGTGGAAATATCCTGTCATTCATCTGTCACTTACGTTTGCTTGTTGCTATTGAAAAAGAAACAATTTTTAAATTGTCCCAAAGTTGCCCCACTGTTCAAAGTACCCCAGATTACGATATTTATTTATTTACCATACTTGAATCTACCATTACAAGTTACTCCATTATGATTGCTAGTATAATTACTAGCTGCTGCTGTTTTTTTTGTTGTTGAATGATAGGTATAATCTGAAAATTCAAACAAAGTACATCCATGTTTTGTAGCGTCCACTTTCTCTCTCACCGGCTCTGCACATTCACACACCGAAGGTATTCGGTGCAGAACAGTGCTACCATTCCTGGTAAATCCTTATAAGACGGGCTTCCAAAGGAATCAATTAAAAACCAGTAGCTGATAAATACTGGCACAGGCTTGTAAGGCAGTATTACTGAAGCGTTGATGCTTACTCAAACCTGTTATTCAATGGCTTATAAATTATTTTTCAATATACGGACAACCAAGCAATACATTGTCTCATTCCTAGATGGCAGACAAACACCACATGATGGGCAGTGGTTACCGCAGACCATGGACGTCTGCAACACCAGAGGCATCAAACTCGCCTTTTAGCTTAGTGGTTAAGGAGTCAACCTTACGATCGAAAGGTCGGTTCAAATCCTGGCCATTACACTACCGAAGTAAACCCACTCCTAACTAAAACAATTCAGCTTAGCTGGAGGGGTTATAGGGAATATTAGTACCTAATTTTGTTTGCTAATAGTCTTCATTATAAAAAAAATCTTATACTGTCCTTCTTGAAGAATTCCATATCGTAGTCGCTTAAAAAGCAAACAAAGTAGAGATATTAAACCACAGCTTAAGCATGTGCGGAATGAAGTTCTTTTCATCCCTCACAGTGTGTACCAATTTTCGGTTGCAACGCATGATGATGAATTTTGACTGTGCCGAGCAATGAAATGATAGAATAAATAGTTCTCTGTATGTTTACTCGTATTACCATAAAAATGTTCAATCCCAAAGAAAATAGCTTACACAGAAAAATATAACCCTAACCAGGTATTAGTATTTTTTATCATTAAAATAATATAAATGTGTCGTTCTCTAGATGTCGGATGAATGAATAATAATATATATTTACTGTACCTAACACTGCACCGTAGCTATTAACAAAACAAAGTACGTTATTATTGTAATTGGATAAGTGAGGGTTAATATACGTGCGCGTGAGTCTTGCATCGTGTAGATTGGGCACCAGCCGTCTCAAGGCGACACCATTATACAAATTACATTTTTTACGCGGTTGAACAATTCTTACATACATACGTATAAGGCGAGTCTCAATATACATCGCGAGCCGTGCAATTTTGTCAATTTAATATTGATGGCATGGAATTTATGGGATTTGACGCATTTATGACACATATTTTGACGTTTGTGACATACGTAGACGACTGTCATATACATCAAATCCCATAACTTCATCATTCTATTCTAAAATACGCCAGTCAACAAAATTGCCACTTGTCTAAGGGGGCAGGACATTCATTGATTGTTTAATCACACCTATACACTACACATTTCTCCAGGGTGTGCAGAGACAAAAGCCGGCCTTCTGTCTCTGTCCTTACACTACGAGTTTCGCTTGTTATTAAGCCTTTCATCCAAGCCCGGTTTCGAATACTTTTTTACCACTATAATTAAAGTAAGTATTCAATTTATGGGAACTTTTACGGTTCAATTACGATTCGAACAACCGAACCGTCCTTGTGACGATTCACAAACCGTATAGAAGCATTATGTTTATAGGTTAGATCGTTCAGAACAGTAAAGACTAATAGTAGTCGTTCACGCAAGCCAAGAAATTAGTCGTTATGTTTCGTTGACCAGATTTATGGCTCACTTTAGTTATTTTACAAATAGCCTGATATCAATGCAATAAACTCTAAAAAATAATAAACTTTATATACGTTTAAAGTCTTTTCTCTCAGATGTGTCAGATGACAATCGTTTCACGGAAAATATCGAGGTCTAGCTAAATCCGTGGTTAAGACTGGTAAAAGCGGACCCCAGACTCCGAGCTCAAAGCTTCGGATGCGACTTAACGCTAGGAGGAAGATACGCCTAAATATTTTCTATGGGTGGCGAGAGATGTGTTAATACTCAAATTTTACCAATTATGTATCTCAGTGCTACTGCTGTCAATCAGCAGGTAGGTAGAAAACTCAGAAGTATCCTTCCAATCTAAGGGCGTACCTAGTTTTCCGGCAACAGACAGATCTGATGAAATACAACGTGGATTTAGTAGGTTCAAGCTCGACCACTTTCTCGGTCGTGTTGTTAGTAGTCAAAAGTCACATTAATCGCTAACAACGAAGTAGTATAAAAACCTTAATTACGTAAAGCTAACTTAAAATTAAACCGCAAATATATAAACCGCCTATTTGCCATTCTTGTCATTGAAACCGTAGCGAACAATAAACTACAAAAACTGTATCAATTTTTTAAGCCAAATTAAGTGATTGCATTCGCGGATGTGGAATATCTTAAGGCGTCTTCCACGGCCCGTGATTCTGTTAGTATTAGAGGTTCTTTCTGCGACCTTCAAATGCTGCTGTCACCAATTTCGCCAGGATTTTCATACACAAAATTCGATGATCCTTCAGATGAACCTGGTTGTTTTCTGGTAATTTTATCATATTAGATACCGTTGAGTTTTTGTTTTTCTATTGATTTTTGTTATCACCACCACGATTTTAGCCTGGCAGTATAGCCATTTCCTCCAATCTGATCAAACTTGAGTTAGTGTTAATTGTTATCGACTCTAATACTATGTCCACCCTGATAGCGACCCATTGTAGAACAGAATAATAAAGTATGGGACTGACATTGTAGGACTGTCATTATAAACGTAACTACATGTACATGTAATTATATACGACTTGTCACTTATCTAGAAGGGCCGTAGTGCTATGTCGGATCCAAGCTTTTGAAATATTTTCTCATTTCTCAAAATACTGCTCAAATGAATGAAAAATTATTGCTTTTGTCCGACTTGTAGAAGTTCATTTCCTATTAACTTTCGCTATTTTCATTTCATTCCGGCGAATTCTTGGTATTTCTTGAACTTCTGTATTCTTAGCGTACAAGCAATTTCAGAGTTAATAATTATCAAAATTGAGTTTACTTTTTCTAATGGAATAGAATAATTTTGTACCCGAATAATTTATTAGTGTAAAAGTGAATCATTGACACGAAATAAATAAGAAGAAATAAGGCTATGAGCTCACTAGATACCCATGATATATGTATTACGTTCTTTACTTTTATCTCGGAATAGGTTCCTTTGCTTCTTGGGGACATAACCTAGTAATGTAATATCTGATATTCCTTTTAAAAGTGTTTTATTTTTCCCTTAAAAACAACTGAGTAAATAAATAATTATTGCACACCGATAACGATACTTATATCGGGATTAATAGATACTTAAGAATGAATTGAATAAAATCCACACGTAATAACATAACGATAACTAGATACTCAATATCTGTTATCGCTCTTTTCATTGGCGATAAAAGATATTTGACTTATTTGAGAACTATCTAGACCGTATTTGAAATCGCAGACGAATCGGTTTTCTATTGTGGGTTGTAGTCTAGGTAAGTATTTTTAAGCGTTTGACCACTATCTGACCTGTTGATAAGTGATGATGTGGTCAATGATGCTACTGCATGTGCATGTAGTAATTTTATATAGCAACTATGCAATTATTAAATTTTAAGTGATAAGACCAACTGTAAATGTAGAATATCTGTGGCGAGGTGTGAACTCTAACTGGTCTGGTAGTCCAGTTAGAGCACTCAGCCGAATAGCACCTGCGCGAATAGCACCCGTGTGAATAGCTCTGCGGGTATAATACCCGGGCGAATAGCACCTGCGCGAACAGCACCCGCGTGAATAGCATCTGCGCGAATAGCACCCGCGCGAATAGCACCTGCGCAAATAGCACCTAACCTAGTCCACGAAGGGTCCATTAAGTATATTAATTCTACACGATGCCTTAATTTATGTAAATATTATTCAAATAATCAAGCGTGTAATCTCTCTCTGTATATTTTAAAAGATTTGTTTACTGAAGTTGTATATATTTTTGAGACGACCAAAGTCTTTTCTGCAGTGAGTAACATTAGTTTTTTGTTAGTAATTGTTCATGAAGGATGTTTTTTCTAAGAAATATAATAAGGAAAATACGTCGATTAAATGAAGACATTACCCATAATGATTAAAGCGAGGCGGTTGAATCGTGATTACGGCATTTATGAACCACCGCGGAACAAGTTCTGGTTATTACTTACAATTATTCCGCTATGAGACAATTATAATATATAATAAGCTGAACAAAGTTCATGGTAGCAGTGATGGTGCAGTAAGAGAGTGACTGAAGATATGACAGGATTATATGAAAGAGAATGATATGTTGCACCAATGCTATACCTACAATTAAGGGAAAAAGCCATGAAGATAATGATGGATGATGCTAAATAAAGTTCAGCTTTCTCACCGAGTAAAGTTACTGTGGCAGTTAAAATTATAATGTCTTTTCAAATCATTTTATCATTTTCATATGGTCGTGCAAACCTGGGAACGAGAGATAAATATGAATGGAGTCAGTTACTCATCTTCTCAGACTGTAAAAGTTCTCTGAGATACAATCAGAGGGGATGGATGATGGATTCTATGGGGTATTCTCCCTACAGTACTATCAACTACCCTTGGTTACAAAATAGGATGAGTTCACCTGGTGCTAATGCGACAATATTCAGATTTACTTCAGTGCATGAGTGTGAATATTTTTTTTTTTGTAAAAATGTTGCTAGCACCGATTAAGGAGATTACATCAGCATCCTGTATGACTGTCGACTATTAACATTACATTAATTGTAGCCTTATATCTCCAGTTTCACGAGTAGATATTATACAGAAGTAAATGTTATGTGCTGCAGCTATGCTTTTGATTTTAAGCAATAAAGGGGCTACACCTCCCTTTATTGTAAGTTGACTAATAGCATTTAGATATACCCACATTTCGGACACTATTTTATCGTATCCACATAATAACCTAAAACTGCTTTTCCATCAGACATGTGCTATGTAGCTTCGATATCGCCTAATGTTACCATTGGGTCGTGGAGGTCAGATGGCAATCGCTTCACGGAAAATATCGAGGTCTAGCCATATCCGTAGTTTAGACTGGTAAAGCGGACCCCAGACTCCGATGCTGAAAAAGCTTCGGATGCGACTGGGAATTAACGCTAGGATGAAGATGAAGTAGAATGTGCTATGCAGCGATGAGGATGTAAAAGCTAAGCTATGAAACTATTAGATCGTTGATCTAAGATGCGCAGTTCGAGCTATGGGATGTATCAACCACATGAATAAATTCACCGCACAAAATGTAAACGTCCTACAAACGTTCCAAATTCGAATCTACCTACTGACATCCACAGAACGCATCCACAGCACACATCCATGGCACGTTTCTGTTTATATAAAAAAAACATAGCGTAGTGCAGCAATGTAACATAGCACATCTCTTGTGGTCACCTAAGCCATCTTCTAGGTATCTTTTCTAGGCCCGGCTCTGAAGTGTCGCAGAAAAATTCCTAATAAAAAATCCCAGTTATTATGTATTTTGTCGATGCGGGCATCGAATGAAGTGATTCAACTTTGATTGCTTTAATTGGGACTGCTAAATTCAGTAATTAACTAGGCCAATGATCTGTACCCGAAATACTAAAAGCATAAATAGTTCTTTAATGTTGTAGTGTAGACACTAATGTCAATGAACTTAAAGAAAAAATAAAACTATCCGAGCTGTATTTATCTAAAAGATAATAGAAAGAAACTGTTAATGATGAAAGACTCAATAAATCTAACTTGTATGAGGGATGTTGGATGACTTTTATGGAACTTCTAACACATATTCATCATACCTACTGGGCCTTTAAATTCACACCAGAAATTATAAATAAATTAACATCATTCTCTGTGCCCTTTTCCCATAAATATGGGAACTCTATTAAATTAACTCAAAATACTATAAAGTTGTCTTTAACATTAACATAAAATAATGATTTGCATCAGGTGAAATAGGGTAGTAAAGAATAAAAATAGGCAACAAAACACATTTGTTTACTCCATAATATTGCACTTTTGTTCACCATAATGGTGATGAGACCGGTTATTCCAAGGCTAATATATTCGAAGTTTATCAAAAGGATTATGGAGTTGTCTTAGCAATAGACTCGTTCTTGAATAAAATTAGTAGTTTAATTTTTTGCTCGCAATTTTGCAATGCAATTGACTATTTTCTCAAGAGTGACTTGTATATAAGCCGTGGTGGGTAATTACTACAGTTGGATCCATAAAAATTTATTAAGGTGCTAATGAAAGAATTTAACGGTGGGAATGGTCGTCTACTTAATGCAGAAAATTCATGCTTTGCTTGCAGTAGCATTGGACCGGTTAATAATACCCTTAGAGGTAACTGCAGGCATAGTGAAGTAGCGAAGTGAGGTAAAAAGGTAAATTTGCGGGAACATTTGCCAAGTAGTCGGGAGTGTCGGGGCATTGATCAGACATTTAACTTTTTTATTCCTATTTTGGAGAGGACCACACCATCAGCAAATGAAAAGATGGGACTGAATACTTGATAACGGTAGTAAGGGTGCTATAGAGTACATCGGGAGGTCTATATCCAGATGTGGACAAGAATAGACAAATTGATTGATTGATACATTTTCTAACTACTGCTGTTAAGGACCAGTCAATAAAATTGTGGAATTCATATTATGTAATTTACATTCAATCCCATGACTCAATCCATGAATTTGTTTACCAAATATCTCCTATATTTTAAATAAATAATCCATTCACCCTAGGTTGGAAACGTCATGAGTTCGATTCCATGTTAAAACGGGAACACAGGTTGAATAATTCATTATCATTACACGAGCTTTCAAGGTTCAAGGTCTTAGTATTATCTCCCGGTGAAAGGTTTGGGATCATTTTTGGACAGGGGTACTAAATTCTTTTAGAAATTCTTCAAAGTCAGTAGTTGGCCGTAATTATTTATTATAATGTGTATGTGCGTACTAGTTTGTGTTTAGTTAAACATTTAACTTTAGGTTAAATTGCTCGTATATATATATCAGAGTTAGAGCTTAGCCAGAAAACATTGTATAAGATGCTCGTCCTTCTAGCAAAAGTGGAAATGGAGGCTCCCGAGATGGAAGCAATAGCAGTTCAAGAACTGTTCCATGAATGGCCTATATCCTATCGCCAGTAGGCGATAGGATATAGGCCATTCATGGAACAGTTCAGTTACAGTTAACACGGATTTTTTTCAGTTGAGGGTATTAAAAAGTGTGGAGGAGTTGCTTTTAAACAAAGAGAATCAGAGAGTCGCAGATTTCATTCGTTAGATTTAGAACAATTAGTAGTTTCATAAATTAACAAAAGAATTTTAGAAGTCTCAACAAAAAAAAAATACTTATAGTTCCGCGTCTACTAGGTGCATTCAAAGATGTGACCTTTGATCAAAATGTTAACATAAATTAACAGCCTTGTTAATCTGATTATGAAACAAAATACACACTACAGAGATTGTTATTACATAAATAATTTATGTTCAAATTATACAAAGACGGCGAACATAACAAATTATTGTTAAATGTGAATAATGCTTTTTCACTGTCCATGCTCTGTTGAGATTTATCAACAGAGCATGGACAGTGAAAAAGCAAGAACCGAAGAAATAGTGATTCTATTGTTGCTTCTTCACTGTCTCTAAAATAGTTGTAACGTTGTTCTAAAGTGCCCATTTAGTTAAAATTCAAATAAGTTAAATGATCCGTTTCTTACTAGCAGCCGTGGGGTATTCTGAGTGACATCAATTTCAAACGCAATCGTAACATGAGAAGACAGTGGATTGCAATTGGTTAGCATAGAAGAGAGAACTGCCTTAAGACTAGACCAAATTAAATGTGTCGGCTTTTACGAACCCTCGTAGTTACGAAACATTTTGTCAATCGGAATAAGGTGCCTGAAGAGCTATCAAGTACTTGAAACGCTGTTAGAAATAAGATAAAGTAAATGTAATGAATCCGTACCAACATTTAAAATTGAGTTTATTTCTTTTTGTAGCTGTATTCACAATATACTTAGTATAAGTTCTTGTGAACCTCTATTTTTAACATTATCTTCTTAAATAACTAGTTATGCCAATGTTATTAAGTTAAATTTAAATATATTAAATTTGTCATAAATCTAAAGTTAAGGAATCTAAAATAAAATGACTTAATAAATAACAATAATACGAGTAGTATTATTTATATGCATAATTCTAGACATAATATCAAAGAGCAAAAGCAGAGCAATCACCTCGTCAGTGACAATTTCCTGAGATTGAATTCAATAAAACCTTTCAAATATTATTTATCTGCTATAAATACGTTACATCAAATCCGAAGTCATAAAGAAATAAATGCATTTATCAGTAAAAGCCTTTCCAAGTATCAGGTTGGCAATAGATGATATTTATGCTATAAAACCTTACGTGTTTTTCCCAATTTCAATACAACATTATGAGCTAAATTTGAATACGTCAGCCGTCAGGTGTGCCATATATGAGGTCGGATGGCGATTACAGCGTGATGGCTAATGTTGGATCCTTCATATCGTCTTTTACGAGCAAGGGCTTTGTTTTGGTCGTCTGATTTAGTCAATTTAGCTTTTAGGATTCTGTTTTTATTAGGTTTATTGTTTGTTTGGCACTGATGTAATTGGAAGAGGTTAGGTGTCGTAGTTTAGAGGGTTTCAGTTAGTGATTGTCGTTTTCACGTGTTTAGGTATCTGATTTATTATTAACTTTTTATCATTTATTAACCGACTTCAAAAAAGGAGGAGGTTCTCAATTCGGATGTTTATATTTTTTTTTTTTTTTTTTATGTTTGTTCGCTCATAGCTCCGCCATGCGTAGACGGATTTGCAAAATTCTTTTTTTGTTCGAAAGTAGATTGTTCCGAAATGGTCCCATTTAAATTTCGTAAAGATCTGATGATGGGTTTCCGAGATTAGACCAAGGAACTCTTCAAAAAATACCAGGAAATCAGCCGCGATTGCTGCAATCGCATATTATTGCAATGTCTCTGCCATTACACATCATAACATCACGCCTGAATCCTTTGAAAGGGTATGCAGAAGTGTTCAGAATATTCAGCTATATTTCCGGTGTATATGCGTTGATTTTTAATTTGGTTTTGGTTTACTTTTGAGGTAGTCCTGTATTATTTTATGTATGTTCACCGATTACTCAAAGACGCCTGGACCGATTTGCAAAATTATTTTTTTGTTTGATAGGTTATACTTCCCAGGTAAATTTTATCAAAATCGGTCAAGCAATTTATGAAATATCAACAAAAATCGGTTGAAGTCGGTTTTTTAAATTTTTAATTTGATGATTATCACAATGCTTTTGTCTCTTCTTTAAATCAATATCACTTTTCTTTTTTCTATCTATGTTTTAGTTCCGTATCACTTTTAATTTTCTGTTTATATTATTACTTATTACTATTATCTAATTGCAAAATCATCATCATCGTCAAAGACAAAGTTGTGAATAATGCAAGTACCTACCTAGAGTGATCAAATTAATATACGTTATATTATCGGATTACCCAAATATTTCTAGACCATGCAAATAACGCGACTTAAAAAAATGGATAAGTAGATCAGGTTATGATGATAGTAATGAAATTATACCTTAAGAATAAGTCTACATTAACATCAGTACAAGCACAGAATGGAATCAGATAATAGTAGTAAATAAATAATAATAAACAATCAAATGGCTTCATTGAAAAGAAATATATTAATGATATAATTACGAGAGATACCGAGTACCCGTCATCATAGCATTCTGCGCTCCAATATTTCCTAGCATTGATCGGACCTCATGAATCCAGATCAATTAGCCAACAGAAAGAGGGTAAAATACAAGTCTAGAAGGCAACCGCGATTAACGCAGGGATAAAGATGAGAATGAACAGTGATAAGAATCTAGCTGAAGTGGCAGTGGGCTGGCCACATCTGCCGAAGGACCGATAGATGGCCGTTGGAGCAAACGAGTCCTAGAGTGGAGACCGCGCGTAGGAAAACGGAAGGTGGGACATTCCCTAGCCAGGTGGACCGACGACCTGCGAAAGGTGGCTGGGACGGACTGGATGCGGAAGGCGGAGGATCGGCAAACGTGGCGCATATTAGGAGAGGCCTTTGTCCAGCAGTGGACTGCAGTAGGCTAATTGATTGATTGATTGAAGAATCAAGTACCAAAATTCCAATCGTTTTTCCCTTTACCTGTTCAGTGCCAATAATATTGAGTTCAGTTACTATTCTAACTGTGGTAACGCGTAGTTGGCGTAGTACCAATTTTTTTCAACCAGTTTCTGTCACCTAATGACCGTAACACAAAAGTAATAACTTTAGTCCATTTACTAGAATATTTAATGGTACCGACTCATGTCAATTATTCTTGGTTTGTGTGACAGTTGGTTCAACGCCTTTTTTTTTCTCTAAGTATCGGAGCTTTATATTTTTTGTGTGGAAACCCCTACTTATGCCAGTTTGTGAAGTGCTAGCGCTAATAATGAGCTAGCTACATCAGTAGTGAAATAACTAAAACCGGTGTAAACTGGTATATAGATGGTGTTCCTTCACGGGATCTATTGCCAGGAACCTGGGTTTAACCTTGGAAGAAAATTCTCAGTCACTTAGGTAGAACTTCCCGTCTTGCTGAAGGCTTTCCACCATGATGAACAGGATTTATCACAAGAAGAAACTTCCCAGGAGAGCTCCTCCGGACGATATGATGTGTCGTCACGGGATCTATGGCCAGGACATGGGTGTAACCCAGGAAGAAAATCCTTCGTGACTTCGGTAGACCTTGCCCATTCTAGTTGTATACTGTTCCACAGTGATGTGCAGAATTCACTATAAATGAAGGTGCTGTTCAGGAACCTGGCAGCGGGCACTGTGATGTAAGTATAGGAGGATTTGCTTCTATTGCAGGAATGATGAATATCGCTCTTTTATGTAAGACCGAATGTTGTCAAGGAAACTTGGGGGCACTTTGTAAATATACGAGCCTGTATATATTATATCTTTTTTTGTCCCAAGTAAATAGACAATGAGTCCGTCACAAGAGTACCTTTTCAAAACTTTAAGAAACCACTATGAGTTCTGAAAGTTTCCTAACGGCAAAAATATTCTGTGCAACTAATTTAAATAGTAAATCCTCAGCTAATAATAGGACACCTAACAAAATTACGACAACAAATGAATGAATTACAGCACACAAATTGACAAGTACAAATGACAAAACATTAAACGGATATCATCTCGTGTCTGCAACGAAATAGAATCCAGTTTTGAACAAAGCCTGTTCTTCACAGCTGTATAACAGAATTTATGTACAGTCTCACATTTTACAAGCAAGACTAGTTGATTATAACACATGACCACTGACCGTAGATAATGGATTCAGCATGCATAGCTTATAGCGTACTATGTTCAACAGATGTTTGGTCTAAACATGATCGCACGGAAAGTAATCGCTTTGTTTATGCCTAGTTTACGCGGATTAACCATCAAATTATTACCATTTTATCTATCAATGTTTACGTTATTAAAAACGGTACGCGAGGTGAATAACATAAGAAAATGCATTGGTTGTGATAGTAAAGTGACGTCACTGGATCATAGACAGCTTTACGTACATACACGTATAAATCTTCGAAGAACTAGGCAGAGGTTTATTTACATCCACATTTCGCCAACTGAAATGATTTTCAGTCCCACGTAATACGGAGCGATAATATTACCGTCAAGCGGGCACTTTGTCATGAGTTGTAGGTATGTTTATTGTTAGATGGAGAACCTACTTCTTAAGTCCTCTATTACGATACCCACTTTAATTATGATTAATATGTTAATCTTGTTCACTTCTCATTGATCTGAACTAAGGCAATGATTTTTACTTACACACATAAAGTTCGAAGCGTTGCAGTTTTCTTTTATAAAAATCAAAGTTTAATTCTAAGCACGCGGGCACAAAATTGGGAACCTCTTTTTTACCACCACAAAGATTATGAAACTACACGTGTTTCCTTCTTTCTACGAACCTAGGAACTTTATGCGGTATCTAACGAGACCCTCGAACTGAAGGTCACCATTGTAGCTTCACTCCTGAGAACTCATTTTTAGTCTATCATCGGGCGAGGTGAAGTCTTATTGACATGTCATACATAAAAAAAATCCAAAATAATTATTATTTTTGAAGACTTATTAATAACTAGTGATGTAGTTATAAGTAAAACATGTGGTAATTAATAGCTTTAGGCAGATATGTGTTAAAAATTACAAGTACATTATACTTGTAATTACATACTATGTGTGTTTGCTAACTTGTACAAACTCACTATTTTGCGATTATCGTTGAATGGTTAGAACTAAATGATAACTTGCCTTGACATGTGTGACATTGAAAAATATGAATAGACCCAAAATATGACTGGAAAAGATTACTCTTCGCGATGAAGACGCCCATTGGCACTTAACTTGATGCGTTCTTACTATATAAGTACGTAAGTACTTATGTCAGTAGCTGTTGATAGTAAAATATAGGAGTGATCTATTTAGTTGTTAACTGCCATTTATTATTATATTATGGCATTGGTAAGTATCTGTGTGGCGTGACGGTACAGCAATCTACCACTATGTCTTAAGTCACGGGTTCGATTCCCCTTCAATGCCAAGAAATGTACCTAAATGTGAAGAACGGAAATTCGTTCATCATCTGAACATCTGAAATTATTTTGATATCATTATTTTATTTCATTTAGTGTCTTTTAATATAGCGGCAACGAAGTACACCCTCTGTAAAGATTTCAACTACCTTGCTACCACGGTTCATAGCCTGTAGCCTGGTGATAGACAGACAGACGGGCAATTGAGTCTTATTAATAGGGTTAATTTTTATATTTTGGGTTGACATGAAACCATAAAAGAACTTTAATATATTCCACAACATCCCACACAACGCTATCTAGACTAGGGTTGCCATAAGTGTGGGGACCCAGACCGGGACATTTGAAGAAAAATTAGTAAAGGTAAAATAGGAACGTAAAATAGGAACTTTAATTACGACAACTTTTAACACTGCCATTAAACAAGCGGGCAGCGACCCGGGCTTCCTATGTTTTCTGAAAGGCGAAAAATTACAGAATTAACTTCTGATAATTGTACAAAATATTTTGACGAAATCAACATTAAGTTAAACATCATCTTCATGTAGACACTTTCTCCCGATTGCATCCCTGACCCCGGAGCTCAGGGTCCGCCTTCCGGCTCTTCCTCCTCCACTTGACACGATCTTGGGCGTCCATGGTAGTGAGACCATTTGCACGCATATCACTCTCCACGACGTCAAGCCAGGACTTCTTGGGCCTATCCCTTCTACCTGGACCCGGCGGGGGCGCCATTGTCAGGCATTTGCTACCCACGTATCCTGGCGGTTGCCGCAAGACGTGGCCGCACCAGCGAAGACGGCTCTCTTGCATTTTATCTGCGATGTCATGGACATGAAGGCTGCCGCGGCTGCAAGAGTTCCTCACGCAGCATTTTTATCTCCGTGACATGCAGCTCTTACGTGCTTACGCTCTTGCTCTCACAACCATGTAAGAGGACAGGCTTAATGATCGTCTTATAGACCTGCCCCTTCAACCTGACTGGCATTTTGGGATCACCCGTGACGCCAGTCATTTCTCACCACCTGGCCCACGCGGAAGCAATGCGTGCCCTGATGTCGTAGTTGATTTCACTGGTCACATGAAGTACAGATCCCAGGTACTTAAACCGAATCATTGCCTATGCGGACCGGTGTGAAATCTGTCGAGTTTAACGCTAAACTTTCTGTCATCGCTACATTTAGCTTCATACCACCGTTCTCAAGCGCTTCCTTCCACACTTTCACGTGTTGCACCAATCTGCTCCTGTCCGCGTCCTTCAGCGCAATATCATCAGCATACATGAGCAACCACGGAGGCTGCTTATGTGGTTTTCTGATACTGTCCAACAAGACGTCTAACCCCGCGTTTACATACTGCCGCTCGCATTGCTCATCGTGTTGCCAGAAATATTCGCGCGATTAATGCCCTAGCATTCACACACTCCCATCATCGCGTTGGTCCGCATTACAGTATTCGCCCTGCAACGGAGACGGACGTAAACGTATGGAGGACAACGCTGTAGCAGTGTACGCAATAAGCTTTTACAGCATAGCGAAGTATGTAAACGTAGCATAATACCGAGCTGAACATCCGACGGCAGCTGAACTAAGGACGGATCCTTGGTGTACTCCGATGGCGATGGGGAAGGCTTTTGAGTCACCAAAAGCACTCCGAACCACGGAACCAGAATCATGATACATATCTTGGATAGTGTCAATGTAGGTCTCTGGAACTCCCTTAGCCCACAGTACCCACCAGATCACCGCGCGAGGAACACAGTCGAAGGCCTTCTGCATGTCTAAGAATAGGCAGTGCAGGGGCGTGTTCTTCGCCCTGTATTTCCCCACCACAATTCTCAGGGAGAACACCGGATCAATGATCCCGTGCCCGGGATGAAACCCATACTGACACTCCGAGAGTGTACTCTCCTGTCGGATCCGGGAGTCGATTATCTGCTCATAGAGCTTCATGGTGTGGGACATTATCTTTATTCCGCGGTTACTACCACACTCCTGCACCGATCCCTTGCCTTTGAATACTGGCGTAATGAAGCTCAGTCTCCACTGGCTCAGGATCTCACGGTGAGAAGTACGCGGTTATACAGATTTGTTAGAATGCTCACACCACGAGCACCCAATGCACCCATTGCCTTCCAAGCCTCGATGGGGATTTCATCAAGGCCGAGTCTGTACTTGTGCAGGCGTTATCGGTGGCAATAGTCCTTGTTTCGGAAAGAGGTCTGGTGGATGCACCTCTTGCTGCTTATTCAGCATGTCGTTGGAAGTATGAGCGCCATCTGTCCTTCATCGCGTTTTTCTCGTAAAATCATTGGCCCCGGGGTCTTTATTACTCATGAACATATTCATGTATGGAAAAATATCAGCGCTTTCGTCGTTCTATCTACGTATTAATAGCCTAGCTACTTAGTCGGGTTTTTGTAGGTATATTACTGTTTACCAACCAAGTCCAGCTCTCTAATATAATATTAAAAATGTTTAACCGGGACAATTTGCTTATTGGCCGGGACGCCGGGACACCAGGCCTCAAACGGGGACATGTCCCGGCGTACGGGGACGTATGGCTTAACATAGCTTACCTAGCTTGTATTATGGAATCTAGATTGCGGATAAACATACTAAGATACTTTTTTTTTTGTAAATATGTACATACATATTATACATAGAAACACCCAGACCAATGCAAATACCCATATTTAATGAACACAAATATTTGCACTGAGCGGGGATCGAACCCGCGCCTCCTGCGTAGCGGCCGCGTTCATTACCGCTACGCCACGGAGGCTGTCTTTAAAAACTTTAAAAACCAAACTCTAAATATTTCGTTCTGCTTTCAATAATGTTGCTTCTTGTATAATATAAATTTAGAACTAGAATAAAGAACAAGATATATGAATTTGTTTGTCACAATACGAAACACAACAAGTACTGTGAGAATCTAGATCTAATCTTCAAAACTTTAGCCAGAATATTTCTAGCACTAAGAGCGTGCCAAGAAAACAATTCAATCCTAGTATTTACCTAAATTATGTCAACACTAGATTGTATGCCAGATTTTTACCTACCCCCTAATCTTTTAATTGTACAATGGTTCCAAAACTTACCTCTAATTACAACAATTCAGCTAATTAAAAACTCTTTGAGTGTGATCGTCTGCTTGCCAAATTGATAAGCTTTATTTAATGGCTAACAATAGCAGATTTTTAAATTTATTCCTACTTGTAAGTACATACATATGTTCACGCCTCTTTCGCTCCGGGGTAGGCAGATACAACAGCCCGCCATTTGACTCTATCCTTACAAACCTCACGGGCTCCTCTACTGTTATTAATTCTTTCATGCAAGCCCGCCGGCTGCGAGTACTTCTGACCTGCCCTTTTTTCAAAATTTTATCAATTTAGCCAAGCACTACGACCCAATTGCAGTGACAGTCGACCCTGGCTGTGGCTGATCTGCCCATTCATCAGTGCCTTATATATCTAATGTGTCATTCGCTCCGTACTCATTCGTTCTACGTGCCTAAACCACCTTAGCATACCCTTTTCAATCCTCGTTATAACATTCTCTTACAGGCCACATTCAATCAATCAATCAATCAATTAGGCTATTGCAGTCCACTGCTGGATATAGGCCTCTCCCAATATGCACCACGTTTGCCGATCCACCGCCTTCCGCATCCAGTGTCCCAGCCATCTTTCGCAGGTCGTCAGTCCACCTGGCTAGGGGATGTCCCACCTTCCGTTTTCCTTCTCGCGGTCTCCACTCTAGGCAACATTAAGTACTTACTAGTAAATAAAATGAAATACATGAAAGTATAAAGGAAGTTGAAACTGCAAAATTCGTAATTTATAAGCGTTTCATGTATTTATAAAGGTTCTATCCAAACTAGCTGACCCATCCCATTTCAATTCTATGACCCAATTGCAGCGTCACGTAGTAAACCAATAAAATATGGGTACAGCCATAAATTTCGTACAAGTGCAGGCTATAAGTGGACAAAGTTTACTTGCGGGTACGTCCGTGTGGAATATCAATACGTACCTTCTACACGTATGGTGTAGATGTTATGATCGCTCTACACGTTGGCGAACACCTTGTTGGCCAGCACCAGTTGGCTGGTGGAGATTTGTGCCATTCTTGACGTGTGGCGGGGCTTCGGGCGGGTGTTTGGTCAACGTATAAAGCGCACAATATATAAGCACAACCAATGTTATTGGTAATAACAAAAGTATTGCCGAGAACCTATAGGTATTTCCAAGTTGCACAACTGACAGTAAATGTAGAAGCAATAATAATAGGTTGAAGTATAACGTCAAAATCTGTTATTTATCACCAACAAATAACATTTATTAGACTCGCAAGTGACTAACTACCCCATTATTTACGTTTACTATGACAGAATGTCAATTAACTAGTCCATGTTTAATATTCTTCAAACGCTTGCGTTCGAAAATCAATAAAAGATTCGCTACTTTTGAATTCCGATCGTAATCCAAACTGGGCCAATGTCAGCTGTCACCGATTACGTAGCGTTACGCAAACCTGCGCGTACGCCGTACACACGCGATGAGAAAGGAGGGGGTAGGCTCGCGACTCGCGACCTCGTGCAACACTTTCGCTGGATTATCTTATATAGTTACTGGAAGTGACATCGCAGCACGTACTTGATCTTAAGAGAGGCAGAGATATTATGAAGATTATTTTTATCCGTCGTGTATCTTTAGCAAATATCTTAAGGAAATTTCATGTGCATATTTTTTATGTGCAACTTCTACATAATGTAATTATCTTACTATTCAAATTTTAATTTAGGTTTAATTTCAAAATTACCTTAACATTTGATTTGAAATACTTAAGATACTAATTTCTTCTTTCAATTCAATCAAACTCAATTCTAACTAAACATTTTGTTTGGACTATGCCATATTTGTATTTTCTACTTCAATAAACCATCTGTTGTTCCATCAACCATCAAACAATGTTTCTATGTAAAAATCTTAAAAAAAAAAACTTAAAAATATGTTTTTTGGTTAGTTCGAAATAAATATAAACATCGACGACGATGAAATAAACGTCAACCGAATCAATAAAAGCACATACATACCATAAATTACAGTGTAATGTACGTACAACACGACCCGTCCCTGTCACTTCTAGCGTGCCGATAGCAATCGATGGCTACATAACTCGTCTGGCGAGTGGTCCGACATTCAAAGGGCCTTATTCTCAATTAGCAGAATAGTACTGATCTACATATTTCAATACAGAATGGCCATTCACACGGGTCCAGTGTCAACCATGAGAAAATCCAGTTATTACAGTTGATGTTAATACCGTCGTCCAGTTACCTGAGTGATGAAATTAATGTTCCCATCACGAAATTTTGTTGTGACAGCGTGAATTGCGTGAATGAGCGTCATGTGGTTATAGCGGCTTAGGCCCCGCTCGCCCCGTGGATCTTGCCCCCGACTGCTTTAATGTTGTAACTCGCCCCTTTGAACATTACTTTTTATACTTTACCACCAAAATCATCACACCTCCAAACACACTTACCTCCCCCAAAACGCACCAAAGATATTCCAATTCCTCCTTTTTTTAATTCCTACTTTTTTTAAGACATTTCGAAGCTTCTATTTAAAGGCGACAAGCTACAAGTTACAGACGGTGGTATGACTTATGTGACAAGTTTTAATTTGGCCACTTTCAATTCACAACATAGTAGTGCTCGTATAATGTCCACTCTACACGTTGGCTAATACAATGGCCAACGTGTTGACTTATACCTGTTAGTGAACTTGTAAAGCAGGGGGTTTGTGCCATTCTTTATGGGTGGCCAACTTGTTGTTCGCCAACGTGTAGAGCAGACATAAAACAAAATAAACCCTAGCTAAATGTACAAGCCATATTTGGAACGTAATTTAAGATAAATAGTATCAAGCATGACACGTATTAGATAATTAATATTTACCAAGAATCTAGTTCAGTCTATGAGTTAATACGAAGTGACAGGTGGTCAAACATATCGTCTGACCCCGCGGCCAAAGCAACACTGACCTCCAAAATGGACAGACAGTTACATAATACGAACATCAACTGCGTTTACCTTTTTTATTAATTTATCTATACTAATATTATAAAATTAAAGTTTGTTTGTTTGGTTGAACGCGCTAATCTCAGAAACTACTGGTTCGAATTCAAAAAATATTTTTGTATCGAATAGCCCGTTTATCGAGGAAGGTTTAGACTATTTACCATCACGCTACTGGCTAAGACAGCGGAGCAGTAATCATAAATGTCAAGAAATCCGGCAGATTTCCATTTTGAAAATTAATAAATTACGGGCATTAAGCCCTATGCTTGAAGGTATGTATTAATGCTTCGAAATAAGCCACAGGTGAAGTCGAGGCGAGTCGGCTTGTATCACATATAGATATCACATGTTGGGCTCTAACTACCCGTAACGACTGGGACGGACGGTGAACGTGCTCTCCAAAACACGACTAGACCAATGCGAATACCGAAGCGTCGGTAACTTAGTGGTTAAGGAGTCGGTCGTACGATCGAGAGGTCCCGGTTTCAAATCCTGGCCACTACACTACCGACGTGAACCCACTCCTAACACAGCTACATTTGCTTAGCTGGATAATAGTAATGTCGATCACAAGTATTCTTAAAAAAAAATAACCATACTCATACATACAAACATTTGCACTGATCTGGGATGAAAAGTAACCAAACCCTTTAAATTAAAAACGGGTTAAAAATTACCTATCTGCGGTCTTTTTTCCGCAATTTCGGATAGTATCTTGCAACCACAGTGGCAACGAAACCGCTTTATACCACATAGACGTGAGTTTTGAAATAAAATGAAACTCCGTAGCAGCGGATTGCGTACAAAATGTTTGTAACTACCCTCATTCCGCACGTTGCGATTTACATTTCTCTTAGTATTTATTTTCAAACAACATTTTCAAAGTCACTTTACTCAGTTAGTAACTAGTTAACTAAGTAACAACTTTGAAAATATAAGTTATCATGTCCTTTGATCTTATTTCGGAGAAGGTACGACAATTTAAAGGCTATCGCAAGGTTTTCTTGAATTAAACGATTGCTGTATAAATTAAATAATTATAATGTTAAATCTATATTTAATCTACGGAGAACGCTTTTTGTAGCTCTGTGGTAAGACATTTTTTTGCGCGCGAAATCCCATAGGAATTCACATCACCGGAGTCAACTATGAGGTATAACGGACCTTATACAACTAAAATGCCCATGGTTAGTTATATTCGCCTATAAATTGTGGTCGGAGAATCTGGTGTGCCCTAGAAATGTATATCTTTCGAGTCAAACGTCCATAGGCCACGGTGATCGCTTCCCATCAGGTGGGCCGTGTGCTTGTCTGCCAACTAAGTGGTATAAAAAAAAACCGGCCATAGGCACCAACACAGGTGTAGTTGGGTATCACAATTCGCCTTCTCTATAAAGAATTCCGCACAGAACCACGACGCGTCGCCACCCTGTGTAGAAACTCTGTGGTAGGCCTTCAGCGGTTTTAATAGCACTAGAAAAATTGCTCCTTCGACTCCCCGACTATCACATGACCTAAGTGCATGATTAAAATATCATAATGCTAATATACTTATACGACAGTGATATTATAATCTATATAAATTAATTTATGACTTGAACGGACACGATATCGTTTTATTAGTTTATGTTTAACGACATTGTATGGATAAGAAATTGATTATACATTTTCGAGGTTGTATGATATTCTAGGACGCACTACTCAGCGAAATGTAAATTAAAGCTAATAAAAATGGGACAGTCTTTGCCATTTAATTTGGCACTTCGGGAAGAAGAGCGATAGTTCGGCTAAGATCGGCTTTCTCCGTTTTTGTAGAGCGTTTTTTCTATCGCACAACTTGGTATCTTTGTAGAGTATTTATAACTTAAGTTACAGTTTTATTATTTTAGAGATATAAATAGTTTTAACCACTACATAAAAGGTATTTAATTAGTTGAAGTAGGTACTAAATGTGCGTATCGCCAGCACTTTTTTGCAGAGGTGTCGATTCGCACACTAATAAATTCACTTTGTGCGAATCAACCACTAAGCCGACCGGGCATGTAAATGTGCTATAGATAGGAATGTATACAGAAATGCAAAAAATCAAGGACTAAAACGGTTATTCAAACATCTATTCATATGATAAAAGCAAACTAAATCCTTCTTGAAAAGAGGTAGTCAGGCATTCATATTCTTATGAATACACTAGAACTAATATAATGTAGGTACGTCGAATTCAAATCGCTATTCGCATCAGGGAGGCTTACCCATTCGTTCGAGTGTGTAAATACAGCATGTTTTATAAAATTACTAGCTTTTGCCTGCGGCTCCGCCCGCGTGGATGTCGGTTATCGGGATCAAACATAGCCTATGTCCTTTCTCAAGGTCTAATCTACCCCAATATCGAATTTCATCAAAATCGGTTCAGTGGTTTAGGCGTGAAAGCGTAACAGACAGACAGACAGACAAACAGATAGATAGAGTTACTTTCGCATTTATAATATTAGTAGATATGGATATGGAAGTATGCAAGTATGGATATTAAAATCTATGTTTACTACATACATGCGGAGCGCACAGTGCGGTATGAAAGGAACTTCATTCCGCGCACGCTTAAGCTGTGGAATGATCGCACTGCTGTGGTTTTTCTAAGCGTTTACAAAATGAGGTTCTTCATCAAGGCATCAGAAAGTTCTTACAGGGTGGGCACAGTGCACACGTCCACAGGCCACGGTAATCACTTTCTATCAGATAGGCCGTGTGTTTGTCTGCCACATAAGTGGTATCTAAAAATACAGGGTGGAAGATTTTAAGATTTACTTAAGATTTACTGGATTTAAGATTTACTGGATCCTTTCATTTAATTTACCATGTTTGTTAGAGAGATTTGATCCTTATGGCTTATACTACTGATTGATGTCATAAAAATATAGTACCTAAGTATGTTATTTTTAGGATTTCAGTTGGTTCGATTATCGGGTGTAACAAGGGCATTTTTTTTAAAATCTATGAATGCAGTTTTGTTTCTTTTTAAGAATAAAGGAATGTTTATTTTGAGTGCAATTCACTATCTGCAGTATTTAAAGTACTTTCTCTCCAGGTAAGGTAAAAAGCTTCCAGCCTGTATATCTTTAAATGACTAGATTAACATCCAACGCGATAGGATATCGAATTGTAAGTGTGAGATTATGGCCCAACTGCAGTTTCATTATAACTATTAACCATTAACAGTTACTGCATATTGCATATCCAGGCTTTTTAACCCTACGTAGAATGAAAATGGATACTAAAATCGATGAATTATTATTTAAATGAAATTTAATTTAATCATAAGTCGTGATTTAAATGTCCGGTTCACAATGCATCAGACAGAACTGTGCTTTAATAGCCAGGCAATAAAATATTGTCACGGGTAGACCACCCGTGACAATATTTTATTCACATCGGACAAAAGTATAGGACGCTGTTCAACCAATTTATATTTGACAATATTACCTTTTTTAAAAGATCACATTATTTGGGTTAACGATAGGTCACTTGGTTAAACTGACCTATAAGGCAGTGTGTTTAACCAGGTCTGAATGAATTCATTGTAGCATTTATGGCTTTACTTGACATTTAAAAGTCATGACATGTGTTACCGTGACCTCTGGAGCATAACGTGATTCACTCGATTATTGCAAAAATATGTATCTGTCATTAATGTTTTTCTACGTTCATACTTTACTATAGTTCATACCATAGGTCTCAATACCACGGACGCCTGAGATCGTGAAAAGTGGAGGAGGAAGAGCCGGAAGGCGGACCCTGAGCTCCAAGGTCACCTTGGCCTTGGATGCAATCAGAAATATCATCTTCATGAAGATGATGATGATACTTTACCATAGTTTATTCTTCAAAAATGTTCACTGATGACCATTCCGAACATTAGGTGGCAAGCACACGGCCCACCTGATGAAAAGTGGTTACCGTGGCTTATGGACGTATGCAAAACCAGGGGCCTTACAGTTGTGCTGTCAAAACATGAAAAATGTTTCATTTACAACAGGTTCAACAGCAGCGATGTACGAACACATCAAATAAGGACAGAAGCCCCAGTAAAAGTTAAAACTTTCTTGGAATTCGTAATGAAATTAATTAGGAGTAAATTGGAGGAGTTGGAAATAATAAAATTAATTTCCCATCTTAACTAAGCGGAAAACAAAATCTTGTGTATGTCGCAGCAAACATCGCATGTCATTTACCTTACTTTTTGATGAAATGGCTGAATTAGCCTTCTAACCTAATCTATCCAAGTCGGATTGCGCAGGTTTCTCAATAAAGCTACCTACTACATATTATTACTTTATTACATACTAGCTGACCCGGCGAACTTCGTACCGCCATTTTCCGCACGTGTGGTACTATCTTTAAATTTATCAGTGTTTCTCTACAATATTATGCATGTATTATACAATAAACTTTCCTCTTGAATCGCTCTATCTATTAAAAGAAACCGCTTCAAAATCCGTTGCGTAGTTTTGAAGATTTAAGCATACATAGGGACGGACAGACAGTGACAGCGACTTCGTTTTATAATATGTAGTGATGTAAAAATATTCAAACACAATGTAAAATTGTTCATGAATCAAATATACTGAAAATACTGAAAAAAAACCTATCACTAACTTTGTTATAACTAACTAAATGTTAAGCAATGGCCAGTTTGTTAAATGTTGTAATAAACGTTACGGCTGAATATCATTCAGGCCGTTGAGTGAACGGCGCCGTTCAGTTAACAGCCTAGGAAGTTAATTGAACGACTGATTAAGCTAGGTGGCGGCGACATAAAAAAAAAAAAAAAAAAAAAAAAAAAAAAAAAAAAAAAAAAAAAATGACATATGTATACTTCAGGATGTTACACATTGTCTACGCGATCACAAAAATGATCACACGATTAAAATACCGTAATAGATTTAAGTTAAATTTTGTCCAAACTTATACTAGATACTAATTATCTGCTTGTTAAGCTAATGTTTATAATCTCCGTCCAAAAGAAGATTGGCGTATCTGCCAAATTTGCAATATAGAACTGTGTAGCTACACACATTCCTAATTACGATAAAAGATTCATCTGGTAATATTTGTTTTTAATTTACCTACGAGTTTCTATCCTTGGCTTACGTTTAGTCTATAGAATGGGAATGTGGGAAGTATTTATAGATTTGACTGTTTTTACTTTTCGAATTCTCTTCGATAGAACAAAGTTTGATCAGAGTTATTATTGTTGATCACACAACTCCCAAGTTTCAAATCACAGAAATATAGTTACCTACTGATATGGGGCTGATTAAAACGGTCATAATTATTACTTAGTACTTCGCTCCATAATTTTTTGACAGACCCGGGTCATATCGTCGCTATCCCTTTCCTGGATATGCCTACTTTTACGAGTACCTACGCATATATTTATAACGCCTGTAGCACACCTCCGCCGCAAAACCAGAACAACGGAACCGCTAGATGAATTCCACTGTGTTCAATTAAATGTAGCTTGAGCAGCGGAACTAGACTAGCGTAACAGAGAAAGATTAGCCTTAACTTTGCCTTTGACTTAATAAATATATAATAGGTCTATTTCTGATCGCTTGAAGTAGTTTTTCCGTAAACTCCACGTCCATTTTATTAAAAAAATGTAGTTTCGCTCTGTATTTTTTGTAGATTTTTTGCCGAAGCGCGGAGGTTTGACTGACGTAGGAGCAGATCGGCGAAACCGCGTGGAGAAAGAGATAGAAGATATTAAATCTATGCATTAGAACAGGCCGTTTCGCTAGTCTTCCGCTCCTCGTACATGTGACAAATCTTGGCGAAATTACTACGGTTCCGCTGTCAAGGTTTCGCGGCGGAGGTGTGCTACAGACGTAAGCACATGGGCGCGAACACTTTGTGATTTTTTTTGGCAAACGACGAATTGACATGATGGTAACCGTTAACCGATACAGGTAGCCTGTTTCTTCATAAAAGCACCCTTAAGCATAAACCCTCTACAATCAAACTTTTCGCCTTTCTTAGATCATTGTACCACGCCCTATCTGAAAACACCGGCAGATTTTTTATTTTTTTTATTTATCATTATATATTTGACAATAATTTACGAAGGTCAACGGGCTATTCGTTAGCCACAAAACGTATCCATTCCCGTTGATCGTAAAACGTCCAATCTCCACTTGTGATGCACTACAGAGATCGAGGCTACCAGTAATTGTTCGAGCAGTTTTATTGCTCGCATTTGGACTTCAAAGCTTGATAATGGAGGATATTATTTTATCTTTCAAACTGCTTTCTAAATCTGGAGCAATACCAGCTCAATCTATTTTGGATGTCAGTTAGAGGACTGCAGGCTTTAAAATTTATGAGGAAATAATAAGGGAATGAGTAATCAGGGAACGAATATTTTGAAAACTAGTGCTAGACGTGCGGAAGGAAAACTTAGCAGGAACCTAATTTATTCTTCTTCTTTTTTTCTGTCTCTGCACTGAAGGCATTGAAACTCTCTGTAAGCACAGAGGTCAGGGCATAGGGTCGGCAGCATGAGTGTGACTCCCCTGGTGTTGCACATGTCCATAGGTCACGATAATCACTTTCTATCAGGTGGACCGTGTCCTTATCTGCCGTCTAAGTGGCATAAAAAAAATCGGTTCTAAAACAGAATTTGAAACACATAATGCAATATTTTTTACATGCTCCCAGCAAGCATTAAGTCTGACCAAAAATTAAAAACAAAATAATATGCAAGCTATTGAAGTATAGGTTGAAAAAGAACCGCAATTAAGTTTCAACTTAAAAGTTTAATTAATTACGGTCTAATTTCGACCGCCTAATGAAACATCAGTAATTATGAGTTTGTTGCACCTGTTTCATTTAATTAAACACTCCAAGGCCGACCTGTATGGGATGTGATGTTTTCAAACCGTTTTTGTGCAGATTTTATACATGAGATTGTATAAATAAGTAACTTTTTATGGACGCCAACAATTGCAGTGCGAAAGCCCGCGAAATCCTTATAAAGGTTTATTTACATCAGACGAGCATATGCTCATTCTACACTACATCAAATTCTATTAGTGTAAATAGGGACAGAACATTCGTTCGTTGTTCATTCTTATACGCTGAAAACAATGTTTAGTTGATACTAAAATAAGAAAGAAAACTCTTGTTCTAGCTCTAGCCTTCTTTTGCTCGGTCTAAATCCTTCTTAACAAGAGTGTAGATCGTTTCACAGGTTTACATTCGCGTTTCCACGCGTTCCCATAATATTGTAGATTTTTATGCCTGCGACAGTATTATTTGTCTTTAGAATTAACCTGTAAATACCGGCACCTCTTGCAGTGACACAAGTACCTACCATTGCCGAAACTCAAGACGAATCCTATAATTTTACGTTTAATAATAATACAGGCTGTTTACTTTACTCTTATTAAAAACATGCAACATTAAAATTAACATCAAAATTTACATTAAAGTTATCACCAAAACGCTACAAGAAAACAGTGAAGGTAGAGAACAAAAACAGTAATGTACACGAAACAAAGCGAGCATAATTCTAGTTATTGACACGTCGGTTAATAGCTAGATTGCGTGTTGCGGACACAAAGGAAATTTTACAATGTATGGGATGTCAAAACTTTATGGTTAGACGAGCAATGGCATGACGCCGAGCGATGAAAAAGTTGCTTGTAAGACAGTTTCGACGATTGAACGGTGGATATTATGTTTTGACATTGACATTGTTATTAAGTTGCGCGCGAAATTATAGGGTTATTGATCACGCGTCCGTCTTCCCACCAATTTTGAATGAAGACGTTAAAATGTTTATGTATTTTGACGTTTCTGTTTATAAATACTTCGTCACGATCTTGTAATACCAGTTATTTTTATACGAACATAAAAAATTATTCCAGATTTCGTATCAACCAGATTTAGTAGGGAGAGGTCCTAATAACCCCATTCATGTCGGTTTTGGGTCATATTGTGCACGACAAACTAGAACGAGGTAAGGTTCTTTATCCAACCGGCTTCCCTTTTGAAATTTTTTATCTTTCGCCACTGTTTGACTTCTTTTTTTTTTTGAGCCAGTAATCCCGGCAGATTTCGACTGCCAGGTCGAAAAGCGTTTGTGAGTAGAGTTTGTGTGTGGCCTTTGACTATCCATACAGCTTTTAGAAGAATATTATTGTTAATAACATTATCAGTTTCTTTTTATTAATTCATTTCACGTTAATGAGTACCTGCCTACATTAATTATTTTTCTTGTGTCGAGAGGGAGTGAGAAATAATTTTATTAATACCTTGACTCTAGCGAGCTTTGAGATAATTATTTCAGGGAAATTGCATGATATTAAATAAAAAATCTTGAAAAAGTTAATTAACCCTAGGATTTTCTAATCTAACCCTAGGCCATGGAGGTATTTTATTTCATGTAAATTCAGTCTATAGTGACATACCTTAGAAATGTATATTTTAATAGAAAAATATAGTTCATCCTGTATACCTATGAACTGTCTGTCTGTCTACTGTCTGAAGCTCACGTAAATCCCACTCATTGAAATAAAACTTTTCTTTTTATTTCAATCACCCTGTATATTTTTAACATGACATACGAGTATGCACGATAAACGATCACAGCTGTATTTCTCTCTGGCTCTCGTAGATCCGTCATTCGGACACAACGCGACAGCACAGAATCTATTAAAAACCTATTCTTCAAATGTCTTCCGCATTTCGTGTTAACGTCGACAAGGAACCACAAATTTGAACCCGAAAAGTGGTGGTGTGGTTCGGTTATTATTAAATATAGATATATATTTGTATTGCCGGTCATTGACCTTAGTTAATATTCAGATTTATAATTATTTTGTTGAGATGATGGTTCAGTAAGCCCAAAATGAAAAAGTCATAAGGCTTCACAAACAAAAAAGGATCTATATTATATAGTTATACTGGACCTCTTTGCCTTGACATTATATCGTTTTAATACCACACGAAATTGTCATAATATCTACATTATAAATCCAATAACATACAAAATTCGTTTCTTCGTTGAAAAGAGTACCTATCCGGTAACCAATGATACTTTTCATGTTATCTGAATGAATAAAAAGGGATCAGATTTTTGTATGAACAATGTTGGTAAAGGTTCACCCAATTATTTGCGTTTCTACAAATAAATCAAAAAGCATTTTTGTGCGTTTATATGTCGTATCATTATTACGCGCTACATGGTCTCGACGAGGCTTCCGGCGACTGGGACCACAATTAACTCGGACCGCGGTCCCAGTTGCCGGATTAATTTAAATTTAATATTGTTCTTCCATCGACTGAGAACACCTATAAATGTATCAAAAAATCTATTGTTTTAGCCAAAACAGTACAGTCAAACAAAAAAAGGTTAGTTTTAATTTAAAGAAAAAACTCTTTGATTGAAAAATGTCATCTATCGTATATGTAACTCATCAACTCCTCCTAAACGGCTGGATCGATTTGAATGAATTTTTTGTATGCAATTTGGTGGCACCCTGGATGGTATTCTAAGTTATCACCTCTGTTACTTAAAATATCATAGTGATAGTCAACATTCACTATTAGTTTAAAATTAGCGCCGTAGCTTTAAAGTTCGATCCTAACTGAGTTGGATAAAGGCTCAGGGAATGGATCAATGGTAGGTATTAGAAACATATTCGGGCTTCCCTTAAAATAACTTAAAAGTTATGCGAAAAAACGCGGACCCTACATTGGCACTAGAGTATCAATTTGTTCCTAGACAGTGTTGGTTTGCGGTGGATAGGGCGAACGGATGGAGAACAGCCTTATTCCGTAGTCGCCTTCGACTACGGGGACTCCATCTGTCATGTCTGGGCTGTTCTTCATCCGTCAGTAAATATACCTACCTACAGCCTAAGACACAGTGCCCACTTGACGGCAATAGGCTCGCCCCCTGAGACTGGTTACACGGGACCGAAAACATATTGAAATATGGGCTTTCAGGCGTGAATGTGTATGTAATAGTCATGAAGGTACGTGTAGGTGTGACCCCCCCCCCATATAAGGATAGCCGCAGCTCAGACCGATTTCAACACAATTTTTTTTGCTAAAATCGAGGTTTCGTAAAACTGAGCTGATTGAAATATTTTTGACACCGTTTTATTAAGAAATAGCGTATCCCGGTACCTATCTGTCATTTTTTTTATGAAAAACCCTTTTCAAATTTGTCTGGTAGTAGTAGAGGCATTTTTCAGGATGAAAACACGGGTAAGAAAATCTATGGAAAAGTGAAGATTGCTAGGAAAATCTATCTTTTTCGAATTGCAGGCAATAAACTCATGCCTAGAATAAGAAAGTATACCTAGATATTTATACATATTATACATAAATTATTTTTTCCCTGAAGGGGTGCACGAGGCAATCTTTTCCCGTAATAAGCTTCTCCTGACCGCTCGAGAACGTCTCAAAAATCTTTCTGCGCATGTGGCATTGGTGCTTTTGCGCATGTGCTTTGCCCTCCCTAAGCTGACGTACCTGCTGCGGACCGCGCTAACCTGGGTTTGTCCAGCAGACGTCGCGGCTTTCGATGATATCCTCAAGTCCACAGTTGAGCCGATCCTCAATGTATGGCTCAACGAAAACCAATGGGTACAGGCGACTCTCCCCAACCGTCACGGGGGTATTGGGTGAAACGCGCGCGGGATGTGGGTTTGCCGGCTATGCTGGCATCGGCACATGGGGCTGCGGCCCTTGTTACTGCCATCCTCCATAATAATGGTGGCAGAGTAACCGTGCCCTTTGCAGCGGACGCCGAGACAGTGTGGCTTGCCCGCAGTTCGGCGGCGTCAGGCCCTGTCAGCGCCTCATGTCCAGCGCGCTCGGGACGATGGCACAGCTGGAAGGCTTAGGAGGGGCTGGTGGAGATGCCACGGGGGCCGAATCTGATCTGGCGAGGCTTCGGGCGGTGTCGCAGCCAGAATCGGGAGCATGGCTGCACGCGCTGCCTTCACCTCACCTGGGCACTTTATTGGACGACAATTCTTTGCGGGTGCCAGTGGCCCTCCACCTGGGCTGCAAGGTGTGTGAACCCCATAAATGCACCTGCGGCTCCATGGTGGGCGGCGACGGTCAGCACGCACTGAGTTGTCGAAGAAGCGCGGGTAGATTTCCGCGTCACCATGCTCTCAACGACATACTCCGGAGAGCCTTTGTATCGACTGATACCCCAACCACGTGTGCCGTACCGTCCTGTCTCCAGTAACCGCTGTGCTGCAAGAAAACCGGTGATTTTCGCTTCGCCTCGTACCTGGGGCAGAGGTTGGCCGTTGCTATACAGCGGGGCAATGCCGCTAGCGGCTAGCGTCATGCTTTGCCTCTGTTACGGTGACGGGCGGCGGGGCGGGTTAGTTGATTAATTTTGACATGATGTTCGAATTTAATATTTAAGGTGACATATTAGGTACTGTAGTTTTAATTTGTTTTATTGGTGTACATTAAAGAAATTACTAATATTTATGAATTGATCAGATTTTGCTTTAATTATTACGTCTCTTCGTCTTTTTGTTTGACTGTACTGTTTTTGGTTTTAACTATAATTTTCTTGTTCTTTTTTATGGGTGGTCCCAGTCGCCGGAAGAAAAATATTAAAATTAAAATAAATTTAATTGCGGTCCCAGTCGCCGGAAGCCTCGTCTCGACAAAGCTCAAGGGCATACCCATCCCTTCCCGTAGACTTGGATGTATCCAATGTTATTATTAAAAGTATAAGCAACTAAGCCATCGATAATAAGATGCTAGGTATAATATACGGCCGGGGTGCGAGGGCCCACGATAATCTCACCTCCAGCAGGCGTTTTCGAAGGGCGTGCGTATTAGTCGGTTCGAGTCCGACATAATCCGAGATCGGTCTCCACGCTCAAGGCCCGCGATAAAAGCTATGCAATAGCTTAAAAAAGATCTTGTATGTAGATTCTCAAGATATATTATGTTCAAAGTAACCAAATAATTGTTATAGTACTTATAACTGTGCCTTGCAGACTATGTATAGATACTATCATCATATCTGTACGCTAATAAATTATCTAGATACTTTTCATCAATACATTAGAAGTGTAACAAAAAATATTGATTCAAATCGAACCGACCATAACTCGGCAATAATAATATAGGACAGTATACATCAAAAGGTTCCGAATTTAAATATCTCATTGTGGAACATTTAAAACATAAATCCTATTGCTATTTTGTTTTTGTTGTTTTTGTATTGAACGAAACATGTTAGACCATTGAATGCCGATAACTGGTTTTTCTTATGATTAATTCCGTGATTGAGAAGCAACGGATATTAAAATAGAACTTCAACAATAGTTTAGAACAATTCGTTTTTTATACCACTTAGGTCGCAGATAAGCACACAGCCCATCTGATGGAAAGTGTTTACCGTGGCCTTTAGACGAGTGCAACACCACGGTAGTGCCGTGCTGCTGACCGTTTAAGAACAGAGAGATTCTGTGCCAAGAAGACAAGCAGGACAAGCTTTTGGTCTTCTCACTGATAGTACAAAACCTCTCCAATGAACTCTGGCTACCTTACTCTACGCTGGAAACACAACACGAGGTTATTAAACCAGCGGTATTCTGTAGGTCTGTCTGAAGTCTGTAGCGGTAGTATTAATAGCTGTATTTCGAAATTCAAAATGACTTGAATCTACTCTATCTTTATTTGTAATCGTTTTCTTTTTTTTATTCATCTTTTTTTTTTTTATATTCCACAACATTCTATACAACGCTATCTGGGTAGACCCATGGTAAGCTTAATTAGCTTGTGTTATGGAATCTAGAATGCGGATATACATACTTAGATACTTTTTTTTGTAAATACATACATATTATGCATAGAAACACCCAGACCAATGCAAATATTTATATTCATGCATACAAATATTTGCACTGAGCGGGGATCGAACCCGCGCCTCCTGCGTAGCGGCCGCGTTCACTACCGCTACGCCACAGAGGCAGTCATTCTACTTTTCAAATACGATAAATACATAGAATCTCACTAAATTTCACAGGTCTCTTTATCTGCTCTGTCATCAGTCGTGTCGTCATTTTAGTCATTTTAGACATGTCCTCAATATAGAACGACATGGAAAAACAATAAAATAATAAATATTGTCCGGTTCTCCATGACGTTTATTACATACAATATCGTAAGAATAAGACAGAAGGACAGATTGAAATAATTCTCGTCGAGTGAAAAGTATAACACAATAATGTATTGATTGGCGACCCGCCAGTTACTGGACTAGTCTAATAATATGTCCGAACCGCATTTCCATTCTAATTTAGGAATGAAAGAAATACATGCTTCTTCTCGCTGCTTTTATTTCACGTTTAACCGACCAAATGAAATATGTACTTTTACGAAAGTTTAAGGAACCTTTCAGACATGTTCTGTTATTTATACACTATTGTTGTGAAGACAAGAATTTGCATCCGCTTGAGTACTGGCAGTAGACCTATCACAAAGTCACCAAGTGAACGTACTTGCTTGATCCACGTACAAAAGATATTGGCTGGGACTACGACACTACTCATTCTTGTTCTGGAGATGCTGAAGGAAAAGCTGACAGCAAAATAGCAAGAGGCATGCAACAGATAGCACATTGTAATAAACACTTATTGCTAGGATCCGATTGCAGAACATCAACAATCATCTATGGTCGCATTTCATTCCAAAGAAATGATGATGAATGTAATGAATGAATCATGATTGTGAATGATTCGGTACTATTCAATACAAACCTAGCTGGATATCAAAATTGTTCAAAGGGACGAACGTTTCGCAAAGCTTTAAGAGCCAATCAAAATAGCCAAGGCTATTGAAAACTACAGGAGCTGATCAAAGTTCCCAGTGCCATTAAATTACGGAGTTATGAGTTATGTTTGAGTTGGAATGTGGAGAAGATATTACAAGGTATCAGTGATATAATACTGAATTAATTAGTTATATATTATGCTCCTCAAAAGAGTGAATAATTCAAATGAGGAAACAGCTGTAGGTATGATACATGACACATATTATTTATTAGACTTATACCGTAATCCAGAACAACGCGCAGTTGTGAATCGACTCTCACAATGACATTAGTACTGTCATTTAGAGTACAATCTGTTCTCAGATCTAATTATAAATCAAGATTCAGGATTGAGTACCACGCTGGAATACGGACCTTAGACAATACAATTGGGTCTGATGGGTTTGTTCGAGGAGATGTAAATTTGACATGATCCTCTTCATCGCAAATTTACATTATGTGTATCTATTTCACCATCTAATTAAAAAAAGACAATTGTTTTTGAATTTTTAGACGCTACTTTAACTTCGTTTGATTGCCATAAAATTTTGTAAACAAATTGTTTACACTTACGCAAAGGTTGTTTTTATTGTCGTTTCGGATAAAAAGTGATAAAAGTGTTAGACCCATTGAAAGCAGTGCAATCGGGTTATTCTAAACCTGGGACGGGTAGTAAATACGTAATAAACTTTATGTACAGGCGAAACATAAGAATAAATTTTCCCCTCCAAAAGAATACTTCACCAAGCGCATGACCCCAGAAAAATTTAAGTTAATATTTGAACAAACGTACATAATCCTTGGTGGGACATGTTTGCGGATATCCACAAAGAATTGTTTGCACGAGTTAATTCGTATCAAGGGTTCAAATAAATAGAAAACAACAAAATACGTACGTTTTTAATTAAAAAGCGGGTATGTATCAAATGTACCGTTTGCTTCTGAATGAGAATTGAGTTTTTAAAAAAGAAAACCTAAAACTAAGTGCCCGCTTGACGACAATAGGCTCGCCCCTTATTACGTGGGACCGAAAATCACAGTTGGCAAAATGTGGATGTTAACATGAAAGGAATCTGTCAACACCATGAACGCGTTACGCACGAATCGCTCCTAGAGCTAGCTAACCTTAAAGCTTCAAAGAAAACACGAAAGTAATTTAACTTTCGCAATTTGTAAGTCCCAAACACGATCAAGACTGGTTGTTTTAAATTTAAAGCAAATTATGGTTGATAAACACGAGACACAGATTTAAAATGAACAACGGCACAATGCAAAAATGCATATTTTTAAAGTTAGCCATTTTGTCTAGAGGGTTTGAAGGTAGGTATTGTGTATCGTCCAGTCCTCTGTGTATCGTCTCTCAAAATGGTTATAATCAATAGTACTTCTTTCGATTGTTACCATTGTGAATATGTATAATATTGTGAAATAATAATATTGTGAATTTGATAAAAAGTTTAGCTGGGAGAAATATTTTGTGCCAGTACGACTAAATTTTATAATAATAAATGACAATGAAGTTGGTTAAAAATTATCCACAAAATTCTGTGTATATTTTTTGTGTTGACATTAATAATGTTTTATGTCGTTATTCACAATAAGCAGCATTAAATATAATAGCTCAGACCAGTCAGCGTAACCCGGTTGTACATTTTCTCACAGTTGTCATGAATAATGTATAACATATGAATATTATTTAATATACGAGTAATATTTTGTTCGTAACAAATTTGAGACGGTACGAATTTCGATTTCACTTATCGATACCTACATTAGACATTTATTGTATAGAAAGTTATGTATATTAAAATATAGTACATAATTGATTCTTATATTGTAGGACATTCTTGAAGGTATGTATTGTGTATTTATATACCTATATCTTTGAGATGTACTAGAACTAGTACCTACTAGTATTAATATTTACATACCTCAGGCTGAAAATCACGTAGCAAAGACAAATATCTTCAGGTTTAAGGTTATAAAGATACTTGTATACAAATAATATTATTGTCTTACAACATAGTATTCAAGATTCAAGAATATTACTTTCATAGTGAATTATTGCAATACACAAAAAAAGCTTTTACTATTTTTCAAATTATATTTTTGTTTGTTTTAGTAAAGTTCTTAGAACAACGCAAAGAAAAAAATACTTTTTTTTATTTTAATTAACTCGCCTTCGAAGTCGATGTTTTTGAGATTAAATTTACAAATATTAACCGTCACAAAATTTTTGCACATCCTGTATTCATTACGTCAAACAGTACATTAAGCAGTCCAATGATCATGCCACCATCTGGAATATTTAAAAACGTGAGCTATTTTCATAATCAATGCATAAAAGCTCTCCGTTTTAATATATAAATATATCTCGGTAAGCCATTAGCAAAAAGTCAACATCCTAGGACCAGTTTATTGTGTCATGACTAAAACCAACGAAACTCAGCTGTTTCTCAAAAATAATCACAGACTTCGGTATCAGCGAAATGTTAAAATTAAAATTTAAGTCACCACGAAATTGCACAAATAAATAAACATTCTAGATGCGTAATATAAATTGTAAAACCGCATTTCTTGACTTTGAATAGTTGGTTTTGTGACATTTCTAGTATGCACAGTAAAATTATAAATGCGAATGTTCATATAGCGAAATATTATAATATCCGATCGAGCGGGAAAATATTCTAAAAACAACAGTGGAAGTCCGGGAGTGCCAACAAAAGTGAAAAGTTGGCCAATTTAAATAAATACCTATGTACAGAGGTGTCACAATAAGCGAATTGTCATATTTGGCACAAAAGGTGGACGGTACTGATATCGCGAGTTCAATGTTTTTTTTTCGAAGTTCTCACTTCGAAAATACATAATTCTAAATTTGAAAACTCCATGTCAACATTTGTTTCAATTCGACAATGAATTCCCGAGGTTTGCAATTTGTCCATAATTTGAAACTCAGATTCATTACGAGCATACAACCCGATACTAAAAAGTGTACAATGTGCCCATTGAGTTACAAACTCCGCCTGAACAATTTGAAATTTCCATACGCATCTCTTTGCAATGTTCAAAGCTACTTACGGGAACTCCTAAGAATTTCGAAACAATGCATAATTTAGAAAATTATGTTTTGTTCTTCATTTTGAGTTCAATGTTGTCAAGGCTGTACATATCCCTCATGTCACAAAGTTTGTAACAAACATGCTCTGTAACGGCTAGATCGATTTTGATAAAAAATATGTACATTGGATAGGGCTAAGAATAGATCGTTAACATTTTTTAGCCCTCACATTGAGTAGAAGATATTCTGTTAGGCACATTTTTTTTTCATCGCCTTTTAGAACCCACACTGGATCTATAAAATAATCTAAAAAAAAACTCAAAAAAGCAATTTTTCGAATAATAGGCAGCCTCATCCTACCTATTATACGAAAATAAACACAAATAAAAAAAAATCAAAGTCAGCACAAAAAGATTCTTAAAAAAGGTTAACAATCTTGACCTAAATACACGTACCGACACTAGTCCATTAGAGTTCTGTCGAAAAAATATGACAAAAATACAGCATGAGGCACATTAGGTGGGTGAACAATAAAGCGCACCCTGTGTCATCGTGGGGCTGCGCTACTGACCCAAATAGTGGCATAATGTCGCAAAATGGCCACGGCAAAGGTGTATAGCTTAATAGAAGAGGCTACGGCGCCTTCAAAGTGAAAAATAAAATCACAATACATTGTAAAAGTATGAAGCATTTTGAATGTGAATTTAAATTTGTTCTTCAGTAGACAAGTTTAAAATATGACAGTGATTTTCAAAATATATTGGTGTCACAAAAAAATATATCGAAAAAAAAAATCACACAAAAATATATTTATAGAAGCTCCTATAAATATATTTTTGTGTGATTTTTTTTTTCGATTTTTTTTTGTGACACCAATATTTATACAAATCTTAGATATTAAATAATAGTGTATTTGTAATTTTTGACTTAGTAAATTCGCCTCCTATTACGAGGGACTGAAAATCAAAGTTGACGAAATGTGGGTGTTAATACACCTCTGCCTACCCCTTCGGAGATTTGCGTGAGTATATGTATATGTATGACTTTGTAAGTAGGTACGTAATAATTATATCCAGAAATTAATACGTTTATTTGATACCTCCAAGCCAAACTGATTTGACGTTCAACAACTCTTCAAAATTTGTTAGAAAACATTTGGAATGAATGCGAGTTTTTTTATGAACTGAACAGTAAATATATATTCAGAATAGTTACTATTGATTTAAAATAAGTTTCTTTAGGTATTTTGTCTGTAACTAAACATTTTGATGTAATACGTTTAGTTGTTTTCTTTTCTGTTACACTAATACTTATTCAATACACTTGGTCCCAAGAACGCTTATTAAAGTCGCAATATTTTTTATCTATTTTATTACAAACAGTTTACTCCGAACAGGATCATCCCTGTTTCACAGGTTACAGCTGTAATTAGCGGACATCGTGTGGGAATCGAACCAACAACGCGTTTGTTTTCTTTTTAGATTACAGTTCAGAGAATGCAGGTTATTGCATACGTAAACAGTGAGTGCGAATGAGCAAACAGTGTCAATATTAATGTGAAAGTGTATGTCACTTTATTTATATACAATACGATATTTTGTACAAAAAGTTGCTAAATATTACAATATTTCGGGATGTAATAAAGTACATAATATAATTATGATTTTCTCAATTCTGCTTGAAATTATTGTATTGTATAAGTTCGTTATTGTTGAATATATAGGTACTAAGTGATCGTATAAAACGGATATTTCAGATAGTTATATGGTCTGTCGGATCTAGCCATTTTTCATTTTTTCCCTGGTAGGATCTTCCAGAGAATGCTAAAATTCATAGCTAGCCCTCCGGATCCTTGCAAAATACGAAATCATTTAACAATTTTTTTAATGATAGTGAATTTTCTTGAAGATTTTGCTAGTGTCAGTGGCTTTATGTCAGTTAAATCAAAAACCTATAAAAATCTCTGAAAATATCTCAAATTACATATCTAAAATGTAAACTGCCTAAACAAAGAAACTACGAACAAATCTAATGTTTTTCAATTCTAAAGAACTTATTTATATTTTCGAAAATAACAGAACTTCTCACGAAAATCAAACGCTTCTCCTGAAAAATCGCAGATGTCATTGTTTTCTACTGAATTGTGCGAATAAACGTAACATTATTTAAAAGCACTCTTCCAAATTGCTGGACAATGACTTCTACATTTTCTTTAATATATTATGATCAATCTAGTCTTTGATGAGTCTACATAACAATATATTTCTATCTTTTGAGACGTCCATTAGACGATTACACAAACGTAGGATTATTTTTTTATTATAATGTAGCAATGCTCCTCGTTTTCACCCGCTTTTTTCGGTGCTATTCGGATGGCAATCCGCCACAGTATTTTTGACGAGTATTTGAGACTTCCTAAAAATTATAGCGTAATGTCAAATCTCAAATCACTCAGATGCAAAAAAAAAATCAAATAACTGGTAGTTTCAGAGATTACTGCTTTTAGAAAAAACACACACTTTAGTTTTATTATTAGTCATTTATAGATGACTAAGGTTAGATGATTTTTTATTCTAATGTAATTAAATTAATATTACATTTACAAAGCTATTAAGGGCTCTAGAAAAGATCAATTTAGTTTAGAAATTCTGTTACAATTAAATTACTTAGAAATAGAACGATACTGAGAGCATTCTTAGCGATCTTTGTTGTACCTTTCTTTGTCTGTAATAAGATAAAATTCACAGGATTGTGAGAGTGTCGATACGTGTTAAATGAAACATGGTTTACTCGTAGATTTTATAGTGTCGCGTATTTAGGATACACAGTTATACCTGTGGTTATACATGATCCATAAGCACAATAATATGCCTTTGTATACAAATATTATGTGTGTATCTATAAATAATAATCATGAGTATACAAAAAAGTACTTACTTAACTTTTTTATAAAACAGGACGCATAATTGTCTACGATAAAAATGACGATAACTGTACCTTACTGGTTGTAAATTGTTAAATTATATAGGTAGGTACGTGAATAAATTACTCGTTTTATTTGTCAATAAATTTGCACAAACAAATAGAACATAAAATTCCATAACTTTATTATATATATTATGTGCATGCACATAAAGATGCCTTTGGACAATATCTATAACAGGAAAGATGGTGATGTTTACGTACTTCAAATAAAACTTAACAAGCATGCTCCTTAAGTAAACATCTTATTAGTATGTATTTTGCTAGCGATGGCTCCACCCACGTGGAATACTATTCTCGTTCCCACGATCTAAAGGATATAATATGGAAATCTATTATTTTCACATTAAGATTCGTTTAACCTCTCTACGGAGTGGGCAATCTGCCATCTATTTACTTATTGATATCTAACAAGCCTTTTTCCATATTAAACAAAAATACATAGCCCCAAAACATAAACAAATACAAAAAAAAATCAACTTGATTTATAAACAAAAGTGACAGTGGCGCCTCACGTTGTCGGCGGTTAAAGATCGATCCCCCATCGCGTGTTTTGAATACATTGCTCAACTCAAGCGACGGGGTGCTGAACACATTTTTTTTCGAACCTACTACAACCGTAAAGCATTATGCTGAACAAAGTTTTGAAAATACGCTTCCCGAACACGTACTTTTAGAACAGTTTCACTAATGACAGATAAATGAAAAATGGTGAAAAATGAAAACTGTACTATCACGTTTTACTCAAGAGAGAACCCAGTTTATTTAAATTGAACGTGATTATTTTCACTGGTGAAATATGACCTCAGTGATCGAAGTTCAAGTTCATGTGCGTTTTAAAAATACTATTATTATAATTAGTTTCAGTGGTGAAAGAAGTGAACTCTCTCATAGTGTTCACACAAGGTTATTTATAAGTTTCATAATCAACACTAGGCCAATGAGGTGGACAGCCCATCCCCCCTCGTACAAAGGGGCCCCTCTCCAGTGGGTTACTTCATAAACTGAAGGGGCTGGTATGCATAATAATTATGCAATTAATTATATGACCGTATGAAGTAACTACCCTATTGTATAGTCAACAATTTAACTAGAGTCCAGTGAACTCTTTACGCTGTTTGTTTAAATATATGTGTATGTGTGTGTGTGTGTGTGTAAGGATCTATAGATAACATTATAAAACAGCTTTATAAAAAGCTGAAGAGATTGTTTGAACGCACTAATCTCAAAAACGACTGGTTCAAATTGAAATTATTTTTGCATTGGATAGCCCGTTTATTGAGGAAGGTTATAGGCTAAATATGATCCCGCTACTACTCAAGAAAGCGAAGCAGTACCTAACCGTAATGTCAACAAATCCGCCAAATTCCCATACATTACGAAAATTCTTTTGAAAATTTGAAAACGTCTTTATACCTTTATGAACAAGTGATACCTATACCATCAGATGACCAATCATTTTTGCTAAATAATACAGTGAATCTTAATTGAATTCCCAGTTATTTTTAAGGTGTGATTACATGTTTTCGTTTTCTATGCGGTTTTGTTTACTTTTTTTTCTGAATTATAATGAACTTGTAACATTACACCTACGATTACGCAACAGGGTCAAAGTAAATGTTATATAATGACCTTTGGCACTGCATACCAAGCGATTTGTTATAATGTAAGTGTAATAAAGTGTCATTTATCTTTTTCTATTGTATATAAAAATCTGGTTTGAACAGTTATTGCACAGGTCAGTTTTTTATTGGTTTGGATCTATGACTGGGGACAGTAATGGTTTTATTAGCGGGGACTATGATTGATGTAATCGACAAAGAATATATAGTAAAAACATATTAAAAAAAACTTTATATACTTGTCGGCTATAAATATGTTGGATAGGCGAATGAAAAGGAACAGAAGAGAAATAATAGGAATTATCGCGACGGGAAACACTCAAAATTCCGAAATATTTGGTTCCGTATTTGAAATTATTTTTCTTTAAATCCGAATATTATAAAGAAAGAAAGAAAGAAAGAGCGGGTTAAATTGTAACCACCCACCAAACACACCACGAAACTACGGGTAGTTTAATGGTTGCTACAATTATTACAAAAAAGCAGCAATAATGCATATCGAACTTTTAATTATCTGATAAATCAATAATTTGGTTGCAAGAGAACGCTAATTAATAAAGGTTATTCTGGTTGCAATAATTTAAGCAATTATTTTGAAATAATGCTTTATGTTGATATTAACGCATTGATTAACCATTAAAGTTTATAATTTTAGTAATTTCAAGGCGTATTTGTGGCTTTCATTGTGTACATCGTCAGTAATAATATAAATTCTATAGGCTCCATAATATCATCGTATTGATATAAATTAAGTGTTCATAAAGCCTAAGCGCAATGGTTAATGTAATAAAAGCCTTATAATGAAAGGGTTAATGTATAAAAACGATTTGCTAGTCAAGGAGGTAAATAGCCGTCGTGATGAACAATTAATGTGTTTCAAATGGAAGAAGAAAATACCATGAGTGCGTTAAGGTGATTACATACGCGAATGACTTTGACCATACAAATGCTCAAGGTCATTGGCTCATATTTGAACCGTAAAAATCAGTAAAACCAATTTTAATAGATAGTAATAGATAATTTTAAGAGATAGGCGACGATTACTAACTAAGAAGATCACGTCAATTTAGATTAGATTTAGAAATTTTAGATTATTTGGATACATATTGTAGATAATATTTGGTTTCATAAGAAAGAGTAGAGTGATTTTCGGAGCCTCTTTTTAACTATTTCCTCCTTTTTTTTTATTTAATTTATGAAAAGAAGAAGTTATTCTCTATATCCTTTAGTATACAGGCATGTGACTTCCAGATCTGTAGGTTTTATAGTTAATAAGAAAAACGGTTTCGAAAATACCAATTTTTCGATGCTGATCTGATTCGGGGCCTTAAATTAACATTGATTAGTAATAAATGCCGTATGGATTCGGGGTGGAGTAGAATAAGGCCACCCCATTTCTTCCTGTGGGTGTCGTAGAAGGCGACTAAGGGATAGGGTTGTTCCACATCCGACAGTAAATATACGGACCGAAAATCATATTTGGCGAAATGTGGGTGATAGGATATTACACCTCTGCCTACCCCTCCGGGGATTTACAGACGTGAGTATAGGAGTATGTATGTAGTATTAAAAATAAAATTATCTACTGACTGTCAAATGAAAGCGCCGATGATAGCAAATAATGTGCCACGAGTGTGGCTCCCCTGGTGTTGCACTCGCCCATAGGCCACGGTAACCACTTTCCAGCAGGTGAGCCGTGTGCTTGTCTGCGACCTAAATGGTACAAAAAACCCGGCCACGAAAATTTAAAGTACGTCCACGAAGCCCCTAACAAATTTATTTTATCCACTTGGTGCACAAATTATGTGTCCCAAATTGTACAAATAAATTGCAAGCAATCTTTTTATAAGTCAACCGCTTATTGCATGAAATGTTTGATAAGTGGGATTATAGACTATACTCGAATAAGCATTAGGCGCACTGAACGATCGTTAAAGGTTGAAAAACGAAATCCTTTGAAAATTATACCCATGACCGTTGCCCCTTTCAAATAATGACGCCGTTTCAAAGATAAGCGAAGGCCGAAATGGTTTTTTGTGTATTCATGTGTGAATGGTGATTACAATATTTTTCGTTCATAATTGAGGAAAAAATGTCTATTTTCCTTTGTTGACAAATATTTTTGTCTGTTTTGGAAGATTTTGGAGTACTAGATTTTAGTATTAGCGTTAGTATCGGTTGAATATGAAATATTGTGAAGGGAAATCAATACCTATTCGTTTCTCTTTGGTCACGCCGTAGTTTGAGCACGACCGTATCCTATAAGATAAGATAATTCTTTATTGTACACAAACAAACTACAGTACATTAAGGACTATTAAGAGATATGTACCTACAAATGGCGGCCTTATCGCTTTATTCATCTTTTTTAAATTTTCTAATACTTTGTGAAAGATAAGAATCTTTCACAAAGTATTAGAAAATTTAAAAAAGAGTAGTAAAAATAAGGAAAAATATTAAAATTGGTGGCAATTCAATAGAGATTCAAATAAACGACACAGAAAAATAAGAGAATTGCAGAGACTATATTTCAGTATTCCAAACGAGCAGAACTGCGGGAAATTATAGGGTGCGCACTGTGCGGTATGAAAGGAACTTCATCCCTCGCACACTCAAGCTGTGGAATGAACTCCCCGCGATGGTTTTCCCAAGCGACTACAATATGGGGTTCTTCAAGAAGGGCATTAGAAGGTTTCTTCAGGGTCGGCAGCACGATTGTGACGCCCCAGGTGTTGCATACGTCCATAGGCTACGGTAACCACTTTCCATCAGGTGGGCCGTGTGCTTGTCTGCCACCTAAGTAGTATAAAAAAAAAACAGCTAGTAAATTACACAACACATTTACTGGATCCTTTAAACACATATTATTAGGTTCCGCACCCAAAAGGTAACCGGTAAACGGATCTCTAAAAGATTCCTTTGTTCGTCTGACTGTCAATGGGCTGTATCACACCACCCGATATTTTTTATTTTGACAGGAAAATCAATAAGAGGGGAGGTCTCGATTGTTGTGTGTTGTATTACTACATACTACACAGAAAAACCTGTCGTATGCCGTAAACTGCACCGGAAATTAGCAAACCGTTGCCGCCGGAACCCATGTATCCCAAATGGGGTAGGCCAGAAGTATATTTCACACTCACATTTCATTAAATATATTTTTATTTCTCAATATCTTTCCATGACGATCCTGGCATACCCACGAGTAGTCTGCTTTCATAATTATGTACAGTCAGGTTCATAATGCCCTCCCTACCTTGTCCCTATCTAAGGTTAATCCTTGAGGTAGGGAGGGCATTATAAACCTCAGAAAATCCTCAACAAAATCCTTTTACAATCTAAGTTTAATTTATTTACTATTATTAACATAGTATATTATGTACGTATTAACTTCATACACTTTTAGTTTCAAATTGTCGAAGCACTTTTGGACTCTTCTGTATACATTATAACCTACAAACAATAAAGCGATACTAACTAAAATCCTCTACGAAATAAAATAAAAACGTAGGTATTATTTTAAGAGGATCACTTATCATCCATTAACTGCACTCTATAAGAGATTTAAAATTAGAATCACTTCTGTTTATATTACCGAGGTGACTGCCGGCGCCGGCGCAGCGGCGTGACTTATTCCTCCTCACTAGAGAAGTCTAGATACCACAATCCATCCATCCAAGTATTCCCAATGTGTCACCATACTGGTGCAGTATACAGTCAGCATCAGATCGAGCTTGACTAGCAAAATACTATAATTTTGAGTCAAGTCAAACTGTTTTAAACTGTATGATCGTCCGAACTAAAGATGTCTACTAAATATCAGAACATTTAGTCAACAGAAAGGGGAGAATACCAAGGCATTAAGATCTTTCTGAGTACTTTGCTAGTCAAGATCGAACAGATGCTGACTGTACAAGCTTTCTACCCTATTTCTGGTAGAACACTTTAGTCTGTATTCAATTCAACCTTGCCCCTCGATAATCAGAATAAAAATGCCGAATTGAATACAAATCACATTAAAAATGCCGACTGGTGTGTTGCCATTAAAATGATCGTCGTCAAATTAACTGCACCCCACCTGATGGTAAGTTGAAATTCTGAAATTCTGATTCTGTTTCCGGTGTGCATTGTCATCGACTTGGTCGAGTACATCGCTTATGAAAATATCCAGGTCGTTTTAAGAACACCTTTCTTGTTTTGAAGTTGGTGAAGAAAATAAATACCGAGTCAGCATTTTAATAAGACATACTTACACTTATCCAAACGAAGTAGGTATGTATTGAAACGGTCGATATCTTACCTGGAAACAGAAAAAAAAACTAATTAAAATTTCTACCAGACAAATATACGGCTATTTCAAAGAGAAACACGTTTTTTCGTCATAAAAGTAAGACATAATTCACCTAAAATTGCTAATACACATCTCTAGCAACTCCATCAGCATTCTAATTTCCATGTGATTGAAAAGATATAAAATAACAACATTGAGTCCAATCATATCAAACAAACCGACATCTGGTGTCTGCGTCTGCGCACGTGACGTCATTGATTGAATTCGAATCAATCACGGCGTCTATAGATCAGATAACTAATTTCCCGTATTTACATTCCTTTGATATTGAGTTTTACTGTTTACTTTGAATTTTCTCGACATTTTATTAAATATTTGTGGTTTTAACCTCATTTTACCAAAGGACCACATGTTTATTTTTTTAATGACAGGCTTATAAAAAAAGACGTGAACTTTGTAGTATACAGCGTTTTATTATAATATTCAGATTGTTTTGTGATATTTTGATAAATCTAGTATATTGGAAGTTAACAAAAACTATTTTGATATCATTAAGCTGATATGATAATAATCAAATGGAAAGGATATGAAAAGTGAAGCTCTTCAATGACTTTTAATGAATTTGTTTCAATGAGTTTTTTAATTTTTCAGCAATGATAGCCATGACCTAATTGACTTTGCTAGATTTGCTAGCAATAGGTCTGATGTCAGAAATAATATATATTATGTATATATATAATACCCTTTTATTTTTTGTAAACTGACGTCCTTAAAATGCCGCAGTGGAGTTTGTTGCGCCGTTTCTTCTCCATTAGCGCTTAGGAAGCGGTGGTAAACTTAGTTTTAAGGAGTTTTTGACGTCAAAAAGCTGTAACAATGTTGCACTATTTTGAGAAATAAAGACTTTGACTTTGACTTTATGGTAATAAGCGTGATGGGCACCTTTGCAACGGGTACAGGCCTGAGCGCATTTTAGAATATATTTATAGAATTAGTTATATTATTATTACTTTGTTATTGTTTTTTTTTCTTTATTTTCTTATAAGTCTGTTATGTACCTATGTCTCACTATTTATTTTATGGTAATAGATGCTAGGATTATGGCAACTGGTCATATCCTCTCAGCGATATGGAACCAACATGTTTTTTTCTACATACTTACATACATTGTCATACATACATATACTCACGACTGTAAATCCTCAAAGGGGTAGGCAGAAGTGTATTTTTACCCACATTTCACCAACTGTGATTTTCGGTACCACGTAATATGGGGCGAGCCTATTGCCGTCTAGCGGGCACTTTGTGATGGTCTGTATGTTTACTGTCGGATGGAGCTTTTCCTATATGGATGGATATGGATTACCTATGAAATTCACCATTACACAATCGTACATAATAAATTCACCCAAAATCAAAGACAGGTTTCTCTTTTTGATAGTAAGTATGTAGGTACAATCACAAAGAGAAATCCTTACCACAATGCATTGTTCTGTTTGCTTTACTTGCCGCATTTCAAACAATTGGGTACTCTGCATATATGAATTTCGTACTTTGACAGACACGTCTTGTTTGACGACATGTCGGCAAAGTTAAACATCAATTCTGCTTTGCGATCGCTTTCTTTTTGGTCAAAAATATTGGCACTAACTCAGAGGTGCGGATATGAGATGAGATAACACCAATGATGTATTATATTCATAGATACATCATACAAGAAGATGGCGGCTTTCAAAAATGGCGCATACACTAAGTATAAAAACAGTTTAGTTACTTATTAAAAATATGTCAATGTTATTAATTTATATGAATTATATATAAGTAGGTATCTACATAAATAATATTATATTATTACGAATTTATTATTATAATTGTTTTTTTTTGGTCGCGATTCTGATTGGTGCATAAAATGATGACCAAAAGTCATCATTTTTTTGTCGCCATTTTAGAGTGCGGACAACTTATCTATAGTTTATAATATATCATTGGATAACACTGATTACGTTACCGTAACCCACGGGAACTTATTATAGAAGTAGGTAGCTTCGAAATTTCTATTTTCCGTCCTACCTACTCTATGAAAATGCAATAATTCAGTCAAATCTATCCAATAGTATTTACATAATTATTACATACAAATAAACGAACTGATTTTGCATTACTCATATAATTTTAGTTAGGCAAATAGGTAACCGTTTATAATACTTCAGGAAATAAGTACAAATTCATTTCATACTCTACATACAAGAGGATAATAGGTACTAAAACGAATTGAATCATATTGCTATCACGACTACTGACTGGAATAAATTCCCTCACATTTTAAAGTCTGCATATTCTAAATCTGCAAAATAAACAAATGACATAAGACGAGTTGTGACCAATAAATAATGTTAGAGTCTGTAGTGCTTTTTATCGGCTTATTGGCCCCCATAGAGCTGTAGCAACAGTTCTAACCATCAGGAATAGAACAGTAATAAAATCGTGGTATTCCTTAGCAAATGTTTTCTGCAGAGTGAATTCTTCGAATTGGAAAAGCTATACTTATATATTGCTCCTACATTATACCTATGTATAAAACATTAACACCTACACCGCAGCTATAAGATAAGCTACAGCCCATCAATCAATTTGTTACATTTTCGCATAAAAAGCGGTGTCCTATAACGAAATAAAAATAAATGCCAAACTCTGCAAAACAAAATGAACGTGTATTTTGCTATGATTTATAGCGTGCAATATGAAGTAAGGTCGCGTTGACACGGTCAAAGTCTGTATGGACAAAATAAATTTGCTGGAAACAGTGTAGCTTCGATCAAAGTTCACTTTAACATGAGTTGACACTATGTTATTAGTATTATGGATGAATTGCATTTTATTTTATGTATTTTCTTCACTTTACAATCTGTCAAAATCGATAAATGTTAATAAATTTGAGTTTTATTACATAACCTCCATGTAGTGAGATAGATTCTGAAGTACACCGAATGTAACTGAACGTATCGAGAGGATGCAAAACGGATTTTTCTGAAGATCCAAAATGGCGTGCGGTTTGAGTTCAACACAAGCACCCTGCCTTATCCCAGGGTATCCGTAGTTTAAAATAAAGGTGGCAATATCTAACAGGCAATGCCTACCGCAAACTACAATAAGGAACTTCATTCCAATAAGTTGACACAAACCAAGTCCACTTTGATTCAAAATCGATCGTCAATTTGCGCTTCAATCGGTTTTGTTACGATCAATATCCAAGTGAATGTCAAACCTTCTTCCAACTTAGATCGTGTCAAATTATCTTCTAGTAATTTATTCAGGCAACTAATCGTTTCAAACCTGTTTCCTACATGTAGGCCTCAGGTGTTAGAACCAAGTTTGTTCTAGTAAGTGTGGTGAAAATTGGTTTGGTACGTGATTAATATTCAAGTATTTTACCGCTATCGATCTGAATTATTTCCACCGCATTGGTTCCCAGTATCGCCGCGTGGCACCCGGTAGAGTAGAATTTAGGCCACCCCATCTCTTCCCATGCGATGATGATGATATACGTGTCCGGAGTTATACAAGTCGACTAAGGGATAAGGACTCGGCCTCAGATGCATGGCTCGAGACAACAATAATGCCTGGAATACAGCAAATGACTGGCCCTATTACGCGCGAAAAAATACAATGATTGGTGAAATGTGTGTGTTAATTCACGTCTGCCTAACCCTCCGGGTATTTTATACCCGGGTATTTTAAAGCATGATTATATATGTATGTAATATAATATTATCGAATCATGTCAAGACCGGTATAAGAGTAAATAAAATAGAAGGTTACGTACGCTATAGAAATGGTAACAGAAAGTGTTTAAGTAATATTTCGATTATTCTCACCTTTGGCAAGGCAAAACTAATTCTTCTAATTAGTTACACTGAAGTTATTGAACATTATTATTACAAATGATCTTTACATGATGATGATGATGGATGTTATTTCAATCAATAGCTAATTAACCTATAAGCATTTTTATAATCCTGAATGAACAAGGTCAATCAATGTTAAGTTTTATTAATGATTTTATGCAAAGTTACAGCCAAGGCGATCAGTAAATTGAAATGGGTCATTCATCAACTCGCTTATCCGGAACTCGCTAGCGCTTGCGAGTAAGCATTTTTGGATTTTATTTTATTTTATTGTACTCAACTCGCGCGCATATAAAGTACAGTCAGATGAAAAATACTAACTTATATTTTACCCGAATTGTTTAATGCGACTGTGGTGCCATAGTTATTTTCGGGCACAGTGGTAATGTCCAACAAATCCCGATCATGATGTGGCTTAGCTTCTCCCGTATCTTTAGAACAACAAACCTATGTAGGACTTACTTTTGTAGTAACGAACTTTTGGCGCGTTACGGGAAAGTTACTGAGAGAATTTTCAGCGAGGGCTAGAAGTTGCTTACATCGATGTAACATGAATTTTTTTTAAGTTTAGAATTTATTGTTCCATTAATTCAAATTTTGAAACAAAATTAACTGTCAATGTGATTTGAGTGTTAAGCCGGTTAAGCGGTACTTTTTATTTTATTTTTAATTACAAGTTTTTACAGGGTTACTTTTTTAAAAGAATTGATGAAATATTTATTTAATTATTTTGACGAATACATTTTTCGTAAATAGTTATTTTTTTTATTTACCTCAAAGAACTTGAACTTTTTACCTACATGCGCAAGAACACGAGTTTTTTTACAAGTTTTTGTTTATCAATGTTTGTATGTTAGTTTGTGAAGGCCAAATATAGCCAGATAATTAGCACCACTTCCTCTTATTGTTGATTTTTTACATGTCAGTTCAGTTCAGTTCAATGACAATGCAGTTTTATGGTAACCAACATTCAGAATTAACTTTAGACAACTCTTCAACGTTCAACAGGATTCACTAAAAACATGTTTTTAAAATGTGTTTTCAAAACTTTTAAAATATAAATTACTAAATACTAATTCAACAAGAATCAAACTATACATGATTTTGGAAGTTTATTAACCTCACAAAAACGTAAGTAGGTTTTGTTTTAGCCACCACAAAACCAAAGTATTTTTATTAAAATCACGCGTTTTGAAGCCGTGACTACTAAATAGTACCTCAGCGCAGTTTCTAGAAATATTCAGACCTTGGATTACATCTGTTAGAATAAAAGATTTAATGATACTAGAGGAAGCTCGTGAGGTAAGTAAGTACCTGTAGTCTTTGCCTACTCCTGCGAAATACGCGTGAGCAGTAGTTTCATTAACAAGTACAAATAGTTTCATTACCATCGTAAATTATCATACACCCAAAGCCCCAGATTAAAAGGCTCACATACAAACCACATAAATAATAACAACATAGATTACGACGCCATGTTTTAAATCACAGAAGATTCACAACCTATACAAAGAAACATGTTCGTGGGTATAAATCTGTGGCGGTGACGTCACGGGCGACCATGTGAGATACGTCTGAAGGGAAATGTGATGTGTAATAGACTATTACACACAACTATTACACAACGAACATCAACTATTACTAATAGTTGATGTTCGTTTTATGGACAGTTTTAACGGCAGTCCGACTAACTTTATTATGCGTACTAGTTGAATACGTGTCTTGCGTGTTTGTTCTCGGTTCTATTCTCATACCTACTTTTTTGTAACCGTATGATTTTTGGTACAAAGTCGCTTATTGGTCCCGGCCTCGTGGTGTGAGTTTCTGTGCGGTCGTTCTCTGGAGCCCAGGTGCAATTTTCTTGAACTATTTTTCCCATCTCATCTCTTCCTGTGGGTGCTGTAGAAGGCGACTAAGGAATAGGGCTGTTCTCCATCCGACAGTAAACATACAGCCCATGAATAAGTGCCCGCTTGATGGCAATAGGCTCGCCCCCTATTACGTGGGACCGAAAATCATAGTTGGCGAAATGTGGGTGTTAATATACCTCTGCCTACCCCTTCGGGAATTCACAGGCGTGAGTATATGTATGTTTTTTGTTAATCTTCTTCCTCTTAACGTTAATTCCCACTAGCATCCGAAGCTTTCACCTCGGAGTCTGGGGTCCGCTTTACCAGTCTTAACTGCGGATTTGGCTGTACCTCGATATTTTCCGTGAAGCGACTGCCATCTGACCTCCACAACCCAATGATGACATTAGGCGATATCGAAGCATTGCAGCTAGACCGTTGTTGTTGGACTGTTTAGGGCTCCAACAACCCGTAACGACTGCCATAGATGTTCGTATGGCAACCGGGACCGACGGCATAACGTGCTCTCCGAGGCCAACCAGATCAATGCAAATACCCACATTCATGTATACAAATATTTGCACTGAGCGAGGATCAAAACCGCGCCTCCTGCGTAGCGGCCGCGTTCACTACCGCTACGCCACGGAGTCTGTCAAAGAAAACACCTTTACTATTTATATCCCGTCTATATCCTCTGAGTGATAATCTGCAACCAATCTGCATAATATCTGCAACTATTGAGAAGTGTTTTTTTCTATCGTTAAACAAAATAAACTCTGTACCTTCAAAGGACTGGGTAGAGGTGGAAATGGATCCCACATTTGACCAGTTTTATTTTTCCCTTAGATGAGCCAATGCTATCTATTGGGCAGGTTCCCAGAATACACGCTATTACTGAGAATTCCCTAATAGGAAAACCAATCAACGCCCTGCCCGGAAGTCGAGTCTCACGATACACGCAACGCAATCACATGGGACAAACTAGGTACAGTCGCACTCAGAAGTCGCTGAACACTAACTAATTTAAAACCAATCAATAAATAAATTATTTTACCTATAATTTTTTTTTGTAATTATTTTCTTCTTAACCCTCCGGGGATAAAGGCGTGAATGTATGTATGTATTGTATTTTTTTTCTTCAATCCATATTTCCATATCCATATATCTATACTATAAATGCGGAAGTAATCCTGTCTGTCTGGTAAAGTGAAATTTGGTACAGACACTGTTTGGTTACGATAACTGGCATTCACGTGGGTGGAGCCACGGGCAATAGCTAGTGTTTTATATAGGTTTAATAAGTAAGGGTGACTATACAAGGGTTTGCAGAAGTCCTACAATTTAGAAACTGAAAGTGTAAAGTCACTCGCCTTAAAGTAAGTAAGTATTACACTAATAACTACAATGTATTATACTGTAAATAAAGGCATTTCTTTCTTTTCTTTCTTCTGAATGTCCCACGAAGGAGACAGATTGTAGTAAAAAAAAAAAAAACAAAAAAAAAAAATTCTTTCTTTCTCTTCTTTTAACTATTTTTTTTTTAATTTATTTAACAAAGGTAACCTCATCTATACCTATTGTATTCTGATAAATAAGACTTAGGTGCTCAAAGGATTTATAGACCTTAAGCTGTATACGGACCTTTGCAGCCCACAGTACATGAGGAAATAACCTAATTTGATTTACATTTTCAGGCCACGTGGTTCAAACCAGCGAAACTTTCATAAAAATATCTTAGTGCAGTTATATTTTCAACTACAGACAAATGAACACACATTAATCCGTGTCTGTGCGTGACGTCAGGCCTAGAGTAAAATATTCACCTGCAGTGAGATTCTTATCACAAATCTCACAGATCCAATTAATATGTTTGTTGGACCAGATTACAAATAAAGATGGCGTCACCACCTTTCCGATCTGTCACTGGATTTACGATTGCGGAACTTGGTATGTGTAAGTGTAACTGAAGAGGGCCCGATTGAGAGATATGGCCCTGGGTCGGCCGGAGTGCGAGGGATATGGCTACGACAATCTCACCTCTGGCAACCGACGGCCCACAGACGGCGTGCGTTTTAGTCGGTTCGAGTCCGACATAACCTCTTCCACCGGCTGCGGTATCCGTGGGGATTTTTCGCACGATAAAAAAGAAGCTATGTGTAATAACTCGCTTGTTTTCAGACACTGTTATTTTATTTTCACGGAGCAAATGAGCCATTTTCTCGAAAGGTTGGGATGCATACCACAAGTAATTTTTTTTATTTTTCATAAATTTTAAGTTTTATGTGTAGCGTACCTGCCTAGCTGTGCCCGCATGGACGTAGATATTTTTTATAGTCGAGTGGTTATGTCGGACTCAAACCGACTTAAACCACAAGAATTTTTGAAGTGAAAATTTCTTTAAGCACGTTCATTTCTCTTATTCTTTTCATGAGTTACTTCGTGTTTTTACTCTATACAGCCAGTAGTACCTATTTGACACACATGTAGTGAAAATTCGCGCGTTGAGCACTTTTTTGTGACGTAAATACGTCTTAATTTTATACAGACTGTTTTTACTTATATCGGCATTTTCGAAGTACCACAATGTATATTTTAAACTTTGATTATCCGTGTTATCCTTAGAAAATTTAGAAACGTTTGCACATTATACCGTCTACATATATCATGATTGTTTTTGCTAAGCCATTTAATTGTCTTTCAAGAGACACGTAATGTACGCGAACAGTAAATCATGTCGCATTTCTTTTGTCATTCCCACAGTAACGCAATCGCCATTCTATTCGTATCCCACTAACTTACTATATATCACTAATTACTTGTGTATTATCCTCGTCGGTAGACCATGACGCGGTGGTTCCAGTTCCATTAATAATTAGGTGGCGGCTACGATGCTTTTGATTCCCCGAAGGAATAGACAGAAGCGTTATTATAGAGCAACAAGTAACTTAAATGTAGGGTACTATTATGAATGATATATGAAGATATAATAATGTAATTGGAGATTAATATAAATAGTGTCAAAGCGGCTATTTTGAATTTGATATCCGCTCTCATTTTCATGGGAAATGCCTACCGCCATCTGTGCAGGTATAGTATATAGGGATGTCAACCTTGTCTTGCCCTACTTGAACTTTTTCTTACTAGTATTAATCCCGGTCGCATCCAAAGCTTCGATATTTTTAGTGAGGTGACTGCTATATGACTTCCACAATCCATCGGCGATATCGAAGCGAGACCAGTTATTGGATTTTATAGGACTCCAACTACCCGTACCGACTGCCTTTCCTTCTTACACCTATTATGGATACAATAAACGCCATTATTGATGGTTTTCTAATTATCACATTCTCACACTCGCGTGCGTTCTTATCTATCGAAGTAAGATGCGTGTCGTAACTGTCAATGCGTAACTGACAGGTTATGAAGTATTCAAATCGAAAGGAAATTGTTGCAGCCCTGTTTTATTCAACACGCCATGATAACGAATTTGTTTGAATACAGAACAGTCATATTATGTGAGTTTCCACGAGGTTTTTGTCACGTCTTTCATTAGATGATACGAGTAGATATCATTTATTATTTGTTTCTCAAAAGATACAGTGTATCATTTGAGAAACGGTATGAACTAGAACTTAAGTGCGGTCGTTGAATAAATTAAATTTAAATAAATATATAAGAAATACTTACATTTTCAACATTTTGTTCTTAGAGTGCAGCGGTTGCAACCGTAATTGCTGTGCTATCAAGAATTTGATCTTTGAGACAGATAAATGTCATATTATGTTTCCTATTACAGCAGCACAGAGTCTACAAAAAGGGACCCGTTGACGGCAATAGGCTGTACATAAGTCAAACCTACAGTCAACAAAATATAGATTTTAAATACGTAATGTTCACCTCTTTGAAGATAAAACAACCATGAGTACCTCTAGGTTTTTCATTTCTATGGCATCGTAAAAATAACTGCGATAAACGCATTTAATTCAAGATGGCGTGCCTATAGATAGATAAAGGTGAGGCAATTAGTCAGAAGAATCACGCCATAATTAATGATTCGCAGATCGTAACGACACAATATTCAACTTAAAGAATATTTTATTACTTTTTTGCCTTCGTCTAGTGATGGGCAATTGTACTTTGAAATTCGAAGTCGGGGAAACCGCTCGAAGTCGGTAGCGGTTTAAAAATTTTGTTTACAAGATCGCAGTCAGTGGTTTTAAATAGAAAAATTGCTATTTAAATTTTTATTTTTTTTATTCGTATAATACAGTAAAAATAAATAAATCATAGGTATTTATAATTATCATTTCCTTTACTTTTTAAAAACACTAAAAATACGTTTAAAAATATTAAGGTGCGTACAAATTATATAGCATGACATGTTATAAAACAATGTTATATAACATGTTTCAGTAATGCAGACACTGAAGTTAGTACAATGTTGCAAAGTTATAAAACAATGTTAGATAATGTGGACGTGTTATATAACACAAGTTATACAACATGTTACATAATCTGTACGCACCTTTAAAAAAATGTAGGTAAGTAGGTACCCAGGCATCAAGTACAGGAACCGTCTTGGTTCCTGTACCTGATGCCGGTAGTTAAATAGCTTATTTTATTAAGAAATAGCCTTTACTTTAGTTAACTTACCTCTACTTTAGTTTTTTATCTTTTATTACTCATTTCCTCGCAGATTGCCGGACATTTCTGTAATTATTTGTTATCCAGTTAAACAACTGGGAAAAGCAATAAATATTTTCACAAATAAATAACATCTTAGTATCATCGCGCGTTCAACGACATCGAAATATTTTGCCAGTAAAAACTATTCGATATAATAAGATATAATCTCATAGGCTTTATTTCTACCGGTCCGAAGATTGCACCATGTGACAAGGCAGGGATAGGATAGCGGGACATCTTTTTACGACTTCCGAGGTGCTAAACTTTAATGACTAGAAAGTCGTAAAAAGTTTAAAACGAATGAACTTAATTTATTGCGAAACCCAATATAGAATGTAATCATTATTTTAATGCAGGGTGTTATGAACGCCTGTCGAAGGGTAAATGAAATTAGCTAAGAATACCAAAGGACGCCTCAGTAAGAATGTGAATTTTGCTACGGACATGTTTAAAGATATCATTACTTTTCCTATAAATTTAAATACATCGGAAAGTCATCTACAGAATAAGTTTCTAACCCGCGACATTCCTTACCTGGTTCCATTATTCTGGTTCAGGGTCCACTACCGTAGTTTGTAAGAATAACATGGTTCCCACGTTACCCTGAGACGTGTAGGTACTTATTTCTCTATGCAGGAGCTCAATGAGCAGAGTATTCCCCATAACACAACAAAAAAGACCCATGACCAAAAGAATTTGAATTCTCTGATTTAGATTTGCGAAACAACTTAGCATACTAATTGCTTCAAAAACTTCATTCATTCTATTATTACTATGTCAGAATAAAACTATTTCTAATAGTTCTCATTTATACGGGAAAATGTAGTTTTACTGCCACCAACTTTAGCAAAAAAGCCGTTCATACTATTTTAGAGATGCTAAAAATATTCAGTGACGATTTGTACTTGTAAGTCGAATGTCTTATGTTCGGCTTACCCGATTTTCGTCAGATATGTTCGCGACGTTTCCTGGCGTATATTTTATTTACACACCTAGCTCTTCGTCCCTGTACACCCGTCGAACTTGGGTTTGACAACACAATCCGTATGATTTAGTAATCAGTTTTACAAGTCTAATCTTTTATGTTTTGTTTTTTTTTTTACCGAAAATCCCTTGTGGTTATATACGTCAGTCTCTTGCGGTATCCACAACACGTTAACTGCTATGTTATTTTTGTTTTCAGAAATCTTTATTTTTTGAGTGGTAGACGGATGAATGTTTGCTACTCAATCATACCAGAACAGTTGAACAGATTTGGCTGGTTATAGATCATTTATATTATAGTCTGACGAAGCACATAGACACACTCAGTAATATTTTGGTACATTGGTTGAGGTAGGAACGGGACTTTGTATTTTACACAGGTGGAGCTGCGGGCAATAAGTTGTACAATAAGAAAAATAATTACGTACACCATTTTTCTTCTTCTATTGAATCGATGGCGCTTAAAAAACTATTAAAAATAAACAGAAATTAAATAAAAAAATATATTAAAATTAAGCGAAGTCAATACGTAAAGTTATCAAAGGCACATCACTAACGCCTATGGCATGCAACTAAGACCAATTAAACGAAGGAAATACCCTTTAAGGTATTCCACAACGCTGAGTAAAACAATTTTAAAATGTTTGCCTGAATAATAAGATATTTCTTTAAACTCCTTATAAGTATTTTAGCATCAGAAATTAGGCTTAGTGCATACAAGCGAAAATGCAAGTCGGTAAACGGAATTGTCAGTTAAGTCCACCTGCTCGCCCATAACTGGCTTTATCAGGCAACTTTTTCCGCTGAGAATATCGATGGAGTAAAAATAGTGAATATTCTATTACAAAACTGGTTATCTGCTACTGCATTCAAGTTTCTTGAATAAAAAAATAGAAAAAATAAACTTAGCTAACTGCCAGTTTCTTATAAAATGTGTTTCGAAAATCTTTGAACAAAACATTGAAACTGGGAAATCTTAAAATTTTGGAAAGCGACATTAATAATTAGGAGACGTTCAAACGTCCATGGAAGACGTAGGCCTGTAGAGGTGACATTCTATTGATAAAATTATGGCATGGATGAGATTTAATCAGTATTACTGTTCACAAAAAAAAAAGAATATTCATAAAAAAAGAACTAGCTACAGCCTGCGACTCCGCCCGTAACCCTCTGGCTTCTTAATAAAATTGGTGCCTATAGGTACCTACCTATAGGCACGAAAGGACGGTACACAGAATTACTTTCGCATTTATAATCATAATATTTTAAGGTTAAAAGGGTAAACAAAAACTTTATTCACATAGCCTATCCTAAACAAACATTTTAACGAAAACGTAACACCATTTTTCACACCCGAAATACAGGTTGTTCCGTAGGTATTCATCCCACTAAAACTCATACCATTTCGATTTCTTAACTCATCCCACATTGATCCCAAACTGACAAGTACATAAATATTGCAAATTCGTTGTTGTTCTTTGTAATCCCTAAACCGGTCAAGACGACTTTCGTTTTCGCTCTTGACATGGTTCGACTCGAAGATGAGATCTTTTTACGGACTCGCAGAAAAGTCAACAACTTTTTTAAGTAATTTTAATTTAGCAACCATACAGGGTATGATTTGTAAACGAGGCAGTAAGGGCAGAAATCATAGTTTAGTACGGTAGCACTAGTAGTACGATAAAATTAGGATTTGACACAGGAATAATTCCTAGTAGCAATTTTCTTTCGGAATTCATAGAGGTATTACTGGCAGTCTAAATTTCGATTTCCGTGGTATTCGGTTCGTTGCGTTCTCCGCCATCTTGAATTTAAGGGTACATTTTTGTTTACTAAATAAGTAAGAGTTAGAGTGTAGAAAATTTAATTCTAAACAACTTTGTAGTAATAATTTTTCGTGTAAAATTAGAACTAAACGATTTATTCAGTAAACAAAAATGTATCCTTAAATTCAAGATCACGGAGAACGCAACGAACCGAATACCACGCAAATCGAAACTTAGACTACCAGGGACCTCCCTCAACGAAATCAGAAAGAAAATTACTACTAGGAATTATTTCTAGGTTTGCCCCTTAATTGAGCTAAATCAGTTGTAGTATAGTTACTGTGAAGTCAGTGTTGTGGCTTACCGTGGTTTCTGTACTCAGATTTCAGTTGTTTTTACTCTGTTGATTACAGTAAGAAGTATAAAAAAACTGACCCTGTAAAAACATAATTATGATTCAGAATACGCATGACGTAATCCATTTTAATTACTGAACTATGTAGTCACCAGATGGTACCTATTATAAAAACCGTATGGAATCGTGGATTAGTTTACATTTATTGCTTGTATATAATTTTATTATAAAATAACTTTGTACTAAAAAAATAAATGAACAAACTATTTTGCTGACGGTCGTTCGCGTACTGAGCAAAGTACCTACATAACTTTTAAATCACGTAAGCTGTGAAACTAAAACTACAGCGCATTTTAGGTTAAAGTATAGATAGAGTTTCAGGCAAACTAATTTTGATAGTGGTGATCTAGTTCTATATTTCGGCTTACATAATACATACGCTTACAAATTATCGAAGGGGTAGTCAGAGGTGTATGAACACCCATATTTCGTCAACTATGGGTAGTCAGTCCCACGTAATAGAAGTCGAGTCTCTTGTCATGATGCTTGGTGTTGTCATGCGTGAAGTGACTGCCATCTGATCTTCACAACCCATTGGCGACATCGAAGAATTGCAGTTACATCAGTTCTTGAACTTTATAGAGCTCTAACTACCCATAAAGACAGCCATAGATGTTCGTACAACGGGGATGGCGGCATCACAATAATTAAATTAATTTACATTGAAATAACTCGTAAGTGCAGATTTAAATAACGTAGTTAGTAACAAAATAGTTGAAGTGAACATGTAATACACAGTTAGCAGACCTTGACAATGTTTATTAAATAACAATTTGTTGTAACGGAAATAATGAGAGTTGTTAGCTTTAAATAAAGTGTTAATATAATAATAGCAGCGGTATTTATTCAGAGTTGTATTCATAAAAACGATTTGATTAGGTTCGACTCCCAGATTGTGTATAGTTCAATTAGAAGGCTAATTATCGTAATAAAAAATTGTTCAAAATTCATTCTTAGTTAATCTCAAACTCCCTTTCAAAACAGTATTCCCATAAAAATAAAAATAAAATATTAGTAGTAATAGAAATAGAAAAAAAAAGAAAAAAAAGGGAAAATTTTCAATGACTTCGAGATCGCTCAATCGAGAATTGACCCTCAGGAAATTGCAGTCTGCTGGAATCCTTAGACATTGCCTTCCTAGAGATAGATTCTGCAATATGCTCCTGTAACTAGGACCGTATGGTTTTAATCGGTTCGATTCCGACATCCACACAAAAAAGGTTTAATGACAATATGCTTGACCTATGTAGAATTAATAGCTGGTGAGATGTGGATATTATGCACATTTACGAGTACCAATCAATCGAGCCAACAAATTTAAAAGTCCGCGTCGACGAATCAGTCGAACTAACAGGAAGAAAAGTAATCGGACTTCGCGGTTACAGGGGTCATACTTATTCGGCAGTTTACTATAATATAACAGGTGTGGAAGTAGATTCTTATATAAAAAAGACATAATGGTTATTTAAACAAATGCAACAACAATTATTTAACTGAAGTAGTTAGATCTAAATAACAGTCAAGAACACAACGTAAACAATGCTTTGCATTTTGAATACTTTACGCTCATTAACAAATAGCTCAAGTTGCGTCTCTTGTATATGATAATAGCCGTAATTGAGCTATAAATAAAAGCGCTAATGTGACAGAACCTAACAAAAATAACTGCTTGGAATAGAAGAAAGGCCTTTAAAGAAAACCCAATGTTCGTTGTGAGATATTTCAACAACGCATTACGAATGTTGCCTTGCCTACCTTTAAGATTATTATGCTCGTCACAGACGCAGCTTTAATATATGCTATATGTAATTTTGTTTACTGATAAACTTATTTACTGCATAAAATATTATGTCACGCCATGTTGGTTTACGGTGGAGTAGAATAGGACCCACTCCATCTCTTTCCGTGGGTGTCGTGGTCACCATATACCACAACGCATGGGAGGAGATGAGGTGGCCCAAATTCTACTCTGCCGGATACCACGCGGTGGAAACCAAGAAACCCTTATCCTTAGTTGGGTATAATTTCACGATGCCTAATTTTTTGCTAATTTCGGTGTTATTTTTCAATCATAGGTTTTCCGATGAAAAAATTTAATGGAGTTCTTTTAGAATATCTAGTAGTAGGTATATAGTGTTCTAAAAGAACATTGAAAATTTTTTTCATCGGAAAACCTATGATTGAAAAATACCACCGAAATTAGCAAAAAATTAGGCATCGTGAAATTACCCAGTTATAATATATTGTAATATGTCTATTGCCTAGCTGGCACTATAACGCATATCTATATTTTATTAAAGCATCGTGATCGTGTGATGGAATTTAACTTGAACATAGTTCAGAAGTTTTCTTGCTTCGGAATAAATATTTTATGTTGTAAGTAAGTATCGCATTCACTTACCATGTAAGGTGTGGCCATGTATAAAAATTGAAAGCAAACGTACAAAAAGCTGGCAGTTTTTGATAGATAGCGTGGTATTACTAGATATTGCTCACAGATTGTAACAGCTGCATACCACTACAAGAATGTTCGGTTTCGATTCTATTTAGGTTTGTATTTTAAAAGTGAATTCGTAAAGGTATATATATAGGAAAGGTTGAAACATTTAATGTTTACTAGTTCTGACCTAATGATGGAGACAGGATGTTGATAATGGAACTTAATAACGGCTATTAGTAATTATTTAAGCTTTGTTTACTCTGGTCAAGATAAAGTTGTGTAGTTTATCAAAAAAAAAATATTTGAATATTTAATTGAAATTAAATGTAACTTTTTTTATACTACTTAGGTTTTACTACTACTTTGTATATTACAGTAGTTTGATGAAACTAATATTGAAATAAATTATGTTATTATTCACTTATGAGGTAGTAATCTAGACGTTAAATATTGACAAAACAGCTTTTTATACGTGTAAAGTAACAATACAACGTAATAGTTCTATTATAATAGCATGAGTAAATACAACTCTATTCTTAGGAATCACAATTGACAATGAATATACACAATATTTGCGATTAGCTTGACAAGTTTGTCTTTGTAGTAAGACAACAAAGATAATGTTGGTAGAACGTTCAATCTGATATTTGTGGAAATAAAAATAAAAACGATACAAAAGGTACACTATGTAGGTACTTAAAAATAAAAATATGTTAGTACATACCTTTTAGGCAATAATTACTTGATCACTGCTAGTTATTGTTCAGAATACGATGCTTTTATATGTTACACATATTAATGTATACCTACATGTTTTAAAAGAATTATCAATTTTATAATTTTTGTAATATTCTTTAATTAATTCATGTGAAACAATGTCATAATAAAGAAAACTGTCGTATCTACACATAGACGTATCTATGAAGCAATATTTTTAGAATAAAACCAGTTAAAGCACGCGATGGATGTCATAATTGTCATAACAAAGAAAAGTGTCGTATCTACACATAAACGTATCTATGAAGCAATATTTCTAGAATAAAACTTAACCGGTTTTATTGCACGCATGCGATGTAAACTTGTTATAGTACTAGAATCCACGTTTAAAACCATGTGCCATTGTTATACGGTTAAAACCGTAAAATCGTTGGATTAGATAATTTCACTACGAACCTGACAGGTGGGTAGTGAGGATTACAAATGTAGCAGTTACATGGAGACCCAGTATTATCTGTATATGTCTGGTTTTAAACTTACGTTCACCTATTTAATTTCATTTATATTGCGAAAGATTTTGGTTTCTTGTACGTACGTAACATACCGTCGACAGCTTAGTGGTTTGGTCTGCCTTACAATCGTGAGGTCCTGGATTCGAAATCTGAAAAAACTTATGTGAACCTATACCTAAAATAAGCAATTTAGCTTAGCTAAAGAACTAATTTCAGTGGTAAAGGATGCCTTCTCTAAAAAAATTGAGCATTTTTTATACAAGTGCACGAATCGAATAATGTTTAATAATTGTAACTAACATTTTTAAGCAATAAGTAGGTATGCCGATCTTGGATGTCGACTTTTTCCGATCTAAATCTAGTATTATTTCTCTAACTATACTTACTTTCATTCGTGTGGTGATGGAGAAAGAATACAAGTATCACCACCCCATCTCATCCGAAGGGTGTCGTAAGAGGCGACTAACCTTTCGGATGAGATGCAATACGCAGACGATATCACTGCGAGAGAAGGAAAACTCGAAATAAAACCTTATACCAACCCGTCTGGTCAGCATGGTAACAGTAGTCCAAAACCTCACAACAATGACAGAGGCCTATGTCCAGCAGTGGACTGCGATAGGCTAATTGATACTTACTTTTACTATACACAAAATAATTAAAACTTGGCTTAAGTCCTTCGACATTTGTAATTTTTACTCTCACAGGAACTACGCAACATTGCTATCTTACCATAATTAAGTTAATAGCTTGTATTGTAATACATTTGTTTGATCGGAAACCTGTCCTCAACTTGAATAGCCCACTACATGTCACTATCCCTTACAGCTAATGCGTTAGAAGAATAATAGCCGACATCCGTCCTTCATTTACGGGCAACAAAGAAAAATGGGCCAAGTCGGTGACGGTATTAAAAGGTGACCTATAAAAAACAATTCGACGGATTTACTAGTAGTCGTTTGACGTAATGGTTTGGTTTAGACTAATCTTAAAAAAGAACGGTTGAAATTAAGTTCTGATCCGATCGATTGATTCCGACTAATTCCGAAATCGTCATCATACTTCTGCTCTTATCCCAAGCTTTTTGAGGTCATTGCAACATTCACTCCTTTCTGAACTATATCATCTTTCACACAGTCTCCTTTTAGGTCTTCCTCTCCCATTGTAGCCATCATCAACCATAGTTAATGCCTTCCTTACGATATTACTTTCATCCCTACGCATTATATATCCGAACTCCGAATTCCGAAATCGTGGTTTCACAAAAATAATACCTATCATTATTCTTTTTAAAATCCAACATTGACTGTCATGTGATTATATCGAAATGTGACCGACAGTTGTAGAGGGGACAACAAACTAACTGATCTCCGAAAATTCATCCCTCGGAATATAAAATTGTAGATTCATCCCCTATATAGGTGCCCATTGGCCTCTGGTAAGAGATCCGTTTTCTCTATCACATCGGATTGACAGTTTCATAACTTTATACACTTTTTATAACAGTTTGTGTTCATATTAACAAAACTATATCTTCAGTTATACCTATAAGTATATTTAATATTTTAATAACTAAAAATTTTATGGGTGATATAAAACAGAAGTCAGACAGAGTCTTTTCATATTTATGGACTAGTGAGATAGAGGAAATATACCAAAAGTAGTATCCTATTGTCACTTAAAGTTGATATTACGTACTACCTTCTCGAGCGCTAGGGGAAAATATAACTATCACCTATAAAATTTAATATTTATTCGCATGAAGGTATGATTCCGCAGGCGACCGCATACGACAACTGCCGACGCATGCAGCACATACAGCGTACCCATTACTTGTTAACTAACGATACGAATAAAGGGGACCATTGAGAAGCCGCAATGAATTACGTGCATCTGCTGCGTGCGTCGGCAGTTGTCGTATGTGGTCGGCTACGGAAACATATCTTAAGTAGCTACGGACTATTAAACCTGCTCACAAAATGCGGAAGAGATCATTTTAATAAATAATAATATTCGGCGCTTTTTATCATAAAAATGATCCTCAAAAAATCACCGAAGTACATTTTTTCTAGAACATTGATTACTGAAATTAATTAGCAAAAAATTTATCTACCGTTCTTGAGATGTTTCAAATAAACCGTAAATTGTAGGTATGTGGTACTCTTGACTTTAATTAGCGTCGATTGCTTAATAGTTAAATATTCGGTCTTTCGATAGGAAGCTTAGGAAGCTTCAGGGGTTCGAATCCTGACCATTACACTACCGACATGAACCCACTCCTAACACAAGCAATTTAGCTTAACTGGAGGGGTTAACGGGAATAATTTACTAGTAATATCGGTAAGAAAAATATTAAAATATTGTTAAAAAAGTAGAATAAGCGAATAAAAGTAGTTACCCACCGAATAGAAAGAAGAAGTGACCGAGAGATGTATGTATTGCAGACCTCCAAGGTTTTATAATGACTTTTAAAAATACTTATGCAGTATGTTTGTAAATATAAATTATACCTACTTAAAGTGCATGTCTATAAATTGGACATCACTAAGTAGTAAATAATTACGTTTTTTAGTTGATGAGATGATCTCAAGGCTCCGTTAAGTCGAATTATGTGAGGATGAATTTGCGTTTGTCATTCAAGGTCATGTGAAGTGTCTATTTTATGATTTCGTGCTTCTTTTTACTACTCAGTACACTTGAAAATTGTTAGGTACATAGAGTATGTACCTACCGGGTTTGCGAGCGTGAACGCCATCACCGCAGTGTGAACATGACCTTATAAACCGATATTAAATTGAAATTTATTTATTAATAAAGTAAGCTGTCAGTCAAAAGGCACGCTACAATGATCAGAGTGGACGAACCCTACACGATAGGGAGGCAAATAATATTAAAAAGTGAGACCGTGAGGTTAGGTACGGAGGTAGGTAACGACGTGCCAGTTGAGGAGTCCGACTGGGGAAGTACCTCCGCCCTACAGAATACGGCAGCCATAGTAACCTCGTGTTGTGTTCTCTGCGGTGAGTAGGGTAGCCAAAGCTCACTGGAAAGTTCTTGTGCTGTCAGTGGGAATACCATTGGCTTATCCTGCTTTGTCTTCTGCACTGACGGCACAGAAACTCTGTTCTTACAAGGTCGGCAGCACAAGTGTGACTCCTTTGGTGTTGCACACGTCCATAGACTACAGTAACCACTTTTCATCAAGTGGGCCGTGTGCTTTTCTGCCATCTAAGTAGTATAAAAAAAGGTATATGGTCAGATATAAAGTTAGGCTTTCAATGGCTAAACAGATTTTTATTGAAGTCAATATAAACCACGAATCAAGATTCCACATCAGATCCAGATCAGAACAGGTTATCAGTTTCTTAAATAAGAACTTAAATGTCAATAATATCATATCAAACAAATTTGTATAATATTGTGAAAATTTACTCTACGTAGGAAATGCTGCGAGCGAAGTTAATTCGGTTCATACAATTGCAAATTTATTCACAAAACAGGTAAAAACGTTACTAAGGTCACAAGGATATAATAATACAAAAAGGCTGCTGTTGCGAATATAAACAGCTCAAAATAGTGACAGTATCAGTAGGTATTATGATTATATAGTCAACAATGAGCACATTGAGATAACTATAGCCTTCAAGACATAATACGACTATCATTTTTGTCTCCCCGTAATCACAGCTACCGAATAGCAACCAAAACTTCGAAATAAGGCAGACAGGAAAAAAAACACAAAATCAGTATAGCAACTTGGCTTTTTTTTTTTATATAGGACACGTCAATTTGACTTGGCCTCGCCTGATGGTAAGCTGAAGGCTAAGTCTCTGAAAAGAGCGTCACCATTACAGACACGTATCATGTTACAATGGTGGCACTCAGCTTGGCGGCCTCATCAGATGCTTTTTCACGCCCCGCTTAAAGGACCCGGACTGTAGGAGGAGGGAAACACGTGAACTGGTAAAGAATTTCAAGACTTAATGGTGCGGCAGAAGAAGGCTTTTTACAGTCCACTGCTGCATAGTAGGAGATGCTGTCATCTCCTAATGTGCGCCATTGTTCCGGATCCTCCGCTTTCCGTTTATCTCAGTAACCTTTTCATCTTTCCTATTTTACGGCATTTCGATATTCGCGAAAAACTTTTCACATAATCAAGCGTCACTAGGTTTTTTTTTTTTCATAAGTCGTCAGTAAAGTGTTAGTCTATCAAACTACTGCAGGCTTTAGTAACATTTTTATTGTTCTAATCACCGCAGATAATGTTTCTAATCTAGGATTTATCTGTAAAGCTTACACTAAAATCCCTACTAATATTATAAATGCGAAAGTAACTCTGTCTGTCTGTCTGTCTGTCTGTCTGTCCGTCTGTCTGTCCCAAACCACTGAACCGATTTTGATGAAATCCCTACTTCCCTACTAATATTATAAATGCGAAAGTAACTCTGTCTGTCTGTCTGTCTGTCTGTCTGTCTGTCTGTCCGTCTGTCTGTCCTAAACCACTGAACCGATTTTGATGAAATTTGGTATAGGGGTAGATTAGACCTTGAGAAAGGACATAGGCTATGTTTGGTCGCGATAACCGACATCCACGCGGGCGGAGCCGCGGGCAAAAGCTAGTATACTTATAAACAAATAAAAACTAAAAACGAAAACACATATAGGTAATAATATTTGATAAACAAATCCACGAAGGAAGCACTACATTAAATGTTATCTCACACAAGGAGGTATTATTTTATAAACAAAATCGAACAGAACTAGATATTATTTTATAAACATTTCAACTGGTGCGTACGCGCATGTGACGTCCGTTATACGCGCCTGTAAATCTTTAAATACATAATAAACATTATACATTCAGCGCGTTGCTGTGATGTATTTTACAATAGTTTAGTTTTGTCATTATGACGTCATAAAAAACTTTAAACTATTCAGAATAATGTGGTAGCTTAGGAATAACGAAAGATATAGCAAACGAGTTAAGAGCCGATGAAATCATTAAGGTACGTAATATACCTACATAAGTATCCAGTCAAAATAGACGAGATAAAATGGTACGATTACATAAATCTACATTTAACTGGTTCATACTTAACGGTCGACGAACGAATTTTTATTCAAAGATCAAATCTTTCTTATAATAAAAGATGAAAAAATTATGTTAACCTTGTCCTTTGATACTTACAAAAATGATTATTATCAATCATTTATTGATATTTCAATGCTGTATAAACCAATTATGATGTTCACGTATTTGAATGTCCGTTGAAATATCGTTAATTCATAAATTTTGTGGCTGACTGTACATAAAACGTCTTCGTATAAAGACGTGGCTTGAGGATTGTTGACGAACCCAAACTCACAAGTGGTATTGAACATTTCAGCCTTAGGCGAAATTACGCCTCCTTATGTGAGTTCTACGGATTGTATAATAGCATGTGTTCTTAGGAAATGAAATAACGCCTAGGGCTACTGGCACCCTGGTACTGTGAACCCAAAATAGTCACGTACTACACGATTCGAAAGGGGTTTCTGGGTAACGAACACCTTCAACACATTGAGACACCTCCGTGCCTCGAAGAGTACGTTAAACCGTTGATCATTGTTACCATTCGAACGTCTGTGCTTTTCAGAACTGGTTGAATATCGTCAGATTTAGGATAATTCTCGATGAATGGAAGTTATTTATATATTTTTTAAATAAAAATGAATAAAAACTAAACGAGTTGTAATGTAATCCAAACACCTTGAGTCAAGTTCATTGAATAAAGAAATAATAATAATATGCTCTTCAATAAATTTATTTCAATTATCATACTCGTACACATTATTTTGTATGTATCCTTTTTCGTAATATGAATATTCATTATATTTACCTCTGTCGTAAAATATATTAAAAAATAGATTTATAATGATGTTATTGTAGTAAAATTAATGAGATGTAAAATATGATGCGAGCAATGTTAGCTGCAACAGGAAAATTTAGTTTTATCCTCACCTTTGCCGTAAAGTGTACATATTTATTACAATAAAGGTATTTTAAACTATCATGGTCACTATCATTAGTATTAGAATTTAGAATCAACGGGATATTTATTATGTGTTGATTTGCGCGTGTGAATATCGGACACTAAAAACAACACATGGTAAATATCCAATTAACTTTTTTCTTACACTTTGTCATCAATTATTATTTTCTTAAATACATTTTATTCTTGTATCACTATCACTGTTAATTCTTTGATTTTAAAGCCTAAATGACACGTGGTTGCCTCTCATTTACTTTCATTGTCTCTCATCTCTCACCTCTTTCTCTCTTAATCGTCATCACTATCATATCAATGCATATAAGGCATATTACACTAACCACTAGTGATTACTAGTACTTACCGTTACGTTACTAGTTGCAGTTGCAAATTGAAATTTCTTTGAACTAATTCTTCAGTCTCAAAAATTGTGAAAATCTTATATTACATCGGAATTGTGAATAAAAAAGTGAACAGAAAACGACCGATTAAAATATTTTCGTTTGCACATTTAAAAAACGTTAGATGATAGACCATTCAACTAAGCAAAGCTATGAAGAATCAGTCAAATTTATTTATAAATTTTGACGCCTGACATCGAGAGAAATGTTTGGATGATATTTTATTTCCAATTTGTCAAATGCGAAGACTCACACGTGATGCGATTGTGAGAACATAAGTGCTATCAGTCTTGATGGGCGCCTTTTCAAGTTTTGGATCATAAATATCAGGTCATAAATTCTGTTGGAATTTTCGAATAAATTAGAAAAAGTTTAAAGAAAAACAAGACAAAAGTTTAAATACGCTATCTTGATGATTGAATTGTAGATTAACATTACCATAATTCTTCAATAAATTGTTCAATCTATTATTGAAGTATACTATCATGTTTTCAATTAGCACGAATTTATGCCTAAAGGTTCAATAAAAATAGCAATCATGATGAGTATAAAATTTTAAATCATCAAATTAACCAAAATCCCACCCAACTAAAACATTGCATACTTTTTTATACGCTACATCAAAGAAAAATTGCAGTTTGTTTGTGTAATAAAGGTAACATCCGAAACAGTTTGGACCGTTTTCAATGATACATCAAAGTCTAAACTGGTTACAAATAGAACGGCACCAAATTTCCGGACAAATATTTAAATTCGCTACGAAATTTTACTTTAAAATTATATATTTTAAACTAATTAATAAAATAGGATTGACTAGGAAACCTTGAGAAGAGAACACTGAAACAAATTTTCTATCATATCTTGTTTTTTGTTTTGGATAAGTCAAGTACGTTTCTCAATTTTGGTCAAAAGTTTTATCACCAAAATTCAAGTTCTTGTTTTTGATGCCAAATTTTCTATCACACATTTTATTCTTAAATGTAATTTTCATGTTTCTTTTACTATTATGTCTTGTCCAGATAACCTACTAAGACATTTAATCTTACTGAACGATGTCTCAGAGTTAAGATTTAAAGAAACATGTGGTTTGACATTTATCTGTTGTGTAAATACAATTTAATGATATCCCACAGCATGACGATAAACTCATTTATTCATTATTATTTTAGCTGCTTCAGCGGTTACGACATTCAAAACACATTTAGAAAATGTATTTTGGTTTTTAAACTTCATTTGTAGTAGAATTAGAATTGCAGCAATTAAAAGTTTTTCGTAGTTAGCTGTCTGAATAATGTGCTTTTATATGTAAATTAATTATCACAACATGAACAAAAGCGTTGAATAATCCAGAAAATTAGTGTTTCAAATAATAATGGAAGTAGCAGCTGTATACCTCACAAATTACATCGCTTATAAATCTTTCGAACAATTCTGAATTAACTATTGCTTGGCAACGCGGACGCATTTAAAAAATCTTATAGACCGATGCTGTAACAAAAGGTTTGAGGACAGAAGAATGTTTTTTTTTTTTTTTCAACGAAAATAAAATACTGAAAGTTCGTCGTCGGCCAACTATCTGTCGTAGTCTAGTCGGATGTGCGTCTAAAATAGCCCGAGTTTCTAGTTCGGCTTTACAAGTCAAAGCGACAATCGTTAGGTATGCATTAGTATTATTTAGATCGTCGTCTTGTCAGTCTGTTGGTCGTGGAGCAATTGTTATTTATAGATAGTCTAATGAATTGTATTGTACATGTGGTGTGCTTGCTCGCTGCGTACATTTCCGTCATCATTTTTTGCGTCTATCGTGAGAAGTTAACGATGTATCTAAACTCTTTGCTTCAACATAATTGACGTCTGCCTTTTGCACTAGATCGATTAACAATTTAAATACTCAAATTAGTATGGACAACGACTGACTTCTATGGAATTACGACAAAAATGCAAGACATTAGAGGAAAAATGTACTGATATGCAAAATAGATGGTTAATGGTATGAACAAATTACATAGAAAATTAATTCACTAAGAATTAAGTCAGAAGAAGTAACTTATCTGAGCATTTTTCTGATAGCAAATAGTGAATGAACTAACGACGAGAATAGACATGAAGCACATGTGAAGAAAAATGATCTTTACCCGTTGCTCATAATAAGACGTTCAGATGTGCGCAATTGAGTGTATTTTTTCACGAAATGAGAGCAGAAATATTTTATTTATCTAAAGACATTCTTATAATTTAGTTCTTAGAATTGTAGAACAATGTTTGATAATCTAGTTTGATTATTTGCAGTCGCACCTGGCGTCATCATTCAGAACTCGCTGCGTCTCTTAAATTTCATAGACGATTTGCTTTAATTTTATCGTTACACACGTCGGAAGTAACTGAGCATTTTATTTACAAGATTCGCATCTACAACATTTTAACAGAAAATAAATGTATGGTAGTAAAATATTTGGACGGTCATATTTATCTATTGTTTTAATGGAAAAAATGATCTGTTATAGATATAGGTGAAATTTTCATTTTTACAACAAGCACTTATTTCCGATCCTGTCATAATGAATATATGAGAAAATTGCAGGGCAACTTAAAAGCAATCGTAAACGTTATCATGTTTTATTGCTTTGAGGAAGATAATAGAAACAATTGTTTTTAATGCCGGTATAAATATAGTTACTAATGAATGTAACAGACAATACAAAATTAAAATAGTTAAACATTGTCTAGAAACACTAGACTACGAAGTAAATAAATGACTTGAAAAATCTTTTTTCAAATTTTCTTTTCAGTAGGTACTTACTTTTCTTGTTATACATATTAAAAGTGATAATGGAATAGAGATAAAGCAAGGAAAGGATTGAAATAAAATTATCTATCACTCATATTTGAATTTAGAATCGAAATTGAAATAAATATATGAGAAGATCGCAACGTGATGGCGCCGTTGACGTTTATGACAATTAATTTGATTATGTATCTGTAGATTTACAATCGCTACGGTTGTAAATCTTGGCTAAGGATATTCTACTATCTTTATTAAGCCTGGAGTACGTTGAACCGACCCTGCGGAGATATAGCGTCAATATTTGATGAACTAAACTTTTGGGTTCACGGTTGAATATTCTATCACTGTCATTATACATTGATGTATTTAGAAAAACGTGGCGAACCTGTTATCGATTGTTGATAGTAGCTGAGTTGTAGAAAATTGGAAAACATTAGGTATTTTTGTCGAGAATTCTTGATCCAAGTATCTATGTAGAAAATCTTTTACTTTATACAGACAAATTAACACGGTATTTAGTATCAAAACTAAATAATAAATAATAGTGTAAAAATATAATACAAAAATATTTACTTACTTTGTAAAAATCAACAAGAAAAAAATAAATCCGAACACCAGTTCCTCAGTGACACTGAATTTCTACAATCACAGTACAATTTCAACTGAATAATGAACGTAACACATCAACAGAACATTAACAATAACGAAATACAATGTCCACTGTCTTTTCTCAGAAAATTTGCGTTTCAAACGTACGTAAAATTTTCGCGGGAAACTAAAGGCACGCGGCGACGTCCCACCCACGCGGCATCAGAAACACGACTGAGCAGAAATCAAAAGTTCACCTGCAATGCGTGCGCTGATCAGCCGCGTTCGAACGAGACGGATATATTACTGAGTATAGGAGGTAGAGTAGGACACACGATACACGTGCTTCCGTACCTACTGTGGGGGGTGAAGCGTTTTTGAGGAAAGGGGCGCGTTGCTTCTAAAGCTTGCAATGAATAGGGTGAATAGGACGTATTTTGTGTTATGAAGGCCAGGACAGGACAATAGGTTGAATTATAACTTTTGTTCCTGGTGAAACTCGATGTGACATTTTCTTTGGTAATATCTCGTTACGTTAATGAAGTTTAGGTCTTTAATGTTCGAGAACGTTCCATTTTGTTTGACGCTTATGTAGTCTGTGTGATGAAAAGCGGTTGGCATTAGATTTCTATTGTCAATGTTTTTATATCATTCTACGACAGCAGATTTTAGTAGTTAACTCTTTGTCATGCTAAATAAGGTTTTGATAAGTTAGGTAGTTTTGGTTTTAAACAAAATTCGAGAACATAATTACAATACAAGAATTACGGAAAATTTACAGGACAATCTAATAGTAGGTACATACCTATAATATGTTGGATTGTTTAGCGAACAACAATGAATACAATAATTTTCATGACAAATACACAGGTTTTGTACAGTAGGTACCTATTAGGTAAAAATAAAATCCTTGATATCAAACTATTTTCAGTGGCCTTTGCAATTCCCTTGCGATTTATTTCGTGTTTTAAATAATTATGTTTTAATGTTTGTCTCTAATGACCGATATGCATGACGACGGGATTATGCTCGAACATACATAAAAAATAAACATCCGAATTGAGAACCTTCTCCTTTCACCCTGCAATTTGCCGATGCGTAGAGATGTTGCGTCCTTGGCAGTATTTTACCGTCTGCTAATGTTCTAGAGAACTCTTTCAATTTGTCCCTTTTTTAATTTTTTTTTATGCCCTTACACAAGACAACATGGACCACGATGCAGGATGTCATTCGCATACGGTGCAAAATATTCCATCAAGTAACAAGCGGTTCAGTGACTCCTTCTTTAACCGCACCATCAAGACCTGGAATTCCTTAGTAGTCTCCAGTACCTACACGTGTTTTCCTCTTCCTACAGTCTCGGGCCCTTTAAGCGGGCCGTGAAAAAGCATCTGATGAGGCCGTCAAGCTGAGTGCCACCATTTTACGTGTCTATAATGGTGACCCTCTTTTCCGAGATTTGAAAAACTGAAAACCTACCCAACTGGAATAGGTTCAGAGGATGATGATACCCTTACTAAAATCCCAAAACTTCCAACCATTTTACTTCTTCTTCTTCTTCTGTCGAGTCGACGGCATATCTTGTCATATTTTGTTTGCCCAGTATGTAGCCACTCCGATAGCGTTCTCAGAGACACTCATAAGTTCCTCCGGAGTGCACGTGCTACCCATTTTACTCATTATAATAAAAAATAAAAAATAAAAGACGTGTGGCACTCGAGGACTGCCGCGGTAAAGCTATTGCATAGCATTTTTTATTTTTTATCATTTATTTTTTATCATATTTTAGCATTTTTATGCAATTATCCCCCCACTCCGTGCTATAAATTGGCCGATTTCGGAGCAGCTCGGCTTGATTCGTGCGAGCTCGGCGTGTCAGCTTAGGTTTTTTCGATACGGAATTTCTGGATTCGGTCTCCACGCTCAAAGCCCGCGATAGAAGCTATGCAATAGCTTAAAAAGATTGGTTGCAGATTCAAGTCCCATGTAAGCATTTCACTTTTTCCAAACTTAATAATGACGGACGGATCGAAGACATATTAAAGAAAGGACATGTAAAGAGTACTCGAAACAGTCGAAACCAGCGAGCATAGGTAGGTATATGAAAGTTATTATGAAAGTAGAAGAAGCGAAAGATGTATGCCAGGATGGGTCAGCACCCATTGGTCTTCTAAAACTCGACCCCTAGCATAAAAGTTGTAAATTCGACCCCTTTTTAGGTGCCCATTGGTCCTTCGGTAGGGGACCAATAATATTTAGTAATTTAGTGGAAAATTGTGGTCTCTGTCTACCCCACTGGGGAAGAGGCGTTACTGTACGTACGTATGTATGTAGGTATCATTTTTCTTATTTACCTACTAACAAATATTTGTACAACAATTAATTAAATACGAGACAAGTACACACCATTCTGTAATATACATATCAAGTTGGAATCATTCACTTATATCGTCTCGCGTGTGTCGACATGCGGAACTACGTGACAGACAGACGGTTTCATTTGTAGATAATATCGCAATGTTTGGGGGAGCCGTGTTTCAGTTACTAGGGAACCAAATCGATCTGGTGGAACACGCTGCTTTGTGTAAGATTCAGTAAGACCTCCGAAGTTACGGAGGAATTCATGTAAAGTATTTCGTCTGTTGTTGTCATCGCGATTCAAACGTGTTAAGAACTTTAGAAAGAGTAGAAATAGAAAAAAAAAGGAAAAGAATTAGAAGTCAGTTCGTCGAAACCTTATTAGAAGAAACCAGTCGTAGGATCAAATCCCGTCCTGGACATCTTCCAATTTAAATTAGAAGTTAGCACACTAACACATTATGAAGCAATTTCACAATTTTCATATTTTTATTTTATTTATGACACATTAAGTCTACTTCACTTCGCCTGATGGTAAGCTGAAGGCAAAGTGTCGGAAAAGAGGGTCACCATTATAGACACGCACTCAGCTTGACGGCCTGCGGCCTTACCATAAACCTTAAAACAGATCAATAATTGAACTGCTGTCATTCTGCCAACTGCAAATGTCACTTTGTAGTGTCATATAAATATATAGGATTACAAAGTGACATTTGCAGTTGGTAGAATGACAGCAGTTCAATTATTGACCTGTTTTAAGAGTTCATGGTATATGCCCTGATCTGATGCTTTTTCACACCCTGCTTAAAGGTCCCGGGACTGTAGGAAAAACAAGTTATTTGCTTAATTTTCATTGTTAAAGAAGTCTTTTCTCATGATACTGGAGCATATTCGATTGTCACACAAACACGTGCACACAAGTAATGTTTCAATACTGTGACTTGCCACGCGTGTGTCACGTCGCGTTACGTGACAGTGTCAACTAGAATACCGTTTCTTGCAGCCTTCTTTATTCAAGATTTATTACACGTTTTTATTCTTTGTAGAACATGTTAATCCAAATTTTCTACATTGACACTTTTCCACGCGATGGGCCCTTAAAAGGGGGGCTTTTTTCACCTGTAAATAGAAGGAAAAAAAGTGTGAGGGTAGACAATTCCCTATGTCTTTCGACAAGGCAAAGAAGTACCACACCGTTTGGTTCGCACTGTTTTGTTTGGAGTCTACGAAGGGGACACTTGCCGTATGTGTTGTTTGGGATAGAAAGATAGAATATGGGTTAATTGAAACTGAAAGAGTGTTTATTATTCTCATTGATTAGGTAACATAAAAAACTCTTGTTAAGCCATCGGTCTCTGTTGTCATAACAACATCTATGGCAGTCATTACGGGTAGTTGGAGCCCTGAAAAGTTCGACTAATAGTCTAACAACAGACCTTCGCTATCGCCAATTGTTTGTGGAAATCAGATGGCAATCACTTCATGGAAAATATCGCAATTCAGCCGCATCACAGTTGGACTGGAAAGCCGGTCCCAACCGAGTTGATAAAAGGCTCAGAGAATGATGATAGGTAACATAAAAATGACAAAAGGGTCAATACTTAGGGTAGGTCATAAGGTAATAGTTATTATTTTACTTTTTGAAGGATCTTTTTGGATCGGGGGTTTTTTAAATTTTTAATTTCATTTTTTTATTTCATGCTTTTTATAGGTAACCGCTTAACCGATTTCCATAAAAGCTGCTGTATCGTGATGTATAAATTTGAAAATTTTAGATTTTGCATTGCCACTTTCATTCCTCATATATTTCAAATGGCTGAACCGATTTTAATGAAACATAGTTAAGAACACTCTCGACTAAACCATCTTTCAAACAAAAGAAACAGAATCAAAATCGGTTCAGTCGTTTGGGAGCTACGATGCCACAGACAGTCTGACACACACACACACACACACACACACACACACACACACACACACACACACACACACATACACACGTCAAACTTATAACACCCCTCTTTTTTGTCGGGGGTTAAAAAATACAATTTCTTTTAATTCTGAAAATCACAGACAAGCAGAAAATATTAAAAAAGCCCTTGTTTTTCGATATCTTAAGTCAAAAAGCCTTAACTCACGAGGTACTTTAGTACCAACAAAACGATCTCTTTCCCAATACAAGACACGCGCAATCATTCTCGAGTTTTACCATTGTAACATGGTACGTGTTGTAATGGTGGCCCTCTTTTCAGAGACTTTGCCTTCAGCTTACCATCAGGCGAGGCGAAGTCAAATTGACGTGTCCTATATATAAAAAAAAAAAACCCTACTTAGTTATTCACTTATCTGGCATCAGTACTCGTTAGCACTAGGTAACACGACCACAGGTCAAGGTCGATAAGACAAAAAGAATGACTCACGACGCAACTCAACGGTTTCAAAGAACCATTACCGCTCTATGCTGCTGACCTAATGTACCATAAGGGCCGGCACTGACTAGCGGCATGGTACATTTGATGGGACAAATAAAAATAGAACTTAAGCTAATGCAGATAAAATTGAAGTTTCAATAATGTTGTTCCTAAGTGGTGTGTGGTTAAAAACAGCTGCTGATACCAACCACTTGTACTGTCTGCTGTTTGTATGAATGCCTCCGGCGTTTCTCACGTGTCTTCGTTGTTAATCATAGGACTATATTCATAAACTCGTTTTTTATATGCAATATATTAAATATGATTGGTATGTAGGTAGGTATGTATGTAATGGAATTGTTCAAATGAATAACCATCTAGGCGTTTTAATTATTTCAATTATATGATTCCCATGAGTTGGTCGATTGAATATCACGCAACAACTCGATGAATATGTTTGCATCTTTACTGCAGAGGAATTATAACTGGAATAATCATGTCTTATCCAAGAATGATGATGGTTTATCGTGTGCTAAGTTTAGTGCCAAACAAATAAACCAACTTACAAATTGGGTAATTTCACGATGCCTAATTTTTTGCTAATTTCGGTGGTATTTTTCAATCATCAGGTTTTCCGATGAAAAACTTTAATGGAGTTCTTTTAAACACATCAGTATTCTAGATATTCTAAAAGAAAACCTATGATTGAAAAATACCACCGAAATTAGCAAAAAATTAGGCATCGTGAAATTACCCAATTGAACTATTAATAGGATTTTGATTACACACTAACTAAAAATAGGATAGAAACCCTACTGAAAGGTAGTTATTTTATTTAAAAAAAAAGAACATGCTTTAAATAACTAAAAACTAAAAAACGTGCCCGAAATAAAAGTTTAAGATGCTTTTGGTTTCAATTAATTTACACAGGAGTACCCACCACGTTTTAGCTACTTAAAGCATTTAAGCGCGTTTTTTTGAGTCAGTCATGTTGTTTCCCGGTGCAGTACCTAGCATAAGGCCACTCCATCTATTCCGGTGGGGGTTCTAAAAGGCGACTAAGGGATAGGGCTGTTCTCCACTCGACAGTAATACAGCCGATGACAAAGTGCCCGATTATTACGTGGGATCGAAAATCATAGTTTTATAAATAAAATAAATAAATAGGGTTGTTCCGTATTGATCTCACAACGATTGATCCCATTCTTAATTCACCCCAAATGCGTATTCCTTTTTGATCCTACTTTCAAATTTTATTTTATATTCTTGTTTGATCCCAAAATCCATTCTTAATTGACCCCAATGTACGACAATCTACACAACGCTATCTACTACCCAATGTAAGCATAGCTTAACTAGCTTGTGTTATGGGTTCTAGAATGCGGATAAACATACATAGATACTTTTTTTTTGTAAATACATACATATTATACATAGAAAACACACAGACCAATGCAAATATTTATATTCATGCATACAAATATTTGCACTGAGCGGGAATGGAACCCGCGCCTCCTGCGTAGCAGCCGCGTTCACTACTGCTACGCCATAGAGGAAGTCAAGTCAGTGTTGGCGAAATGTGGATGTTCCGTGTTAATACACCTCTGCTTACACCTTCGGGGATTATAAGCGTCAATGTATGTATGTTTTGAGTAAAAATTGTCAAAAAATCCCCACAAGATAATAAAATTATTCCAATGAAATGAATGATAAATGAGTGTTGAACGTGAATAGTGGCGCGTAAACCATACGATGTTTTGTCTCCATTATTGTGCCGACCGCACTCGGGAGTCAAGGCTGTCTTTTAATGACTATGCATGACTATAGCTGTGCTAATAATATGAATTAAGCCAAGCGAACGCGCGAAACTTGACCATCCGAGTGCCAGAAAGAATGCAACTTATTTTACTCTTCGTACAAAAAATAACTCCGGCAATAGTGAAAACTTGAAAACTTGCCAACAATAGTGAAAACTTGGTCAATATAATGATGATACTTATAAGTATACACAGATGGCGCTATGTGAATTGTCATAATTTCTCAAAAGTGAGTTGGTAACGCGAGATCAATGGTTTTTCCATTATCAATTTTTTTTTTACGAAATATGCCTAAAGATAAAGGTGTCATTTCAAAAACTGCACAGCGTTTTTTACCAGTCAATATATCATTTCTTCTACTAATTTTTAAGTCACGACTCAGAATAGCAAAAGACTTTATCCATCCCTCAATCCAGTTTTGTAGGGAACCTCCGCGCGCGAGCCCGACTCGCACTTGCCCAGTTTTATATTTATGTTCGGTTCTCTATTTTTATTCCTACAATTTTATGTCATAATTTAGCATAGCATAATGTTACTTGTCCTAACATTATTTACGCATAATACTCATTTGCCATAACTTTTTAATCATATTTTTTTTCATCCTATTCACTATAAGCATAATATTTTATAAGCGTACTGTCCCAAAGCATAATTTTTTAATTCAGAATGTTCATTTGACTAAATAAAGTTCTACATGGTTATAAAAAAAATAACCACGAAGACCTAATGCAGGAGCTTCGCTCCGCTCCGCTCCCGCATTAGCCTTCTAACCTAATCTATCCAAGTCGGAATCAGGGGCTTTCTCAATAAATCTATCACTGTCTGTTAAGAAATTATTATTTATTGGAATGATTATGAGTTTCGAAAATTAAATAACTATTAGACAAATAAACAATATGCTTTACAACTTTATGCACTGTCCAACCTTTATTGACGAGCCTCTCTAGTTCTACTTTGCTTTATATTCCGTGTTTATTATGATACCATACCACTGATTTATATAGCTCAAGAAGGCATGGGAAACAGACAGTCTTCTATAAACAGCTAAGACACGTAATCGTGTGTCATTTAAACAATAGTATCACATGTTGGTTGGGAAAATTGTATGAGTACTTCGGTATGCTGCGTGCCTACTGAGGTAGGTATACTGAGGATAACAATACATATTATTCATTATTCTATTGTAATAACTATTGATTGGTAAAAATTTAATATATGAATTACTATATTAAATAATAATTTAATAGTAATTCATAGGACTATTGTAAATGCTGTCGTTGTTATTGGTGGAGGTGGGACACGACGGTATTTCCCAATCCAACAGTCCGCCCTACAGAATACAGCGGATATAATAACCTCGTGGTGTTTCTGACGACGAGTAGGGTAGCCAATGCTCATTGGAGAGGTTGTGCTGTCAGCTAGCCAGCCTAATCATTGTATTGATTTTTTTACATAGGACACGTCAATTTGACTTCACCTCGCCTGATGGTAAGCTGAAGGCAAAGTTGGATTTAGAAAAGATTTTGTACCATGTTACAATACTGGCACTCAGCTTAACGGTCTCACCAAATGCTTTTTCATGCCCCGCTTAAAGGACCCGGGACTGTAGGAGAACGGAAACACGTGAACTGGTAAGGAATACCTTTTTTCTCACTTAGTAATCCTCCTTTATAAGGATGCCTACTATCTTTACGATATCGAGATGTTTTAAACAGTGTGTGTATTAAAATCAAAACATTGAACACAATAGACAATTATGCGCTGACGTGATATAGTCATGCAGGATGTTATTATTATCTAACTGTTATGATCTATTATATTCTAATAAGGTAATAACTGAGCTCGTTAAACACATTATACTTATGTTAATACGTTAAGCAAAAACTTTGGTAAATACACCTTTTTTACGAAAATTACCTGGATAGACGAGTATGAGATTGACACAGTTTCATATTCTAGAACGATACTCATGCTTGAATCTCGATTTATAATCTGAGAACAGATTAGGTATATTCTCGATGACAGTTATAATGTCATTGTGAGAGTCATAACTGAGCGTTGTTTTGGAATACACAGCCTTAAAATTTGTACGGAAAAGAAGCGTTAGAAGTAAAATTTAAAAAAAAGTATAACACGTACCTGAATGCTATTTAAGGCGAAGCTAGTAAGTGCTGAAATGACCCAAACTAAGTGATTGAATAATTTACCGATAATTGAATGATTCTATAAGACCAACAGTCTATTAATCTTTTCATATTTCCACAAATCGGAGACATAACACACATATGAGTACTCATAGGCACATGTAGTACTATTGCTATAAGCATATAAGTAATAGTACTACATAGTTATATAAAAAAAACATACATAAAACAAATTACTCCGGCACCACTACTTTAGTAAATTAAGTGCACCATCCTTTCGTGTTGAATATTCTAGCAATAAAGTCGAAAGTACACTTACCCAATCCATCAAGTTACCCGACGCGCCGATAACATCGCTAAATTGTAAATTGGTTGTACATGCCTGAATGACCGCCCTCGCTTATGGAAAACTGTAACTTTGAGACGCTTCGAGATACTCCAAGACACTTCGAGACAAGGACGATGCAGCCTTCAGATAGCACTTAGAGAGAATTGGATAGTGACTTCCTACTTCAATGATAGTAAGACGTAGAAATAAGTCAGAAGTACTTGAAATGGCTTGTGTGAAAGGTTTCAAGACAGTAGAGGGAGTTTTTTGAAGTGTGTGTACCTTTTTCAGAATGTAGAGAGGCAATTGGTGACGCATGTTTTTTTAATGACACTTAGCTGGACAAGCACACTGCTCATCAGATGGAAAGTGGTTACCGTGGCCTATGGATGTGTGCAATACTAGAGACGTCACACTCGTGCTGCCAATTCTGTAGGAACCTTCTAATGATCTTCTTGAAGAACTCCATATTGTAGTCACTTGGAAAAAAGTATAGAAGAAGCAAATGGGTATACCTTTTTTTCGGACTTCAGTGTAGATAAACAAAACAAAGTAGAGTGACGCACAAAACAAAAAACAATGATACTCATAATCGTATTCCATAAGGCAGCCCACTTTACGGTACAATAATAGTGCTGTTAAAACAATTACACGCTTGAAACAGGTCAAGGTCCGCCATTGTAGCTGTCGTGAATTTTTTCCCATTAATTTTGGAGCTTCAAGGCCTTCGCGATTAATGAGCGCTTAAGAAAAGATATTGCTGTGTTTTGAGATTAAGAATTACTATCAAAAGATTTTTTTACTAGTGTATACATATCTAGCGACAAATGTACGCGTCATGCATCAGATTGTGAACGAATGAAGTGTGTCGTAGTTGTATTATGGGATCATACGTAATGTTGTATGGTTAGTAATTTATGTATGTCTTCAATGCATGTTTCATCCCGTACTCAATGGTTAATGTTTATCAGAAAAAAACCGGTTAAATGTAACAAACTGGATTCAGGGATGCATCCGGTTTTGTTTCACATGCATTCCTGAGACAGACAAACAGACAGACAGACAGGCGGACAACGAAGTGGTCCAATAAAGGTAGGTTTTTTTTTTCAATCGAGGTACAGAACCCAAAAAGTTAACCAAAATTCACATTGCAAGTGCAATTTACAATTTTATTGACGGTCATAAGTGTCACTTTTGATGTTCACAGGTGTTACTTTGATGTTCATAAGTGTAATTTTTGATGTTTGTATGTGTTACTTTGTGACCTAAATAAATTCATGTTTGGAAACAGAATTGATTTTAGGTAAATACGGGTGATTTAACTATAACAAGATGCTACGTTTTAAGTCCACAAATTAACTTCAGAGTATTAATTTTAAATTCTGACATATTTTTCATTGTTGTTTTTTTATGCATCACATTTAAGATTGTTATAAAATTCAGAAGCGTAGTTATATTCTCTTGAGATTATATTTAATATGAGCGTACAAATAATTATAAATTTTATTATATAATAAAAAAAACCCTTGCTTTGTTAGGAATTAACCTTACTTGAAGGTCATTCGACAAAAAACGACAATTAATGCTATATTAAACAAAATAAAAACTTTAGTTTACTATGTGAAAAATTCCCCAATTGTATTGTTGTCCAGTGCTATTATTATAAATTCAGACAGAACACGCTCATCGTAGTAGGTATGTTGGGACAAGTACTTTTAGTTTTGAGGTCACAACTTGATGACCTATACTTAAGTTAATGAAGGTCGTCCTAATAATTATTTTATTTAACTCAGAGCTATAAAGTTTTATCTACGTGCTTCATTTAAACCTTAATTGTATAGAGTACGGTCATCCTAAAAATTTGTGCTCAGCGCCATCTAGAGAAAATGATTTGAACTATTTTGTAACGATTGATTCTGTATCGCGATATAGAAGTTCTCATGCTGACTATCATATTTTATAGGATGAGTTTGTACCTATATGGAAAATAGTCGCTGAACTACCGTGGTTTCAGCGACTATTTTCCATACTGGTTGCACTTACCTAATAGAGAACTATGAAAACTTAACTGGGGTCAACGTAATATTGAATGGAATTTGATAATTTCACTGATTTTATATTTCTTGACCAAGCAAGCGATATTCGTGGTCGATTTTGCTTTTGTCTATATGACAGTTTGTTTGTCAGTTCTGGTCTAGAGGACGCATTTCTTAACCGATTTTCACCAAACTTGGCATATTATTATACCTATTATGTTCTTTGATTTACAATTCAACTTTCGTTGAGTTTTTTTATATTGGAGAAAAAATGGGGGAGAAAAGGGGGCAAGTTTGCTGTTGCGTTTTTAGAAACAGATCTTGATGATTTTTGGCTGAAACAAAGGTTGTTGTGAACAAAAATCATGTTTCGTAAACTTCGTTATAAAAAAACAGATGAGAAAAAAAAGGGAAAGGTTTGCATTGGAAAATCTACCGTGCACAGAAATATTATTTTTATTTATAAGTGGAAATTGTCTCAGCGCTCTTAATTTATATACAACTCACTAACGAGAGGATTTACTTGCTTAGGATTGTGAAATCACCACACCCTGTAATTTATTAGAACTCACTAACAAAAACAACACATGCTACAAACTCCGCCAAACAAACACACGACCTGCCTGACAGTAATAGTCTTAAAAATCTTTAGGTATTCCCTTCCCTGTTATACAGGGTGATTTTATAGACGTTTCAGATAAAAAGATTTTAGGTACAGTTTCGTTAGCAAAATCGTCTGGAAGTATTATTTTTGCGAAAAAAAAACTTTTTTTTGTTACAACCCCCATACAGTATTCCTTTCACCTGTACATTATTCCCATAAATTACAAAAAAAAAGTTTTTTTTTCCGTCAACTTTCAGACAATTTTGCTAACGAAACTGTGCCTAAAATCTTATACATACCTAAGAAAAATATAGTCAAACCAAAGTCTATTTTCAGTTCCTCTTTTTCTTAGTGGCTAAAATGTTTGTATATTTGTGTTTCTGATGGCTAAGCCGAGAAAAATACACTACAACAGGAAAATAAAAGCAAAGCAGTGTTTGTTCCATATTTTTTTCATTTTATGATACGGAAAAAATATTTCTTCAGCGGAGTTAAGGCACTTATCGCGATTATTTGGGGATTATCCGATTATAGAACATACAGATTATCTGTACACTGATAAGTGGTAAGTCAGGCAGTGACACACTACGAAAATACATAGTAGGTTAATGGTTAAGGTGTCGGTCTTATGATTAGGAAGTCCCGGGTTCGAATTCTGGCAACGTGGACCTACTCCTAACATAAGCAATTTAGTTGAAGGGTTTAGCCGGCATACTAATAAATTTGCTTTTTCTTTATGGGGTCCTAGATCTTCAGAGCTCATTCCAACCACACCTGCAAGCTGGTATTTCCTTCCTGATTCTACCTTCTGATTGACGGATGAGGCTCTGAGTCCGGTTTTCCTCTCGGGGTTTAGGGGGAATCTAGCAGTCGCTTCCGTAAAAGCATAGGTAAACAACCTTGGAGAGCAGTGGCGGGCGTCGTGGGAGGCGTTTCAGCACCATCCCTGGAAGGACCTGGTACCTGACCCCACCACTATGCCGCCCGGTTTTGACAGTTGTCGCACGGTGTGGTCAAGGGTCAACCGGTTCAGAACTGGACACGGGAGATGCTACTACCATCTTCACAAGTGGGGACTTAAAGAAGCGCCGGACTGTGATTGTGGAGCTCCAAAGCAGACAACGATGCATATAGCAGAGGCGTGCCCACTCCGTCGTTTCCCTGGAGGAATGCGGGAGCTACATGACCTCACACCGGCAGCAATAGACTGGCTTCGCCAACTGGACGTTGACATATGAGGACTCGAGCAAAAGCCATGCGACATGATGATGATGATAGGTAAACAAATCATTCAATGAAACTGTTTGTGATTTCACTGATAATATGTGCAAAGCTGATACAAATATTTCATTTTTGATCTCTTTCATAATTCTCTTTCTAGCAAACACAAGGGAGTAAATCACACCTGCAAGTTGATGACAGAGTGAGATAGCGATAATTATTCACGATAGTGCCGACGAGCTAGACTTACACATAAAAGTTAATACTCTTAATAAGTTAATAGGTACATTGATAGTCCTATTTTGCCCCTAATCCGACCTTTAACTGCTAACAGTTACTCTAATTCGCGTGTAGACTAAGTAGACATATTAGCCACTCAAACAAATTACTTAACTACATACACATTTCCTTCGCAAAAACACGCTATTTTTGCTACCAAAACTACCATAATGTCAATAATGTTTGCTACCGCAAAAATATACTGTACGTCTCAAAATTTTGACTCTTTCCTCCTAATACCATACCTACATTTAAACTTTCCTCAGTCGGCTTAGATCCATGGAGAAGAGTTCTACTATTCACATCCTAGCAGCATTATCAGACAAACTGTTTTTAATCAATCAATTAGCTAATCCAGTCCAGTGCTGGACATATGCCTCTCTCAATGTGCGCCATTGCTCCTGATCCTCCACCTTCCGCATACAGTCTATCCCAGTCACCTTTTTCAAGTCATCAGTCCATCTGATAAACTCAATGGTATGAAATTAATATATTGACAGATGCCATATACTGACAAAGTTTCAAATCAAAAGTTTTGAAAAGCTAAAATTGGTTGGTTGGTTAAATTCAATTTCCGACTTTTGTTTACATTATGTACATACATTTAAAGTGTTAAATGCGTGTTAAGAATGTACCTACACTTAATTAAGGAGTAAAACAGATTGCAGTGTCCATTAAGTTACAAATAAAATTCTATAGTCAGCAACAAAAGAAACTGAACACGAATAAAGTTATAAACGACACTTAAATTAATTTCCAGAACTTGTACATAAAACTGACAGTTTAAAACCTCAATCTAAATAACATATACTATGGCAATCAAGCCGTAGAATGCATTGTGTGATAAAGTGAACGGCGTATAAACCTATAAAGCTGTGCTGTAAATTTAATGTGCTAAGTTATTTTTATAGCCGACTGTACACAAGAATAAACCTTCAATCAAAAGTCAAGTTTAATTGCTACTGTAGCTAATTATTTCCTTTTGTAGACAGACGAAACCAGACGTTTTTATTGAGCTGTGATACAGATCTATTCTTAGAACAATGCAAGGATAGGTATAAGGTTATCAGACGGAACCTCCGATTTTAGAGCTCATCTATTATTTAAAATATACTCACGCCTATAAAACTCTAGAGGGGGTAGGTTGGCCTTCTATTAAAGCGTAATTATCTTACTTTTATTATTTTTTAAAAGCTGTTGATCGCTGTTTCGCTCACCTGGAATTTTGATTTCATATTCCCGCAACCCATGGGCACATATTCCCGGAATAAAATTGAAGAAATAAATAAATAAAATTGTTTATTGACATATAATATTACAGATTGTTATTCTAAACCATTGCCAAACTGCACATCAGAGTGCTATAAAAGTAGCCTGTGTTATTTAAGACTTTAAACTAACCCTGTACCAAATTTTAGCCAAATTCAGTCTAACGGCTGACTGAATTTGGCTAAAATTTGGTACAGCGTAATTGAATAACGAATATTAACCAACTTTCATATTTAGATATTAGTAGAACTATTACATTGTCATATTCGGTCCTCGAAGAGTGTGCAATTTCAAATCTATCTGACGTTTTGACGTGCTACAAAATCGGGTGCTTAAATCTTAAATTCCTTTACACACTTACATACAAACAACCAAGCTAACATAAAATAAGCGTATAAAAAGAGCCAGGTAATGAAAACATATGCGTGGGCTACCAGCGCCTCCTTCTGCAAGCAAGTAATGCTCGTGAAGGAGGCGGGCGGCGGAGCGGGAGTGAAGGAGAATCGCAAACCACGCGGCCTTTATACCTACGAGCGGAGGCAACTCGGGTATCGGACGTCGCAAAATGATCTCCGTCCCCCATGAGCGCGGGCCTGGAGGTGACGGGTGGAGTCACCTTGCACGCCTCCCCATACTCGGGGGCGAGTTGGCAACTTCGTGGTCCCCACACTGGAAGAGAACCATATCGAGAGAGATGGCCCTGGGCTAGCCGGGGTGCGAGTCTAAGATAACCTCACCTCCGGCAACCGACGGCCCACAGACGGCGTGCGTTTTAGTCGGTTCGAGTCCGCACGATAAAAAAGGTATAAATAAATAAATAAACATTATGACATCTATGAGCTGTTCATTGCTTTATATCGTACATCATTCATATTAGCGTTTACATTCTATAGGCCGGAACAGGCATAAGGCGTGCCTCATCAGCCTCGTCGCCAGAACTTCAAAGCAAATATTATTATAACAACGATATTAATAATCAGTTACGATAGTTGTAAAGTTATAAAACTGATAAAAACGTATTAAACTGTCTCTGAAGCCGATAAACCAGACTTAACCATAAATCTTCTGATATCAAAGGAATTTCGGCTAATATTATCTACAAACCCAAATAAATATTATGTAGTTTTATGAGTTTAAATACACTAAACAAAGTCCGAATGTTTTAAATGCAGCAGGCAATCGATCCTCCATCTTCTTTAGCCAAGCCCGCACGCTTACACTGTGAGATGATCTCCCTGCCGTGGTTTTCCAAGCGACTACAGTATGGGGTTCTTCAAGAATGACATTAGAAGGTTCTTACAGGATCGGCAGTGCGAGTAAGTCGCCCCTGGTGTTGCATACGTCCATAGGTCATGGTAACCACTTTCCATCAGGTGGGCCGTGTGCTTGTCAGCCACTTAAGTTGTATTAGTAACCACTTTCCATCAGGTGGGCCGTGTGCTTGTCTGCCTTTTAAGTGGAATAAAAAAAAATCAAAGCTTACAGTTTCCAGCTAGGGTCGACTCGACATTATTTATACGCTACTTCATTGCCCAGAGTAAAGACGATAACCTATTGTTGATCAACTAAAAATCAATAGTAACATTTCACAATCTAATATAACATCTCTATAAGTGAACAATCCGTGTGGTGACGGAGAAATAATACAAGTATCAGCACCCCATCTCATCCGAAGGGTGTCGTAAGAGGCGACTAACGGAAAAATACGCAGACGATATCACTGCGAGAGAAGAAAAACTCGAAATAAAGACCTGTACGAAACCGTCTGGCCAGCGTGGAAACAGTAGGTCAAACCCTTCCAACATTCGGAGAGGCTCATGTCCAGTAGTGGACTATGATAGGCTAATTGATTGATAAGTTATAACAACCTACGAATGTCAATTCAATGTCGCTACATCGTCAATAGGTAGCGAGTTAATCGGTGAGCGAGATTTACTTGCCGTGATTGGTCGAGCACAGGTCACTGTTTAGACAGTAACCTAATTAACTCCTACCGGTTCAATCCACGCGACTGCTAATATTGACGGTCACCTCGTCTACTCATTTAGTGCAAAAGAGCCACAGACATTAAAGTATTTCGTAGTCAAATGTGGTTTTTTGATTTCAAACGTTGCCATGACAGTTAATTTCTAAATCACAAGATCCTCTCTACATAACGTGGTTGTTTGGAACCTCATCGGGATCTTCGAGGCTGCAAGTACAAAATACCGCGTCTATAATAACCGCCTGTTGTATTCTCGGCGGTGAGTAGGGTAGCCAGAGTTCACTGGAGAGTTTTTGTGCTATCAGTGTGAAGACTAAAGGTTTGTCCTGCTTGTTTTCTTCGCCGACGGCACTGAATCTCTCCGTTCTTACAGAGTCGGCAGCACGAGTGTGACTTTTCTGTTGTTGCACTCATCCATAGGCCACGGTAACCACTTCCCAACAGGTGGAGCGTGTGCTTGTCTGCGACCTAAGTGGTAGGTATAAAAAAAATCTCTTAGAGTTTGGGATCAAACGGTAGCCTTTGCCGCAAAAGCCAATATTAGCCAAATAGTCACCTCGGGCTCCTAGTGCAAGCTTCAAATGTTGGTGTTCGGGTGAAGAAACTACTTCAACTAATAAACAATATACTATTTATATGGCTACTAGCTGACCCGGCGAACTTCGTACCGCTATATTTTCCGCCCGCGTGGTATTTAAATTATCTCTAAATTTATCAATGTTTCTCTACAATATTATACACATAAACCTTTCTCTTGAATCACTCTATCTATTAAAAAAATCGCTTCAAAATCCGTTGCGTAGTTTTGAAGATTTAAGCATACATAGGGATGGACACAGACAGCGACAGCGACTTTGTTTTATAATATGTAGTGAAGTGATGATGCCATGAAAATTAAAATAATTTTAAAACTGCATAGAACCAGCAGTAACATTCATGTTAAAATTAGCATCATGAATGGAGTAGGCTGGCCTATTTATATTGCTACTCGTTGACCTGTAGACATTATATTAGCAAAACTAGGTGCGTGATCACTACATACAAATGAGAGGTAAACACGCTCTTCTTTCATAAAGTTAATTTGTATGAGTTTCACTGAAAGGTGGGCTTAAAATTCAACGGGAATGCCCGTAATGCATATTAATGTATAGTGCCTTTGACGGTTACTAAAGTGTAAAGAAGAATTACAGCTACTGAATATCGTTGGGGAACGATTTATGTGAATCGTAATTGAGTTCTCAGTAAAATATTTCAAATAAGGACTAAGCGTCTAATGCTGATGCCTTAAAAGCGATGGTAATTTACTTACTCCAATGTAGCTACAGAACCAGTAAATAAGGTAAAAAGATTTAATTATATTAGGGAAATTTGATTTGCTAATATTACGAATGTGAAGTTCTGTGAAGATGTTTAGATGTTTTTTATTCAATTATACGTAGACAGTTGAACAGATTTTGATAAAAATTGACACATAGATTGACACATGCCCTGCATATGTAGGAAGTAGGAAGTTAGCTTATAGAGAATGCTATATTTCAAGTACGTGTCTGTAATGGGCACCCTCTTTCTTGAGACTTTGCCTTCAGCTTACTATGAGGCGAGGTGAAGCCAAATTGATGTGTCCTATATTAATAAAAGACCCCTCGATAAGGTACAGGGCTTTGACTATATAATATACGGTATAAACTCAGTAACAAAATACATAGCAAAAAACGGCTCGAAATACGCGTTATGTATAGCATACTAGCTGTTGCATGCGACTCCGCCCGCGTGAATATCCGGTATTGCGACCAAACGTAGCCTATGTGTTGTTTTGATGCATAAGCTATATTATTGTAAAGTTTCATTAAAATCCATTCAGTAGTTTTTACGTGAAAGATCAAATATCCATCCATCCACACTTACAAACTTTCGCGTTTATAATTTTAGTACGATGTCAAACTAGTACCAAAGTAGTAACTATGCTATTTATGATATACTAGCTGACCCGGCGAACTTCGTACCGCCATATTTTCCGCCCGCATGGTATTATCTCTAAATTTATCAGCGTTTCTCTACAATATTATGCATGTATTATACATATAAACCTTCCTCTTGAATCACTCTATCTATTAAAAAAAAACCGCTTGAAAATCCGTTGCGTAGTTTTGAAGATTTAAGCATACATAGGGACGGACAGACAGCGACAGCGACTTTGTTTTATAATATGTAGTGATGCTATTTTTAAGCCACGTTTTAGTTGTCTGTTACTGCGTCTATAGAATTTGTATATAGTCTAAGGTAGGTACAGGGTATGGTACACCGCAGGGGTTTGACTATGTGGGAGCCACACATAACCGCACGGTATGCCGTAGGATATTTCCCCTGGCGAAACAAAAAAGTTATTAACTGTCACGGAATATAAAATTACAGAGAAGAGAGGAGGGTTAAGTACTTAGTATATATTATACGCATCCTTTTCTAACCACATAGCTACTCTTTTATTATAGATGGAGATGCGTAGGGTTATTTTAGTACCTAGAGTGAAGTCTTTTATTAAAATTATACGTAGTACAAAGTCAGTAAAGTTGGGTTCTAAATTCACTTCAAGCTACGTACAACTTTCTATAAGAATAGGATCAACTCTCTCGATTTTTCGGGAACTTTTCGTTGACAAAGAGGTTAAAAAGTGCAAGGATTTCGTGACAATTAGTTTCTTTCTTACTAAGGATGGCCAAGATCATGCGAAGTGAAGGAGGAAGAGCCGAAAGGTGGACACTGAGCTCCGAGGGCACCTTGACCTCGGATGCAATCAGGAAAATTCGTCTCCATGAAGATGATGATTAAAAAATATGCCTTTGTGTCACGTATTTCATTTGATTAACTGCCAATAATTAATCGAGCCATTTTTATCTATAGCATGATTTTCACAACAATTAATTTGTTTTCTTTGTGGAAATACAGAAGCTCATTAACTTTTTTAACCGAGGTGTTTAAAATCCTGTTGATTTGAAGTGTGTGCAACGAAGCTTTCCGTGCAGGCAGAACTGAAACGGCTTTTTTAATTAACAATGTTTTTTGAGTTTTAAAATTTATCTAATATTAAAAAAAAATATGGTCCCCATGGGTGTTGTAGATTTGTATGTTGTCAGCCCTCTAGTTCTTAGAGCATACAATCTGACAAATATAATTGCATTTATGGGAACAAACCTATTCAAAATACAAATACAAATAGAGGAAATAATCTTGGATGTAGGTACTTACGTTAAATTGTTGAATGTTTTCAGCAAATGTTCCGGTAATTAAATGTTAGCAAAGACTCACCTGAAACAAAACAAAAGATTTTTAAGAAACATGGAAAACTTGAAAAAGTATACTTTGAAATTAATTGGAAATTCGTGACGATAATTTTCAAAAGCTTGTCTTGTAAGTACCGTTAATATTGTCTAAAGTCTTTGTCTAGTACCTATACTAGACAATATAAACTTTCCTTCACTTAGTTTCAGTTAGTTACAATTTTAGTGAAAATTTTTGTTTTATTCAAGTATTTACAAAATAGATGTATTGGTTTTATAATATAAATTTGGGTCAACTCAATATTAATTACCTAACGTAAATATTGTAAGGTTATCATTGCTATCGGGTATCATTTATTGCTGGCTGTATAAATTTGAAACAAAGATAACTGAATTTACTGCAAAATATTCGTAAAATTTCGATAGCTTTACTGATAATACGGAAATATAAATACGTACATACATATTCACACCTATAAATCCCTGATAGGGTAGGCAGAGGTGTATTAACATCCACATTTAGCCAGCTATGATTTTCGGTACCACGGTGAGCTTATTGCCGCTAAGCGGGTACTTTTTTACGGGTATACAACCCGTTCATTCTCGGATGGAAAACATCACTATCTCTTAGTCACCTTCCACGAAACACAAGGGAAAAGATTTATGCGTGAAAGAGTAACAAACATCCACACATCCATTCTCACAAACTTTCACATTTATAATATTAAGTAGGATATACTTTATTGTACGCCAAATTACAATATTTACAAAGCAGTACAAAGGGCGGCCTTATCGCTTTACGCAATTTCTGCCAGGCAACCTTTTGCCAGACAACTTATCAGGAATTAATATAGGAAACGAAATAACCTAACTGCTAATAGGCTCATAGTGTCTTGATAGTATAAAAAAGCTCATCCCCTAATGTAATTTCCATACTTCGGAGACATTATTTTTGGGAATAAGAAGGAGCTTAGGTACTGTTACGATTTTTTTTAATTAGTTGAACGCTATGAACTTTTTAAAGCCCATGACAATATTCTTGATCCAATTACTTAAGCTTAAGTTAAATAGCACTTATTAGGTCTGTAATTATTTTGAAACGGCAAACCGCTGAAATTACTGGACTTCTCAGCAATATCGCGAAGCTATCCAATTAAAAGTTGTATTTTATTCCTAAAAATGTTGCTACTAAGAATAATTCCAAGATCCAAATTCAAATTTCTATAAGAGATCAAAATAAAATAAAAAATCCCTGCTTTAAAACGTATCATTAGCCTAAATTCTCTTGCAAATGAGCCCCTTTAATTTGCTAGGAGCAGAGTAATGAGAGATCTTGTCAAATAGAATTGAACCTTGATGAATACGAGATAATGTCGACTATCATTTGGAGCGTAGTGAAGTGATGTTTGAATAGGACGTGATTAGATTATGACAGACGTTGGTGTTAAGCTCTATGATGGGTTCGGGATGAAAGAAATGCTTTAGATGAAGGGAATATATTCATCATGTAAAGGTCAAATGTTGTCATTATTGTCCTTGTCGAAAAAAAAAATCCCGGGCCTAATATTCATAATGAGCAAGAGAGGTGGAGTTATACCTACAATCTTTTTCATACAACTTAGGTCACATACTAGTTGGATCAAACTATGGATTTGGATGGCTACAAGGAGAGAGGAAGACCTAAAAGGCGGTGGATGGACTGTGTGAAAGATGATATGGTTAAAAAGGGCGTGAATGATGAGATAACTGCAACTAGAGATGAATGGAAAAAGCATACATGTTGCGCCGACCCCAAATAAACTTGGGACACGGGCAGGAGGATGACGATAGGTGACAGACAAGCTTATGGCCCACCAGATGTAAAGTGGTTACCGTGGCATATGGACGTATGCAACACACGGGGCGTTTCACTCGTGCTGCCCACGCTGAAAATACCCAACAATCCACCTAAAATTGCAGGACTTATGTGACTACAAAATGGGGTTATTCATGAAGGGTATTTGAAGGTCCCTACAACGTTGAAAGCATGATTTCGACTCTGTTGTTGCACATGGTCATAGATCACGGTAACCACTTTCCATCAGTTGGACCGTGTGCTTATCTGCCACCTAAGTAGTATAAATAGAGAACTCTTTGACCGTAACTGTTAGTTTAGGTTAAATTTATTTCAAAATGTTTTCTTAGATAGTAACTAATTCAAACAGAGTTAGAATAAATCAACTTTTTTTCACGAATAATTTGCATTTCAATAAAAAACAACAGACCTATAACATAAATCATGAAATCAGAATTCTAGTACTACACTTGTTATTATAAATTGCCCCACTGTTATTTTAGGATACTAAAATTATTTTTGTATAACCTTCACCACACGGTACAAGCATTAAAATTATTTTAGATGAGTTCAGTTCATACATCAGAATCTCTGATACCCAGTACTAAATGTCTATTAACTGGAAATACATGTAAATGTTTACACTATACCTCATAACTGTACAATCCAAATGATGTAAATACATCAGCTTATACAAACATTATAACCGTAATGAGGTCATACGGCAAATAACTGAAGTTACCCACACAGTTCGTGGAATAAGCAAACTGAAGGCAATGGACTGGTCATATCTGTCGAAGAACCGTACCCCAAGTACGAAAAATAGGGGTCGGACTGGTGATAACCCCATTTTGTTACCCCAGGGTGACCAAGAGTAATAATATTCGAAACGTTAGCGTATCGAGTGTCGCAATAGCCTACTACATAATTTTGGAGGTGGCGATTCGCACACCAATAAATTATCAGTGCGAATCGCTTACAGAAATTTAAAAAAAAATTAAAGGAGTCGATTCGCACGTTTTGTGAGAGTTCAATTCGTGCGAATCGTCTAATAACCCGAAAGAACGGAGTATTGCGATTGGCCGTGAGCCTACTGCGAACCTGTATAGGTATGTGTGCAGCCTTCCAATCACAATGTTATGTTCTCTCAATATATTTACGTTACGAATTAGAATATATTTTGTGCTCACGGCACCGATGTCTAGTAGAGCAAGGAGTATGAGATCACGTATGGAGAAGCAGATGGAAGCCTCCGGTCACGTGGACTGATGACTAACTAAAAAGGTAGCTAGGATAGACTGGATGGCAGGTGAAGGACCGAGTATTATTAGGAAAGCTATATATTCAGTAATGAACTACAATAGACATATTGATTGAAATTCGTGTAGAAACAAGAAAAAGCTCATCGACAAATGTCGTTAAAGCTTTTTAGGACTTATTGAATTTTAAAAATTCATGCCTGGAATCGAGAGAAATGTAACGAGTTTACAAAAAAATAGTCTAGCCTATCTGATTTTTAATACATTTTTAAATAAATAAAGCACTCCTGGGTAACTCTTTAAATAAGTTACTCTACTTATTCGGCACGACTACACCTCACTGAAAAACACATAATTATTATGAATTAAAAAAAAAACGATCTCAACTTACCTCTTGTTACCTCTTTTACTATATACCTACTGACAGCCGCCAGTATATAAAACCGCGCTGAAATGTTTCCTAATAAAACTTCAAAGTCATTAACAAAGAAGTACCGCACCAATGTTCTCGTAGTACGAAGGAGCCACTCTTACACCTCTCGGGGCATTTCTTTGTGCTCGCAGACGGCCTGCCAATCAACTTCTCTCTCAAACAAAACATTAATGTTCAACCAAAGCGAAAATTCATTTTTCATTCCGACGCGAAAACTCAATATTGACGCGGGAATCTGTGATGGTAACGCGTAACGCGAGTGGACCAACTGACGTCATTAATAATGTGAATAATATACGACGTATGAATGACGCACAATGAGCACGGCCAAATTAAGGATTTATTAAAACAAATTTTAATTACAAAAGCTTTTGTAAGTGACAGTACTGAGGATTTAATTGGAATCGGAAATTAATTATCCGAATACCTGTTCCGGCATCGCATAATTTCGTGGATTCGAAATTCTGACTAGAACTCAGTTGGGGTCGGCGTTTTCAGTGTAACTACGGAAGGGTCGATCTATATTTACAAAGCTTGTGTAAGTAAACTGTCATTTACACAAGTGTTTATTTGTTTCATTTCAGTACTGACTGAGGGATAAGTTGGAATCGGTAATTAATTATTTGAGTAGCTAAATGGAATTCTGATCAGCCGCACAGTTGGGGTCGGCTGAAGTTTATGCGAATATCACTGATTAAAATAAAACCACTTTTTAACGGTGATCTGGGATGATTTATATTTGTCTGTTCTGGCATTACAGGATCAATAATACGCGACGCGTGTTCCGTCAGATATGTACCGAACCTAAATAATGAACGACCGAAAATCGATATTTTTTCTACAAATCTCGTCCACAACTTATTGGCACTCTAAACGGCATGAAGGGGTTTCAACGAGCTAAGAATAGCCCCACCCATCTTAAGACTAAGAATGCTTAACATTGCAATGTACTGACGTGGCATATACCTTGGGACATACCTATATATCTTGGTCCTAAGTCGCGAGACAAACGAGACCCTGGCGCGAACGATAATAACATAACATAACATAACATAAACTCACGCCTATATCCCCGAAGGGGTAGGTAGAGGTGCTAGCACCCACATTTCGCCGTTTATGTTTAGGTCCCAATGTAATAGGTGGCGAGCCTATTGCCATTAACCGGGCACTTATAAACGAACGATAATAGTTTGGTAATAGTCTATACTTGATGAATATGAGGTTGTCCGTCGCCGTGGCACCCCGTGCTATCTACAAATGACACGCAAAAAACGCATACCGCGCGTCCTGAGGTACACTAAACACAGATACACAGTTAAATCATAATATTCCATATTCTATTGCCAGATCCATAACATAATTTACAAAATAACATATAATCATTGGAATGATATATGCTAAGGGAGGTTATCGCTATCCAAATCATAAATTTAACACATCGGAATGAAATAGCCATACACAGTTAGATATATGAAGAAAAAGGACAGGTAATACGATTTTATTACACGAAGCGGAGTTATGGTAATAAGTACGATTTATTACGTAGGTGCAGGTTTTTATGGTGTTGTGTCTATTGTTTTGAAAAGAAAATTAGTTTTTACTGGCTGTTTCCCGCGGTTCTGTCTGCGTGAAGTACTGGTAGGCATATTGGCGCGTCGCTTTTCTTATACTTATAGGAAACGTAAGTTGAAGGCAAAGTCCCGGAAATTCAAAAATATAATTCGATTTGTATACTTTTCGGACAGCGGCCTTACTATAAACCTTAAAACATGTCAATAATTTTATTGAACTGCTGTCATTTTACCAACTGCAAATGTCACTTTGTAATGTCATATAAATATAATAGGATTATAAAGTGACATTTTTTGCAGTCTGTAGAATGACAGCAGTTCAATTATTGACCTGTTTTAAGAGTTCATGGTATGGGCCCAGTTCTCCATTCAAATACCTACTGTAGCAAAGTGCCTGCTTGATAGTAATAGCCTCGCCTCCTATTACGTGGGGTCGAAAATCATAGTTAGGGAAATGTGAGTGTACCACTGCTTACCCCCTTGAAGATATACCAGCGTTAATATGTATGTACTTTTATAATTTTCGGAAAGTTCTTGTGGTTCAAGAAAATTGCACAGAAAATTGAAAAATTACAGCAAAATTAACGACTATTTCAGTATTCCACGCGGGTGGAGCTGCAGACAAGAGCTAGTACAATATAAAACTGTCTGACTTCCAAACCCATACTTACCTTTTCCAGTCAACCAAAAATAGTTGCACGTTGAAAGCACGTGCGTAGTGAATAAGTAAGTGACGGTCGTAAAATGTATCTAGATCTAGACGAGTCTAGTTACTAAAGTTAGGGCTGGCAATACTGATACTTGGATCGTAGTGGTTGGGTTTTTTTTCATACTCATCAGGGGCTCGATTTAGTAACATTCCTTTTTTTAAATCGTGGGATTCTAAAACGAGTAAAAAAATTAATCAAACCTTAATAATTATAATCTGAAATATGTTTAAGAACCTTATGAAACCTATTTATAAGGGGCGACCAACTAAAACTGTTTGCAGATTACCTCAATGGCCGTGTACAGAGCGTTAAGATAGATGGTCACATAAGTAAAGAACTACCAGTCACCTATGGAGTTCCTCAAGGGAGTATTATCTCTCCAACTCTTTTCCTCATCTATATTAACGATCTGTGCTCAATGAATCTACAGGAAGGTAACATATACACCTTCGCGGATGATACTGCACTCGTGTTCCACTCCGACTCGTGGGAGAGTGTACTCAGTTACGTCCAAACGGGGCTAGATACCGTGACCAAATGGCTGGCGAAACACTATCTGACTCTCAACACGGAAAAATCACTATACATACCTTTTGCTATTCGGAATAGCGCTTCTCTTTCTACTCTCTCTCTACCTATTATAGTACATACATGCATACCTATACACAACACAATCTGTCGGTGCACACACCTTCGCAGGGCCCCATCAGTTAAATATCTTGGTGTAATACTAGATCCTTTCTTGGATTTTCATCTGCACATAGAAACTCTTGCGTCTAGAATCCGTAAATTAATATACGTTTTCAAAAACCTCAGACATGTAGCGGATGAAGATCTAAGAAAGACAGTTTACTTCGCCCTGTGCCAATCAAAGTCAAAGTCAAAGTCTTTATTTCTCAAAATAGTGCAACATTGTTACAGCTTTTTGACGTCAAAAACTCCTTAAAACTAAGTTTACCACCGCTTCCTAAGCGCTAATGGAGAAGAAACGGCGCAACAAACTCCACTGCGGCATTTTAAGGACGTCAGTTTACAAAAAAAATAAAAGGGTTTCTTAAGACTAAATATGAACGTACCTATGTACATTTGTCTCGCGTCAAGTAGGTATATAAAAATAAAACCTTATATAAAATAAAAATAAGACAACTTCAAGAGGGGCCTGCACCATGCTCAAGCCATACATTTTTGTCTTTAATATAATCGTCTGTCCTATAGTATGCTTTTTTGCATAGGGTGGTCTTTACATGATTTTTAAATTGGTTTTCAGGCATACCAAGGACCGATTCAGGCAACTTATTATAAAATCGTATACCTTCCCCTTTAAAAGAATCACTAACTTTGCTAAGCCGATAGCATGGAAGGAGCAGTTTATTTTTATTGCGCAGATTTCTGTCTGTAATGTCACTTACTTTTGTAAATTTAGTAATATTTTTCCTGACATATAGTATGTTTTCAAATATATATTGGGAAGCTACAGTTAAAATATTAATGTCCTTAAATCGTTCCCTAAGAGAATCTCTCTTGCCTAAACAATAAATGGCACGTACTGCCCTTTTTTGTAATATAAAGATAGTCTCTAAATCTGCCGCATTTCCCCAAAGTAGTATTCCATAGGACATCAAGCTATGAAAATAACTAAAGTACACCAGCCTAGCGGTAGCTACGTCTGTCAACTGCCTTATCCGTCTGACAGCATAAGCAGCAGAGCTGAGTTTATTGGCCAAAATAGTGATATGGTCACCCCATTGTAACTTCGAATCTATGGTAATTCCTAGGAAAGTAGTGCTTCTTACAAATTCCAATCTTTGTCCCTCCAGCACGACATCAACGTGAGCTTGCCTTACATTAGGCAGTGTGAACCTAATGCATTTGGTCTTTTCTGCATTCAACAGTAGATTGTTTACAGAAAACCAATTTGAAATAGAGTTTAAAATATTATTAACAATAGTCACATCTGTATTACGCCGATCCACTTTGAATATTAGCGATGTATCATCTGCAAACAATACTATGCCCGCTTGTGTCTCGATCATATATGGTAGGTCATTAACGTAAACCAAAAAAAGAAAAGGTCCTAGGATTGATCCTTGGGGTACGCCTATTTTGACGTTACATCCGTTTGACTTTACGTTATTCACATCAACAGTCTGAAGCCTATCTGTCAAGTAAGATTCTAATAGTTTTGTGGATTTCTTGTCAAAACCGTAGCGACGTAACTTGAGCAAAAGTGTCTGATGGTCCACACAATCAAATGCCTTAGAAAGATCGCAGAATACCCCAATAGCATCCCGCGATCCCTCCCAAGCGTCGTAAATTAGGTCAACTAGGCTAACTCCCGCATCGGTGGTAGATTTCCCGCCAGTAAAGCCATATTGTTGGCTGTGGAAAAGATTATTGGTCTTGAAGTGTTGTTGCATCTGACTGAGCATCACTCTCTCAAACACCTTACTCAGAGTTGGCAAAATAGAGATGGGACGGTAGTTCCCAAGTTCTGACTTAGATCCCTTCTTAAATAATGGTATTATTTTACTATGTTTCATTAAGTTGGGAAACGTGCCTTCATCTACACATTCATTAAATATAAGTGCCAAATCAGGTGCAATGATATTAATTACATGACTAATTAAACTAACTGATATGCCCCAGTAATCTATGGACTTTTTCATTTTCAGATTTTTAAATGCTTTTAAGATGTCATTGGGATCAATATGTTTGAAGCTAAATTTATAAGAACTAATATTACTGTCGAGAAGGGCCACAGCACTGTGAGCGTTAGAATTAATAGAGGAAGTGAGTTTAATCGGAATATTGGTAAAATAATCTTCAAAAGCATTGACAATATCTTTTGAAGAGGTAATATCCTTGTTTTCTAATTTAATTTTAGTAACACTATCCCTCATTCTACATTTACCAGACTCTTTGTGAATAACTTTCCAAGTTTCCTTCATTTTGTTAGGGGCCTCAGTTATTTTTCTTTTAATGTGAATGGCCTTTGCTTGTCTACATACTTTTTTGAACACCTTGGAGTAATTTTTAACATGTTCAATGAAACTACTGTCAAATCTGTACTGTTTTTGGGCGTATAAATCGAATAGCGTTCGTCTGCTTTTATAAATGCCTACAGTAGCCCATTCACAGAATTTAGATTTCGCACTATGCTTTTGACATTTTTGTTTGAATATGTGCGAAAAAGCATCAGTTAATGTACTGAATAAACTATTGTAATGAATCTCAGGATTATTACCTAAGTAAGCTATAGAATTGAGTTTATTCTCTATCAAGTCCTTAAATTCTTTGATCTTATTAGAAGTTATGGGTCTACACATTATTTTCTCTTTAGGTTTACTATTATTACCCTTACAAAAGGAGACTATTTGACCACAGTGATCTGAGGGCAGCTTGCTTATTACAGACTTGTTTATGTACACGCTATCACTAAAAAAATTATCCAGACAACTGGCAGTGGTAGCAGTGATTCTAGTTGGTTCACAGAAAATATTTTCAAGATTATAGCTCTTGAATATGTTTAGAAATTGAGTACTTTTCCTACACTGTTCTAAGATGTTTATATTAAAGTCACCGCACACAATTAGACTCTTCCTTTTATTTGATGCTATCCCAAGGACTTGGTCCATGACCCCTACAAAAGTTCCAAAATCACTACTGGGTGGACTATATACGCATACTACTATACAACTATCAAGCTCGGCACAGGCCACCTCAGCACATCGCTCAACAGAAAGTCTAACAATGTCACTCCGCTCTTTGCTGCGGAGACAATCGCTATTATCCTACTGTATCACGGCATGGGGTGGTGCAGACAAAACAATTATAGTTCAGGTGGAAAGAGCCCAGCGAGCGATACTGAAAGTGTCTCATTTCCTGCCCTTTCGATACCCCACGACGGTGTTGTATGAGAAGTGCAAGGTGCTGACTGTCCGTCAATTATTCATCCTTCACGTCATACTCAAACAACACTCGTTGCTAAACTACAACCCAACTGCACCGTTAAATAAGAGACGATTCAGGCCTGTCGACCGCACCCTTGACTCGTTCAACAAACAGTTTACAAATAGGTTTTTCTGTTTCCTTGGCGGGTATATTTATAATAACCTCAATAAAATACTACCCATATATAACCTAACGAAATCACTGTGCAAAAAAAGAACTAGTGAATGGCTCATGACATTGGACTATGACAATACTGAATGTCTTCTAACAGTCCCTGTTTAAAACTCCGGATACTAACCAAACACACACAGAACACACACACACACACACACACACACACACACACGCACACACACACACACACACACACACACACACACACACACACACACACACACACACACACACACACACATCTATTATCTACTAACCGTGACATTACCTACTAAAACAAAAATGTAATTGATATTGTGTTGTACTCGAATCTACATCGAATGAATTATTATAGTACTCTCATACCATCAAACATACAACAAGATAGTTTGTATTCTGTTGTCATATTATCATCTAACTAGCCACTAGAGATTGCGACTAGTATAGGTACTGTACTACAAGTCTAATGGGTGCGTACTGGTGGCCTGAAATACAGGATTCTTCCTAGTTTAGGCACCAGTCTCCCACATAGAAAAATATGTATAGATTAAGTCAACCGTTAATATGATATATTCCAAATATGTGGTGAGAAAAAATAAATGTTGTTCTTGTTCAAATGTTGTTCTATTTCATTCTATTTTGATAGCAACGCAAAAGTTTTTTCAGGTTTTCTTTCCATTTGAATTAAATTCTTGCATTTTTAGCGTTTACTTAACAGAAGCTAGTTAAACTATGCTTACTTTGGGTCTAGATAGCGCTGTGTAGAATGTCCTACAGTATTAATAAATTACTTGGAGAAGTTTAAAAACGACGAAAAACGTTGTTTTGGGCTGTTTAATTAAAATGATCTATTTGTTACGGACCCTTCGTGGACTAGGCTAGATGCTATTCATGCAAATGCTATTCGAGCAGGTGCTATTCGTGTACGTGCTATTCGTGCAAGTGCTATTCGGCTGGGTGCTCTAACCGGACTACACCTGAATTACACACATACCACATACATTCACTCACACATAATCGAATTAATAAATCATAACATAAGAATCCTCATAGGCCTAGTGCGAAATACATATTAATTATTAGTTGTTCTCTAATTATCTTTATGGGACTAAGGGTGCTTTTGTACCCACTGTCACTGATGTTCATGACAGCTGAGATCGACGCTCGTGTGAGGCCTCGAGCATGTGGTAAAGTTTCCCAACCGCCCTGATTACTTGGCTTAAGCCGTCATCACTCAATACCAAAATCAAATTATTTATTTAGGGTACAAATTAATGTTTACCAACGATAAGATTAATGCCTGTCAGATAGTAATGTTAAGGTTAATAAAAAAAGAATATGGAAATGAATTAGTATAGTTTAATAAATCAAAAATATGCTTTCTACCAAAGCTCCTCCTTTCTCGTGAAAACAAACCGATTTTTTTAGGTAGGACACGTCAATTTGGTTTTACCTCGCCTGATGGTAAACTGAAGGCAAAGTCTCAGGAAAGAGAGTCGCTATTAGAGATACATACCATGTCGCAATAGTGGCACTCAACTTGACGACCTCATCAGATGCTTTTTCACGTCCCGCTTAAAGTACCCGGCACTGCAGAAAGAAGGAAATACTTGAGCTAGTAAGGAATTCTAGCTCTTAATGGTGCAGTGAAGGAAAGAGTGACCAAACCACTTGGTTCTTGATGGAATATTCTGCACCGTACGCGGGTGACATCTAAGCCCTGCACGTGTTGACCTGTATGGAAAGGAGAGGGTAGGACTAATTGGGATAGCTCATCAATACTCAAGAATTATTGACAATTCGAGAGGTTGTATAAGCTGTTCAGGATTTCCATTATTCACATCCTTACTCCAGTTATGATATCAGCTTATTGTCATCACCAATTACATACAAATCATAATGATAATCAGCCTCCATTGACTATGGAACACGGTACACGGACACCATGGATAGCCATCGTCTTCCAAGCCTGAATGAGGACTCCATCAGTTCCAACGACAGTTAAACTTGTTTAATTTTGACACATAGTAACCAGGTGAATGAAATAAATATTTATGACAAAAGTTACAGCTGCTTTTATCAACCATCAGTATTTAATATTACAGATTTTTCATACATTGTATTAACAAATTACATGAATGGAATGATAACACCAAGTAGGTACGTACTTAATGTTGAACAACACCGTATCATTATTTTTGTCCCCACGGTTACAATGTAGTAAGAGTACCCATTTATGGAGAAAGAGGGGTAAGGCCAGTACGTGGAACAAATGAAAATGAGGCATTTATTGTGAGCTAAATAAAAACGATATCGTGAATACATAAAGTATGCTAGAAATAACGTCAAGTCTGATAAATTAACACAAGTTATGAGACGTGCTTTGGCATAAGATATACCTATATACCTTTTTTTTTTTTTTTTTTATCGTGCGAAAAATCCCCGCGGATACCTCCCCCGCCGGAGCCGGAGGAGGAGGTTATGTCGGACTCGAACCGACTAAAACGCACGCCGGCTGTGGGCCGTCAGTTGCCGGAGGTGAGATTGTTGTAGCCATATCCCTCGCACCCCGGCCGACCCAGGGCCATATCTCTCGATCTGGCCCTCTCCCGATGTGGGGACCGTAGAGTCCCCAACTCGCCCCCGGGTATGGGGAGGCACGCAATGCGCACCGCCGCCGTGGCCTGCTTCTGCTAGGGTGACAGGCGGCTCCACCCGTCACCCCCAGGCCCGCGCTCATGGGGGACGGAGGTCGTTCTGCGACCTCCGACGCCCGAGTTGCCGTCGCTCGTTACGGGCCGCGCGGTTAGCGATTCTCCTACGCTCTTCGCGGGCCGCAAGGTCTGCGATTCTCCTTCGCTCCCGCTCCGCCTCCCATTTCACGAGCATTATTTGCTCGCAGAAGGAGGCGCCGGCGGCCCACGCATCCGCGCAGCTGCGAGCAAAGTAGCGAGCGTGAGAACTCTCACTCCCAAGGTCGCCACCAGCTCCCGTCTCGGCGTCTCCCACGCCGGACACTCGGTGAGCGTGTGCAGCGCCGAGTCCTCGCTCGCGTCGCAGTGATGGCACTCGGACGTTGGCTCTTTCTTCGCGATCCGATGCAGATACCGCCCGAAACACCCATGACTGGTGATTATCTGCGTCAGCCAGAACGAGAGGCCGCCGTGTGGCCTCTCTAGCCACTCCCCCATGATGGGTCTTACCGCCGCTACTACCGCCTATATACCTAGAGACACGTATCTTGGACCTAAATCACAAGACAAGCGAGGCTCTGGCGTGCGTGGATTGTATTGTAAAGGTATGATTCCGAAGCCGACCGCATTCGACAGCGTCAGACGCATTCAGCACATACAGCGTACCCATTACTTGTCAAACTCTGATACGGATAAAGGGGACCATTGAGAAGCCGCAATGAGTTACGCATTTGTGCTGCGTGCGTCGGCAGTTGTCGTATGCGGTCGGCTACGTAATCATACCTTTATAATCAATGTTTGGTGAATTTGTGCTCGTCCACCACAGTAGCACCCCGTGTACTGCGTGTACAGAGCACCTTTTGAGCACATTTTAGGGCCAAGATATATGTCCCGAGCAATACCTACTAGTTATAGGCCTACATACTATATTAGGAGAGGCAAGCAATAAAGTGACAAAAAATTATTCAGCCACCACACTGTATACACAAAGTAAAATAAATATATCGTAAAAACGGCTCTAAATACGCATTATGTGTGTAAGTTAATGTCCATATTGGCTTTGAACTGTCAATGTGTACAACTGCATGTTATGGGATGTATGTAATATCAATTTGTACTTTAAAGTAGTAGATATTAGTAGTACTTTGTCTATTGAGTTTGTATATAGTCTGAAACTGCTGCGTCAGCTACGTGCTTATAATTCCGTTCCGTACCGAACCGGACAGCGTTTCCGTAAAAGTGAAAATAAACCAACGGAACGGAGGAGAAGTAGAGAAGATCAGACCTCGGGCTCCCAAATGCTAATTTAAGATGGCAACCAGGATAAGACGCTTGATAAAGTCTTGACAGTACCAAAAATGTTTTCTACCTTCATACATTATCATGAAGGTAGAAAACATTTTTCAATCTAAATCGCACATGAACAAACTTAAGATTTCAGGATAGACACGAGAATAGTCCCCCTTTTAATGTTCAATTTCAACACAGAAACCACATTTACGACGAAAGTCAACAAATAAATTGTCCGAACTCCTGTCAGGTGGCACCCTAGTATTTCGGGGCCATTGTCCAGTCCATAGTAAATCATAATGTTTTAAACGCGTCTAACCATAAATCGTACTACGTAACTCGGTTTGGTCGTAAACCTAACGTGTGTTACCAATGTACTGTTGAAAAAATGTTGTTGCTATTTGTAGTACTGTAAATATTTTTTTTACGTAGATCTATTACGTATATCGTGCATGAGTAGAGGTGAAACACCCACATTATGCCAATAATGTCGGTCTCAGGTAACAGGGAAGGAGCCTATTGCAATCAACTGGGCAATTTTGATTTAATAATAATAGTCGTGGCGGGTGACCTCAGATCGGATTGTCATACTAAAAATATTTTACTAGCTACGGTCCCCCAACACGCAGTGTGAAATTTCCTAAGACATATCCCTCCCCTGCATCTAAAGAACAAAGAGTGTTTGCGGTTTTAGTCGGTTTATATCCGACATAAGCGTCTCTGCCGAGTCGGGAGAGGGGTACAAAAGGGAGTTTGAGCACCATAAAAACGGGGTCCGCCGACAAGATAACATTTACATAATTATATCTCGGGACTTGAACCAAAAATGTGCTCAAAATATGCTCATATCCAATCGTAGATTATTACAAAAAAAATCCAAGCACGCCAGGGCATCATTTGCCTCACAATTTAGTTCCATGATAATATGTCCCGAGGTATACCTTCCTTATTTCTTGAACGTAAAACACAATAAAAAGACCGACAAAGTCGCCAATGGAACTTGATCACTCAGATAATATTAGTAAACAAAATCTCTAAAGAATCTTCAAGACGTCGAACAAAATATATTGGAGATCGAATCCAAATGCCAATGCCGAAGTTTGGTTTCTGTTGACACAAGAATTAACCAAGTTACGGTAACTTGGTCACTTTCTTGATTACAGATTAGAAGAACTTCGTGTCGTAACTTTTACTTGAGTTCTTTCTTACGTATAAGGAAATTGAATTCGAAAGGTTACGGAAATAAAGACATAGGTATTAGCTGGTACGTGGAGGTTCTATTCAAACGATTGCGATCAAATTAACATAAGATTTTAAATCCGACTAAAAACTTTAGGTATAACAAACTAGGCTGTTGCTCGCGGCTACACGCGCGTGGAATTCTGATCCCGTTCATCGCTGATGTAGCGTGATGATATACAGGGTTATTGGTAACTCGAAGTATTTTTTTTTATACTACTTAGTTGGCAGACAAGCACACGGCCCACCAGATGGGAAGCGGTCACCGTGGCCTTATGGACGTATGCAACACCAGGGGTGTCACACTCGCGCTGCCGACCCTGAAGAAACCTTCTAATGCCCTTCTTGAAGAACCCCATATTGTTGTCGCTTGGGAAAACCACCAGATTGAATATCGGGCAAAACATTTAGGTAGAATCTACACGCTCCCTATATATTGGAACTTGTGTTAATGAGCACAATTATCATTACCCGTATCTAGAACACAACACCAACTGTACACAGTGTACACATTGCACAATTGCAAACTAAACAGGAAATGTAAAGCAATTCCGAATGTAATTTACTGTAAACACAGTAAATCGAGAATGTCGACCTAAGTAAACATTTTGACAGTTCTAATAGATGCTTTGACAGGTCTGGCTGTATGATTACTTACCGTGACGTGTTGTGTCAACTAGCTGTCAATCTGGTAATAATAGGGACATCGTTTTGCGCATAAAGGTACGATTCCGTAGACGACCGTATACGACAACTGCCGAAGCACGCAGCAGATGCGCGTAATTCATTGCGGCTTTTCAATGGCCCGTTTTATCCGTGTCGGAGTTTAACAAGTAATGGGTACGCTGTATCTACTGCATGCGTCTGTTGCTGTCGTATATGGTCGGCTTCGGAATCATACCTTATTGGTGCTGATTTTGTTGTACATATTACTTAACTAAACCTTCCTACTATGATTGTTTGTCCATTAAGACAACACATAGTAGGAAGCAGGTAACTCAATTTCATAATTCTACATTGTCCAAACAGACTTCGATTACGTCATTTTTGTTTATTAACATTTTTTTATTACTGTTAAAAAAACCGTACCAACAGAAGTGAAAACTTCACTAATATAATATACTCGTACCTACCTCATAGATATAGAATAGAGGTGTCGGTAACGGTAGGAGTGTCGCGAGTTCAATTGTCTTTCCAATTTCAAATAATGCTCAACGCGCTTAACGAATTTTTACCGACTTCTAACTTTTTTATAAAAACAAAAAAAAATTCTTTAATTAAATTCAAAAACATAACACGTTCTTTACACAACGGTATCTTAATAAACCAGTGCGGGCACACATTCCCGCTGAAAAAGCATTTTGCATTAAGGAGATTGGCTCCTAACAGTGTTTGTGTGGCTTCTCTTTGTCTTTACATTTTGGGTCGGTTTTTTTCCGTTACCTAATGCACTTCGTACTTTAACCCTGCACTGCGTTGATATACAGATAATAAAAGTAGTATATTATGATGAAATTAAACTATTATAACATTTGTTCAGATGTTTTAGTTGGTTTCCAGTAGCCACGGGAAGACTAAAGACCAGACCAGACTGATACTCAGTGCCTGTCAAATCTATCAATGAAAATAACGGTCAAGTGCAAGTCGGACTTGCGCACTAAGGGTTCCGTACAAAACTGTATCGAGAGACGAACTTATGTTACATGAACGGCAAAATCTTTTTATTGCGTTGACCCAGGAGTCTAATTTTTTTAAATTTCAACTTGATCCGTCTACACATTGACACTGGGGTTTAAAATACATAAATGAGTATATTTATACTATCCAATTTTTTATACTGTGGTTGGCAGAGATAGGGAGAGAGAGAGAGAGAGAGAGAGAGAGAGAGAGAGAGAGAGAGAGAGAGAGAGAGAGAGAGAGAGAGAGAGAGAGAGAGAGAGAGAGAGAGAGAGAGAGAGTGAGAGAGAGAGAGAGAGAGAGAGAGACTATGTGCCTCTATCAAAATAGATCTTTAGGCGATTCCTATAAAAACGTCTTGAAGTTTACAACAAAATAATGAAGTCACAGCCAAAGCAATCACTTATATTTGCCAACAAAACATATAAACGATATTACATTCAATTATTTGGAACATCAAAGCATTCTTGGTAGGAAAGCGAGTGTAACGGAAAATCTTTAAAGTATTTACTTCATCATCAACAACGGCCATCCGCTTAGCTACAGAAAATTTCATAAGCGCGATTCAGTGTAAATTATAAGTGTGGAGATTTCTGCTCGTATTAAAAAATGGTTGTTTCCATTTTAAACTTCACTAAATTAATTTAAAACTCGCTTTGTCTCTTCGTTATAAACAAAGGTTGGCTTGTTTTAATACTGTCTAATTTAGTTCACTCTATTTCTTTGTTGTGAACTAAAATTAGAAAAGACGGTGACAGATATTTATTGATCATTCTGTTGCTCTTAGGATTTAGACACAATTTATAAATTACTAGATGTTTCCCGCCGTTCCATCTACGTGGATGTCGGTTATCGCGACCAAATATAGCTTATGTCCTTTACCATGGTTAAATCTATCTCTGTATCAAATGTAATCAAAATTGGTTGAATGGTTAAGGCGTGAAAGCGTAAGTAACAGACATACAAACGGGCCTACAGACAGAAAGACAGAGAAATAGAGCTACTTTCGCATTTATAATATTAATTATTAAGCATGGAACATACTTCCATGCATGCAATTACTAGCTGTTGCCCGCTGCTCCACCCGCGTGGATGTCGGTTATCGCGACCAAACATAGCCTATGCTCCTTCCCAAGGTTTAATTTACTTCTGTACCAAATTTCATTAAAATTGGTTCAGTGATTTAGGCGTGAAAGCGTAACAGACAGACAGACGGAAAGACGGACAGACAGACAGACACAGAGCTACTTTCGCATTTATAATATTAAGTATGATGGATAATCCATACTGATTATAATTGAATTTCCCGGTACTCGGGCCGCCAGTGGACGATAAAATTAAATGACGTCAGAGACCGGCAGTTTTCTACTTCAATTATTATTTCTACATCATTATTTCTATTCTTCAATTATTCATGCACTTGTACAAACATTTTATCTTTGATCTCAATACTATTACCGACGTAGCTACGTCACACACTACGTCATTTCACGTGGTTGTACCGTGTTATCCTCACGTGATCTATACGTGAACGTTGGAAGCGATCCATGGACGTAGACATCGGAGAAACTTTTTAAAATATCATAATTCAAAATCTTGGACGTGACGTCACGTCAGAGCGTCCATTCAGTAGTATCGTACTACGGAAACTAGAATCTAGAATGTGAGTTTAATAATAATACAAACTCACTTTAACCATTTCTCGTTACGTATTTTAAAATAGACTTATTTTTAATAGACTCAAAGACTATTTATGACGTTTTTATCTATTCAAATGTTGAATAATTACTATGGCGCTCGAATTGCAAATTATAGGTCACGGGTCCAAACTGTTGAAACCCCACTCTATTGGTATATTAGATGTATGATACGTGTCTCTAATGGTGACCTTCTTTTCAGAGACTTTGCCTTCAGCTTACCATCAGGCGAGGTGAAGTCAAATTGAAGTGTCCTATATAAAAAAAAATTACTATGATATACTGGTGGGAAGGCATTGATTGTAATCGGTGGCGATCCTAACACAAAGCAGAATAATAATAACGAATGGTTCCTAATGGTATTTATTTTATATCAAACTTAAGCCTTTACAAACAACACAGAACTTGAATTGTACATGAACTGCATTGAAAGGCTTTATTCTCATTATATGTTATGACTATTTATAAAAATGTGTCATTCATAACGTTTGCTACCAAATTTATAATTGCGGTCTCTTGGTCTTCAGCTCACGAATTTAGACGCAAGAAGGTTTTATTTCTATTAAATAATTTGGGAATTTTGTCTTTCGAGTTGTATGCGAGAATCAATAGTATTTTGAAATTTTTCATACTAATTTATTACCTACACGAGCACATATTGTTCACGCGTTTTACGTATAAGCTTTAGTGTGTTAATGTACCTATTGATGTAGGTAGTACATATCGAAGTGAAATGACTTCAATGTTTTGGAGTAGGTATATGAACAGATTTACTGGTCGATTTTATTTGGGGCATCCGTCCGAATGGCACCTAGCCTAGGCTACAAAAAGGCATCTATCAATTATTTTGGCAAGTGCTCTTAACTTGCCCAATAAATATTATTATTCTTAAATAACTAAAAATTAGTCACCGTCGACAGCCTCCGTGGCGTAGCGGTTGTGAACGCGGCCGCTACGCAGGATTTGTGTTCATGAAATATGGGTATTTGCATTGGGCTGGTCGTGTCTCGGAGAGCACGTTAAGCCGTCGGTCCCGGTTGCCATAAGAACATCTATGGCAGTCGTTATGGGTAGTTGGAGCCCTAAAAAATCAAAAAAAAAAAAACAACGGTCTAGCTGCAAAGCTTCGATATCGCCTAATGTTATCATTGGGCTGTGGAGGTCAGATGGCAATCGCTTCACGTAAAAATATCGAGGTCTAGCCAAATCCGTAGTTAAGACTGGTAAAGCGGACCCCAAACTCCGAGTTGTAAAGCTTCGGATGCGACTGGGAATTAACGCTAGGATGAGAGAGAACTAAAAATTAGTTACCACGGAATGTTTGAAATTATCCGTGTGGTGATAGAGAAGGCATACAAGTGTCACCATCCCATCTCATATGAAGGGTGTCGTAAGAGGCAACTAGCGGCAAAATATGCAGACGATATCACTGCGAGAGAGGTAAAACTCGAAATAAAACCCTGTACCAACGCGTCTGGTCAAAAAAACAGTAGGTCAAAGTCTCCTTACATTGGGAGAGGCCCACGTCCAGTAGTGGCTAAGTAATTGACTGAGATTTTCATAACAGAATAATGATAAATCCTACTCCTACTTAATATTATAAATTAAGTTTGTGAGAATGGATGTGTGGATGTGTGGATGTGTAGATGTGTGGATGTGTGGATGTGTGGATGTGTGGATGTGTGGATGTGTGGATGTTTGTTACTCTTTCACGCATAAACGGCTGGACCGATTTGGTTGAAATTTGGTATGTATATAGGTTATACCCTGGATTAACATATAGGCTATATATAAGCGATGAACGGGATCAGAATCCCACGCGGGCGGAGCCGCGGGCAACAGCTAGTATCAGATAATTCTGTTTTCAACGCCTAGATTGATATTATTATCATTTGTGAGTCACATAGTTGTTCATTTGCTTCTATTATTAAATATAGTACCATTAAAATAGTAGGATTTGGGCCACCCCATCTCCTCCCATGCGGTGTCGTACAAGGCGACGAAGGGATAAGGCTGTTTAACATCAGACAGATATATACATACAGCCCAGACTCAACCTCAGATACATGGCTCGAGTCAACAATAGTGCCCGGAATACGGCAATAGGCTCACCCCCTATTACGTGGGACCTAATACAACGATTGGTGAAATGTGGGTGTTAATTCACCTCTGCCAAACCCTCCGGGGATAAAGGCGTGATTGTATGTATGAATTAAATATAGTAGGTACTTACTGAATAATATACATTCCCAATTACAAACTTGTGGTTAATTTCCCTTCTAATACCGAAGATCCCATGGGGTAAAGCCTTTTCAACCCAGTGAGAGTCCAACCCAACTTAAGTAAGTTAAGGCATTGTAATCTATTTTTTATGTATACCGTACGAGTAAATCCCCAAAGGTGTAGACATGATGTATTATATATATTTTGAAATTAATAATATTCAGGGAGATCCTCTTAGAGTATAAATTGCTATAGAGCGCGCCTTACAAGTATGAACTGCTATCACGGGTATGAACAGTACCGAGGCTCCTGGCTCAACCTCAATCAGTAGCAATACACGTCAAAATGACTTCGCAAATAATATTTAATTCGATATATTAAACCAACATTTTATACAACATCGTATATTTGTAGTAATAATGACGCAAAAATACCACAAAATGACGCCATTTTTTTGTATTTTGACTTTAATTTTATCCATGCATATCAAATCGAACAAAAAACTTCATAACAACAAACTACATTAATAAGTGCATCTATTGATATTTTCGGTAATGCATGAAACGTCACTATAGGAACGCTATACCATCGCAAAGTATCTGCTAACACTCGGTGCCAAAGACCTAAGTGATATAGGCGCGCTCTATATTTATACTGTATACTCTAAGGAGATCCTAAACAGAGGTAGCTAGACCTAAACTAAACGTATACACACACATAAACGAGACGCATCTTCAAAATGATGATAATTCGTCGTATAATATGATGGCAATACGAATCAGTACCGGTAATTCGTTTTTGTATGACATGTAAGCACCATTACCCATTAGTTGAGACCAAAAACAAAGTTGGCAAAGTATATATACTATGTTCATTCACCTCTGCCACTATACATAGGTATACAAAGAACAGCTACATAATAATGGTATTCTCTTCTGCTCCCAATACACGATAAAACAATACAAAAAAATGTTCACAAATGAAACAAAGCTTTAAATAAAACAGAACGTAGTAACAGACATTTAAAATATCACATCGCATCGCACGAGACTGTAAAAAATCACACGACGGCGACGTTTCGACCGCCATTTCGCCAAATGTAGGTCGGGACGAGCAACTAAATCCCCCTTTTAAACTCTGCTAATCCTCTAGCTTTTCAATTGTGAAACCTTTTCAGTAGTATTAAATGCCACACAATGTGAGATCTTGAGCAGGAGCTTTGTTGGAGTTTTAGGATTCCATGAATGGTAAAACTAGAGATCTGTTACGTCGCTGAATTCGCCATCTGCGTATATGTACTTTCGTAATATGAAATTAAATTCTACCTTTGTTCTTTTGACTACACATGTCTAATAGCATTAAGTGGTAACAGTGGTACATAAAGGATAACAGAAGTATCATTTTTATGTTTTCAGAGTCGACATGAAAGTGGCTGTGGCTAGCGAAGTGCAAGCAATACATACCTATATCGCTTTTTTAAGCAAATAAATACAAGATCCAAATCTCTACAAGAGCGCAAGATAGAAATACTTTTTGATATTGTCATGGTGCCAATGAAGATTTTTTTTAATTATCTGTATTGTCTAACTTTTCTTCGTCGATATTCTTCATCCTAGCGTTAATCCCAGTCGCATCCGAAGCTTTTCACCTCGGAGTCTGGGGTCCACTTCACCAGTCTAAATGCGGATTTGGCTGGACTTCGATAGTTTTAGTTAAGCGACTGCTATCTGACCTCCACAACCCAAAAACTATATTGGGCGATATCGAAACATTGTAGTTAGAACAGTTTGTTAGACTTTTACGACTACCATAGATGTTCGTATGGCAAACGGGACCGACGGCTTAACGTGCTCTCCAAGGTACGACCAGACAAATGCAAATACCCATATTCATGCACACAAATATTTGCACTAAGCGGGAATCGAACCCACGTTCACTACCGCTACGCCACAGAAGCTGTTTTCGTCGTCGATATGTTTACTAAAATGGCAAATAAGCTAATCTTTCTTTCATAATCACACTATAGTACACTATCTTCAGAGCGATGAATTGTAATATTTTCGTCACATATTTTGCTCGATGCTGAGTTTTCCATTACAACACTGTATGACAGATTGGATTTAACGAATTGGAATCTGATGGATTATGTTTCTTTTGTCACGAACTGAGATTGTCCGAAAATTGATGCTGAGGTTTCAATTTGCAGGAGAGCTTTCAGAGGATATTGTGTTAGATATTGCGTGAATATTATTTCTGAAGTGTATTCTGAAAGATTATCTCGATATTGAAAGGGAGCGTGAGTTACTGGCTGATCGGAGTTAATGCCGGCTGGTAGATTTGTACGAGAACTTTCAGTTACAATTTTCCTGTTTAAATTCGAGTCAACCATTGGAACAGTAAAATTACCGGCATATATTCTAACCCCAAATGGCGAGAGAAACGAGGCCTTAGTGTTAGCAGATTAGTTTGATATATTCTATGATTGGTGAATTTCAGCTCCTCTGCCGCTGTAGCACCCCGTGCCATCCTCAAAAGACACCCAAAAACATGTACTTACTGCAAACAGAGAGTGCATTTCGCCACGAGATTGGTCAAGATATATATAAGAGTAACTATATCTTGTAAATAACCGTCTTTCATCCTATATAGATTAGAGCACTGGTTCAATTACAGATAAAAATGTATGTTCTTTCAACAAATAGGAAACATGATGGGACAACCATTGGGAATAACCCCATTTAACTTACACACCGTTGTTTTTGTGCTAATGAGTAGGATTGCCGAAGCTCCTTAGAGACAGGTAAAGATCGGCGATGCGTGAGTGGGTTGCACGAGTGCATGAGTTTTGGGCTGTGTACATTACAAAACACGTACAATACTAAAAGAAGGTTCACAGCAAGGGACTTTCTATATAAATAATTAATTAAAATTCAATAAAATCTATCCATTAGTTACAATTTGAGACAGCCATGGTCACGGGTCGCTCATGACAATCAACCGAAACGTTGAGAACGGTGTAAATAATAATAAAATACATCACGATATTTTGATTCAATTAAAGAGTTTTTATTCACTGTATTATTATTTATTTATGATACATTATTTGTTTTCAATGGCCTCGGCAAAAAATAATGTTTGTTGGTTAAAGAACCTTATAGCAAACAAAGTCGACGGATATTTAGTGTCACGATTCTTTTATGAAGGTGGAAGATTGATGAAGGGAAACCATAATGAGACCTTGACTACATACTCATAATGCTGTATTGCTGATGTTCCTTGTTAGAGAACAATAGTTCCGTGATGATAACAAGACAAATAGTAATATTTCTATGGTTTAAAGTGAAATATGCTATCAAAGGTTATAATGAATTCTCAATGACCTCAGTGGCGTAGCGGTAGAGTTCAACTGCTACGAGGTCGTGGGTTTGATATCAATTTGATACAATTATTTAGCTGGGCATCGACTACAACCGAAAAGGCTTATGTGCATTTTTATCGCTTGAATTAAATCTGTAATTCAATAGTTATTGTTCACTTTTCAGTGCCTTTTTGTTTTTGAAGTCAGTTTTTTTGAAAAAACTTTATTTATTTTGACCTACCTATCCTATGGTAGGTGCGAAGTGTTTTAGTTGTACTGAAAGCTTTTCCTTTAAAATTACCCACTATAACGGTTCATTTACTAAAAAGCTCATGTTTACAGGCTCATTTTAACAAATCCATTGCTAGTGAATGTATTTTTTCACACTGCGGTTACAGAACCACTATTTACATGGGTTTTTATACAACTACTTATTTCTCTTATCACCGAATAAAATACGTATAAAACGAGTGTGTAAAATGGGTTACTGTGTAAATATAATAATTATTACTATTAGTTACTACATATAAGGCCATGCTTTTTCTAACGGAATGATCCGCAATAAAATCATTTTTCTTTCTTTCTTTCAAAACGGAAATTATAGCATCAATCAAAACTGTCAATCCTAAATAATGAAGAGGAAAAAAAATATTTATTCATACAAACCTACATGATACACATTGCAAAATAATAAGAAAAAAGAATTCGTCTCAAAGTAACTAAAAAAGTACGAGTACCTTTATTTCGATTTACATACAATTAAAATGTGTGACAACCTCAACCTACTTATTACAAACCGGAAAAATAACAAACCCTCAAAAGTAAATATTGCAAATACGAAGACCAAACAAACAAAGTATCCCCATAGTATCAGTGTAAATAAAACAAGCGAGACCGCTTTGAGGATTTATTTAAATTTGAAAATGTTTTTTAAAAATAAAACGTGAATTTTAAAATTTCAATTCGGAACGGCCTCGGTGGAAGTTTACGCACAATTTGCCGAGTTCCAAGGGGTCGAGGAATTTGTTTTAACTCGTTTGTTCGTGATACCGTCATGGCTGTTGCACCTTTCGCTGGGTGCTCGAAATTGTATGGTACCTTGTTGTGTTGTAGTAGCTAGGTATCAACATTTGATGTTTTATGGATTTTCAATAAAAAGCACCGGTGGCCAAGTAGTTACTGTGAAGTGGTAATCGACAGGTGGGGGTTTTTAGCAGACAGAAAGGGATAAACTCCAGGTTTGCATTGTAAGAATTTGATTAAGATCAGTCTTAATCAAATTCATGTACCTACTTACTTTAAATGTGTGTGAGTGGCTTGATTTTGTCCAACAACCAAGTAATCTTCAGATATTAAGTAAGAAAGTCTCACCTGAAACAAAACAAAAACATACATTTAAACACAGCCATTGGCACTTAATTATTTACACTATATATTTTCAAAGTTACTGGGCATACTCTTAATTTCATTGTAAACTCTCTTAGATAAAATGCATCATCAGAATAACATATACGACACTTTACGCTCAGTGAATGAATATTTAAATGTACATAATATTTCATGAGCTCCGGATGCAGCACTCGTAATTATTAGTGTTCGTGGTCTCGCTACCGTGGCGCTCACCAGCGGTGCTTAAATTTTATGAACCTGTTGCATCAACCTCCGTGTATCCTAGTGTTATAGTTTTCTAGATTGACCTTTTTATTATTATTCTTATTTCTGTTTAAAATAAATCATTGAGGACAAAATAGCAACGAAATTGCCAATAAAATCTCTTTGAGGTCGGCAACGTCTTAATGATCGGCTATATAAATTAATATCATTTTGTGGTGGCAGTTTTAAAGTTGCCGTTGGATTCTAAATGGTAGTTTTACTGTTCTAAAAACATTCGTGCTCTGATTTTTATGTCTCTTACAGTAGTTAAACTACAAACCGCCAGACAAACTATCGATTTGTTTATTATTGGGTAATGTTCATTCATTACAACCTTTACAGTTTTATTAATAAAACGCTTACAAGAAAATGTATGTAATGTTTTTTATGGTCACGCACGATAATCACGATGTCAATGTTCTTTCTTGAAAATTGTATTACGAGAATACCTACCGTATTTGAAGTTCAAACTTCAAAGTTCTTTATTTGTTGAATATGGTACAAAATCGTGTTTACATTATAATGTCGGATCACATATTCTGCCGGTTATGGGAGATTGAGATTTTTTTAAAGATTATTAGTAACCGAAATTACTAATATTCCCGTTAATATAAGATAAGATATTCTTTATTGTATATCATAAAAGTATTACAAGATATCGATTTAACAATATTAATATTAAGCACAATAGGTGGCCTTTTCGCTAACAGCGATATCTTCCAGGCAACCGTTAACCCCCCAAGCTAAGCTAAATTGCTTTTCCTAATGGGTTCACGTTGGTAGTGTAATCGCCAGAATTCGAACCCGGGACCTCTCGATCGTGAGGCCGACTCCTTTACCACTAAGCTACCGACGCTTCACATAGATTACATTGAGACTGACTTTTGAACATATTGTGATAGTATTTTATTGTGATAGTAATGGCCCTCAGGTCAAAAGTTCTCAAGACCGTGCGCTTGCATACAAAAGTTTAATAAGGATAGTACAGCAAGTTCGTAACGGGTGTATATTACGACTAGGATGAAAAAGGAAAGCGTCCACCACTACCCCTGCCGGCTCCGACAGTTATCTCACCGAGCCCAAACTTATCTCACCGGACCCAAAGCTTATCTCACCTATAATCCAGCATAAATTGCTGGTTGACGTTATGAGAATATTCCATCAAGAACCAAGCGGCGACTCCTTCTGCCGCACCGTTAAGACCAGAAATTCGTTATCAGTTCAAGTGTTGCCCTCTTCCTACAGTCCGGGTCTTTTAAGCGGGGGGTGAAAAAGCATCTGATGAGACCGTCAAGCTGAGTGCCACCATTGTAGCATGGTACGTGTCTATAATGGTGACCCTCTTTGCCGAGACTTTGCCTTCAGCTTATCATCAGGCGAAGCGAAATCAAATTGACGTGTCCTATATTTAAAAAAATATGAGACTCTAGGGAAGGTTTTCCTCTCAGTAAACTTAGTAGACGGCAGATTAAAAAAAGTAAATAAATAAACGAACCTGGCAATTTACACTATTCACCAGTTGATAACTATTTACCGTGTAAATTCTATTCAAGAAATGTTTCTACCTACTGTAAGTATAAATGCTTCGCAAGAAATACTTCTTGAGTTCGTGGGTTAATCGGATTTGGTTAATTTAATTGCTTAGCAAACAGCGGCTAAACGGACTATATTAATTAACCACCTAATTCCAAATATTTAGACTTAAGATCTAGATAAGATTTTGATATGGGCCTTGTAGATTAATGTTTTGGTTTGTATTTAACAAACATTGGAAACAATGCCTTTTAAAAGCTTTAAGTGTTCATTTATTAATTGCCATGATATGCAAAAAGGACCCCTATTGCTCGCTATGCGTCATTAGATGTATGAGGCCCTGTCAAAATATACGGCGCCCAAGTTTACTTTACCTGAATCGTCAACCTACTGATTGACGAATGAGACTTGACGATGACGGAACATGAACCATTATTATTATATTTTAATTCAGCTACATTAATTTTTTAATTCTAAAGCTTAGTTGCACCATACTACCTGCTAAAGAAAAAGGTTAACGTTAAATTTAACATTAACAGTAACACCCGACTCTTCACGGTTTCTGCTAACAAGTTTTGACATCATTTTGACAATTTTATTGTCAATTAATGCAACCTGACCGGCAGGTCAGGTATAAAATAGGTTGCACCAATTGACAACTGTCAAAATGACGTCGAAACTTGTACCCTTTAACTGTTAAGAGCACTGTTATCAACTCCCTAAGCCTAAGTATCTACTCGAGTATTTTACCTTTAATCATTTTATATTTAGTTGCAAATGTAAGTTCGGTTGCCATGATCTAGATTTCAACATAATTCATTCATCACATGACAGATTACCTTCAACAGTCAAAATAAATACACTAGATTTTCCAGTCTTCCAAAACTATTTTCTAGCAAATACGTTGGCGGATGACGTTACCGAATTTTGACAGTCGACGAATGGTAACAAATGAACGCGGTGCTCTGACCAACAAAACGATACAACATTCAGATACATCAGTCGATATTGAAAATGTTTCTCTGAACTACCATCTGTTGAGGTGAACTACTACTGGATGTTTTTGATGTGAAAATCATGTGACTTTTTCCGATCATCCAAAGTGCATTTTGGAGCTTAAGTCCTTTAATTTACCTGAATGGTTTTGCAACTACAAAATGGGGTTTTCAATAAGGGCATCAGAAGATTTCTTCAGGGTCGGCAGCACGAGTATAACAACTCTGGTGTTGCACACGTCCATAGGGCCACGATACACACTTTCTGGGTACTTCGTCGATTCACACCATAAGCTGTTCGGACCACGGTGTCAGTTAGGTCGTGTGCTTATCTGCCACTTAAGGGGTGCAAAAAAAAAACGATTGGTATGACAGTTCTTCAGTGGCAAACCTCTCTTGCTGCTCGGTGCACCTACCAAGAACTTCAAGGCAAGCCTATTTCAGAGCGACGTCTATTACTTGGTAGGTGCACCGACTCCAAAGGTGCTCGTAGCGTCCTGCTTTGGGTATGAATATTGGCTTCATAGATAGACAGACGACTTAAAAAATGCTATGGTAGCTATGGTAAACTGGATTTGCTTGGCGGATTTTAGAGTGCTATGGCGTACACTGGGAGATGCCTTTTGTCTAGCAGTGGATACGCTAATTGATTGGCCTCGCATCAGAAGTTGACCGCTGCAAAGAAAAGGGGTATGGCAAAATAGGGCTATATTGACCATTCGCAAATACATACATCCTATTCCATGTCTCATTTCCTCTCTTGTTCGGTGTGCCTCCACCTGTAATACCGACGGACTGTGCAGGGCAACGGATAACGCTATGACTATAACCAAATATTGGCCTAGAAAATCTAATATGGAGCCGGAATATGGTCAGTTATTGACTCGATGAAGAAGAAGTAGCTTGGTACGTAGTAACCGCGACATATGAATATGTCTACCTATATAACGACTGCAGTGTCCTATCGCCTGCGCTATTCACTTGCAATAAATAATAAATACGGAAGCAACTTCTCGTCAATAACTGTAGTAGCATCCAGTAATACAATATGCTTTGATTTATGATATAGAGAGCGATTTCTCTTCGTTATGTTCGAGGGATTTGCCTGTTCGCGATACATGACTCGCGTTTCTGTGGACTGGCTAAGTCATATATTATTATCAAATTCTTTATTGAATATTGTCCAGATTCAGTTTAGAAGGAAGATTAGTTACGAAGTGCTTAAGTTATTAATCGAATGGGTTTTTTAATGGTTACAAAACAATCATCCACTAAGGTTCCTTGAATTCAGGTTTTCTTTTCAAAAATATAATGAATTTTATTTCAAAATTATGTTAAGTATGAACTTTATACATAAATATTATAATAGCTTACACACCAAACGTTGGTTTACCTTAGGTATATTCAATTTTAAATCATTAATCTTTTTTAATTTTTTTTGGATATAGGAATAGCCTATATTCTATTCCTAGACCTATCAAATATACTTACACATATAAAACACACGAATCATTCAAGAAAACCTTGCTGAACTGTATTTCCTTCCAATATATACAAAAATAGAAATCTTGTTATTTTCCTACCTATCTCACCAAAATAATTGATCGTCTAAATATAATCAGTGAAACTTCCCTAGTTGCCGAACAAAACAATTATGTCGTTAATTGATGTCTATCAAGCAAGGCTGGGGGCCTGCCCACTGCCCATTGCCCAAGGCCCACTACCCACTGCCCACTGTAGGTATATTTGTTGGGTACACAGAGCGCGTTCAATATCCGCCCTACGCCGAGTTATGGATTGCTTACAGGTTGGTCAATCTGTGCTTTAGGCGTTGGTTCATTACGGAGGGAGTGGAGTGAGGAAATCATTAATTTGGATTACGTTTATGCGATTTCGCTGTGGGCTATCTTAGAAATTAGTTTACATATACAAAAGTTAAGCTGGTTTGTGTTTACCTCAAAAACGAATAAATTTCGGCATTAGAAAGCGGTAGACTGCTATACAGAGGGCGCGGGTTCTATTCCCGCTCAGTGCATATTTGTTACTAGCCGATAGTATGAAAACGCGTGACGTAGCGGCAGTGAACGCGGCCGCTACGCAGGAGGCGCGGGTTCGATCCCCGCTCAGTGCAAATATTTGTGTGCATTAAATATGGGTATTTGCATTGGTCTGGTCGTGCCTCGGAGAGTACGTTAAGCCGTTGGTCCCGGTTGCCATAAGAACATCTATGGCAGTCGTTACGGATAGTTGGTGCCCTAAAAAGTCCAAAAACAACGGTCTAGCTGCAAAGCTTCGATATGTTATCGAATGTTAACATTGGGTCGTGGAGGTCAGATGGCAATCGCTTCACGGAAAATATCGAGGTCTAGCCAAATCTGTAGCTATGACTGGTAAAAGCGGACCCCAGACTCCGAGCTGAAAGCTTCGGATGCGACTGGGAATTAACGCTAGGAGGAAGAAGATTATGAAAATGCGTATCACCCCTTTGAGCCCGTAGTTTTTCAGTCTTCAAATAATATATGGAAATCTACCGGATTGGTTGACATTTATTATCACTGCTCCGTTCCCTTTAGTATCTAGTGATGAAATATAGTCTATAGTACGCGCCAGTTAGTGTGGCAATACGAGTCATTTACATTCCCCCATACAGTGGTGTAGGTATACGAAATTTGCAAAAACGACATTTTCAATGTTAAAAGATAATGTAATAATTCTTATTTCTTAATATTTTTGATTTACCTTTCTTGTTACTTCGTATTCGTAAGACTTTTTCCACTCGTATTGCCACACTAACTGGCGCGTACTATATAATCTTTATCGATAAACGGACCATTCAACACAAAATATTTTTTCAATTCGAATTAGTGCTCCACCAACCAACCAAAAAAACTCTTCAACTTTATAACATTAGTTCGTTAAACTGTGATACTAGTACAGATGTAAGTAAATATTTTAAATTGAGATATATATAGGTACAGCTGCATTGCTCTAGGTGTTTCTACATATTTAGAAGAAAAAAAAAATCGAAGTATCTATGTTTATTCTTATTCTAGATCACATAATACAAGCTAGTTAAGCTATGCTTACTTTGGGTCTAGATAGCGCTGTGTAGAATATCGTACAATACAACCATTTTCGCTTCAAAAATGGTTTTTCATTTTTTTTGCCGTCGGTAGATGGCATTGTATTCTGATCATAAGACTTTTTTACGAAGTCATTGTATTCTGATCATACGACTTTTTTAAGAATGTATTCCCGTAAACCCGAGTATATTATAATACGTACCAAGTTTTCCTTATACTTTCTTTTTATAACTCGAATCTATTTTAATAGTGAAGAGATGAGCTCATCTCACTCCCTTATATCCGGATCAGGATGGGATCGCCAATCTTGGACATAAGACGTCTCAATAGCTTCTCATAAAATTGTAACAAGGGTCGCCTTCCGAATCAATTTCTAAGTAAACTGAAAAGGTTTTATAAATTAGGATGGAACATGTTTAAGAACAGTACATTAACCGAAGTCTAGTAAGCTTTTTTAGACGACAAATTGGGTTTTCGTGCTTCGTCTAGTTTTTCTGTAGGTACTCTAAAATTACTAACAGATTGTAGTTTTGGAGCCAGTGGATTTTTCTTTCAAACATCTCAAAGTCTGGGTTTCACGGGTTAAAAAGCGTTTAACTGAAGTGAGTGTTCACGATTTATTCAATAAAATTCATTAAAATGTGCCAAAGTTTTATATTTAAGAGATCGATTTTTTTATTACACTGTGACCTGTGACTCCATTTTCATCTATCATTCCCTATTTTACAATACATAATTGTTCTACGGTACCCTGGGTTCAACTGCCAGCTCAAAGACAATGTTAAGAATGTTTAGTAGCACCACTAAGTCAAACTCCATAAGATACTTATACCTATTAAGCTGGTCTTCAAACTATTCCTGGTGAAATGTAGGACAGGCAAAGTTAGAGAACCTTTGCTTCTAATATACCTACTCTGCCTTTTCTTTTTGGGACATTCAAGTTTGAGTATAATATACCTTTAATCCTATGCTCAAGATTATTTAGAGCTATAATACTATATTTCATCGTACAACAAATTTCAAGACAATTTCCATGAAAAATGCCCCTAATCTACCCAAAATAAGGTCGTTAAATACCTCCTGTGATGTACTTTAGAGGCGAGTGAAGAGCTATGTGCAGAGAAATATTGGATCACATCCAAATCCCTGCGCTCAGGTGCTTTTATCTGCGTAAGCTGTTACACAATGGTGTTTATGGAGATGTATTTGGGATGATCTTTGTACTTCAGTGTTTTTAGAGAAACTAGCTATTGTCGGTGTCTTCGTCCTTTCTGCAGGAACGGGTTGTAACCTATGGGAACCTATTCCCATGATAAATAGGGGTATAGAGCCTATACCTACTAAAGAGTTACGTGGACTGGGTTACTAACAAAAAAAAAAAGTATACTTGCTCAGGTATTTTCTTGGCGATATAGGTGTAGTATAATAACAATAGCAATTTTTCACCTGATAACACTAAAATCCTCGAGTGATTCTTTTTACTAAATAAACTCAGAATGGTCACAAATCCATTACAAGAGTAATATACCAATACGTGTTAAAATTCTTTCCATCTTTTAATTGTAAAATTCTATTTAATACCTAGGAGGTCAAGGAAATAATTATAAGACTTAATCTTAAGAAACGTGTTTGATCGTGCATACTATCATATCAACGTGGGTATGTATTATTATTTTATCCAAAAAAACATTCTGTAACAGAGAAACAAAGTGAAATGAATAAAAGAAGACATAATTACGTAGAAGCTAGAAACTAAAATTAGTTCTAGACAACACAATTCGTCGACTTATTAGTGTGTTAACGTGAGCCAAAGTAACTTTGAAAAGACTATTATATAGATTCATTCTCACCATACAATATTAAACTAATAAAAGCATTATTATCAATAAAGATTGTGTGTCATTAAGCGTCGAAAATCTACACCATTGAATAAAAAGTTGGGTGCGTCTAATGACATCGTATCCATTATGTCTTTCAAGCCTTTGTACATCGACAATATATCCAAAGCCACGTCCACTCTCAGGGTAGCAAATGTCCTTTTTCAACATTCTGAATGCAAGTCACGCGGGTATTATGTGTCCCAAAATCTCAAGAGACCTCATTCGCATGCAACATTCGTCTTATTTGCTCTTTTCCCTGACAGCATCGGGCCTGGCCGTTAAAGAAATTAAAAATATTATCTAACACAATTATCTCAGTGTTTAGCCAAGTCCCTTTTGTTAATGGCTGGAAGAATTAGGGTTAACTTTTTTGCCTAATTAGAGATGAGGGTTCTATGTTCTTTTATTTTAAGTCAAACATTTTATGTTTCACCTTTGAAGTTTAATTTTTTGGTCTTGACAGGGTTTCAAGTATTTTTTCTCCTTGATCTTAATTTATATGCTTACGTAGGTAAAGATCGATTTCTTCTCCTTTAATTGTTTATAGTAAAGCAGGTAAGTATACACTATTAACATTTTTATAAAATTGTATACTTTTAAGTACACAAAAAATACACCATTTTTTTATCGTACGAAAAGTCCCTACGGATAACTCCCCCGCCAGAGCCGGTGAAGGAGATTATGTCGGACTCGAACCGACTAAAACGCTCGCCATCTGTGGGCTGTCGGTTGCCGGAGGTGATATTGTCGTAGACATATCCCTCGCACCCCAGCCGACAAAAAGTACGCTGCACTGTCATATCAAATCGGAGAAATAATTAAAATTTCCCGAGTTGTGAACAATACTAAATTGTATACAATACGACCATTAAATAGCCTTACTTTTAACCATAATTTTACAACTTGCAAGTTTACCCGCTACTATCTTTAGCTTTATTATCACTTTCTTTGTTTAGTATCGAGAAATTAATGGCTGTTTTTATAAGATTTTATCGCGATACAAAAGTCATTACGGCGAAATGGAATTTATATTTTTAGAACGGCGATAAAAACGGCGTTCATGATGTTTGAATTAGATCCGTTTATTGTTACATCTGAAAGGGAAACACGGTTAAGCGTAAAGCCGCTAAAGATATAACTTTAATTTGACTTTTGTAAAACAGCAAATAAACTGTTATAGTAGGTTTAAAAGTAACAATAGGTGATAGTAGTTAGGGTTGTCTTACTGCGAAATGCGAAAGATAAAGAACAGAAGTAATGGAGAAACGGCGTTGACTCCAATTTCGCCCTGTTGATATTGGTATTTATTTTTACTTCACCTCTGCAGAACGATATCAGTTTCATTATTTTCTAAGAAAATCTAATTCTAAAGAAAGTGGAATGTTGTTGGGTTCAATTTCAGTTTTGGTAAGCTGGTGTACATTAAGCTCACCCCCTATTACGTGGGACCGAATACAATAATCGGTGAAAAGTGGGTGTTAATTCACTTCCACCTAACCCTACGGGTATAAAGGCGTGATCAACACACCTACAAAAGTACCACTTTAAAAAAATAAAAAGAAACAAAAACCCAGAACTACAAAATGCAAACTTTGAACACAACTGGGTAGTCTCTAGGAGGATAATGATTTTTTTCCAATTCGTGTTTAGTCCGTGTACAAAAATCTATACCAATGTGTTGTGGTTTGTTTATTTGACAAACCGCCACTGAGATTAAAAGTTTTTTCATGTAGCTGTCAGACGAAGCATTTTTTCATCTGTTCAAAAACTACATGCAGGTTGGTTAGGATTTCCGTACATTTTTAACAGACATGAAAACGTTAGTTGTCCCGTGGTATGGCACAACGAAATCCCGGAAGCGAATAACTCGAATATAGAAGCTAAGCCGGCGAAGTTTTTGATGGACTTGCATGATTTAGTGATCGAAAAAGTTTCGAGTTCCTGTTGGTAATGCAGGGGGCACCGGCAGTCGATTTTATATTTGAACAAGTTGGAACCATTCTACTTTATAAGAAACTAGCTGCCCCGGCGAACTTCGTACCGCCATATTTTCGGCCCGCGTGGTATTCAAATCCCGTTCCCGCTGCACCCTTATCACTTAGGGGGATGAAAAATAGATGTTGGCCGATTCTCATAGATACCGGATAAGCACAAAAAATTTCATCAAAATCGGTCGAGCCGTTTCGGAGGAGTTCGATTACGCACTCCGTGACAGAAGAATTTTATATATTATTAGATATAAATGTATGTCCGCGAGTCGCGAGGGAAACAACCTGAAACGGGCTGATTGTTTTGATATACCTAATCTATGATTGGTAAATTTGAGCTCTTCTGCTGCCATGTTCTCATCAAAAGATGATGTGTCTGAAAAACGTAAACTGCGCACAAAGAGTACATTTCATTTTTGTGTCATGACTGGGGTCAAGATAAATATGCCGGTAACTATACCTATTATAAAATAACAATTGGTGTTTTTGCAATTGCCTGATAACCTAAATAAAAAAATAGTTTATAGATAACATTGGAAGAAACTTCTTGAGTAAATGGTTAGTTTTATTGACTGAATCACAAATAAAATTAAATACTAATGTTCTATTCTGATCGAGGTCTTTCAGGATTAACCCTTTTTAGAAATACTCATAATAATTAGACGTATTTCTGTATGTGCATAAATACTAGAATCTTCATATTCCATCCAAAAATGCTTCAGGCAGCTTTATAGGAGCATTGGATGGCGTTAAATATTGATATCCGAGTAGTTCTAGGAGCTCTTAGCAGCAACAGTTGGGTCCCAGTTTGGCAGGTAACAAGTTATTGGAGCTGGCAGTTTCGACTAACGTGTTCAGTGTCCTACTAGGTACAGTCGCTTTCAGATTACTTTAGAAATTATCATCTATACTGGATGATTTTATGGTCGTTTCGGATAAAAAGATTTCGCTAGCAAAATCGTCGAAAGTATTAAGTTGGCGGTTTATAGACGGTGTAGTTTTATAATGTAAGGGAATAAAGTAGGTATAGATGAAAGGCATACTGTATGGGGGTTGTAAAATTTTTTCGCCAAAAAAATACTTCCAGACGATTTTACTAACGAACACCCAGTATAAATAAAAATGAAAAATGAAAATGACTGAACCAAATTGGATAATTCCTTTTGTTTTGTGTTCGTTGTTGTGTGGCCAAGGTTTGTATGAAACAATTGAAAAGAAGGTGCAGTGAGAACGGGATCTGAATACCACGTGAGTGGAATAAAATTTGGCAATACGAAGTTCGCCGGGTCAGCTAGTTTTTAATGTTAGTAGGATAGAATTTTAAAATTTAATGGAATAAATGACTTGGTATCTAAGGGATGCCATAAACTAAAGCACACCCTATATTTATGCAGCAAATACTCCAGCCAAGAAGCATTTTTCTTGGCAATATGCTGTGTGCGCAGTAAATGCAGCTTTAGTGTATGCCCCCTCCCTCCCCTATTGTTTAATATTGCTACTTTACTTTAGGAGAAAACCAGACTTATCATTGTAAGTTGTAGCAGAAGAAACATTGCTTTTATTAAACGATAGTAACATACCTATACCTTTTCATTCAGATTTTTCTAATTTAAAACTGTTTGGCGCGTAAAATATGTTTGTAGAAAATAGGGATCAAATATAAATTGTTTACAATAGTTAGATAAAGGAAAGCTATTATAACTTGAGTCCTGACTCCCGACACCGTTCGTTCGAAGCAAAGTTTGCAGAAACGATCTCAAATACAGATTGAACTGGTGGCATATTCCATGGAAAATTTTCAATACATTTTGTTTGAAACAATGGGAAAACAAACTTTGCTTTTAGTTTTGTTTTTTTTATTGAAGTTTATATCGTAATTTTTACCACTGTATCTTACCTCTCATTCTCTCTACTTCCGTGTCTTTATTTCTTTTCAGAAGCACGATTCGTACATTTTTTATAAATTATGTAAGCTAATAAATTTAATTAAAACCACAATCAACTATTAGTTCTCAAGATTTAAAAACCCCACAAAAACATGAGAACATAGGTAGATTTTGTTTCGAAATATCATACTGAATAGCACAGATTAAAAACATTCTCGTCGAATTGAATTCACGCATTACTTAAAAGCTAAAAAAAAGGTTTCACTCACACTAAAATATAAAGGAAGAATGCTCTTAGAATGCTTTTGTTCTAGCTCTAGCACGTAGTAACTATTTATTAATCTGTGCTCTAGTGCATAGAGATGTTCGTTTGGTCTAAATCCACCTTTACAAGAAGAAAGTGCGATTCCACGATTCCTAAAGGTCGAAAAATCCACTCAACAAAACATTTCAAACTTTTCGATAGTATAATCAATTTCCCCCAAACTCAAAATAATCCCTACACAATTCTTGTAATCACAAAAGTTCGCAACATGCGTAAGCTGTTTAGTGAGGCCCTTACAAAGTTGGTCGAAAGTTTCACTTGTATTTTATTTGATTACTGGAGTCCGAACAAAAACTAAAAGCTTACGTACAGGCTACATATAAATAATGTAACATAAGCTTATTGTAAAGAGTCCATACTAGGGTAATATTGAGCATTTAAGCTTTTTGGAACTTATTTGTCGTCTAATTTGAATTTAAATTTAAGCATGCTTGCTTCAATGCTCCAATAAGACATTCATAAAGGTGACTTTTGCTCACGATTCTCGACTTTCCGTATCCAGTCTGTCCTAACAACCTTTTTAGGTCGTTAGTCCCTCTGGCTTTGCAAATTAAAATCTGTTAAAGCAACTTTTGTCACCGACTATCCTTTACCTTCTCTAGCCGCTTACCACGTGGCGATAAAAAATATCGCTGAATAATGCGTGCCAAGTTTTACCGTCAATTTATCCAAGTTCCCGCCGTTAATTTCCATGGCGACAGCGTCACCATTTGTGAACTTCAATGCGATCTCTTTACGGGAAACGAAATGATGGAATGTTGCCAACACACAAAAACATAAGACTACCGCGGGTAATGGAATATTCCTAGGTGAATGAGTTTCCACGAAACCTAATATCCTCTGTACAGGCATAGAAAATATGGTTTCTGATAGGTTGACGTGTTTTTGAATGGATTTTACAAGATTAAATACGTCGAAAAGAGTAGCTGAAAGTTGTAGTTATGGGAATATGAAATAATATTTTTAAAAACTTAGTTCATTTTGTTTTCGCAACTTTGATTATTTATTATTTGTGTGTTTATTTGTGATGCGATGACATTTGGTACTGCAAGTTACTGCTAAAAAGGACAACGAAACTACTACTTTTTCAATATTATTAGCCTATACTGTTGCTCTACTAGTGTGGAATGCTGGTTTTGTTTCCGCGATCTACTAGAACTGGAATAAAGAATAGTTTATACACGGTATGTGTACAATCTATCTAATATATAAGGCGAAATATTACTTACCTACTGATTAATCACGAAATTTCAGAAATTATAACACCTAACTTGAAATTTGGCTGGTAGGTAAGCTAGTATTCAAATGAAATTCGACTCATATTTATTTTCTCACCACTGTATTCAACTCAACATGATATTTCAGAAGCATAAAAGTATTAGTAAAATTAGTGTTATAAAAGACATTTTATTTTATAAAGCAGAGCCCATATTACAATTCATAAAACTGCACCTGTAATTTAACCTATGTTGATTATTTTGCAAACCACCGTACTTTACATTGCCAGAGCAAAAAAAGATTAGCAAAATTATGGTAATAAAAATGAATACTGACACCATTCGCGACAAAAGAAAAGGCATTTTAATTCATAAAATAGAGCCCAAACGTGTAATATTAATTTACGTTTCAGTAAGGCGATAAAAAACTCGACCGTTGACAACACAGACCACAATAATTGTGGATTAAAAGCTTTCTGGGGGAATAAAAAAGTTACGAGCGGACCAGAATTGTGTGCACTTAGAGAATCGGGACTTGTGTCTGTTTATTAAAAGCATTGTCATCTGAGGGTTAGAATGCCTGGTCACTTTCATTTTGCAATTGTGGTTTTAATTTCGTGGCTACCAAAGGTTAAATTACAGATTTAACCCTTACTCATTGTAAATAATGTTTGATTTTTTCCGCTTTAGGCATTAAAAAAACAACGTAATTATATTTTAGCTAATCGGCCCTATGGGATTGATTTGACCTCATTATTAGGCCCGATGAGTTAGGGTTCATTAGTAGGTTAGCTGCAGATGGGCGGATGGGTATGTGGAAACTATAGGGGTACCGTGTTCATTACGGATTTTTTTCGAAGGACTTCTGAATAGTGGAATATTGATAAGAGTCGGGTGATATTCTATTAATAACTAGCAGCCGCCCGCGACTTCCTACGCGTGGAGTTTGTTTTAACCCTTAAGTGGTGAAGTTTCGCTAAATCCGTTCTTAACGGATGTCTACACCCTATAAGTAACCTACCTGACAAATTTCAAGTTTGCAGGTGTTATAGTTTCTGAGATTTATGATTAATGAGGGAGTGGTATTTAAAAAAATATTTGTATTTAAAAATGACAATTAAAAAACATTGTAACTATAAAATAAAGTAAATTCAAAAGTGGAGACGCTAAGTAGCGGTACGTCACTAAGTAGTAAATAGCACTTAGTAATAAGCTGTTACCGTGGCATTGTAGTACAATAACAGCTTAAGAGACGATGAAGTTGTTTCAGATTTTACCCCCTTTATCAGAAGTAAACAATGTTTAAAATCACTTTCATAAAACAGACCTTTTGTAAACAAACAAGAATAGGACAGGTCCTTTGATCAACACCAAAATCAAAGGCTCAACAGCAAGTACCTATGAAGTTCCTTTCAAAATAATTGGAAACCTTGTTGAAATATTTGCCGATATAGTTAAACAAACGGTTCGGTACGTAGTAGGTACGGAGGTACGGAGGCTGAGTGGAGAATTGTCGAAGATGTCTCGACCGCAACGGTATTGTTGACTGAACTTACTCGACTAGGAATACCATGGTTTTGCGGTTTTAGGAAACCTAACTTGCTTCTCTCTGTTATTGAAACATGTGATTTCTAGGTGGTACGGAAACTGTATATTTAATTCAAAACATTTATAAAAAATAAACTTGCTATAACCGCGTATGACCGTTACCTACGGGTGTACGGATAACCCTTTCTGGTATTTTGTTACACTCTAGTGCATAAGAAATTGTATACCTTTTGTTATTATAAAATAATTTAAAAAACCCGTAATGGTCGCAATTTATTGTTTTTCAAAAAACGTATTCGAATCTGCCGGATTTGTTGACATTTATGGTTAAAGCTCTGCTCACTTGAGTAGTAGCGTGATGATATGGCTATAAGCTTCCTCGATAAAAGGAAAGAAAGAAAGAAAGAAAGAAAAAATATGTATGGACTATTATACACAAAAAAAAATTCGATTCGCACCAGTAGTTCCTGAGATTAGCAAGTTCAACCAAACAAACTCTTCAGCTTTATAATATTAGTATAGATTTCCACTTAATACGTCCACGCATTCTTGAGAAAAAAATAACGAAAATCAGAAAAACGAGCAATAATGTAGAGATCCTCTTTTTCAATGACATTAGAAAGCTCAAATAATTTAATTTACGTAATGAAATATTACGTAAAATTAAATTACTAAGGTACTCTTTCCAAAACTCGCATGCAATAAACCAACTAAACCAACTTATTTTATTTTCAGAACTTATGACGTCATAAAAGTGAATTCAAATTCAACCTGTGGAACTCCAAGGATATTGAGCATAAAGTACAGCGAATGCTCAGAACTGCTTCTATGATAGTGTAAAAATATGGTAAGTAGGTTCACTTCATAGCCAAGTCTACCGAAATGAGAACTGCAAAGAAATTTATGGGCTTAAGTCATAAGGTTTAATACTTCTAAACCTTTTAGAGTGAGGATTCACGCGCCTACGCAAGCTTTAGAGTTTGTTAGCCGGTCGTTTAGTTTAGAACTATTTGTTTAGTGGTTGTTTTCATGAATTTTTGAGGTGAAATTTAATTTGCCACACATTAACCTGATCTTACCCAGACTGGTTCTAACCCTAGCTAACAACGTCCGTCGATTTAATGAATACGGCGGAAAACCAAAAATCTTCGGTATTCACAAGTTCATCTACCTACATAGGTACCCTAAATTTATATCCATACTAACTTTTTAAATGCGAATGTAACCTTGACTTTCTGTCTGTCTGCCTGTCTATTACGCTTTTACGCCTAAACCATTGAACCAAGTTTGATGAAATTTGGTATAGTGATAGACCTAGAGGCTAAAGCATCGGATGCGACTGGGAATTATCGCTAAGAAGAAGATGGACCTTGGGAAAGGACATAGGCTATATTTGGTCGCGACAACCGACATCCACGCGGACGGAGCCGCGCGCGACAGTTTGTTTAATATAAATGAAAATTATCAAGTACGTCATACTTATTTCAACGTTTGACATAATTAAATTATTTATCTAAGGGTGCTCTTGTTACCCTACCAACTCCTTCAAAGAAAGAAAGAAAGAAAGAAAGAAAGAAAGAAAGAAAGAAAGAAAGAAAGAAAGAAAGAAACATTTATTCAGTGCAAAGTGGCCACACAATAACAAGCAATTAAACAAGCAGACAATAATGACATTTGAAGTTTTGGAAGCACGCCCAAGCAACTCTTACTCGCTAGTCAGCGCACCTGTTTACAAGGTTCTATTGCATGGTTTCTTCTCGGCAGATCATCTACTATCAATATAGCAGAGCCTTGGTTAAAATACAAAGGCACTGATAAGTCAATCTCTTAACCTAAAAAAGTTAAACCTTAAACCCTATCCAATGTGTAACTCTCGTTTCAAATAATAGTTCTCACACACTAGACATTTATAGGAACACACTGCATAAATGATTTACAAGCCTCAAAAATCATCCTGTATTAGCCTTCTGTCCACTGAAAGTCAAATAATGGTCACAGTACCAAAGTTTGCTCACCACAATATCGTTCGCAATCTAAGGAATCCACGCTTTGTCGGTCCCAAGCATATTCCTTCGCATTTCTCGTTATATTTTTAAATTATTAAACTAATTTCAGAAAATTTATACCAAAATAAGAAAACACAATAACAAAACAAATCGTCCATTATGTTTTCAAGATCACTTGGGCTCAAATGTCTCAGTCCTATACACCTTATAGAGTCCCCCAATGAAGACATTTGGGCCCGAGCCAACTTAACCTGTAAGTCGGTATACTTGCCGATTTCCAACTACGAGTATCATTGCTCGGATGGAAATTATAGGAGGAAAAAGTAATGCAGACCCTGGACTTAGAAATGAAAGCCTCGGATATAACCGAACACAATGCCAAGTCAACTGCCCCCTATACAAGTGGCAATTCATTGACCACTTATTTTGATGTTTATGACATACGTTGACGATTATCATATACGTCAAATCACATACATGCATCATTTTATTTTACAAAACGCTGGCCACCGAATTGCCACTTGTCTATGGGGGTTGGTTTTCCCAGTCGAGTTCAGAAAGCATCACATAGGTGAATTAAACCCATTCAGAAATTTCACCCTTCACCGAATATGGTAATTTTAATATAAAACTATGTTAATCTACTACAAAGTTCAAAGACAAACTGAACTTAATGGAGTTTATATGGGGTATGAAAACAATAACAAAACAAACTTGCACTGCGGTGAAGTTTCAACCAATCAGAATAAGTGCCGATATCTAACTTTGTTTACCTCTATAGATTGTGGGATACTTATGGGTAAATTTCGTGAAAGTTATGGACATAAGAGGAGACTTTAGTCAGGGAGTAAGTTGTGTCGATGCATCAGAGTTCTACCTGCATCCTACGTGTTAGAATTTTTGTTCATAATGCCATTATTTATGACTGTAACGCAATATAATTTACCCCCCGCTGCTAAGTTATGAGTACCTACATACGGTGGTACAAGTATAAAGAATGCTAGTGTAAGAAGGCCTAAGATGGGCACGTGTAGTACTCGTGAGGCGCAAGTTTTGGATTGAAATAAATCATCAAACATCCATTCATCCATCCATCCAAATTTTTGCATGGATAATAGTAGTAACAAAAAAATTTGCTTCATCTTACTTCTATGTAGGTATACCCTATCTATAAGCTACTCTTAGGCTGGAACGGGACTAGTATTTTACACGGATGAGGCTAATAATGCCGTCAATTTAATCAACGTTATGAATATCAAGCGAACGAAATGATATCAAATTTATTCAACTCCTATCAAATATTATGAGCGCACACGCTTTCAAAATATTGCAGTAATTTTCATAAATTTTGCACAGCTTATTATAATAATTGTTATTACAGCCTATAATTCATAATACACTGATGTAAATCAGGATTAAGGTTCAATATTAACCAAAAGCCGCGGATTTAATATTCCATTCGCTTCATAATTATGTTTATAATACCAACAATATCAAAACATACCGGTATTTGCTTTGCCGAGCTCAAACAAGTATGGAATCATGGTATAATGAGTCGCAGGTAGAGTGAGCTAGCTGACATTTTACTTATTACCTAATTCTGAACACATTGCGAGGTGCCTACAATCACGACCTAAGTAAGATGAAGCATTCTAATTTCAGAATAAATGTTTTTATTTAATTTAAATCTGAAGGCAACTTTCTCAAGTTACCAAAGTTTGAACTGAAAAGAACACAATACAAAATTATTGTTATTAAGTAATATAAGTTGGAGTAATATCAGTCACTCTTTTTAATAAGTACATTTTTTATTGACGGAAAAGAAAAACAAATAAAATATTCATAACACTTTTTACTATGTCCAGCAGTGGATTGCAATGGGCTAATTGATTCATTGACTGATTGAATACTTTTTACTGCATGCGGATATTCTGTTGTTAAATTTACAATATTTATTACATACATTTATTTTAATTACATTTATTAATTTAATACTTTTATTTATTTATCTTCATATTATTGTACCTACACCAAACCTTGCAGTAGCGTAGACTAGGATAGAATTGAAACTAACCACAGACAAAGTACTTCAACTTAAAATTTTGTTTGTTAGGTTTCTAACCAGATAAATAAAAGTATCGCAAGTATGCTTTTACCTTTTGCTTTCAATTTGTGCACAATGGTCCGGATGAAACCTAACGTGGCCAAGTAATAAAATACCTCATTTTCTTTTATAGAATTGTTTTCAAGTTTCTGCTTTGATCATAATTCTTAGAAATGGCAGGTCACTTGAAACCTGCAGGGGTGCATGAAAGTTTTAATATTGTAATATAATATTAATAATATAATATTGTAGGACATTGTAGGACGAAAATAGAGGAAGCTCGTGAAGTGTGTAAGTTCGGTAGTTTACGATCGGCTATTATCTCTGCCAACGTTGGAAGATGAACACCGTGAATATATTTTTGTCGTTAGCTGTAGACATCATATTCAAATTTATTTTCACCATTGACACTCGAAAAAGGGCCCGTGATTCATCAAAAACAGTGAATAAAACGCTCTTTGTTTCACCGAGTGAATAAAAAAATTTGAATTTGGAACATGCGCGAATGTACGGATTCTAGTGAAACATGCAAAGAGGTTGCACACTCTTACTATAAAAACGTACTAAAAGCCACCTAAATGTAATCACTGGCTGGATGGAATGCAGCTCAGTTTAAATTAAGAAAAAAAAATGTCGCCATTTTCTGTGTAATTTTCCTTGTAAAAGTTTGTCTCATAATCATAAAATGACTTCATCTAATGATTAAAATGAAACTCATATTCTCGAACGCGAAAAGACTCCTGAGTCTTTTCGCGCTAAAGCGGTAGCTATTACTGATAATTTGCTGCTTCTTTTGTGTACTATCCATAACAAAATGTAATTCATAATCACAGAGTAATCGTTTTCTCGTAGTCAATGGTGAAAAGTTGAGTACCTAACACGTGAAAAAAGAATTCATCTCGGCTCTTGTATCCCTCGATACGCTCAGCTTTCTATCTAGAATCCCTCGCTACGCTCGGGATTCTACCGCAGAAAGCTTCGCTCCTCTCGGGATACAACTCAGTGCCTCGAAAAGAATTCATCTTTTTTTCACTTGTTGGGTAATCTACTATTACCAGACACGTGAATGACTAAAACAAATACAATTGTAGGTAATAATTTAATAGATAAACAGTCCCTGTGTTTTCTTTTTTCACATATTATCACGAGCTTTTTTAGTGTTTTTGACCTGCTCTTTTTCAATACAACTTAGTGTATTCACGACGCATTATGCATGTAAATATTTTATTTATTTAATTTAGTTTATTTTAGTAATAATAGTTTGTAGTTTTAATTTAATTTAGTATTATTTTTAAACTTAGTGTATTTGATCCATCTAGGTTCTACGAGGTCAACCCCGGCCTGCCTACCCACTTAAAATGTTGCACCCTATTCCTAAATTTCGTCATTATTATAAAATGCCTAATCCTTACTAATATTATAAATGCGAAAGTAACTCTGTCTATCTGTCTGTCTGTCTGTCTGTCTGTCTGTCTCGCTTTCACGCCTAAACCGCTGAACCGATTTTGATGAAATTTAGTATAGGGGTAGTTTAGACCTTGAGAAAGGACATAGGCTATGTTTGGTCGCGATAACCGAGATTCACGCGGGAGGAGCCGCGGGCAAAAGCTAGTTCAACATAAAATAAAACACTGTTATCATGATTTTCATATTTCTGTTTTGATCGTACGATTACGATCAAACAAACACGAACTTTGTTATTGGTACTATAATGACGTAATTTGTTTTACGAAGTACTAAAACCAAAATTACCCTAATTTAAGCAAATTAATGGTGGATTAATTGAGGTATTTAATTTCGCAGCCTCAACAACCTTAAATAATTATACTTGTACCTTCAGAATGTTGTTTTAACACGCATTTTTATGCTTAACCTGTATTTTTTTAATTATTTATGTTGTTAAAAATACCTTAGAAGTCGAATTTAACCAATTTCTTACTATCGCATCCATTCAAAATAGACTGTTTATACTGGAGATTGATGGCACTTGGTGATACTTGCTACATAAATATTGAATAAATCACTTGTACTTTTCCACAATTATTTATTTATTTGAACCTTACCGGTTTCACCTTACGGCATTATCAAAGGTTTACAATGCCGTAAGGTGAAACTGGTAAGGTTCAAATAAATAAATAATTGTGGAAAAGTACAAGTGATTTATTCAATATGCATTCAAAATAGTATGCGGTCTAACGTTTATTAAAATTTTCAAGCAATTAGTATGCTAACTATTCAAATAGCTCTAACTAACTAGTGAAATGCTCAAACGGGACTTGAACCCGCGACCACTTCAGGGGAATGCCTTGATCATTCCAAATTCTCCTATACTACCATCTTGGAGCGACAGTGGGAGCCATCTACGGATAGTCGTACGTAGTATTTCACTTTTCCTGATCTTAATTGATTTGAAAGGTCTAAGTTCTGGTTGTCACATACATTAATTTTACATCATTAAGATGATGTAGGTATGATGATAAAATAAAACTAAATCTGAAGATATCTGAGGGTTAATTTTCGTAATCTGTGTCTACATACTTTCACTTACTATCCTGACATACTGACAAAGGCACCTGTGTCGGGATTATTCGAATATGAAACCATTTCATTTACAATTTAATTACTACTAGAACCAAACGACTATCCCAGTAACGTAAAGCATCGGAGCATTTCGTCACAGATTCGTATCGCTTCTATACGTAAACCGTAACATTCCTCGCATATACCAACCACGTTAAAATGATCAGCCGTAACATGCACTCCACATGCCTGCAGCCTGTAGCACTGCATAGGCCATCCACTGCTATGAACGGACACCCGACGCGGGCGTCAGTCATTATCATCATCTTCATGGAGACGCATTTTCCTGATTGCATCCGTGGCCATGATGACCTCGGAGCTCAGGGTCCGTGAGCGTCAGTGGTGTTTTAACTATGCAGAGTCTTGAGCCTCCGCTACACTTGGAACGGAAGACCAACCGCTCGAGTAATGGGCTCGTTATTAGTGATTTATATGTCAAAACCTGTGCTGGTGTTGTGATGCGGACGATCCGCGACGACATTTCTCTCAAGTGTAATGTAGGTGATCAACGCTGCGTTGGGTGGGTCACCTCTCCGACGACTGATCGTGACGTCGTTAGTTGCAGGAGTTCGCGACGTACGCCCGCACAACGTAGCGGAAAGCCTAAAACTGGTCAGTTAGATGCCAAATCCGTTGAGATTTATTGCTATCACGCAAACATTCCTACATATATGATACGAGTAGCATTCTGAAGTGAATTAAACGGTATTCCTACAAGATAAGGGGTATATGTAATTAATAACAGAGACGGTATAAATGGTATAAATCATAATTGGCAGACGAGAGTTTGGCGGAGCCTTTCCTGTCAGGGTTGAAAGGTTGGAGACGGCAGAAGCTTCCATAAAAGCCAAGATGAGACAAATCGAAAGAAGGAGGACAATCACGCGAACCCTAAACTCTGAAGTGAAAGCCTCGAATGCAATCAGGGATAACGAAGATGATAATGATGATTGATTGATTTATTGATGAAAATAATGATAGTAAATGCAGTAGGTACTACATTTACTTTCCGACCTTTTTCTCATTTTCAGTCATCAGTTATTTAGCCTATCGCAGTTCACTGCTGGACATAGGCCTCTTCCAATGTTGGGCGGCTTTGGCCTACTGTTTCCACGCTGGCTACACGGGTCGGTACAGGGTTTTATTTCGAGTTTTCCTTCTCTCGCAGTGATATCGTGTGCGTATTTTTCTGTTAGTCGCCTCTTACGACACCCTTCGAATGAGATGCGAGTGGTGATACTTGTACTGTTTCTCCGTCACCACGCGGATATTCTAATTTATCAATTGATGTTCTTTCTTTTTGTATGGTCTCTGCTATTACTGACGAATTTTATTTTTGTTGATATTTCATAAACTGCTTGATCGATTTTGATAAAATTTACATGGGAGTATTCCTTCTCTCGCAGAACCTATCAAACAAAAAAATAATTATGCAAATCGGTCCAGGCGTATTTGAGTAATCGGTGAACAAACTTTAAAAACAGATATTCCGACGAATTCGGAACCTCGTCCTTTTTTGAAGTCGGTTAAAAATATGTTCGAAATTCGACCACCGGACGAACACTAGTCTGAAAAGGTTAGTAACAACCTGCCCTACATTACTAAGCTACAAATCCACAAGATTGAATCAGTACGTGTAACGAGAAACTCAAATATAAATCTAGATAAGACCAAGATTATCATGGATCATGGATCTGATTGAGTTACAGATGGGCTGAGTTGAGATATAGATGGATTGTTATTTGGCCTGACTTTATTATTTATTACATAATAAGGTTAGAAGCTAATCCAAATACATATTATATATTGTAGGTTGAAAAAGGCATTTTAGGGCGGTGGCACGATGCGGGATCCCTCTTTCCAGGGACAAAATGGAGACACCGTGGTTCCCACATCCGAGGGCCCTCTCGTAACGATCTGACGCATAATGACCAATACGCATACTAGTAAATTCTTGTATTGACTTATACGCGGAACGACTAATACGCTTATCGACGCATACGCAAAACGTCCAATGCTCTTAACGACGCATGCGCTAAACGACCAATACGCACAATGACTAATATCCATGTCTTAGACAATCTCACACCCCATCTGAAGACCAAAGACAGTACGAGTAAATTATATATGTACGTGTAAATTCGATATCCGTATTTATTCAGCTTCCCTTCTTAAAGGAATTTACCTTTCGTTACTGCTTAGATGTTAAACTGCGATTAAAATAAATATTATAGCAAGATTAAAACGATTAAGTATAAGAAATGTGGGTAGAATCCGAGGAATTTACTCCTTAGGTTACACTCGGGCATGGCAATAAATCCCCCGTGACGTCACACAGTATGGCTTTTGTTGGTACAATTTTACTATTATTATACCTAGAAGATTATTGTCGGAAATTCACGCGAATATTACTTACACATTGAAATAAAATAATTATTTAATTAATTCGTATACAGCTTATTTAGTGTTTTTTATTACTGATCAGCCCCCCTAGATAAGTGGCGATTCGATGGGCGAAATATTTTATTCTACAACCGGTCAACGAATTGCCACTAAGATGATTCAGTTACTTTTCAGCAGTCGTCGCCGCAGGAGTCTCTTCGTAACCATGGCTGCTGGAAAGCAACTGAATTTAATGTGACGTAATCATACCAGAAGAGAAATCAGGATGAAATTGTGCAAAGTTATAGCGTATAGGCGGGTATAATATATAGGCATTTACCTCGGGAAAAGGTTCATGAAGGTCGCAGGCAAAGCCGATAGCTAGTTCATCGTAACGCTAGATTGCACTAAAAATCATTACTTAACTAAGTAAAACTTAATAGCGTAGCTTAGCTCGCAAAATTCACACCAAGTTGCGAAATAATCCATTTACTACAATATTATAATTCACTTACGTGCGCGTACTATAATATTAAACAATATTACAACAAAGCAAAAACAAACTCCGCATCCGTAATTCCGTACTAGGTAAATCCTGACATCCGTTAAAACGGATTCTATTTCTCTGCACAAATATTTGGCGCGTTTGTATCAGTTGATTTGCTTAGGACCGTTTGCGAAGGTGTAATGTGATTGAGTGCGTTGTATTGGGAAGATTAATGAATAGAATGGTAAGTCCTTCGTTGTAGCTGTTAGGGAATTACGGTTTGTTTTTTGTTTATTTGTTTGTTGTTGATTTTGACTTTGTTCTTAACTTCGAGTTTGTTTTAAATCGAAAGTAATTTGTTTATGTTATGGTTGTGTTACTGTTATTTACAAAGTTAACAATACTCGTTTAATTAAATTGAAAATTTGTTTTATGGTTTAACTGTACTGAAACATTGTTTACAAATAAAGTTTTAAGCGTCAATTCAATCAAACTTTATTCTTGTATTGTGAATCAAAATCAATGGAAATTGCTTAACAGTTAGCTCTTGTATGGCGAAGGCTGTAAATTGCCGTTCAGAAATTACATTTTTACTTAATACTTCAAGCAGAATATATTAGGTCGCACCTGACATAGCCTCTTGCACTCTATGCTGAGGCTGCCAGTTTAAAATTTATTGTATTCATAGTATGCCCGGGCTGTCAGAATAGTTTTGATTCCGATATAACAGTCACGCCAGTGGGGTAGGCAGAGACTACAGCTTTCCATGTGTTATGGCAGTAGTTGACAATTAGCAAAAACCTACGTCAACGTTTCCCAACGCGACCCGTGCCTATAGTACGATCGTAAAATTTGTAAACTATGAGACAATCTCATAGTTTACAAATTTTACAAAAGTTTGGGAAACGCTAACCTACGTCATCGCTACACCCAGTGAGGTAATTTCCACGCGTAAGAAAAATAAAAAACGGGGTTATGTGACTCGCACCCAATCAGGAAAGAATATATTCAAGTCTGTGTTTCAAAGTCTGTGGTTCAAAATTTATAGACGAGATCTATGAAGTCTGAGTGTCGTACCACCTCACCTTTGATCCTAGATCGAGTGATATTGGATAAGAACCTTGCTCGAGTTTGCCTTTGTGAGGGGCTGCGAATCAAATTGGAGGAGCCAGGACTTGAATTCACTTTGGATAAAGTTCAGTTGTTCACATAAGATGTAGAATATGCTAAGGATAGATACCTATAGTTTGCTATCTCATCTTGCAGATACTCATTTACAGAGTGCATTTTATTTTTTACTAGCTGACCTGGCAAACTTCACTTCGTCGTCTTTTCACAAACGTCAAATGTGTGACAGGAAACGTCAAATATGTAGGGTAAAGTCGGGATAGATGCCCCACTTTTTGAAAAAGGCTCGTAATAAAATTCTAAAACTATTAATTGTATATGACTAATTTTTATGAATTTTACTAGTTCAATCATTCCTCTTGAATTATTAATTGTTTTCTTTTACCTATCAATTACAGATTTTGAAAAATTTAGCTTTTTGTAGACCCTTAATTTTTAGGATAGATGCCTCACTGTATGGATAGTTGCCCCACCGTGGAAATACTAAGAAGGATAGATGCCCTTTACATTGCTTAAACGAAAAATAACACAAAATTTTAGTACCATTTCATATTTTACCTTTGTAGAGTTCTGTAAAAAGGGAATAAATAACGAGAATACTGTTATTAAGAAGTAATCAACTAAAATATTAATTTATTGTTTACTTTTAAATCATAAAAAATAAACATATAAAAATAAGGCCTCCAAACTGTAAGTTACCCATTGATAAAGTATTTTCTCCATTATGTACTATGAATGCAAGTGTTAAATTATTTTTAATCTTTTGTCCAACTTATGCGGCGGGATAGTTGGCCTTTCCCATAGAGCGCACTAAGAGCAACTATCCGCAAAAGTAATTGGGGCAACTATCCTTTTTGATACGGATAGTTGCCTTTTTTAATTTCTAAATAAATAAAAACTATTCGAGAACAAAACGTATTAAATAGTGTAATATAAACTCTACTTAATGCATGCAAAGAAACAAAAAAAATTCTGATTCCTCAATCAGTTATAAAAATATTCAATAGAAAAGACTTAGCAATATAAATGTTTCGACCATCGAGGTATGGCCGCGGGACATTTTCGCTCACACAGAAAAAACGTATACATCTGCACTGATAATTTTTATGACACTACAGTCTACATGAGGTGCTCTTACATTTATAGTAAAGTATTGACGTCACTAACGACCCTAACATATAGAATTTAAAACTGGGGCAACTATCCAACTGGGGCATCTATCCCGACTTTACCCTAGATCTACAGTAGATGTAGGTAGAATAATTTATTAAAGTTTAAAAAAATTCTCATATTTCTTTCATATTTCCTCACTATTTAAACTTTCCCTGGACTACGACAAACATTTCAAAATCAGCTAAATCGGCTTTAGCGAGACAAGGACACCAATTGATTTTTATTATCCATCCATAGAGCCATTTTCGAAAGTGTCCTCACTTTGTAGTAATGTTTCTGTTATTTTCCCGTAATTTTTTATTCTCCTTGTCTGTATAATTTAATTTGTTATGTCACTTTTAAAACTTCACCATTAATTCACCTTATCCAGCCAGTTTCCAGTGGAAGTAACACAAAACAAACTTTGCACGACGAACTGGAATCCTCTTACCTGAAACAAAGGAGCATTTCGTTAATTTTCATAACTTACATTTAACTTTCGTTCAAAGGTGAAACAAAATTAAGAACATTTTATTTATTAGTCTTAATTCATAATGATCCTGTTGAGTTCTACTACAAGCGTGTCAGTAGCTTAGTGATGATGGAGCCAGGCTTACGATTGCGAAATCTCGGGTTCAAATCCTGGCTATTACTCTACAGCCTCCCTAGACAAGTGGCAAGTCGTTGCCCGGCATTTTGTAGAATAGAATAATGAGCGTTTGGAATTTGACATGTGTCATAAACGTCACATCCCATATTATGACACATGTGACATAAACGTCAAATCCCATACATTTATCATACTACTCTACAATTCACCGGCGAATTGCCACTTGTCTAGTGGGACAGACGTGAATCCGCTCCTAACAAAATAGCCCAATAAAATAAGGATTTAACATAGGAAAAATTGTTAGTAGCAATTTTCTTTCGGGATTCGTTGACGGAGGTCACTAGTAGTCTAAATTTTGATTTGCGTGGTATTCGGCTCGTTGCGTTCTCCGCCATGTTGAATTTAAGGGTACATTTTCGTTTACCGAATAATTCGTTTAGTTTTAATTTTACACGAAAAATAGTTACTACAAAGTTGTTTAGAATTAAATTTTCTACTACGTTGTACTAAAAGCAATTTAACTTAGCTGAAGGATTGGCGGAAATACTAGAAAATTCCGCAACTAGATTCTTGAAATAAAAAAATAATAATATCTACTATATTTTGTAAGTTAATGAAGATGTTTGTTACTCAATACTGGAATAGGTTGCCATGTGAAAGAACGCCTCGCTCCTCTTACAAATATAATTTTGTAAACTAAAAGTTTGTTTGCTATCTTAACAGCACAAAAGGAGATTCGTCTGATCAAATTTCATTTTGTAACTGATATTCGAAGATCGTTAATCTAAATTAAGTAACAATATTGAACTTGAAGACTGCCAAAGTTAGGCGCCAGTTAATTTACAATGTTTTGCCAATATCAGAATCGCGGAGTTCAATTCTGTATCTAATCTCGGGATTCGGGGATTATATATCTTGTCATTCACGACATTGTACCGTTATTTCGGGAATGAAGAATAAAAAATAAGGAAATTGGTATTAAGATTTAGATAAAAGTTAATATATTTTCAGTCAATTTAATCATTAGAAATCTTGAATTATTTCACAGCGCCATCGGAGAGCTTTGTTAGCGAGCGATTAATAACGATCTATGCTTTGTAGCAAAGCATAGCTCGTACCTAATTTATGGGTTCTAGAATTCAGGAAAATATGCACCAAATATTAGTTTTTTATACATTTCTTTACAGATAACTATGTGACAACCACTATCCTTAGTCGCCCGGTGACCATGGGTGCTGAAAACCAACAGAAACGTGGAGTCTATCTGAATAACAAAACAATCTATAGGTAGGTACTATTATAAAGTGGTACTTTACAATTATATTTAATTTGGTACAGAGATAGATTAGACCTTGGGAAAGGACATAGGCTATGTTTGGTTGCGATAACCGACATCTACGCGGATGGAGCCGTAGGCAACAGCTAGTACAATAAAATCGGCCAAGTGCGAGTCGGACTCGCCCATGAAGGGTTCCATAATAGCAAAGGCGAAAATTGCGGTTTATGATGTATTAAAAAAAACTACTGACTGGATCTCGTTCGAACCAATTTTTAGTGGTAGTTTGCATGGCAATTTACATCATATATTTTTTTTAGATTTATCATTCTCTTATTTTAGAAGTTAGAGGGGGGGAAGGGGGTGGGACACATTTTCCACTTTGGAAGTGTCTCTCGCGCAAACTATTCAGTTTAGAAAAAAAAATGCTAGAAACCTCAATAGAATTTTTAAAGACCTATCTATAGATACCCCACACGTATGGGTTTGATGAAAAAAAAAAATTGTGTTTCAGTTCTAAGTATGGGACCCCGAAAATTTAATGCTTTTTTTTATTTTTGTGTGAAATTCTTAATGCGGTTCACAGAATACATCTTCTTACCAAGTTTCAACAGCATAGGTCTTATAGTTTCGGAGAAAAGTGGCTGTGACATACGGACGGACAGACATGACGAATCTATAAGGGTTCCGTTTTTGCCATTTGGCTACGGAACCCTAATAAAAAACGTGCCATTTCAGATAGGTTAGTCATGATGTTATGGTCAAAATGTAGATGAATAAGAAACATTATCTAAACCTCGTCTACGACTTACATCCTTTCATCACGACAAATCATAAACAGCTTTTATGTTTTCAAATTATAATCTACAACCACAGATCAAACTAAGCATTCCCGCCTTCATATCGTCGTATCATACAAAGTTGATTTATTGTCTAGAGCTAACTGTACAAACCAGGGCGTTAAAACAGCAAATAAATCTAGTCACATCTTGAGTATTTTAGTTCTGATGTCACGTTATTAGAAACTGTTTATTGAACAATATGTTTGTTATGATAGATTGTTGAATGAGGTTCCACCTATGTGAAATGAAACCAGCCTGTATAAAAATTAAGGAATTCATATACGCACCTAAAAAAATCTCCTCAAAGAGGTGAATTGTGAATTGTCACAATTTGTCAAATAGGTACTACTAGCCGTGTAGAATTAAAAAAAAAAATTAAGCAGCCTGTTAATTTCATCTGAAGTTTTAACTGAAACTAGTCAAATATAGACAAAAAATTGATGTGATTGAATTGTATATTGATGACATGATAAGTAGTTTTTTCAGATTAACGCACGTTCTATAATTATTTCCGTAGGTAATAATAAGGTTGATACACCCTTTTCCAGTAGGTACAATTAGGCCACGACCGGGGAAGCAGCACCCTCGCACTTTAAGGCAACTTTAAGTACGGTATTAAGTTTGTACAGGTTAAAGGAGTGGCCGAGGTCTTCCCTCTGCTCTGCGAGCAACGCATATTGATTTATTTGTACCCAAATGTGAGTTATTTTAGACAGGTGAGGAGCACAGGCAAGGAGATGGTAAGATTTGAATCAGGCGGTATTTGTTGATATTATATTGATATTGTTATTGCAACAGACGATATAACAAATGAACAACAAATTAACAACAAATGAACAACAAATGAACAACCAATGATATTACAAAAAAGGACAAGCCAGAGACGTGCAAGAGACATATCGTTCGGAAATCCCTACGGATACCTCCCCTCCTCCGCCGGCCGGCAGCGGGGTGGTTATTCGGACTCGAACTGACTGCGACATCTTGAGTCTCAAGTTAGTGCCGAGGTGTAAGGTTATATATTTCTCTCGCACCTAAGCTGACGGCACCATCTCTGGGTTTAAGATTCCTTTAGTTCGTCGTTAGGCGTACAATAGTTTATAATATTGTACGCCTAAGAAACTATGCGAATATCCAAAGATTAAAAAAATAAAAATAACATTACGCAAAAAGATTTCAAAAATAGAACACCGAAATTCGCTGACTGAATATTCCAAACTAAATTAGTGTCACCACGATCTCGTACGAACCATTTTAAACCAATTACTGACATTTAGATATTTCTGTGCACAGTTTTATTGAAACAATAAAACCGAGGACTTCCTTTCAATGTCTTTTTGAACATCATTGTACGTCATTATCTCCGTTAATTTGTATGTTTGTCTGCGCAGACGAGCCGTTGCTTCCTGCGCGTATTGTGAAAATAGTTTTATTGACACATAAATATTGCAATAACTAGCTTTATTTGTTCCTGTCTCCGATTGTGTAAGAGAGATGTCGTCAAGCGTCTCATTGTGAGTTAAATTTATTTAATATCTATTTTTTATATAGACTGATATGCGTTAGCATTCTTGGGTGAACAAATATTATGGCGTCGTCGCGTCACCGTCACCGAACGCGTGAGGCGGGATGAACTCGTGAATTGTATCGAAGTCTCCAATATAATTCAAAAGTTAGTTACTTAGTTTTCACTTCTATCTTCAATCCCCTAGGACTATCCTACATGTTCTTCTTCTTATATTCTTTGTTTAGATATGTTTAAATAGATCAAAATTAGATACCAGAAGTAAGGAATATTAAGCTATGCAATTTTAAAGTTTCGTCTAAAATTACGTGATTGGGACAGCATCCGTAGAATTCTAAAAAGCACATACATTACTAAAACACAACCACACTTAAATTTATGACGTCATACACGCCACGTGGAGCGGTTAACGACTCGCTCACAAGCGGTCATTAAGCGAAATGTACATTGTGCTAAGCGATATGTACAAAATGGTGGCTGGTTTTCATAATAGCCGGAAGTTTGGTCGAACTCAAGAAGGACACAGCATAAGCAGCTTACTTGACACTGGTGTGATTTAAACAAAGGTTTTTAAGAAATAACCCTTTGATAATAATTGTTTGCACAAATATTGGGCCTGTAATTAAAGTTGACTTAATATTTTGGTTTAAGTGTGTGCGCATTATTTTGTACGCGCACACACATTTATAAATATTTTTTTAGAGTATACTGACTTTGCTACTCGTATTCCAGATTGTGTGACCTCGGTGGGTTAGGCAGAGGTGCACTTTACACTCATATTTTATCAATATGTACCTTTGTGTGGTTTTATTTACTGCAGTTAAGGGTGTTTTTGTTCCGCTGATTCAAGGCTTTCCTCGTAGGGTTGCGAGGCCTGACGGCAGTCCCTTCAATAAAAGTCAAACACACCACGTAAGAGAATTGGATTTTGGATATAACCGGGAAAACGTGTGATGATTTTGATGACCAACTTTGCTAAAAGTATACCTAACTCACCAGTGGCGACGGGGGATAATTTTCAAAAAGGAAGCCGGGGAATAATATCTTAGGTTACCTCTTATAAAATGACCATAGCAATTTTATATGGACTTCTGGGCGTTCTGATTTCAGAAACTGATTTTAAGGTACTAAAAATCTCTACCACGATGTCTTTTTGCAGAATGAGCCAGCAGAAATCCGGTTATAGGCACCCCTCGCTTCTATTACTCACAGGATGCACAGACAGTACAGAATAATAAAACCGTTTGTGTTACTACCCGTATTTCATTTCAAAAGTAACCAACCAACCAACGTAAATATTTACTCGGCAGGCACACACATACGCCACTCCGTACATCGCGAGGTCTGTTTGATCTTACGATCGTCCGCGACCGTGACTACGTGTATACTCGTAGCAACAATTTATGGATTTCGTATTGTAAATGCGGTTAAGACTTTTATGTTTCACAATGTCGTATGTTAGTGCCTCAGAGAGCATGTTAAGCCGTCTATCCCGGATATAACATTTATTGATTTCGCATTGTAAATGCGATTATGTCGTTTAAGTTTCACAATTATGTATGTTAGTGCCTCAGAGAGCACGTTAAGCATTCGGTTATTCGGTTCTAGTTATCATACGAACATCTATGGCAGTTGTTACGGGTAGTTGGAGCCATCAAAAGTCCGACTAGTCTAACCACAGCGCTTCAATATCTGCAATTAGTTGTGGAGGTCAAAGGGCAGCCGTTTCAAGGAAAATATCGAAGTTCAGCCGCGTCACAGTTACACTGGAAAGCCAACTCCACTTGAGTTGGGAGCAATGAATTTATATTAATTAATTACTTAAATGAAAATTCTTTTTTCAGGACACAGTTCGTTAAGGTCTTAATGTTACTCTCGGTTGCATTTTTTTTATACCACTTAGGTGGCAGACAAGCACACGGCCCTTCAGTAGTTACTAGTCACACTCTTTTATGAAAGGAAGCATTACCATGCCTTGGGATTACAATAAATACATACAGAGATATATCCCCGTGTTACATCCTCCGTGTAGGCAGCGACAACAGCCCGCCATTTACTTCTATCCTTATATATTTCAACTGTCTATAATATAAGCCCTAATATACAGTGCCTACAAGAATCATGGACCAGGTTTTTTATTTTATTGTACCAAATAACCCTAAGCTTTTCTTTGTCGGTATTATTACTGCGAATTGGTTACGTAAAATGGGACATAAATTTGTGTACTGTAGAGCTTATTACCTCAAAGGTCTTTGGTATTTATTTGACAAAATATACGGCAAATGTGTACGCACGTGTGTTATTTTCGGGCATTATTTTTGCTACTTATTTTTGTGGCCGTTAATTTAGAAAATAAATTTTGTGGGGAAAAAATGTTTATTGGATGAAAGCTTTGGGAAAATGTATAATACGTTTGCAAAGAAAATGTTGTAATTTTTCAGTGTATACACATACACCCTTTTTTCCCCTCCGGTACCATCTGTCTACTTTACCAATCCGTCCACTTTTTTGATCTGTCTACTTTCACAATCGGTCCACTTATATTTTCTTAACCGTCCACTTCCCAAAGCATCCACTTTCCTGATCTGGCTATTTCCCAAAGCATCCACTTTTCTATTCAGTCTATTTTTAACACCCGACGTAAATTTGTCCAGTTTTACAATATGTCCGGAGTGTCAAAATGTCCAGTTTTACAAAATGTCCGCAGTGTCAAAATGTCCAGTTTTACAAAATGTCCGGAGTGTCAAAATGTCCAGAGTTTCAAAGTTTCTGTATGTATGAGCCCAGTGCGAACGGAGTAATAAAATTATAAAGACATATTTTACATAGCGCCATTGAACCCCAAAATAAACATAGTTTGTTGTATGGGTCCTAGTCATTGATATACAACTAGTTAATAAATTTAAACATACCTACCATTATTTTATAAATAAACACGCAGACCGATGCATCTGACAAACATTTTAACAAAGCTGAAATCGAACAACTACCTATACGACTTTGAATAACAGAACCTTTGAGAATGCCGTAAGACGAAACCGGTTAGGTTCACAATAATAAAATAATTGTGGAAAAGCACAAGTGCTTTATTCAATATGTGAAGCAAGTTCCACCAAGTGCCATCAACCTCCAGTACAAACAGATATGGTGTGTTTCGTAAGGTCTTACGTATATTCTCACTTCTTGATGCTTCTGTTACGTTCTTATTTTTGCATACTTTGCTGGTTATTATTACCTACTCTTATGCTCTCATTAGGTGAGTTGTTTGCCACCTCGAAGTAAAGCGAAATATCTCTCTGGCATTTTATTTACATAACACACAAATCTCAGCACATTTCTCAAACAATATACCCTAAATTATGAGCAAAAATGTACGTCATACATTCATTTCATGGAGAAAGACCGCAAGCTAATACACATAAAAAATGCGACGCCCTAAGAATGTCATTAGGTCATGTCGGCCGTATGAGTAATTGTCAATGTTAAGGAGACTGCACATTCGCAAACAATCCCGCAAAAGAAATTTTATCTACAACGGTTATGTTGTGCAAATGTGGCATGATCTTTTTTAAGATCTTTTTATGATGATCGTTTGCTATGGAGGCTTGTTGCTAGCAATATTGATATACATTGTTGTTACTAAAAGTTGTTATTAGTCTGTAATCCTTCTTTAGGAGCAAATGAATAAATAACAAGAAAATAAAATAAATAAAAATGAGATACATGTTCATTTTACTTTCTATTATTGGGAAACGGTCATCGCAGCTTAACGATCGAATCGATTCAAAGACTACGAAACTTCACCAGAATTTGAGCATCCGTGGTAGGCGAACTATGTAATTATTTCCTTTCACTGTTGTACTATTAAGACTTCGAATTCTTTCTTGACATACGAATTTCCATTTTCCTATAATACCGGATCCTTTAGCCTGAACATGAGGAAGTTGCTGTGGCGACCACTAAACAGAAGAACACCATTTAGCACGATTTTAATACATCCCAATAATAATATATCTATTACAAACGTTACATACAGTTTACTATCAGGTTACGTGAAATCATATTGACGTACCAGCTCCAGCTACTCCTTATCACGCCTGATACTAAAAGATTTGATCGCAGATACGAATACCTGCAATAAACATACCTGCGTAGGTGCGAGAAAACCGCTGCGACAAAATCCATAAGTGTAACACCCTCTTGATAGCAAATTGAGAACACGGTCTTTACAGGCACTGACTTACAAAGTTTATTACATGTCAGGCTTTTACAGCCTTTGCCACCATAATTTACTTTTGTCTAACCTGTCGTCTGGGTAAGAGCTAATAGAGTAAGACTCGTACGGTAATAATTAGTCAGGTATTTGTGAAACGTAATGTTTACATTGTTAATGTACTTTTAAGTACAGTAGGCGTGTAAGTACCTATACGACTATAGATTATGGGATGGGTAAAGATGATTGTAAGTTTCTTATACTGTCGATAGAATTTTGGTAACAAATAATTAATAAATTGGTTAAGAAGGGTTTACCTAAATTTATTTGAGTTTAGAACTCTTTGCCAAATTGGATATCTATCGGAAGACATCACGATAGCAGGCAAATTGATCGTAATCTAAAGGTATGTTTCTGAAGTCGAACACATAAACAGACGCACGCAGCAGATACGCGTAATTCATTGCGGCTATTCAATGTTCATCTTTATCCGCTTCGGAATCAAACATTTATGAACTAATTAGGTATCTTATACCGAAAAATGATTATATATTCTAGTTAAATCACCAAATACAAAACCATCTTATTATAGTAGTAGTTGCGTAGAGATGTGGCATCTTTGGCGGTATTTTACCGTCTCTACCATGGTGAATGTTCTGATGAGCTCTTCCAATTGATCCCACCCTCTCCTTTCCTATATAGGACAACACGTGCAGGGCTTAGATGCCACCCGCATACGGTGCAGAATATTCCATCAAGAACCAAGCGGTTCGGCGACTCCTTCTTCTGCCGCACCATTAAGTCTTGCAATTCCTTACCAGTTCACGTGTTTCCCTCCTCCTACAGTCCCGGGTCCTTTAAGCGGGGCGTGAAAAAGCATATGATGAGGCCGTCAAGCTGAGTGCCACCATTGTAACATGATACGTATCTGTAATGGTGACCCTCTTTTCAGAGACTTTGCCTTCAGCTTACCACCAGGCGAGGCGAAGTCAAATTGACGTGTCCTATATAAAAAAAAAAGTATAATGTGAACCACTTATCACAGCGCTTCATACTAAGTTCGTCCGCTAGAAACTTTGAGCGACGCAGATGTCACAAGTGTCAAAACAGAAAATAGTACATTATGGTACAAGTGAGCAACGTTGGTGATTACCGCCGAGGCGCCATTGAGACCCGAGCCGCCAGGCGAGGGTCTTAAGACAGCCGAGGACGGTAATCATCATGCTCACACGTGCCATACGACGTTTTACAACACACTTGCGAATAAAATAATACTACAAATACTAAATAAACAATACTACAAATTAATTCGTTTTCCTATGCGCGCGCATTTAACAATGGCGGTCGACCATATTTAAAAAAAAAATGAGGTTTGAACTTAACTTTTTTTTACTCTGTTTTTTTTTCTTTACTTAGAGAAAAAAAAAGTTAAATTTGAGCGAAAATTTTGTTTATTACACAAGTATTATAAGTTGAAATTATTTATTTAAATACGAAAATGCATCAAATGACCATACACTAGGCGTATTAATTTATTCGTACTATTAAACACGTTATTTTTTGTATCAAAACTTTTTTAAGAACATAGACAATTATAGACACTTCCTATAAAATTTAAAAAAGAATCTATAACTCACTTTTGTGAATAATAGTAATGAAAAAGTCACAGTTTTATAATAGGTGTCATTCCGTGCTTAATTGCGGTAAAATAATATCACTGTTATGAGCAGGTGTGTTGTAAAAGAACTTTTTATTTGAGGTCGAGAGACTTTAGTAGAATAAAGAATTGTACACCCTGTATACATTTTAATGTGCTTTGATACTAGAGCAATAAATTATAATAATAATAACAATAATAAATTCATTTATTTCAAGTAAGAAAGACTCATTATTACATTAATTTTCATTGAACTGCATTATAAAGATACAATGATTAAATTGAATTGAATTAAATTAAATTGAATTGAATTACATTAAATTAAATTGAATTAAATTACATTAAATTGAGTAATCAGATATGTCAAATTATAATGAGATATATATTAGGATACAAAAACACATGTCAGGAAATTAAATAATTTTAAATTGAAACAATTATGTAAAGAAGTTTTAAATAACTACAGGATTGACACTTTAGTGACTTTAGACTCTACTAGAGTCTACTCTCGATAGAGTAGAGTGACTGAATTGTAGAATCGGTCATTATAGACTCTGTTGTCATTTCGCGAATCAGTCATTCCTAGACTAAACCGTTCATAATGATTACGGAGAAAAAGCAACAGAGCTACTGAATACTAATGGTACCCACGTTTCTTGAAAGTTATTATCTTCATAAACTTTCTACATATAAAAAAAAGAAAAATCTTTTACATCATTATTAAAAAGCGTAATAATAAATCCTTACGCGCACACGCATCTTGTTAAGACAGATTACGTATTACAATACGAGGCGTGCCATATGGAGATGTGACCGTTAAATTTTACATACGCCGCACATTTGATGTCCTTTTGGTGCATAAAGTGTGGAAGTGTACAGTACTAGCACCCTTATTTTCAGGGTATAAAGCTTTGCATTATGTGATTAATCAGCTTTTTGTTCGAAATTTAATATACATAGGTACATACCTATATTCGCAGTAAATTTCAGAAAGGGTAAGCAGAGGTGTAATAACAACAACCACATTTCTTCATCTATGATCCGGTCTTACGTAATAGGAGGCGAGACTTTTCAGTCTAGGAGAGATTTGTTATGAGCTGTAACTGTAAGTTTACTGTCAGTTGGGGCACAGCCCTATCCGTTAGTTGCCTTTTACGATACCAATGGGAAGAAATGGAATGCCTCAATTTTACTCCACCGGGAACCAACTCATTATTATTGAAGATTTGAGGAAAACAATTAAGTTAAAGTGAAAATAATATATCCAAAAACATTAATTGCAGAGGCCTTCACGAAATCTTTCTTTCATATTAAAATTTTTATGGTAAGAATGGTATGTTCTGATCTGAAATCTTGTGTAAAATCGGTATTGTATTACCGATTTTACGTATGCAAATACGTTTCTGTGTGTTTTTATGGTTCCCTCTTTTAACAGATTCACCCTCAAAGGATGTTTGGAAATCCTGCTGCCAACCTGTGGAAAAATGTTCGGAACTTTTTACTTATTACATGCTTGAATATCCCCATAGGGGAATGCAGAGACATATACGTTCAGCTACGTAAGCAACTTTAGAAAACACTCTGCGTCCATTCGAAATTCACAGGGATTTAGTTCGGATAGAGTCTTCCTAGTTACATGATTAGTCTGCCATAACTGACTTTCATAAGGTCATCATTCTGTTAGCCTTTTACCAACTCAGGTAGGGTCGGTTTTCCAGTCAAACTGTGATCCTGCTGAACTTTATCGTTTTTTTTCGTGAAACGACTGGCATTTGACCTTCATAATCAATTGGCCATATCAAAGTTGTGTAGTTAGACTAATCAGACTTTTTAGGGCTCAAACTTCCCGTAAATAGATATTCGTATGACAGCCAGGACAAACGGCTTAGTAACGTGCTCTGCCGTGTGCCCGAGGCATAGAAATACTAATGCAAATATAAAAATAGACATATTCATGCATACAAGTACATATTTGCTCTGAGCGGGAATCGAACCCGCGTACTGTCCACGTAAACCCACAGACACTATAGCAAACATGTGTCATAAATAAATTCAAATGATTTCCCACTATTACCCTCCTAGCATTCTCCGTCCCACGACAAAAGAAATAAATGCAAAAATATTTCAAAACTTTTTGGCAAAGCATTACTATTTGGGGTGAAACACGAAATTTTGGGGTGAAACAAGTTTTATTCACGACTATTTTACAAGTATTCTTACTGTGTCTCAGTTAATACTTATAAAATAGAAAATGTAATGAACTTGTCTTGCCAACAAGACCTCTAGACTTTTAAATACAGTCCTACCTTAATCCATAGAGTAGCAAACAAAGCTACAACCCACTTGTAAGAAAAGCAGTCACCTTAGCCTATAAATGCTAACAATAGGAGTACTAAGGGTGTCGACTCTGTACTCAATATATTTCAATCTAAATATATTATAACTCAAAGATGACTGACTGACTGACTGACTGACATAGTGATCTATCAACGCACAGCCCAAACCACTGGACGGATCGGGCTGAAATTTGGCATGCAGGTAGATGTTATGACGTAGGCATCCGCTAAGAAAGGATTTTGATTAATTCTACCCCCAAGGGGATGAAATAGGGGATGTCCGAACTTAACGCGGACGAAATCGTGGGCAACAGCTAGTAACTACATATTTCAGCTACATAGAATTTAACAAAGCATTTTTGTTTATTCTTTTGAATAACGGGTGAGTTACTAAATAACTAAGTCTCAATTCATTTCCTCTGCAGCACAACCATAAAATGCAACATCGAACAGAGGCCATCCAACGCGGTGTTTCTTCGCGTCAATATTGCCTTTAAAGTCAACTTTATTCCTCCATTGTCCTTTTATTGGATAATAACGAATGTTTAAGTATTGCAACAAGTAAAATAAATGTTCTTTATTTTACAACGGCATTTTGTCTAATGAAGCGATCGTAACTTGATTCAGACTTCTGTGATATCTATTCTGTGGTTCAGAAAATATCCTTTTATTTTTTTATTGCTTTGTAGAACTTTTAACAGTATACTGTTGGTACTTCTGGAATGCTACTTTATGATTTTAGTCACTTTAATTACGAACACACGTTTAATTACACTAGCCCCCGCCCCGTGGGGGAAAACGGATGCACTGAGCGTGTTTACAGGCTGATTAGCACCCTCAAATCACGTAAAATAAACGATGTTTAGAAATAAAAATACTTTTCAAGTTACACATCTTAAATTCAACAATAGAAAGTGCCAAGCGTTTCGGCGATGACGAATCAGGAATATGACGTAATACCAATCACTGAAATCTATCACGTCATACCAATCATGGCGCTTACGGATAATTGGTATCCGAAACAACTTCTTACACAAAAAAGGGACCTTCAAGGATCATCCCCTTCTAGAATTCGATATAAATAACAGGAAGCATTATAATTATTCCATATCTTTGTGCTTTCCTATATCTAATTCAAGTGGTTTGACACTTAAGTAAGTAAGAGTTTTGATGTTGTTTATAATACGTTTCCTCACGACGAAAGATGAATAAACTATGGGACGATTATGGAATTTTGCAAGCGAGACGAAACTCGAAGGACGAATGCGGAATAAGCCGTTAAAAAGTCTGTTACCAACTAAAACTTAGTACAATTCATGCCATATGCTGTATCCGGGTCTTTACTAATGAATAAAGTTGAGACTATACTGAATACATCTCGGTCTTAAGAGGTATTCAGAATAAGGACAGGATTGTATTAATGATTTACCATAATAACAAAGTTAGTTGAAGACTAAACCCTTCCGTATTTGTTTCAAGTCAACGGGAACACTTCTCAGTCTGTTTAGGCTTTGTACAATGAGCACGGTATATAATATATGCAAAATGGTATATTAAACAATAAGTCCTTTATAAAGTACATCGAGTTGTCATAAGTTGTTTGAGTACTTGTTATAAAACTAGGATACTTAATCTGCTTTGCCGTGTGTTACTATAAAAAGTTACTTTTGTTTTTTGAAGGAGGTAAGAGACGACTGTATTTCCGACCCAATCGAGCAGTCCGACTGGGGAAGTACCTCTGTACTACAGAATACTGCGGGTATAATAACCTCGTCTTGTGTTTCCGGGGGTGTGTAGGGTAGCCAGAGGTCACTGGAGAGGTTTTGTGCTAAATATATCATTCAATAGAACATCTGCTGTTAGCGGGAAGACCAAAGGCTAGTCCTGCTTTGTTTTCTGTGCTGACGGCACAGAATCTCTCTGTTATTACAGAGTCAGCAGCACGAGTGTGATTCCCCTGGTGTTACATTCGTTCACATGTCATGGTAACCACTTTTCTTCAGACGGGCCGTGTGCTTGTCTTGTCTTTTCGACCTAAGTGGTTTAAATAAAAATGCAACTTAGCCATAATTGTTTATCATCTCAAGAGAAACTTGTACAATAATAGCGAAAACTAAACGTTCAGCTGTGATTTGAACACGATCCCTCCATATCTGCTCAATTTGGGGTTCCCTACCAATTAAGCTAATGAGCCCCATATCTCACAGGCGAAAGACGAATAGGGGAATTACAATCAGATTTAGGTACGTATATGCTTTCTTTTTTTTTAGGAAAATGTCTATAGTAGGCCATGGGGTAAAAGTCACTCGTGGTAAACGCCTGCGTGTACAGGCGTCTTATTGAAAACGAGCCCCTCAAACTAAACTCTTCAGGAGCAATTGTTAAATGTAGTTTTGTAGTGTGTTGAAAGACTACAATAGTCAACAAAGATGACTTTTTTAAGAATTCTATTGAAGAGGTAACCAAAGTAATGCTTTCCCATCTAAGCCGAAATAATATAGTGTTCTTCTATGAAAAGAATTGCTTACTTTTAAGTTCAATAGCAATTTTAAAGTTCCCATAAGATTCCAAGATTCCACACAATTTAACAAGCTCTATCGCCTTTTGAAATCACTTCAAAAGCGAGCAAAGGGAGGATATTTCCTATCATTCGACTCCTCTACTTCTGATTAAATTCATTGCGGGTTCCAAGTCAGTTTAAATTTCACTGAGAGTGTCATGCCCGACATTCTCGTGGGTCACCACCGTTGATCTGAATATCGTCCAAAGTTCCTAACTAACTCAATTCCGGGAAAGCCTCAAACGGCCGGTAACCTTAAATAGGCGTATTCTGTACATACTCCTGTATATAATACTGTAGTGTACGGTGTTCAGGCAACTTCTATGAACTATAAACATTAACAATGTTCGAACTAGTTACAGCGAGCGCCATTGAATAGCGCAATGAAATAGGAAGATTTATGAACTACTGCGTAAAGGGGGATTTAGAGCGCAATATGTGGAAATGGAGATGGAATAATTAAATTATTTCAAGTACGGTTGATATTGTTATGAACGTTCTAGTTGTTAATCGTTTTATAGAACGGTTGATACGGTAGAAATTGAAATAGGAATGTGTAGAACAAAGGACATCTGAGAAAGGACAAAGTATGTGTAATGTAGGACTGAAAATTATAGTTGGCCAAATGTGGGTGGTAATCACCTCTGTCTACTCCTACAGGGATTTACAGGTGTGAATATGTGTATGTAATATGTATATATGCTTTCAAAGGGAAGAATAAGATCGTAAATAAGGAAGTCAGTTTACGAAATCAATTCTTTATTTGAGATAATTTTAAAGCAATTAGTTTGCTAGACTAAACAAATTATAATCGCCGTAAGATGGATGTATTGGAAAAATTGGGTCACTCTCGGGCGAAGCTCGGTGGCTCAGTGGTCAGAGCGTTCCCCCTGTAAGGGAAAGATCGCGGGTTCGAGTCCCGCCCGAGAATTGATTTCGCTTTTTCCAATTTATTATAACAATTCTTTATTGTTATAAAATTACTTCAAAATTGTCTACTAAAACTATGTATGCAAACAAATTTTACTAAAATATCGTGTCGATTTGAAAGTTTGTGGGTGTACTATCAACTAAGATATCAACGCCATTTAGCAGATCTAATATTATGAAGCCAGAATGTGGCTATGTAGGCCTCTTCAATAAAGCGTAAGCCTCTTCAGTTTAGAATTTATTCTGTTCGATTAAGTTGATAAAGATAGGAAAAAGAGGAACGACTCAGGCAGGACCCAAAAGAAAATTTCATTCAATTTGTTCTGTTTATTTTAACAAATTTTACACACTAATTTTGAAAAAAAAAATCATTTTTTCGAAACTATACCGCAAATTGCTTACACGTAAGTTTGACTTGAGACCGGAACATCTTGATGTGTCCCATACATCCCATATGTCCTATACCCATATTATCCCGTTAAACTTCAGTAACAAGCTACTGACGGTATTAACAACCATTCACTAGCCGGTAATAAACTAATAGCTCTTCGGCCAACATAAGTGGGCATCAATCAAACCGTTGTAGATTAGTCCTATTGATGTTTAGTCTATGGATATAAAGCTCGATTAGAATGCGTTTTAATGGATCGTGTTGAAACCTAAGGACTATATGGCCCTAAATAGAAGGTAGGTACAGTCAGAGTCAGTCAATATCAAGTTGCTTAGCACTAAAATACTTGCGAATCGTTTTTTTTTCATCATTTGTTAAGTCACTTTTGTGGGTAACATTACTTAGGTATTTACCCTAAATGTAATATTCCGGTTTATGCACTTTCCTGTATTTGATCAAATATATTTCATAAAAATAGTCACTTGGCATTAGACTTTGGCATATTTTCAAATGGTTTAAGGAAGGGCGGGGCTATTCCATCACAAATATGAAAGTCAAAATTTCACACGTCTGTAATTTTGTGTAACATAAAGCTACAGTAAATTTAAGAAAGCTATCTAATGAAATAATTATCTGATATTCTATCTGTAATATCTGTATAGCAGAAAACGCGTGTCATAATTGAAAAAATAACTAACATGTTGAGAAAACTGAATACTGATGTAATAACCCCGCGGCGGGTTATTACGTCAAAGTATAATAAAAACGCCATCTATGTATAATTTGTGATAAGACTTAGAGCTGGACACTACTGACGACTGAGAGCATTAGAATCTGCACTTTATACTGCAGTAATAAGGTCCAGTTCCGAGAAAATATAGTTTTAAATTTTCGTGGGGTTATTCCGCCAAGTTTCTATCATTTTAGGGATGTGCTGATAATTATCGATATGGGCTGACCGATGACGTCACCCCTACTGAGATAAATAAGATGAAAGAAGCACATAAAGGGTATAATTAATTATTGATTTATGTAAGGGAAAGATCGCGGGTTCGAGTCCCACCTGAGCATTGATTTCGCTTTTTCAAATTCATTATAATTTGTTTAGTTTAGCATACTAAATGCCTTAAAATTATCTCTATTATTTATGAAATAAAAAAAACAAAAAAAATCATTTTTTGTACGTCAATAAGTTTATAAAAAAGTGTTATCTATTGAAATTAAAGCTCTTTTCTCATAAGTTGTGAATTACAGATACTTAAATCTTTTATACAATCAAAAAGTAGACATCTTCAAATAAACTTAAAAAAAAACTTATTGCAAATGGATGTAATGCAGTTCAGTTTAATCTTTATTTTTTAACCGATTATAGTTTCGGACCATCTAAAACAATAATTAAATTTTAAGTTGTCACCATTATACTATTGACCTGGTTTGGAAGTCAAAGCAAAACAATTTCTTTTTTAAAGTATTTCTCGTGGACCAAAAAGAAAAGACGATAATAATATCGTCATTTGTATATCGACACTATGGACATCACTATTGTTTTGCAACTTCATACAAAAACGACGGGGTTATCACGTCATTAAATCTGACTGAATTTCCCCGCCATCACAAATTCAGGGGGCTATTACGTTAGACTATATAACATTGTGAAATCAAAGCGTAGAATAAAAGTAATTGTTTATAGATACTCTATAACATGTAGCAAACGTTCTTATCTTGCTCAAACTTCGCAAAATTCAGAAACACTACTATAGACAGTAATAAACTTGCGGAGCGTCTACTCACTTGTATGCAAGAAATATGGCGTCTATGCAATTATGCATGTCGGTCGAACAGCATACACGCTAACAACACCATCAAGTAATTATATTAAATAAAACTTTTTTTCCTACAAGCACATAGATATCACTTTTGAGTAAGAGTTGAATTGCAGGCTAAAAACCATTTTGACGTAATAACCCCGTGATGTAATTGCCCCGCTCTTCCTTACTTTAATTTATTTAATATTTTATTATATTTAATTTTTTGTTTACACAATTGTAATATTTTGACGTTCATATTGTGTGCTCTTTATGTGCCTAAATTGAATAAACGAAATTGATTCTTTGATTCGATGTCGATACCTTGTCACACATACTAGAGTAATCATATAATGGGTACTTCACATTGCTATTTGTGTTTGTTATTGGGCGTTTGTTGTATATTGGCAAATATGTGGTATGGACCACATTTGTCAAATAGGCAATAAGGCCAATAATGGCCAATACTTTATCAAATATACTGTCACTGTCACTAGTATATGTTAAATACGCAAATACGCGGCTATTTGTCATTTGTAAGAATGGTAAATATTCTGACGAATTGAAAACCACCTTCTTTTTTGAAGTTAGTTGTAAATAGCAACGTCAGTATTCATTTGGGGAGAGGTAAAATGGTTAGGGGGCTGGCCCCCGTGTTTTGAGAGTAATGAAGATAATTTGCACTCAGTGTGGTCACCGCCCGTGGTGTCAGTTCATCCATATTTAATTAAGCAAGGGCTGCAGGCTTTGAAGGGTATCGATGTATGATAATGGAAATCGACACGAAATTTTTGCAGTGATGGAAATACGCGGCATATTTTTTTAATAGAAAAAGCCCCACAGGGGATAGGGCTAATTCCGCGCGTAAATAGAAGGGATAAGGAAAGGTGAAATTAAGATCCATATTTTAATTATCGGCCCTTCTGCCGGGGTGCGAGAGATTTGTCTCACAATCTCATCTCCGGCAACCAACGAAACATAGACGGCGTGCGTTTTAGTCGGTTCAAGTCCGACATAACTCCCTCTGCCAGTTCCGACGGGGTAACCGCGAGGATTTTGCGCACGATAAAAAAAAAAGAAAAAGGAAAATCTTACGTTTAATGACGTCCTGAACAGTAAGTGCTTCAAATAATGACGGCTTAGCCAAGCACGTTAATAGCCTACGTAAAAGTTAGTTTGCACAATAAAAGAAACTACAACAAAGCTCCAAAACCATATAGCAAAGTAATACAGCAATAAATATTTACAGCCCCTAAGACCGATTTATTGTAATCTTTCTCCAAACAGTAATAACTTAACGATAAACGCACTTAGCAATTAATCCCTCGCTTCCAATTCGCGCTACTCGTAAACCATAATTGTAAACCGACCAATTCCATCGAAAAGCCTACTAAATATTTCATTCCCAACACATGCTCCGGTATGATGAAACGTTCAAGCATCGTTATAGCTTTTAGAAGACCGTCGAAACTGAAATAGCCGCTCATAATTACGCGCCGTATTTGGACTGACATGAGAACTTCTTTTTATTAAAGGACTAGTCACTGATTCCCAGATCCAGCCATTGACTCGAAGAAAAAAGGACTGCTTGTTAGCTTGTGAAAGATATTATTCAAAGGTCTATAACTGTTACTAGAATAATGAATATTTGGAAAAAAATATACTAAACGATTATGTAGATGTAAGAACTACTATTCCTACTCGTTCTAAATATACAAAAAAAAACCTAAAGATCTGGTGGATTGTCAACAGAAATAAAACCTCTGTTTTGCTGCTGACCATCATACTCATAACTATACTTAAGGTGCGTACAGATCATGTAACATGTTGTATAACTTGTGTTATATAACACGTCCACATTATACTAACTTTGCAACATTGTACTAACTTCAGTGTCTACATTACTGAAACATGTTATATAACATTGTTATATAACATGTTATGCTATATAATTTGTACGCACCTTTAGATAGATAGAACCCATAATATATAATTTTCCACCACCCTCAACACGCCTGAAGAAGTTTTCATTTTAAAAATATCGTCAACGTCACTAGAAGTTTAAACGCAATTGAGAAAGTCTGGTAGATAAATATTAGGTTAGCATTCACATAATTCATTCAAAGTGAGCACGTAATTCAAAAAGTAAATACCACGATTTAAGCTCCAGTTTTCCTGCCAAAATCCGTGAACATACTCGTACATCTAAAAGAATTCCCTAATGACTCTGCTTTTCGGTAAAAGGAAGCAAATTTGGTTCACACGTTCAAAAGGTTTGCACACCTTTTAAATAGGCGTGTAGCGTGTTACCTTCATTCCTTACACATCACGTTTTACATAGTCATGCATTCTGGACCAGATTTAGGTCTATTATACTTAAGATAAATTGCAAACCCAGTCGACGTAAGTTGTATTGCGGAAATCGTAAATAAAAAATAGTTGGGCGCCATGAGACGTCCGAAAATGTGAAATATCAGAGTCAGTGGTAGAATATTTCTACCACAAAATTTATTTACGATTACTTTATAGTGAATAATTTACAAAAATTGGAAGTCTATAAATATATATGTGGTAAAATAATATAAAAAAGGGCATAACGACGATTACACCGTTTGTTGTCACGTCATATGAGTCGATTTACTTCCAAGGAGCGTCAATTGACGTTTTACATCAATATAATTTGTTTCAAGTTACTGAGATAAAACTATCTTATAGACAAAGCTAACATCTTAATGAAGGTCAGTGACTATCAGGCTTGAGCTCTTGACACAGCAGCTTTAAATAGGTATTTTCACGAGCACTGCATTCTAGATATCACTAATGCCGAACGTACAGTGAGTTTATTTTAGTTCGAGAATCAAAGACTAACATTTAAGAAAAACAAAGTTTGCAATACAGAAAGAAGCATGCCACTCAAGTTATATGAAGCGTATTATCAATAAATGGAGTTAAAGTATGGTTCATTTCAGTTCACTGCACAATAGTTGCGCTGAAAGCTATAAAGCAATTTCCACTACCATGCTTCAACGCATTCCGCCTGATCATACTAGAGTATTAGTTTCAATTACCTATCAAATCAGAGCTGTCTAACCGGGAAATCAGAAAAGTATATCGAAAATAGTGTTATGTGATCTATATGTATTCAAAGTAATGTTATAAATACGAAAGAGATCGATAGAATGTCTGTCTGTTTGACTTTTCACACTTGGACCGGATCACCATTTTGTGGAAATATTTGGACTTACATTGATTACATCGTAAATTATGTGCCACCTGATATAGTGACTAAATTCGGGTTCATTAACAAAATAAAATGCAAATAAAGTGAGAATATGTTATCATTAAAAAACAAAGTTACAACACAAATCACAGCCTTTCACAAAATATTCAGTATGATTCGCACAAGATATACAAAAGCTGCTAAAATCACAAAACATTAGAACAGCTAGCACCGAACTGTAACATTTTGTTTGCGAAAAAAGAACGCGACTGGAATGGAGCAAGCGTCCTCATTAACCTGGAGCAGGAGGCTCTTCAATGAGAGAGGAAGGGGAGGTACGAGGGCAGGGGAAAGAGAAAATATTACGCTAACCTACCCAGTTTTATTGTTTCTGTGTTCACTTTTAAACAAGTTCGGCCGTTAGGGATTGTTTGTTGAGGCTCGTGTTGAAGATAATGAAGTTGTGTACATAATTAATTTAAATATGAACTTTTTAGACTTCTTTTGTCCTTAGTGACAGTTCATTTTACACAATTCATTTTAAAGTATCAGTGTTCTGCAGGTCTAAAAAGGCCACTTTATTGGAATCGTATTAGCATAATATTTTGTCATGTGGCGATATTTACACGAAATTGGAGTCTGTTTAGTAAATAAATTGTTGTGATCCTGCTCACATGAGTGACCATTTTACAAATTATACAGGGTGGAAAAATAAGTCGGGCCCTGGAGGAAAACTACCTTAAATCCTTTAGTTGGCTCATTTTACTTAAAGGAGACATTCCTTTATTTTTAAAAAGAAACCAAACTGCATTCAAAGATTTTTGAAAACTCGTTTGCCACACCCAGTAATCGAACCGACTAAAATCTGAAAAATTACATCCTGTATTTTTATGACATCAATCGATGGTGTAGTTAGGTACTGGAAATTCATAAAGCTATTCCTTTTTAGCGGAATTGCTCAATGTGGCCATTTTAGACCCTTTTTCTTTTTTTTATCTTTAGATCTTCGAGTTAATGGCTAGATCCGGTATATAGTAAATGGATTTTTAAATTTTGCTAGAAAAATTAGTTGATGAATTTTATCATCTATCTGTAGGAACCTGCCGATGAAACCGATGAAGTATCGGCTAACAAAAAGGTACGTGCTCCAAAAGTGGTATTTCGGGATAAGAATTTTTTGGTTCTGTCATTATCCTAATGGCGTTAAATTACATTTCAACATTCTTCCAACTTTAAAATCCAAAAGCAAAGCCATGTTAAATTGTCGTTACTAAAAAAATCTTACAACTCCTAGCAGAGTGCATGTGGAAAAGTCTAGAAATAAAATCAGGCTCGTTAGCTGGACGCACTGGAGCGAAAACTAACGCATTGAATGGACTCTTAAGGCTAGCACTGGTATACACTGGGAAGGGGAGAAGTCTGGCTCAAATGTTAAAGTCAAAGGACGATTCAAAGGATCGGAGAAATGTTTTGTAGATTTCTTGGTTATACTGTTGTTGAAATAAGACCACAGTGCAATATAGTTTAAAATTTGTAGTAGGCATGATAAAATTAAATAACACCTAATTACAATATTTAGAAGCTGAAAAACATGTTTGTCCATAACTATGTATAATGACTTGTGGAGTGCTGGTAGAGCGTCCAATTGCTAGGGCCCATGTAGGAGAGTTAGCGCCTTCGCTGCGTTTAGCGGGTGCACGGCGCGGTCGTCCGCTTCGCGTGCTTGTTTCATGTTATTTCAAGAGCAGCGCTGCGTGAGGCGGATACCCGTCACACGCGACAGACGTGCGGACGCACTGCGCGCGCATCCGGGACCCGCACCCGCTAAACGCAGCGAAGGCGCTTAGGCTGTTTCTTTTTATGATAATGTAGGTATGTATTTACCTAAAAAAGGAGTTAAGTATCCGTGTTCTAGAAACGACATTACAGGCAATGTATATTTTGTCACAGACTATTTATTACATACTTATTTTTTTTATTGATATCAAAAATTCAGATCGTCTCAATTTATTCTAATAATTGGTCTAAGCAACGATTGTGTGTGATCACTGTGTCCCTATCCTATCCTATTATTCACGAAGAGTTTGCACGGAGGATCGGCAAACGTGGCGCATATTGGGAGAGGCCTATGTCCAGCAGTGGACTGCAATACCTACACTAATTGATTGATTAATTGCTCGGTAGCTTGTGTTGTGGCTTACGCCAATACCAAAAGCACTGCTACTTTAATCATTACGTAAATAAACGGCAGGCGCATTGTGAATCAAAATTTTAAGCGCATTTAAATCGGCCTCCTGCCGGTTAAAAATAGCACAAGTACATTTTGCTTTCTATTTACACTTTGAGCACTTGAAACGTTAATGTAGAAATTGAAACGGTATTTATTTTCCATCTGCAATTCGAAACGAAATTAAAATTGATCTTAACCAAAATCTTTTACATTTATTTTATTGAAGGAGGCCTAACGTAATGGGTTGATCTTACTGGTGAAGTAATTTTATGTTTTTCAATTTATTGTTTTTTTTTTAAATATCTAGCCCGTGAGTTAAGTACACTTTTAAAGATGATAAGAACTTAGGGTCCAGAAAATACGTGTTATTATACATGTGTTAAAAGTATATATATAAATAACCGTGCCGCTTCCAACCGGTCTTATTGGAGATCTATAGGGGAGGCCTATGTCCAGCAGTGGACTTCCTATCGCTGAAATGATGATGAATGATGATATAAATAAATGAATAAATTATTACAAAAGTATACTGTGGATCTTAAAAAGGTCCAAACTTTAACGGCCTCGATAATATAAGACTTTTTCACACACTGCTTAAAAAACCCAGGATTATAAGAAGAAGAAAACACATTCCTTTTTTGCGCAGGTTGTACCTACATATTACTACTACCATATTCACTAATATAAAAACCACTGAAACCATAGATACTAGTATTGCGTCATACTACAACCATACCCCTAATATTTCTTTCCCAGTGGAACAAAATTACCTCCTTACCATACACAATTGTAACAACAATTTGCTTAACACAATTTTTTTCTCTAAGCGTCTATATTAAAATTCAACAAAAGCTACTGAAACGTTTACAATATAAAATTAAAGTGAACATGGTACGTGTTCACCGCTTGCGAGTAAAAGTGCCCTCGGGACGCCACTCACCTTGGAAAAAACGTGTGACGTTTTAAGAACATTAGGTCTCATGGGGTATATTTATTGTGTGGTGTCATGCCCTCAAAATTAATTTACTTATAAATTTCATTAGGTTATTTCGGTAGTGCTAGGGCACAAAGCTGGGGAATGAGCAAACTTTAAACCAATGTAATACCTACTATAATTTTGCAGGTACAAATTATGGTAATAACCACATTCGTAACAGTTTCAAGTATTCGAAAATAAATATTGATTATGATTATTTTTCAGTTTTTCATATATTTCTAAGGCGTTAATTATATAGAAATGGTAGGTATAATTGAGTGAAATTTTCAAGCATGTATGATACGCATATATGATGGCAGGTATAAGCCGTAAGGTATATACAAAGTGCCATAAATTCATAGTTCATAAACAGCCGAAGTCTACAGTGATCTTAGCTGAAATCTCACTCTTCTTTCCGATGTGTATAAAGATATCAAAAGCCTTTATGCCATGATCGTGTTAAGGTTTTACCTTTTTTGACTGAACTTTCATGCCATAATTTTTATTATGTAAATCAGTATCATCTTTAGACATAACTTTTATATCCATAATAATTAAAAAGTAGAACCATCATGTTACAGATAATTTTCTTTTGGCATACATTTAATATCCTGGCAGTTACAGTAGACCTTCGTATTATTTCCCTTCAATTTAATTATATACCTAGATTTCTAAGAAACTGCTAAATTGGTGTACCATTAAAATGTTTACATTTAATCACAAGTTATTTTTATAACGGCTAAAAGAAACTTCCAAAATAAAAAATACAGTTCTAAAAACACTGAATTTATTATTTAATTGAACATATCTATTTTTTTAGAGAAGTATACCGTAAATATGTTTACAATTCATCACAAGTTTTATATCGGCCATGAATAGCTTCCAAAAAACACAGTGTCTTAGAGAAAAAAAAAAACTCAGTTTGTCAGTTGCTAGATACAGTCAGCATCAGATTGATTAGCACAGTACTCAAAATGATCTTAATACCTACTAATGATGTTAATAAAACTAAAGGTGTGTACCAAATATCAGAACAATCAATCAACAGGAAGGGGGCAATAGCAGGGTATTAACATCATTCTGAGTATTTTGCTAGTCAAGATCCATCTGATGCTGACTGTACTCGCAATGTAGATGCAAATCGCAAGAAAACCGTTTTAAAATATATAACGAACCGAATGAACATTTACGTAATGTCGGCCTAATAAAAAACCCATGTAATAACAAACAAAATTGTGTCTATTCCAAACTTTATTTCAAAGCATCTGGAAGGAAAACAAATGTAGCAGTTTATGAACTTCGATATCTGAAGTTATTATTGTTTGAAAAACAAACATACATCCTTGAGTTAGGACAGTTTATTGAACTTATTTACATTCACAAATACGAGTATACTAGCCTCGATAAAGTATAAGTAGTAACCTCGTAGGTTCGTAGTACAAATACTTCAATTTTTCCTATCCTTTCACTAACAGTCGCTTTCTTTCTACACCATAAGGACTTGAAATTTTTTACTACCATCGTATTTCCATCTTGCAACATAGGTGAGAAGTAGAATCTATTAGGAAAATCCAGCTGCAAATCATTGCTGTGGCCACGATGGCATTTGATAGTTAGCATTTATAATGATGAGGTCGGGGACAGGGGGTTTAAGTTACCAGTTTGAATATCGTTGTCAGTTTTTAACTCAATTGCGGTCAGCTTCCAGTATCTAGTACTACGGAAACGTCAAACTTCGATATTTTCCGTGAAGCGACTGCTAGAAACCACTGATGATATCGAAGACCAATCAGTCCCCTTAGACAAATGCAATTCGTTGGCATTGTAGAATCGAATGACGAATAATAGGCCGGGATACGTAGTACATTTCCAAAACCTGACTACTATCAAGCTAATTTTCCGTGAGTAGCTTCGTTTTGATGAAACGCCCAACAATAGCTTGTACGCAACTTTCGAATGTGGTAGCTAACAGAGGTAGCATCGGTCAAATATGTCGATTCATGATTCGATTTCGAGAATAACTAAGAATCACACTAAATTAACTTTAGTGCGATTCTTAGAAATGATTAACATTTTTTAAATATGTTGTAAATAATAAATATACATTCCTACAGTCATTTAGTTTTGGTCTTACCTGAATCACTCTATCGACCATCTATGTGTCAGCATTATAAATCTAGTAACGTAGTCTTTATTTGGCACAATTTTTCTCTAACTTTTAGTCAAGCAGCTGTCAATTTACAAAAGATTTTAGTTAGTGCCCCGAATCACAAAGAAAACAAGTCTTGAACTTTATCAAAATAACTTTTCAGGAAAGTTGTTTTTCTTCAATGAACCACTTTCATCGTAATACAGACTTTTAGGTTCAGACTGAAGTATTTCGGTATCTCTTAGAATCTTCAGACGAATTCCGAGTGCGAGTCAAAACTTTACGGTATATACAGCATTATTTTGTTCAGAATAAACAATAATCATAAAGACGAAATAATAAACAATTCTCAGTAAAATTTCGTACTTCAAATTCTGTATTGTTTTGATTATCTTTTTAGGGTCCCGTACTTAATTCAAAAGGATGAAACAAATTCTATTTAAGATCACTTGATTATTAGTTGACTATCAATGATATGGGTAAAGAAAGTCATGGGTATAGCCCATGACTTTCTCTACTTTTTGTACTGTTTACTGTCGAATGGAGATTTAATTGTATAGATTCAATAACTCATCATCCTCCTGAAGCGACCTTTCTCTCGCTGTATAGATAAAATAAGTATTAGTCCTAAATGCATTGCATACGATGAACAATGACTAGAATTTGAGTAAGTACAGGATTTTTTTTTAGTATACCAGGTAGAGGTTAATCTTCACTACATATTATAAAACAAAGTCGCTGTCGCTGTCTGACCGTCCCTATGTATGCTTAAATCTTCAAAACTACGCAACGGATTTTGAAGCTGTTTCTTTTAATAGATAGAGTGATTCAAGAGGAAGGTTTTTATGTATAATACATGAATAATATTGTAGAGAAACACTGCTAAATTGCAACGGGAACGGCATCAGAAACTATGGCGGTACGAAGTTCGCCGGGTCAGCTAGTCTAATATATAAAAATTAATGCCACTTTTCGTTGTTATTTTATAACTCAATAACGGCTGAACCGATTTGGCTAATGTTAGTCTTGAAATATTCGTAGGTGTCCAAGGAAGGTTTAAAGGATGAGAAAATAGGTGCAGCGGGAACGGGAAAAATTTGGCGGTACGAAATTCGCCGGGACAGCTAGTAGGAGTATATTTTGTGATAGCATTACCTTCCTACCTATAACTTTTATATTCACTCTTCTCCCCCTTTCAATTACCACTTCCACTTTTATGGAAATAGATATACTTTGCGAAACCTATATAAAAATTATATAACTCTAGGGTAGTAAAATATCATTGTTTGAATATATATGGAAATTATATGGCACACTTTGATTGAAAACTGTAAACATAAAAGTAGTAGCATTATCATTACGGTATGACCGTGTTTATGTTGCACCGTTATAGTTGGGGTAGGTTGTAGTCATATATATTTACGACGTTTATACAAAACTTATGCGATCGATTTTATTCATATCCAAGTGCTATGCTACAGGGTTGACACTCGCTCAAGTAACTATCATAGTAACTTTATTAATATAACATTTTGTACCTTAATATAACATTAACGTTTCATACCATACCATAGTTGCCACTTCAGATCCAACCTTGGCTTTAACGAGTGCCCCCTTTTCTAAGCAGGCCGGGTCGATGGTGAGGTGCTTACCTTCTTTTTCTAGGGGCAAGATGGGAACAACATGGTTTCACACACGAGGGGGCCATTTCGATACCGGAGACAGCAATGGGTCAGCCGGAGTGCGAGGGAAATGCCTCATGGAACCTTATAACTTGGCACCTGAAGATCCAAGACGATATGTGCAGTTTTAGTCGATTCGAGTTCGCCATAGGTACCCCCCATCGCACAAGGGCAGGGGGTTCCTTTACTCCCTTTTTTTACCGCATACCGCAAGTCTTTGGCATCCACTATTTGAAAATAAATCAATTTACGGAAAGTATTGTTTATTTTACCGCGCAGGTTAGCCTTGTTGCTTAGCAATCAATTTATATCCGTCTGCCACCTACAAATAAACTTCTGAAAATATGACCGAATTATCGGGTTTATTTGGCCCGTACCCAATTGGCAATTCTGTTATTGATTTCATTGCATTAATACTTGTATAAGAGTACTTACTGGGTCGTATAATTTCGAAATATTATTATATTCATAAGTTATAGTCAAAATATAATAAAAGCTAACAATTTGTCCGCAATATCGGTACAATGTTCATATTTACTTAAGAGTTGGTAAATTTAGTTTTATGTATTATGCACTTTACGTTGTAAATCTTTAGGAATTATTAGAATTTTTAAACAGGCACAGGAGATTTACGCGCACTTATCTGCGCGTATTTCTTACGTATGAAAGGTGTGCTTGCGTAATTCATAAATAGGTAGGTACATATTACACCTTTATATCTCCAAAAAAATAGACAGAAGTGTAAAGAGTGAAATAACATCAAAATACTCACGGAAAGAGTCCCACATCTTTGGGAAAAGTATAATTACTCGTAGAAAGAAACGGGTGGTATTTATTGTCTAAAGTAACTACACAGTCCACTTGACGATAACTGGTTACCTATAAACGTACCTAAAAACTCTCAAAACATCAAAAATCTTCTCTTCAAAGAGTGCTGCATAGTCAGCTACATAAAATCCTGTATATTGTTGTTTCACCACGGATAAAATGAAATAGCCTTCAAAAGAACTCGAGAAAACTTCTCTGAAATGAGCTCTACTTAAGACAATGAAATACGTACGATTATCTTAACTGTTATCTTCGATAGCATTGAGGTACTTACTCGTAGGATATCAGAGGTGGTTTTTTATACAATTTGCACCTGTATAAATGAATAGATCGAAGTGTTTATTTCTCCCACTTTTTGACTATATTTTTTGACGCAAAAGGCAACTCTATCGCTGCCTGCTTGGCAATATTCTCACGAAGGTACCATTTTCAGGTTAAGGAGGTCAGCGACAGTTGCTCTCATATATCATAGATTAAAACTACTCACTATAATTATTACCTTCAACTTTAAATTTTTTTTTCGTACTACTCCTGATACCTTGTCTGCCACCACTTAGGTAGTGGTATAAAAAAAAACCTTTCTAAAAATCACTGCTCCCCCTCCTCCAGGTATATCACTCACCAGCAGGAACAGCAACAGTATTGTTAGTGAATATTCCAGGCAATATAAAATGTTTTAGTACAAAACATATCCTAAAATCGTTTATTACGAGTACTCCCAGTCCGCCAACCCTAACGTTACACTGAGTAGAATTACTCCCCCATGCCTACGATGTTTCCAACTCGTTCAGAAAAATATGTGCACACACGTTTCATACAAGTTTTTACTAAAGGAATGTACTCGATATACTGAAAGTATTTCGTTGAATGCGAATCTCGAATTGAAGCGGAACATAATATAAATATGGCGTAACTCTTTTGTATGAAATATTTTATGAAACGAACGTGATGTATTGGGTAATTATTTGTTATGAAAATGTAAATATTTGGGACGAGGATATTGATAGGGAATGTTATTAATACTGGTTGTACAGTACAACTAGGGTATATCAGAAAGTGTATCATTGACAAATAATAGAACAGCTCTTGAACCCATGACCAATACCTTTCTAGGGAGAATACTCTGACCAATTAAGCTAGTTTGCTGATTGGATGTTACGTCTGCAAACTCACTTAGCTTTTCTAAATCAATTGTGGAAAGAATAAGTACTCGTAGGTACAATCGGCAAAGACACTTTTTTATATAAAGTGTGTAAATTGTAAACTTACCTCTTTTGTCGGCTGCACATACATGATATGCATTGATGTTATAACTTGACTCTTACATCCAATTAGAGTCAGCACACAAGTTCGCCACTTCAATGCAAACAATAATTGGGTCATATTCTATCATAAATCCTGCAAATAATGGATTTAAAAATACATTTTTCAACGTCACCATAATGTCGCCTCTTGTGTTTCTGGTTGAAATGTTAATGTAACGCTGTCACTACTTCTCTTGCAAGGGGTTTTGAACTCTAATCTTACAGGAGAAAAGTTCAAATTTATTAGTTATTGACATTTTAAAATTGTGTCCACTAACGTGGGAAGTTCAGCTTTACCGTCTACTGATTGGTAATATGTTGTGTATCAGATTTTGTGAGGAACTAATTTGTGAGACTTTTAAAAACTGTTTAAGAAAAAATACGATTTAAATTGCTTGACAAGAATATTTATTTATCTCATAAATATTGCTTATTAGTGAAATCTTGTGACTGTATTTTCATAACACACTATCAAACTTGTGTCGAGTAGCATGTTAAGCAGAGCAGTATTATCGTCTTTAATTTGTTGGCTAAGTAGTACGTGTGTTACGTGCCATTACCCTGAGCTTAGCCTAATGGCGAGCTTAGTTCTAGATTGAGCTTAGCATTAGAATATTAACCTAATTACAAATTGATATTATTTGGCAGTTAATTCCTCTACTGACTAAGCATGATTTTATTATTTTTCGCATCAATTAAGCAATGAATAACATAATGTTATTTTGAAAATTGATTAGAAACGGTAACGGCTGACCACATAGCCTAATGAACCCATTTAAATATCTTAATTCTGTAAAAAGTTGTTAGTAAATTATTAAAAAGCTTTAAAGTATTATGGACAGAGCTTCATGAGCAGAGGTTGTTTCAAGTAAAATAGATAGAAAGCAATCTATCTCACCCTTAAACCGTCACCGTCAAGTAAAAAAGTAACTAAGGAGATGAAATCTCATAGAGATGAAAGAGAATGGCATGGTGACCTAACAATTGCCCTAGCAAGCAAAACAGGATTAAACACAATGATTATATTAAAACCAACGACATTTTTAATCAATCATTTCTAGTTTAATCATAGTCAGTATTTGTCATTCCAATCTGGGTACAATGTTTACTCGCCAATCTTCAAACTAAATACTGAAACATTTCTCTCTAAAATTGAAATAGAACCATTTCAACAAAACCACATATCAAGTAACAATTACCTTTACAGAAGATGTGCCAGGTATTGTAGCTCCAAAACTTTTGTCAGAATTAACGATGTTACAGCCGAGACGAGAACTACGCCACGCAGCGCAATGTAAACGAACTCTAAACAATCTTAGACAAGATTGTCGGGAACTTCCGTAACTAAATTAGACAGGCACTCGTAATTTCTTCGTAATTTAGGCAAGTTATTTGTTGAAGAAGTAGGCATCTTCAGTACCTGTGATTTTTATTTGTTGAGAATATACAAAACATCCTCATCTTCCTGCCCTTGTTTACCATTTGGGGTTGGCGGTCTCTTCCACACATTCATGTCAAATATCATATCCGTAGTCACTCTCTTTCTTGCCATATTATACTTCATGTAATTCATCCATCTTTTCTTGGACCTACCTTTGTTACTAAAGTCCTTAGACACAGCTTGAGATATATATTCTTGAACATGCTATAAAGTGTTATCTAGCCCAAAATTAAGCACAGCTTGTTTTGCGCTAATTCATTCACTTCATAAATTTGTTCCATCAGTCCTACAAGTACATCTCAAATGTGTACATCGACATGTACAAGTGGTACATGCTTGTACACATTCAACACCCACAAACACATATTGCCATAGCATGCGAGTGTTAAACACTGTGTTCCTGGTAATAGTCGAAGTAAATCTCAACTTAGATTGAGATGTAACAAGAGCATAATTATGTAGTTTAGGTAACTCCTGCATCGTGGCTCAGGTGATGCAGGTAAGGTTGCAATTAAGCTTTATGCACACGAGGTGTTGCGCAATGAATACAATGATAAAGGACGTAATAAATCTGTAAGGTGTCTGGAATACTAGTTTATTGTTTGCTTTAATAGAAATGTGTCGTTTATTTAGCTAGGGATTCGTCCAGACTTCGTATGGGCTACCATACGAAGCTATGCTACCACATTGTTTTATAATATCGTAAGCCCCGAAGCGGTTTAGCTTTTAGGCACTTTTGAAAATTTGTATCGTTATATCAACGAATATACAAAAATCATGAATCACTATTGGTGAGAAACGCATGAAGTAAAAGTGACAATTTAAAGGTTTTACAAACTGGTTAAATTTTTTTTGATACTCTATTTCCGCATCGAATCTCTATAGCATTTGTTGGTAAGTGTTAATGAGGTCGATGAAGGAACACGCTTTTGTAGCAGTAACTTAATCGATAAAGATTTAAAGCCTTCTAGAATATAGTTTTTATGGAAACAAGCATAATATTGTATTCGTAATCGTACTGAAATATCTAAAACACATAAACTTATATCCTACTAATATTATAAACGTGAAAGTTTGTAAGTATGGATGGATGGTTACTCTTTCATGTAAAAACTACTGAATGAATTTTAATGAAGCTTTGCAATAATATAGCTTATACATCAGATTATCACATAGACTATATATCAGAGATGAACGGGATCAGACTTCCAACGCTAGTTAATAATAATGGTAAATATTTCACAGACGATAGTTCTCAAAGCAAAAATATTTGCCAATTTTACGACCACTTAGTGAGTTTCTATTTCTCCATAATTCATATTTATTTCTTCTTTGATTAAACCAAGGTGAGTAAACTTCGAGGAATTTCATTCACAGCAGTTATGGCTGTCAGTATTTTATAGCGATAGTTTATTAGGGCTGTAAGTAAGTTATAGTCAAAGTTGTGAATGCGAATTTACGAAGTCAACCTCATTTGCTGGCTGGCACACCTGCTGATTAAAGGAAGAAGCTTTGGCGTAGGCTTTCCTCCTTGAGCTGGGGATCCAGGTGGTAGTCGCTTATGTAAAAATGTAAAACTGTAAAGGATACTGCCTGGAAAGAGCAACAGACAGATATACATACTTACATTTTGCAGGGCAGACGCTACAACTATATTCCAAAACGACGATTTCGGTAACAAAGCACAGGGTGTACATCTGGGATCATGATCAGTGCCATTTAAAAGGCTAGGCTTAAGAATTTAATGACATCTTAAAGCAATTAGTATTAAGAGATCAATTAAAGTCAACAAAACCACTAACATTATTATAGCCTTGCGATAGAGACACACACACAGCACACGTAGAGAGAGAGAGAGAGAGAGAGGAGAGAGAGAGAGAGATTAGATTGTCAAGACGACATCAGTGTCGCCTTGACAATCTTGCAACTTATCAATCAGTTGTTCTCCCTAAACTATATTCCTCTACCCCTAGAATAAAAATAACAAATATCTAATAATAATTATATACCTGCTGATAGTGGTCCAAGAGTGTTCAACCCTAAGAACTTTACATCTCAATTTAACTTTGTCTTGTGCGCACTAACTATTAATGATACTACGGGCCGAGGTAAAGACGTTATATTTTATGGCGCACCATATATTTTGTTAAACGAATCGATTTTGTGTGCATCTACAGTATTTGTTCCGTCTTGGCTATTTTGTTGTTTGACTATTTTCATAGTCTTAACTCTAAAATGTGCTTTAAGATTACTTTTTTTTTGTACAGAAAAAAATATTAGTAACCAAAGTTACTAATATTTTCTCTAGCCCCTCCAGCTAAGCTCAGTTGCTGTCAGTGTATAATAGCCAAGACTTGAACCCGGGACTTGTTGATCGTAAGGTCGACTCCTTAATCACTAAGTTACCAACGTTTGATTTTGTCATCAAACTACACACACTTATATTTTGATTCGGTTTATACGCAAGGTTTTGAGAATAAAGTGTATTAATTTTGATCTGTTATGCAATTGTTATAGTTTTTGTAGCTCTAAAATACGCAGCACATAAGTTCTATAAATATTTGAAAATTAAAAATAATATAACTTATTAAGTATCATATTTTTCTTCAAATCTGAATCAGCACTGTTGGTAAAATTATCTTCTACACAAATTAGATATTTATCACCAGCATGAGCCAAGAAGAAATATTAAAATTTCAAAACATGACCAATCACACAAGTCTTATGTCGTCAAAACATTTCATACGTTAAGAGTGGGCTGATTAATTATAACTCTTCGTTTTATAACGAAATGTAATATTATATAAAACAGAGGAACCTGTAGGTATTTGTACAGAAATCTTTTGCAGATAGGTATTATTTTCTAATTAAGGTGAAACTATCAATTTTGTGATTCGATTCATAAGCAAAGTTTGCGAAAACGCGCATTGTGACAATGTCACGAAACACCAAGATTAACTTATTATATATTATTAATCCAAAATAAACTGAGTCATTTAATCACAAAACATACGGCTTTCAATGAATTGCTCTTTAGTTTTATATTCGCATAATATAACGTATAATTTGGAGCAAAATTAAATTTTAAATTGTTTGTCTTCTAATTGGTGCTACTGCAAAGTAACTATTATAATTTCATACAAACTTTAACGTCTATGTTTTATTTTAATGCACTGTTAATGAAGTGGACCTGCATGGTTTGTGTGCACAGCTAACAGCTATCATACAAGTTTATTTCATCGTATTAATTTGAGTACAACGCTAGATAGAAGTACGTGCTCGTATCTTAACCGATCTGAATTTTAGTCATAAACAGCCATACGTTACTACCCATTGTAATGGTTTGAGTACCACAACTCTTGTCTACTGAACGATATTCTGAATATAATTCAACAGTTACAGTTCACATAGTATATTCAGTTCATAAAATGTTCATATACTGGCCATAAGCTAACCATCAAACGTAAAGGTGAATATTTTACACAACGCCCTAAACCGTCTCACTGCCAAATTCCAGCATTCTCATCACGGCGGCCCAGTTCCAATTTTTATTCGACCCTCATTCATTTCTATTTGCACTCTGTTCTATATAGATGATAATTCAGCATTGACGGGCCCCTGCCACGGTATCTCTATTGTTTCGTAGGCACCACCCCGTCGCGGTATTTGTTCAAACGTTCTCTACAATCGTTGATCGTTTTCGCTACGTCGCTGTTTGCATTAGAGCCTCATTGTTAAGCCTCACCCCCCTTTCATGCCTCATGCCCGGTATTACGTGTTGAACACGATTGTGGAGTTTTTGTCACGCTCGCACTTGTTGAGTTTGCGATAGATCGGCAGGATGAAAGATTTGTGTCAATTGAAATTTTTGAATCGAAGGAATTGTACCACGGACGCGTTGTGAAATTCTTTTCAGAATTGCTTTAAAGGGACTTGATTGAAGCCACAGCTGTTGAGCATGTTGAAGATAATGATGGTGTTGTAAACATATAAAGAATAGCAATGAACATTCGTTCTAGGTATTATAAAGAAATAATTTGTATATGTCAGTATATCCACCTTCTAAAACATAAAATTTAAGCTTGAAAAACTATATTATTTATTAAACGTCTATCACTTTGCAAATACCTTCACGGCGTAACTGTCTGCATCTAAATTATTTTGACTAGATCATTAGTAACATATATAAAATGTTCCCATGAAGAGACATAAAGCAGATACTCATTGAAGAGCTAGATGCATCAAATAAACGGAAATTAATGCTAAGATCAGTGCTTTAGTTTTGGGCGACTGCCAATTGGGTGAACGGTAGTTTTGAGAGGATCATCTTTATCGAAATCAGGTTAGCTGACGCCAGCTGTCAGGGTGGCTGCAAGTGGACGAAGATGGTGTCGAATGTCAAACGTTTAGCAGATCTTGATTGACATTTCATTTGTTTTGCTTTGCTTTTCCTTTTATATTGGATACAATTTTGTTTAGTAGTCCGATTGCATATCATTTTCCTATAGGAACTATATTTGTGACTGTCATATTATTGCTTCAGATCAAAGAAACGGCAGACGGATCCATCACGGTAGTATGGCAATATTTCCCTTTGTACTAAAAATCCAGATCGCTGGTCACGAGAATAGATCCCAAGATTACCACCACCCTTAAACCCATGATCCAAACCATTATATATACCGGGTGCTTCAAAAAAATGTATACACACTTTGAACTTCCATAGAAAATTTATTTACCGTTCTACAAAGTTAAATTTCAGGAAAATAGAAAGCTGAAAGTCCAATGTAAATGAAACATAAATAACAAATGTTAATACTGTTCAAATTGGTGACCTGCAGCATCAATACAATTCTGAGTACGAGTCACCACAGATTCTGTACATCGTATCAAAACGTCCAATGAGATTTCTCTACACACTGCTTGAATCTCATTCCAAAGAATGTCTAGGTTACGTGGTGCCGACCTGAATGACCTTTATGCACATCACACACTGTTCCATGAACTTCAAATTTGTCTCGTATGCGTGTAATTGTTAATCTTGAAGGTGGTTCTGTATCATACTCCCTTCTCCACTGTCTTTGAACTTCATTTACATTCTCAAACTTCCAGTACCACTTAATAACCTGCTTACGTTCTTCAAAACTCAAACGTACGTCCCCCATGTTGATATTACAAATTCCAACTGATAATATAACATAGAGGGACGATTATGCTTGCACCTGGCGAAGAAATATAACATTAGCCTTGTAGAGCGGGAAAACTACAATAGTTTAAAGTGTGTATACATAGATAATCAGTCACCAATATTCATGCCGTTAAAAATATTTTACAATGATAATGACTGAAGCAGCGCAGGAACAGTCACGAGCAGAGTGCTACATATATTGCGTCTCCATAGAATTCCAATCCATTTTCCATGGCATTTAAGACGCCATTCTGTCACGTCATAATATCACGAGCCAATTCAATCAGTTTAAGTACAACTGTTACACCAGCGAAACCTTTCATGCAAACCCGCCAGTTTCGACTGGTTTTGATCTTCCCATTTATCAAAACATCACCAGTTTGATAAGCACTTTATTTGATAAGCGCTTTATTTGATAAAAATAACATAATCATTGTTAATAATTCATGTATTTCAGTTTTGATTTCATCGTGATCTTGCGCAACGATTTTTTCCCACTATAATTCATAGATCTCATAAATAAATTCCCATCTGAATATTTATGTAGTATTTTCTATTGATTATGACAGCTCCTCTTGTAGTTCTTAACTCACAAATATTGTCTGCCAAGAAAACTGTTCGGTATAAATCTGAAGATTTGTCGTTAATTATTACCCGGTTAAATAATAGCCCGCATAAATTCGATGAAACGATCTACACATGTTTTATATTCGATGGTGAATAAAGGTTTAAGGTAAAAGTGTAATTCAAATTTAATTCACGTCGGTCGCGGTTGCCATATGAACATCTAATAGCAGTCGTTAAAAAAAGGTAGTTGGAGCTCTCAAAAGTTTGACTAATCTAACTACAGAACTTCGATATCACCTATTTGGTTGTGAAGATCAGATGGCAGTTCGAAGTTCAGCCGCATCACAGTTAGACTGGAAATCCGATCCTAACCAAATTGGGAAAAAAGGCTCCGAAAATGATAATGATGGCTTTTATCAAAATATTTTTTTGTTTTTAAATTGAATTCAAAAAAATAATTAATTCTTGGATACCTAACTAACACCAAAGCCAACAGGTGTTCTGGAATTTTTTGCAAACTTTACAAGATTTTACTCTAAGAGTCCGTTGCGGTAGACCCTAAAAGCACTTAATCCGATAGGTGTCCACAAAATGAACGGTAAATTATATACTACACGTAAACTGTTATTTTTTCTGGCTTTTTTTTGTCCCGTCGGCATATGGTCTGGCGTGTTGCCAAAACGTATCGATCATTTGGCCCAATGCCAAATTCAAAGTAGAGAAATGAAAACAAACCCTTATAGCCGTGGCTGGTACAACTTTCAATCAAGGGATTCGAGGACCCACTGGGCTAATTGGATTCAAGATCACAGCGGAGAGTTCGTGAAAAAGAATTCAATGACGATTTTTGGTCACAGTAAAATCTTTTTTTTTACAACTTAGGTGGCAGATAAGCACACGGCCCACCTGATGGAAAGTGTTTACCGAGGCCTATGGACGTATACAGCGGCGGCACACTCGCGTTGCCGACCCCATAAGAACCTTCTAATGCCCATCTTGAAGAACCCCATACTGTAGTGGCTTGGAAAAACCACAGCAGCTTCAAAAAGCTTACTAGGGGATGAGATACGTGGCAATGATCTCTCTGCAATAGATGTCCACGATTGTATGCAGCAGAACTGAAAAAAGGATACGAGAACCCACTGTGCTAATTGGATTAAAGATCACAGCGGAGAAAAAGAATTCAATGCCGAGTTTTGGTTATAGCAAAAACTGCAAGCAATGAGCTATGCACCATTATGTGTGTACTTACGTAATGATGGCGTATCATCATCATCATCACTTCAGCCATAGGAAGTCCACTGCTGGACATAGGCCTCCCCTATAGATCTCCAATAAGACCGGTTGGAAGCGGCTGGCATCCAGCGCGTTCTCGCGGCCTTAATAAGGTCGTCTGTCTGTCCACCTTGTGGGTGGACGTCCTACGCTGCGCTTGCCGATACGTGGCCTCCATTCGAGAACTTTTCGACCCCATCGGTCATCAGTCCTCCGTGCTATGTGCCCTGCCCACTGCTATTTCAACTTGCTAATCCGCTGGGCTATGTCGGTAATGTTGGTTCTTCTACGGATCTCCTCGTTTCTGATTCGATCTCGAAGAGAGACTCCGAGCGTAGCCCTCTCCATAGCTCGTTGGGCTACTTTGAGCTTACTCATAAGGCCCATAGTGAGGGACCACGTTTCAGTGCCATAAGTCATCACTGGTAACACACACTGGGCGAAAACTTTCGACTTGAGACACTGAGGTATGTCGGACATGAAGATATTACGCAATTGTCCGAATGATGATGGCGTATAGCTGCACAAAAATATTTGCAATGAGCGAGAATCGAACTCATAATCTCTGACCTGCGTAGGATATTCTACCGCTACGCCCCATAGGTAGTCAAAGAAAAACATAAATACTTTGAAGTTTCAGAGCAATATATAAAAAAAATGAAATTAGTTAAAGTCCATTTCAAAGATTTGTTTACACACATATTTCGAAGTAGTTACAGGTAATGATAATAAAATTCTGTTCAAAATGCGAGTGCATTTGAATTGAAGGATTAAAGATATACAGAAGCAGTATATTTCTCTGTTCAAATAAACTCAAAATGAAAAGTGACCGCAAGCCTTTGATGGCTAATTATTCTCGTTTCTTTAAAACAACGTTTGATATTATAGCCCAGTCATATTAGGTAAAAAAAGGGGTCAACCTCGGAATGAAAGATAATAAGCTGCAAATTGGTATGAACCTTTGTTTTGTCATTCTAAATGTTGTCTCAAAAGTCACAATCGTTATCGTGTCCGCGTCTCAAGATATTCAAGGTCAAAGGTCACAAAAATCGGTTTTTCGCGAATATCTGGCTTCCTATCGGTTAAATGAGATTTGCATTTATTATAAAAGTTGTAGGCTATAAAATTCCCTACAACTTTTGTTTAAACTTTTTTTTCATACGACCAACCGTTTTGAAGGTAGAGCGCGAAGAGTGCACATCGTACAGTCATATACGGCCTAATGCAAGGTCAAGCGTGAGTTATGGTTATCAGTACGTTATAAAGTCAATTATTTACTTGGAAATTATAATTATTAAACAATGCCTATTATTTATGTACTAACTATTAATTATTTATATTTAATTAAAGTAAGTAACTTGATTATTTATATATAATTATTCATATTTAACTATTTAAGTATAAAATATTATTAATTCTGGATTATATATTTTAGTTTTATTTTAAGTTAAAATGATAGTAAGAGTATATATTTTACACATATTTTTATTTATTATTAAATACGGCATAATATACATTTATCAAAATGTGAGTTCAAATATCAAAAGTATCTTTGTTGATTTTAATTGTAATGAAATTGGAAATGGAAGCTAATTATCTTCTTCTTCTTCGTCGTCTTCTTCTTCTTGTCGCTCAAAAATGTTCGATTCATTGTCATCATCCTCATTATCTGTCATGTTCATCTCCAAACCTTCCAGAATATCGGGATCATATGTATTTTCTTCATCGGGATTACTTGGATACAGTGAAGCGTTGAGGCAAGCTTGTCCGTTGCACTGGCCGCAAGCTAAAGAACATTGTAGCCCTGATTTTCTGCATCCACAGCGGGAACCACAACCATTTTTGCAATTGCAAAATATTACGTTTAGTAGTTCGGCTGGTGCTGGAGGTAATAACGTTCGTATGGGCTCCAGGATTTCATTTTCAAGCATCCAGCCCCATTCTTGAGGTTCTAAGTCCTTCCCTAACCACGTTTGAATCTGGTAGTAGACACGTTTTATGTGTTGATGAGCTGCTACACTTGTTGGTGGAAGTGTTGACAGTTGTACAGGTTTATTTAGTTTTGTAAATTTGATGAATTGCGTGTAGCGGAAATGATCAATGTTGTCCTCAGATTTTGGAGCATTATATAATGCCAACAAGATGCGCACTCCATTTTCTAATAATGTTTGTTTTGGGCAGTTTTCTTGTTGAAATACTTCCACCAGTTTATCTAAATCAGGAATTTTTTCCAATGCTCTAGTAACAGTTTTTTTTCCAAAATATATAATCCAGAATTAATAATATTTTATACTTAAATAGTTAAATATGAATAATTATATATAAATAATCAAGTTACTTACTTTAATTAAATATAAATAATTAATAGTTAGTACATAAATAATAGGCATTGTTTAATAATTATAATTTCCAAGTAAATAATTGACTTTATAACGTACTGATAACCATAACTCACGCTTGACCTTGCATTAGGCCGTATATGACTGTACGATGTGCACTCTTCGCGCTCTACCTTCAAAACGGTTGGTCGTATGAAAAAAAAGTTTAAACAAAAGTTGTAGGGAATTTTATAGCCTACAACTTTTATAATAAATGCAAATCTCATTTAACCGATAGGAAGCCAGATATTCGCGAAAAACCGATTTTTGTGACCTTTGACCTTGAATATCTTGAGACGCGGACACGATAACGATTGTGACTTTTGAGACAACATTTAGAATGACAAAACAAAGGTTCATACCAATTTGCAGCTTATTATCTTTCATTCCGAGGTGAAAGCCCTAATATGACTGGGCTATTAATCAAAATAAACAGCGAAACGACTCGTTAGTTACTTGTTTTTATAAAAAGTTTTAGATAAACATATACTCGTATAATAACATGACGTACATATCCTTGTTAATGAGTAATTACATTAGGCCTTTTATTTAGCTAAATTTCGATTACTGGACACAGTTGGAAGATAAAATATATATCTAGTTTAGATTGGATATTTTAGATGAGGCTTGTGGAGAAATGAAGCTTTCCATAGCAATATACTACGTTAGGGCAAGATTAAAACACAGGATGTTACTTTTGGTTGGAAATATTTGGAACTGTAAAATAACTTGAATAGCTTAGTATTAATCCAGGAACTTGTAAGAACCATTAGAAGTAAGTTGCAATGTAAAGGTAAAAATTAGATGATGCTTTTACAAGAAGATATGGGACTGTAAAAGTCAGCAATCCCGAAGAATTCAACAAGAGATTGAGTCTTTAAACTTTTAAATAACATTATACAATAATTCTATTTCAGTTTGGTCTTTACTGTTGATCCGACAGTTTTTATTGTCACTACATCTGACACAAGATCACACGTGTTTGAGCATGCATGCGAGTGTGTGTGTGTCACTGGAGAATGAATTTAGCACGTGTCATTAGTCTGGCATCCAGACGTAGAACTTATGGTGATTGTGCGTGTCTTATTTTAGTGGTCTGTTTCTTTAGAAGTATTTTTGAATAACAGGTATTTCGCCATTAGATCTAATAATACGCACATCACTTCCCGTCAGTAAGACGTTATAGACAGTTCAAACAGAGACATAATCGCGTGAATCCTTTGCGAGGTCATCTTCTTTTTTCCTCTATTCAGGCGTAGGAATGAAAGGAAATAAGCATGTTATAGGCAGACTAGATAAGTAACGTTTACCCTGTTGCGTTCATAGACTGCACGAAGCCCAAGATCCGCCAATTGTTTTTGAATGGTATGTCGGCTATCTGGGAGTGACTGACGTGAACCCTGAGAGGAAATCCGGCGCCAGAGCCTTGTCTATTAATGTCTATCAGATTGCAGTTGGGTTTGGCTCCAGAGAATTTGATGGTGTCCCATACAACCCAAAGTATCCTACACAATAAAGACGCTGCTCATATATACTGACGTTATTGTGTTGCTGGAAGCCAACTGGGGCGGTTTGGCGCAAGAGGCGAAGACACGGAAGGAGGCACCTGAGAACGGCATGACAATTTGAAGTTTAGATAGATGAAGACCTAGTAAATAGCATCAACCTCTACAGATCCTATATTAGTGCTTATTTGCCATTTTATCGATCTAATTTCAAAGATGGTTTACATACATAGTACTCACGTTTGTAACCCTAATCGCCGAAGGGGCAGGCAGAGATGGATTGACACCAAATTTCACCACCTATTATTACTGTCAAGTGGGCAATTTTGCTATGGGTATCGTACACCTATGTTTTACAGTACTACTTAAGTAGGGTTAAGCATAGCGGCGAAATGTGTCCAATACTAAAAGTTTTACAGCTCGAAATATTTTATATAAAGCAAATTTACGAGATTTTATGCAGAAATGTCATAAATCTCTCGAAATTTTACATTCTTTGATTAAATTGAAACAAGCATTTGACACAAGAAGTCCATTAAATTTTTGGCAATTATTTTTTTATTAATGGCGCCAACTGGCCTCTGTATAATACTCGTCGTTATGTTTTTTGTTCTAAAATTCTACTATATTATATTACAGTTTAATTTTGTCATCATCATTATAGTGTTAGTCTCGGATGCATTCAAGGTTTTCACTTCGGAGTCCGGGATCAGCTCTCCTACTCTTATTCTGATTGGACTTTTATGAGACCGGCCACCGTCTTACCACCCTGAGCCTGAAGCCTGCACTAGAAGGTGTGCCAACGAACAGTTGAGGCTTGTTTAGGTGCCGAAGAACTCGACAAGGTCACATACACAAGTTTAATTTGGCCACTGTGTCTAATGTACGATTCCATAAAAAAATCTTAACCTAATCATCTCATTAAAGCTAATCTAAAAATTCACAAATTTTCCGCTAGGTGGCGCTAATCCAACGCTAAATCACGCGAGCGACGCGACCCAATAAGTGAAAAATCGCACTAGGCACTCAGCAGATATAAATTCACTTAAATATACGTGATGAGTGACGTTGTAATTAATCCCATCAATTATTTTGTTAATGACATGGCTACTGGCTGCAGACGAGTTATGACTCTATCAGCTGTTGGAAAAATACGACAGTATATATTCTGTTTTGTATGTGATTTAGGCCACGTGGAAATGGTTCTGGGTATTAATTACTTATTGATTGACATATTAAGGCTAATTTAGACCTAGAAGTTATTTTATAACCTTCCATTAAAAACTTGAACTTTTTTGCTTCCGGATACCAACCCGGGCTTCATCTCACCGGACCTAACGATGAGGTGGTTATATCTGATTCAAAACGATTAAAACCGCACGGTGTTTCGTCTCCATGGATTGTGTGACCGGGGAATTGAGCTTGTCCTAAAATCTTGGCCTTCACAAACCAACATGATATATAAACGTTGCAAGTTAAGATGGCATGCCTGCTAATGATCTCCATTCCAGAGATGTCCAAGACCATGCAAAGTGGAGGAGTGAAAGCTGGAAAGTGGTTCCCGATCTCCAAAATTATAGCCTGGAATAGGATAGATAGATAAGATAAACACTGAAATGATGATGATAAACAATGCAAGTTAAACAGTACTTTTAGTGTATTTAGGTATATTATTTTGTGATGGTTTTTAAAGAGAATCTTTTTAATTTGACTGTCAATTCAATTCAGTTTCTTTTTACTAAACGTCAAAATGTGTGTGTGAAAATTTGTATAAAATAACAACGGATGACATCATCCTGTAGTATTGTCAAATAAATTTACTATTAATAGTGAAGGAGTGGAAAATTAAACAACTAAAATCGATATAATGAGAACGGCCACTATTTTTACCGCCCTTTTGTTATTATTATTTGAGCAATAAACTTTGTTAAAATATTTTAACTATAAGGAACTACCCAATTGAACTCGATCAGTCACAGTCAAAAAAGATTAAGGTGCACCTCCTCTTCAAAAACAATGTCCAAAAAGATATTAAACTACATAAATGTAACACTAATTATATGAATAAAATGTTCAATTTATAGCTTTGACATCGCACCGCATAGCACCAGTCACGGTAGCTATTTCAGAAAACACTCAACGTTAAGTGTTTGATTGTTAACGATGTTTATTTGACACATGTATTGTTCTCTCGCTTCGGAATCACTGTTCAATTTATCAAGCGTTTAATTTATTACTAACAAATTTTCGTTCACGTTTAAATTTGGAACTATTAAACCGACCTAATTTCAAATAGTGAACTTCTGCTTATTGCTCGGAATAAAACCGTTGAACGTTCAAATGTGAGTAAGATATGAAATATACTTCACAGTTGTGTAAGACAGTCATAATTTCATCATTTTTATATCATCCTGTGAATAAATGAATTTTAGTGACTAAATACGCGGCTCTCTAATGGACACGGAAATGGTTTATGTTGTTTAACTGCAATTTGTTAATGAGTCTGATTTATACGTCAGTTGGTGATGGAAGAGATTTGTTAGCGAAATAATGAGTTTGTGAGTATAAGTACTAGGTTTTTGTAGAGTTACAGCTGCATTTTTTCATAATTTATAATTTAGTTATTTTAAGCATATAGGACAACTTCTGTAGCGTGTCAGTAGTGAATGTGACTGCTATGCAGGAGGTGCAGGTTCGATTCCCGCTCAGTGTAAATATTTGTATGCATGAATATGGCTATTTACATTGGTCTGGTCGTGCCTCCGAAAGCACGTTAAGCCGTCGGTCCCGGTTGTCATACGAACATCTATGGTAGCCGTTACGGGTAGTTGGAGCTCGGAAAGGTTGACTTGTCTAATTGCAGAACTTCGATATCGCCAATTGGTCCAATTGATTGTGGAGGTCCGATGGCAGTCGCTTCACGGAATCACAGTTAGACTCGAAAGCCGACCACAAGACCCCAACTGAGTTGGGAAAAGGCTCGAAAAATGATGATCTAAAGCACAGAAGTACAGTTACTCTATTATTACCACTTCTATTCAATATTTCTTATCTCTTAGGCGTAAATTTTGCAGAAACGGTAATGAATGAGGGCCGACATAATCCCATGCAATCGCGTCAAAATGTCTCCTAACACCACTTGCCTTTTCTGTGAAATTCTCATTTGAGGCAAAGTTTACAGCCCGTTATACACGTTTCAGGACGAAAAGATGTTGTACATATTAGGTACTCGTAGATTTTTATGTTTATATAAATTCACCTTATATGTATAATGACAGACGTAAACTAATGAATCAGAAAAAAAGCCAGCAAGAAATATAATTATTAAACAAGCCCTTTGTCACTGATACTGCTACTACGTGTACTCCACCTATTTGTGTAGAAAAATATCAAATGACATGAATAATAGTACTTCAACCGTTGCCCATGGCTCGTGCCAAGACAAGCGTGTCAATTATTCAGACTGCCTCGGTAAGCCCCACAGGAAGACGGTCAAGCGGATATGAAGCAATGAATCATAGAATGAAACCATAAAACGTGTAAAATACAAAATTTATTGACTGCCTGTGTTTTACTGTTTCGGATGTGAGAAATAATTTAATACGATTAATAAAACTGCATGGCCCCATATTGACACGTCAATCAAATCCTTCAGAACTTTACGAGTTTGAAAAAAGAACAAAAATCTCTCTAGAAATGAAAGCACAGTGAAATGTCACTTCAGTGTGGCCATTAAAACAGCGAGCCACACTTTGATGGAGCGGGCAACAGCTGAAAACAATAAATTGTTAACACAATGCTCACTAGATGTCAGAGATGTAATTAATTACGACTATCTGTTTCTATGTAGTATGGTAACTGGTTTTTTTGTTATCATTAAGGGGCGGGCGATTAAAATGCCTTAATAAATTAGACGATTTTATTGTGGCGTAAATTGCGAGAGTTAGCGAGAGAACGATGGTTCATTACAAATTAACGCGAACGGTTAGTTTAAATTTTATGTTGGATACAACATTCTTCGAATGTAGGATTAATCTATATTCTTAGAAATAAATAACTTTAGGTATTTTATTTCTACAAATTGATGGCGGTCAATGACTGAAATTTTACTGCTACGTCATGGTTTAGAAGTTTTTACTAAAATAGAGGAAACTTGGTTATAAGCAAAGCAGAGGAATAAAAGGCTTTGTTTAATTTTTATTTATTTAACCAAAGATATAGATTAGTATTACAAATGTATAATACAATGCCTATAGATTTTCGTTTGACTACCATCACATCTAATCATAAGAGATAGCAGTTAAATAATATGTTCCACACATGATTCGTGCTATATTATGGATATCACATTTCTGCCTGAACTTTTACGGATCTATAGTAGTGGGTATATAATATTTAAGTACGTACAGACAGTTCTCTGTTGTTACATTTAGAAGACACCAAAACATCATCCAAATGACTATATTTCATCCGCATCTTCTCAAAACTTGCACCATTGATTACTTCATAAATAAACAGGCCAGAAAGAACGTAAGAAAGTTTGCTTTAAAAGCTTATTACCGCAGAGTTTTCTAATTATAGAGGAATGAGATTTTTTTTAACATCGGCAAATATTCGCTTACTGAGTATTTTAAAAGAACTGGAAGCATTTTTTGAGTTAATTAAATTATTTGCTACTTCTTTCTTAGAGTTGTTATAATTAACGGGGTTTGTTAGCTAGGGGCTGCGAAAAATTTGCTACTGTTCATTCTTTTATTGGGATTCATATAATCGACATAAGTACCTATTCTATCTTTGTAAGTTGTTTTCCAAGGATCAATATGGAAGGTAAGATTGCCCGTCTTCAAATTTTGCTAGATTTCTCCACTCAAAATATAAATATATCCCCAAAACTTGACACAGCCAGCATAAAAATATATCCACACTGAATAGTACTTACAATAATAAGAACTGCCTCCAAGAACGCGAAAATCAGAAGCTTACCTGCAAATAAAAGAACACAACATTATTTCAAAATCCTTATTTACCAAGTGGTTTCCGGTGCAGTAAATATTTACTGAGTGGCTCCCAGCGAAGTAGATTATAAGAGCCACCTCATCTTTTCCCGGGGCATAACGACTAAAAGATAGGGCTCTTCTTAATTCAAAAATAAACAGCCCATGAATATTGTCCACTAGACTTGACCCTATTTCTTCGGAAATTGTATATCCCCTTGATAGAAGTGTAATTTTGGACCCCTTCAGTGTCGAGAATCATTTTAGAATTTGTAATAAAAAACCGGTCAAGTGCGAGTCAGACCCGCGCACCAAGGGTTCCGTACAAAATGTGATTCAGGGATGAACTAAGCTATTTATTTTGCCTATTGATATTTTGATAAAATCTGGCCTAGTCAAATCCAACCTACTTTAAAATCTCATACTTTTTTTAAATAACAGCAATTGTTATAGGTATCCAATAAATAAAGCAAAGAAATAGAGTTTAATAGATACTTGTTCATAATGTTATTTTGTTCCTATAAATACATATTATATTATTAGGATTTTGCATAGAACTTGGCACTCATTAAGATCTCCATTCTTTTTGCGGCGAAGCCCACAGCCAAGCATAATTTGTGTATTTAACTTGGCTCTCCTTTTTTACATTTATGTTTTTGGTGGGATTTTTATGTACTCGCTGACACTAAACACTTTCTTTCTCTCCTTCTAAACATTAGTTTTCAGTAAGACAATAATTATATTATCCGTCTATTACCGTAGAATTGAAAGACAAAGATTCTCTGTGTAAAAATTCTAATAGTAATGAGTTTACATTGATTGGTCAGATGAAAGCAACGCCCAACAAGTACAGTCACGCCCATGCTGACAACATCGCCATGACACGCTGGCGACAATCCAAGGATGAGAATTGTCATCTAAACATAATGTTGGGCACAATAGATTAAGCTCAGAATTAGTTTAATTACATCGGTTTTCTATTTTACAAGTGGAAACACTTTCCAGCCTTTCGATTCGTTCACGTCTGTTTACATTACTGGAGATCCAGGTGTGAAATAGTAAAGAGTTTCCTAAGAAATATGACTGGCTAAGGCTAGCCTTGGTAGTACGTATATAAGGTCCAGGCGCAAACCTTCCACCAGGAGCGTTCTCAGAATGAACAGATAAATCATTGAATTAAAGATCTTTCTCTATCTACCCTGGAGGGAAATAGACGTGAGCATGCATTATATCTAAAAATCTATCTCTTCCTGAGGGGTGTCGTAGAAAGCGACTAAAAGTAGGACTGTTCTCCAGTTATTATACATACAACCCACTACAAAGTGCGCGCTTGAGGGTAATAGTTTAGGTAATAGGCCCCGTAACCCACGTGTTGTGATGGTGGCCCTCTTTTCAGAGACTTTGCCTTCAGCTTACCATCAGGCGAGGCGAAGTCAAATTGACGTGTCCTATATTTAAAAAAAAAGCTCGAAAACGTGGACGAGTTCTCAATAATGTGGGCGTTAATAACACCTCTGACTATTCCCTCGGGACAGACGAGAATATATGTATATATATTTAGAAATGACTCACACAATTAAAATTAATTATCTACATACAAAAGCACTTCTTACGATAGACAGAATTCGTTCAGACAACACATTGCTTCACCTATAGATACGATACACTAATAACTAAATGTCAACTGTGTGCTAATTGTTTAGCGCATCATTGGAAAATGACCTTTATGACTAATTGCATACAATTCATAACACATTGTTATAAATATCATTGTGAAAACAAATTTAAACGATGCGCGGGAATTTGAACTTACACAAATGAGAATAGAGTTTAAAATGGATAATTTCGATCGTGTTATACGAGGTAGCGCTAAGTTCATATTGGCAACACAGAAGCGCGGCGTATAGTTCCACTACTCCCAGCGAAATACTATTAGAGAAGGAGCCAGGAACACAAACAAAGAATAACAGAAATGCAAAGAAATTATGCTATTGTTGCAACTTAATTTTGGCCAAGCAAATAAATTGACGGAGAAGTATAATTTCTACTCAACTCTTCAAACTATCATACTCTTCTTTCATTTGAATTTAATTTGAACACACTAACACACACACATACACACACACACACACACATATACACACATGGATTTAGTCAGTAATTAGGTCCATATATTCATTATGAATTGTTTCGTATTGCAGTTGTAATTGTATTATTTATTAAATATGTATATCCAAATTGGGGTGGAGGCGCTGTTAGCTGAGATACAGCACTGCAATTCACTAAGCGAGCACAACGATGCGACAACGATGCGAGGCGCAACGTAGATTGTCATTGGTCAGATTGTATCACGTCATTGGAAATCGACCAATGACAGTGTCTATCGCGCACATCGTTGCGACTCGCATCGTTGTCGCATCGTTGTGCTTGTTAGTGAATTGCACAGCAGGTCAAAAGCCTAGTTTAGCAGCAGATGCTAAAACCAAACACAATTTTGTCTAAGCTTACTGTAACGTTCCCAATCACAAACTGTGTTCACATGTATAATTGTTATTGCTAAATTAAAATATATAGGTAAATAATAATATAATTGCTATTGCTAAATAAAAAATCAAAGAATAAAAAATTATGACTAAGGAGTATTCGTTTCTATTTAGATATAATAAAATGCAGGTTAGTACAATAAACCACCTTTTGTGGTTGAAAGATACCTTCAAACTACATTTTGAAGCGATTTAGAGGTTAGCAGTAGACCACTATAGATAAGACTAGCACGAGACCAAAGCATAGACCAAAGATTATGTTCGGTAAAATTTAGATGTACTTCCTATAGAAGGTATTCAGCTTCTGCTTATTCAGTGTGAGTGAGTAGACACACTAACATACAAAAAAAACCCATATCTATCGAGGTCACCGACCACAGGTGGGTCGGCCACTTTTGTTACTGTATTACTACTGATCAGACGGGTGATCAGTTGTTCTATGTGGTCCATTTTTCCTATGAAATAACTGCCTTAGATGTTCGTACGACAGCCGGGATCGACAGCTTAACGTCGAATCCAGTCGAATAAACTATCGCGACGCCACAGATGCTGTTACACCATTACCGAAACCTTCAATTTTATTCTTTGTAATATCGAAACAAAATAAAAACAGCATCACAACATCACTTGCATATTACGTTTTAAGTATCAAGTGTGAAAGTAGCCTTAGATTGGCGACAAGCCAGCCGCTCACCTGTTGCATTAGTATCCACTAGAAAACCCAGGAAATGTTGATAATCACTAGTGATTAGTTAGTTTATCAATTCTCAAATAAATTTGCTGTTCGTTGAACTGAGATCTTGAGTATCAACATGAAAGGAAATTCTAGCTTAAGCATTTTTCATTTTGAACGCTACATTCGCACATTCATTCTGAGGTAGAAATCACCTTGATTTAGAAGCCTAAGGTCTTTTTACCTTCTTTGTATGATTATTTAGGCTATTACACGAACATAGGCCACGGTGACCGCTTCCATCAGGTGGGCCATGTGCTTGTCTGCCGACTGAGTGGTATAAAAAAAATGTTTTTTCTGCTTAAGGAGCGTACCTAAGGTCAAACCAATATTCTTAGAAGAGAAATTAAACGAAACTATGCTGATCTTAGTAAATATGTATTAAACCATTTACCAGTCTCCGAAAATTAAATGTCTTCATAGAGTTAATGTTGAGTGACAGCCTCTGTGGCGTAGCGGTAGTGAACGCGGCTGCTACGCAGGAGGCGCGGGTTCGATCCCCGCTCAGTGCAAATATTTGTGTGCATGAATATGAATATTTGCATTGGTCTGGGTGTTTTCTATGTATATTATGTATGTATTCACAAAAAAAATGTATCTAAGTATGTTTATCCGCATTCTAGAACTCATAACACAAGCTAGTTAGGCTATGCTTACCTTGGGTCTAGATGGCGTTGTGTAGAATGTCCAACAATATTTATTTATTTATTTCTATATTATTACTTATATATTGCCATGTGATGTGACACAAGCCCTCATTCATCAATCAGCAAGATGTAAGCTGATAGCTTACAAGGTTGATATGGGCTCGTAAGATTTTGGGGCTCCCTCCCTTCTCCCTTAGGTATATCTCTTGTAAGTTATAAATGTGATGATGATGATCATGAGACAGTTTCAAATCGTTGCAACACTAGCAGTTGGTTATCTAAGATTTATTTACTCACTAAATTCTGCAAAGACGAAGTTAAAGCATTTTCAAAGCCACCAATTATACATCACCACTTGCAATACACACACATGTATAATTACTTCGTACAATCCACCCACACAAGTGCACCCTACCAAATATATGGTACCTCACGTACAAAGCTTTAAGTACTTAGCACTCACATTCACGTGACACTCTACTTAAAACGTCAGCTTAACTCGGAGGGCGCGAACATTGTTCCTCTCGCCTCCCAAGAACTCCCGACTGTCGTGAGGAGTAAATCTTTGAGTGATGTGTGGTTGTAGACGGATGGTTATAATGGTTGAAATAAATGGTTTAAACGTTCCAGTACGATTTCTGCGCAGTTTCTAATATGTTGTTACGAAGTCATGTCAGTTTACTGGTTCAAAATTTATTACTAGATTTTATTTTAAATTGCTTGTTTTAGTCTGGGTCGGAATTTGGGGCACGCACTAATATGAAGCAATGTAAAATTAGGAAGTTTAAGCGCCAAGTTTGCTGTTTATATTAATTGTTTGATAAACATACCCCGGTTGGATGGTTTATTTGGTTGCTTCTAAATGACAAGATGCTTCTTCTTTCGTTTAGACGTTTCTTTTGTATTATAGATGGAGTTCATCTACGATGTTATCTACAACAACAAAATTACCTACTTAGTTAGAGCCACTTTCATTTCTTTAGATAGGTCAGTAGACCGTTTGGTCAACCCATCCCACTCGATCTTATCCCGCGGAATGAGTTGTCCTAGTACAATTATTGAATCGGACAACTCATCCCGTTGATATATTTTACGTCTTGTATGGACATGAAGAAAAGTGGTTTAGGTGCATTAGGGCTAATTTTCATTATGGCCACTTCTCATTTTGGCTACTTCTCACTTGGGCTACTTCTCATTAATAAATACAAAACGAAATAAAAATAATTGCGCATTCGAAAAAATACAACACAGCATACGAAATAGATATTATTGCAATGATAAAGATAGACTAAACATTTTGTGAGTGTATGCTCTAAATCTCAACATAGTGTAAGAATCTGCTGTAGACATAGACAAATATCCAAAAGGTTCAGTGTCTTGGAGGGAGAATATGTATTTAGTCTATGATTTGTGTTATGACAGATGTCAAAAAGACGTGAAAATAGATGGGATGGACAGAGTAGAGTATTCTCTCTTGGCACGTTCTTGGCGAATTATTGTTATTATTGGCAAACAGATTATATCAATAAAACGATTCTTGATTACCCAGTCTTTCATCTCAGAAGTGGCAAAAGGACATTCACGAAGCCATTTACGCAATTATTACATACATCCTGAAGTAAAATATTGGATAAATAATCATGAGTGATATTGAACGAGGAAAACGACGCCGACATCGGAAGATGGAGGTAGATGCTGGGCATAAACAGAAGAGAACAAAAGTTCGTACTCGAAGACGCAGTATAACACCACGTCGTGATTGTGATAGTAAGCGTCGCCGCCGTCGCAGTCGTAATGCTTCATCATCAACTGACAGAGACAGCTATGTGAGTCGTTCCAGAGTTCGAGAGCGAAATAATAGCACTCAACGGCGCAGTCGTACTCGTACACCACAACGAAATCGTGAGCGTCGTGATCGTTCCGTGAGTCGTTCTGATTTTAGAAGTACAGATAACAGCACTCAATTGTTATTGACAGAGTTAATCAAATCAATATCCTGTAGCCGCCCTGAAAGTAATAAATTTCCAATGTTGGGCAATGTCATACCAGAGTTTGATCCCATGTCCAAAGCCCAGACTATTCATACATGGTTAAACAAAGTAGAAGAATGTGGCCGATTGTATAAATGGGGCGAAGATCAAATCATCCATTACGCGCTGCCTAAACTCAGTGGAGTGGCCAAGACATGGTATCAAACTCTGCCATCAATGTCTTTTTCATGGTGTGAATGGAAAATAAAATTAACAGAATCCTTTCCATCAAGTGATGATTATGCAGAACTGTTAACAGAAATGTTGGCCAAAAAGGTGAAATATAATGAGTCATTAGAATTATATTTTTATGATAAGATAAACTTATTAAGTAGGTGCGAAATTAAAGGTAAACGTGCTGTTGATTGTTTAATTTATGGTATAGAGGACAGAAGTTTGAGATTAGGCGCTAAGGCAACTAAATGTGAGGAGCCTGAACAGGTACTCCGATATTTTCAATCTATTAAACAGCAACCACGGGAGTCTGATAATAGGATTAAACCCCATTATGATAAACGGTTAAATACCAATGGAAATAATGCAAATAAACAGATATCTAACACACCCTACAAACATAACAGATCTCAAGAAAATGTAAAACTTATAACATGTTTTAATTGTAATGAAACAGGGCATTATAGTTTTAATTGTACAAAAAAAACTCTGAAGTGCAGTAATTGCAATAGACTAGGACACCTATCAAATATTTGTCCAAAATTACATAACACATCCAAATTAGATAAAGAAAATGAAAAATCAGTCATGGCATTAAATGCAATGCTTATCTCTAATAACGACAAATATTTTATTCCATTACAAGTCAATGGTCAAGGTTTATATGGGTATGTTGACCTTGGTAGCCAGTGCACATTACTACGCCATAGCACAGCACAGAGACTTGGTATTAGCTGGTCATCAGAGCAACTACCTACCATGCGTGGTATTGGTAACAATCTTGTTTTACCAATAGGGAAAGTGGTAATCAAAATCGAAATTCAAGGTATATTACGATCAGTAGATAGTTATATTGTTGAGGACAATGTAATTAAGTATGAGATTTTGATTGGACATAGCTTCACTGAGTTACCGGGTATAACTATAACAAAAACAACTGATGCACTGATTTTTGAACAACATTTAACTAATAAACTAAAACTTACACTTTGTAATGATGTATTGATTCTGCCACATGACATTTGTGTAATAAAAATAAGTACTGACGTTGATTATACAGGTACAGTACAAGTTAACGGTTCTTTGCGAGGATTACCAGGCAAGGAATATTACCTGATGCCTGGTGAATATGATATAATACATGGAACCGGCGCACTATTAATACAAAATATATCAGTTAATAGTATAAAATTAAAGCATGGACTATTGATAACCCGGGCCTTGCGTTCTAATACTTCTTTGAACATAAACTTCTTTGATTTCAATGATACCTGTATTGATAAATCTCTTAATTATGATGACAAATTATCTACTAATGAAATATTTAGATTAAAAAACACTTTACAAAAGTACAGAGAATGTTTTTCTGAAAATATGATGGAGCTAGGGTACACCAACGTGGAAAAGATGGAAATAGAATTGATTGATACAAAGCCTGTGGTCTATAGACCTTATAGGTTATCTTATCCAGAAAGAGAACTTGTTAAATCAATGGTAAAGGAAATGCTTGAGGCTGACATAATTTGTGAATCCAACTCTGCTTATGCCAGTCCAGTCCTTTTAGTTAAGAAAAAGACTGGGGATAAACGCCTCTGTGTTGATTACAGAGCGTTGAACAGAAAAACAAAAAGAGAACACTTTCCTCTACCATTGATAGATGATCAGTTAGATCGGTTGGCAGGCCATTCTCTTTTCATTAGCTTAGACTTAGCATCAGGCTATTACCAATTACCCATTGATGAAAAATCACAGGATAAGACGGCATTTGTGACCCAAGACGGCCAGTACCATTTCACAAGAATTCCCTTCGGATTAACCAACGCGCCCTCTGTATTCCAGAGGACGATGAATAAAATATTGTCTAATATAGCTTATACTATAGTTTTCATGGACGATATTTTAATACCAGCGCATACATTTGATGAAGGGCTAGAACGTTTGGAAGAAGTTTTAAGTGTATTTCGCAATGCCAACCTTACTCTGAAGTTAGAAAAATGTTTCTTCTTTTATACACAAATTGATTTCCTAGGTTTTGAAGTAAGTGGATCAGGAATAAGACCTGGTTCACGTAAAATAACAGCAGTATCTAACTTCCCAACTCCCAAGAATGTTCATGACGTCAGACGTTTCATAGGGTTAGCTAGTTTCTTTAGACGTTTTATAAAAAATTTCTCCCTGATTGCACGTCCCTTAACCGATTTATTAAAAAAGCAATTTACTTGGAAATGGACGGAAGAGCATACATTAGCATTTGAAATGTTAAAATGTAAATTAATAGAGAGACCCTTACTTGCACTATATGACGCTAAATTAGATACAGAACTACACACAGACGCATCGAAACATGGTATTGCAGGGATTCTCATGCAACGTAGCCAAGATGGATTGATGAGACCCGTAGCATATTACAGTCGAAAAACAACAGCTGACGAACAAAAATTTCATTCGTTTGATTTAGAAACACTTGCTGTAGTAGCTTCGTTAAATAGATTTAGAGTTTATTTATTAGGATTAAAATTTAAAATAGTGACAGACTGTAATGCGCTACGGACCACTATGACTAAACGAGATCTAATTCCAAGGATAGGACGGTGGTGGGTACAACTTCAGGAGTACGATTGTGAAATAGAATACAGGGCCGGTATAAGTATGTCACATGTTGATGCACTCAGTCGAGCTCCTGTCGATGAACCTTCTGATGTGACACATGTAATTGATGTGCTTACTTTGGACACACAGGATTGGATCGCCACAGTCCAAAGTGATGATGATGAGATTAAGAGAATAAAAGAAATTTTATCAAGTCATGATACTACATTCGTGATGGATGTTCATAAAAATTATCAATTAAAGGGAGACCATGTGTTTAGACAGATCGATGGTGGACTACGTTGGGTAGTTCCAAAGTCAGTCAGATGGCAGTTGTTAAAAATGAACCACGACGATGTGGGTCACTTTAGTTACAATAAAACATTGAAAAGACTTAAAGATTCATTTTGGTTCCCAAAAATGGGTAGATTTACAAAAAAATATGTAAAAGCATGTTTAGAATGCGCATATCACAAAACACCTGGAGGACCAAAAGAAGGCTTACTTCACCCTATTCCGAAACCAGACATTCCGTTTCACACAGTACATGCTGACCATTTAGGCCCATTCGTTCGCTCGCGTAAAGGTAATATGTATATTTTGGTAATTATAGACGCGTTTACCAAATTCATTAGCATAAAACCTGTTCGAGATACCAAGACTGCTACTGCTATTCGTGTCTTTCAAGATTATTTCAGTTATTTTGGCGCACCTACCAGATTGATAACTGATAGAGGTACATGTTTCACAAGTGCTAAGTTTAAGAGTTTTGTTCAAAACACTGGTATCAAACATATCCTAAATGCCGTAGCGACACCGCGAGCAAACGGACAAGTCGAAAGATTTAATCGTACAATTTCAGATGCTCTTAGTACCAAATGCCACAATAAAAACGACAACACTTGGGACGAGTATGTGAGTGAAGTTCAACTAGGACTAAATACGTCAGTCAATAAAACTACCGGTAAAAGCCCTTCTGCATTATTATTTGGATACAACGTCAAAAGTATATCGGAAAACATTTTAAGTGATGTTATTAATACAACAGTAGAGCGGGTAAGTGGTGAGGACCTCATAAATCTAAGGAAAGAGTCTAGTCGTAAAATTGAGAAAGATCAAGAAATAGCGAAAGAGCGTTATGATAAGCATAGAAAGTCAATAACAGAATATAATGAGGGAGACCTTGTTAGACTAGAAAGAACAACATTTGATAAAGATAGAGTCGGTAAATCTAAGAAACTTGTTGCTAAATATCATGGCCCGTATAGAATTGTTAAAAAATTACCACACGATAGATATTTAGTGGAGGATACTCCTATTACAAAAAAAAAGGGTAAAAAGTACGAAAACGTTGTTTCCATTGATAAAATACATCCTTGGCTAAACTTTAAGGGGTTCGAAAGCGAAAACGATAGCGACGATAGTGACAAAAACAATGAGAACGATAAATGAGTAGTTTTTTTTTGTTGATTTATATTAATCAAGTATGTTTAATTGATTTGTTGTGATTTTATGACTATTAGTGTAAATGTTTAAATTGTTATTGGTGTTAGTCACACAGATCGCGACAGACTGTACTGATATAGGTTGCGAACGCACAGATGGCGTTGATCGTAGCAGACTATATTGGTATGGGTTGCGAGTGTCAGTACATTTTACGCAGAGATAACGCAGATCACAACAGATATTGACATGGGTCGTAAGCGTCATCTTGATTGCCCAGAAGACGCAGATCGCGACAGACTGTGTCGACATGGGTCGTGAGCGTTAGTGCCGATTGCACAGATAACGCAGATTGCGGCAGACTGTGTCGGCATGGGTCATGAGCGTCAATATTGATTACACAGATGACGCAGATTACGACAGACTGTGTCAGTATAGGTTGTGAGCGTCAGTACAGTTCACACAGATGACGTAGATGGCGACAGACTATTCGGCATAGATTGTGAGCGCCAGTGCCGATTGCATAGATGACGTAGATCGCGATAGACTGTGCTGATATAGGTTGCAAGCGTCAGTGTCAATTTCAAAGATGATTTACCTATGTTTTATGATTATTTGACGAATTATATTTTATAGAACATAACTATAAGACAGATATTATAATACGTTGATTCATTGAAGTGTATGTTAATTTGATCGATATGGCAGATTGTGAGCGCCAGTGCCGATTGCATAAGTGACGCAGATCGCGATAGACAGTGCTGAATAGGTTGCAAGCGTCAGTGTCAATTTCAAAGATGATTTTTGTGATTATTTGACGGATTATATTTTATAGAACATAACTATAAGACAGATATTATATAAGATTGATTCGTTGATGTGTATGTTAACTTAATCGATATTGTTAATACTACATAGATGTAGATTGAGAGAGAGACTGTCAATAAGACTGATTGTAATGCTAAAAGAAGTTCCTCAACTTAATTCAAATTGTTAACACTGCATAGGGTGCATATTGTGAGAGAGATTGTTAAGAAGACTAAACATAGTATCAATAGAAGTTACATTACATAAATTAATCAATATGTACTGTTTAAATGTCATCATTTTATTACAACATACTTTGTTAGAGTTGGTGTGAGGACACACCATTACAATTGTAAGGATGGCCGAGCTGTAAGAATCTGCTGTAGACATAGACAAATATCCAAAAGGTTCAGTGTCTTGGAGGGAGAATATCGAGGGTATAGTGCTCAAACCCAATAAGTATGAAATTTTAACTTTCGAGTTATTCAATGTTAAAGGTTCAAAGACAAATATACCCATGATTTTCACATAATATCGTCACAATAAGTATTTGTGGTAAAAGTATATTTAGTTAACTTATTACTATAACAATTTTAAACTGTCCATTGTTCATCATTCTTAAATTAATAGAAAATTAGATACATGAGGTAGTGACTTATTGGGTTTTACCCCAAAGAGAGAGATAAAATTAAACATTAATTGTATTTAATTTCTTAGGATTAATTAAGTTAAATTATTGAAAAAATAAATAAAAATCACTCTGTCACTTTTGCGGGCTGGTTGTTTGGTATAATATTATGTCTTCATATTTTTTCACACTGGGACAGGCTGTTGATCCAAAACAATCTGCGTACCGCGCTTGCGTAAGGGCGCGCGCCTCGTGCTATCCCAACATGAGTCACTTTAAGGTGGAGTACAACAGAGCTACAAATGTCTGCAAGAGGGCTTAATATGTCAGAGCGCACAGCACGGTTTGGTCAAGTGCTAATGGCGCATCCCATGGGCAGCCATGGCTACTGGCGACTGGCCAAAGCTGTGCAAGCCAACTTCTGTCAGCCTTCCCTGCGTAGCGCGATGTCCGTAAAGTACTGCAATCACTCGATATCTAGAAAATCAGTGGGCCGGGTCTTATTCCAGCAATGGTTCTTCTAAAACGTACAACGAAGTTGTCTCCAATGCTTACGCGGCTGTACCGACTCTCCTTAATCTCGGATACAGTGTCATCGGCTTGGAAAGAAGTGAATGTACAGTACAGCCGATTCCCAAGAAGCGGGATCGCCCATACCCAGCCAACTATCGTCCCATAGCCGTCACCTCAAGGCTGTGCAAGGTATTCGAGCACATCATCAACATACAGCTCATGCGTCACGGATGATGCGTAAAGGATCACTCCTTAATTAATGACAGGAAATTCATTTTTAGGCCGAAGTGGTTAACAGGTGATCTTCTGGCGTACGTTACCCATCTTTAGGGTGAGGCTTAGGACAAGCATGACGAGTCACTGGCAATTTCGATAGAATCTAGCTCAAATCGTTTCTTTCCAAGCTACCAACCTTTGGTCTGTCTGCTAGACTGTGCGCCTGGGTTGCTAGCTTCCTACAGGAGCACTGTATTCGCGTCCTTTGTGATGGACAAATTTTGGAGATTTTGCAGGTAAATGCTGGCGTACCGCAGGGGTCCGCCACTTACTTTATCACCCACTCTGTTTCTTCTGCATGTCAACGACATGCTGTCCATCAGCAGCATTCATTGCTATGCAGACGATAGCACCTTACACGGGAATTATCACGAACATCCTGCGGTGAAGCAGTCCGATATCGCGGAAAAAAGGCAGCTTATCGCCACTGAGCATGCCGGGTCTTGAACCACATTTCCCAATGGGGCTCTGAGAATGAGACGCAGAAATAAGACGCAGACATGAGCGTTTACAGTACATCCTCGGTATGGATGTTCTCTGCAAACTAAAGAACAAAAACTACATTGAAAGTATCATCAAAACAGCCTCGCGTAAACTCGGAGTCCTGAACAAAGTTTTTTGTGTTTTTTCACACCGGAGTAGCGGTGTCTTCTGTACAAGACACAAGTGCGCTCCTGCGCGAAATACTGCTCGCATCTCTGAGATAGCAGTACTTAGGTACTAGACGCGACGTGCGTTCCGCATTATTGAGAATCCTGAGGTCATGAAAACCTTCGACGATGTGCAGATGCGCAGAGATGTTGCATCCTTGGCAGTGTTAACTGTCTCTACCATGGTGAATGTTCTGATGAGCTCTTCCAATTAGTACCACCCTCTCCTTTCCTACACAGGACAACACATGCAGGACTTAAATATCACCCGCATACGGTGCAGAATATTCCATAAAGAACCAAGCGGTTCGGCGACTCCTTCTCTTGTCCATTAAACTGGAATTCCTTACCAGTACACGTGTTTCCCGCTTTCTATAGTCCCTGTCCCTTGCCATATATGCAGGGCGTGAAAAAGCATCTGTTGAGGCCGTCAAGCTGAGTGCATGGTACGTGTCTATAATGGTTTCCGAGACTTTCTCTTCAGCTTACCATCAAGCGAGGTGAAGTCAAATTGACGTGTGCTATATAAAAAAAGAGTTCACCACTAGTCGCAATCCACCCAAATTACGCGTGCGGTGTGAGTGGCATGAGTGAAGTTGTATGTACTTATTTTGATTTATTGGGTTATTCCTCAAACAATATTGGAAGAATCTTAAGTGAGTAAATCTATTTAACTATACAGTTCTGTTTTTGTTTTTGAAATTATCGAACAATGAAATCCGATAAATTAGTTTGTTTTATTTCAGATTTTATTTTTGGTAACTTTCTTAACTATTAAAGTAAAGGTAAGACCCGTTAAATGGAAATAATGGTTTTGGCCTCTTCTTTTTATTTTGTTTAATAATCATATGGATAAAGGTAAAACCAGATAAATAGAAATATTGGTTTTCACCATGCATGTTATAAAGCGATTTAGTAAAACTTTTTATACACTAAATGAAAATAAATACATTTATTTGGTTTAAGCGTGACATAAAAATATTTTTTCTCCCAATAAATCTACTTAGTGTGTTCTAGTTTACAGTTTTGAAAAAAAATACCTTGGTTTATTGGGTTATTACACCAAGTAACTTGATTTCTACCGCGAATTCCGCTTATTGGATAATACCATTAGAAAGAGCGTAAAAAATCGATTAAGATGGACCAAAAAAGTCAATTTTCGATTTTTGCCTACTTATTGGGTTTTAACACTGGACCCTCGATATGTATTTAGTCTATGATTTGTGTTATGACAGATGTCAAAAAGACGTGAAAATAGATGGGATGGACAGAGTAGAGTATTCTCTCTTGGCACGTTCTTGGCGAATTATTGTTATTATTGGCAAACAGATTATATCAATAAAACGATTCTTGATTACCCAGTCTTTCAATAGCGACCCTAAGGTTTTATAATTCAGTGTCTACTAGAATTGCTCAGGAAATATAACTTAGATTCAGAAACCTTTTGAATGCCTGTGCATTACAATTTTCCTTGGGGAGACATTTTCTAGAAATAGCAGCGAGTACGAGGACTGACGGTATTCTTTCATTACATTTCTTCGTTATAATATAAAAACTTTAACTTACTTTTTACGTTCTATTAAGCAGATATTACAAAACTATCGTTAGATGACTTCAGTAAGTTTTTTCTGGAGGAGTAAATAATATCAAATTGAGCGATAAGACCATCATAATGAGAACAAGACAATCACTATTGATGGGACCCCAAAATATGTTCCAGGTCTCTGAAAATCTTGTAGGCACTATGAACCTACCAGTAGGTAAGGTTTTACCTTCTTTTTAACGTGCGCAAAATCCACACGGATACTCCCCTGCCGAAGCCGGGCGAGGGTGTTTATATCTAACTTGAACCGACTAAAACGCACGCCATCTTTAGTTTGAGGCGTAAGTTACCGGAGGTGAGATTGCTGAGACATATTTCTCGCACACCAGCCGACCCAGGGTCATGTCTTTCCAGCGGGCAAGGTTTTATCTGCTAGTCGGTACACCCTAAAGTGAGGTTTGCTAATCAGTACACCTGCGAATTGGCAGTCGAGGCTCTGGTGCTGGCTTCCTCCTAGGAGTTAGGGAATTAGTTGACGCCCCGACCCTTTGAGTGCATTTTTTTTTTCAATAATAAACCTTTGCTACAAACCACCTTCCCAAAATCAGAACAGTCAAGCAGTGAATAGTTTTTTTTTTTAAAGAATATTACCAACCGAAATTACTAATATGCCCGTTAACCCCTCCAACTAAGCTAAATTGCTTGTGTTAGGAGTGGGTTCACATCGGTAGTGTAATGGCCAGGATTCGAACCCGGGACCTCTCGATCGTAAGGCCGACTCCTTTACCACTAAGCTACCGACGCTATAATGTGCCTGGAATCCTATAAACACTGAAGACTTAAACGAAACTATACGAAAATAGAACAGGGCCTTTTAAATTAACGCTCAAAGAGTTTCTAAAGGCTTTGAATATATCGGAAGTGCGTCTGCCGTAGCGGATAGTGGCATAATCTAAATGTGTCTAATGAAGTGAAGCAATGGACTACATAGGACAGGATATTCAGTCTATGCTCATCAAATTGTAGGCATATAACGTCTATTTAGACTTTGAAAACATCAGTCTATGTCAGTATTTTGACATAAAACAAAATCAAGACCTGCTTAATGAAAAATAACGTACAAAGAACCAGGTTCTTTGTAAAACACTTTCTTTGTAAAACGTTTCATTTAAAAAAATGTAGCTTGACAAATTTTTCAAACAAATTCCCATATAAATATTGCAAGTTAAATAAAAGCTTGTAAATATTGATGAAAAACAGTAAAAAGTCTACATGGAGGCCCTGTATTACCTCTCACAACACACCACGTGAAGATATTTACCGTGTATAAATAGATACCGCCGTGCCGTGGCCAGCTGTGCGTGAAAAGGGCTTCAATTGAAAAGGGCTACAGGTTTTGATGAGGTTCTATTTTCACGGTACGGTAGGGTCGAAAGAAATGTGACGTATAAAGATTATTATGTTTGTACAGTCGTGTTAGACTGAATCATGTTTATTTTTGCAGCACAATGCCAAATATTTAAAATGAGATTAGTAGCTAACAATATTTTACAATACTTACTCGTCTTTTAATTTGGCTTCTGGAAGAAGAGTGAGAGTCCAGTTTGGTTTTTATAGAGCCTTCTCTCTATTGCATTACTCTTTAGACAACTGGCAATTCGTTGGTCAGCGTATTGTGGAATAGAATGATGAATTTATGGGATTGAAACGTATTTTTACGTTTATGTGAACACAAATGTACAGTTATAAAATGTATCTAATGTAAAGCAATAGGCCTGCTGCCGACTTTAATGGAAAATAAGATACTTATCATCTTAGCAGGATTAATCCGACTGCATTTGAGGTTTCAGAGCCCGGGTCCGCTCAGATCGAAAATAGCATAACTGACAAAATCTCCCTCTTATAAACTAATATTCCTGTTATACTATCCTTACACAAATATAAAAAGAAAAGACATGATTATATAATTACTTTTTCATATAATATGATATACATTTAGAAAATTAGAAATGGAAATTAGAATAGGAATATTTGCCCGACAATTTTAAATTGAAAGACGGAATTTATTGCATTTCCTTGAGTCAATTTATTGAGAGAACTTTCTAGCGGAAGAAAATGTAAGATGGTGCCGACAGTGACAGTTTATAAGTGTCGCGAAGATGGATTATTTCATGTTGGAATTTGGTCGAACTGTGGCAGTCTGGAAAATTTTATAATTCAAATTCAAACTTATTTATTCCTTTAGATTAAGAAAGAGAAAAGAGAATCGACCTCGGGCGGGACTCGAAACCGTGATCTTTCCCTGACAGGGGGAATGCTCTGACCACTAAGCCACCGAGGCCCGCACGAAGCCGATCCAAATTCCTCTATACATCCGTCTAGGGCCTTCTCTTTTGAGCTGGCCCTCTTCATCTTCTAGTCCCTGGGAATAGGGAGTCGCGTATTGCGCCGCCGCCTCGGCCTGTTTCTGCTGGGGAGACAGGCGGCCTCACCTGTCAACACCAGGCCCGCGCTCATGGAGGACGGAGGTCGTTTTGCGACCTACTAGATTAGGACTTCTGTCACGTGAAGGCTTCATATACACTTCTCATACTCTTGTCGATTATGTATGTGCTAGCTATCTCGTTTTTGCAAGGTAAGTACATGCATACTGCTGTATTTTTCCCTGCGAGGCAGGCAGCGATAGTAACCTGCCATTTTTAAGCTATTGCATAGCTTCTATCGCGGGCCTTGAGCGTGGAGACCGAATCCAGAAATTCCGTAACGAAAAAAAGGTAACACCCCCAACTCCGAGCTCGCACGAATCGAGCCGAGCTGCTCCGAAGTAGCTCCGCTTAACGTAAGTAATTATAATTGCTTATGTTGTTAGTTTTCAAATTCAAAATCAGATTCAGATTCAGACTCAGACTCAAATTCCAATTATATTATTATTTATTATAATTGCATAAGTTCATAAAAAATGCTATGCAATAGCTTTACCGCGGCAGTCCCCGAGTGCCACACGTCTTTTTTTTTTATACCTATAGGACACGTCAATTTGACTTCGCCTCGCTTGATGGTAAGCTGAAGGCAAAGTTTCTGAAAAGAGGGTCACCATTACATACATACATACATACAGAGGACAACATTACATACATTACTTCAAATTCAGTCTTTTTCAAATTTCACCACCTTCCTGTTTTCATGAAAGCTCGCCAAGTTTAAGTACTTTGACCTACCTTATGTTTTCACAAAATACAATGTCATTAGTTATTAGAAATATGGACTTTCCATATTTCTAATAACCGATACATATTTGCGTAACGAATATGGGTACTATACTATTCATTTTAATATCATAAGTAAATATTTAATAATAAACTTTCCTTAGGGCAAAAATCATACGGAACTTGATAAAACATTTTCTAAAGGGATGCTCCTCATTTAGACCCCAATGTAGATGACGAGATACAAACATGATATATGGGATCCTTTAACAGATAATTTAAATTGGCCTCCATTTTGCTCGTGTATAATATTATTATGTTTGATTAAGTGTTGCCTACTATGTAATCTTCTAACATTTATATATTTTACTAAAGGCTTTGTACAAAACAATAGCGTAGCCTTTGGAATTAATTAAGTTGATACGTCACAAAGAAAAGCAGTTCAACGAATTCTAATTTACTGATCACTGAAGCATTTTGTATAATAATGAAGAAAACGAGAATATAATTACACTAGCTGTTACCCCGTAGAATTCTGATCTCGTTCCCGCAGCCCATAGGAATCTATTCCAGGGACAACAAATGAGGAACATTTTTGGTATTATGAACAGTCCATAAATGCTCGAAAATGTACTCCTACACCTCTTGATTTCAATTATTTTGGCTATTTACGACGCTCGTCCGACCCCCTAACCCCGAGGGGAAAACCTGTGTCAGAGCCTCCTGCCGGAGTTATACCGGTTTGCAGACATAGTTGGTAAGGGTGAAGATCTTTCGCAGACCTTGCGGCCCGCGAAGAGCGTAGGAGAATCGCTAACCGCGCGGCCCGTAACGAGCGACGGCAACTCGGACGTCGGAGGTCGCAGAACGACCTCCATCCCCCATGAGCGCGGGCCTGGGGGTGACGGGTGGAGCCGCCTGTCACCCTAGTAGAAGCAGGCCACGGCGGCGGTGCGCATTGCGTGCCTCCCCATACCCGGGGGCGAGTTGGGGACTCTACGGTCCCCACATCGGGAGAGGGCCAGATCGAGAGATATGGCCCTGGGTCGGCCGGGGTGCGAGGGATATGGCTACAACAATCTCACCTCCGGCAACTGACGGCCCACAGTCGGCGTGCGTTTTAGTCGGTTCGAGTCCGACATAACCTTCTCCTCCGGCTCCGGCGGGGGAGGTATCCGCGGGGATTTTTCGCACGATAAAAAAAAAAAAAAAAAAAAAAAGGGTGAAGATCTTAAAAGGGCCCTATAAATTTACATCTCCGTAATATCACTGGCACTAATTAGTCTTACAAACACTTAAATAAATCCTAATTCACTAACAATTCTGCCAGATCGCAAAAAGAAACAAAATTTATGACTCACATTGGGAAACCCTAAAGGAATCACGACATAACCAGGGCCATTGAAAAAGCCCACACGCGACGATTGGACGACCTCCCCAATTTTTCCCTCATAACTATGCCTATGGGGCCACTGAAAGCTTGTCTGGAGCCGCCAACCTACTTTGAACCTTAACTTGCCAATCATAGGGATCAGTTTTCTTTGAAGTTACAAAGTTTTTAGGAGGCTTCAGAGGAACAGAAATATAATCGAGTTAATGAGATACAGACGATGTCGGATATTGTCGCAGGTCGTCTGTAGTGTCAATGAGGCGATTTGGTGCTGGATGTTCTGCGTATAGGCAGTTTATGGTTTGTTACAATGAGTCTAGGAAATGTTCTGTATATGTTTGGTTGAATCATTATTTCAGTATGAGTTTGATACAAATGTTATTATACAGTACTCCAAATTCACCCTATTTAGAGGTTTACTAACTGCTGGAGACTCCACTAACTATCTATAACCTGAATCCATCGTTAAACCAGCTTGATGGTCTCAAAGGATCCAGTAATGAAATAAATTGTTAAGTATTTTCACTCTTTAATACTCATTCAACTTCATGATTTCCAGCAAATATTACACTTCACAGGCATTACTTGCAAAAAAATCCTAATTATGGGTTCAAAATTTTATTAATCTACCACTTTGCAAAAGTCAGCCATGAATTGGGTCACACCAATACATACTCCATAATCATAGCGCTCAGATTCATCACACTGGACCAATGACGCACAGTGGGACGATAGTATGAGAAAAACGGCATTAATCATAATCTTTTAAATTATGGTAACAAACATCGATTTTATTTTTAGAACAGTATTTTTGTACGATTAACTTTAAAAAGAAATGATTATAACATACAAATTAAATACATAGTTCAGGAAAAAGACAGTTTCACACAGTTCATTGATTTCAATTTTATTTATTCACTATCGGATCCTTCAGATTCAGAGCTACTGAAATTACTCAGTGTTGGTAGATCACAAGAACATGAGGAATCAATTCTTTCTGTCATTTATATATATTCCATAATATTTGAAACGTCATTTAAAGATTTATTTCGGCTGATTTTTTGAGGCTAGATACATAAGGGTCGGATGTATATAACAAGCATTATATTTATTAAGTCCTAATTAGTATTTTATCCGTAATGATTTTCTGGTATGAATTAATCGATTTTTTCTAAATTCTTTATGCCTCGCTTCTAAAGCCTCTTCGGATAGTTCTATCCGAACGAACAAAAACGAAAAAATCATGAATTAAGGAGTTCTCCTTAATTCATGATTTTTTCGTTTTTGTCCTGCATTCTTCAAATTTTTTCTTGCCTATCTCTGCTAATGCTCGGAACGTAAGGTTGTATTAATTAATTTGAATAATATTTTATACTATTTGGAAGGGATAAGGCCTGACCAAGCCAAATAAGATTTTTTTTTTGATAACGCTAATTTTCTCGAGCTTTCTTTCCACTTGCTGCTGGCTTTTAAATATTCTTTCTTTTTAAATTTTCTAATTTCTTGTAGATTCAATAGTACTTGAATTTTATGTGTCACTGAGACCCGTTGTTCTTTAGTAGCCATGATGGAGTATTAAGCCATGTATCAAAAACATCTCCATTTTTTATTAATTGACTTGAACCTAAAAGTCATTTTTGAAGTTGTTTCGCAAGGAGTCGCAGGTCAAAACTAAGTTAAGAGGATACTCGACTTATCAGGTAACATAAAACAATGATAATTAGATAGGTGATTTTTGATGTATTTTTGAAAAGTCTTATCAAAGTTATAGACTATGATTTTTTTTCGTGTCAATTTTATTGGTTCTATAAATGGTCATAGACACATTCTAAAGAAAAAGTCAAAATTACTTACGATCACTTACACTTGCCATAATGTAAATAAACTATAACAAGAGCTCAGATATAACTACGAACTTTGTATTAAATTAACAACAAGGGAGCTGTTACTGCAGTACAAATAATGCAATGTTTACTTGTACGATTTCACCGTGTCATTACTCAGTAATTAGGAGGGTATGATCCATAACTTTATGTTAGTAATAGAGGGTATCTATTTATGTCAACATATCTATACTTGAAAACTAACTTCATTCTATTCGGCTTTTTAATTTTTGGGTATGGGTCGAGCCACTGTGTGACGTTGTTTTTATGGGTAGGTATGATTAACTAAACACATAATCCTCCTACACAGACGAACCCCAACACTCTCATTTCTTTTCCATTAGGTGCTAACACCTTGCCAAGAAAACATTATTTCTCCTAAGCAGAAACAAAACAAACATCCTGATTAATTTTTATACATAAGTACCCCGAACATACCTTAGACGTCGACAGACGAGCAACTTTCTGTAGCGTGATGAAATTATTTTGTAAAAAAACTACTATCTAAAAAAGTTGCCATACTAAAAACATACATTTTACGGCTTTATCCTTGAATTACCAAACGGCAGTTTGGCTTTTCAATTCGACATTACCTATGTCGATTTTTAGTTACATGGGTAACTATCTAGTATATTATCAGACTATATATAGACTATAGTATAGACTCTGGCTTACATTTTTCTAGTGCTATGGCAGAATGTTCATCTAAAAGTATATGGGTAGATTATTTTTGCAAATCTGCACAATGCGATTATACAAACAAGTAATTTTGCTGTCGTTAACAACAGAAAAAGGTAATGTACTCGTATTTAAGGACTATGCAAATGATAGCCTGCCTGCCTTGGGGAGAGAAATGGGTCAGTAATATTTGAAATTTTGTTCAATAATATTGCGCCACAAAAAGTTGCCCGTCTTCTCAGAAAGAAATGTGCTGAAAAAATTCGGCACATTTCTTCACGCATTCAATTTCTTGTGTCAACATTCATGCGTGCCTCGACGTCTAATTATAGTCCTAACGCTGGAGGGAGTAAAATAAAAGTACCTCACACATATGGACCCTTTAATACATACTAAAATCTAGAGAGTTTTCGTCAGTAGGTATGTTGAAATTTTTGAATAATCCGGATGTGTGAAATTGGAAAAGGATGCGGAGGGTTCAGATGAGTGTCCTGGCATTCTGAAAGCGAAAATTTGAGTTTAGGGATTTGGCGTATGTAAATCACATAATGGGAAGACAAATTAAAAGGGATAATTTGATTTGACGAGGGCATACCCCGGTATATCTTCCGAGTAGCCATTGGACTTTTTTTTCATTTTGACCAGATTATTATAGCAATATGAGGGAAGGATTAGGTCGTATCGTTACATAATTGTAACGTAAAGGACAATGCCAGTTTTTGTATGAAACCTGGTCCTACCTTCAATAGCTATGTGTGTCACATCGCTGGATAGGTATTTTTGAGCGGAATAAAAGTTACTATGGCGCCTAGTCCAAATCTTAGTCCGTTCAGAATTATTCTTTATTAAACATGGTGGTTTTAGCACTCAAGTAATTTTATTTGTTTGCATTTCTGTACTATATACACGTTATATTTATAAATACAGTTATCATTTGAGTCAAAAACCTTTTTAGGGTTCCGTAGCCAAATGGCAAAAAACGGAACCCTTATAGATTCATCATGTCTGTCCGTCTGTCTGTCTGTCTGTCTGTCCGTATGTCACAGCCACTTTTCTCCGAAACTATAAGGCCTATGCTGTTGAAACTTGGTAAGGAGATGTATTCTGTGAACCGCATTAAGAATTTCACACAAAAATAAAAAAAAAGCATTAAATTTTGGCGGTCCCCATACTTAGAACTGAAACTAATTTTTTTTTTTTTCATCAAACCCATACGTGTGGGGTATCGATAGGTCTTTAAAAATGCTATTGAGGTTTCTAAAATATTTTTTTTCTAAACTGAATAGTTTGCGCGAGAGACACTTCCAAACTGGAAAAATGTGTCTAATGAATTGCAATAGGAACTTTCCGCCATAGAAACTTTTATTCAGCTCAAAAATACCTATTCAGCGATATAACACACATAGCTATTGGAAGGTTAGACCAAAATTGGCATAGTCCTTTGTTGAATGATATTTCTTCAAAAATACAATTGAATACTAAGGCGCAATAAAAAGCTTTCAACTTTCATTTCGTAATGTTTTAGTACTCTCGCATCATAAACACTCCCTTTGACTCGTCACATATTATTCCCTTTTATACCACTTAGGTGGCAGACAAGCACGCGGCTCATTTGATGGAAAGTGGTTACCGTGGCCTATGGACGCATGCAACACCAGAGGCGTCACACTCTTGCTGCTGACCTTGTAAGAATCTTGTGATTCCCTTCTTGAAAAACTTGATAATTTCACAGCACAGTACGATGTAGGAGCTACCCTAATTCAACTATGCCTTGATTTTTACCTTTTCTTTTTTGCTCTTTGATACAATATTTGAGTACCACTGTTAGTATACCAAAAAAACTGAAAGACATTTATTCCAGACACGCTCAAAATACGACATTGACCTTTATTCAAAATGCCAAAACGCGTAGGCATAACTCTACCTTTAGTGGCGTTATATTTGCTAAGCAAACAGTGGGCCGAGAGTGACATATTACATTCTGCAATTTAATAGTCTCCGACGGACTGGGACTTCGATTGAATCAATAATTCTGAGTCAACACTAGTGACGTATTGACGTTCAGCTCACCAGACATCACACGCATGTGGATGCAAACATCATTATTAGTTTTCAGTCAATAAGTTCTGTCCTAGCCTTTTTACTACATTTCATAGGCAGATGTCTTATTCTTAGTCTTGATATCCTCTGTGGCGTAGCGGTAGTGAACGCGGCCGCTACGCAGGAGGCGCGGGTTCGATCCCCGCTCAGTGAAAATATTTGTATGCATGAATATGAATATTTGCATTGGTCTGGGTGTTACTATGTATGATATGTATGTATATACAATAAGAAAGAAAAATGTATCTAAGTATGTTTATCCGCATTCTGGAACCCATAACACAAGCTGGTTAAGCTATGCTTACTTTGGGTCTAGATAGCGTTGTGTAGAATGTCCTAAAATATTTATTTATTTATTTTGGTGGGTTGATTTTTAGACGACAAAAAACTCTACAGACACAGTAATGGCCACTAAATTTCAGGGTAAAAAATAGCTACTACTTTGGTACAAGTTTGAAATGTAGGTAGGTACGATGAATCTCATAGCATGCAAATATTGATGGTTCATAGGCTATATTGACATTAGCGTACTCATAGATAACGCGTATTTAAATTGCCTTTAGCCGCCGATGCGTTAGAAACTCCTTCGACTCCTTTAATTACACATACTTTGTCTATACAGCATAATAGTCAAATAATTTATTAGATAGGATTTCATCAGTAATAATATCTTCAACTAGACTGGGTTCTCATGTTTCACTCAATGAAATTAAACTTTCACGATCTCGCATTTCCTATTTATTATTGGTCAACTCCGCTCTTAGTAGGTAATCAAACTTTTGAAGTCGATTATAACGTACTTCTAACTGTTGTATCGATTTGAAGCTTGTAAAAACGTGACGTCTAGAAGACAATACATTATTTTACATCCTCAAGCTATTCTGATTATGAAAACCAGATCTGAATATAAAGGTTGATTTACATCAGACGATCAGACTCATTGTATCCCCTCTGCGTCAAATTCTATTAATGTAAACAGTCAACGAACATTCGTTCGTTGTTCTTTCTCATCAGCTACCTACTTGTATTACTGTAAATTTATTGGTGTATAATAAAGAATTAAGTATCTATCTATCTATCTTAATGAGGTCGTCTGTCCACCTTGTGGGTGGACGTCCTACGCTGCGCTTGCCGATACGTGGCCTCCACTCGAGGACTTTTCGACCCCATCGGTCATCAGTCCTCCGTGCTATGTGCCCTGCCCACTGCCATTTCAACTTGCTAATCCGCTGGGCTATGTCGGTAACCTTGGTTCTTCTACGGATCTCCTCATTTCAGAGACTCCGAGCATAGCCCTCTCCATAGCTCGTTGGGCTACTTTGAGCTTACTCATAAGGCCCATAGTGAGGGACCACGTTAAGGCCGCGGGAACGCGCTGGATGCGAGCCGCTTCCAACCGGTCCTATTGGAGATCTATAGGGGAGGCCTATGTCCAGCAGTGGACTTCCTATGGCTGAAATGATGATGATGATGACTATCTATCTTACGTAAACGCTGAAAATAAGGTTTCATTTACACTAAAATATTAAGAGAGAATGCTCTTGTTCTAAATCTAGCATCATGTTTGTTTGCTCTAAATTTACCTTGAGACAACTATTTAATCATTCAGAATCCTTCACGCAGGAATAATATTCTAACTGTACCAAATTTCACAATCGGATGAACAGTACAGTAATACACACAGGTAAACAAAGGAACATTCCTTCCTACGTAATATAATCTTACAGAACTGTCTTCATTTACTCAACTGAGCAATTACAAGCCTCTCGCTTAAATAGCAATAGGATGCTGCATTTCGTACACTTCGCAGTCCCGACACTAACTTCCCCTCCTGTCTTGTTTCCCATTTTTCACTTCGTCATAGATTTTCACTTCTGTAGATATTTGCCGTGTTGGTTCCTAGTAGGAGTAGAATAGGGTGACCAAATCTCTTTTGTAGGTGTGGTAGAAGGCGAATATGGGATAAGGCTGTTCTCCATCCATCCAAAGTGCCCGCTGGATGACAATAGGTTTACCCCTTATTACATGGGCCCGAAAATCACAATTTGCGAAATGTGCGTGTTATTACACCTCTGTCTACCCCTTTGGAGATTTACAGGCGTGAATGTATGTATGTATTTCTAATATATAAAATTCTCGTGTCACAGTTTTCGTTGCCATACTCCTCCGAAACGGCTTGACCGATTTTGATGAAATTTTTTGTACTTATTCGGTATCTATGAGAATCGGCCAACATCCATTTTTCATCCCCCTGAGTGATAAGGGTGCAGCGGGAACGGGATTTGAATACCACGCGGGCCGAAAATATGGCGGTACGAAATTCGCCGGGGCAGCTAGTATTTAATAAAATTCTCGTGTCACAGTTTTCGTTGCCATACTCCTCCGAAACGGCTTGACCGATTTTGATGAAATTTTTTGTGCTTATCCGGTATCTATGAGAATCGGCCAACATCTATTTTTCATCCCCCTAAGTGATAAGGGTGCAGCGGGAACGGGATTCGAATACCACGCGGGCCGAAAATATGGCGGTACGAAGTTCGCCGGGGCAGCTAGTTTATTTATACTATTTAGGTCGGTTAAATCACACAGCCCACAGATGACAAGTATGTATGTATACTTGCATTAATGACACTGCTGATGTTATGAGTAGGTACTCAAGGAGTACGGTAACAGCTTATCATTAAGTAAGTCATGTATTTATTTGCTACCTTAAAGTACGAAAAAAAAATTAATAAAAAAATATTCTGTTTCAAAACTTCAAAATTAAATCACCTTATCCAGCCAGTTTCCAGTGGAAGTAACACAAAACAAGCTTTGCACGACGAATTGGAATCCTCTTACCTGAAACAAAGGAGCATTTCGTTAATTTTCATAACTTGCATTTAACTTTCGTTCAAAGACGAATGAAAACGATTTAATTGAGATAATTTTAAAGCAATTAGTTTGCTAAACTAAACAAATTATAATAAATTGGAAAAAGCGAAATCAATTCTCGGGCGGGACTCGAACCCGCGATCATTCCCTTACAGGGGGAACGCTCTGACCACTGAGCCACCGAGCTTCGCCCGAGAGTGATCCAATTTTTCCATTACATCCATCTTACGGCGATGGTGGGAGTAATCTACCGATATTCGTACGAACTATCGGAATCAATGAATGATGTTGCAATCATTTTTAAACATTGATTTTTGATAACTCCGCCCAATCAATTGAGATCGCTTTTTTCCAATTTATTATAAAACGATCTAAGTTCACTATTAACGTGGCTCACACTAAATATTTTGGGGCATAATACATAGCGTTATCTGGGCCCAAACTGCCCCCTTAGAATAGTTTGTTTCTTGATCCATACATTCATCATTCTATTCTTCAATAACGGTCAACGTTATTGAAGAATAGAATGATGAATGTATGGGATTTGACGTATATGACATGTATTTTGACGTTTATGACATACGTTGACGACTGTCATATACTTACGTCAAATCCCACACATTCATCATTTATTTTACACTACGCCGGTCAACGAATTGCCTCTTGTCTAGGGGGGCCTGAGCATAGCACGTAGGTATAGAGGTATGGGGTTTAGAATGTAGATAAAGATACTTCGTTTTTTTTTTTATACATTTGTTTTTTATTTTTATTTATTTATTATGTTAAAATTTGGTTAATTCTAACGGCTTCAAACCAATGTGGTGTGGCGACAGAGAGTTCTATTGGAAAATCAGAGGATGTTTTTTTATTGTCTTTCTTATTAATTTATGATTTTTGCAATAATTCTCCGTGTGTGCAACTCCATGCTGTGGTTTTCCCAAGCAACTAAAATAAGGGGTTCTTCAAGAAAGGACATTATAAGGTTTCTTCAGGGTCGGCAGCACGAGTTTAATGCCTCTGGTGTAACATAGGCCAAGGTAACCACTTCCCATCAGGTGGGCCGTGAGCTTGTCCGCCAACTAAATGGTATAAAAATAATTAAGAGAAATCATCAGCGTCATATCTAGATCACACTTATTGACATTCATTTGTGTATTTATACCTATAGTACAGTCAGCGTCAGAGAAAACAGACCCCCTCAATACTTAAAGAATATCGCCGCCTGCGCCGGCCGCGTCACATGACTCACGAATGACGTCACGCGATGCGATCGTCGCTGAGCTGCAAACAGCTTCATTTGCCTTTTTTATTTGCATGTTCATATTTGTAATTTTCTGATATTTTTCGTCTTTCGGCTCAATTGTATACCAAGATACAACATACTCACAAAAAGATGCCACATTAATTTATGTGCCGTTTGAGGATACGAACCCGCATCTCCAGCGCCAGCCGATTACTTAGACCGCGCCTTACTCCACTAGGCTACGGTTCACTTGATAATAATGGCGAAAATATGAATCACATTACCTACTCCTATTATCGAACAAAGTTGATTACGGTGTTATTTTGTAGAACGTAAGGTTTAAATTTCAACTACACCATATGTGATAATAATAACTGCTCAATTGACTAAAAGATAAGGTTGAAATTAGTATAGATTTCTCGTTTATTTCAATAGATTACGCTTGATACAGCTTATTGCACTACTGTCATTTTGTTTTTTTACTTCAAAAACTTATCTGCTGTATGAGCTGCGGCTATAGTATTTTAATATCTGTGACAGCGCGCTAAGGTTGCAATTAGAATACTTCTTTGTCTTATTTACTAAACTGTGATTGAAGGTAACTTTATAATTCGTGGTAATTTGCATTGGTGTTAATCCTCCTCGTAATATTATTCAATTTATTAAGTTGTTGATCAGTTTTTTGAGTAAATTGAAAGTATAGTTCGAATAACAACATTTTTGAAAGCTAAAATTGTTATTCTCTGGGAGCAAGAATAGAGGCATAACGGTAAGAGTTACGATAATAATATATTATATGCCTATTTATTGCTTAATCATGTTACATTTTCATTTACAAGTTAGATTTTTGGAGTTTCTTTTATTTATTATCATATTCATTACAGAGAAATACAGTGCGTAGATGGATTCGAAGATATCAAGCGACGGGTGATATAAAATGTGAACGCCAAGGACCTCGCCCAGTTGCTTACACTCATGAATCAGAACGGCACCATGATATTGTGGAAGTTCACTCAGTGGCACCCTTCAACCCTAAAAACGTATAAGACTTAAGAACAAGCGGGCGGTTAACATTAGGTAGGTAAGTAAATGATTATAATAATATTCTTTAAAATAAAATCACAAAAAAAAACAGATTTGAAAAGGTTTATTATTTTAGGTTACTGGAGATGGATGTCCTCAATGGGCCCAGGCGAGCTAGTGGTAGTTGAAGTGTTGAAAGACGTAATGCTGCGCATAATCAGTGCGGGTCGCATATCCAGAAGGACAAATTTACCTGGTTCAGGATAACCCTTTAGTGCATCCCGAATTGTGCAAGACTGGCTAAATGCACAAGAAGATATAACGGTGTTTGAGTGGCCGGCTAAAAGCCCGGATCTTAATCCTATAAAAAACTTGTGGGGTCAGATGGTTTTAAACTGGAACTAAGGTAAACAGAACTTGGGAACTAATGCGAAATAGTGTCCTAACATTCATAATAATAATATTATATTATTATTAATACCTAATCCCATTACTCTTGTTTACAAGTTTAGTAATCTTCTAATGTGTTAACGATGCACCATCTGACCTCACATATTTTTCTAATGTTGTGTTAAAAGGGTTACTTATCAGAAAATGTGATCAAAGAGGAAGATGTATATTGCTATACTGTTATAGTTTAGCATGTTGGTTCTTTCTTTGTGATTTACAGGCATAAATAACATTTCATTTTTCAACCATTCTTTTATATTCAAAGATTATACAGCGTGTAAAAAATTAATGTTTGCAACTTTAAATAAATAAGTAAATAAATATTGTAGTTATGTTCCTAGAACTATGTATAATATTAAACATTTTATACTTCACTTAGACACTAAGTGAAGTAAACATTTTATACTTAGGGTATTGTGTTTTGTCAATAAATTTACGTTCTAAAAATAAGTAAATCTAAAAATAAGTAACCCCAATTTAACTCAGATAGAAAAACTGTATACTCAACCAGGAAATGGACTCCATGTAGTCCTAGAAATGTAATTCGAGAAATAAATTAATATTGTTTATACAACAAGCCTATCTTTTCTCACAAACCTCATACCTACTATAAAATTTGATTCCTTAAATAATAATTAACAAAAGTGCTTATGAGAATAAAAAAATAATTATACGAAATAAAAAAAGAACTTTGTGTCTGAGGATTTGAACCCCCGGTTACCATATTCTCAAAGCATAGGTCATAACCACTAGACCAACATGACATTTACACATAGTTTCAAAAAACTTCAATGCTTTCATGTCATTATCAAGGGGGGTCCCTTTTCTCTGAAGCTTACTGTACGAGAAAATTAGGATTTGACATAGGAATAATTCCTAGTAGCAATTTTCTTTCGGAATTCATATAGGGAGGTTACTGGCAGTCTAAATTTCGATTTGCGTGGTATTCGGTTCGTTGCGTTTTCCGCCATCTTGAAAATAAGGGTAGTAAATAAATCGTTCATTTTTAATTTTACACGAAAAATTATTACCACAAAGTTGTTTAGAATTAAATATTTGCAGTTCATAATTTTTTCCTAGGATCGATATTTTTTTGATTTATACCCCAAAAAGTGGTAAATCTTTGTTTGACTTTTTTTGACTTAAGAAAAATGCCTAGTAGCAATTTTCTTTCGGAATTCATTAAGGGAGGTTGCTAGCAGTCTATATTTGGTTTTGCGTGGTATTCGGTTTGTTGCGTTATCGGCCATCTTGAATTTAAGGGTAAATTTTTGTTTGCCGAATAAGTCGTTTAGTTTTATTTTTACACGAAAAATATTTACTACAAAACAAAGTTGTTAAGAATTAAATTTACTACCGTTTAATGTTAATAATTTTCTCCTAGGATCAATATTTTTCGATGTATACCCTAATAAGGTGGTGAAATTGTATTCGATTTTTTGACAAAGGAAAAACTCCTAGTAGTTATTTTCTTTGGAAATTCGTTAAAGCAGGTCACTGGCAGTCTACATTTCGCTTTGCGTGGTATTCGGTTCATTGCATTGTTCACCATTTTGAATTTAAGGGTGAAATTTTAGTTACTGAATAAGTCGTCTATTTTTTATTTTACACTAAAAATGGTAATTTACAATTTGTTTAGAATTAAATTTCAAAATGAAAAAAAAAGATGTTTTATCACCATTATTCGTGTAAAACTAAAAGAAAAAGTTAGATTGTAAAAAATTTAATTCTAAACAACTTTGTGGTAACAACTTTATGTGTAAAATTAGAACTAAATGATTTATTCAGTAAACAAAAATGTATCCTTAAATTCAAGATCACGAAGGACGCAACGAACCGAATACCACGCAAATCGAAACTTAGACTACCAGGGACCTCCCTCGGCGAATTCAGAAAGAAAATTGCTACTAGGAATTATTTCTAGGTTTGCCCCTTAATTGAGCTAAATCGGTTGTATTACTATGTGATTAACCAATCAAGGATTGAACTGTTCCATTTCCACTGAAAAATAATTGGAAAAGTTTGTGCAAAAAAATATACTTACAGTAGAATGTTTTTCGCAATGATTTTATTACGACACAGCTTATTTTCTAGAAATCGGTAAAAAGCACATCGAGAGTGATGTAGGTATTTGAACCGTAACTGAACAAAAAACCGATAATTATATTTTAAAAGCAATATTATTCCAGGTAAATGATAGGTAACTGTGTAAAGCAGCCTTTGAACTACCTACGCAACAGTACACAAATTGGAAGCTCGATGAGAACTTGCCAATTAAATAAAATGTATTCAAATAGGAGCTGCGCCCGTCTAAAAAGTTGAAATATTTCTTTCACGTACAACAATGACGTAGGTAATTGTAAAAATGTTGAAATAGGCTTTCTGACGTCATAAGCTTTTGTAAAGGTATTTCAAATGTAAAGGAATATTGTCAGAATCATTAGGGTACGAATACTTTGACAGTTTTCTAATGAGATAGTAAATTACGTTAAAGAATTGGCAATTTTTTTGCTTGTGACTTGAAACACAGTGAAAACGAAAATCATCATGGCTTTACTCTCAAAAGTATTAATTTGTTTATACGTATAAAATTATCCGTGTGGTGACGGAGAAAAATTATATACAAGTGTCACCACCCCATCTCATCATCACCTTACAGGGGGAATGCTTTGACCACTGAGATAAGGGGCTAGTCGCGGGGTCGAGTCCCGCCTGAGTCGTTTCACTTTTTTCCTACTAATTGCTTTAAAAATTTCATTTAATAAATTATTCATGCCAAAAATGTATAAAGTTTCCAAATAAAAGGCATCCATAAAAATTAAAGTTATCCTGCAAAATAAACTACCTACATAATTGCGTTCAAAGCATAATTGGATTTTTTTTCAAGACATTCTTAGTAACAGCAATTCGCCCCAATTAAGTAAGGCCGAAACACTAATGAAGAATTTTATAAATGTGGGTGTTATTAAACTCCTGCCCACCCGTTTGGAGGTAAAACAGGCAGGAGTACAGCCTAACTAATATTATAAATGTGTAAGTATGTTTGTTTGAAACGTTTTTACACATGAACAACTGACGCGCTCATCGTGTTTTACACGTGCATTTTTTGTTATGCGAAAAGCCCCTCGGACACACCACGCCGTCAGCGGGGTTATATCTAACTTGAACCGACTAAAATCGCACGACGTCTCAGTCTCAAATATCGGGTAGGTGGCTTAAGGTGATTACATACGCTAATGACTTTGACCATACAAATGCTCAAGGTCATTCGCTCATATTTGAACCGTAAAAATCAGTAAAACTAATTTTAATAGATAACTTTATAGGCGACGGTTATTAACTAAGAAGGTGACGTCATGCTAATACACTTATTTAACATACATGTGAAATTTTAGATTATTTGGATACATATTTGTAGAAGATATTTGGTTTCATAAGAAAGAGTAGAGTGGTGCAGAGCTTCTTTTCAACTATTTCCTCCTTTTTTATTTTATTTATGAAAAGGAGAAGTTACTCTGTATATCCTGTAGTATGCAGGCATGTAAATTCCAGATCTGTAGGTTTTATAGTTAAAAAGAAAAACGGTTTCGAAAATACCGATTTTTCGATGCTGATCTGATTCGGGGCCTTAAGGCACCTACTTATCTTCACACATTTCATAAAAGATTGTGATAGGAAACTAACTTTTAGATCATCAGACATAAACGCGAGTGAAACCGCGTACACGGTCTAGAATAATTTCGTCATTACTCGTACGTCTATTAGATGAATGATATTGTAAACAATAGGTATACTTCACTGAATACTGAAATCAATTGCAGAGTTTTCATTGAAAATAAAGCGTTAGACAATTCGATTTGCAATTCCGTTGCCGAGTCGGTATTCCGACGCATTTGGCAGCGGCCGATAAACTATATTCAGAACTATTCGACGGCTAGATAAATAGGATTTTGTTCGCTCGACAACTAGTGAATACGAACTTCAGAATTATTCTGAAGTGTTTAGATAGAGTACGCTACAAGGGGCTATTTGTATTATAATAATAAATCTATATATTTAAAAGCTAAATACCACTCACTGATTTTCCCCCCCCCTTTCTGTTAACTGATTGTTCTGATATTTGGTACACACCTTTGGTTCGGTCAATATTACAATTTAAATCGATTAAACAGTTAAATTTGCTCTCCTGGTATGAAGATCATTTTGAGACTTTGCAGTCAAGATCGTACTGACGCTGTCTGTAGCAGTGGTCAATCAGCATTTAGTCAATATGTATAACCTATTTATTTTTCATTTCATACAGTTTTATTGTACAACTAGCTAATGCGCGTGGATCTGTCCACATGAAAGTATGATCACACAGAGTTCACTTCCACGTGTTTAGGTAGTGTAGATTGACGACTATCTTCCAATCAACAGATTTATTCGGATGCCATTTGTTTGCAGAACCTAGTTACTTTTCGGTCAGTATTTCAGATAATATTTTTCGCTGTACGAATTTTGAAACTGTTGAATGTAAAAGGTAAACTTTGCCATGTATTTTTCTTTATAAAATTAAGCCATTAGGTATACTCGTATTCTATATTTTAATTAGGTCAGTTTTCTCTAGAAAGTGACTGTTTCGCAATCAAACCACGTTTTGGCCCCCTAGAAAAGTGACCCTTCGACCGTTCGATCGTTGACCTGCATATTGTAGAATAGAATGACGAATGTGTGGTATTTTTTTTTGTATAGGACACGTCAATTTGACTTCGCCTCACCTGATGACAAAGTCTTGGAAAAAGAGGAGGAATGGAGGCACTCAGCTTGACGGCCTCCTCGGATGCTTTTTCACGCTCCGCTTAAAGGACTGTAGGAGGAGGATTTGACATAACACGTACTTTGACGTTTATGGCATACGCTGACGACTGTCATAATATATATGTACCTACATCAAATGTCATACATACATCATTATATTCTACAATACACCGGCAAACTAATTTCCACTTATCTAGGGATGCTGGATATTGAATTGTGCTATTTTAAATTAATACTTATCAGTTGATTTTAGTTATTATAGCAGGCGTTATCACCATAGTTTACAAAGGCTCTAGCGATAAAGAGAAGGGTCGTTTTATCTACTACTACATCCTACTAAACAAAACTAGGCCTCGCAATTAATACGAGGCTTAAAATTAGCTAGCTTAAGCATAAACATGGAGGCCTGTCAGGCCCCATTTAGCCACAATTTAGTTAACACGTGCTTAAAGGCTGAAATTTCATGAAAATTAAAGCATAAACGTCTTTTGTTACCGTGGTTTTGTTACTGTAAAACATTGTTTGTATTGTATTACATGTTGTAATTAGTATCAAACTAAAACGTTTACACCATTAAGTTTCATGTCGCAGTTAGATATTGAGAAACTTTAATTACCTAAAGGGCTTGTAATGCCCCAGTTACCAGGAACGCGTTAGTAAAAATTCAACCTGTTTCTTAAACGTGGGTCAAGGTGTAACCCAGGTTCTTAACAATAAGTTTAGCTGGAATCATTTCTAAGTCAAAGTTTACCAAGATCGTGCCTTGGAGAGCACGTTAAGCCGTCGGTCCCCGTTATCATACGAACATCTATGGCAGTCGTTTTATAGTGGAAATTAGTGAAATGGCCCACACAGAAAGGCTTATCACCCGTGCGTTCATCGGCGTCCCCACTGACAGTAGGTAGTAGAAGTAAGTTTACCGATAGCAGATTTCGTTAGGGAGCTACGAAAACTTAAAAAATATAGCCCTAAATTGTATAATAAACAGACTTCGAAATTGAGAGTTAATAAGTCCTAACTGGTTTCTCAACAAAAATTGACCGAGTTCCAGATAATTTTACAACAAGAACGGAATTTTTCCTAAGTATCTACATTTTCTGGAAGTATAAAACTTTCAGAAAAACCTAAGGTAAAAACCTAAGGTTCAGGGTTAGTCGATCATTGAATTACCAACAAAACCTCAAACTCAGTTTTTTTTTAAATTCACAGTTTTATGATTTCTTCAAGGTAAAGGTAAATATTCTAGAAAGCTACTTCTATTTTGTCATTTTTATTGGGGCTTCATTTACTCAGAACTTCAAGTTATAGGTATTGTGTGTTTGCAATTTCTGTGAAGTTGAGAAATACTAGCAACTGTTTTTGCAGTAAATTAAGGTAAAAAATATTGTTAATTTTAAAGCTTATAAGTGGGATCGATTGCTATCTTCCTGGGAAAGGCAACGCAACAATATTAGTATTGCTGGTGTCTATAATATACTAGCCTACTTGGAATATTTTGACTAAGGATTTACCTTGGACTTTACAGTAAATCACACCTGAAACAACTTACAGCTCCTATCAGAAGGCTTTGTTTTGAAATAGCACAAATAAATGCTATCTAATCTATCTGCTTTACAGTAGACATACATCTTGTAGTTCTACTTGCTACAAGTAGTTTCTCAGTAGAAGGGTTTAAATTTATATGGCAAATATGACGTCACCAAGTAATAAGTACAGTCGACAAGAGAAATACGGGTGCACCTTTACATACAACTTTATATGAAAAAGTGGGACTGTATCTCCTTTGTCGACCGTACATTACATTAGGAATTTGCCGTAATACCTGATAACGCTACTAAACTACAACATTTCGTCGTCGCGTCGGTAGGTGTCTTGGAATTATTCACAAGCTATAAATCTGTTCAGTGCCAAGCTAAACCTGTTACAGGAAATTTGGTTCTCGTTACTAAAGTTTCTAAATAAAATGGCAGCTAATTTCCTTAAATTACAATATGCTGACAGCATGATTGTGAAAATGGTAATATTTTGGAATTTTATTAGTGTTGTAATTATTCGGAAAATACAATGCGTGCGGAAAATGAGGGTAGTTTGACGTTACACCGGAACCCTTTTCAAGGTTTTATCTTCTTTCATTAGTAAATGTGGCTATTGATTGGATTACAATGCAAATTAAAAGAGTGCCGCTATTTTTTTTTAAAATCAATACCCAGATTTCAGTTCAATGCAATACCGCTAATTTTTTTAAATTAATACCCAGTTTTCAGTTCCATGTAATACGCGTTAAAACTAACGCCCTTAATTATAAACATGCTATATTAACTGTTGTCAACATAATTAGCTGGAGAGAAACCTCACTCCCAAGAGTTTTAGCTAAGGTTTCTCTGAAGCTGACTGTAAGGGATACGGCACAATAGATAGCTCTTTCCACCCTATAAATTGTACGGTTTGTCTTATTTGATGAAGAATTTTTTACCGTTCCTATTGCCTACTCTATCTTCTCTGCCTGGAAGAAATAGATTGTGCAATACTACCGGCCCCTGAGACATACCAGCAAAAACTCCAAAGCTTTTCAATGCATGAGTATCGCGTTCATGCAGGAAGGTGGCAAACTATAATATGTAGGAAAACGTGCTCTCGTAGGAAAAAATAAAGTATATCTTCGGATTAGCTACTAAAACAGCGCGCAAGCTCAGTAACACCATGAACATTACTCTTTGAATAGAATTATTCTAAGGTTTAAGTTATAAGCGAATGAAATATTAAAGCAAAAGATAATAACAAATCGTAAACTAAAACACTTTTCAAAATAATTTAAAGTAAAACGCACACAGACATCCACGCGAAAGGAAACTCACACAAACATACACACGCACAAACCTTGATAATATATCTATAATATTAGCGTGATTAGTGGGATTTACCAAGCATAATGAACAATGCTATAAAACATTCATTTTATTCTGTCCCAAGGATACAACGATTATGTACGTTAATTCCCGAACACGAACACATCCAATCTCAGCTTAGCTCAAAACCGGCCCTCGACGTCTTGTTTGTAACATTATAGGAACCGCCCTTAACTTGTACCATATAAGTCCACTTTGAAGAGTTAAGTCCGCCGGGAGGCAGGATTTGTGGTGGAAAAACTTTGTCCATTAAGACTTGCTGGTCATCAGTTTAGATGTACGTTTGTTTACTTGTTTCTTACGCAAGCATGTTTAGTTCGAGTTTAGTACATTTGCGGAACATTTTGCGTGGATGAGTTAACAATGATTACTTACCAATATATTGAGTATTGTAGGATTACATATCGTGTTTGTGTTATCTTGAAGAGGGCCAAGGATGTCAGATGTTTATGTTATTGTTTGAAATGGATGAGTCTAAAGATGAGAGATAAATACTTAGAAATTTTATACCATTTTTGGGTCAATAATGTAGTAATCTACACTAATATTATAAACGCGAAAGTAGCTCTGTCTGTCTGTCTGTTCCGCTTTCATGCCTAAACCACTGAACCGATTTTGATGAATTTTGGTACAGAGATAGTTTAGACTTTGGGAAAGGACATAGGCTATGTTTAGTCGCGATAACCGATATACACGCGGGCGTAGCCGCGGGTAACAGCTATTAAAATATACATTATTATTAAAATTAGATGTAAAAAAAACTTGTGTTGTAGGTAGGTATTATACTTATAACGATGCTGAACCTATTTTTTTTTTAATCTTGTCTTCTTGTTCACGATGACGGATTTGGATGCGGTTTTTTTGTTTGGTCTCGGTCAACCTTACCGTTTTTGATCGCAATGGGTTGAGAAGAACCGAAAGTATGACCAAAAGTCGCGATACAGACATCCAAGCCAGAGCAGCGCAGCGGGTAGTAGCTAGTCTTAAATAAAGCTAAGAGCACAATAGGGTGTACTGTACACATAACATAATTATCTCGGAATTATACCGAGTAAAACCCAGAACATTGTTGAATTACAACTAGAGGAATCCGACTCTTAACTTCAAAACCTGCAATTATGAAGGAAATGTTTATGATACCAATTGTTTGTACACAACACCAGCTTATTATGAATTCGTGAACCAGTACTTTATCCGTATGAATGTCAAAAGCAGCCCACTTACACGTAATTAATTTACAGCACAAGCAGCGTTTGTGTTTAAACTGAATATTTATTAAGTGTAACCGTTCCGTTCTTGACTCATTAGCTCGTTAGTCAGAGTGGGGTTACCAGGTTAAGGATAATTACAGGATAATAGTTTGACTAATATCGAAGCTCAGCCAAACTTGCAGGTAGACTGGACTACGGGTCTCCAGACTACAAGGTGAATCAATTTCAATTTTTTGAAGCATTTATTATGCTGATTGTTCAAATCGATTTACAAAGAGAAAAGAGAATCGACTTCGGGCGGGATTCGAACCCGCTATCTTTCCCTTACAGGGGGAATGCTCTAACCGCTAAGCTACCGAAGGCCGCACGAAGCCGATCCAAATTCCTCTATACTTTCCGTCTTTGGGGCGAAGGTGGAGCCTTATAAATACAAGGTGAAAGCTCCGGAAGCAACTGGGATTAACGCTAGGATGAAGAAGAAGTTTGACTTATACTATGCGTCATTCGAGATACCGCGCACCAACCTTAGGTTGCATCCATATCTTTCACTTTGGAACCCGGAATCCACTCTTCTGCTTATCCAATTGGAGTAGATGGTTGGAGTATTTTTCGGTAGACAGAGTTCTATTAACTACCACTTTTCGACATCCTTCTTTTTCGGTCTCGTGTGCCATGAGTCTATTCTATCAACCAAGTACCTTTCCATCTGGAATGGACCTGGAAGAATACTTTGGGCACGTTTTACGACCAGTACCCATACGGTAAGAGATATTTGATTCGTCGGGAACCACTCACAGTAAGTAGTAACAAAGTACTTGTTGAAGCTACCCTTCAATGTTAGCAAAAACATGACTCGCAAGGATTCGTTATAGTATTGTATATTTGTTGAATTGTTCCCTTCACCATTCATTCTCCAATAGTATCATTATTAAATAAACGTTAAATTTGGAATGAAATAGGTATCATAAATCACGAGAACCCTGACGTCACACTTTCTATTCGTGCAACCTACTGTCATACTATGTCGTTTAATCTTGTTATATCATCAGTTTTAGCCTACATACGTGATTGGAAACCACAATGAAACTTTGGTAGGGTTTGCGATGACTGTCGGCACGGCAAAAGCTTTTTTTTTGACAAATAAAAATAAACCTTGTCAACATGTAGTTAAAACTTAAATTTCAATGGTAATCATATTGGAGAATTGTTTTTGTGCCTACAATGAAGTATAAATTTTATAGCAATTAATTAAGGTTTGTTTCTATTAGTCAGACAAAAATCCTTTGTCGGAACGGGCCGGTAGTCAACGCTGACTCTTTTACTTTGTTACTTCATACGTGGACTCTTTTCGTAGTCGTTACCGTCTCGATCATATTAGTTTCCAAACAGAAAATTCGCATCGAAATCGTTTCACTTATGTGGGAGCTACGATGCCACCGTTGAATTCACAAACCATACAACTCTTTTTTGCGCCTGGGGATAAAAAAAAAACATGTTACAAAGCACATTTTTGCCTATTGATCCTTACTACCCTTATTTTCAACAACCTTTTCGTGCATTCCTTGCATTTCGAATTCCAACTTTTCCGAGAACGTGGTTTATTTCATTCGTGAAAGTTCTTCACGGACGTTTAGTTCCTTATATTTATAGCACACATGCAACTTAATAATCAATCAATCTGATGAATCTATCCAATCGAATAACAAACGCAACGTTGTACCTAATGAAATTAGACTTGAAGCAATATTGCGTGGGACATTATATCTTGGACCTAAAATGTGCTCTATACGCGTTTCTTGGTCGTCTTTTGAGTAAAGCATGGGGTGCTACGGTGGTGGGAGAGCTCAAATTCACCAAGCATAGATATTATTACAAAACAAAGCGCGAGCCATCGTTTATCTCGCGATTTAGGTCCAAGATATGTGTCCCGAGGTATAGCAGGAGTCCTAAGATATGCCTGAATTAATTTATGAGCTTGAAACCATACAGGAGAATTATTCAACTAAACTCATAAAAAACCCAATCATATAAAACGTCATATAAAGCAATCAAATTAGTTTTTCGGCAATATCAGGAGACCTAAAGAATGCCCGTTCGAAACCATAGAAGCTACTTACTAATAACCCAATCAATTACTAGATCGTGGAAACACCGAACCAAATCACAAATGACCTAGACTCAGACAAAGCAATCAAATTCGGATACCGAGATTACAAGGAGGCTTTAAAAATGCAGAGGTATTAATAGCTAAGAAAAACATTAAGACTGACCTTTCCCTTCTATAGTACCTACATGTGTACGCTTCCAGGCGTCCACAGCTCCAGTTCAACATTGTTCTGCAACTTTTATCCAGTTTAATTCACAGGACTATCTACAAGCTTTAGGGATGAAATTGTTCAAATGTTGCATACTTTTTTGAAGTTATTGCTAACCTGAGAGACAAATTTGTGTTCTCTGGAAAGATATTAATTGAATGATGATAATTGATAGCCTACACAATGAATGCTGAAACAGCTGAAGGTGGGGAGGGGGGGGGGGGGGGGAGTTAAGACTATAACAAAATAACTGGTTAAAAAGAAGGCGGTTTATAGATATTACTCTTACAAATCGTATAAAATGCAGTATTCTGCTAATTAAAGTTTATATTGTTCAGTAAACTTTCCCTGTAAACTTGAGTCTGCTTTATGAGATTTTTTACGTAGTTGGTTAAAATGTTTTAAAACCATTTTTTATTTAATGCGAGAGCCAACTACTATTACATCAACTAGCTGGGGCCCAAGGATCTTTCGATGAGATCAATACTGCTGATAATAAATAAAAAATCTTACAGCAAAACATTTTTGGCCCACCGCGATACAATGACAAAAAAGATAGTGTAATACAAGAAGTTAAACATATTCTAACAGTACTATCTACAACTATAGGTACTATTAGAGTGAAATGGGCCAAAACATATCGTTAACAGTTAAAAGAACAACAGCCCTATGATACCTAAAATACACAGAAAACTTTGCTCCTTTCCACAAATTGTGAGAACAAATTGAAGCAGTAGAATATATTAATACAATTTTATAATCCACATGTGTTCGGCCTCAAAGTTACGAGTCCTTCTACAGACAAAACTTTTGCAAATTGGGATGCCTTGCGGGGATTTTGGAGATATTTTACTTTGGGATTCATTTGCGAATGTGAGAGTCATGGATAGCGTAGTTTATTGTTCGAAAACACTACTGTACTTCCTTATACCTAGTTTTAGAATAGGTTTATTAGTAACCGCCTGGCTATGTCGTTGAAAAATGTTCAAATCAGTATTCCTAAGACTTCTAGTAACCTTCTTCTCTTCTAGGATTCCTACATTACAAAGCAAAGTAATATAAAACTGCGAATCTCGGTCAGGACGCGGTCGTGTTACGGCAGGAAACGCCGGCGGAGGCGCACGCCCGCATACCTACTAGTATTTAATCATGCATACACTTAGAACTCGTAATATAACGTGTGGAAGAAAATATCAAATAGGAGTCCATATCTACAGTACATGAATGATTAAAGTATCTAAACATTGGAGTCAGAATTGCAGGTGTACAGCTATACAATCGCCAGCGGTACTACCTTAAAACATTCGAAGTTATTGGCTACCTTAGCTCTAAAACTTTACTTAAAATAATAAACAAAAATAATAAAGGTCGTTTGTAAATTCATAAGTGTTTGGCAACTTCTCGGGCTACCTGTCCTGTCTACTTTTTTATGAAATGTGTTGCGATATAGGCCTAAAATCTTTCCTTACAAATTAAGTTGGGCATTATCACAACATTGTGATACCCAAGCGAAAACTGTGTGGCATTTCCTTATACATTTTATATTCCGTGTTGACAACAGACCTTTCACCTCACTGCGCAATGATCAAAGCTGTTCTTCCACTGTCACAAAACATTATCTTTTCGTTAACTCACTTACAAAAAAAAATCATCTAAACGTAAACTGACAATATTTCACCTCAGATACAAGACAACCCACTTCATCGGGAGCCCGTCTGAACCAATCGTTATGTTAGCCTGAACAAAGAAAATCCATTTCATGTGTACTCAGCTCGAGCCTAATTCGAACTGTATACATTTTGTATTATATTTCTTTTTACTAATAAAATGTCTGGTGAAGGTGAGTGCTTTTGTGACTAGGAAGTTTTTTTGTGAAATTCGATTGAAATTTATGCTGACTGTATTATGTGATGGTAGTGTGCTCGACTTGTGAAGTCACCGTTTTAGGGTTCGATTCTCGTTCAATATATCATCATCTTCATGGCAATTTCGAAGTTGCATCCCAAGTTGTAAAAAAGAAAAAAATCGTTAATGAATAAAACAAACAAATAAATTTAGCACTTAGTGCGAGTACCGCTTATTGCCAAACTAAACAACGGACGAAGCTACCAATAAACGTAGCTTCGTTCGTTGCTTACTTTGGGTCTAGAATGGTGATTGTGGAGAATGACATTCTGTCATTTGGGCTCCGCCCACGTGGATGTCGGTTATCGCGACCAAACATAGCCTATGTCCTTTCTCAAAGTATAATCTATCGCTGAAACAAATTTCATCAAAATCGGTTCTGTGATTTAGGCGTGAAAGCGTAACAGACAGACAGAGAGACAGAGAGACAGAGCGTTTCCTCTACTGCCTTCCTTGACTTTCGCATTCATAATATTAGTATGGATATAATTTCGAATCAAATACACAATATACTACACAAACTTTCCATTCCCCAATGCCAATAATTTGTTTTGGAAACTAAAATATTACACAAGCAGTGAACGACCTAAAAGCCCACACAGATCGAGCTCCCCGTTTCCGTAGGCTGTTGTCAGTTCCCTCATTTCTCGCCCACGGGGATGATCGGAAGGGTTTCCTTAACACGTGTACGTATTTATATAAAGGGAAAACTTTGTGTTTATTTTTGTTCGAGAATCTTCTTTGAATTAATTATGATGTGTATTTTGAACGGCCGTTTGGAATATTTCAAAAGTGCGTGGAAACGGCAATAATATTTTGAATAAAAGAGCTACTTATACTTATAGATCACGTGAAAAGTTATTTTTTGTGAGTAATTTATAGCTAAGGAAAAGTGTGTACCATCATCATCCAGCAAAGTCTTTGTACCAAGGAAACCAAATCTAGAAGCCGGTACGGTGACGGACGAGGATATTGCGCAGGTTTTCCTCTCGAGGTTAAGAAGTCATATAGGAGTTACTCCCATAAAAGCCTTTTTCTTCTTCTGTCGAGTCGATAGCATATCATGTCATATTTTATTTGCCCAGTATGTAGCCACTCCGATAGCATTCTCAGAGGCACTCATAAGTTCCTCCGGAGTACACGTGCTTGGGCAGGCAGCACAAGTTAACAGGTGAATGACGCCACCTAATACGGTTTTCTTTACTTCGACCGACCTGCGTCCGAAGTCTATAGGACTTCCATTGAGATAATTTTAAAGCATATTGAATAAATCACTTGTACTTTTCCACAATTATTTATTTATTTGAACCTTACCGGTTTCACCTTACGGCATTATCAAAGGTTTACAATGTTTAAACTAAAAAACAATGTTTAAACATTGTAAACCTTTGATAATGCCGTAAGGTGAAACCGGTAAGGTTCAAATAAATAAATAATTGTGGAAAAGTACAAGTGATTTATTCAATATGTGTAGCAAGTTCCACCAAGTGCCATCAATCTCCAGTATAAACAGTCTAATTTTAAAGCAATTAGTTTGCTAGACTAAACAAATTATAATAAATAGGAATTTTTTTCCAATTTATTATAATAAGGACTTCCAGGTGATGCAGACCAGGTCCTGTCCAGGGGAAATATTCTCTGATAGCGGGACGAAAGGAATAGGTGGTGGTAGGAATATTTGTGCTTTTAAAAGCCTAAATGGCTGTTATGGAAGTAACTAACTAACATTATAGTTTGCTAAGAAGCACTTTTAGAGGGCCCGATTGACGGCAATAGGCTCACTCCCCGTAATGTAGGATCGAAAATCATAGTTCATGAAATGTGGGTAGTACACTTCTCCCTACCCCTTTGGGGATTTAAAACGTGTACCTATGTATTTAATATGTACAGTCAGCGTCAGAAAAAACAGACCCCCTCATGCTTTCATATCATTAACAAGGGGGGTCCCTTTTCTCTGAAGCTTACTGTACCTTCTCCAACACATATCGTAAATTTAAGATGTTGTATCTTCCAACAAATTTATTTAAATGTGTATTTACCGTACAGATTTCAACAACAATATATTCACGAAAGGAAACTTTCGAGAAGCAAGGAAGGATCTTGTCTCTGAAATGTATATAAATGGATGGACAGATGGATTAACAAGTGATAAAGGTATTTGATTCTGGCCCTTACTAAGTTTTGTTAGTAGGTACGTAAAATGGGGTGAATAGGGATCAAAGGGTGAATAGGGATAAAATGGTCGTTAGATTTTTTTAATAATTTCTCTCCCGAATTCCAAGTATCTAACCAGATATTATTAATAACTGTGCTCATTATTACATTGAACTAATCCATAATTTCACTTGAAAGAAAATAACTACAGAATTCAGCTGACCATTTTATCCCTATTCACCCATTGATCCCTATTCACCCCATAGTACCGGTACAAATTTCTCAGAACGTATTTAGAAGGAATGTTAATAGAAGTTCTGAATCAAAAGGAATGTTGAGTTTGAAATTTTAGTACTTTACGATTTAGTTAGTACCAGTTGTAGTAAATGCAAAGTTTTCAATGGTTAGTTTGGTATTCTACTAATATTATAAATGTAAAAGTTTGTTATTCAATTACGTTCTAACGGCTGAACGTATCTGGTTGAAATTTGGTAGAAGAATAGATTATAGTCTGGAACAACATATAGGCTACTGGATTAACCTGGAAATAGGTTCCCGAGGGTTGCGGGAAAACAACCAGGCCGCGGGGAACAGCTAGTGATCTATAATTACAAGTTGGTTAAATTAAGCTTCCAAGATTTGCATGCAAGAAAAGAATAATTACAAAACTTCAACATCAACGTGAAATTATTTTTTTACTATGTATGGGAAAAATATAACCACATGATGACCTTCTTCTAAATCCTCCGTTACTAAAACCATAAAATAAGTCAGATATTACTGTAAAAGATGAACTTTTCGTTAAAGGCACATCATAAAAGTTCAAGGGCGAAAGTAATAAAGGTGAACTTGACAACCTTTCATTTCTTGCTTTTAACACCTGTACGTTAGTAGTTTGACATTTTCAACTTACTACTTTCACCTGTTTTGTTAACGTTGTAAAATAGTGATGTCCCAATACAAGTGTTTATTACATGACCGCGGATACGATGTCCTTTCCTCTTCCTTATTATATAAATTCACATCATTGCGTAGTGTAGTGTATAAACTTACATACATTATTAAACCAACTAATCGCAACATTATTATATGTGGTAAATGATGCGCTATATCAGTCAATTTGTTTTTTTTAATTGACCTCTGGATATCACCGTACCAGAAACCTTATTTTTACCGTGCGCAAAATCCCCACAGATACCGCCCCCGCCGGAGCCGGTGTACCTGAGACCTGTCACTTACGTCTTGCCATCTGGAGGACGGTAGCAGAAAGGGGCAAAGGAAGGGAGGTAAGATTTAAAAAAATGGCGATGTAAAATACACTATAACCAAAATATTTCATACAATATAATATCAGCTAGTTACAGTTTTCTCCTTAAATGTTCCACCTAAAAGTTACTTGTTGTTAGTTTACAAGCAGAGTATATTAACTCGAAATATACTTTGTTAGTTAACAAGTAGTTGGTGTATCAGTGAGGCAACTTTCCAAGCAGGACGTTTCAAAATTTCAAAGACACGCTTAATCATTATCACAAGATACATTTCGGAGTTGTTAGTATCATTTTGCTTATACTTTCATGCGTTATGTCATGACTGAAATTTATGTGAAATATATGACAAGTTAAATGAAAAAAAAAAGGCATAGGTAATAAAGCATACTGCTACTTGAAGTCAGTAGGTACTTAGGTATACCTACTACTGCCTACTGCCCAAGTGAGACCAACCCGTCTGCATTGGTATAAGTTTTAAATGGATCGGCAGCACGAGTGTGACTCCCTTGGTGTTGCGGTAACCATTTTCCATCCGGTAGGCTGTTTGCTTGTCTGCACCCTAAGTGGTATATAAAAAGTATAGCTCTCCAACCTATAGAGAGAGTACAGTCGCCAGCAGTATTAGCTTAACACATTAAAATATACCAACCTCCTTCTACTAGTAAAACTTTAAATAAAAATAAACAAAAGCTGAAAAACACACCAATATTATTTAATGTTATTATTTTATTTGAAAGTTCAGATCATATTATTATGTAAATATTTGTAGGGCGACCTAATTTACCGTTGCCGCGTCGAACCGAAATTGAATATCAATAGTTTCACAAGAAATTACATTGACTATAAAAGCTTTTAATACTGCTAATTACTCCACAGCAATAGAAAACAAATACACACTATTCGGATATTCGGATACGCGGATATCCAAAACACATATGGCATCTCTAACCACCTGGCGCGGATATTAACCGTCCATTGAGGATACCGAGCCAATTTATTTGCCACTTAACTCAGAACCAGGCGACCACATATTCGTGTTCGTGTGGTCGTTCCAAGTGAATTAGTACCTGATAGTGAGGTGACCGGTACAGTACGTGCATAGTCAAAATTGCAGTAGTTGCGGTTGTTTAGAAATTGCTAATATCATAGGCGAAATCTCTGGAAATCAGAAAATTAATTTTACTTCGAAAATAATAATAAAAATTTTGCACTAGTGCCAAATAACAACGAAATCAAATATTATGTTTAGCCCGTAATATTTCCTTCAATCATTGAGAATTTTTGGCAGTTTATTGTAGTACCTAGGTAGACTTTAGTAGGAATTTCGAAAAATGTTAGGTAGCTAGTATTCGCCAATAATATTATCGGTCATTAATCCATCTAAAACAAGAGGGAAAGCATTTCGGCAGATAATGGCAATGGATAAGGCGTGGATGATTAATAGCGTTCATGTGTTATTTTACAGTCAAATGTATTTTAAACTGAATAAATTCAGTCAACTACTTTTTTACTGGAACTGAAATTATAGTATCCAGTTATTTATACCTAAAGGTTTAAAAGTAGATTTGACCCGGAGTCGTTGATTTTCGTGGTTATCTAAATACATATATAACTCAAAGGTGACTGACTGACTGACTGACATAGTGATCTATCAACGTACAGCCCAAACCACTGGACGAATCAGGCTGAAATTTTGCAGGTAGATGTTATGACGCAGGCATCCGCTAAGAAATGATTTTGATTAATTCTACCCCCAAGGGGATAAAGATGAAAGTTTGTATAAAACTTTGTCAATTTTAAACCGATCTGGCTGAGACTTTGCATGCATTAAAGCTACTATGACGTAGGCATCCCCTAAGAAAGGATTTTGAGATGCAGGCTATAAAAACACTAAGCGATAACCGACATCCACGCGGGCGAAGCCGCGGGCAACAGCTAGTTATAAGATAAAATCCACGATTAAAAACGGCAAAGAAAAGTATCATAAAAAGTTGCCGTCGTAAAATGGGGACATTGGGTTCATGGAGTAAGAAAGTTTTCGAAACACTGCTTCTCTAGAATGCACAATGTTTTTAGGTAGTATTTTACATTCCCATTAGCATTTTGTTTCACTTTTTTTTACTTTAAAAAGCAGTTAAATACAGGAAGCGTGAAAGGGTTAGTTGAGTATTTATTTTGTTGTGCGTTTATTCCAGTAAAATTCATTCCAGAGGACGAATAGGTAGGTAGCTGGAAAGAGGACTCTTTTGTAGGTAGGTAGCTTAAAAATATATTATTTTAACAGGTCTCCTGCCAAGGGACCAATAGGCACCGATATAGTGAAAGAATCGAAAACTTTTATTCCGAGGAACGAATTTTAGGAGACCAGTGTGGGTACGTTGCCCATTAAATGGCTTCATTGAATATTCTTAATTCATTTTTTTTATTGTACGTCTTTATCTAGTTTTGATTTGATTTTCTCTGGTGGAATAATAATAATTATAATAAACATTATGAAATGCATTTTAACTCATAATATTGAAATTAGCTGTGTGGTTGCCGGCATAGTAGAATTTGGGCCACCCCATCTTTTCCCATGCGGTGTCGTACAAGGCGACTAATAGATAGGGCTGTTTAACATCAGACGGATATATACAGCCCAGACTCGGCATCAGATGCATGGCTCGAGTCAACTATAGTGCCCGGAATACGACAATAGGCTCACCCCCTATTACTTAGGACCGAATACCGAATGATTGGTGAAATGTGGGTTTTAATTCACTTCTGCCTAACCCTCCAGGGATAAAGGCACAATTATATGTATGTATGTTGGAACGGGAACGCGCTGGATGCGAGCTGCTTCCAACCGGTCTTATTGGAGATCTATAGGGGAGGCCTATGTCCAGCAGTGGACTTCCTATGGCTGAAATGATGATGATGATGATGATGTATGAATATAACCTTAGAGTATACATTGCTATAGAGCGCGCTTTACAAGTATGAACTGCTATCACGGGTATGAACAGTACCAAGGCTCCTGGCTCAACCTCAATGAGGCAAAACAATACCCATCAAAATGACTTCGCAAGTAATATTTAATTCGATATGTTAAATCAAAATTTTATACAACATCGTATATTTGTAGTAATAATGACGCAAAAATACCGCAAAATAGCGCCATTTTCTTGTATTTTGGCTTTAATTTCATCCCTGCATATCAAATCGAACAAAAAACTTCATAATAACAAACTACATTAATAAGTGCATCTATTGATATTTTCGGTAATGCATGAAACGTCACTATAGGTGCGCTATACCATCGCAAAGTATCTGCTAACACTCGGCGCCAAAGACCTGAGTGATAGGCCCGCTCTATATTTATAATGTATCTATACTAATATTATAAAGAGGAAAGATTTGTTTGTTTGTTTGTTTGTTTGTTTGTTTGTTTTTTTGTTTGTAACGAATAGGCTCCGAAACTACTGGACCGATTTCAATAATTCTTTCACCTATAGAAAGCTACACTATCTGGGAGTAACATAGGCTATATAACATCACGCTACTACTAAAGGGAGCGGAGCAGTGAGCATAAATGTCAATAAATCGGGCAGATTTCCATACATTCTTTACTAATATTAGATTTGTATTTTTGTATTCGAGTAAACTCAAGAACTACTGAACCGATTTTAAAAATTCTTTTACCATTAGAAAGCTGCACTATCACTGACTAACATAGGCTATAATTAATTTTCAAAAAAATAGGGATCCTGGATAAAACTTCAATAATGTAACCCAAGGTGTAAAAAAAATGACCTAAAAAATTCCTTACATCGCGTACGCTGCGAAAACTATTGAAGATAGAACAAAATAATGTACTGTAGAAATGTATAACTTAAAAAGGTCTACATAAAAGTCCGCGACAGCATATGTCTATCTAATAAGGGTAGCTCACAATAACCATTTTTATCTTTTACAAATTATAAAAAAAATATGTGTCATTTTCGAAGCTATTTTGAACAATATAGTGTTAAGCCTTATCTGACTAAATAAGTTAGATACATTGTACATTTAATGTAGATCAAAATTGCCCTTTACACTGTATAATTATAATGAATATTTTAGAATCTATTGCAGTATGAAAGTAACGTGCGACGATATAAATTCAAGCCGAAATGCCGATCAAAGTCAGACCACGGAATCTATACCTTCATATTAATTCTTATCTAAATAAATCGTTTGGTATTTAAGATTGTTTCAATACCTGTTGATTACTTTTTGAATTATTGAAATCGGACGTTCTATTCAAAAGATATTACGAAATTATAATGTCAATAAATCCGGTAAATTACCATACATTATTTGAAAACTAATTATTATTACGGGCATGGGCTAAAAGGGTGCAACCACGGGTGTTCGAAGTATTTCACGAGCGAAGACAGGGAAGGTCAGCTGAACACAAGATGCAACGGTAACGGGATCCAAATGCGGGATTGGAACCTCCATGTGATGCATCCTGGGTAACGGAGGCATTAACGCCCCTCACCCAGGGGAGGCGCTACCGCCTACGGCAAATACATACAGCAGCGGGAGCAGCTCTATAGAGGGCTGCTCAAAGGCTTCCCACATGTCCCTCTGACTACGAGGAGGCCCAGTAGAGAGCAGGAAAGGGAAGGGCTGGTCACCGAGCGCGGACGTGAGGATTATAGGTCCGGCCTCCTGTCATCCCTTCACGCCCGTCTCCTCCCTTTCCGGAATTCGATGGGACATCGTGCTTCCCACTTCTGAGAGGGCCATCTTAAAATTGTAGATGGCCCAGGGTCAGCCGGGGGGTGCGGAAAATACCCTAGGCAATTTTACACTCCAGCAACTGAAGACCCGCGACGGCATGCTGTTTAGTGGGTCCGAATTCCACATGGCACTCCTGATGGCTGAAGGGGATGGTATCCGAGGCAATTTTAGCACGAAAGAAAAGTTTGTACGGAATCCGAATTCCACGCGGGCGGAGCCGCGGGCAACAGCTATACTCTAATAATATAACACAGTTTTAAACTAAAATGTAATATTGGATTTCAAATTTCACTTCAATAACTCTCCTACTGGTTAGTTTACTCTTGAGCACAAGTTAAACCACTACGAATTCTCTTTACTCCGCAAGGAAATAAACGCCAGTGTTCTATAAAGTCTGCAGCCTTTTGTTACGGAGATAATTTAATGAAAATGCAGGCCCAAGTTTTCAGAGGTCTATAAAGAGGAGCCTTGAATATGAAATGTGAACCGCAGGGGAGTATAATGATTTAGCAAATATAATGGTGTTTAATATAGCTGTGCAGGAAGTTATACATTTATTGGGATAATATTATATTGTGGATGGTAACGGAAGTAGGTATGTCAATACGTTTCATAAAATTGAGAGGATATCATTTTATTGTGCCGATATTAATAAGGTCTAAAATTATCAATATTATCCTTATTGACTTAAATACACAAATAGGTAAATAACATTGAAATTTTTGGTAAAGCGGACTCCAGACTCCGAGGTGAAAATTTCGGATGCGAATTGACGCTAGGATGAAGAAGAATAAAATAAATAACATTAATAAAATAAGAAACAAATACATACATAATAATACAACAAAAAAAGAAATAGCACAAAGCAAAAATAAACAAAAAGGAAGAAGAAAAACGCCAAGAATACAGCAGCTTTGCTAATTTGATACTTGTTTTTTTTTGCTAAAGTTTAAATAATTTAAAGATTATCAAAGAAAAAAAGAATTATTTATTACTTACATAATAAACACTGTTACACATTATATCAAAAGTTAGTTATATTATCGCGTTATGTTTATTATATTTTTCCATAAAATGTTCCCGTATTTTTCAAATGTAATTCGTCCTCAAATAGTTAGTTAATGTCAAACTGAAACGGCATTAACGAAAAAAAAATATTCAATCCCAAATGTTTAATATGTCAAGGGGTATATAATGTTTTAATTTTGGTTTTAAAGTACAACCTACATAACACAATCATAAAGTAATGAAATCAAAACACGACTTTAGCAGATTTTTTATTTCAACTATAAATCATTTGGTCACCTAATTCTTATACCTGACAAAATTAATAACATGTTTGAGTATTACAATCTGACAATTTATTTTATTATATACTCGTTATATAATTTTATTTCTTTCATTTATGTTATGATAATATTTGAGAAGAGTGTTAACTTTTATTGTTGTCATGTATTGTAAAACCCTTGGTGTACAATAAAGACGTTTTTTATTATTATTAAAAGTTTAAACACTTCTGAATTACGAAGCATTTATTTGAAAAATATAAATGTAAATTAGAAGAGATTTTATATAAACTCCAATCAAATACACATAGAATTGAATTACACATACATAAATACAAAATTGTAATTGGTTCAACAACAAACTCCATTCTTTTTTCAAATAATGTAAATAAACGCATTTCCTATCACGCCACAATTACTTACCTATATTAAATGGCCAAGTAAATATGAGGGTAAACTTAACATGAACTTAGTCCCTAGAGATAATAAACGGCACTAAAAGTCGCCGACGTTACTTCGTCCTAAACTAACAGTCATAACCTTTTCAGTTCATGTTTTAAATAATTCAAAAGTATTCGATTTAAGGCATAGTGATGTTTTTGAAAACCGGTACTAGGTAGGTAAACGAAAATAACAAAAAAGAAATATCTTTTTTGTTATTTTCGTTTCGTTATCAGGCATTGTATACATCTAAAGATCTATATAAAAACCTTTGTTAGACAGAAATGAATACTGAAACTGATACATTTTCCTACCAGACAGATGACAATGAAACCGACAACCCCAAGGCTGTAATATTACTGTCATTAAAATATACACATTTCGGCATCACAACCAATGTAAACAAAAAATACGAATAGCTTTTTCATGAATACAGACTTGTTAAAAACATAGAGTATACGAACCTTAATGTAGTATTTTAGACTGGAAACACAAGGACAAACACACAAACAGACACGTTCACGTCACAAACACGCGGTGGACTGGCAAGTCGGACGTGCGTCCGGGGCGGTGGTGAGTCGGGCACTGTTAGGGCGGGCGGCGGTGTTGCCAGCTGAAGTGCGAATTATGTTATTATTGTATGTTTGGGGTTTGGGGAAGAAGGCTTGCTAGCGTGGGTGTTCTGTGTTGCTAAGTTATAATGAATATGTAAAGATATTATGTATCAATATACATAATAAGCAAGCATGTAGGTATTATAGGTATTATAACTTATTAAGTCCTTTACTTTATACACCTTAAAATTAACGTCTATTGTAATTTGTGTTCCTCGGAGGACTAACAATTTGTATTGTTGTTTACTATAACTACTTAATTATATTCTACCTAATATTAGAAATGTGAAATTTTAAGAAGATATTTGTTATTCAATCACGCTCTAACAGCTAAACGGATAGTCGAGAATATCAATCAATCAATCAATTAGCCTACTGCAGTCCACTGCTGGACATAGGCCTCCCCCAATGTGCGCCACGTTTGCCGGTCGAGAATAACCCATAGGTTATTCTTTATCCCGAGAATAGGTTTCCATGGGTTGCGAAGATGAGACCAGATTCAACGCGGGCGAAACCGCGGGCATCATCTAGTAAAGGCATATTTTCAGATAATCCTAAGTATATTATGTCATGTAGAATCGATGGTCACTGGGCTGATATTTGGAGGCTATTCAAAAAAAAACCCTTTTTAGTTTTAAAATATGTACTAATAGTTTTGTGAAGCAAGCACCCTTTTGTTTTTCTTTTTACACATCAATCTGTACATTGGATTGTTAACACTACACACACTGGACTATCGTATTATATTAACTTAAACCAAAACTATATTTTTTCTATTTACACTCTGTACATTGAATTTAGTCTATAAAAATATTAGCTATAATTTAATTCAAATACAGAAACAAAAAGCTGTAAAATATCATAAGCAACGACGAAAAATTTTCCCCTATGTCACGCAGTTCTCCCCTTAACTTGCAACACTGTAGGGCGGGCGGGCGCCGTGACGAAAGGCGGTAAACGTTCTAGGTGTATTAGTATTCGATTGAGGAATTTGAGGTTCAGCCCTGATCGCGTCATAAGACCACCGATGTGGTGATTCAATAATGGATTGAATTAAATCATTTATTTGTGTAAAGGAAAAAGAAAACATGCAAAAGTTAGGTAAATAATAAGGTTAGTTAATGGGGTAGAAAAATTTCTTTGTCTTAGATTCTAATTGGACATGGCTGACCTTTTCGCTTTTTTACAAGAATCCCTACAAAGAAAATGTTAAAAAAATTAAATTATATTTTTATGATCTATAAATACTGTAATTTTTGTTCTTTAGGAAGGGATAAAAAAAGAATAAATTAATATTTTTTTACTTTAGAGAAATGCCAGAACGGAAAATAACCGGAGAAGGATTTTAATCCTGTCTGTAAAAGATTGCACAATAAATTCAGAGATTTATGCCGTTAATGGACAAATTCTGGCTTTCCGTTACCATTCTGGCAACTGTTTTGAATATTATATAGGATTAATAATGAAAGGGTGAAAATATCGTTTGGAATACATACATTCAGACCTGTATATCCCCGAAGGGGTGGGCAGCGGTCCTACGTAATACGCGAGCCTACTGCCGTCACTATGTCATGGGCTGTACAGTAAACATACCTTTACTGTCAGATGAATAACAGCCCTATCCCTTAGTGCCTTCTAAGATATCCATGGGCACAAATAGGCGGTCCCATTCTACTCCACCGATAACCAATACGAAATAACATAATGCTACTTTTTATAGCCTGTCCTATGGTTACGGAAACGGAATCGTAAAAGCAACGGCTAGTTTTAAAATGCATTGTATTATCAATCCCTGTAGTGATCTATCACTGACCATACATAAAATATCCTATCTACACCGATAAATTAGTTTATTAGCCGTAATCAATCCATTAATTAGCCTATCGCAGTTCACAGGTCTCTCCCAATATGCGCCATTGCTCCTGAACCTCCGCCTCCGCATCCAGTCCATCCCAAACACCTTTTCAGGTCGCCAATAATAATTCATCTGGCTAGGGGGCGTCACACCTTCTGTTTGACTTCTCGCGGTCTAGGACTCGTTTGCTTCAAAAAGACATACCTAAAGGATTATTTCTCAAGAGTTATAATATAAACTAACGCAAATAAAAAGTTATTTCAGCAGCAAATGTTCTGGTCTTATACAAGTAGACTATGACAATAAAGGCAACGTAAACAAAACATTCAGTCGGCACATTCGATATCGATATACCATTAAGCCTATCAATTCAATTATCGAGGGAGATGGATTAGCTGTTTCATTGATATTTACAGAGCTAGAGAGGAATAAAACAAAAATACTCACATACACTTACACCCTTTTAGTCCCAGGGTAGACAGAGAATAGCTCTTTTACAATCTAAACTAGAATATTATAAAGCTTGTTTGGTTGAATAGCGCGTTCAACCAAACAAGCTTTATAATATTCTAGTTTCTCAAGAACTTCACAAGGAATCACAAGAACAAGAACAAGAAGGTTTAAATTGAAAATCCTTCTTGTGTTGTATAGCCCGTTTATCGAGAAAGGTATCTATCATCACGTTACAACTCAAGGGAGCGGAGCACTAATCATAAATGTCAATGAATCCGGCAAATTCCCATACATTTTTCGAAATGAATGACGTCGGCTAGTCCAATATGTAACAGTTAATGATTATGCATTTGTTTGTAGTATTTGCGTCGCCGTACCTATCTACCATTTATGCGATTGAGATAAAACTTTGTTAATTTATTGCTTGCACTCGTGCAAATACCATAGTTTGAAACCGGTAGATGGTGCTTCAATCTGGTCATTATGTGCAGTTTTATGTTCAGTACGAGTTATTGATGCTTTTTCTGTTCTTTTTTTATGTGTGACAAGACCGACACGCATATCGATTATGTCCTAACGGCATGAACCTTCTTACGGCGATGACGTCAGCGTCGTGTCAAACGTTAATTTAAAATTAACGTTTATGTAGATCTGCCGAGCCTCCCGAGACGGCCACTATTATTTTCTAATACCTATAATAAAACGTTGTTTTAGCATATTCGTCATAGGAGTTCGTAGATGACATTAGAGAGGCACCCTTTACAAAGAAATACGCGTAAGTAACTGGCGACCAGTAAAAGGTGTATATCAGGATCATAGGAAGTGAAAGCAAGCGGTCTCTGTTTATCTAAATGGGAAAGACTGAAGCATGTCTGTATGCATGTTAAACCCAATTAAACTTTATCCTACTCTGAAATCGAAGCCAGGATCTCACGATTTCACGCAAATATAAGTTGAAGTTAGTGCTACGGAACCAACAAGATGAACTTTTCTTTGCAATTTTACAACGAGAAAGATACTCTGCAGTTTTTATGAAGTGCTAAGACGAGCCATTTCATTCATTATAAAAGCGACTAAGATATTAAACGGTGCATTGTACACCTGCTTACTTCAGATAATTGTCAGAAGACATCTTAGGATGACTATTATAATATCCTCCAGTTTATTACGGCGGTCACATCTAAACTTTTTATGAAAATGGTTATCCTTCTTTGTCCTGTTTGTCTTATGGTAACCATATAGGTACCGGCGAGAGGTCGTTAAGCTGTGGGTACCTACCGGTTACCATACGAACATCTGTGGCAGTCGTTATGGGTAGTTGGAACCCTAAAAAGTCAAAAAACCAGTAGTCGTTTAAGTCTAGCCTTCGCAGTTAGAATGGAACGCTAACCCCAACTGAGTTGGGAAAAGGTTCAGAGGATGAAGATATATTGAAAGTGCCATCATTATTGCCATCACTCTGGGCAGCACTCCAGAATCGAAGCCGAAATGATAAGGACTAAGTACTCTATCTTCCCTAATAAGTATGGAAGGAACAAAATTCTCCTATCAACAGTAACACAGTAAGTTTTCGAAAATCCTTGAATGCAGTTTTGTTTCTTCTTAAAAATAAAGGAATGTCTCCTTTAAGTAAAATGAGCTTTAAGGTAGTTTAACTTCAGGACCCGACTTATTTTTCCACCCTGTATATGCATAGTGACAAAAATAATAATGGGCTGTACTGTATGTTTACTGTCGGATGGATAACAGCCCTATCCCTATCAGAGATTCTACTCCACCGATAACCAATGCGAAATAACATAATGCTACTTTTTATGGCCCGAATAGGTTTTCTTGGGTTACGGAACGGAATCGGAAAAGCGCGCGGGGAGTTCGCGCAATGGCTAGTTTTAAGATACATTATTATTATCAATCCACGTTGTGATCTATTACTGACCATACAATACATAAAATCGCCGATAAATTAGTTTATGACGTAATCAATCAATTAATTTAGCCTATCGCAGTCCACTGCTGGTCATAGGCCTCTGACAATGTGCGCCATTGCTCCTGATCCTTCGCATTCCACATCCAGTCCGTGCAAACCACCTTATTTAGGTAATCAGTCCATCTGCAATCTGTTGAATATTTTTTAAAGCTATCTAGAATAACCTTTCTCCATACAGATCTATAGATGATAAATTCACTCATCTCTGCGCACCCTTACCGTGTTCTAGCACGATGGTATCGCTGCACGCAACCTAGTAATAAAAATTGATGAACGACCACAATTACACCTTTTGTGGTTACTGCACAATTTGAACGGTGTGTGAATTATGCCGTGAAAGTTTTGCACGAAAAATGCCTTATTTATTACTTTTATGTAGCTCCTTTGTAGAAAGAAAGTCTCGAGACTGCCACCTCCCTTTGTTAGCTGACATAACATCACACGCGTATTACCCTAAAAGGTAGGATGGAAGTGTACGACCAGCAAAAAGGGTTTAGCGGTCTGAATAAAATAATCTTGTTATCACAGACAGTGTACCTTTATTGAACAACAAAGATTTTTGTATTTGCGGGAGTTTTTTGTGTGAAATGCAATGGCAAGTTTATCCGAATAAGAATTCAGGTTTATAGCGTTGGGGTGTATTGATGAATATGGTGTGACAAAGACGAGGATATGAGAGAATGATAACATGGTTAACATTGAACGAATTAAAATCAAATTCACAATATGATAAAATAAATAAATAAATAAATATTGTAGGACATTCTACACAACGCTATCTAGACCCAAAGTAAGCATAGCTTAACTAGCTTGTGTTATGGGTTCTAGAATGCGGATAAACATACTTAGATACATTTTTTTTTGTAAATACATACATATTATACATGGAAACACCCAGACCAATGCAAATATTCATATTTCATGCACACAAATATTTGCATTGAGCGGGGATCGAACCCGCGCCTCCTGCGTAGCGGCCGCGTTCACTACCGCTGCGCCATAAAAATGAATGATAAATGAATGATTTATAGATTAGATTTATCTGCACAGTACCATGTACAATATGTAGGTGTTCTGCTGCCTTTTCTTCTTCTTCTTCCTGCTTCTGTACCTACAACTATTTCCCCTAATATATTTCTATGATTGTTCTTGTGTGTACAGAAAAATTTAAATAAATGAAAATTAAATAAACTAAACGGCATTACAATTATGATTTGCATAAATACAAACGTCAATTCCAACAATACCCGTAACGAAATAAAAATACTGCATCCTATTTATATAATTTTATTAATCAAAAACAGTCTTTTAAATTATGCCACAAAGATAAGATATCTACGCAAAAAGATGTCCTCATTTAATTTTATACCCACAACAACCTGTCCAGTGCATATTCCAAATGCCGTCACAGATTGGTTCATTGAACATTATGATATTATTAAGTACGATTCAGAAATGCCACGTTTTCAAAACGCGTGATTAAATTCTATAAGGCAAAAAAACGAAAAGAAATGTGTCATCATCATCTGCATATAGACGTATTCTCCTGATTGCATCCGTGGCCAAGATGACCTCGGAGCTCAGGGTCCGCCTTCCGGCTCTTCCTTCTCCACTTCGCACGATCTTGGGCGTCCATGGTAGTGAGACCATTAGCACGCATATCACCCTCCACGACGTCAAGCCAGGACTTCTTTGGCCTACCCCTTTTACCTGGACCCGGCGGGGGTACCATTGCCAGGCATTTGTTCCCCACGTAGCCTGGCGGTTGCCGCAAGACGTGGCCGCACCAGCGAAGGCGGCTCTCTTGCATTTTATCCGCGATGTCACGGACATGGAGGCTGCCGCGGATGCGAGAGTTCCGTACGCGATCTTTACGCGTAACGCCGCACATCCACCGCAACATTTTCATCTCCGTGACACGCAGCTCTTGCTTATGTCGCTCGAGCAGCGGCCACGCCTCACAACCATACAAGAGAACAGGCCTAATGATCGTCTTATAGACCTGCCCCTTCAACCTGACTGGCATTTTAGGATCACAGGTGACGCCAGTCATTTCTCGCCACTTGGCCCACGCGGCAGCAATGCGTGCCTTGACGTCGTGGTCGATCTCACCGGTCACATGAAGTACAGATCCCAGGTACTTAACCTGGTCCGTGCGCTCGACCAAATCATCGCCTATGCGGACGGGTGTGGGATCTGCGGAGTTTAACGCTAAGTATTCTGTCTTCGCTACATTTAACTTCAAACCGCCGTTCTCAAGCGCTTCTTTCCATCCTTTCACGCGTCGCACCAATCTGCTCCTGTCCGCGTCCATGAGCGCAATATCATCAGCATACATGAGCAACCACGGAGGCTGCTCATGTGAGTTTCTAATGCTGTCCGACCAAACATCTAATACCACGCTGAACAGGTAAGGACTAAGGACGGATCCTTGGTGTACCCCGACGGTGATGGGGAAGGCTTTCGAGTCGCCAACAGCAGTTCGAACCACGGAACCGGAATCGTAGTACATGTCTCGGATGGTGTCAATGTAAGTTTCTGGAACACCCTTGGCCCGCAGTGCCCACCAGATCACCGCGCGAGGAACACAGTCGAAGGCCTTCTGCATGTCTAAGAATAGGCAGTGCAGGGGCGTGTTCTTCGCCCTGTATTTCCCCGCCACAACCCTTAGGGCGAACACTGGGTCCATGGTCCCGTGCCCTGGACGGAACCCGTACTGGCACTCCGAGAGTGTACTTTCCTGTCGGATCCGGGAGTCGATTATCCGCTCATAGAGCTTCATGGTGTGGGACATTAACTTTATACCGCGGTAACTACCACACTCCTGCACCGATCCCTTGCCTTTGAAGACTGGCGTGATGATGCTCAGCCTCCACTGGCTCGGGATCTCGCCGGTGAGGAGTACGCGGTTATAAAGATTTGCTAGAATGCCCACACCACGGGCGCCCATTGCCTTCCAAGCCTCGATGGGGACTTCGTCGGGTCCGACAGCTTTCCGGTTCTTCATGCGGCGAATGGCAGTCTGGACTTCCGCAGGCGTTATCGGTGGCACTAGTCCTTGATTCGGAGGGAGGTCTGGTGGCTGCACCTCTTTATGCTGCTTATTCAGCAGCTCGTGGAAATATGAGCGCCATCTCTCCTTCACCGCGACTTTCTCGTACAACAAATTTCCCCCAGGGTCTTTAATGCAGCGGCACTTGGATAGACCCTGCGCCGCTTTGGCCCTGGAACGCGCCAACTTATATATGAGCTTTTGCCCCTCAGACGATTCCAACTTGGTATATAGAGGTTGCAAGTGGTCTCGTTTGGCCCTGGCTACGGCTCTCCTGGTGGCGCGTTTTGCATCTTTGTACGCATCGCGGTCGTCGGAAGATTTGGACGCTTGCCACTTTTTAAAGAGGGCTTTCTTCACCCTGATCTCTCTCTGGACTGTGTCGTTCCACCACCAGGTGTCCTTGTCACACTTGCGTCCACCCTTAGACATGCCGAGCACCACCCTCCCCGCCTCAAGAATAGCTGCCCGAATCCTGTCCCAAGAAACCTGTACTGGTTCGTCTACAGCATCGGCGCACTTGTCACCGATGGCTGAGACGAAACTTTGGGACTTAGCTTCATCAAGCAGCCACCACCTGATTTTGCGTTGGGCACGCTCGGCACGTTTGTCTTTGGGTTTCACGCGGAGGTCCATGACAAGGAGACGGTGTTGGCTAGTGAGACTCTCCCCGGGTATAACCTTGCAGTTGGCCACCCTGCTGATGCTGTGCCTCCTAGTGAGCAGGAAATCAACCTGGGTTAAGTGCCCCCCGCTCTTGTAGGTGACAAGATGTCCGGATTTCTTTTTGAAGTACGTGTTCACGATGGCCAGGTCGGCAGTCGCACACGTTCTAAGGATGTGCTCACCCTCTGGGTTGCGACTACCGTATCCAAAACCGCCGTGGACACGCCCAAACTCCTCACACCCGTCACCCACGTGACCGTTCAGGTCACCGCCCAGGACAATCTCCTGCGACAGCGGGACGTCACGAAGTACTCCCCCGAGTTGGTCCCAGAACAAGATCTTTTCGGCTTCGCCACGCCCAGCCTGTGGAGCGTAAGCACTTATCAGGTGGGTTATAATCCCATCGATAAGCACCCTCACAACCATAAGTCGGGCGCTATAGCTCTTCACCTCCAAGATGTCATCCTGCAACGCCCGGGAGAGCACCACGCCCACCCCGGCCTGCCCATCAGGTGCACCTGTGTACATCAGCTGGTAGCCCTCCCCAATGTGCATGGTGCTATCGCCACCCCACCGAGTCTCCTGCAGGAACGCCACGGCCACTCTCCGCCTGCAGAGTACGTCAGCCAACTCCCTCGTGCGACCGGTCAACGTGCCGATGTTCCACGTTGCGAAGCGGAGTTTTCCGGAATCACAATGTTGGCCTAACATCTTTAGCCGTGCCCGGCTCAGGCACGGTAGCCCTTGCCCACTTGCGACACGAGGCGGGCGACCCTCATGCGCGCCCTTTTGCGGCGGCGCCCTACCCTCATTGCGATTCCTTTTTCTACGAGCCATTTCATTTTAAATTTGGCAATTTTTGGCTTTTCCGGGGGCGACTGCCGTCCGACCCCCCAACCCCGAAGGGAAAGCCAGCGCCAGAGCCTCGTCCGTTGTTCAGCAGGCTGGTGCACCAGCTTGCAGGTGAGGTTGGCTTGGGGCTCAAGATCTAGGTGAGCCCCCATACACCTAAAAGAAATGTGTCTCAAGACGTTTTCGTGAGCTTATTAAACCTTCAAAACCACTCATAAGTAGTTTGATTCGTTTGAAGTTTTTAAATTTATTTTTGACTTTTCGTGAGTATTGAAATCACATGTATTAAAAACGTAATTTAACTGAATTGGGCCCTAGCAAAGTGCGTGGATTTCAATGTGATCGGAATGTTTGACACTGGGGCAATCAAATATGGGAGTTCATGCGTGGAACACATATTTGTAACCAAGAGAGACATACATATTGAGTATGTAGGACATTCTACACAACGCTATCTAGACCCAAAGTAAGCATAGCTTAACTAGCTTGTGTTATGGGTTTTAGAATGCGAATAAACATACTTAGATACTTTTTTTTTGTAAATACATACATATTATACATAGAGGACACCCAGACCAATGCAAATATACATATTCATGCGTATAAATATTTGAACTGAGCGGGGATCGAACCCGCGCCTCCTGCGTAGCAGCCGCGTTCACTACCGCTACACCACAGAGGCAGTCACATGCATCGGCGACTGGTAACTTTAGATGTATAATGTTCACACTGTGTAATATGTATGTACCTACTACAGCCCCAGACTGATAAGAGGTATGTGTTGAGGCCCCACCAAGATCTCCGGTACCCAAAACAACCTCACGGCCATTGACAGAAAAAGTACTGAGCGAAAATCAAACCCGGGCCTCTGACTTAGTAGTCAAACTCAACTGCTAAGCCACAGAAATCCTCAAATTTAATGCAGACAGCCCCAAAGTATTCCATTAGCCTCATAAAAAGATGAAGATTCTTATTATTATCAATCACAAGTTTATTTCACTTCATACATAGCCAACAGCCAAGTAGCCATCCTCAGGATACTACTCCCTTGTTAATATAATAACGTTCAAGTCGTAAATGGACTTACTACTCGGTCTGCGCTGGACAGTGTCTGCAGGTCTCCCTTGAGAATCATAACGCCTAGACACAGTGCATGTAGAACAGTAAATGTTCTAACACAACGGTGGGTAGACAAAATGTTTGTAAGGAAACGCATGGCGAGAAAACACGGCAGTTCACTTGTTGTTAAAAGAATATCGGCGGTTATAGATACGTAAAAAATGGATGCAAATAAATAATGATAGGTATTATTATCATAGAATCTCCTCTTTTGAAAATCGGTAAGAAAATAGAATTTACTCGAAAACCGAAAATAGAATTTACGGATAATGTGATATGAGTAGAAATTTGTTTTTTCTTCTGAACTTCTAAACTTAATTTCTAAACTTTTACGAGTATAGGCCCTTACTAAGGGGCTGTCCATTAATCACGTGAGGCTCAACAGGGGCGGGGGGGGGTATAGTTGAAAATCACGTGTATTTTTTTGTTATTCATCATCATCATCTGTATATTTATTTGTTATTAACTGGTGATTTTTGTCACGATTCTTAGTTTCCTAGCATTTAATAATAAATAAAAAAAGACACATGATTTTGGCTAGGGGGGTGGGGTAGTCTAAAACCTTACCACGTATCACCATTTGGTTAGAAAATTGCTAAAAAAAACAAATGTCCAAATTTCTATACAAAATTTTGTCATAACAACTGTAGGTACAAACCCTGTATAATTCTTTACTATTAGGGTCCTCAATATTTAAGAAAAACTATTACACAAAGTATTGTAAACAAAATGAAGCGATAAATAACATCTTTTAATGTAATCAACTTTACATCGAAAAGTTTCGGGTAGCGAGTACGGACCCGTGCCCCGACACGTTAAAACTTCCAGTTGCCCGAAACAAGGGAGGTAGGGAGGCACTCCTTGTTCAGAAAGAAAAGATTCGCCGCTCTGTTAATTAATATTGTATTTTAACGTTCAAACTTTATGTTACTTTTATAATTGTTACGATTTAAATTTGTTTACTGTCTTACAAAGCGATATCGTAATTATTTTTTAGCAGGAAGAGGGAAACACGTGAGCTGTAGGCACATGCAGTAAGAACATTTCGAACGATCGAACGAACTCGAAAGCTGAATCTGCAGTGATATTTCAATATCGCATGCTGTTTTGGTGATGTCACGTTGTCGAACACGTAAACATACATCACCCTCATGCTCAAGAACGTGACGACACAAAATTTACAGCAAGCAGAATGGAAATATCGCCGCGGATTGAGCTGTCGAGTTCGTTCGATAGTTCGAAATGTTCTTACAGCATGTGCCTGCTGGTAAGGAATGCCAGGTCTCAATGGTGCGGCGCAGGAAGGAGTCGCCGGACCGTTTGGTTCTTGATGGAATATTCTGCATATCTTAATGGAATATGTGCAGAATATTCCATCAAGAACCAAGCGGTTCGGCGACTCCTTCTTCTGCCGCACCATTAAGTCTTGGAATTCCTTACCAGTTCACGTGTTTCCCTCCTCCTACAGTCCCGGGTCCTTTAAGCGGGGCGTGAAAAAGCATCTGATGAGGCCGTCAAGCTGGGTGTCACCATTGTAACATGATACGTGTCTGTAATGGTGACCCTCTTTTCAGAGACTTTGCCTTCAGCTTACCATCAGGCGAAGCGAAGTCAAATTGACGTGTCCTATAAAAAAAACCGTATGCGAGTGACATCTAATTCCTGCATGTTGTACTTTAGAGGTGGAGTCCGCTCCTTCATTCTTTCTGTCAGTCGGATGGATTGGCTTTGCGTAGGCGATTATCGTCTGACCTGGAAGCCCTACTAAGAGGTGAGCTCGCTCCAGAGCCTCTCCTTTAATAAGCAGGTGAAGGCAATGTTGATCCCGAGGATCTGAGTGGGTTATCTGATTATGCTCATAATATTACTGAATTACTAGAGATTGTACAAAAACGCTTTTTACCTATTTTTGTTCTTTTTTTATTTCTGTACATACTTGTTTTGTTTCCTTTTTTGCAGCAGCAATTGTTTCATAATGGGTAAATGCATTTCGCATGACAGGAAAGTTAAAAACCACGCAAAAAAAAAAATTCAATTAACTTTACTTCGGTGTTGAAAGAATTGTAAAGAGAAAAACCTTATAATGTACTAAAAGTTTCAATATTTATTTTAAATGTACTAAAATATCTGTTCATGATGTCAAACGAATTAAACTTCCTTTAATAATGTTCGTACGCTTTTCAATTCATCCCCGCCTCATTCTAAGGGTAAATGGGACAGATTGCTTAGAACTAGAGAGAAAGTTTCAAGTCCGCCTTTACGGAGAATTTCAAACTTTGAAAACTACGGTATTACCTACTTTATAGCCCTAAAGAAATACACTTAATCAAGGCAGGTATATTTCAAAAGATTGCAGCTCGGCAGTGGCGGCCTGCCAAGTAAAATTGCCAAGAAAATGTTCGGTACATTCATCTTAATGTTGAACCAACCACACTTTGCTGCTTCCTTCTTAATACTGCTTTAAATCGCCGACAATACGTTTTTAAAACAACCTGTAGTTTATGAACGAATTGTTTCATATAAGTTCTCGACCAGCTGTAGGTCAGAACAATAATGTCTGTAATGGTGACCCTCTTTTCAGAGACTTTGCCTTCAGCTTACCATCAGGCGAGGCAAAGTCAAATTGACGTGTCCTATATAAAAAAAAAAAAAAATAAGCTTCTGTGGCGTGGAGGTAGTGAATGCAACCGCTACGCAGGAGGCGCAGGTTTGATCCCCGCTCAATGCAAATATTTGTATGGTTGTGGAGGTCATATGGCAGTCACTTCACAGAAAATATCTAAGTTCAGTCAAACACGCAAATAGACTAGAAAAAGCAGACCCCAGACTCCGAGGTCAAAGCTTCGGATGCAACTGGGATTAACGCTAGTATGAAGAGACGAGATGTTCATCATCATCACGGAGACGTGTTTTCCTGATTACATCCAAGATCAAGACGACTTCGGAGCTCAGGGTCCACCTTCCAACTCTTCCTCCTTCACTTTGCACGATCTTGGGCGTCCATGGTCGTGAGGCTATTGGCACGCATGTCACCATCCACGACGTCAAGCCAGGACTACTTGGTCAGTTACGTTATGTCACTTCATCTAACTTACAACTTTTTTAGCTGCCATTCCTAAAAAATCCTAAAAATATTCTGGGAAACCCTCGGAGCGCGGAGTTCGCTCTTCTACTACTTCTCGTCATTTACTTTATATACCTAGCCTTTTTCTGGGAATGACTGTCTGACAACCTCAACCCTAGAGGAAAACCTATGCTCGCAGATGAAGTTAAATTGAGCTCCGAAGATCTTGGTGAAGCTCCATACACGAAGGTTATAGACATTTTACCAAATTTAGCTGTACCTATTTTACGCAAAGCGTGTGACAGGTGTGTTAAATTTTTTTCTTCTTATAAATTTCCTTTCCCTCAACGTTCTATACTGAAGAAGCAGATGGCAACGCGTGAGTAAACTAATGATACTACAACCGTTAATAGGCCAAGTCGCATTCAACCATCAGATATCAATCAATCAATTATTAGCCTATTGCAGCCTACTGCTGGACATAGGCCTCTCCCATGCGCTACGTTTTCTTGATATTCATTAGATAATTTGCTATTAAAAGTATAAAACCATCCAACAAAAAAAATCATCTCTACTGTCGCCTAGTCTAAAAGTTGTAAGATGAAAACTAATAAGAGAACTGAAAAACGACCGACCGTTCTGCTGAGTGCTCGGGTGTCCAGGAATTCTGAATGAGATTGAAAAAAAGAAACATCTGAAGTTATTCGTGAAGTTCGACGGCCACCGTCTCCGATTGTGGGAATTAAATTTCTTATTGATCCACAAGAATTGCTATTTTGTAACCCTGTTTACTACTTTTATTCTCAGGAGAAATGTGTTTTATATTTACACATACCTATGTTTTTTTTCATGAAGTCACGGAATAATGTTCTGCATTGGAGAGAAATAGGCATACCTATCTCAGATACCTATATACTCAGGGCTTTCCGTTTACAGTAGGCAAAGCTCATCATTGCAACTATCTAGAGAAGTCGGTAGTAATGTATAGTTTCTTCAGTGATTCGATGAATTTCAAATTAACTCAAAACCCCTAATGTTTTTAAGTTATTGCATAGTGGAGACCGAATCCAGAAATTCCGTAACGAAAAAACCTAAGCTGACACTCCGAGCTCGCACGATTCAAGCCGAGCTGCCCCGAAATCGGCCGATTTCGGAGCAGCTCGGCTCGATTCGTGACAGCTCGGAGTGGGGGGATAATTGCATAAGTTGATAAAAAATGCTATGCAATAGCTTTACCGCGGCAGTCCCCGAGTGCCACACGTCTTTTTTTTTTTTAATCATGTATCCTAAATTACTTGTCGTCCCGTTAACTTCGCCACCAGCTAAGCTGAGTTAGGACGTCGTCTCGTCGTCGTCGTCATCGGAGTTTGAAAAGTAATGGGTACGCTGTATGTGCTGCATGCGTCGGCAGTTGTCATGACGGTAGTGATAGATTCGAACCTGGAATAACCTTCCGGCAGTCTTACACCCAGTTTCCGAAAGGCTGATCAATGTCAAATTAAATAATCGGTTGTTATATATTTTTTTCAAGTAGCAATTGGGTTACTAAAATTATGGTTAAATAGTATAAATTGATCATCGTGTTGGTTAGTCAGCTATTTTAAACGACACGATGATCAAATTAAACTATATAACCATTATTCTAGCAACCCAATTGCTACTTGACAAGGGCCGATTAGTTAATTTGAAGTTGATCAGCCTTTCGGAAACTGGGCGTTCGGTGACACTAAGCAGGATCAGAACCGGTGATCTCGGAAAGCAGCAGCATTTAAAGTTAAACGCTTAGCTAAACGCTAGCAGCAGTTAAACGCTGTAAATAATTAAATACAATAAATCATTTATATATTAAGTCAATGAACCAGAAAACCGTCTCCATCCAGATCAACCCCCAGGGCACTAACTACGGCACTCTAAAAGGGGTTATTCCTAATCATTCAGTCAACATTTGCAAAACGTCCCAGCCAGCCAATTTCCTCTCAATTCCCTGAATAAGCACCTTTATCTATAACAATTCGTACAAAACATATTAATGAGAATTGCCCTTCTCAGATCGTGGTCATTATTGAAAGTGCCTGGTATTGACAGACATCTTAAATTTTCAACTGTTGATAGCTTTGGGTTTACATTAGGAGTTAATAACTTGGGCTGGAATGGTGACCCCGGTCTCGAAAGGATATTGGTATAGGATCCGTTAATATTTGATTTTATTACCTGTTTCATGGATCGATGGTGATGTTGGCATTTTATGGATGTGAAATAATATTATTTTGTTCACAAAATGTGCTCGTTATTCGTATCTATGCTATTATATAATTGTAAAGTGGTCGTGTCTGTACATTGGAGATATTAAATAAAAATACTTGGGTTATGTTACGATAACGATACTGAACACGAAAATACTTTTTTTAATTTCCTGTCTGTTTGTCTGTTTGTTCGCGATGGACGCAAAAACTACTAGACGGATTTTGATGCGGTTTTTTTTTTAGAAAGGGCTTGATCAGACTTAAAATCTTACGTTTGTTTGATCGCAATCGGTTGAGTAGAACCGAAGATATGAGCAAAGGTCGCGTTACCCGAGATGCATGCGGGCAGAAGGCTAGTATGTAATATGTTTCTGAGTGTATTACATTGATTGCGAGGTTTTTAATTAGTTTCAACTGCGTAACTTCCAAGCTATCTACGAATTTTGAAAATAGAAAGGTACTACTACTGTACTTTTAGGATGAAAAAGGAGTTTTTACAATGAGAAAGCTTACGTAGCTATCATGATGATGAAAAGATAAACTTTTATGAAAGGATTCTATTGCGATTGATTTATTGTTTTTAATAATATACCTGCCTAGGTACTGTTCTCATCGTTTCGGTATCTTGTGAGTGGGAGACTGAGTATATTTTGCTGAAACTGTTGACAATATTACGTACAAATATACTAAAATATTGTACAAACAGATACTATCACTAAATAAATGTAAAAAGAAAACACTTTGTATAGGTGTACAAAGTAATCTGAACTTAATTCTTACTTAATTCCATCTTGATAATCTCAATTAAAAAGTTCTACCCTCACAGATCTTAGATAAGCACTTAAATTAATACTTAAGTTCGCCAACAACTTTAAGATACATTTCTAAGTTGTGCGCGTTGCTACAACGCAAAAGATTTCTAAGAAAAACACAAGGTTTATTCTTAGATAATTTCTTGGTCTTTGTTAGTATAATTTGCTAACTTGGCAGCATAAAAATACATGTGGTACGTATTCATTATAAATATTAGAAAATACACTAATCAAATTAATGATGTATATAAATAAAATCGGCCAAGTGCGAGTCGAACTCGCCCATGAAGGGTTCCGTAGTAGCAAAGGTGAAAATTGCGGTTTACGTATACGTATTAAAAAAAAACTACTGACTGTATCTCGTTCGAACCAATTTTTAGTGATAGTTTGCATGGCAATTTACATCATATATTTTTTTTAGATTTATCAATCTCTTATTTTAGAAGTTAGAGGGGGGGGGGGGGGGGACACATTTTTCCGCTTTGGAAGTGTCTCTCGCGCAAACTATTCAGTTTAGAAAAAAATTATGTTAGAAACCTCAATAGCATTTTTAAAGACCTATCTATAGATATCCCACACGTACGATATCGTACACGGTTTACAGAATACATCTTCTTACCAAGTTTCAACAGCATAGGCCTTATAGTTTCGGAGAAAAGTGGCTGTGACATACATACGGACGGACAGACAGACAGACAGACGGATGGACAGACATGACGAATCTATAAGGGTTCCGTTTTTTGCCATTTGGCTATGGAACCCTAAAAAGGGTAGGTTGAAAACATTTGTATGAAATGTTTAATAATAGCAATAGCAAGTTCTTGAGGTATTAAAAGCAGGGGGTTTTTATCTCTGCAAACCCCGGAAGGAAAAAGGTGGGAGTAGATATGTATCCTATAGGTATAAAGCTCAGCCGGGTTGCGAGGTATATGTCTACGATAGTCTCACCTCCGGCAACCGACGGCCCACAGGCAGCGTGCGTTTTAGTCGATTCGAGTCCGACATAATCCCCGCCACCGGCTTCCGCGGGGGAGGTATCGGTGGGGATTCTTCGCACGATAAAAAAGAGGTATGTATAAAGCTGCATATATAGGTTTTTGGCTTCTATTTTGATCCGTATATGAAGAATACGTAGTAATTTTTCATGTGACGAAGTTGGGAGTGTATCATTTCTTGTAACTAATTAAAAGATCTAACGAGTTCCGACAGCGGACGACCGCGTACATTGTTTAGCCCACCCAGACGGACCGGACAATCACAGAATACCTCGAAAAAACTGGACCGAAACGTCTCGTCTCCGAGAGTCTAAAATAACAGGTCAGTGTGATACGATCTAATGGAAGGGCTGAAGCGTTTCGGACTGGCTTAGAAGTTTATTGAAATGATGTTCTTATCGCCGATACGATCTTCACTGGACCTTTTCAGAGGCATGAAATTTAATTTAATATACGGGCTTAGATTTTTTTTTATGTTAGTCGTTACCCGCGGCTTTGTCCACGTGAAAAACTTTTTCTGCGCAATTTCTTTTTTTTATACCACTTAGGTCGCACACAAGCACACGGCCCACCTGATGGAAAGTGGTTACCGTGGCCTATGAATGAGTGCACCACTAGGGGAATTACACTCGTGCTGCCGACCCTATAAGAACAGAGAGATTCTGTACCGTCATTCTTGATTTTTCTTTCCTTATGAACCTTCTACAAAGTATTAGCAAACTTAGATACAAAATTAACGAATTAAGTAAAGTGGTTCTCAACTTATGGCGTAATCAAGGGAAACTCGCATTATTTTTTAACCGACTTTAAGAAGGAGGAGGTTTCATATTATATTCTTTGTGCTTAAGAAGCGTACGTAAAGACACGCCTAATGCAAATCATCAAACCAATATTCTCAGAAGATAAATTGAACAAAACTATGCTAATCTCAGCAGCTGTGTACTAGACCATTTACAAACCATCGAAAAGTAAATGTCTTCATAGAGTTAATGTTGAGTCGACTACAATATCCAAGCATACGCGCAATTTACTAACCGAACGAGCATGTTCAGTTAGTAAATTGCGCGTATTCAATTTGCTAGACTGAAACTAATAAATTCGAAGTGTTAAATTCTACTAAGTAGTTGACGAGCTATGAGGGAACAAACGAATATACATACATACATAGCCTGTCAAAATCATAACCCTCCTTTGGCTTCGCCGTAGTCGGGAAATGCACCTAAACCACTTTTCTTCATGTCCATACAAGACGTAAAATATATCAACGGGATGAGTTGTCCGATTCAATAATTGCACAACTCATCCCGCGGGATAAGATCGAGTGGGATGGGTTGACCAAACGGTCGAACTGATGTGGTAAGAGAAAATATTTAATAGATAAATAGTAGAAAACTAATGCATTATAATCTGTGTATTTCAAAGCTCAAAAAGTTTGTGTGGTTTCTAACTGATATTAGGCAGAGGCGGGTTCGATTCCCGCCCAGTGCATATATTTTTATGCATGAATATGGCTATTTGCATTGGTCTGAGTATTTTCGTGCCTCAGAGAGCATGTTAATCCGTCCTGGTCGTCTTACGAATATATATGACAGTTATGGGTAGTTGGAGCCCTAAAAAGTCCAACAACTGGTGTAACTGCAATATTTCGATATCGCTATTAGGATGTGGAGGTCATATGCCAGTCGCTTCAAGTTCAGCGAAACGGCGCAGTTAGTCTGGCAAAAGTGGACCCCGGACTCCGAGGTGAAACCTTTAGATGCAACCAGGATTAACGCTAGGATGGAGAAGAGATCCGAGGTATCGGACTCTAGCCGACTGAAACGGCATGCCGTCTCGGGTCTTCAGAAACCGGGGTGTTAGATTGCCTAAAGCATATCCCTCGCACCCGGGCAATAATACGAGTGCCTACCTATATTTTCTGTAGGGCTGTTTTTAGAATAGACGGAAAATTGTTAAGACTTGTTTAACTTTTTAATTACCTATACTTTAAAAAGCGAACACAAAATATACCTGACGGGTAGGTAGTACCTACTGTTGATGTCTCTAGACACAGGTAATAAAAAGTTGACTTTTTAATTTCTTTTGAATTGAAAATTATTGTACCTATAACGTTCCAACCAATAATTTATCTTTCAATGTAAGAGTGTCCATGTCTATAAACTATTTTGATAAAGCCATACGTCACCAGGCTGTGCTAATCAGACGGCCAGATAGAAACAATAGATTATGACATCTCAGCCAGGAATCGAATGCGTGCCAATCGATGCGTGTGCCAAGTCGGTCGAATTGCGAATTAAATATAATGACAAGTAAACAAAGATGATATGCTTATTGCTAGCGTTATAATAATTGATATAAACGAGTTAGTCGTCTAACTCGTGTTTTTTGAATATTTTTTTCATGTTTTTTATTTTTTTGGCAGTTTTCATATAAAAAATAGGTGAATTGAAACCATTGAACTGGCGTCATCGTCACGTCTCGCATGTCACGTCTGATAGACGTCATGACGATACAACGATATAGTTTTTAAATTCTATATGGCTATTCCTAAGGTCGCGGGAACGCGCTGGATGCGAACCGCTTTCAACCGGTCCTATTGGAGATCTATAGGGGAGGCCTATGTCCAGCAGTGGACTTCCTATGGCTGAAATGATGATGATGATGATGATTCCTAAGTTGGCCTAGCGATCGGAGATGGTACATCGCCGTGTCGTTAATAGTTGCTTTACCGCCGGCCACTCCTTCTTCTGCCGCACTATTAAGACTTGGAATTCCTTACCAGTTCACGTTTTTCCCTCCTCCTACAGTCCCGGGTCCTTTAAGCAGGGTTTGAAAAAGCATCTGATGAGGCCGTCAAGCTGAGGGCCACCATTGTAACATGGTACGTGTCTGTAATGGTGACCCTTTTATCAGAGACTTTGCCTTCAGCTTACCATCAGGCGAGGCGAAGTCAAATTGACGTGTCCTATGTAAAAAAAACCTACTGGTAAAATACAGTGATACACAGAAATCACGTGTAAACGCTTTATTTTTTTAATAATTGAAAATTGGATATTCATCGGAATATCGGGCCATATTGCCATCGGGCTAGCTAGAAGAGATGGCCACAGTGTGAGAAGGTCACCAATTATAAATATCCACAATATAGATACTAATTAATAATTACTTATTTTGTTTTTGGTGTACAATAAAGAGACGTTACTGTACTATACTGTAAATTAATTTCAATTTCACTATCGGCAGTCAAGACAGCTGATAAAGCGACATATGCGATTATCATACCTAGATAAATCAGATTAATAAAAGACATACTAATAATGACTTCCTCGTACAATTCGAGACTAATAGCAGTGTCAGCCCTATAATTTATAATGGACATAAATTATTTGGGATACAGATGGTAGATAAACGTCTATTAATATGGCTCAATCACCACGAGCAATAATATTGACAATAATATTGCGCGTGCGGACCGTATTGTTGAGTTTTATTACTGTGAATGTCTGGTATGCAGTGTATGTTAAAATACTCTAGTGCCTGTCATAGTTCACCAAGACGACCGTCGCGTCGTACTTTTCGTTGGTTTCCTTGTGATAGTGCACAAAGAAATAGGAACCCCGCAAAGCGGGGCTTAACCGTGGAACACCTAGGTGAACCACATAGGTGTACCAAGGGTCAGAAAGGGCTCCGTCGACTTCGGCCACTATAAATATTTGTATATGAAGGAAACGATTGTGTTGTGTTGTGATGAAGGAATTATGAGTCGTGATTATTATGAATACAAATCGGTAGTTTAAAACAAAACACCGGTGTTTGTTGACATTCGTACAAATGGTAAATTGCTGAATCTAAGATTCCCTGTCTCCTCTGTGCATGTTAACATTCACCGGTGTATGTCTAATTTAAGTATAATTAAGAACATATTTGACTTAAGGCTGTTTTACATCAGACGGGCAAATGCTCAATCTACGTCAAATTCTATTACGTAGTGTAAACAGTGACAGAACATTCGTTCGTTTCTGTAAACGTTAACTAAAATATTAAAAAAGAATGCTCTTGTTCTAGCTCTAGCTCTTTGTTCGTTTGGTCTAAATCCACCTTTACATCATCGTATTTGGTGATTGTCGACATACACCGGTGCATCTTCACATTCACTAATTTCAGATATTCACAGTAACATTCACACAAAATTTGATATCGTCAATATTATTGAATGTGTGTGGTTAGCCTAAGTTGGCTTAGCGATTGGAGACGTCACGTCGCCGCATCGTCGCCATCATCGCAATGGATGCGTGCAACTGTGCGACAGATTTTGTAGTTTGTGCACGCTTCCAATATCGCTGGGATGAGATTTGCAACTCGGTGAAACCTGCTCGTAAAAAATATTTGTAATAACACGTTTGATATTTTTAGTGCCAGTAGCTTAGTTGTTAAGGAGTCGGAGTTACGATCGAGGAGCCCATAATTTTCGTTTCGAAGCGATTCCACTAATAGAATGTCACAAGCCATGGTATTCTGTAAGAACGTTTATGCATCTCGATAGTCGAATCCGCGGATTGAACATACTAGAATATCTATCTCACCTCGTAGGTATTTCAAGATTTATAAACACAGAATACCACGGCGAAAAGCTTCAGGCACAGACGTCATTTAAAAAAAGTCTTAACTGTTAATTCTTTAGACTCATAGAATTAAGAAATATTTTCCCATATAATCGACGACATTATATTGAGAATTTTTTTTTGAACAATGTATTTAGACTTTACGAAAATCAAAGCCGGGACCTAATCAAGTCGCAAGCGCTGCACTGGATGAGCCAGTGATTCATTTCGAAGTAATGAAATGAAATGACAAGTCCACTAACAAATCTTTCACCAAGTAATAAACTCTTGTGGGACTATTCTCATTGCGGCCGAGTCATCCGACCTCTTTAATAGAGCCGATAGACGAAGAACAACAAAGGCAATTATAATTAGATCTTGGCAGACCGCGCGCTTCACATTGAATTTACTATCGAATATCTCAGCGGATATATCGCGATTCATCTCGTTTAGTAGTGATAGCTCATGTTATATCTTTACCAATATTTTTAAAATTCATCCCAGTGTTTATCCCGGGTGCATCTATAGTCTTGCATTTCAATCTCTTCCACAGATGCTCTTTCATAATTTATTTGGCTAATCTTGATTCTTTGGAAGCGATTGCCATTTGATCGTCGAACTCTAAAAAGAAAGCCTTGGATGTTTATATTTTTTTAAATAGGTACGTTTTTTTCCAAAATTAATGTTGTGTATGTGAGTCGTCAAAATTCACCAAATAAACTAAAAGTGTAACCCCTATTTCAGGAGAGAATTTCCTATCAAATGGTATCAAATGAATGTACCTACTGTCATTGAATTGTTTATAAAATATCAATCCGACACGACATAGAACTTGTTTTTGACTTCCTTCATTTGTTTAAGAATACCAATACCTACTAGGAAATATGTAAGCGAAACGGAAACTTTTCAAAAACAGAAAACGAAACAGTCAATCACATATTTACAATGACATCAACGACTATTCCGTATGCCAATTCCCGACTTTACACAGCTCGCACATAACTATCGATACTACTAAATAAACAGCAAAAAGAATAACTATTAACTGCAACTACGAACCACGCAGTATTATCGAAAGCCTAAGTGTATAAACCGCTTATTAATACCCCACTGGTCGAACATAGTGCCAAAAGGTTGGATTTATCGCAGTTGTTGTTCAGACACGAACACTGTTCAAACCGCATTCTTGGATTCGAGAATTATTGATAGGGATATTGATTGAATTAATGATGTTATTATCAGAAATGTATGCAAATATCACTCATTGAAATAACTATTACGGATCCCATCGCGATTTATTTGGTTTTCGTCGGATTCAGTGTGAAAATAAAATAATACCAAATTAAATGGTGATGGAATCCGGTACATTGTTTCATTTTAAAGAATTAATAATTTTAATGCATATTTAATTCAGCCTCACACTCAGCCTCAAATGCATGGCCCCGTCAACAATAGTGCCCGGAATACGGTAATAGGCTCACCCCCTATTACGTGGGACCTAATAAGTACAATGGTGAAATGTGGGTGTTATTTCACCTCTGCGTAACCCTCCGGGGATAAAGGCGTGATTGTATGTATGTACTCGTATGAATGTATGTATGTTAATTTACATGCCCGTATTGCCGTTTTACAAGCATGTAAGTTGAGTTAATAATTGATAAATATTAGTACCAACGTTGATAGTTTACTTACAGTCAAGGATTACATTCGAAATTGGTATACGTGATAATTACTTATAGAGATTCCTACATCCAAGTTAATACAAGTGTTTAATTAACGGTGGTATTTAATACCTGACCCCACACACCTATATTCATTCAATCGGTAACTAATTTCAATTCCATTTAGTGATGGTACGCGATTCATTGAACACTGAAGACTCAATTACAATGTATTGATTAAGACGTTAAGATATCGTGTCTGTTGCTGTACACGCGATATCTTATTTACACACGAACCTGTATAAATAAATTATTTGATTATGATAATGTTTCAGGTAGCATAGCTAACTTGTAAATCGATTATTGCCTGTTTTTTTTTTTAATTTTTCTCATTACATATCAAGACTTATGCATATTTAACAAATAAAAAATATATGTAGGTACCTTTACCGTACATTTACCACTACCTAAATTATTATTAATGATAGCTTTATTTTAACTGTTGTAAATAATTACGATCCAGAATAGATGTCGTGATCTATAGCATCAAACCCCCTGAGCGTCTTAGTGGGGTAAGTACTTGTTTCTTCATGTGGTGTCGCCAAGAAATGAATATGAATCAATCTTTGCATAACACAGTTGTTTAAATAAAAAACCAAGAGATGGTAAAAAAATCGACACAAGTGAGCATCGTGTTTTTAAAAAAATAATTTTAATTTGGTATTATTTACACGAGCTTTACGCCTCAGAAGGTAACGATTACAAAAAAAAATACTTTAAATAAAATCATAATGAACATGGACGTTGCCCTTCCAAAAAACACGATTCTACGAGACTATAATTCCACTATGCACAGGTTCATAATTTTACAATAACTGCTTACCATTCAATAATATTACAAAGATTTGGCAACGCAAATCGTATTAATCACTCCTTATCTTGTACTTACGAATCTAAGTCTATACAAATGGAATGAACTTACGCACTATTTTTGGCGAATAATAGTAAAAGAAACAAGGGAAAACAATTACCCATATAATTTACGACATATTGTGAAAACATTCGTATGAAAAATTACTTTAGTAAACTCGGGGTTTCTTTGTACGTTAACCGGTTCAGATGGCAGTGATTAATTTCGGTTTGGGTTTGCGGGATACATGTGTCATTTTGAAAACATATTTCAGCTTTATTGTACAGTTGAAATGTAGTTTGACGAAACAGATTTATGAGGCTAGCGTGAATGAGCCACTGACTCAAGGTCTTGGCGTACCTACGTGTGTCAATTAGATCGAGGATATTTTAGCAAGGTAAAATGAAGACTATCCTCGAACTACGAGCATGTATGAAAATAATTAAAAAGTAAGGCGTTATGTCAGTATTATAGCCTGTAGAAAAATGTTGTCTCTCGGATGGCTAATATTAGTTTGTAATCTTGAGTGTTTTTTATATATCACTTAGGTGGCAGACAAGCACATGGCCCACCTGACGGAAAGTGGTTACCGTGGCCTATGGGCGTATGCAACACCAGAGATGTCACATTCGCGATGCCGACGCCGTCAACACAGGTTGCTTCTAGGCAAGCGTACTCCATCGTTGATGACATCATCACTGTGAGATAGGCAGACAACAAACCCGGGCCTCAATCAATCAATCAATTAGCCTATATATAAATAAATAAATAAATAAAAATAAATAAATATTGCAGTCCACTGCTGGACATAGGCCTCTCCCAATGTGCGCCACATTTGCCGATTGATTTTTTTTAACATCAATCAGCTGATCTGTGGATAAAGTCTGTGGGTAGTGTATCTCTTCCAAAACTATACTAATAAACTAAAATAAACTAAAATAATAGTAAACTTCTCGAATTAAACTTCTTTGATTTGTGTGTTTATAGGTATATGCTAATATATAAATGTTAAAAAGCATAATAGCAAACTTAAGTATTATCAAACTGAATTGTGAGAGTCTGATGTATTTTGGATCAACCAACTAGCATTATAATTAACGAGCTTGAACGAATGAGGTTAAGTAGGTAGAGTTGCAATCAATAATGAATGAAACCTGTACTAATTAACAATACAACAGTGCTAAAGTAAATAATGCAATATTCAGCGAGAAACTACCATACATATAAATAAATAATCCCAAATCAATCGATATCATCGTATCGTCAGACTAATTACTCACCGTCTCCTAACCTAACTAGACTGGATTTTCATCAGAATTTGAAACCTTAAATTAACGGAATAAGGACTATAATATTTTCGAACTGACGAGCTGATCACTTACTCCACCCCTTAATTTACAAATTAATTGTACCTAATGAAACATACGCTTGACAGCACGGTGATTACAGATATTCGTTCTTATGCATGCATATTAACGAAGACATGGTCCAGTAGGTGGGAAGAAATATGCTCAGAATCAATGATATATTATAAACTATAGATATGTTTTCCGCACTCTAAAATGGTGACAAAAAAATGATGACTTTTGGTCAGCATTTTATGCACTAATCAGAATCGCGACCAAAAAAAACAATTATAATAATAAATTCGTAATAATATGATATTATTAATGTAGATACTTATATATAATTCATATAAATAATAACATTGACATATTTTTAATAAGTAACTAAACTGTTTTTATACTTAGTGTATGCGCCATTTTTGAAAGCCGCCATCTTCTTGTATGACGTATCTATGAATATAATACATCATTGCTCAGAATGTTATCCTACCTCCTTAAATTATTTTAAAAATAAGATTATTAATAAAAAAAAAATAAGGATATTTAAAAGAATCTGTTCAGTTCTTTCTCGATTTTAAAAAACCATTTACAATTATTAAACTAACTTTTAAACTCTCGCGTTCCATGATATACAATAATGTTAACGGGAATTAACGCGATCATGGTATAGGTACATACATACCTTTGATTTGCCTGACGTTTCGACCAGGTTACATATTACATATTTATTGATAGTTCATTTGAAAACCACTGTGGCTTGTAAAAAATATTTTACAAACTACATACTTTTTCTACATTAAATGAAGCCGATAAAATCAAGTTCAACACAGTAGGTACCTACTTATACACATATGGTACAAAATACATTCATCAGGGATCACTTGTTTTTCGGTATAAGTGGCTAGATTTTTATAGGCAAAATCTACAGCTCTAGCTCTAGCTGACTACAGCAATGAGCCAATAACTTGACGCCTCTGGTGTACGTCCATAGGCCACGGTGACCACTTCCCATCAGGTGGGCCGTGTGCTTGTCTGCCACCTAAGTGGTATAATAAAAAGCCAACTGACCATGTGTTCCAAAAGCAATTTCTTCAAGTTTTATTTGTACTTATGTATTTCAAAGTACACAATTCGCATATACGTTGGTATAAGTGTATAACAAATATTATGACTTATTTCTATATTGAGCTTTCTATATTGAGCTCCTCACATAATCCTTTAGCTACAAGCTTATGTTGATACGATACAATAATCACAGTCATTATATTGACTAAAGGCGACCACCCACTAACAGTCCGCCTGCAGTTTTTCGTCTGTCCGAGCGGCCTGCAGTACTTATGTCATCAATATTATTTTTATTTTAGTATTTATTACCTCAGACTAAAATAATAACATTATTTTATTCTTTTAGTCTGATGTTATTACGTATAAAATGCCGACGGCGACGGCCATAGACTGTCCGGCCTTTAACTGTCTTTGCTGACCGGAATCGTCAAGCGGCCACACACATATTATCCGTCAGTCCAAAATCGTATACGAAACTGTAAGTGTGTGGGCTATTACGATGAACTGACAGACCGATATTATCCGGTTGTCGTTCGATAAACTGTAAGTGGGTGGCCGCCTTAAGAGTGCGCATAAAGCTAGAAAAAAATCAGATTTCACCCGCACCCCTCGCACGTCCCGCTCTCGCCTGTCGTCGCTCCGGCAAGTCCGCCACCTATTTTGTGTGGCAGCGACCCGCCATGTATAGTTTGAAGGCGCACAGTATACCCAAAATACTCAGATAAAATTGTCAAAATACGAGTTGCATCATTAACTATCTACTTTGGAAACACAATAAAGGACAACATTCACTCTCCATACAAATCTGGGCTAGTTTTGAAAGTGCCGGCCAAAGGAAAAAAATACGATATTCCGTTAGAACTCGTTCTTACTAACATTTTTTATTATGGCGTCAAAGTTGAGAGACCACTTCCAACGGTTTTATTAGAGTTTAAAAATCTTAAAATATACACTTTTTATGATACGAACTATTGAAAATAAATGAAAAATATTGCTATACATTGGAAGAATAGTTAATAAAAGCAATTTCTAGCGGATTTTATTTTCTTTAATCGACACTTTTAATTTTAGCCGTAAATAAATGGACGAAAAACAACAATATGCAGTATGGGGTTTATTTTTTATTGCTTTTATTAACTATTCTTCCAATGTATAACAATATTTTTCATTTATTTTGAATAGTTCGTATCATAAAAAGTGTATATTTTTAAGATTTTTAAACTCTAATAAAACCATTGGAAGTGGTCCCTCAACTTCGACGCACTAATAAAAAATGTTAGTAAGAACAAGCTCTAACCGAATATTGTATTTTTTTTCTTTGGCCGGCAAAATAAAAATTAGCCCAATCTGAATGATGTCCTTTCTTTTTGGTAAAAAAAATATTTCTGATAAAATGAAAAGGTAAGTAAGTAAGTAAAGGAATATGTCGTCGTTGCGCTTGCCAAAACCTCTATGTGTTTTTGGTCAAGTTTTCAGGAGAGACATTAAACTGTTTTATTACATAATTGATGAGCGTATCAAAACACTAAAAATGTAGTATGATGCCAAAAAATATTTTGCATGAACTGAGATATAAGTGAAAATTATAAACGGTACCTACTATCCATCCACAATATTTTTTTTTTCCATTTTGATACTCATATCAGAATTATCTTCCTAGCGCCATTTCTAACAAGTGAAAAATATATACATATCAGATTTGTTATGGACCTCAATAGGATTTATATAAGGGATAAATACTGACAGATGGCAAGGTACATAACATACGAAGTAAATAAATACCCACTATAAACTTTATTAAGGCATACAAGTAAAAAAAATAAAAGTAGTACAACTGTTCCGTGTACAGGGTCCTACTAACACCTTTGAGACCCAAGCCAACCTCACTTGCTAGTCGGTGCACATGTTAAACAACGGACGAGGTTCTGGTGCCGATTTTCCTCTCGGAGTTGGGAACTAATTGCTGATCGTTCCTGGAATAGCCGATAATACGATAATCAGAAAAGAAGAGCAAATCTCCGAGTTCCGAGGTGCACATTATGCTGCCAATTAGTTATAAACTTTAGTTGCATCTGAGCCCTTCCCCTCGGCGTCCGGGGTGCGCTTTTCCAGTCTTTTTTTTAATATAGGACACGTCAAATTGACTTCGCCTCGCCTGATGGTAAGCAAAGTCTCTGCAAAGAGGGTCACCATTACAGACATGTACCATGTTACAATGATGGCACTCAGCTTGACGGCCTCATCAGAATATGCTTTTTCACGCCCCGCTTGAAGGACCCGTGACTGTAGGAAGAGGGAAACACGTGAACTGGTAAGGAATTCCAAGACTTAATAGTGCGGCAGAAGAAGGAGTCGCCGAACCGCTTGGTTCTTGATGGAATATTCTGCACCGTATGCGGGAGGCGTCTAAGTCCTGCACGTGTTGTCCTATATAGGAAAGGAGAGGGTGGGATTAGTTGGAAGAGCTCATCAGAACATTCACCATGGTAGAGACGGTAAAATACCGCCAAAGATGCCATATCTCTACGCAACTGCAAGGGCTCGAGGGTGTTGGTGACCTCAGGATTCCCAATAATATGGACCGCACGTCGCTGCAGCCTGTCGAGAGCATCTAGTAAGTACTTTGCGGAGCCATCCCAGAGATGAGAGCAGTATTCCACGCAAGAGCGAATTTGTGTCTTATAGAGAAGGCACCGCTGCTCCGGCGTGAAAAAACGTCTCAGTCTGTTCAGGACACCGAGTTTACGCGAGGCTGTTTTGATGATACTCTCAATGTAGTTTTTGTTGTTCGCTGAAAACTGAATTTGCAGCGAACATATATACCTAGGATATTGAGATTGTCCTGTAGTGGCAGTGGCGTGCTCTGAAGAGTTGGAAGGGGAAGGAAAGAAGATACCTTTGCTGTGAACGCGCATGCCTGCGTCTTCCTGGCGTTGAACTCGACCAGGTTTTCCGAGCCCCATTGAGAAACGTGGCTCAGGGTCCGGTCTTCTTTTTTCCGCGATATCAGACTGCTTGGCCGCAGAATGTCCGTGATAGCCTCCGTGTAAGGTGCTATCGTCTGCATAGCATAGCGCCGCAAGTTTCTAGACACACCGTTTAACATCTTTTCGAGTATAGGGAGCTATCGCTATCGTCAGCGACGATCACCGCCGTAGTCACTTGGAAGACTAAGTCAAGCTGGTATCAAAGAAACAAGGTAGTACATCACTGCGGGGCAAATACTCCTTCTTTAAAACGCTCCCGTTCTGCCCCACATGGAGTACTGCTGTCACAGTTTTGCCTGGGCTAGCTAGACCTCTTCGACTTGGTGCAAAGACGGGCGCTGAGGATCGTCGACCATCCCATACTCACAGGCGGGGTAGTAGTCCCTCTCAACCTCAGAAGGTACTTGCTGTGGTTGTTTTACCGCCTGTATGATGGTTTGTATTCAGAAGAATTGTTTGATATAATGCCTAGAATATTATTACTTTATATCGCCGCTCCGCTTGCCATAGACAGTGAATTCACTCTCACACAAATGGTGTAAAAACGTCTCACTTTATTCAGGACTTCGACCTTACGTGAGGCTGTTTTGATTTAATCATCTGTCTCGTTTTGTTTACTATTATAAGATTATTTACGTTGTTACAAAGGTAGAACACCAATTTTACAACCAACAAACCGAAGAAAAACAAGCTGTCAAATTGTCTATGTGCAAACCAATTCTGACATGTGCAACATGAGGATGAAAAACTCTTGATGTGAACACATAACCAATTTTGCAGTGTCAGAATTGCACATGTATATTTTGTCAAATCTATTTCTAGAAGGAATTAACACTTGGTTGTTTTTTCAGTTGATGCGCATTTTTTAAGGCCATCTAGCGAATAAAAAAAAAATAGAAAAAATGCACATAACGACTTTGGCAGGCGCACCGACGATTTGACGATTTGGGAAAAACAATGCTTTTACTTTAATTTAACATCTAGCGATGTTCGTCTAACTATATGTGATAAATTACCCAAATATTTTTTTTTTGCGAATTCAATTAATGTAATACTAATCCTGAGTCGGGTCATCCAAATAGTCCAAATAGTGGTTCAATATTACTGATGAACATTGTGTATAATATGGTTGCCCTATTTTATCATTACGTATAAGAAGCTAGGGCCCTGACATATTGAATCAAGGCTGGCTAAAATATACCGCTCATTCCACTCTGGTGCAAAATTTCCATCACAATTTGGATCTAGTTCTCTCAAAACTTCAACTTTCTCTAAATGTTTAATGGGAGATCTGTAAAAATAATTGCAAATTAATGACAAATCAATCACATAAGCATTGCATTGCTATTTAAATCTACTTGTAGATAATTTGATATAAATGCTAAATAAGTACATAATGGAAAAAATCAAACCCACAATAGGACTTGAATGCCAGGGTCGCGAACCTTGGCGTTCCAGCGCTCTTACTCTGAGCTATCCTTCCACGGGCAGTCATCCGCTTTCCGTGTGGTCAATTTTTTTTATTAAAATCACCGGGATACTCGTATTTACCATGCCGTTTGAATGTGTGAACATTCGGTACTAATGTGAATGACCATGTTAATCTCAAATCATATCATTCTACTTGTTCATGTTCATATTAATTTGCATATTTTACTGAAATGTTTTCTGAATGTGAGAAAAATCAATTGCAATAAGCTTACAAAGTTGACGAAAGTTTTTTATTAAGCGATTCGACCGGATCGGATTCATCAGCTTGTGTGATATTACGAGCTGAAGCAACTCTGAAATGCATTAAAATTGATAATACAATGTATAAATACTTTCGCAATATATTTAATAATTATATTAGTGCTATATAAATAATATTATACAAAAAACACGCGAGTAGTCAAAAACATCTATTTGATTTGCATATACTATACCCGAGCCGACGTTACTCCAGAGTTACCTAGCAACGGTGGATATTTGGTAACAAACTAAAGAAAGTAAAATAATATAGATACATTACCTTCGAAAATTAGCTATGAGTTGAATTCTTAGTTTCTTATATTCTCTTTTAGAGTGTTTCTTTTATATTTTTTTAATTGGCTCATTTTTAACGAACTTTCTTGACACGGAAAACAGAAATACAGTCCTCCCGTCTCAACGGGGCGAGCCCGACTAAATGATGAAACAACAGATGGCCGACACCTCGGGTCAGGTGCGATAGAAAGAGAGCGTTATGCGCGGAATAAGACCGTCGTAAGCGCCAAATTCATTTTTTTTAATTACTCGTAAAATCCACACAATTTTTTCAAAGTGAAAATAGAGTCACTGGGTTACATAATTTTACACTTTGTATTCAAATATTGACTCAGTTGTGTGCATAATATTGGAAATAAATTGATTTTAGTAGTAAATAAGGCATAACTCTGTGATTTTATTCTATCGAAAAAATATTATTATTTTATGTTTTCACCATGAGCAGTCCCTTACAAATATAACGTATTTTCTATTAAAAAAAACCCAGCTCATTTGTGGCTTACTTTCGGGTATAAACATCAAATCTACGATCGGCAATTTAGCTTTATACCCCCTCTTAATAGGGCGTTTGGACGGATCTCGAGACACCAGATGCGTTTGGACATTGTTAGTGAATGGTAGTACCTACAGCGTAAGGGGAGATTTCAATACTTATATTGTAGATATAAGCTCAATACAGCCACCCGGCACCTGACCAATAGGCAGTTGTGGTGAGATTTCAATTTCGCATGCTGTATATTTGGTGACATCATGTTATTGAACACAGCCGATCGAGATATTAAAGTTCTTAAGTTAGACCAGTTGTCAGACTTATTAGGGCTCTAATTATCCGCAACACTTGGCATAGATGTTCGTATGATAACTGGGACCGACGGTTTAACGTCCCCCTATCAAGAGGAGTCTCACTATCTTAAGAATGGCCACCCATCCAACTGACTACCTTAGTGGACAGCAGGTGGTTTGATAGGAATTAAATTCTTAACTGACCACCTCGGTGGATGGATTGAGTGGTCCGTTGGTAACAAAGGCCTAAGACCGGACTAGGCTAGTGTTACACACAATTTGTTAAGCTGTAGCTGTAGCGGTTAGCACTTAACCACGAGCGCTTATTGGATATTATAAATATTTCAAATAATTCTCGCTAACAAAAAAATTACACACTTTTATTTCGAAGTATGCTAACTCAAGTCCAGATTACGTTAAATCCAATTTAAAACAAGGGTCACTTGAATAAATTATCCGAAGGCTAAATCCTACTTAGCCGTGGAAAATTCACAGCGGACGAATTTATAATTCGTGCCTTGTCCTGCTACGTTTCACACTTAACCATTTTTATAATCAGCCACAATGAGCGTCAATGTACCTATATTATGAGAAGCGAGATTCATCCTAATATATAAATCAATGCTACATTTCGTTGTAATTTTATAACTCAAGAACGGGCTCACGTATCCAAACCTAATGTTTAGGCTTTCTTCAGACTATTTAGTAGGGTTTATCTATGTGAAGTTTGCACAAAATCAGTCGAGCGGTTCTTCATTTAGTCGGTAGGTACGAAGTTCGCGGGGTCAGCTATTATTCGAATAAATGTTCGAACTAATTCTTACTACGTACATATACCTACTCACGCCTGTAAATTCCCGAAGGGGTAGCCAGAGGTGTATTATCAATTTATCACCCACATTTCGCCAACTTTGATTTTCGGTCCCACGTAATAGGGGGCGAGCCTATTGCCTTCAAGCGGACACTTAATCATGGTCTGTATGTTTACTGTCGGATGGAGAACAGCCCTATCCCTTAGTCACCTTCTACGACACCTACAGGAAGAGATGGGGGACCAATACGGCAATTGTTACCTACTATAAAACGATATACAACTTAACGAGAAATTCTTGTAAACATACTCTAGTAATAAAGTTGCCAAATGTGCATTAAACAAAAATTAAAATAAATAAATAATTAGTGATTACTTAGCATCCCGTAAACGTAATGTTCAGAACCTTACACACCGACATTTTATTTATGTAGGACACGTCAATTTGACCTCACCTCACCTGATAGAGGATCACCATTAATTAGGTAACTCAGCTTGACGGCTTCATCAGATGCTTTTTTATGCCCCACATAAAGGACCGAGAACTGTAGGAAGGAAATACGACATGCGAGTATACCAAACATTATCCAATCTAACCCTTTGGATCCTATTTCACCTGTAGAGTTTACGTTATCTTTGTAACAAAGTCTGTATAATCTTTACGAATAACTAGACTATTTGAAAATGTCAAACCTGAGCGGACCATTTTTGTAAAAAAAAAAATTCAATTCGAAATCACTTCATAGTTACGCTTTCTAATTCATCTCAATTGAGAAATCACAACGTCCGAGTTCCAATAAAATGTACATGTCACATAGCACACACTACAACAATCAACCAGTATTTGGACCGACAACTTCAATCAAAATGACGATCGTCCGTACAGTCCTCTCAACACAATCGAAAACAGAGCAACAGTCATTGAACATTCCCAAATCAATATCCTCTGTCCTGAAATCTACGAAGTCCTGGCATCAATCATTCATAGCTGGTGGACCGTGAGAGCCAGATCTATCAATATACATGTCATGACGACACAGTTTCGAACTGAACCTCGACACGTCGGCGTTTCCGCAATATGCACAGAATGACGAATTAATTGCTGTTCATGCGCGGTGTTTGCTGGTAGGAATACAAACGATTTGTGTGGGTTTAGAGTAAATTGTGAAGTTGTAAAGCCTTACCATCACCTCTTAAATGTAATATTATTTGAATCTTACTTGTAGGTACTTTACTTTCATAGTGTGATTCGAATTCGGGCCGTTGTCCGAAAATCATTGTCAAACTTCGTAGTCGAGACAGATCTGATGCTGACTTTACCTACAACTTTCACATAAGCAGTATTTTTTAAATTTATTTACAATTTGCATAAGTGAAATCCGAACACATTACTGAGTAGGTACGTCATTCGTAGTCATTTGACCGGCAGCGTACATAGGTATTTCAATTAATTCTAATACCTACTGCTAGAGGTCAGAGCTTCCCTTTGATTCTGTACTATGGAGTTTCATAGTACCTATTGAAATTTGTTGGCAAATTTTTACATTCTAGAACGTATCCAAGTATGTTTATCTGCATTCTAGAACCAATAGGAATAGTTCTGCTTAGTGTCTATTCAGATGGCGCAGGCGCAGTGTAACATGTCCTAGAATATTTTAAATATTATGAAGAATTTCATGAAACACATTATGTATTTATTAATTTTATCCTACCAAGACCAAAATCTCCTTGCGTATCAAACTCATTTTAATTTTCATAAAAATCTTTAACACACTTAAATATGCAATAAAGTGCCTATTTCATGTATATGATAACACCATAGTAGGTACCTTAAGATAACTTAACACTTCAAAATATGTGATAACCACCCAACGAGTCCTAGAGTGGAGACCGCGAGAAGGTAAAAGGTAGGACGTCTCCTATGATATAGTTGGACGAAGCGGAAGGAGGAGGATCGGTAGAAATGGCGTACATTGGGAAAGGCCTATGTCCAGCTGTGGACTGCAATAGACAAATTGATTGATTTAATTCCCCGAAGCAGCAGCCACAGTTGTATTAACATTTTTCTCCCTCGCACAGTCCATAACAAGTAGTTTTGTTTCAATTAAACTCCAAATCGAATTCCACATTCTCAATGACCAGCATCAAACAAAATATCGTATTAAATCTTATTAAAATCTGAATCAGAGTATCTGCATTCAGGAAACGTTGCAGAACTAAAATTAGAAACGAAAGGCAAACATGCGCGGTGCTTCTACCCGCACAAACAATATTAAGCCAGCAGACAGCAGGCGCATCAGACATCGGCTCAGTTTAATTAGAGTGCAACTGACGGATGCTGGGGTCGTTCGGATGAATGTAATATGTTCATACGTCTATAGATCATCGGGGGAGACAGCAGAGGTGTGCTATATAGCTAGTATTGTGAATCCTGGTAAGGATGAATCTGTTATTGTTAATCTGGCACTTAAGGGTTAAAAGAAGAATAAATAGGGTAAATAGAATCAATCGCATAAACATTGTATGACACAATTACTTTATAAACTTAGACTAAAGGTATACAGATACTATAGACACAGTAAGTGGCTCTACAAAGCGGCGTTAAAATGATCTACTACATTCTGACAACATTGATAATATGCACACCATGGTCAGTTTAAAAAACAATATTGACATTAGCTTACTCACACAAAACGCGTATTTCATGCCATTTTTTTTTTCAATCCATTTTTTTAGTGCTGTGTCTATACAGTTTAAATGGTCCAAGTTTATAAAAATAATACTCTAAAACGTGTGGCTCACTATATAATATTAAGTTTTTATTGGGAATAATCATTACTGAATCGCATAATTTAATATATACAATAATGTTAACGGGAATTACCGGGATCATGGAACGCGAGAGTTTAAAAGTTAGTTTATAAAAGATAATTTATTGTATCGACATTTTCTTTTATATAGGGCAAGTCAATTTGACTTCACCTCGAATGTATCATTGAAAAGTAACCACATTTTATGTCCAACGTTATAATATGGTAAACATATCGCCGACAGGTGAGCACTTTTTACCTGTTATTACATACTTCTTATAAAAGCTTAGTACGTATTTTTCACCGTATATTACCAAAGCTAATAAAGAATAACAGAAAATACTTCAGACATAGTGATTTAGAAATAAAATCGCATTTTATCGTGAGACGTCTCGCATAAATAAGCAATATTTTCTCTGAAGGATTGCGCGCGCTACTTTCTTGAACCGAGTTCCGATGCCACAAGCGGCTTAGACGCTGTTCGTGCTGTCTTGTACGCTCCACTATCTACTTTTTACGTTTTTGTAGGTATAATCGAATGAAATACACGTCTGCCTATCTATAGATGATAATATACAGGCGTGAATAACGCTAATAACATTACTACAACGCTTGAATTTTGAAAATTAATTTATGAATTAGTTTCAAAACAAACTAGGGGTCTACCAGTCCCGACCCTATCAAGTATTGATTTCTTTCCCATGGTACAGGAACCTTTCCCTGTAAAAAACCCTTGGTTGTGTAATCCGCTAAAAATAAATATTTCAATATTATGTAACAGGAGTAAATCCTCAAAATATTCTCTGTCGTAGTTTATCTATCTGTATTATTTCAATCAAATCAATTCAGCCAGTTTTGCATGACCTAACAAACAAATAAACTACTCTACCAATGAACAATTTTCAGCAAATCCATTAAGCCGTTTTTGCGTGATTAAAAAATAAACAAACAATGATATAAATTCACTCACGCATTTATAATATTAGTTAGGACTGGATTGGTTCGATCAAAATCTGTTTAAAGCATTATTTAAGTATAAAATTTACAGATTCCGCATTCGCAAGACATTCCAATCAGCCAATTTCAAAGTTGGAATATCTTATAGGTACGTCTGTCTGTACATATCCAACATACGTGATCACAAAGCGAGCAGAACGGCGTTTGATCAATTAATGTTCTGACGAAGCAGTCAAATGCCGCTCCGAGGCGGAGCTTACTCGCTGTGATATCAAATATGTGCTCGGTGTGCGACGTACGTACGTTTCTATATCAGTGTCATTAGTATTCTGCTAATTATGTTAGCATTGAGTGCTGGATCTGTTACAGATATAAAGTTAGAAACACACTTGTACAACAAAGTTTTTTAATAGATAAAACTTACTTTGTCCGAATAGTTTTCCTCTTTATAAAGTTGTGTAATGGACTGCTGAGACGAGGTCTCGGGTTCGATCCCAGGTTTTACCATGGCACACACCAATGACTTTTCGAAGTTATGTGTGTATTTATCGCAGGTTTATAAGTGCCCGGTTAATGGCAATAGGCTCGCCACCTATTACATTGGGACCTAAACATAAACGGCGAAATGTGGGTGCTAGCACCTCTGCCTACCCCTTCGGGGATATAGGCGTGAGTTTATGTTATATGTATCCCTACTAATATTATAAATGCGAAAGTAACTCTGTCTGTCTGTCTGTCTGTCTGTCTGTCTCACTTTTACGACTAAACCGCTGAACCGATTTTGATGAAATTTGGTATAGAGGTAGATTAGACCTTGAGAAAGGACATAGGCTATGTTTGGTCGCGATAACCGACATCCACGCGGGCGGAGCCGCGGGCAAAAGCTAGTATGTTTATAAAGTTGTCTGAGCCGCTTAAGTTTCTAAGGGTGCTTAAATAAAGAAAAAGATTACCGGTGTCAGCTACTTACACCAACAAGTTTCCATCATCATCATGTCAAATCGTCGTTTGTGAAAAAAATCACAAAGTATTGTCGCCCATGTGTTTTTAAACATACGGGCGTGAATGCTTTGCGATTGTTTTTGCCATATGTGGTATTAGAACGTAAACGACGTACAGTAAGCTTCATTTTGCTATGGAAACTTGTTAGGACAGGTAACCAATACCGGTAACTTGTTTCTTTATATAAGCACCCTATTGACTGCCTCTGTGGCGTAGCGGTAGTGAACGCGGCTGCTACGCAGGAGGCGCGGGTTTGATCCCCGCTCAGTGCCAATATTTTTATGCATGAATATGAATATTTGCATTAGTCAGGGTTGTTTCTATGTATAATATGTATGTATTTACAAAAAAAAAAAGTATCTAAGTATGTTTATCCGCATTCTAGATTCCATAACACAAGCTAATTAAGCTTACCATGGGTCTAGATAGCGTTGTGTAGAATGTTGTAGATGTAGAATATCCTTCCTACTAATCCTACTTCCTTCCTACTAATATTATAAATGTGAAAGTTTGTGAGAATGGATGTGTGGATGTGTGGATGTTTGTTACTCTTTCACGCATAAACGGCTGGACCGATTTGGTTGAAATTTGGTATGTATATAGGTTATACCCTTGATTAACATATAGGCTATATATCAGCGATGAACGGGACCAGAATTCCACGCGGGCGGAGCCGCGGGCAACAGCTAGTATTATAAATGTGAAAGTTTGTGAGAATGGATGTGTGGATGTGTGGATGTTTGTTACTCTTTCACGCATAAACGGCTGGACCGATTTGGTTGAAATTTGGTATGTATATAGGTTATACCCTGGATTAATATATAGGCTATATATCAGCGATGAACGGGATCAGAATTCCACGCGGGCGGAGCCGCGGGCAACAGCTAGTAATAAATAAGGGCACCGTGCAATAGGGGGAGATTACCACTATTACGATAGCACATCAGTTTAACGTATATTGGACTCGAACCGACTAAAACTGCAGGCTATCTTTACAGTTGAGTAGTAGAATCAGCAGCAGTAGAATTATTGCCCTAGACTGTCAGAATCATCATAACGTTAGTCCTGATGGCACACGAAACTTACACTTCATTGCAGGGTCCGTTCTTCTAGTCTTCGACTTGATTTAGCTCATGTTGGCTTTTACGCGCCTGAATGCCGTCAGTCGTCTGAATGCCTTTTTTACCGAAAATGTAATTGCGAGTAAATTAACGTTGAAAGGTTAATTATTTGTTTAGACCCTTTGATTATAAATTCCTTTAGAGTCGATATTTTTAGAAAAACGTACAACCTAGGCCTTCTCAAAAGATAATTTCCAGAAGAAATCTCTTTTAATGTAAGTAATTGAAACATACATACATACATACATATACTCACGCCTGTAAATCCCCGAAGGGGTAGGCAGAGGTGCATTATTATCCACATTTCGCCAACTATAATTTTCGGTCCCACGTGAAACAGAATATAAAAAAGTATGTTTGAAACCAAAAAAAATGATCTTACTATCCTACTAATGTTATTTTCAAAGATAATAAAGATGTTTGAAATTTTGTTTCTTAAGCCGGCTTTTTACTATGGGATGTAATATATATTACATCTTGAGCTATATATTACATCCCGCGATTGCTGTTCACACTGTAAGATATATATATTTGGGACAGTTCATATTATATTATATTTCGTAGTCAAAAGCCGGCTTTAATCACGCTCAAACGACTGAATGGATCTATCTGAAAACTAGGAAAAAGTATGCCTACGTGGGTAGGCATACTTTTTTCGTTCGAATCAGAGGGATCAGAGGAGTGGGCGAAGACACGGGCAACAGCTAGCATAAGCTAGCATAATTTAAATATTCAATTTTGTGATATAATGATAGTTTTCATCTTCATGTTATTGTTATAGAAGTAATAAATCTTGTGTATGTTAGCTGAGAAGAATGCAAACACAGCGAGTACCATATCTTAGTCAACAACTTTTGACAGCAATAGAGTTAGTGTTTAGTATAGGGTGTGCATAAATACCCGATGTTATGGGACAGTCCTTGAATATTTTTTTATGATTATACACACCACAATTCTTTACTTAAAGTCTTTACAATGATCTCATGTTGACCTTGCAAAATTCTAGGGAGTCTACCTCAGTCATAGAAAAAAACCCATAAAAGCCAAAAGGATGCAATGTAAAAAGATGTTTACAAAGTATACAACATAGGAATAAAACTTGTTAAAAAGTAAATTTAGGTTAAGATGTGTTTTGATAGTCTGTTTGAGTATTAATAACAAAGGATCTAAAGAAGATCAGTTTACTTAATTCTATTATAAAAAGAAGTAATTGAAAATGAAATTATTTTAGAGCTATCTTTATCAAAATACATCGTAAAACTTTACAGAACGAAATTACAGACTAGTTTCAGGTAAAGGAATAATTAATAGGCAGCTTAAAATATGTTTAAATATTTTTGTAGACATTGTATAAAACTGCTACGCCGTAGGCTTAAAGTGCTACGGTTGTAGACGAATACGGCTTCTTTTAAAAATTAGTGGGATCTGTCCACATTCCAATTTCCTGTTATCTTTCATGCAACTTTTAGAACTTGTTATAAACTCATGTGTGTTTGCGTGTGGAAACCAGCTATGGATACCAGCTAAAAGTGAAATGGCAATTACAGAATCAAAGTTACTGCAAAAACAAAAAAAAATTATCACTGGGATTTATTGCCAAGAATCTGGGAGCACCCATTAAAAATCACGAAAAACCAGGGCAGACCTTGACAACCTGTTTTTTTTTTATATTATTCTCCTTCCTTCTTCTTCTTTATTGTTAACATTATGGCAAATGTCCCGGTTATATCCGAAACAACCTAGGTCCCATCCGCTTACCTGATTATTACGGTCTTATCCTAATCAAAATCTCAAATCAATGTCACCCTACCAGCTTCACAACTTTTGATATTTACTGTAGTCAATGTCATTTAAAAGTTTATGATTTATGTTTTGGTCCCACAAGAGAGTCAACATACATTTTTCAAGTGCAAGATAATGGAAAAGTATGTGAAGTTTACGAAGTTACCTTCGTGATAGATTCATCATATTGTCACTGAGATATGAATAAATATGTAAATCATGTAGACAATCCCCCAAATAGATTTAGATCGGAAAAAATTAACATCCAAGACGGGATTTGAATACACAACCAACCACTTAATGAGAGAATACTTTAATCAACTGAGTTACTTTGGATACGTCTTAGATGTTTGAAGGCCTTCTGTACATTCCTCTTGAGGCTATACCTATAGGAAAAGTTAGCATATTAATTGCTTTAAAACTCAATTAAATATGTCCTTGAACATTTCTGGCAACTACAATAGGCTATTTCTGGAGCCCCCCTCCACTACCCCACTAGACTCTTTTTCATATAGCACATTTTAATTTGACTTCACCTCGCCTCAACAACATTTAGCCTTAAGGAACTATCTATTGTAAATTGACGTCTTAAAAATGTTGCAGTGGAGTTTGTTGCGCCGTTTCTACGCCACCAGCGCCTTGAAAGCGGTGGTAAGCTTAGCTTAAGTAGGAAACACTTGTATTATTCGAAATTGAAAATAAATGACTATGACTGTGACGGTAAGCTGAAGGCTAGGTTTCAAGAAAGAGGGTCACCATACAGACACCTACGATGTACCAATGGTGTTCCATCCCTCAGTTGGTTTTTACGACTAGCCCGGATAGATTTGTGAGCAACATTTTCTTTTTTCTCTTTCTCGACTCATACGGATAATTATATTCCATTAGATCATAAGAAAACTACTACTTATTTACTTTTTCGTAGCTACGTTTATTTATTTATAGAAACATCAAAGACTTACTAGAATTTCTTACGGTTGCTAGCATCACGTAGTTATTACCTGCAAATAAAATGAGCTTGTTATTTTTGTGTATTAGGTATATGAAAGTAAATTACCTTGAGTGGCACACCGAGAAAGTATTTTGGACAAAGGAGATGATTTATTTTCGGCCCATCAAAACAACGACTTTTAAGTTTTTGTTTCTTATGTGAAACATCAAAGCGAGAGTGAGAGAAGAGAGAGACAACAGAGAATAGGGCATGAACAGTCATTGTACAATATGCACAAAATACGAATCCATTTATTATCATAATTGGACGAAGAATGTTCCAAATTCTAACCGATTCACGATAACTTATTAAAGAGTGTTTTTTTCATTTATTGTATTTGTGAAAATTCTTAATATTTCACATGACAAGATGTTAAAATGTTGCCAGACATCTTCTTTACCATAGACTCAAATCGATTAAGAATGCGATTGTTTCGATAAAACTTCAGGCACATAATACTATAGGTTTTCTCTTCAAATCTTCAATCTTACAATTCTCATTCCATATGACATTATCGAAAGTTTTTGCTAATAAAAGTATTTTGCTATAAACGAATCTTCATAGAATGCGTTGTAGATAGTTTTATTTCAATGTGCAATTGAAATAAAACTATCTACTAAGATATATATTGGGCATTGCACTCTTTACCTACTTGGTTGTCGTCATCATTATCTTGGCCTTACCTTGGAGTCCTGGTTGCACCTCTTCCAGTCATCTGACCTCCACAACCCGCTAATGGAGATTATTTTAATTTAAAACTGATGTTTTATTTTTATTTTAAAGTATCAATCGAGGAATCGATTCCATGTGGTAAAAATTGTTAGCGATTACGATTTCATTATTTCGAATGGCAATACAATCCCAAAAGTGCCAAAAATTGTTTGACAGTTATTTTGTGATTATTTTGAGTGATTGATTAGTGAATTTTCTTGTTGTTCAATGCTCATTGTAAAAAAATAGTATTATATAATACAGATGTTACACAGGTAGCTGCTATATAAATCAATAGCTAGTATTGAATAATATGGACGAGTGGAGTATTACAGTGTCTATAAGTGATGTACCTAGTCAAACAATTCTAATAAATATACCAGCCGTGCCGCCAACCATCTTATTTCAGATGCATTACTGCAAATCAGTATCTAAACAAACAATTACTAACATAAACCAAGGTATTAGGAGAATGTATGTTATTTACATTAATTGAGTTTTCTTTCTGCTCATTTACTATAATCACTATGATTTGTATGCTTTTTGGACGACATACCTACCAACAATTTCCAAGAAACGTTTTATATACCTATACCTATGTAATAAAAGGTAATAAATAAATATTAATATAATATGGTTTTGTTTGTTTTTATTTCATTGGATACCTATATTCATTTCATGGTGTAAATATGAATCATCATCTTAGGAATTGTAGTTGTAACCGAGGCTTTTACCGGCCGCTTGCGCCTTCTCTTTTATTCGGTTTGGAAATATGCCTTTTATGGCAGCGGCTGCCATCTGACCGCCCAACTAGTAAGGATAATCCTGCTTTTCTACATCCGAAAGACATATAAACTGTGAAAAACGGCTCATGCGGGTTTTGTCGGTTCAAGTCCGACATAACCACCTTCACTGGCTCCGGCGGATTTGAGTGGATTTCCACTTGTTAAAAAGAAGGTTATTGCCCTATCCATCTTCTAGTTATTCAATACATTGCATAGGACATGATTTTAATGACGTCTATTATGTCATACTAAATAATCAATAAAATTATAATTTTCTGAGATTGGCGCCATGACAGTTTCACCTAGTTTCACATTGATTTTAGTATCAGTTTTGATTTGGTTTATATCAATGTTCCGGTTAGACTAGCTAAGAAGCAATGTACCATTGTAATCCCGATAACATTACAAATAAATCAATACTCGTTTCATTATTGTTCTCCAAAATTTGTAGGTGGCCGAAAGCTCTAACATAAAAAATCGTCTCCTTTGTACCGTGGGCGTTGAAAATGATTGGACTTCAAAAAGCGTGGGCGGCATGTCGTCTCTGTTCCTTTCTAGATGTTTTTATCAGTTTTGCTGTAGTCAGTTTTATATCCCTAATTTGTAAAAAAATCTTATTATCTACTGACTTAATTTAACTTTGTGGATGGATGATACACAATCAAATCAAATATCGAGGTTCAGTCAAATCCGCAGTTAGACTGGTAAAGCGGACCCCGGACTCCAAGGTGAAAGCTTTGGATGCGACTGGAATTAACGATAGGATGAAGAAGATTACTCAATCACGCTAAAACGACTGAACGTTTGTTTATACTGGAGATTGATGGCACTTGGTGGAACTTGCTACACATATCGAATAAATCACTTGTACTTTTCCACAATTATTCAGTATGGGCTGAACGTTTCTGGATGTTTGTAACAGACGTTGCGTGACTTCAGTCGCAAGAAAAAGGTCATCAACCTGCTGCACTCGTCCAAACAGCACCTAGCCTAGTCCACGTAGGGTACCCACTATATACCAAAGGTGTATATCGGTGTATATTACTGATATGCCCACAGGATCCAATTCTCGGGATAAAAGTTTATTTTTGCTGATTATAATATCTGAGAAATCGATTTTCCATTCATTCATTAATATTTTCGATTCATAATAGAAGTAAGAGTAAAACTATCAAAAGCACACAACAGCAATATCAAGTGGAAAAGTATTATGGAAGAACATATCACATAATTCTACAACATATCTCAGTAAATATACGTTTGTCCGTAAACAGCAACGCGCACTACAAAACTAAAGATTTACAGATCCTCCAGGACCACTTCATGTATAAAACTTTGAAACAAATGTATTTATTGCTACTACTAGCAATGTTTCGAATAAATTCAAACATCGTCCACATTATAAAAAGCAATATCGATACCAACCCAAAATAACCTAATGCATAAAACATCTCGGCAACAATTTGGCACTATCAACAAAAAAAAGCAAGTTGAAACTGAAATAACACGTTTTCGCGATCCCTCAACCCGTACAGAAAACTTCGACAAGTAAAGGACAATTGAAATATATCGCCCATTCTGTTTCTCCTTTTATATTATTCAAGATACGGCTGTTTAGGGTCTGTATAATGGACACGCCCTGCCCAAAGTACTTGTGCTTTTTTCACCGGTGGATTTATCGAGGATATGTGACTTATGATTCTAACAGAACATTTGTCTTCCACGAATCATGGTGTAAACACGGATTCTGATTTCTGGAGGTGTTACGAAAATTGGGAGTTGAATATTGATGGTAGATAACCTCTAAGGAAATTGATATAGAAGCTTTTATGCTGTGGTTGTTTATTCTGTGCAGTGCATGAAATTTATTTGCTGCATTTCCGGAAAATCTGAGCGGAGGTGTTATATCATTCGGTTTGCTGAATAACGGCGTTTTGTGTTGATATTATGAGTATTTAATATACGTATTAAGTCCATTAATATCAATAGCATTTATCAGTTTTGTAATGCTATAGTTATTTTACACTTGTTACAAAAAGTCTTCGACAGTTAGATTTTGAGCCTCACAATGCATTTGATATTTGAGGAGTTCATTGGTATAGGTATATTTGAATTAAACATGGAATCGTCTTGTTTTATACACAAGTTAATGCAAAAATTATTACTATAATCACTTATTGAACAAACAAAATTATACCTACACGATGAATTCGATACTTTGGAGAATTAGTAACATATTATTATTGTTGCTATATATTATTTAATTCACAACGTTTTAGCATCCAAAATCATATTATTTTCGATGCTAAAAAGTTGTGTATACTAGTGATTTTTTTGGCTTTAGATAGTGCTGTCGTGTCGAAAGATTAACTTACTTCTCTTTCAACCATACTATAAAATCTATGTTTAAAAAACGTTCTCATAAATTGAGACACATATTCCATCCAAGAATTTACGACGGTAAATAAAACGGCAAGCAGTTTTATCACAATAGCTTTTTATATTCAATGTCCGTCCCCACAGTAGGTGCGGATGGGTAAAAATGGGTACAATGAAGAATACTGCACGTGATTCATGAAAATGAGGTGCCATGTTGAGTAATTGAAAATCATTTTTTGCGTGTGGCTGAAGAAAGTATTTTGTTCAATATAATGTATGTATGTGTAAAATCTTTATACGTTATGTTAGATGGTGGATTTGTTATTATATAAACTTATTGTTATTAATTGAGATAATTTTAAAGCAATTAGTTTGCTCGACTAAACAAATTATAATAAATTGGAAAAAGCGAAATCAATTCTCGGGCGGGACTCGAACCCGCGATCTTTCCCTTATATTGTTTAGAATATAAACTTAGAAAAAAAAAGAGAACTTAACTAGGCTAGTTTCTTTTAGTTAATTTAACTTGAAGCTGTTTACCTATTCAACGCAAGATTAGTACTTAACTAAAGGTGTAAACAATCTTGTAGCGAATTTTTTAAAAACACATAGTTAGCTACTGGTTAGATTTCGGTTTTTAGTCTATAAAATGAAAATATATTAATAAACTGCGCTTTTAAATAAAACATACCTATTTAAAAAAGACAACAAGATTGCTTACATTAAGTTAAGTACCTAACCAAACGGAGAACAGTTTAGCACACCGTTAATTAACCTCAAATGACATCCGAACAAAAACATAGTATTCATTATCATTATTTCTCGTTGAAATGCCAATGCGTGTACAGTAATGGCTGAAACAATACCATTTAACTTCTCTCAACAACGCTATGCACGGTTGCTTCTCAGTTAAGATCCGAGGAATTTGTTTCTGAGCACAAGCATTAAATCATGACTGACAAGCATTAAAAACTTAGACTGTAACATTGATGTATGGAGTTTTAGAAGTTTGATAACAAAAGTTCACTTCAAGTTAACGCTCCGTCGATATTTTGACGATATAAATGTCACTACATATGGATTTATGAAGGCCCTTTTATTTACGGCTACGCGTTCCAGTGACGAAATTGTTAATTTTATTGTGTTTTAATTGTTTTCGTCTGGTAAAACATTGTTTCTTGCGAGTTCTGTGACAGTGAATAGGGATTTATTAGTGACACATGTGGTGTATTTTAAGCTATCGGATCGTCATTTGGGATGCTGAAATTTCCTGTTCTAAAAATCTAAAAGCAACAGAATTCAGTTGTCGACATTCATCTTCTTTGTTTCCCAATTTTATTACAGAAATTTTATTTCACCATTTGATGGACGTAGGCACTATGTTATAACGTCCCTTGTGCTTTAGATTGCAGTGACGTCATAATTACACAATCAGCTTTAGGTACGTGTCGAAGACAAACACTGTAATACTTCATAACTGCTTAGTGCTTATCTGATATCGCACTATACAGACGTTCTCACATTGATTGAATATAATAACCGTGTCGCCGCAGCCTGCTCTGCTGCTATATTATCTCGTAGCTTAGTAACATAATTCTCTCATTGTGTCGCAGGAACAAAACAGTCTATTCTACATCAAAATATTTGCAGTGTTTGTCTATCCCTATCCTCCCGAATACATTAGTCCATCAGTTATGATGACAAAGGTAAGAAATTAATTTTAATCTTAAATTCAACGTTTACTGCACAGTTAGTGCAATATAGTTTGGAAGTCACCTTGCCAATATAACACGCAGAAGACTCTACTTGCTATTAACTTTTAAAAGCTAAACCATATATACAGGATGTGTACATGAATAAAATGCTCAGTTTTAGTTCTAGGAATTTAACAAAAGCTTGGTAAATATTATCAAATACGGCACCAGACTGAACCAACAACAACATACCGACCACAGATGCAATACAAACATCTTGCACGAGGCATACTAAAAGCTACAGCTAAACGTTTGCATAGAAAGCAGATATTACAATACCTAGGTACTTGGAAACTGACAGAGTCCAGTTTTAGAATGCGAGACTTTGGGTAAGGAAATAAAATAAAATATGGCACAAAAGTGACTAAAGACATGATATTTTAAATTTTAAAATAGTTGGTAAAGTCTTCCCCTTCAGAAGTAAAGACGGGATATAATGTCGATTCGGTGTCGGTAAAGTCTCTTAATTATTTAGTAACTATTCAAAATGTCGAAAATCTATTCTTGCGACAAATATCTTAATGTTATTCCAAATTAGATCCGAATTTGTATCCGAGTCAAATTTTATATGTAAAAAAAAAAACATTTTCTATCTATATCATTAAAACAATATTATAAACTATCTCAATTACCCCATAGCTAAAACTAATGCTTTACAAGCAGGCTGAGAAAACCGCATACGTCCTAATGCTTCTTGATTTTATATTCCACTAGCTGATACCCGCGGCTTTGACCATGAGGAATGCCGATTCACATGGTTCCCATAAAAATTAACTAGCCTACATGTTATTCCAGATTAAATTTCAGCCAGATTCGTTGAACAATTAGAGCGTGATTGAATAACAAACAGTCAAAGAACCAAAAACCTTCACAAAATTTCACATTTATGATTTTAAAAGGAAGTGAGATAGATACAAATTACATTTGGAAGACCTCATTCTGTGTAGGTAAATACCTCCTTCACCCTCTAGTTCGTTATATAAAGCCACATTTATTGCCTCCTCAAACAGCTGAGAATCGATGGGCAGTTGTCTCACCGGGAACGATGAACGAGTAACGAGTAGAGCTAGAGCTACAAACGAGTTGGCGAGCAGCGAGGAGCGAGTGCGTAGTTTCGATAGTTCTGTAGCTCGGCTTTAAGCGAGTGTGCGAGTGAGGTGAGCGATTACTCGCAACACTCGTTCGCGGCAGCCAAGCGTACAGTCCAGGTTGTAGAGAAATGACCGCTGGTTGCTCTCTCGACGTGTTTTGATCGCTTAACGAGTATCGCTGAGTGAGTGTTATTTTTCTTAGCTCTTGTCGCTCAGCGACAAGCTAGTAAAGCGAGTACCTACTCGCCGGCAGTGTGAACGGTCAGCGATCAACTATTTGTATAGGCATCTCTTTTCTTTACACGGAATGTATATTTATTGTACGTTTCGTGAGCGAGAAAATAATCGATAGTTACTCGTTTACTCGCCGGCGGTGGGACAAGTGCCTTCACACCAAATCAGCCGCATACTTCAAATACGCCCTTTAGAATTCAGAGGCAATTACGTCTAACTGTTAGTCTTTCTTCGGTGTTCGGCATCAAGAGAATGAATTTAAACGATTTCTTAATGTGGAATATCTTGTCGCCGATGCCAAGACCGAGTGTAAGATATTAAAGGACTGTATACATAGTGCGACCTAAAATATTATTGGATGTATTGAAAAATATTCAATTTAATTTTTGGACTAAACCTTTGAATTATGAATTCTGAATCCTATAGGCAATTTAAAATACACACATTTAATAAAAATTGGTTTAGTGTTTAGTAAAAGTTGTATGACATACACATGTACGGAAGATTCCTGCATGTAAATATATTTTCTTCAACAGGAACTACCTGTTTGATAAACAGCTAAGATCAGGCTAAACACTTGGTATGAGTTCAATGTGACTCTGGCAGTCTGAAGCTAATTTATGCAATCTCGAGCCGGACTCGAAACGATTAAGAAGATGAAAAACTGCACACCGTCTTGGGTCTTCAGATGCCGGAGTGTAGGACACATGCACTCACTCGCACTCACTCTATCGAAGATGGCCATGACTCCTGCACTCTGAGTCAGGGCTATCTTCGATTTCCAGATGGCCCCTCGGGTGAGGGGAATACATTGCCCGCATCTTGCCCCAGAAGCAGTCGCACGCACGCACTATTAAAGCAGGTATGCAAGGCGCTGAACGAACTCCCACTCCGAAGAACTAATTTTTGAGCCCTTCTTGATATGAGACCAGTACCGGTTCTCACACACATAATATTATATTTTTACTTTATTCAATCGTTTAACTTTATTCGCATGTTAATCACATTTAAACTGCTATAGTACTGGATCGCAACAGTGGAACGAACCCTTAATACGTTAATAATTAAAGCTTACTGTGTCCCTCACTATGGGCCTTATGAGTACGCTCAAAGTAGCCCAACGAGCTATGAAGAGGGCTATGCTCGGAGTCTCTCTGCGAGATCGAATCAGAAATGAGGAGATCCGTAGAAGAACCAAGGTTACCGACATAGCCCAGCGGATTAGCAAGTTGAAATGGCAGTGGGCAGGGCACATAGCACGGAGGACTGATGACCGATGGGGTCGAAAAGTCCTCGAGTGGAGGCCACGTATCGGCAAGCGCAGCGTAGGACGTCCACCCACAAGGTGGACAGACGACCTCATTAAGGCCGCGGGAACGCGCTGGATGCGAGCCGCTTCCAACCGGTCCTATTGGAGATCTATAGGGGAGGCCTATGTCCAGCAGTGGACTTCCTATGGCTGAATTGATGATGACTGTGTCATCTAAGAGCGGCATAATGGTGGACACACATTGATATTAGCGTTTGTACGCGCCATTGTTGCTGTCTCGTGACATTGGAAATACAAGAGTTAGGTTTCCACCGAAGATGTGCTATGCAGCTATGCTACGAGGATGTAAAAGCTAAGCTTTGAAACTATGTGACCGTTTCCACTGAGCTATGCTATGTAGCGTAGCGAGTAAGATATGCTATAAAGATGCGCATCTCGAGCTATGCGATGTATCAATCACATGAATAAATTAACCACAGCACACATCCATAACACGCATCCACAGCTTTGGCTTATGCTGACTGTTACTGAAGCGAATGCTGTCTGACCCCCTAAATCCGAGAGGCGAGAGGCCTCGTTCGTCAATGCATATACCTACCAGCTTGAAGATTTGACAGGGCCTCAGACACCCCACTTTTATAAATGCCTTCTATGATAAAAATATACTTAATTCTGTTACAGTGAAATGTATTTTTCTGTAGGAGACAAGTTACTAACCGCGATTTAGACAGCAAGTTGTGTATAGAGAAATGAGTTGTCTATTTGTTAGTGACATTTATCTTTTTTATAAACTTGTCGTAAAATGTCCGAGACAGTGAGAAGGGTCTCGGTTCCCGGTACACTTTAATATTATTGTTCAGCAAAGTCGTATGAATGCTTGTAATTTATTTATGTAAGAATGAAATCTTTAAGTTCATAAACTGTTGTTTCATCATTACAGTTTCAAAATATTGTGTTCTTAAGACGTAATAAAAGGTGATAAAAATCAAATTTTTCATCCTAGCGATCTGGGAACTAACCCAGTCACATCCCAAGCTTTCAATTCGGATTCTGGGGTCCGTTTTACCAGTCTTAACTGCGGATTTGGCTTAGCCTCGATATTTTCCGTGAAGCGACTGCCATCTGATCTCCACAACACAATAGTGAATTAAAGAAGGTAAACGGGGTACCTACCTCTGCGAGGTGTGATCACCTGTCTTGCACCACTAATGGCCTGCCTAGGGTTTAGACCCAGAAGAACTATGTCTAGTGAGTATCTGCGTAACAAAACCAACCAACAGACACAGAACTACCAGCCATGATCCTCAAGAAGATGTATTTGCCTGATTGCATCCGAAGCCGGGGTGAACTTGGAGCTCAGGGTCCGCCTTCCAGCTTTCACTCTCTCCACTCTACCACCTTACTATTACTAAATAACAATTTTCATTAAGTATATTTTTAAACCTGACGTCTACTTTCATGAAATACAATTTATTTTCATGTCATTTGTAATGTTTATGCATCGTTGCAGTTGTAATTAACTAAAAAATTTCAGTCTCCAGCATAAAGCAAAGTTTTTGATTCGATAACAAAAACAACACAAGCAAAAAGCAAGCAAGTTAATTAAATCGTACTGTACCCACACATCAAGTGTATGATTAGTTATTTAAAGCAGCTGCAGCATAATAGGTCATTAAAAATTAATTTCGAATGGTTTCTTGATATTTCCACGTTTGTAAATGACAAGCTCGAAATACTATAAAAATATTTAACAGCTCATGAAAAGTTAAACTACCTACACACGAACAGGTCAGTCATTAAGGCAGGTTAACGATACTGTTGGGTGCAATACGATATGAGTTAACTACAGTGGTAATACTCTATTTAATTATAGTAACGAACTTATATGGACGTAGGTATATTATGCTTATGGCGCTGACACCAGCAGCTTTTTCCATGTGGATGTTGATTATCGCAAGTAAAAGTAAATTAAATGATGATTCTATTTTTGGTCATTTCTCAGGTTACTACTAAACTAAAATAATAATTTAATTATAAAATAGACCAGAGGTCGAGTGGGCACCTTAAAATTATGAAAGGACGAATGGGCACTGGGGACGAATTCGAGGGGACCAGTGGGTACCAACCCACTGCAACTAATACGAAAATTTTTAATCTGACTAAGACAATTTTAACAATTACAACCCCATCAATATCCGTTCAGTAGTTCTTACCTCCAAACAGATAAAACATTTTTCTGGGTTCAAAACCAACAACGTTATGAATCGTCTCTCAAAATGACATTGAAATTGTCATCTAGAATACAATCTTTCCTCAGCCTCCCTACAAGGAACGATTCGTTGGCTGACGTATTGTAGTATAAAATAGCAAATGTATGGGATTTGATTTAGGTACCGGTACTATGGGGTGAATAGGGATCAATGAGTGAATAGGGATAAAATGGTCAGCTGAATTCTGTAGTTATTTTCTTTCAAGTGAAATTATGGATTAGTTCAATGTAATAATGAGCAGAGTTATCAATAATATCTGGTTAGATACTTGGAATTCGGGCGAGAAATTATTTAAAAATCTAACGACCATTTTATCCCTATTCGCCCTTTGATCCCTATTCACCCCATTTTACATATAACAGTCGTCAACTTATTGTCATGATCGTCAAATCCCATACATTTGTCATTCTAGTCTACAATATACCGGATAACGAATTGCCACTTGTGTAGGAGGGGGCAGATCTAGTTTTATACTGAAAATTCAGGATTATGTATCGTTCTAGAATACAAGCCTAATAATTTCATGTACCTGCTACACCATTAGGCCAAAATCACTATCACAGTATGCCTTACCATACTATAGCCACTTCATCTCTGAAATCCATATAGCTAGTAGAACAGACGCAACTAACCAAAAACATAGATTTACATATACAAGGCGCTTTCATTAGCATATTTTGGTCCTGCTGCCAGCTCACAGTGTGTACTGAAAGGCTCCACACGAATTTCATGTAGCACTATGGGATATTTCCATAACGGCCATCCCAGTGTCTTTAGTGCGGATAGATTTCGACACGGAGTGGTCAAAGAGATTGTGTTGGTAGTTGCGTAGTATTAAATTTACTTGTACGTATATTTGGCGGCCTCCGTCCGTGACATAGCGGTAGGACGTTTGACTGCCAAATAGGGAGCGCTGTGTCGATTCTCGCAAGTGCTAATATTTTGTATGCATGAATATCTATGTTTGCATTGGTCTGGGTCATCCAAAGTGTCAATGTAACGAGAAATTTGAGAATGCCGTAAGGCGAAACTGGTCAGGTTTAATAATAAATATCGTACAAAAGTACAAGTATGTAATATAAAATATGTGTAACAATAAGTTCTACAAAGTGCCAATTAAGAGTATAAATAAGTCAATCTGTGTAGCAATACTCATCCTGATCCTTCTGCCCTTATTCCATATTTATTTGTGGTCGGCGCAATGTGTGCTTTTTCCATTCATCTGTGGTTACAGTTACATTAATATTCACTCCTTCCTAGCCATACATATTGTCTTTCATACAGTCTATCCATCTCGTCTTCCTCTCCCCATGTAGCTGTCCTCTTCCATAGTTATTACTTTATTTACAATATACATTATTTTCATCCCTAGGCATTACATGTCCGAAACAGGATCTCTTTAATAATACTACGAGGACTTCATTATTATTTAGATATCACGAAATAAGCAATAGCAAGAGCTGCGTGTCACGGAGATGAAAATGTTGCGGTGGATGTGCGGCGTTACGCGTAAAGATCGCGTACGGAACTCTCGCATCCGCGGCAGCCTCCATGTCCGTGACATCGCGGATAAAGTGCAAGAGAGCCGCCTTCGCTGGTGCGGCCACGTCTTGCGGCAACCGCCAGGCTACGTGGGGAACAAATGCCTGGCAATGGTGCCCCCGCCGGGTCCAGGTAAAAGGTGTAGGCCAAAGAAGTCCTGGCTTGACGTCGTGGAGGGTGATATGCGTGCTAATGGTCTCACTACCATGGACGCCCAAGATCGTGCGAAGTGGAGGAGGAAGAGCCGGAAGGCGGACCCTGAGCTCCGAGGTCATCTTGGCCACGGATGCAATCAGGAGAATACGTCTATATGCAGATGATGATCACGAAATAAGGCACTACAGATTAAAATAAAGCCCTGTTTAGAAACAGTCAACAGACTCGTGGAGAACTTAGTTAGGTTTAATTACAGGATAGGTATTTTGGGGCGAAACATTAATTAATCTCCGGGTCGGAAGATTGAAGTGCCACCTTGACTAAATTCACCAAAATGACTGTTGAACATAATACTTTTGGATAGATTTAATTCAAATTGCTTTGGCGAATCATTTTCATTACATACCACTTTACTTTGACGTATAATATTATACTTGATATCTTTTTATTATTTTTATACAGGATAGGACTTTACCTCGCCTAATGGTATGCTAAAATGTCTCAAGAATGAGAGTCACCACAATGTTACATTGGCGGCCTTCGACTTGGCATTATTTATAGTATTATCTGCAAGCAATGAAATAAATAATATATTCTATCTAATTCCACAATATTGTCTAATTTATATAACCACCTAATATTACTTGGATTCACAAACTAACATATTCGTACATTTGGATATAATAGTAGGTATTTACATTATATATATGGAGGAGCTAATGTCCTTTTGATGTTGTGAGCAGCTGGTGTAACGGGTGTTTAATAGAAACCCTTCGTAGATTGCCTGTAGATTGTTTAGTAGATTGGGAAGCGAAGATAGTAGGTAGTATCTTTCACCATATTGGTCAGTATAATCAATACTAATTCGTTTTTAGTCAAGCATTTGGCGTGTCGTTATATTAGAATAAAAAAACATAAATAAACATAAACTCACGCCTTTATCCCCTAAGGGGTAGGCAGAGGTGCTAGCACCCACATTTCGCCGTTTATGTTTAGGTCCCAATGTAATAGGTGGCGAGCCTATTGCCATTAACCGGGCACTTATAAACCTGCGATAAATACACACATAACTTCGAAAAGCATCGAAAAGTCATTGGTGTGTGCCATGGTAACACCTGGGATCGAATAGAATAGTTAGAATATTAATCAATCAATCAATCAATTAACCTATTGCAGTCCAGTATAGTATAGAATAGTTTAATAAAAAGAATATTAGCAACTGGTTTACTAATATTCCCTTTAACCTCTCCAACTAAGCTAAATTGCTGTGTTAGGAGTGGGTGCACAGAAAACCCAAACAAAAACAGGTTAGAGAAAACCACATGACCCTTATTACGTATGGTTCTTAAAGAAGGGCATTGGAAGGTTCCTACAGGGTGGGCAACTGCACGCCTTCCTGCCTGCTGCACCTGCCTTACCTCACGGAAACATTGTTAGGTTTTGTTTTGACAGATAACACCGAATACTAAAGCTTTTTTCGTTTTCTTTTTAATGGAAATCGTATGTGTTTTGAAAACGCAGCATTACTGAATTGGTTCCAGGACCTGGTCAAGTCCAGGTGGTTCAGTGGGTAAATATTCACGTAGAAAGTTTAAGTAGGTACTATTCTGGACGTCGATTTTTCCGTTTTAAATTCATAGAAAAAGTTAGCACACTGATTGTTTTAAAAATTAATTCCCTACAATGTTAGTTAGTGAGGTAGAAACTGGGATTCAACGAAAATGTAATGTAACAGCAATTTCTAATTTTGGTGCATTCGTGCAATATAAATAAAATCCATGAAATATGAAAATGGCTTAAATTGTGAAAAGAATGCAGGAAAGTTATTACAAACTTTTATAATATCACCTGTGGCAGTCCCAAGTCTTCAGGAAGTTCTCGAATAGAACGATTGAAGTTTAATTTCAAAATGCGGAGCAAGTGCCAGAGGCTTCAAGAATGTTCGTTTGCAGTTGGTATTTGATATTTTTACTTTTAAACCGACTTCAAAAAAGGAGGATGTTGAAATTATTTATACATAGATATTACTGGGTACCTACATGTTACACAAAATTGTATCGATTCAAATGTTAAGATCACAACATGACAACTTTTTTAACCTATACAGTGAGCATTAGATTGATCTTGACTAGTAAAGTACTCAAAATGATATTCTCAATCCATTGGCGATATCGAAGCATAGCATTTAGACCAGTTGTTGAACATTAAGGGCTCCGACTAACCGTGACTGCCACTTATTTATATGTATAACAAAGTTCCTTAACATGGGTGTTGTAAACATTTTCACTTCCTTCTAAAGCATTATAGGTAAGGTACACATTCTTTAATATAAACTATGTTAATTTATTAATTATGTTCTTACTTTTCGTTAAGACAGTTTAGTCAAGGCTTTGGAGTGCAAAGTTTTAAGAATTAATTTGACAAAGTGGGCCTGTGGATGAAAGAGCCACGAATTAAAAAGTTGCGATACGACTCTTCACTAATTAATTTGTCTGGAATAAACACAGCAATCGCGAATCAGTGATTTTCTTGGAGTAAAAAATTAGTATTTATGACAATTTTAATAAGGAAGTTGCGAAGCAAGCCAAGTCAAGCCAACCTTATAAATCAAAACTAAGACGCAATTTTATTTCGTAGAGAAATCTCGGCGGTAGTCCCTCTCGAGAGACATATCTCTCGCTCTCGCACCCCAGCCGACCCAGGAGCCCGGCTGACCCTGGATTCCGAAGTGAAAACCTCGTGTATAACGGGATGGTACGCTAAGATGATGATTATACTGGCTTTTCTTAGCATATTACACAATACAGCCATTTTAGTTACGTACCGCCAGTTATAATCAACTACGTTATGCAAAGCTATAAAAATTATCATGTAATAATACTATGTACCTACCATTTTTCATATTCTTTACAATACAAAACAATACAATACTGTAGGACATTCTACACAACGCTATCTAGACCCAAAGTAAACATAGCTTAACTAGCTCGTGTTATGGGTTCTAGAATGTGGATAAACATACTTAGATACATTTTTTTTTATACACATAATTATACATAGAAATACCCAGACCAATGCAAATATTCATATTGATGCACACAAATATTTGCACTGAGCGGGGATCGAACCTGCGTAGCAGCCGCGTTCACTACCGCTGCGCCACAGTCAACGAAGTAAACGACTCATGCGTCATCTAATCGTAAGAAAAAATAATGTAAAACCATACGATATTCTTGCCTCAATAAGGCCTTGTTTGCCAGATTAATAGTAGACAAAAATAAATCCTTTCAAGTAAAATAAAAACTTCAGTAATCCATCGCACTTATACACCATTTAATCACGAGTCTCAGCCTTTGAAAACTAGAAAGTATAAAACGTATTAAATGAAATAAATTTTCTAGAAACTGCAAATATGAACAAGTCGCCTCGAGCCATATCCATGCAGATGTCTCGTTTGATGGAAATTTCGCTCCACCAAAATTGCATTTTCATAAAAATATTACACTGTGCAAAAGTCATTGAAATAAACGTTGCACGAAATGGTTTTGTACATTTTTATACACTAGTGTTTATGTATTTGTATCGGATATAGCGATGTATAATTCTATACATAGCCTATTCGAATTTCGTGGTTGTTTTTCCGGTCACGGAAAGCACAAAATTTTTAAGATTGTTGTTTGAACACACAAAAACAATATTGTTCTGTATTTATTCAGACATCACACAAACGTAGGTATATAGAAAACATCAAACATACATACATACGAGTATAGTCCCGCCTTTATCGCCTGATAAAGCGGGAACGGGATCAGAAGTCCACGCAGGCGGAGCCACGGGCAACAGCTAGAATGTACAATATTCTTCAAAAAAAATTACTACTTGAATACTTAATTTTGCCCAATTACCTACCTACATATAAATAATTTATTTTCAGTTTAACGGTATTTAAGACATAAGATATGATTCCGTACGGTAGCCGACCGCTTAACTGCCGACGCACGCAGCAGATGCGCGTAGTTCATTGCGGTTTCTTAGTGATCCACTTTATTCGTATCGAAGTTAAACAAGTATTGGGTGACACCTATACCACAGATTAATAAATAGTTACTACGTCCTATACTATGTATAGTATGTATGTACCTATATGTTTATTGATAGTAAGATTATGTATAAAACAACTAGCCCTGGATGTCTTGACTTGGACGCGCACAGTTCCGAACGCGACATTCGAGTTCTAGTAAGTACAAATTATTTACACGATAAGTGCAGAGCGCAACAAGCCTGACCGCCGGCAAAAGTTAGTATTAAATAAACATGTTTTCTAAATGTTGCTTTTATCGCTGGATATCTTGCCAAAGGAAACAAAATGCTGGTCACGATAGCACAGTCACACAAATTACAGTTTGAAACAAGAAAGTAATATTCTCGAAACGACATTTTAGAATAATCCTATGACACAATATTTTGTCTCAAACTATAGACGCAGCGCGAGTGTGACGCCCCTGGCTGTTGCATACGTCCATAGGCCACGGTGACCACTTCCCATCAGGTGGGCCGTGTGCTTGTCTGCCACCTAAGTGGTAACAAAATATATTCATGGAAAGTATTACCTACAAATTCTGTAGAAAGATTTGACCTATCTAGATCCAAAGTAAGCAATAGCATTACAAGCTTGTGTTATGGGTTTTAGAATTCAGATAAACAATACTTAGATACATTTTTTTTGTAAATAGATAAATATAGAAACACCCAGACCAATGCAAATATCCATATTCATGCATACAAATATTTGCGTTGAGCGGGGAACGAACCCGCGCCTCCTTCGTAGCGGAAGCGTTCACTACCGCCAAACTAAGAAGCTAATAAGCAGCAACGTATCTACACGCAGCACATACAGCTTTACACACACTCTCATATGTATTACTTATATATTTAGCTGTATCGTCGGTCTGTTAGACCAATGCACGAGTATACGAAGGTTAAAATTCTAATTAAAACGAATCTTTGCCAAAATGGCTATTATGTAATTCTAGAATATTTTAACGACAAACACAAACTGTTTATTTTACTAGGCTACTCAAACAAAACAGTGTAATAAGATAAAGTACATGTTTGTAAATAGACCACAAGAAAAGGCTGTTAAGTTTCTTGCTGGAGTATTTTCAGGATGGGTTCGCTGATAAACCGATCACCCATTGGATAAATGTTAGTACAGTTCTTGAAATTTTTCGTTGACGTTTTGTAAATACCGTTTTAATCAAAGATATACCGACTTTAATAATTACTGTAATAACAAACAAGGTGTAAGTTAATGCAATAAATGGGAAGAGTATGTAAAAATTATGAAAGAGGTAGAAATATTAAATGTGCTCTCAGATATACAAAATGCTGGATATGAACGCTGAACGGTTACGAGTATGATTGACGTGAAAATATTGATTGTAACTAAATATATGGGGTATATTATAAAAGACATGTATGTATGGAGAAGAAGAAAAATGACTGTAATGGGAAACGTGCAAGAAAGGTTCATAGTAGAGTTGGTACCAAACGTGTGCATGAGAGTGTGTGAGTGCGCTTGTGCATGAGATTGTGTGCGTGTGCGTGTGGGTGTGCGAGTGGGCAAAAGTCATGTAAAAGTTCACATCTAGGACGGAGTTTGAACCCACGACAGTGAACACTATGAAGATGTGCTTATAAACAGTATGATTTGCAGTAAACACATCAAAGTTATTTGGTATTTCTTTACAGAAAGACCAATTTCTGAGATAAAATACAAACAAATAAGATCTTATCTTATTTATCGTCGTTTATACTCAACTAAAAGTTGCCTGTATGAAATTGCTTTCAGCAATAAGTCTGCCTTTGTAAATAAATATTCATATTATTGTTGTCATACATCTGTAAGGGAATTCGAATTGCTGTATCTACAATAAAGTTTCATTCTATTCTACATAAAGGTTTTAATTTCACACAGACATATGAGTATTTTGACCACAATGCTTAGAACTTCAGTTCAATGAACTCGAGAGACAAGCTTTTATTTAAGCTTAAACAACGGGGGATTTTAGACGAGAATTTAGACGAGAAATACATAGGTATGTTGCTAAAGATTCGCATGGCTATTATAGTACGGTAAAGGTGGGTGTACTGAACTATTTTATTCAAAATAGAATTATTATTTGTAATTCGGCCGGACACTCCCCATGCCACATATTTACTGTCAAATATTTTTGGCAATTTTCCTACGCAACTGCAGGTTTTTTTTTTAGCGGACTTATTGGTTGGTGATTTTTTTTTTGTTCGAGTGGTAATTTTTTGTTGTGTGCGACTAATAGGTCGTACACTATACATGCAGACACGAATAATGGTAAAAAATCATCTGCTACCGATATACATATTACTGAAAATTGGCGATAGCATCTCATCATTGGTATCTCTTATACCAATTCCAACCTGTATAAAGAGTCATATCCAGTGAAACCGCGTCGGAGTCAGCCATGTGCGGCGGCTATCTCTGGCTCACACTCGGCCCCTGTGACGAAACATAATGTCACTGTAGACCACGAAGTACATACACATTAATTAACTTGGTGAAACTTATGCTTGGCTGTTATTCAGAATGTGAATTAGTCCTTTATAGCTGTATGAAATTGTAAAGTAGCCTTCGGTTACGAGCATAAGCTAATTATGTATTTCTTTGACTCTGCCGCTTTTCCTTCCCCACTTCGCATGGTCTTAGGCATCCCTGGTCATGACTCGCATGTCCACTTAAAAGATGTCAAGCCAGCACTTCTTGAGTCTTCCCCTCCTAATAGCGCGGCACCCCGGGAAAGAAGCATTGCCAGAAATTTGTTACCTACATAACCTGGCGATTCATCGCAAAATGTGGTTGACAAAACGGCATCTCTTCTTTTATTGTAGCGAGAGAGTTTCTCACGCGGTTTTTATGGGTGACTCCGCACATCCACCATATCATGCTCATTTCCGTAATACATGCACTTTTGTTTGTGAAACTGAAATTTTTTTGTCATCTCATACAATGCGCGGGGCATCTCGAGAGTTGTTAATATAGTAGTAAGTAGTATATATTTTAAATAGATCTGTAGTACCTACACGTGTGTTGTGGTGTGAATATTCCCCTACAGGATAAATGAGCATGTGTGTTGTGTCCGACTAAAACCTTAAACACTGCGCTTATATCAGCATTCATGAGTTTCTTCAGTGTGCAGATTACTTACGTATGTATTTCCGTCAGTTGTCAGCGAATGAAGTAGACAAATTAGTGTAAGTAAGCTTATTTACTGCTTAATGTTTATTTATAACAAAATAAAGTTTATTTCAATAGCAAAATGTTTTATCTATACCATACTTACACATCGTTTGAAGTCGATATTGACTTTTCATGTTGTTTTCTTTACAGATTATTCTATTTTAGGAAACATTATGAAAATTATTCCTTCAGTAGATTTTTCGATGCTCAAATAGTGAATTATGTTATTACAGCGTAATGAGTGTTCTGTTTGTCCCTTTGTTATGTAAGAACACAAGTTCGAAGACTCCATTATCAGACTAGTTGAACTTTGAAACTATGTTCAAAGTTGATCGAATTCAATTTTCAAGACCTCATACCTACATTATGGTGAGAATCTGGACAATGTGTTTTCATCATCAGCCATTACTAAAACAAACTAATAAAAGCTAAACTACTCAATCTCATAAAGCCCGTAATGTAACGAGAATGCGCTATTATATCGCATTAGATCGCAATAAAGCCGCTAGAATGTGCAATAAACGTACAAAATAGTTATTACATTAGTATAAGTGGAAGTGTATGCAAATTTTGACGCCATTGTTCACTTATGAAGTGGTTGATATTAAAGCAGTATGCACGTACTCGTATTAAGCTTGTGATTCTGAGAAGTTGAAATTCGTCTCCGTTTGTGACGTTTTGCAAGAATCTGCACATCTTTGAAATTGCCTCTAAGTATGAGGCGGAAGATCGGTAGACGTGGCACACAGTTCTCTGCTAGATAACTATATGCCCCTCCCAGCATATATCCAGCAGAGAACTGCAATAGGTTAATTGATTGATTGATGTGCTCGTTGAACTCACAGTACCGTGGGAAACTAATATACCTAAAGACCACGCTATAAAGACAAACAATTACTTTGACTTGACTAACGAGTTAACCAAAAACGGCTACGTGGTTAAACTCTACGCCGTAGAAGTAGAAGCAAGGGGAATTCCAGCTAAATCCCTGTACAACTTACTTAAAGACCTCGGATTGCCAAGAGCTTCAGTAAGCTCTTTACTAAATCGAATATCAAAAGCGGCATTGATAGGATCTTACCAAATTTGGATAGGTAGGGGGGGGAACACTACTGACGGTGGAGGTGAGCGCTGATGCATCACAAGGTGGCCACCCTAAACCTACATCTGGGTCGCAAGTCCCAGTCGCCGTCACGGTGTTCCTCTCTGTATCACGCTATGGACCCGGCGACCGCACGGTGAATCCATGGAGTGCTGAGAATCGGATCTCTGATATGTTAGTACGCAATATACCTAAATGAAGAGGTAATGCCATAACTCTCGTTAGTGTGGAAACTTGGTATCGCCCAGTTCGATCATCTCCTGGCAATTTTTTTCTTTTTTTTTTAAATTATGTTGCACATCTCTGTTCACACATAGGTTCTCTCTCTCTAGGCACAGAATCTCTCTATTCTTACAGGGTCGGCAGCACGAGTTCATATCGGACAGTTATTTCGGCTATTACAGCGTTATAATGAACATGGGTATCACCTTTATGGAAAGTACATCAGAATAATTCTTCACCACAATACCCATAAGTGCTCTGAGGCTTCTGTCGGTGCAATTGATGTCTGATTCCTCAATCTCAAGAAGGAAACTGCTCCCCTAGATACGTGGTAATTCGTTGGTCGGCGTATTATGGCATAGAATGACGAATGTATGAGATTTGGCGTATATGACAGTCGTAAACGTATATAATAAACGTCAAATTCCATACATTCGTCCCTTGTACTCAATTGCTCCTCAGGTCTCTTATATATACGCAAATAATAACACTAAGGAATCTCAGTAACAGAAATATGCTGCCACACCTATGCTGAACGTGACCCGGCTAGGAATCCTTAGGGATTACCCCCTACATCTGGGATTCACGGGATTCGCGGTATACCCCGAGAGTGACATGTTTCGATATTTTGTTACCGTATACAAAGTGGAACGGGATTTCAATTGTCTCGTATGATAAATATAGTTTCAGTTTTCCTGATAAGTTTATTTGTTTACGGTATGGAGTTACGATAGGAAATATTTGTACTTATGGCAATTTCATTTGCAAGATGAATTGCCACTGTCTATCATTTTAGTTGAATACTTTGAAAAGTTACCCATCCCTCTATTTAAGGCATTCCATCATCTGTGTGCCAATAATGGTTACAAGACTTGCGCTTTGGTCTATTACGGCATATTTTGGTTTATTACAGCGTTTATGGAAGCGATTGCTATTTGAACGTCAACTTCAGGAGGAAAGCCTGCTCTGTGGACCCTCGAGATTGAATCAGAAGGTGTACCTACCGATTTGCAGATAAGTTTGACTTGAGACCGAAGATTTTGCTCCAAATTCAGGCACGTGATTTTGGAAGAAGTCTTTAAATCAGAAGGATCGTCAACTGGTCATATTTAAGCAAAATTAGAACCACACGTCAGTATGGAGAATGGCACAGTTCGGTTATATTCTGCTTAAATACGGTCAACTATCGCTATAATTTATGAATACTAGAGTATCTTCCCTCAGAACTTAATCCCTGAATCTACGCTTGAAAACATACCAGCAAAACTTTCACGTTTCATAAGTATACTTTACAGTTGTAGCAAAGTATGAGATCTGGAATGGCAAAATAAACACGCCTACCAAGTTCTCGGTGTGCATAAGTGCAGGCAATCGTCGATGTATAAACAGTTCTGTGAATAAAACGAGCAAATATAGGAGGTATTAGTGTGAGAGGTTGTGACTCTACGAAAAGTAATAGATATTATGAGAATATCGAAATTCATCTGTTTGTAATAAATTTATTTTTAGCGGATTGTATTATTGCTCTTTTGAAATTTTGTTTTAATGTTTACAATGTTTCCAATTTCGGTAGTTTTATTGTTGACACTGTTCATCGGGAGACCAGTGGGTAAAACACAAATACATCAATATCCGTAATATCAAAATCGGATTATATTGTTTAAAAAAAATGTTTTAAGGTACACTGTTTCATTCTGTGTGGTTCCATTTTGTTTATGTTTTATTTGATCCTCTGTTCATTGGTGTGTTCTTGAATAAATTCTTTCTTTCCTTCTTTCTTTCTTGCTTTCATATTGATAGACCGGTATGCTATCTAACCTGTTCATGAAGTAATACAATCATGATGTTGCCGAATTTACTGAGTTCGCCGAACACTAATTATCTTCTATTATTAAGATAATACTCAAATAAACAACAATATCCGATAATCATACAGCTATATCCTTTCAACAAATATCTTGAGGCAATTTAAATTTCAAATTGCTAATATCCCTTTAAACAAGACTTTCTCAAAGACATTGAATGGCTACCTACCGAGCGATACGATCTCAATTTCCGAAGTGTTCGCTACCAATATAGCTAATTGTTTTAGTAGACGGCAAACGGCAACGGAACAGGGCTTCGGTACTAGGCCATTGTTACTGCAATGAATAGGAATTGGTCCCTGAATACCGTTTTCTGAAAGTGTTTTATGAAATTTTTTGTTTGGCAAAAAATATTGAGCCTACCCTACCTACCCTTGCTGGAACACTTATAAAACGTTTACCCTCTCGGTTTATGAACTTTTTTTAAACTCGCGTCAATTTAAAACATCAAATACTGAAGAATCTTTGGTTGTGTGCTGTTAATTGTTTATATTCTACCAATGAGTTTACAGTGTAAGTCGAATTTCGAACGATGAAAATAATTTTAATAAGTTCAAACCCAGTTTGGCAAGTTTTCAGGAACTTACGAAATTAATTGGAGTTTCGTTTGATTTGATCAAAGTGCCTATACTTAGTTAAGATAAGTTTTATAAACGTAGAAGAAACTGTACCTTTTTTTAGGATTTTAACTCGTTAATTTTGCCAGAAGTCACACTTATTATTCTGTTTTTGCCTCCATTTGCTTCTGATTGTAAACTATTAGACCTAACTTAAAACATTCCTGCCACATTGCCAGCTCCAGTGAGATGAAGCCCGAGGAGATTGCCACACGCAAAAAAGGGGAGAAACTGCAACTTAAAATCAAAATTAAGTGATAGGGCGGTACTTTTCCTGTAGAACCGGCCCTAAAAGGCACACAATACGCGTAAAGTTTATTTAGGAACCGAAAATATAACGAAGTTTATTGGCTAACAAAATTTATGGGCACACTAAATGAAAAACAATCTTGGTGGAATGCTTTGTAACATTCCAAAAAAGCTTGTACCGTATTTTTAATCAAAGTGGAGCTACGTTTTATATATAGAGATAAAAAAATGATGTAATCCTTAAGGCACTGATCTATACCAGATCTATTGCCAGAAAAACACCAAAGAAGATCATCAGCATCGTTATCATCATCATCGTCATCATCCTAACGTTGTTCCCGGCCGCATCCATGGCTTGCACTTTGGAGCCTGGTACCCGCTTATTTCTTCTCTCCCTTATGGTTTTGCCACTACGACTTTTATGAAAGCGACTGTCGTATAACCTGCCAATCCTTAAAGGAAACCCTGCCCCAAAAACCATTATGCAAAGTGTGTGCGATTAAACACGTCATCAATATGAATTTACCATACGACTAAGGCCTAGTAAGCTTTGGAATTTAGTTTATTCTTGGCACATTACCTATGTACTAGGTACATTTTTTTTTATCGAGCGAAAAATCCCCACGGATACTTCCCCCGCCGGAGCCGGAGGAGGAGGTTATATCGGACTCGAACCGACTAAAACGCACGCCGTCTGTGGGCCGTCGCGTCGGTTGCCAGAGGTGAGATTGTCATAGCCATATCCCTCGCACCCCGGCTCTACTAGATACTCGTATTAGAGCTATCGGGATATTTACCATGTATTGTATGGAGATTCTGATACTATGGTACTGTTGCAAGCACCATGATCACGGAGGAACTGGAATATTGGCGGAGTAATGTGAATGAAAATGATAGTTTAAATCTTCTTGAAATCTTAAACCTATCTTGGCACTTTATCATGGTTTTTTTTTTTTTACTTTTCATGTTTCAATGATTATGTTTGACAGCCTCCGTGGCGTAGCGGTAGTGAACGCGGCCGCTACGCAGGAGGCGCGGGTTTGATCCCCGCTCACTGCAAATATTTGTGTGAATGAAATATGAGTATTTGCATTGGTCTGGTCGTGCCTCGGAGAGCACGTTAAGCCGTCGGTCCCGGTTGCCATGAGAACATCTATGGCAGTCGTTACGGGTAGTTGGAGCCCTCAAAAATCCAAAAACAAGGATCTAACTGCAAAACTTCGATATCGCCTAATGTTAACATTGGGTTGTGGAGGTCAGATGACAATAGCTTCACGGAAAATATCGAGGTCTAGCCAAATCCGTGGTTAAGACTGGTAAAAGCGGACCCCAGACTCCGAGCTGAAAGCTTCGGATGCGACTGGGAATTAACGCTAAGAGGAAGAAGAAAGATTATGTATACTATATTAGTAGATGTGTATCTATAGATCTACATCTGTACCTATAGATGTTCTAACAAACTGGAATTACTAAAAGAATGTCTTACAAGCAGATATCTATAGCGGCAAGCGAATTGTGAAGACCAATGAACCTTGGCTTAAGACCCTTAGCGGAGCCCCGTGAACTTTCACTTGATTAACTTTAAGATTTTCTAATTAGATTACAACGATTTGCAGAAATTTATCCTCCTTTTAAGCTTTATGGTTTATGTAAGATTGGGTATTAACGTCAGAGGGAGCCACGGATGAGATGACAGGTTTATAATCTGTCTGTTAAATACTGTTAAACGAGCATCTCTTATATCATCATCATCATCATCATTTCAGCCATAGGAAGTCCACTGCTGGACATAGGCCATCGCTTATATATAAAAAAAATTTAAATAGATACGGATGCGGAAGGCGAAGGATCGGCAAACGTGACGCGTATTGAGAGAGGCCTATGTCCAGCAGTGGACTGCAGTAGGCTAATTGATTGATTGAGATACCGCTACATTTACAGGTCCGATGTAGACAAAGTTTTACTTTTCGTTTACTTTTAAACCGGCGGCGGGCTTGCATGAAAGGATTTATGACAGTAGAGGAAGCTCGTGAAGTATGTAAGGATAGAGTCAAATGGCTGGCTGTTGTCTCTACCCTGGCGGGAAATAGGCGTAAGCGTAGGTATGAATGTTTTTTATTTTCTCGTTTCTTGGAGTTTAGTTTCTCCTACTAGCATAATAGTTTTAACACCTTGGAAGATCTGCAGTTGCGTAGACTCGTAGCCTCTCTGACCAACTATAAAAAATTGACACTAAAAAACAGTGGCACTCCGAGAAAGCCGACAGAAGTGAAAAAAATCAACTCTCGTGTAAACGGAACAAAAATTATGTAATGTATACTCGTATATTAATAATATCATATATTAATAAGGTCATTAATGGTAACGATCAGTGTCGCGAGTTCAATATTATATTTTTTCCATCTCAAAAAACGTCCAACACGCCTATAGAAGCTTTCAATTCAAAAAAGTAAACAAAAACATTCAATCAAAGCCTTCAATCCCATCCCTAAGCCTTTGTCGTATCAAAACAACGTCTCGATACTATAGTACTAACTTCAGCAGTAGCTCGACAGTAGTGAAAATTGCTGATAACTTTCCAATCTGTATGCTAATGCCACTTATAAATTGAGGGGCTGATTCGAGGGTGCAGCGGCGAGGGGGAAGGGGGGAAGTGAACTAATTAATTGCCACGATAGTTCCTCCCGGTATTATTGAAAGAAGGATTTATGAAGGGGTACGAACAGATTTTCTGTTATATCGTGTTTTGAGGAGTGAGAAATAGGGTTTGACATTTCATAATTTTATTCATTATTTTTTATATTTACGTACATAAAGTGACAGTGACAGGGTTGTTAGTAAAAACCTTACAGTTACCCCTTTTCATTTGTAAGGGGAAACGTAGGAAAATCTATCACATGTAGGTATAGAATGAGGGATGTATTTTAATTGTATTATTATTACCTACTGAAGTAAATGATAGTTTAGTCAATATAGTATACCTTGTTTAGGAATAATCATAACCCTGAAAATATCATCACGAAAATCCATATCCATACTTACTAATATTAAGAATATCTGTCTGTTACGGTTTCACGCCTAAACCACGGAACCGATTTTGGTGAGATTTGGTACAGAGATAGACTAGACCTTAGGAAAGGACATAGGTTATGATTGGTCGTGATAACCGACATCCACGCGGGCGGAGCTGCTAGCAACAGCTAGTGATTAAAAGCAATATTAAAATCTGAAATTGATAATATCTTACAACTAAATAAGTAGGTACTTATTTCAGTGATTAACTATAATTTATATTCCATTTCCAATCTCGAATCTATATCGATGTTACGTATAATAACTTACATAAGTGAAATTGATACCCAATACTTGATTACATACGTGGTAAAGATAATATGAGGCTTTGTTAGCTTTGGTATAATTTAATGCCTAACCTTATCGCATTAAATTATCCCAAAATATTATTTAGGAGTCAGCTAATTTATTCTTGGTAATTTAAAGTAAAGGATTAGGTATCGATAAGTACTATGATGTGCTTATAAGAATTGTGTTTTAAAGTATGATTTCGTAGCCGACCGCATACGACAACTGCTGACGTACGCAGCTGACGCATGTGCTGCACATGCGCGTAATTCATTGCGGCTTCCCAATGGTCCCCTTTATCCGTATCGGAGTTTAACAAGTAATGGGTACGCTGTATCGGTTTAGTCCACGTTCAACCCCCACAATCTCTACCCCCAGCCATGTTCAGCCCCTAAACGTTGTCCACATTCAACCCCCTAGGGGTTTAACATGGACTTTTATTTTGCATGTTTTTTGATCCATGTTCAACCCTCAATGGACATTCAAATACAAAAGTTTTTTCTCATCTACCCTCAATTTATTTTTGCTATCCTTAAGTTTTACCTGAAGTACCCTCTATTTGCAGGTACCATATTTTTACTATTACTTAGCTATCAATGAGTGAATTCTATCCCGTCAGTAGTTGTTCGGTGCATTACCACAGAATAAGTAATAGTACTACGTAAGTACCACAGAATAAGTAATAGTACTACGGCATTACTTCTATTTGTCATTTCTTATCATAATGGCTGATATTCCGTCTACGAGTAGTAGTTTGATTTTGTGACTTCGAGGCGCGGAGGACGTGTATTACTCTTAGAAGGTTATCAATATTACCAGAAAAAGAATATAAGAATGGTTCTCCTTACTGGCGGTGTGTTAATTGGCCTAAATATCATGGAACTACTACTATTATGCCAACAGATAATAAAATAATGAAATCAAGAGTGTATAAATGCCAAGAAAGTATTGCGAAAAATGAAGTCAGGAAGGCTATTTCGATTTGTAAAACAAAAGTTAGCGAAGATTTCAAGAAGACTATCCCATCAGTCTCAGACTATTCTTTTAGTCTGAGCCCATCAGTATATCGTGAAGCTGTGATTTCTTTAAAAAACGCAAGTGATGACATTATAAAAGAATTTCCGTCGTATAAAAATGTGAAGTCTGACCTATATAAGAAAAGGAATATGGAGGTAGGTGTTAAAAAACCCAGATATACTAGAGCGGCTGATGTAGAAGTACGTACCCGACATTTTTCAATTGAGTGGGTCGTGTTTTGGATGGGTGATCGTTGTTTACATTACGAAGTCAAGCAAAATTGGCTGGGTCAGGATTTAGATGGGTGGCCGTTGTTTACATTACGAGGTTAAGCTTAATTGAGTGGGTTGGGTTTTGGATGGGTGACCGTTGTTTGCATTACGAGGTTAAGCTTCATTGACTGGGCCAGGTTTTGGATGGGTGACCGCTCTTACATTACGAGGTTAAGCTGAATTGAGTGGGTCGGGTTTTGGATGGGTGACCGTTCTTTGCATTACGAAGTTAAGCAAATTGGCAAATTAAGCTTTCATCTAATTTGTCGACAAATTGTTTACGAAACTAAATGTGCAATGAAAATATTTGTAACATTTTTAATTGTAATAATACTAATAAATGAAAATAATACCTCATCAACCCACAAGTGCTTAGATCAAATCAATCACAACCACATCAATCAATCAAATCAATCAATCGCAATCTACCTTCACACTCAAATCCAACAAAATCTCCGTTTCTTAATAATAAATAATACATGTTAATACATGTCTACACAACTCTATTTAGAATTAACATAACATAACATAAACTCACGCCTATATCCCCGAAGGGGTAGGCAGAGGTGCTAGCACCCACATTTCGACGTTTATGTTTAGGTCCCAATGTAATAGGTGGCGAGCCTATTGCCATTAACCGGGCACTTATAAACCTGCGATAAATACACACATAACTTCGAAAAGCATCGAAAAGTCATTGGTGTGTGCCATGGTAAAACCTATACATAGAAACACCCAGACCAATGCAAATATTCATATTCATGCATACAAATATTTGCACTGAGCGGGGATCGAACCCGAAAAAAGGCTTATTCATAAAAATGAACACTTTAGTTTTTAAGATTACACAAAAATCGTACCTTACATTTATAAAATGAGTCTGTTCGACACTGAACTGACGAAATGTAAAGAATCAACGGTCACCCATCCAAAACCCGACCCAGCCAATTTTACTTAACCTTGTAATGTAAAGAACGGCCACCCATCCAAATCCTGACCCAGCCAATGAAGCTTAACCTCGTAATGTAAAGAACGGCCACCCATCTAAATCCTGACCCAGCCAATTTTGCTTAACTTCGTAATGTAAATAACGGTCACCCATCCAAAACCCGACCCACTCAATTAAGCTTAACCTCGTAATGTAAAAGTGGTCACCCATCCAAAACCTGGCTCAGTCAATGAAGATCCATCCAAAACCCGACCCATACAACTAAGCTTAACCTCGTAATGTAAAGAACGGCCACCCATCTTAATCCTGACCCAGCCAATTTTGCTTAACTTCGTAATGTAAATAACGGTCACCCATCCAAAACCCGACCCACTCAATTAAGCTTAACCTCGTAATGTAAACAACGGCCACCCATCTAAATCCTGACCCAGCCAATTTTGCTTAACTTCGTAATGTAAACAACGGTCACCCATCCAAAACCCAACCCACTCAATTAAGCTTAACCTCGTAATGTAAACAACGGCCACCCATCTAAATCCTGACCCAGCCAATTAAGCTTGACCTCGCAATGTAAAGAACGGCCACCCATCCAAAACCCGACCCAGTCAATTTTACTTAACCTTGTAATGTAAAGAACGGCCACCCATCCAAATCCTGACCCAGCCAATTAAGCTTAACCTCGTAATGTAAAGAACGGCCACCCATCTAAATCCTGACCCAGCCAATTTTGCTTAACTTCGTAATGTAAATAACGGTCACCCATCCAAAACCCGACCCACTCAATTAAGCTTAACCTCGTAATGTAAAAGTGGTCACCCATCCAAAACCTGGCCCAGTCAATGAAGATCCATCCAAAACCCGACCCATACAATTAAGCTTAACCTCGTAATGTAAAGAACGGCCACCCATCTAAATCCTGACCCAGCCAATTTTGCTTAACTTCGTAATGTAAACAACGGTCACCCATCCAAAACCCGACCCACTCAATTAAGCTTAACCTCGTAATGTAAAGAACGGCCACCCATCTAAATCCTGACCCAGCCAATTTTGCTTAACTTCGTAATGTAAACAACGGTCACCCATCCAAAACCTAACCCACTCAATTAAGCTTAACCTCGTAATGTAAACAACGGCCACCCATCTAAATCCTGACCCAGCCAATTTTGCTTAACTTCGTAATGTAAACAACGGTCACCCATCCAAAACCCGACCCACTCAATTAAGCTTAACCTCGTAATGTAAACAACGGCCACCCATCTAAATCCTGACCCAGCCAATTTTGCTTAACTTCGTAATGTAAACAACGGTCACCCATCCAAAACCTAACCCACTCAATTAAGCTTAACCTCGTAATGTAAACAACGGCCACCCATCTAAATCCTGACCCAGCCATTTTGCTTAACTTCGTAATGTAAACAACGGTCACCCATCCAAAACCCGACCCACTCAATTAAGCTTAACCTCGTAATGTAAACAACGGTCACCCATCCACAACCAGACCCAGCCATTGACCTACAGGGATGTGCAAAAGTAGAAACAGTACAAATTTGTTTTCGGGGGCCTCGTCCACGGGGGCGTCAACCACTGGGGGCGTAAGCCACGAACCCAAGGAATCGCCTTTGTCATTTACAAAAGCCATGATGTCTTCTGAATAGGTTTAAAATATTAATTGTTACGAAAATAAAGACACTTCTCTTCTCACTAATACTTTATTTTTAATATTAGATACCTAATATCTTGGGGTTGAGTATGGACGATGAAAAAATTACCAATGTATTGAAATCCACGTTCTACCCTTGGGGGTTGAACGTGGACAACGTTTAGGGGTTGAACATGGCCGGGGGTACAGATTGTGGGGGTTGAACGTGGACTAAACCGCTGTATCTGCTGCATGCGTCTGTCGTTTTCGTATGCGATCGGCTTCGGAATCATATCTTTAGACCGCGATGCGAGACAAAAGCTATATGGAAGTATAGTTTCATCTCACTTCAGCCATAAAAACTATTTAATAGTAATTACTATTAATTTGAAGTTTTCTAGTTTTTATTTCGTTAAACGCAGGCCTTTAGCAGATGACACTGATCGCGATAACAGGTCTTAAAGCAAATAAAAAAATATAATTGCGTATATCGTCGGAACAAAATCTATATTAACCTACATCAACTGCGATGCAGCTAACCTATGCAACTTGGTTTGCGTGTCACACGCTAAGTTCAAAACACATCAAAATTTTATTACAACCACCTTACTTTATTACACAGTATTATGGACTTTAAGCTAAAGGAATAGAGTGCAAATTTAAAATGTATAAAATGGTTGATATAGTCGTTGGCAATAGTTTTTTATTGGAGTCTTATCAAGTTACTCGTACGATTCGCAAGTCGTGAAGGTGAATTAAAACCAAAACGTGAGTCACAAGATATCCAATATCCATTTCTATTGTAGTTTTCAAATTCATTTTATGGTATAAGAATAACATAGATTACGTCACTAAGCGAAATATTTGCTTCTGTAATTAGATAAGTATCGGGTGAGAGGACCAGCGTGTAATATAATGGGAGTATTGTATTAGCAGAAATTCCACATTACAGCTGTTTATTGAAATAAGCGAAAAGTAACGGGTTACCGGTACGCGTAAACCTATAGTGTTGCCATCATGTCAATTCGTCGTTTACCAAAAAAATCGCAACGTACAGATATATTATGATGCGTTGTGATTCTTCTGACAGTGTAGAACGACGAATTATCATCATTTTTGTTGCTATGAAAACTTGTCAGTGCAGGTAGCCCTACCTGTAACCTGTTTCTCTATGTTAGTACCCTAAAGATATGATTCCGTAGCCGATCGCATACGACAACTGCCGACGCACGCAGCAGTTGCGCGTAGTTCATTGCGGCTTCTCAATGGTCTCCGTTATCCGTATCGGAGTTTAACAAGTAATGGGTACGCTGTATCTGCCGCATGCGTCTGTCGTTGTCGTATGCGGTCGGCTTCGGAATCACACCTTAACAGACACCTATAGAGAATTCTCTTCTGGCCATCAACCAATTTTGTTGTTTAGCTGTTGAATGTTTTGCTCAAGCCAATTCCTTCGAACCTACCGAGAAATTCCTATAGTTATTCAGAGATAGCTCCACCACTGAAGAAATAAGATTTAGTACAAACGTTCACCCCCACCGCATTAAACCGTTAAAACACAAATTATACCTGCAGTAAAAACCACATCTAGCTGGTACTGCAAAATAAATTTCAGTTTGAATTTTTGATGCAGCTGCTAGCCCACACAATTACTTCGAATATACCTACAATGTACCCTGTTGCCCTGTTTGTGATGGTATAACTCCGGACACGTATCTTGGACCTAAAATGTGCTCAAAATGTGCCCTATACGCGCAGTACACATTTTTTGGATGTCTTTTGAGGACAGCACGGGGTGCTACTGCGGTGGACGAACTCAAATTCACCAAGCATAAATTATTACAAAGCAATCCGCGGGCACCAGAGCTTCGTTTGTCTTGCGATTTAGGTCTAAGATACGTGGCCAGAGTTATACCTAATTCAATAACGCACCATGATATGGCTAAATATGTGCATGTTAAGCCTAGTTAGGATACGACAGCAATTGTATTATGCAAGACAAGTAATCGTATTATGAATAATACTTGCCATAGTTTTCGCGAATATTACATAATGCCTTTACATGTACGACGAGATATGTGTAAGTACAAAAGTATTAAAAGTAATTACGTAAATGAGCTCGAAGTTTCTAGAAATTTGGCTGTGTTTGTTTAATCTTGAGTTTGAGTAAGTGAAAATCTGGATGCCCAGTTGTACCTACATCCTATTGTGGGGTATGGATTGTGCTGACTGGCGCATTAGGAAGTGTATGCGCATTATGTTGTAAGCGGGAACGGGCAGTCGTCCGCTGCCCGCCGTATGGTTCGTTAATATACATATGGCTTGACAAATTACGTGTTTTATTTACTAGTTCAACGAAGACAGTAGGTACCTTAACTATTTTCTTTGATGGTGTTTTTTTTATTTCAATCGTCTCGTGGCGTGGATGATTTGGAGTAATTACTTCTGGGGGATGAAGGGTTGTATTCCGTTGAAGCAGACGAGTCCTGAAGTGGAGACCACGAGAAGGAAAACGGAAGGTGGGATGCCCCCTAGCCAGATGGAATGACGACCTGAAAAAGATAGCTGGGACAGACTGAATGGCAAAGGTGGAAGATCGGCAGAAGTGGCGCACATTGGGAGAGGCCTATGTCCAGCAGTGGGCTGTAATAGGCTAATTGATTGATTGATTGACTGATGAATAGTATTTCTGTATTAGAAAGGTTGAAAATAAAGTATTTCTTACTTAAAGGGCGTTCGTACCTGAACTGACTGCCCTTCAAAACAATTTATCAATTCTTAGCCTTAAGCTAATTGTTTGCACGAAATAAATTGCAAAAACACTATCGCAAAGAAAATAAAACTACAAGCTCCCAACTTAACCTTCCAATAATAATTCGTTACTTACTTTCTACACTTTCAGCAATAAAGGCGGCCACCCACTAGCAGTTTATCGAACGACAACCGGATGATATCGTTCTGTCAGTTCATCGCAATAGCCCACACACTTACAGTTTTGTATACGATTTTGGACTGACGGCAGTGACGGCTAATATGTGTGTGGCCGCTTGACGATTTCGGTCAGCAAAGACAGTTAAAGGCCGGACAGTCTATGGCCGTCGGCATTTTATACGTAATAACATCAGACTAAAAGAATAAAATAATGTTATTATTTTAGTCTGAGGTAATAAAATTATGATGACATTGATGACTTATGGACTGCAGGCCGCCGGACAGATGAAAAACTGCAGTCGGACTGTAAGTGGGTGGCCGCCCTAAAATTATTTCTATTTTCGTAGGGCCTCACAATCTAAGATAGGTATCGCGCACGCAACACCTACAAATGCCTTACAAATCGTTGAGATCAAAGACATTTATTGAACCTATCGCGAGAACTAGCTTCTTTGATCTTATTGAAGTGTATTCGTAGGTCGTCATTGTGTGGTTTTTCGGCGAAGGTTTATATTAAATTTTGGGTAGAGGGTTGTTTAATTTCTGATTTCAAAACTGAAACTTCTCTCTATGCGGTTTGTAGTCTCAGCAAACTGACACGTTCGACTAAAGTAGAGGCGTCGGGCAAAGCTACTTTGGAAAGTCGTACTTATTGTCAGTGGGGTATTAGCTCCATTTTTCTGCTATTGCAACTGTACTTATTGACTGAAATTTGACTAGCTTGGGTAGTGTAACGCTCCAGCCATCTTATGATCTATTCGTCGCACCATTAAAACCTGAAATTCCTTACCAGTACCTATACGTGTTTCCCTTTTCCAACAGTCCCGGGTCCTTTAAGCAGAGCGTGAAATGGCATCTGATGAGGCCGTCAAGCTGAGTTAACTTTTAGAGTTGAGTTAATTTTAACGTGGTAATTGACGTGTCTTATATAAAAAAATCTTTTACTTCTTGTCACACCCTGTATCTACAATAATGAAATGAATCGACTTCCATTCCTATACATTTCGTACCTTGTCCCGTTCCGCTGCGCTGAAATATGCGCCGATTTCCGGAGCCATTATCTTAATTAGTTTGGGATTAATATTCCGACCGAATTTATATGAAGGTATCATGATAAATCGGTGCGCATAATTATTGGTTTTTCTTTTGTTGTAAGTTTGGTGATATATAGCTACGTTATTATGTATTCGGTGTAATGCGGGTATTTGAAATGAATAGGAGTACATACAACATATAATTGCCACCGAGTGATAAGGCCGCCAACTGTACTTACCACGAACCTGTAACATTATGTAACATTGTAAAATCCTTGGTGTACATTAAAGACGTTTTTATTTATTTATTTATAATCATGCCAAAAACAACTGGACCTATTTTAAAAATTATTTTACACTTAGAAAACAACATTATAGGCACGCTACTATACAAGGGAGTGGAGCAGGAATCATAAATGTTAATAAATCCGGTAAACTCCTATACATTATTTGAAACCTATTAAATTACGGGTACATTATAAGGGTTAAAGAGGTGCAACGGGATTCAAAATATAGTATCATGACTGAAGCTGGGGAGAGAGGGTTACCTGAACAAAAGGTGCAGCGTCAATAGGATCAGAATTCCATGCGGGTGGAGCCGCGAGCAACAGCTAGAGTAACATATAACGAAATACAACAAAGATGATATTGCCAGGAAGAGTAGAGTTGAATGGAAAAACCCTACATCCAGGTTACGTCGACCGCAAATAAAATGGGATAAGGACACGAAAATCATGAGGATGATAAATAAAAAAATGCGTTTTGAAGTAGAAATCTGGAGTTTTATTCATTCACAAATATAAGGGTTTCCATCTAAAAAATGCGAACCAAAGGGCCTTTTGAAAAGCAAGAGGGTAGGTACTTGAATTTGATTCAAGCCCGTCTGACCCAAACGTCATCAAAGAGACCGCTAGCGGCAAATGAATTCGAAACAATTTAAATAAATAAAACAATTCAATCAACAACTCGAAAAACTCGGAAGAGTTTTCTGAAAAATTGTTTGTCTCTTACTGAACGAGTCCTACGTGTATGAAGAATTTTCCAACAAAAGTATATTAACAAGTAATCTTTTAACTTGAACACGATTCACTTGAAACTTGAAATCCAAAACAAAAGGGTCTGTTAGGTAAATAAAATTTAAAATATATATCTTGTAACTTGAGAATGTGGGTTGTTAATGAATTGTACGTACGGACCCCACCAATGTCTTCGAGCGTGTACCCCAACTTCACTTACAGGTCGGCTTATTTCAGATGTCAGTTGCTATACCACAGTACGAGCTATCACTGGAACCTAAAGGTACTCACCATAGTTAATAATTTTACTGTAGGTAGGGTTGACTTTTGATGTAGCCCTATAAATCTCAACTACGTATAAGATACTATAGCCACTATTCTGCAGTATTTGGAAGCCGTGTGCTTGTTTGCCGCTTCAACAGTACGGAAATAAATATTGATGAATTCCACGAAATGTCCATCAGTAGATTAAGAAATTCGATTTCTGTGAGCAAATATTTTCAATTCACTTTATTTGGGACCCATAAATTCAATTGAGACGGTAATATGAAGAGACTTGCTGCTTGAGTAAGTAGCAAATGTATATTATAAGTTCTAAAAAGTTTGCTCATCAATTTAATCCCCAACAAATACTTAAGTTAATATTGTTGTTTCTCTACTCTTCTGCTTATAATTTGTACAAAATGAAATTCAGGAAATCGAGATATACAATAAATCGAACAAACAACTATAGTCACAAAATAAAATTAGATACAGAAGACCGAGCTCCTTAAACGAGTAAAATAGACACACACACCTAGGCAACTATGTACATCGCAAAACGTAAGATCTGTCTAAGAGTATTACTATTGGGGTTTGGATTTCATACTCTCTAAAATAAAAGCATTGGGTACAACCGGAAGCGGTGCTCAGTTGAAGAAGCAAAATCTAAATACGATCCATTCTCATATCTTATTTAGCATTCTATCCATATTTGATGAAACTCAAGTCTATTAAAGGACTTCATACCATATCGATGACGATAAAGGCAGATCCATCAACTCTCCTATTACAATATTTACCAAAAGGTGTTGTCAAATTTGCATTTCTCACTAAAATATTTAAATTTTCATTTGAAATGCACGATGTTTTGGAAACATTTCTTGTTTTCATTCAACAACGTTAAAGCGAAAATCAAGAGTCCACTTGGAGTAATTTGCAAGTCGATTCGTGAGAAATACCAGTGTCAAAGGAATTTGTTAAGATGAGGTGAGCGACCCACTTCGAAAGACATTAACTTTAGATTTGTTCAGCGTATAAAAACTGTAAATGACTTTTGAAAAATTACTTTATTAAAGGATTCAAAACGACTGGTTTGTCTAATTTGTTTTAGGCGAAAAGATAAAATTTAGATAAACATGATAAACTCAAAAGATCACTTGAAGTGAAATCAAACATTGTATTTATACTAATTTTATCGGCTTGCATCGCGATTAAAGTTAATTCTTTGCGTTCTAATCGGGGCTGAAAAGCAACTGAAACTCTCGGTATAGTCGCCAAGACCATGTCTATAACTTTTGCGCAATAAGTATGCAAGCAATATGCTGACAAAGTCTACGGCAGTCTACCGTATCGTTCATTCATACAAAGAAATAAACAAAAAAATATATTTTCCATTTACGGTATTGTCAAAATTCGCGAAGTCAACGCATAGAGTTTTACATACACAAACATAGAAATACGAAGACATTTATGCAAACAAACATTTGAACTGAATAGAAATCGAAACACCTGACGTTGCAGTCCAACGCTCCATAAACAAGACAAATACTACGCCTTTGTACATATCCAGTGCTATTCAACAAAACAAACAATATCGTTCCATATTGATAAACAACAAAACAATTACTCCGAACATAATAGGTGAGGCGAGGCATACAAAAACACCAATTACACTAAAACTTAACAAATTGCTTTCAATACAGTCAGACAATTGGTATAAATTGTCTTAATTGCATCTTTACGTAGTACAGTTGTTATCCAATTTCTAAAATTAACAGCGAAGGAGAAAGTTATGGGTCCTTAAGCGGAATTAGTTATCATCTCTGTTGATGGTCCGTTGCTGCGCCATGTTTTGTATAGAACTTTCTGTTGCTATTGGTTGGATCAGATTTGTTTTGTTTTATTTACTTTTCTATTGCTATGGGTTGGAACAGATTTTTTGCCAAGGGTTAGAACAAATTTACTTTTATTTCATTACATGTTTAAACTTCAACAACTATTATATTCAGTAACTTCAAGTAGAGATTGGAGATTTTGTTTAAGTAATACAAGTGGTCATCTTCAAAATCTTTAAATAGACCATGAAGACGAAAAGCAGTTTTTTTTTTCTTGACCAAGTTGTAGTGGAGAAAGCGTAAGATAATAGAAGTATGGGGAAAAGTCTCGAGTTCCTCAGATGAGTCCGTGTATTCATATATAATTTAAATCGGTATGTTCTCAACTAGTTTGAAGAGCTAAAAGGTTGGACGTTAACTACACGTTTAGCTACAAAATGGTCAATTACTTTGCTGCAATATTTTTATAACAAAAAATAAATGCTATGCTTGTTTGTACGTTTTTTATATATGTAGTTAATTGGAACGCAAATGAAATTGTCGACTTATTGATTGCACCTGCGTGTTGCATCTACCACCCGATAGATGGCAGTGCAGTCGGGTTGTAGGATTCTTGTTATGTAATTTTACTGTGCGAAACTGGGATGTGTAAGCAATTTTAATGTGTAAAAATCAATGTTCGTTAGTTTTTTCACGGTTGATAAACTTGCCGACCGACAATACATTGAACCGAAATACTTAGTTGCTGAAAATGTGGGTGTTAGTAGAGGGCCTGCCTTTTCGAGTATAAACAGAGGTGAGCATAATGTGCATACCTATGGTTAATAAAATTAGTAAAAAATACAGTAAATTGGCAACATAATATATTAGTTTGTACAGTATCGTAGTGAGTGCAACATAATACGAGTAAATAAAAACAAAAAGGAGCTATAAAAATAATTAATGCCGCATATCCAAAATAGTATGACATGCCTATATAAATAGGTATATTTTGCACAAAAAATACTACATTATTGCACTTTTTAATACTTACCAAACTCAGTTAAATTGTTCGCGTCCGTCAAAATTAATAAAAATTAAATACAAAAAGTGAAAGGTTCCACCGAGATTTGAACTCGGATCGCTGGATTCAAAGTCCAGAGTGCTAACCATTACACCATGGAACCGTCTGACAGATTGATTGAAATAAGTATCTACATGTCAATAAATATATCTATAATGAATGTGATTCATGATAATGAGCTCATATTGTTTTACAATAGTCACAATGATTCCTTATTGTTTCAAAGATAACAATAGATAATAATTACAACTTCACCTGCGCCGAACTAGTGCAAACTAATGTTACGTCAATATACTAAGGTTACACTTGTGTGTAAAATTTGAATGAATTAAATAATGGATTCACATTTATACTTTTTAAATGTTTAGTATTACAATTTAAATATTTCGCAAAATACGATCGGGCTCCGCAGTTACACCCGCGTTATGTTATTTTTTTTTATCCGTCCCTAACTTTATTAATCTTTAACCTCGAAAATAATTATAATGATTTTTCATGAATCGTCAAATAAAAAGCCCTACCCAGCTATTACCAACCCTAAAATTGTGTGGTAAATATCCACATTGGTATGACTAGACCACTACAATACTCTTTGAGTAGGTATATTTATTCAGTCTAGTTTAGTTCTAGTCTAGTGATTCAATTTATTTATACTTCTTAGGTGGCAGTCAAGCACACGGTCCACTTGATGGAAAATGGTTACCGTGGCCTATGGTCGTGTCCAACACCAGGGGAGTCACATTCGTGCTGCCAACCCTGTAAGAACAAAGAGTCTGTGCCATCAGTCAATATTCGTATCATACGTTAACTTCGCTACTAAGTTCATAGAGTTCACACAGGTATAAAGTTTTGATGCATTGTGATATTGTACACGTAATTTAAGACCTTATTACTACACTATAAGGTATAGAGTCGAGTACATATATTTGATAATAATTGGCAGTGCACACATAGTTGAGAAAACAAGAGCGCTTTAAAGTAACTGATATAGGTAATAGACTGAAGTGAAGGTAAAGTATGTGAATTCTAAGTTAAGTTAGATTTAAACTGTGAATATTATTGCTATTAAGTTGAAATATACGGTTCTAATGTTTTGATAAATTAAGTTTATTGATTAAACACGATAGCATTGTTCATATTGAATTCTACGAGGGTCACATGAGTCACGTCAATCCTGCTGAAATAAACTTTTACCTCACTCAGTCGGCTATACTTCTAGCATTTTAATACTTACATACTTTTTGTTTAGATGCAGAAATCCCCACGGATGACCATCCCCAGTCCGACATAACCATCGAACCGACTAAAACTCCGTCTCGGGTCATCAGTTGCAGTCATCCAGAAAATTCCTAACTTAACTATTTCGTTATAAACTGACTACACTACATTGTCATACTAAAGAATGCAAAATAAACACTCCCTGAACCTTAGAATTTTGCTTAGGCGTAAAATATTTTCCTCTCAATACAAGATCACCATAAAAGACACAACAATAATAGGTATAACATTTTACAATCCCATCACCGTCAAGTCTTATTCAATTTCGTGGAAAACTCAGGCCACGGCCATGATTCTATATACAAGCTGACAAAATGCGATTTCTAACACTGGCGGTGTTTATAGACAACACTAGTGGGTTTCAACTGATTTGCTTGGAGTATATAGGAAGTTTTTTAAACAAAATTATATGAATTTCATTATTATTTCTCTTAGGAGACCCACACGTCCCCTGGTCAAGGAAGTCCAAGCGCAAACCCTATCTTTTCATCATCTAGCGGGGTGCAGTCATATTTTTTTATACAAGTAAGTGGCAGACAGGCACACGGCTCACCTGATAGGAAGTAGGTACCGTGGCTTATAGACGTATGCAACACCAAGGGCGTTACACTCGTGCTGTCAACCCTGAAGAAAACTTCTGATACCCTTTTTGAAGAACCCTATATTGTATACGCTTGGGCAAACCACCGCAGAAAAAAAACTTACTGATTTTTATTGCGCTGAGTACGAATTTGATGTCTTTGGAAATCAATATGGTGAAATTGCAAAATGGGTACCGTCAAACAAGCGAACGGACAAATTCGTACTCAACATATCCAAAAACCCATTAGACTATACCCATATCGCACTTTTGTTACTACCCAGAGAAGAATAACGATAACAGTTTAAAATAACAGGGCTGCTATTTCACGTAAAATCAAGTGGCTGTTGCCGATAAGACCTACGACGAATAATAACAATAGCAGTAAAAAATAACGTTACTGAGACACAATATAACCGAATGAAATTACTAGAAAACAACCGTTATTGCCATCGCTACTTATAACCAATACTGAGACAAAATAATTGGTTTTTAGAAGCAATCATCGGTCGGCTGAAAATGAACATTATCTAATAATTTGAACAACAAATTTGGCGTCCCTTCCATCCCTTACCTTTCCTTTCTTCACATAATCTATCAATGAAATCAACTGCCTGTATAATTCGAATTATATTATAAAATGATCTTAATTCAATTTTAAAACTATACAGAATCTATGTTAAATTACACTAAAGTCGTATTCTAGGGCAATGTGTTTAGCATCAATAAGTGATAGCAGTGACTTTGCAAGTATTCACACCTTGTCACGTAAAAAACAAATAAAGATATCGAACGTATGGAGGTATCCACAGACAGACGTCTACGTGTCTGCATTAGTAGATAGAATAAGGCTTCCTCAGGCGATAGGCGTCGTGTTAGGTGATTTTACGGCCGTTTTACTGCTAACCGAAGCCCGGCCCGACCGGCGAATTTAAAATCCAACAAACTCAATGTTAAACACAAGATGAATTTGTGATTGGATGTCTGAATTTTTGCTTGGAACTAATATGGTCAAATTGGAATTGGATCTGAGAATAAATTGAAAAATACGACAAGCTAATGAATGATCTAAGAGAAATATTAGCCACATCGTACCTTAAATATTATTTGCAACAATTTTGAAGGTAAAATCACTAGTAGATACAAAAAAATATATTTATAGGTAGGATAATCTAAGAATACCCTACATACTTACATGCTAAGGTTTCGAAGGGCTCTACTAACACATTTGAGGTGACCTTGATAACTGCTTATCATCAAATAGGCCGTTATCTTTATATTATTGGTATTACTGGATAAATTCACTTTTGGTAGTATCAATAATTTTAAGATAATAGACTAAATGCTTAAACATAAAACGTTCATGAAAATGATATAATAACGATCCAGAATAACGTAAAAACCGTGTCTTACAAAGTTATTGGTCACTTATCTGTCTTTAATAGCAAAAAACATATTTCAGTTTCCAAAGGAAAGTCAACCTTAAGCTCTTAGAAGTATAGTTGATTTTCCAGTTGTAAGAGCTAGGGAGTCCAGAAGAAATCTGTTTATAATATTCCTGAATGAACAGGTGCATTTTATCGAGACCAAACTGGGATATAAATTCAGTTTTCTCGTTACGGACTATGAAATAATATTTGAAGTGGACTTATAGTTTTGTTGGAGTTTAATAGAACATAGTTACTTTGAGATATTTAAAGGTTAGCTTTTGCCCGCGGCTTCGTCTGTTTAGGATTCAGGAAAAAAATAGCCTATTTGTTATTCCAGACTATAATATATCCAGGTACCAAATTGCGGCCAGATTCATTCAGCCGTGATTGAGTAACCAATATCCAAATATATGAACAGCTTCACAAACTTTCACATTTTTTATACAATTAGTAAGCCTATCGTAGGATCTACTTTGAGATAGTTACAGGTTAGCTGTTACCCGTGGCCCCACCCGTATTGAATTGCTTAGAACCAGTTCACGTAATCTAAAGAAACCTAATCTCAGGATAAAAAATAACCTTCGCTCTATTCCTGACTATAATGTTAGTATGAAAAATACCAAACATTCGTTAATACATCCATCCAACCATCCGTCCAAAATTGTATTACTGAAGCTGCACTAGCGCGAAGTTATTGGCAAAGTTAGTACCCAGGAGTAGGCGCTATCTGGTAATAGTATTTTCCCCAGTGTTCCGGTGTCAGCCAGTATAAAATAAATAAAGATTTATGTTAAGATCGTATCCCGTAATCGTATTCTGCCATTGTGCAACCATTTTTTATTCTAGATCTTATAGCGTGTACCCGCCGTACCCGGGATACAAACGAAGAAGGGTACTTGATAGCTCCATCACGTAGGATGCTCGCGATAATCCCGTGTGGGGCTGCAGTATAAGAACTGAACAAATCCGCTAAGAAAAATATCTTAATTTATAGCAGTACTGACGATTTATTTCTAACATTGTTTGCAAAGAAATCATGAAATGAATTTTCAAATTTTAACTTTTATGTTATTTTTTTACGAAAATATTACTGGATCTTTTTTTGTGTGCGAAATCTTTAATGATGGGGCGGGTATGTAGAACGCAAACCAATTAAAACCGCACGGCGCGGTGTTTCGACACATCGGCCTGTGTAGCCAGGGAATCTGTTGTGCCCTTGAGAGCACATTGCAGAAACCCGACACAATGACCTAACCCTGCCAAAGCTGCAAGTGAAAAGTGAAGAAAGAAGACCATCATAATATAAATACAACGGTGAGAAGCTGGATGAATGCGTCTGCTACACCATACGAATTGATTCTAACTTAGACATAGATACCTAATAATTTTATAATCAAAAGTGAGTAAGCACAAAATATATACGTATACCTAACTTAAATATAAATTTCATGGTTAAGGATTAACATTCCAACTAAATTAAATTCCATGAAATTAATAGGCATATCCGAGTACACACAACACAAATTCTACTCAAATCCTACAGTAGGAAATTTCCTTCATAAATTAATTACTCCATAACGTCACGCATTGCTACTAAATAATACGGGAATACGAATGTTCTTGTTAATTGTAGCATATTGCTTTGGATATAAATATCGCTATAAATAAAGCAATCTCGTCACAGAGGTAACATTCTGCGGCTGAGCATTTGCGGCAATTTCTTCTCTTTCCACTATTTAGTTTCATGTTGGCTTTTGCCAGGCACACAAATTCACAATAGCTATATAAATTCCTTAAATCGAAATATCTATAATATTTTTTTGATGTCAATACGTCAATAGGTATGAATGTCAAGATTAATGCTTCTACGAGTAGGTATACTTATCATATATTTTTGGCCTATATATATTTTTTTTTTGACAGAGAAAAATCTAACAATCAAAATTCACAGTCACGCCTTTTCTTTCTCACAATGACTGTTAACAAAGTACTGCAAGCAGGATGCTACAACAAATAAATCAGTCTTGGAGGCAAGGCCGTTAAATACATTGCAGTACAGTCAGCCACAAATCATTTGCTTAAGGCCGGGTTGCAGTAGTTTTTAACATTTTTAAACGTGTGGATATCAAGTTATATAGCAAATTGCGTCAAATAAAAAGCATATTCATAAAATAGACTAAACCCTCAAGTTTATTACAAAAATAGAAACACGATTCATGATAATTGGCTCGATAGAAATTAGCGTCAAACATGGGTCTAAAACGCTCCAAATCTCTATTTCAAAGACGTTTCTCACTAAGACACCATTATCAAATCATGCCGAAGTTTGTATTAAAAAATAGAGCATAAAAATATCTAGCGAATGATAAAATTATATTTTATCAAGCAGGTATTATTTTTTTATATAAACCGCAAAAATCATCAAAATTGCTGTATTCGAGCTGTCGCGGCCATCAATCAGTCGCCGCTGAGGCGCGTTCGAGGTTGGACGTGTGCTGGTTTTTTCGGCGAACCCCCCTCGCGCCGCACCCCGCACGTCATTACGTATACATACAATATCGATCATAGTATAAAAAATAGAAGTAGGTTAACTTCGGCCGGTATTCTATACAATGCCTAGACAATGTATGAAATGTTATCAAAAAACATAAATAGTTGATACAAAAAAACTGGAAACCTTAGAAACGACTCAACGAGTAGACGACGAAGCATGAAAGAACGTAAAAATTCTAAACTAATAATTTATTTATCCCGTAAACTTAAACTTAATAATATATTTATCCCTTTCACAAGTTTCACACTAGTCGCGAGTTTCACGAATGATGTCCCAGTTTGACATAAATGGTTTGATAATATTAATATTTCAGAGAAAAATTCAGTGTGGCATACCTACCACATAAAATTTCCCCTATACGATAATGAATAATAAATTACATCTGAAATACATAATCTATCACGATTAATTCTTTTTCTGATAAAATAAAAACCTAGATGTAAAAAAGAAAATGAAGCTATACCACATTATGTGAATAAGAATAAAAAATAAATTACAATTTGAACTTAAATTACTTAGACAAACGAATTGTAACGGATTTTACTATTATTTCTATTTTTATGTAAATATTACATATTATAACTAATAAATATTATAACTAGACATTGGCCATGGCTCCACTATAATGAAATAATAGAGATCCTGTTCCCGCTACCCCAAGAATCTATTTCGGGATACCTAAATTAATGTACTATTTCAAACTAAGAGGGCGTTACATACATCCATAGGCCTCGGTAACCACTTCCCATCGTATGGACCATGTGCTCGTCTACCAATTAAAAGGGTCCTTTTACTAGTTTTTACAATTATTATCGCAAAGAGATTAATAAAACCGAATGCAAGCAGCTACTTCCGATCTTAACGACATTTCTTAAAAAATATGTTTTTTAACAACTATAGATGCCGCTGATCACGAATATGAAAAAAAAAGTTGGGTACTAGTTGCCGTCGATAAGGTCGAAAATGGCTTGCGCCTATTTTTTACATTGACCATAACCCAGAGCCTCCAAAAATATGTGCAAGCCCTTTTCGACCTTATTGACGGCAACTAGAATCCAGTTTTTTTTTTCATATTGTTGATCAGCGTCATTTATAGATGTTAAGAAACGTATTTATTAAGCAATGTCATTAAGGTCGAAAGTAGCTTGCCATCGGTCTTTTTAATCCCTATGCGATAATCATTATAAAAACTAGCTAGAGGAACCTATACAGGGATAAAATGTAGCCTATATTTCATCCAAAGTATAAATCTGTTCTTTCTTTATCGTGCAGGAATCCTTGCGGATTCCCATGAATGGACATAAACCTACCGCTTATATTACTCGAACTGATTAAAAGTGCACGCCACTGCGCGTCTTGGATATTCAGATACCGAAAATAAATAGTATTATTTAAATTATTTTTGGACCTATAATAGATATTTACAGCCAGTATTTTAGGACTCACTGTCTTTTCCAGATTTCAAACTATTTATGCACAATTAATTAGCGTTTTATAAAATTTGAAATTATATTATATTAACTACGTCGGGTTTTCTCCGCACCCCTACCGCAATGCCTCAAAACAAAGGTTTTCGACCAGTGCATCCTACCTGTTATTATATGACTTACAGTGCCGAAATGTAGCCACTGAAGGTGGGGTTAGTCCACGACCTGAAGGTTGCGCAGCGGGCTATGGAGCGAGTTAAGCTTGGAGTTTCTTTGAAGGATAAAATTCGCAACGAGATCATCCGACATAGAACTAAGGTTACCGACATAGCTCGCAGAATCAGCAGGCTGAAATGGCAGTAGGCTGGCCACATCTGTCGAAGGACTGATGGCCGCTGGAGCAGACGGGTCCTAGAGTGGAGTGGAGAAGGAAAGCGAAAGGTGGGACACCTCCAGGCCAGGTGGACTGACGATCTGCGAAGGGTGGCTGGGACGGACTAGATGCGGAAGGCGGAGGATCGGCAGACGTGGCGCATGATGGGAGAGGCCTATGTACAGCAGTGGACTGCAATAGGCTAATTGATATATTAACTACACAAATTTAAAATTGTCAACCAGCTAACAGAACCATTGTTAGCCTAATAACCCGCCCGGGTCGTATCTGGTGTAAAGGAGCCCAGAACACTGGCCGCGCCAGAACACTGGCCGCGTTTCCACGCTGGATCGCAATACTCAACCTTTGCACCAGGTACGAGCCAGAGCGAGAGTCACCAGTTTTCTCCCTAATTCTTCGGCCTTTATCTACAACAATTTTTTTGGCTTCTATGCCCCAACTGCCCATGGTCTCGACCGCGACTGGTACCACAATATATTGCGGTTCCAAGGCTGCATACTTCTGGTGCTTTTTGCTAGCTGCATCTTCAGCCGCAGCCGCAGGGGAAAGAGCCGTGCGGCCCAGGTGACTCGCAGCCACAGTACTGACGCAGGTCGCGTCCCAAACCAAGCATTTACCCCCCTCCACGGCACGAGAGTTAAGCCGTCCGGCCTCTTGCCATTCGATCTGGACAGGCCCGTTATTTAAATTATACATATTGTTATTGTCTAAAGTATATCCCATATATTTGTTTAAATTTAGTAAAGAAGTTCTCCTCATTAATTTAAATCTCCCACATGCATGGGAATAACAATATTTATTTGTATGTTTGGACAATGCCAGTTTTTGTATGAAACCTGATCCTACCTTCAATAGCTATGTGTGTCACATCGCTGGATAGGTATTTTTGAGCTGAATATAAGTTACTAGTATGGCGCCTAGTCCGAATCTTAGTCCGTTCCGAATTATTCTTTATTAAACACAGTAGTTTTACAAGATTCAAAAGCAATGTTATGAACATGATACTTTTATATTCGTGGGCTGCAGCCTGCAGCATACGAGACAAAATAACCGAACCCGAATTAATGTTCAATCAGTGTTCAGACCTTTCATTGCGCGTTCAATGGGAGCGAGAGTGATAGACACCACATGCCAAAATTGAACCGATCCAATTCAACACGGTTAGATCTTGTCATTTGTTAGGTAGTTCAATCGGCATTTATCGTTACTTTGATAATGACTTAATGAGATATGTAATTTTGAGTGAAAACGAAAAATGAAAAAAAAAAATACATAGTTTGTAATTTTTATAATACGTTTTTGAATCTTATTTTAAGAATGTATCTACTGATTTTTCTATACATTGGCGTGACATGTTGCGTCGATTGCGCATGTGCTGCAGGGTTTGAAGTGACGTAAAATACCTACTCGTCTCACTACAACCTCGCCTTAATGTGTACAACCGCTAAAGTATCACTTCTATAGTTATTTTATGGGGTTGGAAAACACATAAAAGTATCGTGACTAATCTGAAGGAACCATTTCCCCTGGCGGAACTTTTGTAATTACTTTCGTAGCGCGTAAATATTTTACTATTTCGATGTTAGAAAAGTTTTACAATAGTGTGTTGTGAGCCCGAGTTTGCTAAAACATATCGACCGACCACAGTTTCTGTAGATTATATTTTACACATAGCTGAAAACAGCAGTATGATTATTGTATGCAAAAAAACGAAATGAAAGTGCCCGGTTATGGCAAAAGTGGGTTTGATAAACATACTTGGGGATATGTGGGTGTGATACATTTTTGCTTGCCCTTTCTGGCATGCGTAAAGGTTAGTATGTACTAAGCTAGTATTGGAAGAACAGAAGATTTCAAATTTTGTTTCTTAGAAAAAATTTTCAGTGGTGGAAAAGTCGAAAAACTATAGGTATTTGTTTACTGTTACATCACTTACTTGAATATAAGACCCGAGCTTAAACTAGGATGAGCTGTAGAATGTAATTCTTAAAGAGAATCCAATTAACCTCAGAACTTTGAAACTCAACCACAATTCTAATTTCCGCAGTTAAATTCAACAAGCCAGAGTCTTGTAAGAGTTTAAATTCATTTAAAACCATTTCTACGAATGGCTAGAGATTATTATAACGTAGATTTGTCGTAACTATGATTTTGAATTTTGCGGATTCTAATAACGTCAAGCCTTTAAATGTTTTAGTGGAGTCAAGCAACTCTCATACGTGTACAGTTAACGACAAACGTTGTTTAACATTCGTGACAGCCTCCGTGGCGTAGCGGTAGTGAACGCGGCCGCTACGCAGGAGGCGCGGGTTAGATCCCCGCTCAGTGCAAATATTTGTGTGCATTAAATATGGGTATTTGCATTGGTCTGGTCGTGCCTCGGAGAGCACGTTAAGCCGTCGGTCCCGGTTGCCATAAGAACATCTATGGCAGTCGTTACGGGTAGTTGGTGCCCTGAAAAGTCCAAAAACAACAGTCTAGCTGCAAAGCTTCGATATCGCCTAATGTTAACATTGGGTCGTGGAGGTCAGATGGCAATCGCTTCACGGAAAATATCGAGGTCTAGCCAAATATGTAGCTATGACTGGTAAAGCGGACCCCAGACTCTGAGCTGAAAGCTTCGGATGCGACTGGGAATTAACGCTAGGAGGAAGAAGTTGTTTAACATTCATACATACATTCAAACATAACCACGCCTTTATACCCGGAGGGTTAGGCAAAGGAGAATTAACCCACAATTCACCAATCATTGTATTCGGAACGACATTATAGGGGTGAGCCTATTGCCTTATTCCTGGCACTGTTGTTAACTCAAGCCATGCATCTTTCTGATGTTAAACAGCCCTATCCCTTGGTCACCTTGTACGACACCGCATATCAGAATATCGATACATTTGCGAGATGAGATTTTCAAATTTCAAACACAAATAAATATAAATGATAATGTATATTATTTCATTAATTAGTTTTGTTAGTCGAAAACACTACATTCCTTTTTGGGTAGGTCCTAAAAGTTAATACGCGTAGTAGCCGATATCTAGAGTCCATAAAGGCATTTCGTAAAGCCGTACAGTATTAAAACTATGCTTTGTATATTAAAATACTTGTAAAATATTTGCTTGTTTCATACTTTCCTTTTAGATCAATTTCATGTTAGTTTTTGTACAAACCCTAAAGCCAACGAAACTTTCATATTAACCCCGGACGCAAAAACGAAGGGATGTTTCAACTTTGAATGCCTTTGTTTAGGATGTTTTTACACAAAATACTTAGTTTTATGGCTGGATTTTTGCAGAAAGAATTATTAAATACTTTAAAATTATTTATTATCACAGTTAGATTTTATTAGGTAAGTACCTACACCTACTATTGTATAAATTGTATGTACATAATGTATAGCGGTCGTGTCTGTAACTTGAGTTTTGTTATATTAACGATACTGAACACATTTGTTTTTTTTTGGAATTCTTATATGTTTGTCCTCGATGAACGCAAAAACTATTGGACGAATTTTGATACAATTTTTTGGATGCGTGAATGTCGCGGAAACTCGGAATAACGGCATTGACGAAGGCGTAGCCGCGGCCATCAGCTAGTATTATAACAAAATTAGTGACTTTTCTCGTCTTTTATAAAGCTGTGAAAGCCAGCCAAAAAGATAACTTTGAAATAAAACTACTATCCATGATAGCTAATATAATTGACTATAGCTTATTGAAAGCCGATTGGAACAGATTATATCTGATATTGAAATTGCAAGGATTACGTTTTATTTGTTCTCAATCCGTAGGTAATCTGAATTGTGATAGCCACATTAAAATATCGGTTTACTCCATTCAGACCCTCACTCAGTCATAGATTTGCAAGCTAATATTTCATTTCCATTAAAGAAATAATTACGAGATTTTTTTCGCGAAAGGACACAATGCTAATAAAGCATCAATTATTCGAATTCCGAATTTTCTGATTGAAAAGGAAATTCAGTACTTTAAAAATATAATAATTTCCGTTTCCTTTCTCACTTTCATAGACTGATTAAAAAGTTACGCTTCGTAGCGTTCGATTCATTTGAAAATGAAAATTACTCAGCCATTCGGTATAGGTATTACAGTTCGATTATTTTTTGGGTGCGCAAACCTTTTGACTAAATAGTCTTACTACCGAAAATACTGAAGACCGGTGAAATGGAGGCGAAAAAGCCAGAGAGCGGACCCCAGGATCCGCGTTGAAAGCTTCAGATGCAACTGAAATCTCTGAGATGATGATTATGATGTCTACTATTATGAAAATAACTAAGGTACAGTGTTCACCAGTCCAAATCTATCCCATCTAACCTATTATCGCTGAATAATCATTTTGTTTTCTTCTGAGAGCCTAGTGCGTTTGTTCTATCGTTAATTGGTGACGAATAAACAGTGATTTGTAGGCGCGAAAAATGTTTCACAAGTTTGCCGCTAGGTGGCGCTAATTCAATGTCATACAAATCACCCATTACTAGTGACCGGTAAATGTGAGAAGACCCTCGCACTAGGCACTCTGATCGATATTAGAAGAAATCCAGACAAAACGGTAAATAACTTTTATAACGCTACCATTTTATACTTACTATTCTAAGGTATATTTTGCTCTAGGACTATCAAGACTTCACAATGTTGTAGTACCAACTTAATCAGTGACCACCGCTTACGATCGGTAATAGCACAACTAAGCTATATTTCCATTTCATTTGCATGCCCTCGTTCGATTGTCGTGAAGTAAAAACAGCTTTTTAAATTCAGAGAAATCAGTTAAAAACTATGTTATTACTGTAATTATTACTTTAGTTAGTAGTATAGTTTGTTTATGATTTCTGAGTACGATGCCGAGTATTGCTACCGGCGGCAGCGCCACCACGTACAATTATAGTCACCGGATAGTGGGTGTGCCAGATATAATACGCAGGAGGATCGGGTTCGATCCCCGCTCATTGCAAATATTTGTATGCATGAATATGAATATTTGCATGTACGTGTAGATTGTCCTGCCCTACAACATTTATTTATTAATAAATCTCGCAAGCGCGTCGAATAAGATCTAGTTCAACAGTACAGTGAGTTGCAAAAGTCCATGCACAGCTTAAGATCTATAATTCTTTGAGAGACCATAAAAGAATGAAATATAAGGTTACATCTGTTAAAAAAGAAATAAGAAGCACCCATTAGACACAGCAGTCATATCCGTGTGGTGATGGAGAAAGAATACCACTGCCCAGTATCACTACCCTATCCCATCCGAAAGACGTCGCAAGAGGCAACTAACGGAAAAATATACACTGCGAGAGAAATTCGAAATAAAACTCTGAACTAACCCGTCTGGTCTGCATGGAAATAGTGGGCCAAAACCTCCCAACATTGGGAGAGACCTGTGTCCAGCAGTGGACTGCGATGGGCTAATTGATTGATTGGAGAACATAAAAGAGAAGGAAAGAAAGAAATGCATTTTTTACAGTAAATATATTAGTGGTTACCAATATATTGCTTATTCGATGGCGTGCGGCATCACTGCTTACATTTTTTGGTCTCAAATTGTATATGGACTTCTCCTGCCCACGGTACCTGGTTATCCTTTAGGGCCATCTCGTCCACTATATCAAAATGTCCACCGTATCAAAATGTCCACTGTACCATAATGTCTACTGTATCAAAATGTCTACTGTATCAAAATGTCCACTGTACCAAAATTCTTACTAAAAAAGGAAAGCTGTATTAGAAAATACCTAAAGATGTTGTGAAACTGGGGAAGTCCTATTTCGGCTGCTCTCAAACTATTACGATGAAAGTGGTACTACAGCTAATGTACGATTAACTTCTGCTATCTTAACGGGTACCTTCTAATTAAGTTCTCAGCTGTGATCGCCTTGAAGTCCCCAATTGTTGGTTTCGGTACTTAATTTTGATGATAGGTAGTATTAACGAGCTGATTTTATCACTCTCTTCGTCTCACTCTCTTTCTACTAAAACCAGTGCATTCGAGCAAGATCTAACATGTCAATACTTCTTATCTTCTGGAAGATTTTGCCGATTTGCTTTTGGACATTATTTTATCGTATTTAATAGGTATTATGTGCTGCTTTCTTTACAGATCTCGAAAAAAATCGTCTGTTCTAAGCGATGTTTACAGAACCTACTCACCCATAACCCTGTCGATCAAACTGCTTCCAAGCATTTGACGACACACCCTTATTGTGATAACTTCTGGGTATTCGTTTCACGTCAGGATTATATGTGCACAGACATGCAAAGAAAAGAGGATCGTTTTATATGTTATGTGGGAACCACAAATCAGTAAACAGAAGGTGGAACACCCCCCAGGGTCAGATGTCCATCCTGGACGTCTTACCAGCCACCTTCTTCCAGTGCAAGACAGAAAATCGAGTGGGTACTATGGCGAACATTGGGAGAGGCTGCAGTTCATTGCTGGATATAGATCCAGCAATGGACTGCAGTATGTACGCTAATTGATTGGTATAGTCTGAAACCTTAAAGTCTTGCAGAGATGCAGTCTATAAGTCAGCATCTTACAACATACAACTAGCAAAAAACCATTTTAAAAACCCTCTTCCACAGCAAAAACAAACCTATTACTCATTTGCAGAACTCTATTTAGAAAACAAATGAAATCTCAAGTGCAGTTTCCTTTAACAATTCACTCTCGAAAGCTGTAAAACTCTAATGAAACTTGCACAGTATTACAATATGAACGTAAAGGGGCGAGTCCATTAGTGGACGATAACCAGGTCGAATGTTACTACCACTCAAGTGAATGGTACCATTCTAGGGCGAGTAATGTCCCCTCACTACTTGACTTATTGATGGTATATGCTGAAGGCTCGATATTGTGTTAAGTCATTGGTGTTTAAAGTGTGTTGTGATTAGTATGCTGTTATTTCTCATGACAGTATTTGATTCATGCTTGTTATATAGGAACGATAATGACCTACAGAGTTTTATGCATCGGTAGTTGTTAAGGAGTTAGCCTTACAATCGAAAGCTCTCAGGTTCGGACTCTGACCATAATACTGCTGACGACGTAAGCTCTTAATACAAGGCATTCAGCTCAGTTGGAGAGGTTAGGAAAATAATTTCAGTTAGTAATATTCAATAAAAAAAATGCATTTAGTATCACATTGGATTTGGTATACTTTAGATTAACTATAAGTATTCCCAGTTACGAGATCGAGACCAGAGCTTCAAACAGGCGGAGCCGCAGGTAACAGCTAGTGTTCTATACTATTTTTATTACCAATATCGATATTTCCTTCAACTTTTAGCATACGGAAGTTTACTATTAGACCATTAAACTGAAACTCTTACTCGAAAAGTCACGCGATATAGTTCTCAGATTCCAATTTACCAACATTTTTATACGGCAATAGGTTTTATGGTTCGTAATGGTATGAAACTTTGGACTCTTGCCCATGAAAATATACTTGAAGAATTATACCGAATAAACATAATATTTAGGTACAGTAAAAGTTGAACACGCTTGACCAGTTAGTGCAGTTTGGAAAATAATAGAATTTGTTTATTGCTGTGTTATTTATGGCTTCACTTTTGAAAATATACACACTTCGCAACTGACTAGCACTATCCCGGCCGTATTGAACTTTATATAAGGTTCAATGAATCAATTAGCCTATTGCAGCCCACAGCCTGACTGGTCATAAGCCTCTCCCTATTTTCCGTGAAGCGACTGACGTCACTTACTGGAGTAGAGACAAACTTTAAAAAAATTGAGGTTAATAAATATACCAAAATCTCCTCTCAATAAGTTGGCACAACCTTAAAGGGCAGTACGTATTAGCTTATTCTAATCTCAACCCTCCAAAATGTAATTTAATAAAACCCCTCAAAATAGCGACAGGCATGGCCACTTTTAATTACGGCGGCGCACAGTGGATCGTTTCATACAAGCTAGACGTCGGAAATTCATTACTTAATTAAGCTTTTTCTTATAGTCTTATTGATTTACAGATAATCAGGGACCTCAAAAACAATATTACTAATGATCTACCCTCACGCCGTTATTAAGCATGACGGTAGAAAAGTTTATAAAGTAAGTTACTTGAAAAAATAATTATTTTGCAATTTTTGTGTCTCTTTTTTGAGACTGATTTTTATAAGTTGTGAGTGTGTGAACGTGAAACAAAAAATTGAGGATATTAATGAAGCTATGTACTTTCTATTTATGGATTTTTACATTATTAATCCACTTAGTTCTCGTAGAAAAAAATATTGAATTGAACCTATGTTATACCTTAAAAAAATCCCAATTCTTAACTTTAACAGAGAATCTAAATATGAGTATACCTTGGTGTCCCTACAGTACCTAGCTTATTTTAAAGCTCCAACCCTCTAAATTAAAAATCAGTCGTTGTTTGACTTCGCACGAGTTTGCATCATATTGTTTTATCACGAATATGGAAGTTGATGGGATCTCGCAGGATCTCGCAAAGAAAGGTGACTAACCATTATTTGACTACTTGAAATTCTCATCATTCATCATCATTCTCATGATTGTCCAATGATAAGTTAATAGGTAAGCCCAATGGACTAAATAACTACCCGTTCGCGCTAAGTTTGTAAGCCGCGTCCCGTCCTCCTTCTCTACGATAGCGGCAAAATTAGTGCGAACGAGTATATTATCAATACGTATTGAAGATCACTTTTATTGTTATATTTTACGTAAATACGTAGGAAATAAATAAATAAAAATACTTAAAATATAATTAGAATTTCCGACGTCTAGCTTGTATGAAACGATCCACTGTGCGGCGTACATAACGGCAATATTAATTTTTGCTCAACGATGACTACGTCACACTATGTGTCACGTTTAAAAGGAACGACTTATACACAATGTGGAGTTAGATTTTTGCAATATATTGATCAAGTTTTGCAAATTATATTTTGCTGGTTTTTGCAAACTATGCTGCTACATTTTCATCTTGACATGCAAGCAGTTAATTTTTAACCGACTTAAAAAAGGAGGAGGTTATATTTTCAACGTAAAATTAGAATTCATCCCAATGAATGTCCATCGATTTCTTCGTCATTGATATCCTAATTATTTTCTCGGGTATCGTCGTTTGGGTCTATGGGTCAAGATAATTGCTTACCATTAAGTGGGGGATATATTTAGTGGATCAAAATACTATTATTCCCATAAAAACTTTATAACAGGAGAGCGTTGCTTTTTATAGCACAATTATCCAGGCTTGGTCGACCGGGGTAATTACACCATACTCAACTTCGACAGTAGGTACGGTACTTCTAGAATTTTCCTTTTCACTTTTATTATTATTACTCCAGTAGGTACCCTCTGCCAAGTTGTAATAAGATAGAGACTCTTTTCTACATACTAAACATAGAATACAAACGAATAAGGAGAAGAATCAGATGAAAGTAACTTAACACATAAAATACGAACAAACAAACATTAATTTTTATATATTAGATGAGCGTGAATCAATTCATCCTACAGACATACCTACAATGTGTTACAATGACGGAAGAGTCTCCGGATAGCCCGCTACGTGTGCGGCAGTCCTAAGCATGTCGCGTATGATACTTAATTAAATTAAACTCGGCTACGTCGTCGCCGTGTCGGTGTCGGCGAGTTATAAATCATTTTGCTTTCGAGTTCGTTTTACTAGCAAGGTGAACCGTTTTAAAAATGAATCTCAATGAAGAAAAGTCTTTTGTTGTATGTACTTTGCTGTTATAATTTATGAATTCACGCGTGTATATCACCGAAGGGTGAATCGACACTTTCTGTTAGGTATTCAGTATAGCTGATGGACATTACTGGAGTACTGTCAGAAGTATCATTCTCTCACTTAATATCAACTTTAAATAACAATTTTTTTTTATATGGGACACGTCAATTTAACTTCGCCTCGCCTGATGGTAAGCTGAAGGCAAAGTCTCTGAAAAGAGGGCCACCATTACAGACACGTATCATGTTACAATAGTGGCATTCAGCTTGACGGCCTCATCAGATGCTTTTTCACGCCCCGCTTAAAGGACCCGAGACTGTAGGAGGAGGGAAACACGTGAATTGGTAAGGAATTCCAAGACTTAATGGTGCGGCAGAAGAAGGAGTTGCCGAACCGCTTGGTTCTTGATGAAATATTCTACACCGTATGCGGGTGGCATCTAAGCCCTGCACGTGTTGTCCTATATAGGAAAGGAGAGGGTGGGATTAATTGGAAGAGCTCATCAGAACATTCACCATGGTAGAGACGGTAAAATACCGCCAAAGATGCCACATCTCTACGCAACTGCAAAGGCTCGAGTTATGCTACAATATCTGCCTCGTTTCATCTTTCAAAAACCTCCTTGTAACCTTAGCTGGTTCGCAAGATGGATACCGTACTAGGAGCATGGCCATAAGCATAAGCACAAGTAGCTGGCTGGAAGCTGGCTCAGCACGTGAAAGTACCTGGAACAAAAATAAAAATCAGTTTAAATATAAACTACTGAAATGTGCATCATGCAAATGCTACGTATAACAGGTATAACTACATATAAACACACGTATAATATTCATAGAAACACTATACCTACAACTTGTATAACATAAGTTAATGACATAAGAATACAAGTCGACCTATTCACAATTTTGGAAACAAGCCTTTCATTTTGTCGTTTAAAGTTTTTAATATATTGTCATCGCAACTGAACTAATGTGGAAAAATTCAATTTCGCAAGGTAAGAAAAAATGATATTAATACTTATAAATTAGCTTACAAGATTTGACTGGCACATATAAACATTGCAAGTGAACTAATTCAAAGAAACTTTCTTCTTAGATAACATTTTACTAGGCCGTCAAAACATCTATTAAACTTTATTAGTGAAGGTAACAAGTAGATATGAAGCCTTAAACCTACAAACTAGGCTGTATTCACAAAGTTTGTTTATTCACAACAGTTGCGAAACCACAAGCGAGGTACATTCATACACTGCTAAATTGCAGAGAAGTTTCGTGTTGATGTAACACATACCTAATGGAGGAAATCTTACGCTCTGTCTCACTTTAGGCATGAACATTGAACATTTGTGTACGAGATAAACCAGACGCTCCAATTCGGTCGGGTCCAACCATCCGACAGCTTCCGCTAGCCGACAAGTGTTGCTGTTTCGGGAAAAATAAAAAAGTCAGTGTTGCCGTTTCGGGAAAAATAAACTTTACCAAAATGTCACTAGATTGTAAGGAATAAAATAAAAAATTAATTATTTATTATTATTATATTTTAATTATTTTATTCCTTACAATCTAGTGACATTTTGGTAAAGTTTATTTTTCCCGAAACGGCAACACTGACTTTTTTATTTTTCCCGAAACGGCAACATTTGTCGGCTAGCGGAAGCTGTCGGATGGTTGGACCCGACCGAATTGGAGCGTCTGTAGCGGGCATTATCCTTCGTCGTGTCAATGACAACATTGAAAGATTGTACCACGAATAGCACCTGCCAAAATGTTGATAGGTGTTCTTCGTGGATTAAGCTAGGTGCTATTTGCTCAGATGCTATTCGGCTTAGTGGCGTAATCCACAAACTAGATGCGTTCAGTCTAACCCCGGCAACATTGACCGCTCGTTCAAACGCTTTATTCGGGTCGACAGCAGGTCCACACATATGAGTTCTACTATCATAATATTTTTATTATTTTATATGATCTGCACATCGATACACGAATTGTTAACAAATATCCGTCAAGATCCCGTTTTATCCGTTTGTCATTAGTGTCATCACATAAATTGAAATAATTAAAAAATCAGCTTTAACTTTTGAATACAGTAATAAATAACATTATCAGAATAAAAAAAATTGCGATGGATGGGGGATGGGGAGCTTATTTAACTTGAAATAAGTTCCCACATTCACAGCACGTTTTTTACCTAGGATTACTGCGAAAAAAGCTAACAGAGTTTCTCAAGTTCACAGATATTGCGTCGTAGGTCACACAATACCAATAACTTGAAATTCTAAGTAAACAAAGCCTCAATGAAAATGACGAAATGAAAGTAGCCTTCTAGAATTTTCACCTTTACCTTGAAGAAATCATAAAAATGCGAATTTCAATCTGAGTTTGAGGTCTTGTTGGTAATTCAATAATCGCAGAAACCGTGTAGGTGACTGAAAGGCAAATCTGATCATGTTGTAAAATTATATGGAACTTTGTTATTTTTTGTTGTAAATCCATTTAGTACTTATTAACTCTCAATGTCGAAATCTGTTTACGATGCAAATCGAGGATTATATTTCCTAAGGTTTCGTATAACTTTTAACAGAGCAATGATTTCTCCTACACTTGATCTTAAGTACCTGGACATAGCATCCCATAGAAAGACTGGACAGTTCAATCAGCACTCATATTGACAGAATAACGATAATTAAGTTGAGTTTAGTTTCAAGGCAATTATTTAAGATCACAAGACATCCCTCAGGAGCACAACCAATAATAATAACGACAGTCTATAACGTTATAACTTACATAATATTATCAGCCTTAATGACGCCGACGCTGAAGCCCACACCAATCAATTTTACGTCCCTAGTCCCTTTTTTCATTACTTCAAGAAAAGAAAATATTGTTGCGAAACACTTCTTTAGTGTTTCAATCATGTTGAAATTTTGTTTTTAAAATCCCGCCACGTGCAGGGAAATTTTAATAATTTACTTTGTGGGCACATTTTATTCTTTGGCAACATTTTCATTACGTCGTTAAATTAAATATTTTATCGTAATTTTATTGCCAAGCTGGAGCTGGGTTTGTGGTGAATGTAAAGTTCAAATAACGTAATATAACAGTCCTAGGGTTATTTTATTATCAAGGGAGGTACGAGTATAACGTAATCGCCCTTTGAATCGAACGTATCCTACAGAGATCACGCCTCTGTAATACTGTACAGAGATGTATGTTGCGTTAGTACTAGGTTCAATTACGGGAAAATTTGTGTTGTACTACGCTCTTTGAAGCCCGGGTCCGCTCTTCACCTCCATCTATTGGTTCATTTTGGCTTTTATGGCAGCAACATACGTCTGTCCTCCTAGCCCCGAGAGGAAAGCCTGCACCAGATCCATCAATATACAGATGCACGGGCTTGCAAGTGAGGTTGACTTGAGCCCAAAGATTTTGGAAGGACGCCACCACGCACAAATAATTCAAAACAATCATTCAAATTATAACGATATTCATATAGTTGATCAAATACGTCATTACAAAGTTTAAACACAATTACTCGCAAACTTAACAAAAATGGGAAAAATATTAAGTAAAGCGTGTAGTTTTACTCTCTACATCTTGATATAAAAATTCCATTACCAGTCAGATACACAGTCTCAATTATCTCAAGGCAAATCTCAATATCTCAGCATAACAACGCTCAAAATACAGAAGAGAGACTTCAACAACAATATGAAAAATTAACAACGCGAACTAAGTCTGACCCATTTTCATAGATTCATTCCGCTCAGAGATTACAAAGAGGAGTTTCGAAACACGTGCCACGGTTTTTGCCATTGTACAAAGTTAGACAACCAGTCTTCGGCAGAAGTTCCTCCATGGGACAACTATGGAATTCTTAGTCGAGAGCACAGGCACAAAAAGGTTCCAACGGATTAATAAGGCAACAACGGCGCTGAGATTGAAGATGCAGTGGGCAAAGTCTTATAAATACTCGTATTTTTAGCGCAATATGCTCTTGTTAGGGTAGTTTTGGGTTTGAGTAGGTATAGTTTTGAAGACTGCTATCAATATGTGTAATAATACAAATTTTAGTTTTCTAGTTGTTATACATAATGCTGCTATGTAGAATCTATGAACTTTGCCTCTAAAGGTGTATTCTAAAATAATAGGTAGTCGAAATATATTAACTTGACGCATATGAGAAGAAAATTTTAGATATATTTTGACTTAAGCCACTGGAATCTGCCACTGATGGCACAAAACGGAAAAAAGTCTTCCATTATGTGCCACTGCTGTCACGTCCACTGGCATAATACATTTTTTGTATATCTAACAATATCCTCTTGATAGTTTGAACGGAGTAAAAATAATAATTACAATATTGCAACTCCTAACTTGCGAATTTTTTTGGTGGGTAATGTCTACATAGCCCACCAAAGAAATTGCCATTTTCATAAAGGTTTATGCAAGTTTCACGAACAAATATACAGGAAATGTGAAATCTAACCGTAAGATTAAGTTGCGTGAACCAACGCATTTACAATAACAGTGTTTGTAGAAACGTAGCTTTGCCATTTATTTCCTTGCGTTTCAAATGTTGGTAGGTATCGTAACTGTTACACGTTTTACTGTTCATTTGCATAATATTATGGCGTGAACTTTGAAACTTGTTATCCCGGAAGATATTTTATGGCGTTTTCGTTATTGACCGTAAAATGTTATAACGGTGTTTTCGATTTCACGGTATCAACGACAAGTATAGAAAAATGTGTAGGAATATTGAGTGGAATTATGTTTATCGTGCATTTTTGGATAATGTTTATTTTAAATCATTTTGCAAGTGTACTACTAATCTCATAGATTTCCTGCTACCAAGCGAGCTTCAGACTAAATCAGATTGCCCAAGGCTGGTGGGCACTTTACTTTGTAGGCAAACTGCAGTAGCTCGTAGAAATAAATCATAGTGGATTTCATTCTGGAATTGAAGATTATTCAGATTGTTTTATAAAGTAAACTAACTTCAAAATTAAAATAAAGTCTCTCAATATATGGGAGTCAATGTCACAGACGTGGTTTTAGTTTTTAAGCTATAGATAATTATGTAAGTACTAATTATCACGGTTTTCTTAATTTTTTGAACTTGATCACCCATTCAAAAATGTAGTGCTCGAGTAAATACAAGATGACACAAAATAAACAAACATTTCGTGTATCAACTTTAAATGATATCAGCACACGTAACTGTCACAGACGGGCAGGGCCAATTAAGGTTAATTGTTAAAACATAGCAATTTACTTTATTGAGGTGTTCAAAAAGTATTTTATTGCTAACAATTTTCCTTTCTTTATGAAAGAATAAAAATTTCACCAAAACTTTTAACTTTCATTGCGGCAATTTAACGGCTGTTGTAACTCGAAAATATAGGAGCCCGACCTCCCTTAATTGGTGTAAAGTTAACTGACTATAATTTGTCCCCGCGCAGTCTGTAATTCATCCAGTAATTTTGCCCAAAATATACATACAGCTTATAGCAAATAGGGAAAAATGCTTTTTGTATATTTAACTTGCATCTCTGTAAGCAAAACAGTGGAGAGTGCAATTGCCGTACCTATGTGAAATTTAGTTCTCTGCGACGGGCAAAGTTATTTTTAGGTGGTGGCCAATTTGAGGCAATTCGTTTATGTGGAAAAACTTCTGACTCTTTTTCAAACTTTGAGCAATCACGTAACGATGAAATAGCAATCCAAAACTTAACTTTTTTTGTGCCTCGAGCCAAGTTAGACAAATAAACTTTGAAGTATTTATAAGATAGCTTAATGCTCAAAATAAATTGCACCTTTTATTTCTCTTTAATAAAATCGAAAAGAAATGCGAAATCAAAAGCTATTACTCAGCTGCTATTGATTTAGTATTTCTTTCTTTCTTTCAAGGTATCCCTTTTCGCAAATTTTATAGTATTAAAAGTCAGTTTACAGCAAAGCTTTAATTCGTTTTGCAAAACCCGTTAATACACACCGCGTGCAGAATCACCCTTATCACCAGGACGCCATTAAAACCCAAAAGACAACACAGTTTTACTACCCCACTTAAATTACTTCCAAATTGCTCCGCCATCGAAATTTGTTGTTATTTTAAGTCATTAACTGGGGTAGGTTGCAACATAAACTCTTATTATGAAAGTTGAAAGGCTATTACCGTCCGAAGAAGGTCTTTTGATGGCTCTAAGCTATATACATGGTGTCCCTTTCATGGCACTAGTCTTTTAAACTAGGATTGCCTCGGGCGAGGAACACAATGTGTGTGGGATGGAATATTCTCTTTGGCTAGTTTACGTGGGCAGGAGTTCACACGTTTTGTTACCATAACGTATTGAAGTAGACTCCATGTGTGGTGTATTAGTTGTAGCGTCTTAGTTGCCGGTACAGGGGTGTTATTCTACTTGACAATGAGTTTCAAACGCAGTTGTAACGTGACGGTGGAATACAAATTGGTTAAGATAGAAGTTTGAACTGACGTAAACTAAACCAACTTAAAAAAAATTGGCTAATACGAATGAGTGCAGTTACGTTTCTGTTAGTCAAGCCTAATAAGGATCCAGTTTATAAACAAAATTTGAAATAAAATCACTTTTTGACTAATTCAATCTCTATTTAGGTACCTATGTATTTAATTCTTTTTATTTTACGAGTAAATGGCTAAATGTTAATTTTCACAAATGTAAACAAACGTTTAATCCTTCCGATTTCATCACAGTAAATGAAAGGTTCATTTTTGAAATAATATTCAAAATAAACATAACTATTCTGTTCAAAAATAAGTTAAAGGCATTAAGTGAAAGCATATTAGGTAGGTACACGAAAAGATTTTGATACTAAGACGAATTGACGCACGCGTCTTTGAAACAAACTTGGTATATAGGAATAATTGATGTGATGCGTAGCCAAAATCAGTTTAAAAGACCCTCAAAGAGTACATTTAAGGGCCTCAAAGGTTCTGTAATCTTAATATGTAAAGAAGTATTTGTTTTAATAAATTATGAGTGAAAAGGACGGGCTTGGATTTTCTTATTTATGTAGCGTGCACGTGCGTCCTTTTCAGAAGTAGGACCAAAGTTGCGTAGTTATAAATAAACTCTTGAAGTGGAAATGAATAGATAGCCAACAGAAGTGAAGATGAATGAAATAACTTATCGATTATATAAGTTTTTGAATTGACTTACGCCCAGTTTCCGAAAGGCTGATCAACGTCAAATTAACTAATCGGCTGTTAAATCTCTTGTCAAGTAGCAATTGGGTTGCTAGAAGTAAAATTAAATATTTTAATTTGATCATCGTATCGGTTAACATAGCTCGTTAACCAACACGATGATCAAATTTAACTATTTAAACATGTTTCTAGCAACCCAATTGCTACTTGACAAGAGATTTAACAGCTGATTAGTTAATTTGACGTTGATCAGCCTTTCGGAAACTGGGCGTCAGATGTTTACATTAACACAAGTAAAGTTCACAACGTAACTATCTTGGAATACTTTTTTGACTTTCAGGTGGATTTGATAATAATCGCACGAAATTGTAGAGTCAGATGCAATTGTACCCAAATTTTGGATGTAACCGTGATTGACAGTCAGATGAAAAAGATTAAATCATCTTATAACTAGCAGGTCCACATATCATTCAGTAGACGGGGCAAGACAACTGCGAGCATCAGCAAATAAAATATATTCCTGTTTAAATTACGATGACAGATTTTATGTCTGCAAAGTTAACGCTGCAGTTTATTTATCGCACAATTATAAATATTTTTTATAGTTTTGAAACGCGACAACGGAATGAACAATGTCGGCATAGTCCACAATTCCCATTAAAATACCTACTATAATTAATATATTTACTAGTTTTTGTCTCCGACCAATGTCCTCGCGATAATGGGACGATGTCTCGGATAGAGTAGTATTTTAATAGTCTATACCGCAGTGGCAAAGCATTTAATATAGACGCTCAACTGTAGGAGCGAAAGCTACCCAGTGAGTAGCGTAGGTATCCCAACGTAACGTCAAATGGCGGAGGGTGTAACTGTATGAACTCGTTATCTAAAGGTGATATTAGACAGTTCACACGAGTGATTGTGTCACTTTGAGTGAAAAACAAGTGAGTGAAAAATAAAACATGAAAATAAACAAAAAATGAGTCATCTGATATTACCTTAAGCATTGTTAACATTCCTTTTCAAGCAACTTTTTTTTAGTTCAGTTTTGATACTGTTTGTACTGTTTTCAAATTCTATTACGACCCGTTCAAAAGTTTAGTTGGGCAAATTGAACTAATAGACAGACAAACATAGTTAATTTCGCATTTATAATTCACATTAGTGTGGTTTTGACGTGTAGAAAACGGACCCCGGGTGTAGATGTAGAAGCCTCGGACGCCACCGGGGTATTCGCTAAGTTAATAATGATGAATGTGGTTTTGACGTGATTTTAAATTAATTTGCTGCTTATGACTTATATGAGTCACGTTTAGTATTATTCTTGGTGATTCTGGCGGGACTCATGGTTTTATTTGACCTAGTCTACGTTACGTTTAACTCCTGGGAAGATAACCTTCGCATGACACTAATTTCGTGATAACAAATATCAATATAATAAAAGTTACTCGCTTTCTAAATTTAGATTTTTGTTTTCGATAGGTATGCTGATCATGATGATGACTCTGTAAGTAGTTGTGCTTATAAGGCCTTAACTAAGATTCTTTTTTATCGATTTCCCTTTTCACTGCCCTTTTCATTGGCAGGTAGGTGCTGTAATAAACTATCAAAGACCACAAAAACACTTTCTGCATACCGTGCTGAAATGGCAAAGACGCTGTCCTATGCCTCTATGACGTGGTTATGCAGGGCTCTAACTATACATATCTGGCATATCATACACATGTATGGCATATTTATCAGCGGCATGCCAGACATGTGACGGGACAGCTGAATCCATAGTGTGGAGGTAATGTTACTCCAACCAAAGGGAGGATCCTCCGACCAGGCAAGGTGATCACGCCTGGCGATTTTGGGATTTCCTCCACAATAGTAACTACCTATCTAGTCTAAAACGGACCGTTGCTATGCTTGCTACTTTAGGAATGTACACAAGCTACATTTATAAAGCAAATTAGTCACTTTGGATGACTCCCAAAAATGCAAATTAAAAAACAATTTGACAGAAAACCACTTACAATAAATTATAAGCAAAAGCATTAAACAAATTTTAATTTCGCCAACCCCATTTCCATGAAGAGATTTTTCCGAACAGGTGCATAAACCTTCACACCACATTCGTGATCTAAAAGCTATAAAAATGTCGTTCAACGTACCATAAAAATAAAATGTAAGCCACGCTAAAACTAATTTAACGCTAATGTGTCCTATGGTGTAATCCTACACTAGAATGCTAAAAGCTAATTGAAATAGGTTAAAAATACCCACGTTGGCAACTGACCGACTGACACATGGATTGACAGGTTTCGTTTGTTAACGGCACCCATGTGTCCTATGGTTGTGATTTTCTAAATCGAGATATTAATGGAATATACGGGAGTAGATTTTGGACGTTTCTGTGGCGGTTTATCTACTAGATATATGCCTACCTAATCATCTTTAAGAGAATCAAAGCAATTATGTTATATCCTTTGTCATGTTTCAACCATGTTATACCAGCCAGTTAAGCGACTTATAAGGGTTGAACCTATAGTAGGACCCTCTTTTAAACACGCACGTTCACGATCTCCTTTCGCCCTGTATCTTTTGCTTCAATCAACTATTAACGATGTACCTATACCTATATATTCTGTCAATAAAACAACACCATGTCTATTTCACTGCTTTCCTTTCCGACTACAGTTCGATTGCACAAGGTTCACCTAACTTCAAACCTATTTTCACAATTGAACTTTAAAAGTCAAATGCAGATACGTCCAAAAACTATTCCCGTATGTTTTCAACAACAAAAAGGAAACGACTTTCCTATTTTATTAACAAAGACGCTGCCCATCCATTGTATTGTCCCGCGTCTCATAAACTGTCACATCTAACATTGGATGGATATTCGGAACGACTATTTATTTCAGGAAGTTATTACAAGCGTGTTACTTTAGATATTAAAATGTTGGCTCTTTGTTGTAGGTACTTTGCTCGTAGAATAACAACCGTTTAAATTTTCTTTATATTATTTTCTGTTCATTTATAACCTGGAAACGTTTTAGTATTCAAATTTTGTTGTAGATAACAGTAAAATATAAAGGTCATGTAAGCATTTGTATAATCTAGGTAGGTATATGTCATGTATATCTACATACACGACATAACGTATAGATTTTCTTTGCAAAGCATGTATTAATATATTTAGCAAGTATTTGACACTATCGAAGACGGAACTCGAAAGTGATGTAGTTGCAGGAATCCAACCTAAGGTCAATCGGGCCTTATTTACCCAGTCCAGACCAGCGAAGGTAGCTCATAGCCGGCCTTAGGACTCCTGCTCAAACAACATCACTTCCGAGTCAGTCAAACAACGCTCAGTTGTGAGACTTTCTCACATCTAGGGTTGTTAACTATTACAATTTAGTTTAAGTCCTAGTTTTAACGGGTTAGGAGTCATCTGTTTCACAGCCCAGTTATCACTCTGAATAGTGCCAAAAGTACAATAAGTACCTGCTTGATTAATTTTATAACTTAGATAGATACTTGTCATATTTTATTACTAACATTTTTTAAATAATATTTCGGTTATTAAAGCTAATAGTAACCTACATTATTAGTATTCCCCCTAACCAATTCAGCTATGCTAAATTGCTTATGATAGGACTTAGAATTAGATTCAAATCGGTAGTGTAATCGCCAGAATTCGAATCAAATCGTAATTTAGAATGGAACTAACGACAAGACTGTGGAATCTATTTTCGTAGCACTAACAGTTGAAATGCAACCGCTTTATTTTTATTCAAATTTAAATTCCATTTCGATTTCACAAACAGCTTCATACATAAAACTCATCATTAAGCACCAAATCTCACTTGCAATAACTATCATCGTCTGAACGCGTCATTGCATTAATTGGGGAGTAATTTCCACTAATTGTGAAGCACTGATTTATTGTTTCATTAACAGCCCGTCATGTTACATTTCACGTTGCAGATAATGGACTTTACTAAATAACGATGAGATTGCGTTTTCAAATGAAATGCTGTTGTAATGGATGTTAACAGCTCATTAGGATGGTAAGACGCTATGTGAATAACAGTTGCGTTGTTGGAGAATTCTATGGGGTTAGAATAACTTAGAATGTAAACATTTAAAAGGCTTTTGGAATTCGAATTAGGAGTTTTGGAGGAGGGCTGATGGCTTAACATTCTCTTCTAAATACAGAGGGATTTGAATGTGTAGAAAATGGCCATCTATTCTAAGACTGACCTGCTATTTCAGACAGCATCAGGGCCCATACCATGAACTCTTAAAACAGGTCAATAATTGAACTGGTGTCATTCTACCAACTGCAAATGTCACTTTGTAATCCTATATATTTATATGACATTTAGGGTAAGGGCGCAGATCGATTTTGACTAGCAAAGTAGGTACTAAAAATGATCTTAACACTAAGTCCGTCTTAATACTAAGGTATTCAGCCCTTCCTGTTGACTGATTGTTCTGACATTTGGTACACACCTATAGTGCAGACGATATTAAAATTTAAACCAATAAAACAGTTTCGTTTTAACATCATCAGTAGGTATCAAGATCATTTTGAGTAAAAGAAAGAAAGAAAGAAAGAAAAAGTTTTTTATTCTGTACAAAAACACTGTTAAAGGTAGGTATAAGGTTTCTCACACATCTATACAGAATAACATAAGTACTTTGCTAGTCAAGATTGGTCTGATGCTGACTATACCTATTCCTTTTATTGTTGTAACTTCTTGAACTCTTTTAATTTTACACTATTTTGTATACCTAATATTGTATCCTAAACAACACATCACAAGTACAAACGAAAAGCTATAATGCGCACCACGTCCTCAGAGGTGTCGTAGAGATTATCGTTGACGTGACTTCTGTATCGTTGTCAAATCCGAATAATCGTTACTGACATTTATAAAAGAGAAGAGTAGGGTCAGAATCGATACTGTCCTTTATTGTATCGCTGATTCAATCACTGTGACGATAGTGGAAATGGTCTCACTTAGAGTGGGATTCAATGTTATCGATTAGTGATATTACGAGAAAGCCCACAGATTCAAGAATTTAATTTATGTAATTAAATCTTAAAAGATATAATTTATAAACGTATGGTGTCCATAACGCATTGTTGCATGTGTTGTAGTAGGGACCATATTCCAGGAATGTGATCTGGAATATGGTCCTTACTACACCATAATTTATGCACATATTTCCAGATTTGACGCCACTTTTATGTACAGTCTAGGGATAGAACCCTGAATCGCACGTAAATATAAGATGAAATGTCAGATCAACAAATATTCAATTATTTTTTCCAAACATCCAACAATGGCTTTGCTTTTACGTTATAAATATATTTAAAACACCTGAATTATCCATGAATTTCCATATAGCCTTGAATTTTCATTCCGTTGAACCAACTTCATCCGCTGTCAATACCAGCTGTACTTAGGGTTGTGGAGACAATTTATTGAGTACTAAATCTACCTTTAGGATTTAGAATAGAAACACCGGTGTCCCAGTATGCCGTGGAAGGTCACTGGAAGATGGAAAGTCCAAGGATAACCGGTACCGACGTGTTAGACAGTTTAATACTTACTCTGCGAACCATTATTCTTCTGTAGAAGCTATCCAGCACAGGTCGTATTCTATTCAAAACTGCGGTCGCTTTTTATTTCACTAAACGTTTATTTTTGGACTTGTCATGCATTTATGTATAACTATCTTATAGAATAAGTATGTACAGAGACATTTGCATGGATATGGCTGTTATCCATCCGACAGGAAACATACAGCACATGATAAAAAGCCCTGCTTGACGGCAATAGGCTCGTCGTTTATTACGTGAGACCAAAAAACAAAGTTGAAGAAATGTGGGTGTTAAAAGACCTCTGCCTACCCCTTTGGGGATTCACTAGCGTGAGTATTATGTATAAATGTAAAGTTTTCTGAAAACATAAATTTAGGTATAGGTGACTCCTTAGCAGTACACACAATGAACGCAGGTATTACCAAAACGGATTTACGCGTTTCCTTGTTCTTTTTCGTCTATTATTATCTTTTCACCACTAGCTTATTATCTCTGTATCCTCTAAAACTTTATATTCCCTGTATGCATCATCGTAAATTTTAAATAGATCTTCGCCAAGCCTTGCTTCAGCCACAGGAGCTAAAAGCCCCAAGGTAAGTACGAGAGGCGTACAAAAGCAATTTTATTTCCTGATCTAGACGTATTGTCTAGGTTGAAGAGGCGTGAATGGAAGCTGAGCGAGGATTTTCGGGTTACATTTTATTCATGAAGCCTTCTCGAAACACCCCTACCATAGTGTTAATAATAAGATAGTAATCTAACAGAAAAATGCACTGTTTTATGACAGGTATAACCCGCGCCACGTATTTTGTACCTAAAATGTGCTCAAAACGTGCCCTATACGCGCTGTACACATTTCTTGGGTGTCTATTGAGGATAGCACGGGGTGCTACTGCGGTAGACGAACTCAAATTCACCAAGCATAGACTATTACAAAGCAATCCGCGGGCACCAGAGCCTCGTATGTCTTACGATTTAGGTCCAAGATACGTGTCGCGGGTTATATCTTACACTAGCCGACGTGCCCCGGCTTCGCCTATGGCATGTTTTTAAACCCCAAATCACCGCTTTGAGCTCTTTATTTATTCTACAAATAATGTATATATTATTTAATACATTATTGTTTTATTATTTATTATTAGTGGTCAACGGGTCCTTACTCGATATATGCCGGATTTGTTGACATTTATTAGCCTTCGTCGATAAATTGACTATTCAACACAAAAACAATATTTCAATTTCGAACTAGTAGTAGGTACAGTAAGCTTCAGAGAAAAGGGACCCCCCTTGATAATGACATGAAAGCATTGAAGTTTTTTGAAACTTTACGTAAATGTCATGTTGGTCTAGTGGTTATGACCTATGCTTTGTGAATACGGTAACCGGGGGTTCAAATCCTCGGACACAAAGTTCTTTTTTTTATTTCGTATAATTATTTTTTTATTCTCATGAGCACTTTTGTTAATTATTATTTAAGGAATCAAATTTTATAGTAGGTATGAGGTTTGTAAGAAAAGATAGGCTTGTTGTATAAACAATATTAATTTATTTCTCGAATTACATTTCTAGGACTACATGGAGTCCATTTCCTGGTTGAGTATACAGTTTTTCTATCTGAGTTAAATTGGGGTTACTTATTTTTAGATTTACTTATTTTAGAACGTTAATTTATTGACAAAACACAATACCCTAAGTATAAAATGTGATATAAAATGTTTAATATTATACATAGTTCTAGAAACATAACTACAATATTTATTTACTTATTTATTTAAAGTTGCAAACATTAATTTTTTACACTCTGTATAATCTTTGAATATAAAAGAATGGTTGAAAAATGAAATGTTATTTATGCCTGTGAATCACAAAGAAAGAACCAACATGCTAAACTATAACAGTATAGCAATATACATCTTCCTCTTTGATCACATTTTCTGATAAGTAACCCTTTTAATACAACATTAGAAAAATATGTGAGGTCAGATGGTGCATCGTTAACACATTAGAAGATTACTATCCTATATAAAAAAATGTCTTATATAAAAAAAAAAAACTAAACTTGTAAACAAGAGTAATGGGATTAGGTATTAATAATAATATAATATTATTATTATGAATGTTAGGAGGACACTATTTCGCATTAGTTCCCAAGTTCTGTTTACCTTAGTTCCAGTTTAAAACCATTTGACCCACAAGTTTTTTATAGGATTAAGATCCGGGCTTTTAGCCGGCCACTCAAACACCGTTATATCTTCTTGTGCATTTAGCCAGTCTTGCACAATTCGGGATGCACTAAAGGGTTATCCTGAACCAGGTAAATTTGTCCTTCTGGATATGCGACCCGCACTGATTATGCGCAGCATTACGTCTTTCAACACTTCACTGTTCATGCGGCCACCTATTTCCACTAGCTCGCCTGGGCCCATTGAAGAAATCCATCTCCAGTAACCTAAAATAATAAACCTTTTCAAATCTGTTTTTTTTTTGTGATTTTATTTTAAAGAATATTATTATAATCATTTACTTACCTACCTAATGTTAACCGCCCGCTTGTTCTTAAGTCTTATACGTTTTTAGGGTTGAAGGGTGCCACTGAGTGAACTTCCGCAATATCATGGTGCCGTTCTGATTCATGAGTGTAAGCAACTGGGCGAGGTCCTTCGCGTTCACATTTTATATCACCCGTCGCTTGATACCTTCGAATCCATCTACGCACTGTATTTCTCTGTAATGAAAATGATAATAAATAAAAGAAACTCCAAAAATATAACTTGTAAATGAAAATGTAACATGATTAAGCAATAAATAGGTATATAATATATTTTTATCGTAACTCTTACCGTTATGCCTCTATTCTTGCTCCCAGAGAATAACAATTTTAGCTTTCAAAAATGTTGTTATTCGAACCATACTTTCAATTTACTCAAAAAACTGATCAACAACTTAATAAATTGAATAATATTACGAGGAGGATTAACACCAATGCAAATTACCACGAATTATAAAGTTACCTTCAATCACAGTTTAGTAATTATGACAAAGAAGTATTCTAATTGCAACCTTAGCGCGCTGTCACAGATATTAAAATACTATAGCCGCAGCTCATACAGCAGATAAGTTTTTGAAGTAAAAACAAAATGACGGTAGTGCAATAAGCTGTATCAAGCGTAATCTATTGAACTAAACGAGAAATCTATACTAATTTCAACCTTATCTTTTAGTCAATTGAGCAGTTATTATCATCACATATGATGTAGTTCAAATTTAAACCTTAAGTTCTACAAAATAACACCGTAATCAACTTTGTTCGATAATAGGAGTAGGTAATGTAATTCATATTTTCGCCATTATTATCAAGTGAACCGTAGCCTAGTGGAGTAAGGTGCGGTCTAAGTAATCAGCTGACGCTGGAGATGCGGGTTCGTATCCTCAAACGGCACATAAATTAATGTGGCATCTTTTTGTGAGTATGTTGTATCTTGGTATACAATTGAGCCCAAAGACGCTGAAGCTGACTGTACCTACTAACTTTTAAACTCTCGCGAAACCATGATCTACAATATTTCCTGAGACTATCACGTTCAACCAACAAACACTTCAGCTATGTAGTACCTAATATTAGCAGAGATTTAAAAAAAAAACAATTTATCCATCTTTTCCTAGACTTATCTTAATCTATTACCCAATCATTTATATTCAGTAAACACATTCCTCAATTAATAACAGTCCGTAAACTGGGCATGGTACGTGTAGCATGAGATTGCGCCTGCGCTTGCCAAACCTTTGATCTATTATTTAATCGTGGCATTATAAATCTGTTCGCTTGTCGCCTGACCCCCAACCCCAAACTGAAATTACTCTTGCGGAAATAAAAGAAAAACCTAACTAGCAGTGGCAAGGGGTCTTTATAACACGATTCCGGCCGGCTTGTCTTTGTAGATATGGTAGAATCCAATGATTCGCATGGTGCGTGGCAAATAAGATCGCGGGTAAAATGATTCCACCGGCTTCCCTTTTGAAATTTTTCACACTTTTTCTTCATCCTAGCGTTAATCCCGGTCGCATCCAAAGCTTTCACTTCGAAGTCTGGGGGTCCGTTTTGCCAGTCCAACTGCGGATTTGGCTGGAAATTTTCACACATCCCCACTGCTAACTACTCTAGCTTAATTATAAACGACGTTTTAAATCGATTTATAAAGGAATTGAAATAATAGAATAGAAGAGAAAGGAATAGAAAGAGTTTGAAAAGTTAGCATAATAAATGCCTCAAAATTTCATTCAATAAATGACGCTGTTGGAAATGGAATCTGGATTCCGGAAAATGCATGAAATTTCCAATGTCTGATTCTGGTTAGAAGAAAGAAAGAAAGGAAGAAAAGGAAGAAATTTACCTAAAAATGTAGAAGCGTTTTCTAAGATTTCATCCCTAAGGGCAAAACTTCATCTCTTAGGGATGAAATTTTAGAAAACGCTTCAGTTTTTTATTTCCCTAAGTTAGAGACGAATGAATGTATAAAAGTTCGTTACTTTAGGTCAAAGTAAATTTCATAAATCGATATAGGTACCTGCTTCCGGTTGGAAATAAACTTACCTACGTAGTATTGCTTTTTTTACAATAATAATTGCAAATAAATCACGATACTTAGAAAGAATCTATTAAAAAGTGGTTTCAAAAATTAGTTTATTCACAATTAATTGGTTTCAGTAGTTGGTGCGACAATCCGGGTGTCAGGACATTTTTTATGATCTTTTACGGATACATAGCGAAACTCCGGTCCGCTAGTTTTATATAAACAAAGTCTAGGGACGTTTTCGACCTCCACTGCCCCGTAATAGTCTAAACTCATTAAACGTATTCCGTCCAGCCAGACTCACTCGTTTATCACCCGAGATAAATGGTAGCCCACTATCCACCCCCGTTGATGGATAGTGTAAATATATGAGCTGTTCAAACAAGGTCCTTGACTTTTAGTGCCAACGTACAATGTTTACGGTCTAGGATGCACATGACACTTCATAACGTGGTTGTGTTGTGTATGGTACTAAATAGAGATATTATTTTCCCTCATTCCTCGTTCTTTGAATTATCCAAAAAAAATGGGACCAAGTTTCTGCAAGATTGAATATTTATATTAGATACCTATCAGAAATAAACGCGCTTCTGTATTGTACGAAAATTTATTCATACATAAACCTACGAGATACACATACCGGAACAATAATAATAATTGGGATATAATCCCAATATATATATATATATATATATATATATATATATATATATATATATATATATATATATATATATATATATATATATATATATATATATATAATATATATGGGCAAAAATATTCCCGCTCCTCCTACCAATCGGAGTTCCGATCGGAGGACAGGGAAAAACCCAAAATATCGCACTACTGGAATATATTAACGCTTCGAATAACAAGCGCCTAATGGATTATGACACCAACGGATTTTCAACCCTTATCCTGCATCATTAATATTTACACAAAACCTCGCACGACTAGCTTATACATATTCAATATTATAACATATTCCGCGATACATTTCCGTCATAACATTCATCAAAGAAATTCTGACAAATTATTTGAGAACCTCGAAATATTCACAAAATCGCGTGACCCCGTACTATGTATTTATTTCGGGGTTTTAACCTAACCTGTCAGATGTCAGGGGGTTTTATAAATGGATATTTTCCTTCGCTAAACTTCTTTTAACATTTGGTGAAAAAGGAAATGCAAGTGAATGTTTGCTAAGTTGAATATTTAACAGTTTCTGTTAAAAAATTCTGAAAGATGTGTTAATGAATGCTATTGCTAAGTTTATTACTTCTGAGAAATCGTATTAATAGACACTTACTTGTTTTCGTTATGTAAATTGGTATCTAGAATTGCGAAAATGTTACATAAATTGGTTCAAATTTGGTTTTCGTTGGTATATTTACTTATGTAGGTATATGAGGAAATTCGGGTACACCGTATACTTTCAAGTATCTATTTTACTTTACTTTACCTCTTACAATAGGTCCAATGTGCGTTTTCACTAAACACATACCTACAAACATGTCAAATACGTGTATATAAAGTACATAGTTTCTAACAGCTTAAATCAATAATAACACTGCAACATCCAGTTGGTAATTACGTGGCAGCATAAAACCACAGATAAAAATGAACTTTATTATTATGACGTTCATCTCTCGTCCAAGAGAGACACAAAGTAACAAAGCAATAAAATTGTTTAATGCAGTTTGTGATAGTTTAGGATTGAAGGGTATTCAGTGCAGGATATTATCGAGCGTATTCAGTGCATTCCTGATGTTTGCAATGTTTTTATCGGGTTATAGATTTAAAATTGATTGCAGTAATATAATTTGAAGAGAGTCGTGCGAGTATAGATTGGTTGGTAAAAGTGATAAAATGAATATTGATTTACAAGTGAGACGCACAACACGGTAGGTCACAGTTAAATAAAATCGGCCAAGTGCGAGTCGGACTCGCCCATGAAGGGTTCCGTAGTAGCAAAGGCGGAAATTGCGGTTTATGACGTATTAAAAAAAACTACTGACTGGATCTGGTTCGAACCAATTTTTAGTGGTAGTTTTCATGGCAATTTACATTATATTTTTTTTAGATTTATCATTCTCTTAGTTTAGAAGTTAGAGAGGGGGGAGGGACACACATTTTTCCACTTTGGAAGTGTCTCTCGCCCAAACTATTCAGTTTAGAAAAAAAATATGTTAGAAACCTCAATAGCATTTTTAAAGACCTATCTATAGATACCCCACATGTATGGGGTTGATGAAAAAAAAAATTGTGTTCTAAGTATGGGGACCCCCAAAATTTAATGCTTTTATTTTTATTTTTGTATGAAATTCTTAATGCAGTTCACAGAATACATCTTCTTACCAAGTTTCAACAGCATAGGCCTTATAGTTTCGGAGAAAAGTGGCTGTGACATACGGACGGACAGACAGACAGACAGACATACAGACAGACGGACAGACATGACGAATCTATAAGGGTTCCGTTTTTTGCCATTTGGCTACGGAACCCTAAAAAGTAACAATTTCTAGTGAAATATTTAGGAATATTTTTTGGAAATATGCATATTTAGGTTTCAGTTGAGTTCAACGGATTTTCACTAGTGATATAATCAATCACCATCCTCCTGCCCATATTACATATTTATTTCAGGTTGGGGCATCATGTGTGCTTTTTCCATTCATCTCTAGTTGCATTCATCTCAATATTCAATCCCTTCTTAATCATAATGGTTCATCTTATAGTTAAGCAGGGAGTGATGATATCATCTTTCACACATTCCATCCACCTCCTTTTAGGTGTTCCTCTCCCCTTTTAGGGGAGTACCTACTTCCATACTTAATGCCTTCCTTACAACATTACTTTCACTAGTGATATCGAAACTTAGAATTCAGATTCGTTGAATGGCTTTTCACTAATGATATGCGACTTGGTGCTTTAAGAAGTTACGAAAAAACTATTTTAGGTTTTAAAACAATATACATTTTAAATGCATATCGTTTTAAAACCTTTAATTCACACAATCCAGCCATTTTAGGCACAGCTATCACGTGAATACATAAAAACTAATTAGGACAAACATTCTGACCTGTTAACATCCAGCGATGAAAAAGGGGTTAACATTTAAACTCACTGCACTTGAAAAATATACTAAGTCGTACGTAACCCGTTGGCTGCCGTGAAAAATAGCCCACTGCGTTGTTTTTACACTAAGAGAATGTAAACATAATTAAAATTCCCGAGCGCGGGAGGGTTGTATATTTTCTTGAGGGATGTTTTTCAAGTGCTAGTCTAGATTCTGTGATTTTAATTTAACTTACAATTCATGACGCAATGGCAGAGAAAGGCCTGGAAATGAATATTATGAAAATGCGGGTATAAGATCTACCAAGCCGGGGATGCGACCGGGACTTATGCAAAGATGATGGTGATAAAGCGGTCCACCAATATCGGGGCCTAAGCCAACACCATCTGCAAGTCGATATACTTATTGATAAATGAACTTGATGATAAGATAATATTCAAATCGATTCAAAGCGCTTGCCCCAAAATATTTGTACCTACAGAAGAATTTCTAATGCTCAAGACGTGACTCAGGAAGCTCAGCGGTGAAAGCATTCTACCTGTAAGGGACAAGTCGCGGGTGCAAGTCCCGGCTTAAGCAATCCACTTTTGCAATTTAAAAAAGGTAAAGTGTACTACAGTAGTTTCAAAATATCAATCAATCAATTAGCCTATTGGACTGCTTGACATAATGCTTTATGCTTCTCCCAATATGCACTATTGACCCTGAGGCCCCAACCCTCTACCTTCCGCATCCAGTCTATCACCTTTCTTCTTAAGGCTTTAAAAACATAATAAAACATTAATTAGTGAACAATACAGCTACGCAAAAAAGGCCAACGTATATACTGTTCATTAGTATGTAGGTATCTGTTCAGTACAAAGTTCTGTAGGTCTATTTATAACACGGAACGGCACAAACTGTTGCCATAACATTCACATCGCGCTATCATATAACTTCATTAACTTGAACGTACATACATACATACATACATACGTAATATGTCTACGTAGTGCATTTATTTCATTCGTAACATTACACCCTGTAATTATTTTGCTTAAGTCATACGCTTAGAGCGTTTTACAAAATGTTAAACCAGTAGATATTTCAAATTGGTCGCTAATATTGCAATCATTATCATTCTCAGAGCGATTTCCTAGTTGCTTTCGAGGTCCACTTATTGTTTTAGATTGGCGACTGCCGTCTGACCTACGAATCAGAAAGAACGTAGCTGGAGGAAAACGCGAGAGCCTTTTCTGTAGTTTAGCAGGTGCAACGACTAGCGGGTGAGGTAAGTTTGGGTCCCAATGCTGGTGGTAGAGCCCTGTACTGTACACCTCTGCGTTGATAACGCTAGGATCATTAATATAGAAATGCATGTGAAATATTTGATGGGGACAGCAATGTCCAATCAATTAAAAAACTTTGTGGGTGACAATTGTTCGTTATCAGTACCATGATGATTTTAAAAAGGTTTATTACGTATTTTTGCATTTATTACATCTCTACGGTTGCAAACCACCACCCAGAAAATATAAAAGATATTTTATTCAGAGTTTCGAAAGAAAAAACATAATTATTTTATCGAAACGAGTTTCGAAAGAAGAAATTCGTGGTTTCGTATGCGGCCGGAGCGCGATAAACGGTTAATATAGCCTATGCTACCGCGTGTTCCTTCAACTTAGGCCACACCACAAAATGAACTACGTTGAAATACAGAGTTTCAGTAATAACCAGGCGCACAAACTCAAATAAAGTGCGTTCATAATGACGTTGGTACCGCAACGATTTCAGCGATTTCGCGGCAATTACTAGATGGCAGGCATCTGTCAGTTTCAGTAACATTGCAGACTTCGGGACTTGTGATATAGCTGTAGTGTAATGTAACTTAATGTTAGACTACTGATTTGAAGCAAGGAGAAAGGTGGTTGATAGTAATAGTTACATAGAGATGGAGGAAGCAACAAAATCTGGGAAGCTTTAATAAGTTTCCCATGAAGGTTAGGTGGTTTAATCGGGATATTAAGTACCAGATGGGATCTTTACACACAAAATTTAAGTACCAATAGGTATAAGTATTATATTTAGTACGGTTTTTTAGAGTCTCGGTAGCCGGAAAGGGTTCTAAGTTTTAATTGTTCAACATTATAGAGCATCCTTATAAAAAGTTTATAAGTCTAATCCCAGAATTGAACATAGGATCTGACAATCACACACTAACAAGAACGCCCACTAGACTGACAACATCATCATAAAACATTACTGAACGATTTCCAATCTAAACACTGTATAACGAAATTACATCTATACTTCATCCCGTTGGATACTTAAGTATACGTGAATGGTTCGACAACACTGGGCCCACGGGTAATTCAAATTACCCATGGACCCGGTAATGGTTCAACCCACTGGGACCACGGGTAATTAAAATTACCCATGGACCCGGTAATGGGTCGACCCACTGGGACCACGGGTAAACACTCAATCTTGATGGGTATTTACAATTTGTTTTATTAAAAAACATATTTTATTAACATTTTTCTTTTTAGAAACTCGTTTAAAGACTAAAAACCGAGTTATTTAGTTGGCCTAGTTTATTTGTTTAACACTTGTTTTATAAAAGTTCGCTAAAAGATTGTTTACCTTTAGTTAAATACCTAACCGAATGGTGTATTGGTATGCAATTTCAAATACATTCGTACCTGGATCGATGTTGCAAAATTAAAATAGTAATCAAAGTTTTGACGTTCACGAAACACGAACAGTAGATAGAGCAATTTAGCGTTCGCAGAAAGGCACTGCATCGGACGCCGAACGGAAAATTCCACTGAAATGTAACGGAGTTGAAAAATAATCGGATATCGTTCATGAAGTTACAGGTTTGCCGCCACAGAGTGTGGAATTACGGTAGACGTGGCGGTGTTATCGGTTTGATGTCTTAGTAAATATACCCTTTGAACATGCTATAAGTGGAAATAAAATTGGACAATTCCAATACCAGACAATGCCAGTCAAATTTTGTTAAAAAATTGTCGTGCAATTTTGAATATTTTGATATTGTTATAAAAACGATATCTTAAATTACCTGCATTGAATATGGTAAAATCAATGTTGCTTTTTAATAAATATTTTACGATATTCTACACAGCGTTATCTAGATCAATAAATAGGCTTAACAAGCTTGTATAATGGGTTATATAATGCGGATAAACATGCTTAGATATAATGTCAATTTTATAAAATATCTTGTTGATTCATAAGAAATTAAAATGTATTTACTAATACTTTTCTCGTTATTTTCAGCTCAACGAGCTAATCTCGTATTCCTGGTATCGCAATAAAGTAAAAGTAGCTTTGATTAAAATACACTTACTTCATTTCTATTCTCATGTGAAGAGAATACAAATACTTCACAATATGCAATATTCCTAACCACGAATGCAACGACTTGAAAATAAACTACACATTTCTTAAATATTCTACGTAGTGCGATAAACATTTTCATTACCTCGAACTGCCTCGAAGCAATATCACGTACAAGCAAGAAATCGTGGTTATCTCGAGATCGCGTGCCATGTCTATATATTTTGTAATCGTTAAAAATGATAGCAGCTGTGCCATGGGACATAGGATTTTATGTAATGTAGTGACAAAAATAAATATGAATTATAACGGTATGTAAGCTGCAGTCTTAATGAGAGCAACATAGCTGAACTTGGGCCACCCCATCCCTTCCCATGTGGTTTCGTACAAGGCGACTAAGGGATAGGGCTGTTTAACATCAGACAAGTATATACAGCCCAGTCAGCCTCAGATGCATGGCTCAAGTCGCCTTTAGTGCCCAGAATACCCTCTATTATGTAGGACTTAATACAATGATTGGTGAAATGTAGATGTTAATTCACCTCTGCCTAACCCTCCGGATTATAGGTATGTATGTATGTAAAGTAAATAATTCAAATTGCTTAATATTTCAGATTTTAATGTAGTATTTTTAATCTATGTCTCCCACAGAGTAAGGAAGTGATACACCCGGCACCGCTGAAGTGGTTCCGTGACAACTGATTATAAAACTGTTGTAGAAACTAATTTCGAATGCGGCTTCGCAAATAAAGGTGCAAACGTTGAAGTTTGAATAATGACTTTATGTTTTATAACTTTGATAAATGTTACGTACCTACTTTGACACGAAAAGTTGGCGCATTTATTGCCGGGTCTAAAAGCTTGTAGTCGTGGTTTTATTTACTGTCTACATTATTTCAATGACTTTTTGATGTCATTATTAGTCACCAAATAAACACGTAGCTATAGAAAATCACTTTTAGTCAACTCGATTTTATAGTCAGTAATTTCAAAGGTGTAGGTAATTTGACAGCCGTAGTTTAGGGTTGGGTGTTTATAAATCGATAGTTAGAAATAAATTCAGATAAAAAATATAAATGTAGGTACACTTACACAAACCTTTTCTATTCTGAGTATTTTTTTTTACTCAAAATTAGGAAGAAAGAAGAAAGCAAGCAAGAAGGCAAGAAAGAAAGCACGAAAGAAATAAAGCAAGAAAGAAAGAAAGTAAGAAAGAAAGAAAGAAAGAAAGAAAGATAAAGGAAGAAAGATACCACATATAATTAGGTCTTAATATAATATTATTCTTAGCTGTAGGTACGAGTATGTTCATACATATTGTGTGAACTGAAACACGACCACCATCTGCATGAATGCTGCTGCGCACACGAGAGTAATTTGTATCACGAGTAATTAAGCTTACTTTAGCCATATAATAAAAAGGAATATACTGTTCTTTAGCATTGGGAGCTACTTAAAGTTAAAAAGATTTGAAACAGGTAAAGTCTACCATGCACCGTCTGTCAAAGAGCCAATTGGCCACGTTTTACTCTTGATGCAAAGTGGTTTAGCCATCGGTAGTGAACGTCGGAGGTAACAGTTTTCCAATAACGTGGACTGACGTCTAATGGGAAAAACAAACAGTAGCCTTTGATAGATTTTTATGATAGGTACCTGATAAATTGTAAATTTGAAGTGCTTTGAAGCCATCGCTTGTACCTTCCACTGCAGTAGGCACAGATGATTTGTTTATTTTACAATTACGATTGGCTAATTGGTATTTATTTTGGCTACCCGTATGACTTCAAAGTATAGACCTCATCTATATGAGTCTTAAGATGATAGGAAAAACGTTGAGTTTGCGTGGAAACGAAGCTGCAAATAAGGTTTTTTCTTTGCTCAAAATTATGATCTGTTAAAGTGATATATTCCAAGCAACACACAGAAAAAAACAGTGGTTTTTTTCTATGTATTGCTCGGGAAATATATTTTGGACCTAAAATGACCTATCCCAAGAAACGTGTACTGCGCGTATTTTGAACAAATACGCGCAGTACACGTTTCTTGGGATAGCACGTCTTTTGAGAATAGCGCGCGGTGCTACTGTGGTAGATGAGCTCAAATTCATCAAGTACCTATAGGTAGATTATTACATAACAATCTGTGCGAGCCGGGGCGGGACCTCGTTTGTCTCGCAGGTCCAAGATATGTGTCCCAAGGTATACACTGTTCGTTTTTAAATGTGTGAGTTTTGCAGCACTAGATACCATCAGTTTGGGTAGTATATTAACCCTAGAATATTATTTTTATACTAACGGGTCATAAGGGTGGTTCCCCTTTATATATTCCATGTGACTAGGTACCTACATTTTTTTTCAGCACTGCATTAAAAAATGTATTAAACTTTGCTTAGGCAGGTAGGACAGGGTATCGTGTATACAAACTGTTTAAAATATTTAAATTTCTACGAGCCCTAAGTCTGTTTACATTTTATATTGTTCAAATGCAAATTACGTGACTTATCAAGAACACGTATTTAGTTTTCAGCTAAAAATTAGAATTTTCCTTATCTCATACATATTCGTACAAAGTCTGGCCTCTTTCCCATTGGGTAGAAACATCTTTCTACTTGCTACGAATCTAACATAATTATGCCATTCTTTTTCTACATTCATAAATTTTAATTTGACATGACATTCGACATGACGCCCACGGCTACATTGTCATCGCACCGTTCTTCACAGGCTGGGAATCCATCCTCACACTTTGCGACTGGAAACGATGCATACCTACCTTAGAGATGCATACAGTCAGGTATGAAAGGAACTTCATTCCGCATTCTTAGATTGTGGAATGATGTGCAGGACTTAGATGCCACCCGCATACGGTGCAGAATATTCTATCAAGAACCAAGCAGTTCGGCAACTCCTGCTTCTGCCGCACCATTAGGACCTGGAATTCCTTACCAGTATACGTGTTTCCCTCTTCCTACAGTCCCGGGTCCTTTAAGCGTGAAAAAGCACCTGATGAGGCCGTCAAGCTGAGTGCCACCATTGTAACATGGTACGTATCTACAATGGTGACCTTCTTTGCCGAGACTTTGCCTTCAGCTTACCATCAGGCGAGGCGAAGTCAAATTAACGTGTCCTGTATTAAAAAAAATAATCTCTATGCTGTGGTTTTCCCGAGCGACTACAAATAAGGGATTCTTTAAAAAGGGTAGCAGAAGACTCTAACAGGGTTGGTAGCACGCATGCGTTACCACTGCACATGTCCATGGGCCACGGTAACCACTTCCCATCAGGTGGGCCGTGTTACTTGTCTGCCACTTCAGTGCTATAAATAAAAAGCCACGCGCTGAATTTTTATAGCAATGATCTTTAAAATAGAAATCTGAATTTATATTAACCTAAAAGACACTACACAATAACCTACATGAAATTTCATTAGGGGATGCTAGGAGACTGGTAAGCTCCTTTGTTCGCCAGGCCCACCTAGGACAAGAATGAAAATATAATCAAATTACTTCTAAACCACACAATACCATTATTAATGTAAAAGAAATAGTAAATTGATGGCGGTAACAAAGAGATATTTGAGGTTAAATATACTTTTAGGTTAAAATATGCTGCCATTTTGTAGGTAGGTAGTAAAAAGTATTCGATTAGGTACGATATGAACTACCTAATCTATCTAAAGCTGGGTCCACATTTGTATCATTTGCCCGATCCAATCACCGTATACGTATCGGCGACGCGTATCATAATCGCATATGTGGACGGGTGATGATACGCGCATCACTGATATATAGGTACATTGAGTTTCGTTACCAAAAAATACCCACAACTAGTAGCTCAGTTAGTAATTACTACCTATTAACCTAATTTTAACAGCAAATTTGGCACTCATGTGAAGTGTGCAAGAAACAGCATAGGAAAATTAAATGCTTTCCCAACTTCTGTATAGATTCCTTGGGAAACAACGGCGGTATTCTCATCAAGGACCGCTCGATCAAACGCCGGCAATGACAAACGAGCTGTTCTCATTGGAGAGGAGTTTCGCGAAGATATGTTTTTGATAATAGTTTTGGAGTTACTAAGTTGATGGAATGTTTAACTTCGTTTAGAAATTACTGGCTGTAGGGAAGGAGTTTTGGCTTGGTTATCATTATTTTGTCGAAGATTGTGGGTTCAAATCTTGCGACTTGATGATCTCTTACGCCGGGTTTCATCGGTACGCTGTTTCAAGGACGCGGACGCAGACACGACCGCATTTACTACGACAAATATGTCTGCAGTATCACGGTCGAGCATATTTCCACGGTGCGTAGTCCACGAAATCGCGTTCGCGTCTGCAAAAACGCGGATCATGGAAAGGGCCCGTAGACTATACGTTCAATATATCAAAGTGACAAAGAAACTTACTAATTCTTTATCTTTCATCACTTTCATCACTGTGGAACAACAAGATTTTTACCTTTCTGGTTAATATATTTATGTGTGTATTAATATAATACGACATCTTCTGTGATATTTATATTTATCTGTATATATACCTATACCTACTCAGATAGCTATTAATGTTTGTGTTTTCTTTTTAATTTTTATGTTTTATTCTATTTATATATTCTCTATGTACACCAAACTACCCGAAAACATTCTTCTCCTGTTATTTCTATCCATCCTATGGTTGCCTGTAAGAGATTGCCGCAGAGTGATAAGGCCGCCATCTGTACTTACCACATACCTAACTCAGTTCTCTATGTTATATTGTTATATCTATGGTGTACAATAAAGACGTTTTTACTTACTTACTTTACACTTTGCGTCTATGCACCACCGGACGGAACAAGTACTTAGAACCGGGATCGACTCTCGGTTGAAAAAGAGACTAACAAAAGATATTAAGTAAGAGTGGTAATTCCTAGATTTATACTGGGAGAGTTTCTTAAGACGATTTATATTTTTTAATTAAGTATATCCAAAAGCTGACCCGGCAAACTTCGTACCGCCATATTTTCCGCCCGCGTGGTATTCTGATCCCGATTTATCAGTGTTTCTCTACAATATTATGAATACCTTCCTCTTGAATCACTCTATCTATTAAAAAAAACCGCTTCAAAATCCGCTGCGTAGTTTTGAAGATTTAAGCATACATAGGGACGGACAGACAGCCACAGCGACTTTGTTTTATAATATGTAGTGATACTTTTACACGCAACTGTACCATTTTCTCAAACATTTTCATTAAATGAAGGCCAGTTAAGTTTTAATACTGAGACATCAAATCTAGATATTTAATCCTAGTTAACAATTATCGCTAACACGTTGACATAGTTGCTTGTATTCCTATTAATACTAAAATAGCTTCATGACTTTACTAACGAACTAATTAACACGATATTTGGCAAAGAGGTTGTGCGCAGAAGAACAATGATTCTTTGTACCGCTGCTGTACTATACTCTTGTTTATTGCCCCTCATGCTGTTAACTACGAGTAGATTAACTCACTAAAACCGTATTATATCGTCGGTTATTACGTGTAGGCCAAACACACAGAAACACACATACAAATGTCATACCTACGCGATTTTCTTTTGATAATTTTAGGATCAATCAAACCATGTAGTGTAATGCTCGAGCTGTTTTGAGTATCAATTAAATATCAACCTTATTCCACTTACCTAAATAAGGCTGAAAATAGAATGCAATAGTATGTAGGGGATTACAATTCCGCAGATTTTTTGCAGGATATTGAAAAAAGCTCAGAGGATCATGATGATATAATGAAGCGCGTTGTTGCAAACTATTTTTAGCTTTATCTTAATCCAATAAGGTTGATATTTAATTTGTACTTCAGCCAATTACGCAGTTAGACCACAAAAGCATCGAAAGCAGACGTCCGCGTACTGAACTTTATCTTGCAAATTTATATGTTCCCCCTTCTCCAAAATTTGGCACAAATTTTAGTCTAAACTCTGCTAAACTGTCACTCTATCTAAAACCTGTTTATTTAGTAGTGAGCACAGAACCAGCATAAAGAGATTTTTCCACTATAATAAAGCCTGACATCGCAACACAAGTGACATAATTAGTTTTCACCGGTTTGCGAAGCTCCGCTGCAGGGTAATTCAATACAGGAGTACGCAAAGCCGCTAATATGACGGCTGGATCTAACAAATTGAATCCCCTAACGTATGCTAATGCTCCACTGTCAGTTTGTAATGTTATGCCTCGTTTAATCTAGTCTTGTCAAAGTTACGGGTAAATAATTTGATTTTTCAGTAGATGTAGATAAGCTCTATGCTCTGTGAACGCTTGCAATATCAGGCCAGCCCTGACGTATAGGCTTCCAAACTTCCAGACTCAACTGATAGATAATTTTCCGGAGGTTTATCGTTCATTTTTTATACCGCTGGCAGACAAGCACACGGCACACCTAATGGAAAGTGGTTACCGTGACCCATGGACTTATGCAACACCAGGGGCATATGGCTGAAGAAACCGTCGAAAGCCCTTGTTGTCTTCAAAAAGGTTGGGATTCTTACCCCATATTGTAGTCGCTTGGGAAAACCACAGCAAGGAGTTCATTCCACGACTTGAACGTGCGTGGGATGAAGTTCCTTTCATACCACACAGTGCGCACCGTTTCCGGACGCATTGTGTGAGGATGAATTCCCTGCCAATGGCAAGCGGTGCGATGACAGAATGTAGCTGTGGGCATCATGTCACAAATGAGGGCACAAACCATTGTATAGGCGGTAGAAAAAACACAGCGTTTACAATTCATGCACTTTACATAAAATGTCGGTACGAAGAGCATCTATGAAGTACTTTGACGAACTATAAATCTAGTTGCACACGACATTGGTATTCGAAGCTTCCTACTAGACATTTTGAGGATTGCGACATCATGAATAACAATTTTTATTGTGTGATCGAGTCTTGTCAAGAGTTTGGACTGGCGCCAAAACATCAAGACGAATGTGAAGAAGTATTAGAATAAATGACAACGTTTAAAACTTGTACTTTATAATATGTATGGAGCTTTAAAAGCAGTTTACTACTTCTAGTGTCAGGCTGTTGGACGACGAGTTCAAGTATGGGGATCTTCAAGAAGGGTATTAGATGGTCTCTTCAGGGTCGGCAGCGTTAGTGTGAAGCCCCTGGTGTTGCATACGTCCATAGGCCACGGTGACCACTTCCCATCAGGTGGGCCGTGTACTTGTTTGCCACCTATGTGGTATCAAAAAACCTGTGTGGTTGCTATAATTTACAACAGAACTACCCTACAAGGAGAGAATAGAACTACCCTAATTTCATTTAATAGTGTTCAGTAAGTTATGTTGAACACCATCGCAACATTATGACCCACAATTGAAAGCGGCTGTTTTAAGGTCGAAAGGGAAAAACGGAACCCTTATAGGATCACTTCTTTGTCCGTACGTCTGTCTGTCAAGACCTTTTTCTCAGGAATGTGTAGAGGCATCAAATTGAAATTCATATCACATACTTAGCTCTGTAACGTGTTGAAACTACAAAAATAATCTGACTTCCAAGTCAACACAATCAAAATATATTGCAGTTTATGTAGCACTAACTGTTGCCCGCGACTTCGTCTGTGTTAAGTTCGGAATATTGTTCATCCCCTATTTTATCCCCTTGGGGGTAGAATTAATTAAAATCCTTTCTTAGCGGATGCCTACGTCATAACATCTACCTGCATGCCAAATTTCAGCCCGATCCGTCCAGCGGTTTGGGTTGTGCCTTGATAGATCACTATGTCAGTCAGTCAGTCAGTCACCTTTGAGTTATATATATTTAGATATAGTATTTAATGTGCTCCAGGTAAATGAAAATAATTCAAGGTAATAACAGCGGTAGGTACAATGGGCGGGCTTATTCCTCGAAGCGATTTCTATCAGGTAACCAAATTATCCATGTGATTGGTCGATTTCCGTGCGTCTGCTCCCTTCTTCCTATACAATCACTTTGGATTTAACTGTGAACCCTTAACTCCCAAATAAAGTTCAGAGTTAAAAGGGAAATAGAAGATAGATCAAACGACAAAACAAAATTAGTATGAGACATTCAATTTAAGATGGAATGAAAAATATCGTAAGATTTGTTCCAATTGCCAATTTAAAAAAAAGTTTGAATGGGAATTAAATAATGGTGTTGATTTTAACCGAAAATTTCGGAGATTTTTCACGTGTCATTTAAAAAAATAAAGAACAAAACGCTCATTATGCAACCAAAAAAGACTGAATTTAACAGGTAGACTTAAACGTGTTTAATTCCATTTAAACACCTTTTACTGAATACATTTCATTCCATAAGATGTGGAAACTCCATTAAAGTAAAACAATTTTCACTGGTGTAATCCGGCCTAAATTATAAAAATGACAGGCAGAAAGAGTTCATTACGTCAAAGGAATTCCCGCCCATTACTAGGGAACCTATGCTAACTATTTAAACGCACAATTATGTAGGATCGGCAACGTCCAAAATACGTAGACGTCTACGTCACGGGAAAGCTGGCAACGTCTTGACATTTCCAATTGAATTATGCTCGATTGTTTTGTAGGATCCGTTGGGTATTGTAAGCGATGTTTCGTAGGGTTTCGGGTAGGCTGTGAATGGTTAGACGGGATGCGATTATATTGTCGCCGGGCATTTTGGTTTACCGTCTAAATGCGGTAACTAAAGACGTTAATTAAGCACGAATTACGCAATTTTGACTTGCGTATTTACCTTGAATTGAATATTGGGTAAAGAAATTGAAGACTTGAAGTTTCTGGAAACGGGATCAAGTTGAAATTAATAAGAAATTATATACCAATTACGTATAATTTATTAGTTTAAATTTGCGTAGAATTGGAATCCAAAATTGATAACAACGTTTATCAATTTTGAATTCAAATTCCACCCAAATTTAAACTAACATCAACTCATATACGATTAATATTATTTAACACCCGGGATTTGAAGTAGATACAGTTTTAAATTGAAGTAGATACATTTAAAATTTCGCCTTATGCTTCCAAAAATCAGTTTGCTGCTGGACCGAGACCTCTCACAGCAACCGGTCGTACTACATTGATTACAACAAAAATTGCACCTTCAACATTGCTATTGCATGCTTGTAGTAACACAATCTTTATTATAAGAGGGTTATGTCAAATAGTATTATACTTGTAGCACATTGAATGGGCAGCTTTATCCAAAGAGTTGGATGACCGCCAAAGACCACGGTTTTGAAATATTGAGAACAATATTTAATATATAACGTCCATCATCAGTAGCATCAAATCATTTATAAGCGTAGAAAATGAACAGATTTCATTACTATAATTTATTTAATTGAATCTTAATTAATCAGATTTGATCAATAGCTCTTGTAAAAGTGTCACTTTTCGAGTTTTGTCATTACAGAAGACCTTGTAGATTTCATTGTGTGAAAAGAAATAATAAATCATTGTATTTTTTTGTGTTGGAAACAGATTTTTATTAACATAATTTATTTTATTGCAGCTTAAAGTTTGGATCCAGTCTATATTTATAGATAACTTACTGTCCTGTTCAGTAGTTTTTGAGTCCAATTCACACAAACATTTCCAATGTAAAATTATATTATAGCAACAGATTACTACTGTATATGGGGTTAACTTCCATATACAAATCCATTGCTTACGTTTGTAACCATGAGGTTCGGCTTAGGCACTTGCCTAAGCCGTTTGAGGCTTGAGTCGCATGAGTCTAACGAGATAATTTTTTTCCCTTAGCTAGGAGACAAGCACACGGTCAATCTGATGAAAAGTGGTAATCGTGGCCAACGTACTTGTGCAATTTCAGAGACGTCACACTCGTGCGGCCGACCTTCTTGAAGAACCAGTTTCTAAAAAAGTCGTACAAAATATTCCTTGCAGATCAAACACTTAAGGGAGCTAGTCGACTATGTAGGTCACATACCCTCGGCGCTTCGCAGACGATACCGGCATGACACAATGATAAGTTTACTCATAAAACAATTTAGCTGAAGAAACAAAGGTGACAAGCACTCGCGCCAGTGTGTGAATGTGTCAGAACGCGTATTTTAGTTTCTGGGCCACTTGTCTCACCAGAACAGATGGTTAATCTATTTTAGACTACTATTGAGACGATATTTCTTTCATATTATAATCTGACTGTAGTTACGTAGCGCCGTTTTAAAATTAATGGATCTGCTGTCTGCTCCGTTGGCGATGGCAAAGATAGCTCTTACAGGGAAGACTATGTTGTAACTAATACAACATATTATATGCCATTATGGCATGTGTTGTATTAGGTACACTACTTATCGTTTTTTACCATACTAAGCATGGTTTTTATTATTTTATTACAAAGATCTTTATATATCTACTTATTAATGTTAAAGACATGAGACAAATGTACATTCGTTCACATTTAGTTGTAAGGAATTTTTATTGTAAATTGACGCCTGGAAAATGCCAAAGTGGAGATTGTTGCGCCGTTTTTTCGACACTAGCGCCTAAGAAGCGATAGTAAACTTAGCATAACTAGAATAAAAGTGACTCCAATTAGTTGTAAGTATAAGTGTGTTTATATTATGTTGAACTTTGAATTTATTGTGAAAATATTTAGTACCTACATATTATTTTGTTATATTATAAAGAAGATTATTGCTTTGTAACGTGATAAAAAAACTGGATTGCAGTAACCCCCCCCCCCCTCCACCTTCCCCCCCACTGTGTCTTTCTTCGAGTTATTCCAGTTGGAATAACAATTCTATATTATTCTATATTATTCTTACAATTCCGGGTTCTTCAAGAGGGCTTGAAAAAGTAGTAAAGTAAGTAAGTAAAAAGTAAGTAAGTAGTAAAGTAGACAATTTTTTTTAAAAATCTTAACCTTAACTTAGGTAATTTTGGGCTGTGTAAAAAGATTTACCTACATAAATACCTACACCATGATCACGTTTAAGTTATTGCATTATTTTTAACTTTAAGATATTTTAAAATTCCCTCTTTGAAGTGGCTAGGCATTAAAATGAAGCTAAATATAATGTAGGTACTTACAGATAAGTAACAAAACCAGGCTTTGTGAATGCTGAGCATTTAGATGTAAGCGCTTTTGTCTAGACTGTACAATATTATTTCTTTGGCACGTATTAAAACAACAAAGGGCTTTTAAAGATATCTAATCTTTGCTTATTATTTGAACGAAATAATGGTACCCAAGAGTAATTTGTAAGACTTAGGACCCGTATTGTATTATGGCACTCAGCCCTGAATCTCGACATAACGACAGATTGTCAATCTCAATCAATCAATCGCAATCTGTTCTCAGATAAATTGAAATTCAAAACTGAGTACAATTTTAGAATACGGGCCTAAAAGATATACGATACTTTCAAACCATCTACGGTAGCATAGTTTCTCGTAGCTCCGTAGCAATCATGAAAAGGCTACGTCTGTTCTCTTAGCTGTCGAGTATGAAATGACTATACATAGTAAGAATATAATAAATACACAATATTGTAGTACATCCTGTGTTATGTCGTTAACTTTGATTCATAAAAAAATTGAAATATTGGTATTTATAGTTATAAATGTAATTAATATTAGGAGAACAACTCTACGAAATTAATGTGACTTCACGTTCAATATATTAATAGAGTTGCAGTTATTAATAGGTACAAATAATTGAATTCTAACCTAAGACCGTGCTTCTAAAACATAAAGCAATGACACTTTGTGAGTGCCATTGCTTTTTGTTTTAGAAGAATATCGAGATGCATTAGTTGAACGCCTTGAGGGACAGCAATTCACGAGGCCTGCCCCCCTAGACAAGTGGCAATTCGTTGCTCGGCGTATGATGGAATAGAATGACAAATGTATAGGATTTGACGTTTTTGACATTCGTTGACGCCTGTCATATACGTCAAATCCCATACATCCTGGCTGACAATCAATCAAAAATTCCTGAAACAAAACGATACTAGAAGAAACATGAGCATCACTAAATCCAGCTGTTGCCTAACCTCAAATTGTACAGTTTTGTGTCGGCACTTCGAATGAATAATAGAATAAATAAAACCCAACACTCCATAGCACACGTAAAAGTCAACACATGTCATGTTGACATGAACACGTAAATAATTACAGTGGACAATAGTGTTGAACTTTGTGAATATTTTACTTCATTTTCTATAAAAAAACTGGGTGACCTTCAGAATCAATTTGTTTGTAGAACACTAATATTTTAATTCAATTTAAAACTACCTATTGTTTGACTGCTACTACAGAGGTCAGGGATTCAATTCCCGTTCCAGTAGATACAAATGGGTATCCCTTCATCCTAGCGTTAATTCCCAGTCGCATCCGAAGCTTTCAGCTCGGAGTGTAAGATCCGCTTTACCAATCTTAACTACGGATTTGGCTGGACCTCGATATTTTGCATGAAGCAATTGCCATCTGACCTCCACAACCCAATGGTAACATTAGGCGATATCGAAGCTTTGCAGCTATACCATTTTTTTTTTACTTTGTAGGGCTCCAATTACCCGTAACGACTGCCATAGATGTTCTTATGGCGGACCGACGGCTTAATGTGCTCTCCGAGGCACGAACAGACCAATGCAAATACCCATATTTCATGCGCACATATATTTGCACTGAGCGGGGATTGAACCCGCGCCTCCTGCGTAGCGGCCGCGTTCACTACCGCTACACCACGGAGGCTGTCAGTAGATACAAATGGGTATCTGTATGCATAATGTCCATTTGCTTCGATCTGGGTATTTCTATGTGTAATTCGTAGGAATGTAGTCATAAAAAGATCATAATAAGTATCTGCAGTCTAGAACACATATTACGTTGTGATTGGTTTGAATTGTCGTTTTTATCGCTACCCTTTCAACTTTTTGCTAGCCAACATATCGAATATTGGGATACACATGGCGAAGTTTTGCTTTTTGCCGCGGCAGATTGCATGTTACGTCCCTTGGAGATTTTTTCGGAGATTTGTTTGGTTTAAGTAAAACTGATAACGAATTAGAAATATCCCCTTTTAATGAAGCACAATGAGATAGTAAAGGAACTTCATTCTCCCTGGTGTGGTTTTTGCAAGCGAGTACAATATGGGGTTCTTCAAGAAAAGCATAGACGATTCTTACATTGTCATCAGTATAAGTGTGACGCCCCCTGATGTTGTACATAGACCACGGTAACCACGTCCGATTGGCCGTGAGCTTGTTTGCCTCCTAAGTGATATAAAAAAGCACTTCATATAGTACTATGTTGAGTAAACATGTCCGAATTGTACCGACACTAAACCACTCAGTGTTCAGGCACCCATATACAATCCAAACTGCACATATGCCCCTGCAGAGATGCCCTCCATTCAATACGTTATAATTTGCGGCTTCACCCATGTTACCGGTTCAATCCTCACTCAGAGACGCATGCGGAACACGTCGTCACGCTCCAGCGAACTAATTTGTTCGCCATCCTCGGACTTCCTTTGTTTAGCTACCAAAGACTTAGGGTCAATCCCCATTGAAAGTCGCTGCTGGTCAAACAATTTTGAATTATATCTACGGGGAAAAAAGTTCATAGTCGTTTGAAAGTAAAAGATAGACAGGTCGATGGCGTCAATTGCCGCGAAGCTGTATGAACCATCTCGCAAATATTTCTAGTAACAAATTCTGGCTGCTGCCAGCTACCGGATTTGGCCCTAAGTTTGCTATCTGATGGGATGAATGGTTGATTTCTACAAATTTTACCTGAATATTTCTATGAATATGCGGTTCGGTGCCTTGCGGTGATTTTCCCAAGCAACTACAATATGGGGTCCTTCAAGAAGGGCATTAGAAGGTTTCTTCAGGGAGGCAGCGCGAATGTAACGCCCTTTGATGTTGTATATGTCCATAGGCCCCGGTAACCACTTCTCATCAGGTGGGCCGTGTGCTTTTCTGCTACCTAAGTGGTATAAAAAAAAATCTTATTCTAAATATGTTTACCCACATTCTAGATCCGCTAACTCTGCTTATTTCGTTTCTAGATGGGGTTAAAAAAGTCTTCGAATATTTATTTTACTATTTAGTTTCAAGGACTGTTTAACATCAGATAGATATACAGGGCGTCCCACGGCGATGCCACATGGAGGGCAAGTACCTTAAATCCTTAAGTTGGCTCATTTTACTTAAAGGAGACATCATTTTATTTTTAAAAAGAAACAAAACTGCATTCAAAGATTTTTAAAAATTCGCTTGCCACACCCGGTAATCGAACCGACTAAAATCCGAAAAAGTAACATCCTGTATTTTTATGGCATCAATCGATAGTGTCAATCAAAAGGATCAATTCTCTCTAAGAAACATGGTAAATTAAATTAAAGGAAGTCCTTGAAACCTAAACTTATAAATTCAATTTGGCAAAATAAAACACTTTAACTCAAAGTTCATCCATCAATCTGATACCATATTAACAATGAAATTCCATATTTAAATCACTTTTCTTTTTTTATCGTGTGGAGACCGCTGCATCAATCGATAGTGTCAATCAAAAGGATCAAATCTCTCTAAAAAACATGGTAAATTAAATTAAAGGAAGTTCACAAGATCTTAACTTATAAATCAATGCAAACAGACACAGCACTTTTACTCCAGAAATCATCAGATAAGGTATCTTATAAGGTCAACACTAGAGATATCTTTGATGAAATTTATTTAGTAAAATAAGTACATTCTGAATGAATGAACTTTGTTACTTGTTTAGAACGTAACTTTATTGGGTAACTGCATGAGGTTATGTAGGTAGGGTAGGTAGTAATTTTTAGGTGCTTGATTAGAAACCTGCACGCGTTGTACCCTGGGCAACGAAGATGGCGAGTGAATTGCCCTATTGGATCAACTTATAACCTGTCAATTGAGACGGCGGCGTGCGGTTTTTGTCGGTTTGAGTTCGACATACCTAAATACTACTGCTGACCAGCAGCGGTCTCCACACGATAAAAAAAGAAAAGTGATTTAAATATGGAATTTCATTGTTAATATGGTATCAGATGGATGGATGAACTTTGAGTTAAAGTGTTTTATTTTGCCAAATTTAATTTATAAGTTTAGGTTCCAAGGACTTCCTTTCATTTAATTTACCATGTTTCTTAGAGAGATTTGATCCTTTTGATTGACACTATCGATTGATGCCATAAAAATACAGGATGTTACTTTTTCGGATTTTAGTCGGTTCGATTACCGGGTGTGGCAAGCGAATTTTTAAAAATCTTTGAATGCAGTTTTGTTTCTTTTTAAAAATAAAATGATGTCTCCTTTAAGTAAAATGCGCCAACTTAAGGATTTAAGGTACTTGCCCTCCATGTGGCATCGCCGTGGGACGCCCTGTATACAGATTATACAGCCCAGACTCAGTCTCAGATAAATGGCTCGAGTCAACAATAGTGCCCGGAATACAGCAATAGGCTCACCCCATATTACGTGGTACCAAATACATTGATTAGTGAAATGTGTGAAAACTTCTTCCTAACCCTCCAAGGATAAATGCGTGTATGTAAAATAAAGTAACTACCTGTCTGTCGTATTTATAAATAGCACAAGGATCACAAGAAGGAAGCAGGTGTGAAAACAACTCATGCGCCGATTATTGTCTAAGAAGATCAGTGTAATCCCTTAGACTGTAAATACATGTATTATCTGTCAATGGCTTACCTACTGCTAGGCTGTTAAGAAATAAGATTATAAGGAGATTATCTTTCACACTTGGTTTGATGTAAATAAATCTGTACAAAGATTTAGAGGAAAATGTTGGTATAGGTAAAGATTTGATACTGAAGTCTATCTTCACAAATGAAAAAATATTGAAATGTCCGTTCTTTTGAATAAATGTAGGTATATAAGTGAATAAATACCTAAAACTAAATAAAAACACGTAAAATATTTTTATCTCTCTCTGTAACTAGTATGTATTTCTACTAACTCTAGATAGCTGACATAAGACATAACTTAGGCTATTTTTAGGGTTGATTATTACTTCAGAAAAAATATTAGGGTTACGTACAAAAAATGTAAAACCCACATCAAGTCCACGCTAAGTCAGGGGCACAGTTAGATCTATAGTAGTTATATACTTAAATACTTATTGCTCAAAAGTCAAAACCCAATTAGTTTGACCATCTGATACTATTCAGTCTCGTCAAATATTTACCATCCCCCTAAAGTATCACACTCAACCCACAAACCCACAGACTCCGAAGAGACTGTGGCGAAAGGTAAGACACCTGTCACGTTCGTCACTACACTGTAGGGTTTATATCTTCACAACTTTGATACACAACGATAAATATATAGGTACAATCGAACTAAACTAACTATTCTGGTACACATAATGTTCACTTTTAAAGTTAAAGTCAGTCTTCATTTCATTCATCTTTCCTCATATCCAATATATCATTCATCAGTCATGCAGTTTTTAATTTTTTACTCAAAGCGATACATCTGAACATAAACCGAAACATTTAGTACCTACTGAATAACTTCTGAATCTTCTGATCCAACAATGTTGAACTGAGTGAACATTCAGTCGGGTTCGGCCATTTTGTCTCGGGTCCTGTAACCAACGGAAGCTTATTGCCATCAACAGGACACTATTTCCAGACTCCAGTTGTTAGTTAAAAATCTCTCTTCTAAAAGGGTCGGTAGCACAAGTGACTCCCTTGGTGTTGCACTCGACCATAGGCCACGGTAACCACTTTTCATCAGGTGGGCTGTGAGCTTGTCTGCGACCTTAGTGGTATAAAAAAACACAAAAGAATCTTTAGCATTTTAATTCCTTCTGGAAATCCAACCCGCTACCCCTATGCTACTTCAAGCTAATATTGGCTAAAGTTACTTAAATAAATAAATATCACATTTTTAATGCGTTCTGTTTTATTATACGGAGAATTCTCTAAAGTATCTTAATACGGCACGTGATTATTGTTCCAAATAGCTACACTACAACATAAATAATTCAGAGATGATACACAAACAACAAACTTACCTGACTGAAACTAATCACATCTATTCCTGCCTACCCTACCGTTCACACATCTCACATGGGAGCCGAAACGTCATCCATTACGGATCTGTTTGAGGCTGTTAATAGATAATACAACCGCTATCATTCGGCTTGTGTCATGGTAGGAGTTGGATCTAAATAACGTATGAGGATAATACTATAAGAGGCAATTAATGTTAGTGCTTTAATTGAATTCTGTCTATAACTAGTTATTACTCGTGGCAACGCTCGCGAATACTGAAATAGTCGTTAAGTTCCCTTCGGCTTCAAGGACCCACTAAGCAGGCCCATCGGTGGGTCTCAGAATACTGACATGTCTCCAAAGGCCCACTAGTGGGTTTACTGAGATTTTATTATCTTCGAAGACCCACTAATGACCCCTACGTTGATAAGGTTCATAAAGCAAAACCAAAGTCAAAGTCAAAGTCAAAGTCAAAAATTATTTATTCTGTATAGACCATCAAAACGGCACTTACAAAACGTCAAAATTATGTACTAAAGACAAGCTTAGCAAATGGACCACCGGTTCGAAACGCGGCCCCGGCCTGAGAAGACTCCGGCAAGAAACTCAGCGGGCCTTTTTTTTGGTCTATTTACAAAAAATGCTTAGTCTCACCACCAGTGGGTCTCAGAATACTGACATGTCTCTAAAGGCCCACTAGTGGATCCCCTGTTGCATTATCTTCGAAGACCCACTAATGAAAATAGCGTATATCCTTCTTAAATTAGTACTGGTTGGAGAGTGGATGAGAATAATTGAAAATGATATTCAATTTTCTGTATTAGAAAAGGTGTCTTTCTCAAGTTATGGTGTAATCAAAACGCCCCCCCCCCCCCCCCCCCCAGACAAGTGGTAATTCGTTGGCCGACGTATTGAAGAATAGAGGTGTATGCCATGGTAAAACCTGGGATCGAACCCGAGACCTCGTCTCAGCAGTTCATTACCCATAACACTAGGCTACCGCGGCTACGTATGTCATAAACGTCAAAATACGTGTCAAATACTTAAAATCCCATTTCTTCATCATTTTATTCTACAATATGCCGGCCAAAGAATTGTCACTTGTCTAGAAAGATGAATGTATAGGATTGACAGGTATTTTGACGTTAATGACAGCCGTCAACGTATGTCAATCCAAAATATTTATCAACATACTCTATACAAACGTATAGCCACTTTTCTACAGGGAAAGGGAATAATTTTTCTGGACCTACTACTCGTTATATTATAAAATCTTTCGTTTTGATAGTGTTGAATAGGCTTCGAAGCTATTGGACCGATTGACATCTGATGATGCCTGTTTGTATGTATTGAGGATAACTAATCACCAACAAACAAACACATACCTATCTATGCATATCCTTAGGGACAGCCCTTGTCAATACTAACGCAGACAGAATTAATCTAATTTCAGCCTCACTTCATCGCACTCCTGATGCCTATTAACGTATAATAAACTAAGTACATTAACAAAAACACATCTAAATTACTGAATGCACGACCATCGATCATATTTTACATGCCTCTATCCCTAGACTAATCTAAACGGTCATGTCACCGCCCAATGGAACAGCACTCCATAACGTAGTTACCTCGCTACCAAAAAACTTGTACACTCGATTCTAGTTATTAAAACTGGTACGTAAGGGCGAAATTTGCTTGTACAGTTTGTAAATATTGTAAGATAGTATGCGTATGGATGTAACTAATGCATCAACAGAAAATGTAATCTAATAGGACCTGTCTGCATCACTGAACTCATAAACGACCGATGTTGGTTCAGTCAGTGTTGTTAATATCCAGTTGAGTAATGTGTACTTTCCTCTCGGGATTGGGAGGTCAGGAGGCTTATTTCGACTATTATTGTCGCTTCTGTAATATTGAAAACAAGCCAAATAGAAAACGGACTCCAGGCTCTGATAAAAGCTTCGGATCCAACCGGGATCATCGTTAATATCTTTGATTTGGTAATATGGAGGAGTCTATAAACGGTATGATAGTATTTAAATTTATCTATTCGCATAAGCAGGCCCTAGTAGAATAATTTTATTATCACTCCCCAGTGAAAAGCGGTGAAACCATGCCCTATTCGGGTAATATCTGTAAATCCAGAATACAGCATATTGATATGTGTAAAAGTTTATAAAATCAGCTGGATTTCATCACGGCTCGTACTGTGTAGTCTAGAACTGAATATTATAATAATGTTTCTTCCCATGTGCCATATCAGATTCAATAAGAAACGGCAAAGATTTTCAGGATTTTTAAATGCACAGGCATAATTTCAAATCTCGAAGAACAAGACAAGAAAAATCAATGAACTTTTACTCCTATAGCTGCTATATTATAAGTTTTAATGTTTACCCCTCAATAATAACAAACCTGTTAAATATAATCAAAACCTGGTTTGTATGAGTCACCGTCTCACTTTCTTACAGCGAACATTCACAAGAAAATAGATTGATCTAGACAACTTCGATGTAAAACTCACGTAAACAATATTATTTAAAACGCCACAGACGTACTCTCTTAATAAATACTGTCAGTTGTGTGGTTTGATCAACACGTTTGACTGACGTGGCAATTTGCGAACAGGGAGTGAATTACGTCACGAAGGCTCGGCGGCGGTACTCGTGCGAGTGTGTGATGTTTCCACGGAGGACAGAATATGATTAGTAAACGGAGATGTTCCAGTGAAATTTCTCGTAATAAAAACGCGTCGCCAAATGCGGGTGAGAAGAAGACGCGGGGGGCATGACGCCATACCTCGTCCCCCACGCGTCTCTTCTCCTAAGTCTAAGCCCCTCCCACTTTTTAGAATGCCATCTAGTGTGGCATTGCGAAACCAAATAGAAATAATGCATGCAATTTCCATTGTAGTTTTACCACTCGCCACAAAGCGCTGCACAGAATTCTAGAATAATCTATGTGTTTAATGACAGCGGGACCACTTACATATTGACCACTATATATACAAGCTGTTGCCCGCGGCTCCGTCCGCGTGGAATTCTGATATAAGGAATATAAGGACATAGGTAATGATTGGGCTGCATTATTGGAGTTTTAGCGCCTTCGCTGGCATAGGCGGGTGCGGGTCGCGGACGTCAGGCGCGGGCGCCTGCGGCGGGCGCCCGCCTGTCCGCTGCTCCGTCGCGGACGTCCGCGACGGGCGTCTGTCACCAGTATAATTTCAATAGCGTCGGTGTACAGTCGATAACTATGGATCATTTATTGATATATTACTTAGCCAAAAGACGACGACGTGAACAAAGGCGTCAGCCAATTAGCCCATATTATGTCACGTCTAGATTGTTGTGTGGAGAATTTGTAACCAAGTTTTCGTATAAGAATGTACAGCTATCATAATTAGTTTATTTTATTTATTTAATTCTTTATTGCACACTAAAAATTATACAAAGAGTCATAGCATATACATTTTAGTTTATTGTAAATCAAAGACAATTTTGCACGGTTTGTCAAAACTGAAGAGAAAGAGGCGAACTCCTTTGGTTCACGGAATTTTTGGTTTTACTTTACACAATATACCTATTAGCAGGGCTGGCTCGCGACTCGCTTGGGGGTACAAGTGGTGCAATGCATCCGGGAGCAGGTTCCTGCTTTTGCATTTTATATTGATATATTATGTTGTTCTATGAATAATATAAGACTGACCTTCAAAATAACATTCTATTTGAGTTTCGTTTACCAAAAAATTTCAAAGGTATTTGCCGTAAAAAAGCTTTCAGTTTGCAGCTAAGGATTATTCTAAGTTTATTGCAACGACTGTACAAGCACGGCGCGTGTGACACGGATAACGTAGCGGCGGTCGATGATTTTGTTGAAACAGACCCGCTCGCGTGCTCCGTCGCGCGGACACACGGCGCGTGCCCCGCTGCCCGCGTGGCGGGCCCCGCCGCCCGCGTCACGTGTGACGGGTATCCGCCTCACGTAGCGCTGCTCTTGAAATAACATGAAATAAGCACGCGAAGCGGACGTCCGCGACCCGCACCCGCCTATGCAAGCGAAGGCGCTAAGTACGGATCCCTAACTTTTTCAAAAAGGAAATTAATAAAGCAAGAAAATAATGTAGAAATATAAAAAAATGATGTTATTATATTGTAAAATTTTCACTTATGTATTTCTGGTATACGTATATACAATTAGGTATACAAATTTAGGCTGTAATTTTTTAAATCACTTTTTTGTTTTATAGAAGTCATCTTCATTGAAGGACCTCGAACAGATTCTGGAATATTTTGTGGGGTACCTACCTGCTGGAAGGTCTATTTAAAATACGTACCTATCCACGCATTTTTTTATTTCTGGGTTACTGGGAAATCTAAAATGATATAATATATGTTGACAATTTTATTGGCTTCCTAAAAAAATGTGAATATAGTGGTCTCACTACTATGATGCACACCATTTATTTTAAATAAGGCCATCTGTAGAATTATAGCAGAATCATTTAGACCCCCTAAATGATTTGGGCAGATACCGACAGATGGCTTAATTTTTTTATTTTCAATTTTCAATTTCACTCAAATATAATGTAAGAATTAATAAAATAACAATTGCGGAATTACTAATGAAGTCCGGTGAAATTATTGTGGTGATTTTTTTATAGAATGAATTGAATTGTTGTTACAACATTATACAAGTAAGACAAGGTTACTTATTTCTTCTCTCCGCTAGATGGTTCTATAAAGACATTTTTTTTCTAAAAATGAAAATAAAAATATAGCGGACTTACTGATGAAATGTTATATCATAAATATATTCAAACATCTTATCTCTACAATTTGTACACCCTTGTACCGCACACTTCATTCTTAAATCGGGTCAAAACAATTTTTATCTTTGAACTTTTAACCAAAAATGACAACCTATCGCAACGACGTGCCACTAGAACTGAGTGGTGACGTCACAGAACTGACGTCTATATATAGGAGTCCTTTTGACAGTATGGAAGCACGCGACTTGATTGCCTTTGCAACAACTCCGCTATCATTTCCTTCTCCATGGATGTTTCTGACAAGCTTTTGACGTAATACAATTTTTGAAGGTTACTGTTCACTCTGAGATTCGATTGCGTAAGATTTGACATGTAAAGATTGCGTTTACGTGGAACATGTTTGAGAAACTCTGTCTCGAAAGAGAGCTCGTGGTTAAGTAGTAATGTATTTGTATTCCCGATACCAACACGAGGACGTGTAAACTCAGAATCGGACAAGAAGTTTTGGAAAAAAATGGCAACACGGATATTTACATAAACAAACATCCACTCACGCCAAACGCATAGGTATACCGTCTTCGTTCCATCCGAATAAAACGATAGAAATATAAAACACAACAATCGACGTTAAATTTATTTAATTCAATCCAGAAAAAAATATAGTAAAATATTATTGTACGACAATAATGTAAAATTCTTCGCTGCAACTGTGTTTTCACAGAGGAAAACCGTTGCTCGTTAGCTATTCGCTTCACAGAAAATGCTATCAACAAAAGCTAAACCTATTTCAATGGAATAAAAAAGAGGTTTCCGATTCGTCGGACATCTTTTTTACAAGCTTGCACTATTGGTATGTCAGTTTATTTGTAAAGATTTTGACTATGGTGAATTAAAACTGACAAATAAAAATGTATTGGTTCTAATTCGGCTTGCAAGACTTCCTCTTATTCCATTCCTTTCAGTCCCATGTTAAGGCAGATCCGAGGACAGTGGATTTTTATGATAGGTAAGTATGCCTTGATTTCTTTATACACTTTAGGTGGCAGTGGCAGACAAGCACACGGCTCACCTAATGGAAAGCGGTTACCGTGGCCAATGGACGTATGCAACACCAGGGCCGTCACACTCGCGCTGCCGACCCCGCAAGAACTATTTAATGCTCTTCTTGAAGAACCCCATACATCTCCTGGGAAAACCACGGCAAGGTGTTCATTCCACAGGAATAGGCATATCTCTAATTTCAGAACCTTTCAACGATCAATAGCATATTCCAGATTAGTGGTTAAGGAGTCAGCCTCAAACCGGTCCAGTTCGAATGCGTGCCACACATTACATATTTCGATTCGTATTCGCAGTGGTCCTTTAAAAAAATCATACTTTACTGTACTTTTCCAACTCTTCAGTAGACGTAAGATAGGCTTCCAAATTAAAATACTCGTAGTTTTTGTCGTCTTCTATCAATCATATTCTCGGAAAAACATAAAAAGACGTTCATTCGTTCTCCAAATGTCAATTGAAAATGTATCTACCTATTTTCTGGACCCATATCGATAAATAAAAATATTCAACAGAGTAAATATATTTTATCAACTAGAAATGATTAGATCAGCCTTAGATGTCTGCTTGGGCAATTTATTATAAATACGAATAATATATTGATAATATTTTTTGGAGAATATTTGTTCGATAAGAAGGCTTATAGGTACTGGGTGATATTATAGCCGTTTCGGAGCGAAAGATTTTGGGCACAGTTTCGTTAGCAAAATCGACTGGAAGTATTTTTTGGCGAAAAAAAAACTTTTTTTACAACCCCCATACATTATGCCTTTCACCTGTTCCCATACATTTAAAGAAAAAATCTTTTTTGCCAGATTAATACTTCCCGATGCTTTCGCTATCGAAACTGTGCCGAAACTCTTTCGCTCCGAAACGACTACAAAATCACCTTGTAGGTATATGGTGCATCAATAAAAAATACTTGACTAGTCTTCATCGCCATTTAGAACTGTAAGCAATTCAATACTTTTAAATAATTGGAGAGTAATCGTTTTTAGAACTGGTTTATTAGACTCACTTGACATTTTTATATTACGGCATAAAATAACCTTCGATAATTTAATTTTACAATTTCGTCATTTTTATACCTAGTAATTTTTCCTGATAGACTTAAGTCGCCAAAAGGTTGACAACCAGTATGCCGTAGTGGTAAAACACATAGCTGCTAAAGTCAGGGGTTACTTGTTCAACGTTCATTCAGTGCAAATTTTGTATGCATGAATATTTTATAACTAAGCTCTGGTGGCAAATCCTCAAATATTTCTAATCACGCAACAATAGGTACGCCACCACCTTTCTAAAATGTTTTATTGTACCTACATATTATTCAACCAATCCAATTTATCAGTACAGTTTTTCTAAAATGCAATATTTTTCTTGGTTATTAAGGGTTTCAAATTGCTAGAAAATTCTCGCACATGCTGCAATTCTTATAAATTATAGTGCTACGTGAACCCCACTTATAATGTGAGTGCAAAGCATTGGAATTTATATAACACTATATATTTTAAAAAAAAACTTGATTTTGAAAGGTGGAAAATAATTATACTGTAGTACAGTCTAATAAAAAATGTTTGTAAAGTCACATTAATTGAATCAATCATTTCAAAATTTCTGTGGTTGCAAAAGTCTTAAAGCCGTCGATGGGTACTTAGATAGTTTTTCATGGAATTTTACCCATCTACACGTAGGTACCTACTTCTATTCACCAGTTCCCGTAGGCAATATGTATAATGACTAGTAATGTAATAAGATGGATAATGATTCATGTCATCAAAATGATATGACTAGAAAAAGTAATATACGATAGGAAGAATAAAACGTATAAAATTTCAACGGACTACCATATATTTATAATCGAAGAAAAATAGTGTGATCGTTTAGGAGTTAAAGAAACTTTCGCATTATTGGTATAGTGTTTGTATATCAAGGCAGTGGTTTTACTAACAAAGTTGTCGTCAAAAATTAACGTACCTAACATGAACGAGGATTGAAAAATTATCGTATAGCTCAAAAATAAAACTAAATAATTAAAATCACGCCACTGTCACCAACACAAGATCCAAAGAATAGCACATTATAAAAAATGTTAGGCGTTTCTGTTTCTAACTAAATTGAAGAGGCGGGCACAATTATACAAAGTAAAACTTTTATAGATAACCAATCCATCTTGTTCATTTCATCTTGTTCGTATCACCCCTCTCTCCTCTCCGACGTCGACATTCTACAACGACGCGGACTTATTAAAAGGAGTGTCGTCACGTTAATAAGCCTCCTCGCAAAAGCCTTATATTAAACATGCAAAGAGAAAGTGATTTATGTGTGAAATTTGCGAAGTTGCGAATATGGAAATGTTTTGTATCGAAACATTGATGTCGTGTACTTATAAAAACGAAATAGATATAAAGGCATTGTAGATGATACTAAGTACGTCGTAGGTGAATCATTAAAAAATCTATACGGCTATCATAACCAACGAGCTCCTATAATAATACTCCTTGAAACCGATTATTACACGCTTTCAGCTGAAGTTTTAACAGATTTCGATGCTAAGTAATTGTTCGGCAACTTAAGGAAACCTATAGAAATCTACTTTGCTAACTATTCAAAGCGAAAAGTTGTCCAGTCACCCGCGGTGCTCAACTTCTGAATAAGATAAAATTATAGGCTCGTTAAGGCTATTAACTCGACAATTTAACGTTACACTTTACACAGCAATATTCCTTTAGAGTATGCTGTAATTATACAAGTAGTTTGAACCTCTTCGTTGTGTGAAACTGATTGACCATTAAACTATGAAAGCTTATTTTGTTAACTTGTACAGGAGACGGGGATTTCTGGGCCAAAATGTAATGAGTTGAGATATGGCTCAAAAAAGCGGTATATTTTTCTATTTCAAAATATAAAAAAACCCGCTCAATTGATAATCTGGAAGACGAGAACACTTAAAACTAAGTTTATTCCACTAATAAAACAGAATAGGTATCGATTACTATGAACGATTTAAACATTATTGTCTATAAAAACACTTGCATCGCAGTATTGTTTCAATCAGATTGAACAAATAGAATAATAATAATATTAATAACCATTTAAAATCATAATAATAATGTAGGTAATAAAAATAAATTATGAATCGATTTTCGTTAATCGATTAATTATTTCTCATGTCACATGTGTATCAACTGTATTTTTTATCTGTGCTATGATAGCTGACATCCGTTTATTTATTCAATCTTCAAAATCAATTAATTATCGAGATAAAATATATACAATTGTTTATAAAATAATGTACAAAAGTGTACCAAATCAGTGTGCTGTATGAGTATAAACCAATAAGGTTTAAATCAAATCACAGTTCAAAAATGTTCATGTCTTGCATAACCTCACTTATTTAATCTCTTAAAACTCTGCTCTTAGATCACCAAAATCTGCAGAATTTTCAGGGATGGTTTAATAATATGTAAGCTCTTAATTGAGACCACTCTCATCTTTTTACATCTTGGCCCAGGTATGTATGAAAGCATATCCATCTCCTTTGTAATGGATACCTACATAATCGAGTAAGGTTTAGGTATGTCTGGAACATGATACTATTTAACTTTTAGTTAGTATTCCATTCTCTGTTGGCACCAAGTAATTGCAAAATAAAAGTAGAACAGTACATTTTGAAGGAATAAATAATATTCATGCAGCTCCATTCAATATCACACACATGATCAATTTACGACTAAACGATCGAACATCAAAAGTTATTTGTGTGATCCATCATAAAACAATTCTAAAAACAAAACGCAACAACATTCACATCCAATTGCAAATGTCATCGTGGCACTTAGATAAGCGTTCGATACGAACAATAAACACTTTTATTGCGTATTTCATGACCAATAAATTACCTTACATTATATACATTTCCACGACGATATAAATTACTCAACACAAAGCTGTAAAGGACGCGTTTGATATTTGTTTTGAACGTTAACATCAAATGCATTTTCTTTCAAAACAATACTCACCCAAGGGATCATTTTAGGTCCTTTGCTTGGTGTTTTCACATTTAATGTAAACTTTAATTCATGTTCTTAAAAATGAGTATTTATAGACTACTTTCAGACCACGACATACAAGAGAATTTTCTAAGATAAATTATGATTTTTCAATTTATTCGTAACTTCTTTTCATATTTAATTCCTTTAATATTTTTTTTAAATTTCTACCAGAACAGTCTCAATTTCTTAAAAACGCACCATCCACAAAATAATCCACAAAAATTGACATCTAAAACAGTAATAACTCAGTTTCACTCTTAAACAAGAATACCGCCTGAGGTAAGAAAATTGCGTACGAAATCTGGTTATATTTTAATTTCAGCGGCCATTTTAACTGTTCATTATTATATGAGCAGATTCAACTTAATTTTCGTCTTGCGTTAGGAACTTGCACACTAGGGACATTTTGGGGCCCTACTCTTCACAGTGCGGGTGATTTTGGGGTTGTATTAAGATTGAGGCCCTGGTAGCCGGTAAATGTGCTGATTATCAGACGAGGCTCTAGTGTAGGCTTACTTCTCTGGGTCGAGGAGGCAGTCGGCATCACAAAGGCAGAGTAGCCAAATATGAATTGGCTGATGAGGGATCTACCGAATATGACCAGCAATTGGTGGATACGTCAGTTCATTCCTGTTTGACACGCCAAATAAGCAGCGTGCCAAAACAGTAAAGTAGCGTGTCTAAATAGTAAAACCAATATTACTAGTTATAATTATTGGCCTTCTGTATGGTGTAGGTAATTCTGTAATCCGTATGATATATGAATATGACGCAAAACAGTTTTCTGGTATAAACACTGTGGTTAGTGCGTACACACCCTTATTCTTATTAAGATTGGCTTGCTTTTAATCAGAAATATGAACCGGTGCACATGATATAATTTTATAGATAAAATATGCTTAATAAGCTAGTCTCTCACAGAATTCCATGTCAAACACAGTAGGGAAGCGTTTAGAGAAAAATAAAAGATACGACTTGCATTGTTCAAAAATTTAAGTGATAAGGTTTTGTGTGCACGAAAATCATCAACTCTCATTTTCTTTGGGATGTGTTTTTTAAATATTTCACTTTACTTTATCGTAACGTAGAACCTATCTATCTGCTGATTTCGCTTTCATTCACTGCGAAATTTCACTTTTTAAAGGACTTGTAGCCCATTTCAATAATATAAAATACTTTACGGCCCAATTTACTGAAAAAATAAAATTGCCGTCGCTGGACGCCTGACGCATTGAAACTATTTTGGGTTGTTCCGTCTTATTAAAAATATCGTCATAAAAAAATGAGTCGTCAAAATATAAATGAAGGGATAGTTAATTACATAACAGATACAACTACATATAAAATAATATACAAGAAAGCCTACCCTCATATACAATTCAACTGCCTAACTTAAGCGGTTTAGGCACAGCGTGTTTGGGCACTGATTCAGAATAAGCTTCTTAAAATATATTATGCCTAAATTGTTAGTATTGACCTGAGAGTAACTTAACTGGCAGACTCAAGTGGTAGATACTGGGTATACTCCATGGACGGTTCCTTTATTTAAAATTAACTAGTGTTCCCAGAGGCAGAATGACCTAATCATTACTCAAAGATTGAAGAAAATAATATAAAAATGCTGGTGAACATACCCGATTCCTAATCATATTTCATTGATAGTACTAAAAATAACAAGAAAATTGGTTGACAAACAAAAACGAAATTGGTTTTGAACTGTTTGGTTATTATTTTTATTGGTATACTAGATTCACCAACTTCGCCAGGAAAATGGTTAGGATTTGCAAATAGATCTTCTCAAATTGCAAAAGTAGTGCTAGAAATAAGCGCGCTTAAATAAATAAACTCTTCATTATAGTAGCTAGTGTAGTATTATAGTATTTAGTAGGAAAATGCCTTATGGGCCAGCACCTCGGCATCTGAAGCCCCGAGACGGCATTCGGTTTTAGTCGGTTCAGGTAAAACATAACTATTCACACCGACCGGCAGAGGAGAATTCAGGAAACCATTATCACTTGTTTTATTTTTCCTTGAGCCCATTTAGTTGCCTTATCTAAAGGTGTCATTAACTATCTGTCAAATACTCGTAGAAGAAAAATATTATAGCCCCTATATCTTTAAAGTTCAAATATACTCGAAGAAATGCCACAGAAGAAAATTTAAGAGTTCATAACATTCGCCTCACGCGGGGTCCGGACGGTATTAATTTCTAGCAAATGCGCAATGTATGACCTACTTAGGGTTACCGCAATTCTGGAGTTGTTAACTGTATACTTTCTTTTTCCTTACTCATACCTGTATAATTTCCCATGACGTAGACACAGAAATGTGAACGTTCAGGTTTCGGCAATTATAAATTTCGCCATTACGGCTCCAAGAGTTGATCAGCGTCATTCATTATTCCTTGTTTCTCTGTTGGTCTTTATTCTCCGTTTGGGTTTCTTGATATGGGTTTCGTTTCCAGGCAAATATGTGTAGGTACCATGCTTGCCCAATTAAAAACGAGTAAACGAGAACGAGTCATCTCGCTAGCAGTTTCAAAAACAACTAATTCATGTATACAAAAATTCAATGCAGCACATGGTATATAATCTAATAGTTTCTCAATCTATTTTTTGGAACGTTACACATGTTAAAAGACTCGATCAATCAGATATTGACACTGTTCCACAGCCCAAGATATTGTGACTTAAGGGATCTTACTTCCCGCTTTGGTGCGATGAGATTAAAGATCTTTTTTTCAAATGAGATTCGTCGAAGTATCGCATTATGGGGTTTTAAGGTCAAATCCCCAAGGAAATTCATTTTGTCGCGTCGAGGAAATCTCGGTTAATATAATGATTAACGAGGAAACTCGCAATCACTTATTATACCTTCAGCTTATCGTGACTTGCCGTCGAGATTTCGTGGAGTAGGCAGATTCTGAACTATGTGGATAAACGGATCACAAATCTGGATTAAGGACAGGAAAGAAAGACATTTGATAAGTCCGTAACACAGGAAATAGTGCGTATCAAGCGATTATATTATCGCAATGAAGTAATCAAAATGATTTTTTGACCTTTTTGGTACAGAGATCTCAACAAAACTAGCTAGTAAATCCTAATAATGAATCTATCGTATGCGTATGGTTATAAACATATAATCGCGCTTTCATCCCCAGAGGGTTAGGCAGAGGTGAATTAACGCCCACATTCCACCATTGTATTAGGTTCCACGTAACAGGCGGTGAACCTATTGTCGTATTCTGGGTATATGCGTATGGTATATTAATAATATGTATAGTATTGTATATTATTATGAATCTCGCTGGATGCTGATCTTTTTAAATATTGACAGCCCACTATTTTATTTTATCTAGCCATTTCTGTCTCTGATGTTTTGGGCTCTTCTTTCTCGAAATTAGTGACAACGAAGCCGAGTTATACCTTACTAGCTTTTGCCCGCGGCTCCGCCCGCGTGGATGTCGGTTATCGCGACCAAACTAAGCCTATGTCCTTTTTCAAGGTCTTAACTACCCCTACACCAAATTGCATCAAAATCGGTTCAGCGGTTTAGGCGTGAAAGCGTAACAGACAGACAGACAGACAGAGTTACTTTCGCCTTTATAATATTAGTACTTATGGATTATTTCAATCTGTGAATTTAGGTTTAAAATGACTACGTGACTTTATAGGCTTTATTAAGAACCCAATGCGTGATAACCCTAAGTAGGCTTATTATATATTTGCCCACTTCCGCACGTGCCGAAAACGCCACATATGTTAGTATTACGGTTAATGAAATAAAAATGAAAGATTATTTCTGGCAAAATTGTGGGTTAATAACGGAGCAATGATTTGTGTGTGTAAGTGAAAACAGTCGTTTGTATGGGGTGTTGGTGACATTGAAACATGGAGCAGTATTGGGTTTTATATTTACTTTGTATTGGTTAGCAAGTATTGTGTGAGCAAACTGAATAAGCTGTGTTTACTCCCGTATATGTAGGTACTCACGCCTGTAAATTCCCGAAGGGGTAGACAGAGGTTTTTTAACACCCACATTTCGCCAAATATGGTTTTCTTCCCACGTACTAGGTACATGTTTACTGTTCATTAATATTAATTTAATTCGATTTAAAAAGGAAATACAGTTTTCCTTTCTAAATCGATTTGAAAATGAAATGGTTCAAAATTTCATTCAATTAATTTAATTGTTCAAAAAATTATAGATGAGAAAAAAATGTTCATGAAACTTGAAACGCCGTATTTCAATATGAAATACATATTTTAGGCAAAATAAAGACAATTCAAGGATTTAGTTTTTGAATTCTATAATCTAACGACTATTTACTAAACACGTGCTCTAACATAAAATTAAACAGCTTCAATATCTATTAGTCCACTAAGGATAAATGTTCTACAACAAATTGAACTAACAGGTTGTATGTAGTAACTCATCTTATTTCAAAAAACAAAAAAAGCTGATAAAAACTTCCGAATTTCGATTCTATAAAAGTACAACAAGAAATTAAAACAACAAAGAACACAATACGTAAACTTCACTCACTGAGGTTCCAGATAAAAACAAAACATTAATATTGGCCAGGAACATAGATAGCAACTGCCAAGTTGAAAAAAATATAGAGAGAAATCCTATCCCGCGAAGTTTGAAAAAGTAGCTCCATTGATCAAACGTGCTTGTGCCACGTACACAAGAAAAACAAACCATGCAAAACCGTGACGTATGTAGTACCTATATGCAAATAAACCTTTTTCATTCGGGTCATAGTTCATTCGGGATCTATGGTATGCTATAAGTTTTGCGTAGATAACTCATAAATAAAACTATTTAAAAGTGGAGTAATTGTGTTTTTTTCTTCTGAATATTCTATGCAGCAAGATGATCAGCGAAGTTTTACATCTTTAATTACCATTTTTTGGAGATATACAGAAGTGGGTATAAGTAATGAAGTACAGTCGACAAACGAGATACATTTGCACCTTTACATAGAACTTTATACATGAAAAAGTGCGACCGTATCTCCTTTATTATTAAAACAAATCCATTAAATTTTAAAACAGAATGAAATGGCGTAGCCTTTCGTGTCGTGTTTAGGTGGTAACTCGTTGTAGTAGGCTGGGTAGTCACTCGCGTAAAAGTAAACCACACAATTTTTTTGTGAAAAGAGTCAGTAGGGTGGACTTCGGCAAGAAAGTGCGAGCTTTGCGATGCAATCAAGAACGACGCTTTTATTAATATTAATCTCTGTCTACCCCGTGAAGACACTTACAAACGCCGCTTCAGTGATGATTAGTCACGTTAAACAGACAGCCAAAATTATAAAAAAAAGATGTTTTATCATAATTATTACAAACAGACACTTCAATGTTATTTATTTGTATAGAAAAGCATATGTTAGGTATCATTTCATAAATCTAACGATTTAGAATTTCCAGTTCAGTATTCATTTCAACTGCAAATCGGCTACCTGTAGATTGAGTATTCTAGTCGCAAACGTTCATTTTTATCTTGGACGGAAGGTTAGATACATTGAACGGCCCCGGAGATATTTATGTTCTTTGTATAGGAGCGTTTATTGAACGAGTCCTTGCACAGGAAGCAATTTAGTCAGATAGTGGTAAATTGAAATGTCATTCAAAGTCGCACAATGTCGTAGAAGGAAATGGAGAACAGAAAAAAAACAACGTGATGAAAGAGAGAATATATTATTGATCTACGCTATTTGCTATACGTACAACTATAGTTATGTAAATTTAGATCGCTTTCTAGGGTTCTTTTTTGAGATCAAGCTCAGTCAAAGCATCTCTCCTTTCACGTTATAATATATATTGATTCTCCATCATTTAGTTACTAGCTTCATCTTTTTTCCTACTTTTCTTGTAGAACCTTCCTGTAACAGTTATTTAAGTACAATTTTTTTCTACTATTCTATGTTAGCGTAATTGTAATACTTTTAGTAGCAGAGTATTTCGTGTTTTACAATATGAACTAAAGTAGAAACTCTAACAAGAAATTACTAAATACATTTGCGTTTTTAGAATAACTTGGCTTTTCTTCTTGTTTACAGTAATGCGAACGAATACCTACAGACGCAGGCCAGACATCGAAAACCGAACTACAATTAAGCAACAGCAACCATAAAGAAGCAAAGAAATATTTCTCGTTACTACACAAACAATATAAAGCAATTACCTAAAGTGACAGCAGCTAGTTAGTCGAAGAACTCTGAAGAAGCTACGCCATTAAGCAGAATAACATACCAGTAATAAAGAAAACTGTAAAACAAAATGAACCAGACGATCGCCAGTAACAGCACATAAAATTAATATTCAATGGACGACTAAAGCAACATATAAACTTGTTTACGGCTGTATCAATTCTAATTCATGCTATGCTGGACACAAACGTTTTGCCTAACAACAGGAACTGTTTGTTTCATTTTATTTTCGTACTACCCATCATCATCATACTAACCATCATCATTTATTCTCCTAATGACATGTTGTACATGTTTTGGCAAAATTGCAAGATGTCAGACGTAAATATGGATTAATATAAATGGTTTCTTCAAGTCTCCATTTATTCATTGACAGATAAATTGACAGCAAAACTGTTTGGAGGATTAATTGAAAGGCACTAAAACTTGAACATGTTTGAATTGGAATATAAATAAATATCAAAGAAAGTAATGAATAATTCAAAGAAAATAAACGTTGGTAAAACTTATTCGGGAAATAACGTTTAATCTTCCTGTAGTATTGAAATATTAAGCCAAAACTTAATTTTGCAGGAATCAAACATTTACCCATTTATGAGAGATGTTCACTTATAAAATAATCAAGTTTCTTGGGATATCTTTTTTTATCGTGCGAAGAATCTTCATGGCCTTTCCTTTTACGAGTCTTTTTTGGATATCAGTTACTTTGCAAAATAGCTAGTGTTGAAAGGACACAAAATCAAATAAAAGTCTATTTTAATACGTAAAATAAATCTTTGTAAATACACGAAAGTTACTAAAAATAAATAAATGTCGAACATTACCGACAATAAAATAATTACTTACTTATTGAGCCTACTTTCTTCTACTACCTTCGATCCATTCATAGGAGTTACAAAGAAAATATTTACGTCTTGTCACAGCCATTGCCGTTAATGAAGATGAGTGAAACATTACAGAGCCACACGAGCCTTACAACAATTTCGACATAGACGTGGGCCATTTTAATTTGCACAGCCATTGTTCCTTATAATTAGAAGCTACGCCTAAAAGAAACGTCTATTGGGATTGCTCGTTAGTGAGGTATCTTTATGTGAGGTAAAATTGCTTAACAGGTTCATGAACGTTATCGCCTTTTCTTTGTAACATATGTTGGGTGTAATGAATATTAGAATACCCGAGGTAGGATATTACGGGAAATACATCACTCATTTATCATTATTTTTGAAGAGAAACGTTAAAGAATTTTGAGAGATTATTTTACATCATCCTTGAAAACATCGATGTAATGTAATCATATGAAGGTACTTTCAACTTCTTGTAGTTGTCACAATGTTTTAAAGTACATAATTAAGATAGATATCAAGGGTCAGTATAGCATTAAATTAATATTTAAACACAAAACACATTATTACAGTTTTAATCACAAATAGGTCAGAAGTGGGATTCGCACAGAAATCGTTTTATTTCTACCCTTCGTTGCTGACGCATACAGTTCCACAAAACTACACAATGCGCACGTTCAATAATCTACAAAATAAATTCCAACTCACAAAACGGCACCATTCAGAGACGTCCATCCATAAAAACAGCCATCAATCCTGCTGGACTATCGAAAAAAAAAGGAGAACATGAAAATTTTCATGTTCAAAGAAGATTATGATAAACAGTTTTCACTCGACGCTGGCGTGGATTGATCGTCCGCGGCTCAGTTCATTGCATATTTATTGAGGCGCTTAAGTTAGAGTATTCCGAGGGTATTGCCGTATTGGTTTTGGAAAATTGAATACATTGACATGGGAGGGTTTAGCGATATTAATTTAAGATGTGTAAGGATACTGTGACGAAGAATTTAATGAAAATTAAATTTAAAAGGTTTGGTTAAATTTTTGGAGTACTGATGATGAGAAATAAAAGGGAATTGTACAATGGTGGAATGTCTTGTGAAAAAATACTGTTACATTTAGATTTTTTATTTAATTGCCTGATATTTTTCATCCTGTTAAGTTCTTTTCCTGCCCAGTTTGTTGCATTCAGATTACCTCGTCCTTTCGAAAACGTTATTCTACTGAAAAAATATGTAACTACGTAATCCCAAATTATATACTTGGATTTTGATATTATATTCACCAGATTTGACACCATCCACACACAATATAAAATACAGTAAACGAAATGAAGCTGTTTAAAAATAATAAGAAGAAATTATTTCTTTAAGATATTTTCCATCTACTTAATATATTACTGTATTTTTTTAGATGACATCAAAAAATCTAACTTTTCATTATTAAGCCAATCGAATTAGTTTGCCGGTTTTTACTAGAATATGAAGAATAATTAGATGAACAGCTCAATGTGTTTTCAACCAATAAATAAATGACAATTATTACTAAAGGTTATTTAGAATAATAAACAGCTATTAAAAATATTGTTTATGGTGTTATTGAACATTAAACATTTTAGTGAGCAAATATTTTATTTCACACATTTTTTCCTCCAATAAAGGTAGAGAAAAGCCCTATCGATATAATTACTACAGCAATTTTGAACAATAGTTGAAGTTACTAAACTGTATAAAAGTATGATTTTTATGAAATTTTACCTCAACCAAAGCGACTTACGAAGTATTCACTGAAAATCTCAAATCATCCCGTCAAACTTGAAGATGAAAAAGACGTTGTGGATTCTCCTTAATCGCTCGCTAACCCAAAAGATAATCGCTGGCAACTTCCACAGTTGAAAGCATCTGTCCTCATTCCCTATTGCAACGGAACTTGGGGTATTAATGCATTCTTTCGGTTGATTGATGGGCGTAGCAGCGAACCTCCAATTTACCATTTGTCTCCGTCGGGTACTCGATGAATAAATCTTCGTAGTTTGTTTACTTTTGTCACGGACTTTGAACTTCGGATCTTGCTTGTTCATACGGGTGGCGTTTTGTAGATCAAAATGGAACTGGAGCAAGTCATGCTATGCGCGATTGACAGTGATGTAAATTGACGATAGTGTTTTTTCTCTAATGTTGATAATATTTTGCCAAATATATTCGGTCCCACCTTTTCACTTTCACTGCGAGCCTATTGTTGTGATTTTTTTTTATAGGACTCGTCAATTTGACTTCGCCTCGCCTGATGGTAAGCTGAAGGCAAAGTCTTTTAAAAGAGGGTCACCATTACAGACACGTATCATGTTACAATGGTGGCACTCAGCTTGACGGCCTCATCAGATGCTTTTTCACGCCCCGCTTAAAGGACCCGAGACTGTAGGAGGAGGGAAACACGTGAACTGGTAAGGAATTCCAAGACTTAATGGTGCGGCAGAAGAAGGAGTCGCCGAACCGCTTGGTTCTTGATGGAATATTCTGCACCGTATGCGGGTGGCATCTAAGCCCTGCACGTGTTGTCCTATATAGGAAAGGATGGGACAGACATCAATAGTGTAAGCTCCAACTGTCGAGTAACCAAGGTTAGTAGATAGTAGTGGAAGGAGGCTACCCCACATAGATGGTAGCCCACTAGACCCTGAATATCCGTCAGTCGATTCAAACGAAACGTCCGCTTGACATTCTATGATTCCCTGATTAGCTCGAATACAGAAAAAAACCTTTTGCGTAAAATACGTAAAAATAACAGGATCTTTTTAATAAGCAATTACATAAGATAAGGATACTTACAGTAAACGTGTTATACGTAAACAATATTCAGGTGAAAAAGTATTCGACAAAATAATTTTGGTTAGTGTCTTTTCCACCCGTTCCTGTTTCAACCCAAAAACTTATCATTAAAAATTACGAGTACTCGTTTTCTCGATAATACGAGTACATACAAAATAAACACATATTTAGTTTATGTATATCCAACAGTCCTAAAACACCAAACCATATTTTCTCCAGACCATCTGATTTCCATTCTTTATCATCCTTCGTATTTTATTTGCATAAAAATGCTAAAACAAATGGCCACTAAAAGAACAACTTTACCTCCAAATAGGTTCTATCAAACAAAGAGGTTTTCTCACCTTAAATATCTTTTTACCACACAAGGCCCTTACAATTTTTTAGAAAATACAGAACTTTAGTAAAGGGCAATTTGTTTATAAATTCACTTTGCCTTCGTTGAACGGAGATGGCCTTAGAGAATTTTAATTATTTATTATGTTCGAAGTTTAAGGGTATCTATCAGTGTCGACTTTGATAGCTTGAGGCTCCTCTGACGTGGTTTTAATGGCACCAACAATTTAGGTTATTGATGTATTTTGTTTATGCTCTTGGTACAGACATTTTGGCATTCGCTTTTAACGGTACAACATCAAAGAATTTCGCTTTTGGAGGTCGAATAAAATTGGATGGAAAGCTGCGTTTGGTGCGGCATGGCAGTTGAGCGATCGAGTGCTGCGTAGCGGGTTCAATTCTGGCTCATTACACATATTTGTATGCATATAATATATCTAATTGCATCAGTATGTGTGTATGTCTATGTATATATTTACAATGTATAGGTATGTTTATCCGTGTTTAAAAACCCATATTTCAAGCTATTCGCAGTTAAGGTCCAGATGACCTGTATAATATTGGCCTTTTTGCGTACGAATACCCCTACGAACTTCATCTGGCTCACCGAAGCTAACGATACGATGTGTCAAACATGAATCGGGCCGCGCTCATCGGCTTAGGCCTCGCTCGCCCCGTGGATCTTGCCCCCGACTGCTTTAATGTTGCAACTCGCCCCCTTGAACATTAGATACCCCAAATCGCCCCCGATTGTAAGTAAGTTAAAAGTACTGTCAGCAATAAAGAGTTTTACAACACACCTGCTCATAACATTGCTATTATTTCACCGCAATTAGGTATGTAATGACAGCTATTATCAAACTGTGACTTTTTCATTGCTATTATTCACAAGTGAGTTATAGATTCTTTTTTAAATTTTATAGGTTAAGTTTCTATGTTTATAAAAAAGTTTCGATACAAAAAATAACGTGTTTAATAGTACGAATAAATTAATATGCCTATTGTATGGTCATTTGATGCATTTTCGTATTTAAATAAATAATTTCAACTTGTAATACTTATATAATAAATAAAATTTTCACTCAAATTTAACTTTTTTTTTCTCTAAGTACAGAAAAAAAACCAGTGTAAAACAAACCTCATTCTTTTAAATATGGCCGATCGCCATTGTTATATGCACGCGCATAGGAAAACGAATTAATTTGTAGTATTGTTTATCCTTTTTTTAACGTCACGTTTTTCAACGTTAACATTATTTCAATCTATCAATACCAACAAGATACTATTGTTTTAGTAGTCAGAATACGATTTTGTTTGCCGACTAAAGAAATATTTAATTCAAAAATTAGATTATTCATTTGTGAATAAAGCGGGAAGCGATATTAAAACGACTACTAAATAAAAGCCAAACAAAAAGTAAAGAATAAAACTATTTTGCAAATTTAATTTACATAAAATATCATAATACGATTGTAATACAAACTTACCTGACTTTCAATCCAAAATTTATATATGTTATAGGCAATGTGTATAATCCGGCATTGTATAGAATGCCTAGGCATTCTATACATTGCCTAAAACGTTCAGGCAATGTGTATAATACGATTAATTTCATACATTGCCTAGGTGTTGTATTAAATGCCCGAAGCGCATCAGGCAATGTGTATAATGGACGGGTTGTTGTAAATTCGTCTCTTTAAAATGATATTTCATATTATGCGAAAATTCGTCTCACCTTGATAAATAAGTACTGTTAGCAAACAAAGTAATAGATTAACAAAAAGTCATTTATTTGCGATCCTTTAAGAAGCCCTCTATGGATTTGAAAAATGGATATTACTGCTGAAAGAAAACCTGTTCATTCCAACTTGGATAGATTAGGTTAGAAGGCGGAGCGGAGCTCTAGCATTAGCCTTCGTGGTTTTTAACCATGCAGAACTTCTATAGGCCACGGTAACAACTCTCTTTCCATCAGGTTAGGTGGTTGACAAGCACAGGGATGGTGGTAAGAGAGTGGTTGCCGTGGCCAATAGAAATTCACTGCTATGTGAGAAACATTCTACGCAAAAAACACGTAGGTACTTAGGCATACCTACCAATAGAACACAAATGTCTTATCAGCACTGCCTGCTGGTGGAAGTTGAAATTAGGATTAGCTCTCAAAAGATTAGTATCTAGGTATCTAATTAAATCATAGAGAAGAAAAATAGATTACATACATTACCTATGCTTCAACCGGCATTCTATACAATGCCTAGGTGTTCTATACATTTCCTAGGCAAAGTGTAAAATAGTTTAAACATTGAATATCATTTCATACATTGCCTGAACGACCCCAGCATTCTATACATTTCCTAGGTATTGTATAGAATGCCTGCATTATACACATTGCCTATAACATATACACAATATCACAATACTCTTAAATATTGTGCATATTCTGTTGCACTTAGATGTCACTAATCACTACTATAGCCCGTTTTTTAATCTCAGATACTAATTTGAAATTACCTGTTGTCGGTTTTTTGCAATTAAAAAATAGTCATGTGCCACCAGTATCGAAATTTATCGATAAATTAAATTTAGTACAAATATTTGTAGGTTAATCTATAAAATTTATAAAATACTAATTTCGGTATGCAAGTTACCTAAATGAAACAAAACTTAAATAGGTATATTGTCATTGAAACAAAATGGCGTCCATTTTGCGTCACTTGGGTTGTCATTGTAAAAATCTAACTTAAGGCTTCATAAGTTTCATTTAATCGATTTGCAGAGACTATCGATAAAGATGACGCTATACTAGTCTTAGAATCTGAAAATTGTAGGTATGTAAATTACGGTATTTAAAATTTTTTGGTACTCTAATTTAAATTTAAATTCAAAATAAAAACAAGAATTCGACTGATACTAAAAAGATCAACACAAGTTTCAATAATTTATTTTATTTAAAACTTTTTAGTTACCTATATATTTTTGTAATCGTTTTCAATTTTCTTCCATACAGTCATGCGAAGTTTTCGTCTTTTCATCGTAAATTTCTACTGTCTAAATTAATATGTTAGAATAGTTGACACCATCCGAGACATGTACTACGATTCCGGTTCCGTGGTTCGGACTGCTGCAGCTACAGCTGTTGGCGACTCGAGAGCCTTCCCCATCACCGTCGGGGTACACCAAGGATCCGTCCTTAGTCCTTACCTGTTCAGCGTGGTATTAGATGTTTTGTCGGACAGCATTAGAAACTCACATGAGCAGCCTCCGTGGTTGCTCATGTATGCTGATGATATTGCGCTGATGGACGCGGACAGGACCAGATTGGTGTGACGCGTGAAAGGATGGAAAGAAACGCTTGAGAACGGTGGTCTGAAGCTAAATGTAGCGAAGACAGAATACTTAACGTTAAACTCCACAGATCCCACACCCGTCCGCATAGGCGATGATTTGGTCGAGCGCACGGACCAGGTTAAGTACCTGGGATCTGTACTTCATGTGACCGGTGAGATCGACCACGACGTCAAGGCACGCATTGCTGCCGCGTGGGCCAAGTGGTGAGAAATGACTGGCGTCACTTGTGATCCCAAAATGCCAGTCAGGTTAGTTTATAAGACGATCATTAGGCCTGTCCTCTTGCATGGTTGTGAGGCGTGGCCGCTGCTCGAGCGACACAAGCAAGAGCTGCATGTCATGGAGATGAAAATGTTGCGGTGGATATGCGACGTTACGCGTAAAGATCGCGTACGGAGCTCTCGCATCCGCGGCAGCCTCCATGTCCGTGACATCGGGGATAAAATGCAAGAGAGCCGCCTTCGCTGGTGCGGCCACGGCTTGCGGCAACCGCCAGGCTACGTGGGGAACAAATGCCTGGCAATGGTACCCCCGCCGGGTCCAGGTGAAAGGGGTAGGCCAAAGAAGTCCTGGCTTGACGTCGTGGAGGGTGATATGCGTGCTAATGGTCTCACTACCATGGACGCCCAAGATCGTGCGAAGTAGAGAAGGAAGAGCCGGAAGACGGACCCTGAGCTTCGAGGTCATCTTGGCCACGGATGCAATAAGGAGATGCAGATGATGACGATGAGTTGTAGCGCAACTTTAAATCGATATAGATCCTAAACGGTAAGTCAAATCGAAAAATGGTGAGAAAAAACTGAAATGATTTTTAAATACCTATTCAACGATACCCCGTTTGACATAGTTTGTTGACATTAATGTGTGAATCTTAAAAATCGGGCCAGGCGTTTGGTATGTATAGAGTTTAATAAAGGAACATACAATTAAACACATTACTATTCCTTTGCGTCGCGCAGTCGGATAAAAAACTAATAAACATTTTATATTTAACTGTTCTCTTAAAATACATTATAGCTAAACCACCTGTATCTAGGCAGCAAACATTGTCGATAGTTTCGACTTTCGAGTACACCACTAAATACAAAGCTGGTATCATTATTTCACAATTTGACATTTGCACTTGTCAATTTAGTATCTGAGATAAAAAAAAAACAGACTATAAACCACTACGCAAATATCGCAAAACATATCCCTTCCACATTATAATACGAACTTAGAAAGAGAAAGCATTATATATATGACTCTCTCCGACCTATTTTAACAAAGCTTTTGTTTATTGGACCCTCGAAAACGTTCCTTTTGTTCTACCTAATAGGTAAGCCAGGTAGCAAAAACTTAGTGTACGTAGTTGGTGATAATAATATTACAGACATCAAACATGGTAATTTTCATTTAAGTGTACATTTTTCTGTCTGACTGTACCATTTCACGGCTTATTTCAAAAGAAATACCTCAAGGGGCGATTCACACCACCAAAATATTTATTTAAATGTCAATTTTTAACTCGCCCCGTGGCAAGGGGCGATTCACTACACCAAAATAATAAAAAAAGGGGCGAGTGAAGCATTTTAATCGCAAGGGTCGAGATTCAGGGGGCGAGCCAGGCCTAAGCCGCTCATCGGCCTGTGCGACCGGTGTTGTTATTTTACCCTGGACGGCTTGCAGATGAGATGGGGTTTGACCTCAAACATCTTGGTGGGAGCCCACATCCAATATCGTACCTAATCTATCTATCATTCTCATTATTACATCTGTGGTCCACAAATTATCATAACATACCCATCCCATCCCAATCGCATTAACCGTACCATTGTTACAGAAATCAAACGTAAGAGAATCGGAAATGTCATCAATAATTCATAAGGTAAGTTTGTCGATTATACAATTTACAGCAGGCTATATACATCATTGTCTAACAAGTCCCCCGACATTTGGCTCAGGCGTACTTTGAATCACGAATAGACGATCGAGATTAAATTATGGGTAAACGATCCGTGCAAACTAATGTTAAATAACTAATGGATTTCGCTTAGAAGCTTAGATCTTTGAATCACTCTGTCTGTTGACTTCTCCTCTAACGGTGAAAGTAAAGGTTTTGTTTGATGATACTAACTTTTAAACTTTCGTTATTAATTTCTGTAGAAGTAATTGTACCGTTACCAAGATGTTACAAACCAGTCGCGTTTTCAGGAACCTATTTGGGCGGCATTAAGTCGGTCTTAATTATATATTTAATGGGCGCCCCAACTCAGGAGCCAATGGGGCCCCACCAAGAGAGTCGTCGAGAGTCGTCACAAATCGCCTCGCGGGTAAGCTCGAGTACCGTGGACCACATCCATACTGTTCGGCAGATTGTAGAAAAGACGCAGGAGTACAACCAGCCGCTGTGTGTGGCGTTTGTGGACTACGAAAAAGCCTTCGACTCTATCGAAACGAAGGTGAGAAAGAAATACCCACATTCAGTTCAAACCAGACACGATATTGGCACGAATTCGGCTCCGAGTGCCAGTTTAGTGGCGATTTCACGAAGATTGTCGGGGCTGACAGTGATTGGCGTTATGACTGATGGCAGTATAGTGAAAGATTCATTCAGTGCATTCGTACATAAATCGAGATATTCACAAACTGAATTCAAATGGAAATGATGTGTAGCTGCTGACTGTGTAGACAGTTGTTTCAATCGGGTTTATTTTGTAGGCTCTTATTTTTACAGTGGATTTTTTTTTAATACCACTTATGTGGTAGACAAGCAAACGGCCTACCTAAAGGAAAGTGGTTACCGTGACCTATGCACGTGTGCAACACCAGGGGAGTCACACTCGCGCTGCCGAATCTGTAAGAACCTTCTAATGCCCTTGTTGAAGAAGCCCATATTGTAGTCGCAAACCGCAAACGAAAAACCACAGCAGCCACCACCTCGAAACAGCACAACCGACCCTTTTCTTTCTGAAGGAGACGCAAATATCATGCCCGGCCGATACAGCCTACCTAATGTACCCCGGCTACAAGCTCGAGCACAACTTTCTGAGTAAAGCCGGGGTATGCTTGTACGTCCGGGATTATGTTTGCTGTCGCCGTCTAAATGGCCTTGAGGAGCGAGACCTATCAACGCTATGGGTGCGTATAGATCACGGTGGCAACACCCGTGTTTATGCGTGCCTGTACAGGTCTCATAGCGGTGATCTGGGCACGGCTCAACTGTATGAGCATCTGCAGCGGTCGGCGGACACGGTAATCGAGCAGTACCCTACCGCGGACTTAGTGGTCTTGGGGACTTTAATGCTCACCACGTGGAGTGGTTGGGGTCCACCGAGACTGATTTTGCGGGAAGGGCTGCATACAACTTCGCCCTGACCTATGGACTCTCGCAACTGGTGCATTCTACCACTAGAATACCAGACATCGAGACCCATAGAAGCTCTATACTGGACCTTCTGCTGACTACGCGCCCGGATGAGTACTCCGTGAATGTGGAAGCGCCATTAGGCACTTCGGACCACTGCCTTGTCCGGGCGCAAGTGACTCTCGCGCGGCCTGAACCACCGCGGCCACCACAGTGGCGGCATGTCTGGCACTATAAGTCAGCAGACTGGGATGGTCTGCGAGAATTCTTCGCGTCGTACCCGTGGAGGCGGCTTTGTTTCACTTCAGATGATCCAAACTCCTGTGCAACAGCAGTCGCTGAAGCGATCCTATCGGGCATGGAATGTTATATTCCTAACCGCTGGATCGCGACAGGAGCGAGCAAACGCCCGTGGTTTAATAGGCCTTGCAGAGAAGCTAGACCGCAAGCAATCTGCCTATAAGGCTTGGACCACAGCTCTTGCCAATAGGGATCCGGATATCGCTGAAGTGAAGCGTAAATTGAACGCCGCCTCGAGGTCCAGTAAAAAAGCAATAGCCAGGGCTAAGTTCGAGTTCGTTGGCGGAATTGGCGAGCGGCTTGCGCGGTATCCGTCAGGAAGTCGTGCTTTTTGGTCGCTCGCCAAAGCTGCCGAGGGAAACTTCTGCCAGTCCTGCCTTCCGCCGCTGCAAAAACCTGACGGTAGTCTGGCCCATGGCGCTAAGGAGAAAGCCGATCTCTTGGATCGTCTCTTTGCGTCAAACTCGACTATGAACGACGGGAACGCCGAGCCACCTATTATTCCCAGCTGTGGTGCTTCCATGCCTGAAGTGAAAATCACGCAACGGGTGGTCCGGCGTGAACTTAAATCCCTAGATGTTCGAAAGTCGAGTGGGCCGGATGGTATACCGGCGATGGTGCTCAAGCACTGTGCTCCCGAGTTGTGCCCAGTGCTTACACGCCTTTTCGCGCTCTCCTACTCCACAAGACAGGTCCCGGCTTCGTGGAAGACTGCATTCGTGCATCCTGTGCCTAAGAAAGGCGACAGGACAGATCCGTCCAACTATAGGCCTATCGCTATCACCTCGCTGCTCTCGAAGGTGATGGAGCGTGTGATTAACACACAGCTCCTGAGATACCTTGAGGGAAACGATCTACTGAGCGACCGACAGTACGGTTTTCGCCACCGTCGCTCTACCGGTGACCTCCTAGTGTATCTCACTAACCGATGGGCGCAAGCCATCGAGAGCCGGGGTGAGGCTTTAGCGGTCAGCCTAGATATAGCGAAGGCCTTCGATCGGGTCTGGCACAGAGGTCTTCTTGCGAAGTTGCCACGCTATGGACTCCCCGCGGGATTGTGCGCATGGATTGCCAGCTTTTTGTCCAACAGAAGTATTCAAGCCGTCGTCGATGGTAGCTGCTCGGACCGCATGGACATAAACGCTGGTGTTCCGCAAGGCTCCGTGTTGTCCCCGACCTTGTTTCTGCTGCACATCAATGACATGCTGTCTGTTGGCTCCATCCATTGCTATGCAGATGACAGCACCGGTGACACGTATTACACGGGCCGTGCAAATATCCCTAGGTCGGAAGTGGAGGAGAGTCGCGAACAACTTGTGTCCGAAATTGAGACTACTCTCTCTGGAGTATCCGATTGGGGACGACTAAATTTAGTCCAATTCAACCCTACCAAGACACAAGTATGTGTATTCACCGCTAAGAAGGCTCCATTTGTTGTAGCGCCGCAATTCCTGGGCACACCGCTCACCATCTCCACAAGTATCGGGATTCTTGGTGTCGATATCTCCAGCGACGTCCAATACCGAAGTCATCTGGAAGACAAGGTCAAGTTGGCATCAAAGAAACTTGGGGTGCTCAACAGGGCGAAGCAGTACTTCACTGCGGGGCAACGACTACTCCTTTATAAGGCACAGGTTCGGCCCCACATGGAGTACTGCTGTCACCTTTTCGCCGGAGCGCCTGCGTGCCAGCTTGACCCTTTCGACTCGGTACAAAGACGGGCGTTGAGGCTCGTCGGCAATCCCATACTCACAGGCGATGTGGAACCACTCAGTCTCAGGAGAGACTTTGCTTCACTGTGTGTGTTTTACCGCCTATACAATGGTTTGTGCTCAGATGAATTGTTTGACATGATGCCCACAGCTACATTCTATCATCGCACTTCTCGTCATAGACGGGGAGTTCATCCTCACACATTGCGACCGGAAACGGTGCGCACTGTGCGGTATGAAAGGAACTTCATCCCTCGCACACTCAAGCTGTGGAATGAACTCCCCGCGATGGTTTTCCCAAGCGACTACAATATGGGGTTCTTCAAGAAGGGCATTAGAAGGTTTCTTCAGGGTCGGCAGCGCGAGTGTGACGCCCCTGGTGTTGCATACGTCCATAGGCCACGGTAACCACTTTCCATCAGGTGGGCCGTGTGCTTGTCTGCCACCTAAGTGGTATAAAAAAAAAAAAAAAAAGGTATTCTTCTTTTGGTTCGATTTACTCGACTTTCAGGAGTGTGACTACCATCTGACCTCACACAACCCCGACTGAAGAACATTATTACACACCTCAAAGATGATATAGTTTTAGATCAACGGTATGCCACCTTTTATGTTGTCAAAATATGGTCATCTCTGGCTACACTTTCAAGAATATAGGTAACGTAATAAAATTACTAGATCTCACCAGATAAGTAGGTTAGAAAATCACAAAACGATAATAATACCTTCGGAGTGTAATATGAAGTGCCTACACTTTAATAAGGGCGGATAAATTAAAGGAGCCATTTCTTACTTTAAAGATCAGGAGACGCTAATCTGTTCTACAAGACGTTTAACAAATTGGATTCGTTTAGAGGAAATTGATCGACCTGATTAAACCAAGTTTCGTCCATTGGAAATGGCTGGTCGTGTAAGTTCTACGGGAAGAATAGCAAATCAGGAAGTGGGTCTCTCAGAGGTATAGTCTTTCTTACTTCTCTGTACTATCGCGATCATAAGTGCAGTACCAATCTGACGCAACTATTGCGCGTCAACATTAGTCGTACTTATGACCTTATTCTTTGAAGACAATTCACATACACATACACGTCAACACTAGCCGTACAGTACTCTTACTAAACTTTTGAAGTTATGACCTTAATCTTTGAAGATAATTCACACACACACATACACACACATTAATATTGTTCACTCGTTGATTGATATTGTTAATTTCAATATCATACGTAAGCCGCCCCGTAGCTGAGTATTTTAACGTGCGGCTTGACGAATAGTATGAAACCTGTCGGTGATGGTTCGAACCTACCGGAACTAATATAACTTTTTGTGTTTTATATTTAAAAGTTATGATATATAAATGTTGATACGAATATAAAAATGTTTCTTAGGTAGAATTTTAAACTTAGCGAGAAAATAATTATTTGAGGGTGCATTTGAAATAAAATGGATTCATTAGCTATGAGTGAAGTTGTTGGTTGGTGAAGTCAGTTACGACTACCCTATTTATATATTATATCATCTATGGTTACGACCGTTTGTGTTAATTACTGTTCGAGCGATTACATTTCTTTTTTAATAAATCAATATGTCAAATATAAGTATTGAAGCAAAAGCTAATATTGTGGCCATATTCGAATGGTCTGAATATATCTCAAATTTCTAATGAGACGGGCTTATCTGTAAGTTAATTAATTAATTAATATTGTTGTAGTGCAATTTTGTTCATTGGTTGCAATTGTGTAATATGGTTGTTGTTTTTTAGAGAAATACTGGGAGTCGTTGCGTGAAACAATTTGAGGAAGAAGAGTTGCAGAGTTGGAGGAGAAGTGGAAGACCTGCTGAAGCGGCGTTATATGGTAGTAGAATATGAAACGAATAACGAAGAGTATTTACTTTAACTGGGAATCAACAATATTTTCTGATGAACGTTTAAATCATCATCTCAAAAAGGAAGATTATATTTATGGCATAAGGATAACATACGGTGGTGTGAAAACAACATAGTACCGAACACTGAATCTAAGTGTAAATTATGTGGAGGTGGATTAGAGGCAAGGGCCGGGTGAATTAGACCCAATATCTACGCGTGCAAATAGTGCAAATTATGTGGAAGTGTTAGAAGATATAATGTTGCCCACAGTGCGAAATGTCTATCCAGATATAAATGAAGGTTTAAGGGCATTAGAAGGTTTCTTCAGGGTCGGCAGCATGAGTGTGACGCCCCTGGTGTTGCATACGTCCAAAGGCCACGGTAATCACTTTCTATCAGGTGGGCCGTGTGCTTGTCTCCCACCTAAGTGGTATAAAAAAATGATATAAGTTTTGTGCACGATAATTGTCCCATCCATCGAGCCACCATACTTCGCAAATGGTTTAGTGAACGTAAAGTTATTCCTTGCTGTGGCGAAGGGTGAAAATGTTCAAAAGGGAAGCCGGTGGCAAATCCCAAAGAACAACCATGGCAATTTTGTATGAAATTCTCTCAAATTTTAGATAGGTACTGAATTTTGGGTGTAATACATGTAATAATGCATTAAACTTAAGCATCTCTACCATGACTTCCCTTTGCAGAGCAAGCCGGCAGGAATCGTGTTATGAGTACTCCTCGCCACTGAATTTCCTTGGCCAGCACGATCCCCTGATTTGAACCCGATTGAGAATATATGGGGTTTAATGGTGCAAAGAGAGATAAAAGTTATTGTTATTATATATTATATTTTATATAAAATAGTTAGGCTCAATTTAAAGTGAAAGCTCTCGTGATATTGTTATCGCCGTACTCGTGCTAAGCTATTCTGTTTAAATATTTTTGTTATTTAATTTCAGTTGAGCCTATTGAGACTACTGAGCCTATCAAGGGACGTGCTGGCCTGTAATTAGTATAAGACTGTATGGTTGAGGTTAAGTTTCAATCCTCTTTTCCGAAAAAAAACTTTCGAGAAAATGAATAATTAAGCTATAACCTCAATATGTAATATTAATTTTATTATAAAAGTATATTTTTTGGATGAAATTATTATAACCACAAATTAACATTGGATAATTCTTTTAATAAACTTTTTTTTTTAAACTATTGTTTTATTTATAATCTATTGTAAATTAAGTATAATATTTTTCTATTTGTAAATAATTATTTCTAATTCTGTTAACTTGTTCCTAAAATTTAATGAAAACAAAACAACAAAAAGTGGAAAAACTAAGATCCGAACCCACAACATCCGATTTCAACACTATCCATAGCAGCCTTGTTACCGACCAGGCTACGCACTGCCTTACGTAGAATCACGAATTTTTGCATTACTTTATATAGATGCATGCTACGAACATAATAGTATGAAAAGGCGAGCATAACGTTTTCTTTGTTTCGCATCACACACATTTATATTTTCTCATATCGATACTGTGTGACGTATGAATGTATGCGTTAAACATTACATACACATAGATACGCTTTTAACCGGACAAGCCATTATAAACATTACGGTGCTAATGCACTTTTATCTTCCTATAATCCAGGGTCCGTGATAAAGCCGTCAAACTGAGGGTCACCGTGACCCCATTACTGAGACTTGTCTTTTAGCTTACCATCAAGTAAGGTGACGACGGTACATAAAAAATCGTATTCCCGGTTCGTGGAAGGCGACTAAGGGATAGGGTTGTTCTCCTAGCGACGGTAAACATATAACCTGCCTGTTTGTCATCAATAGGCTCGCCACCTGTGTTACCAGGGACCGAAAATCATCATTGGCGAAATGTGAGTGTAAATTAAATACATCCCTGCTTACCCTACGGGGATTCACAGGCGTTAAATTGTGTAGAAAGGTGCTTGTATAAACAGGTTACCAGTATCGGTTATCGGTTGCCATCAAGTCAATACGTCGTTTGTCAAAAAAAATCACAAAGTATTCGCGCCCATGTGTTTTTATGGGCGCGAATGCGTTGCGATTGATTCTTACCATATATGTGATGTTAGAACGTAAATCACGAACTATCATAATTTTAGTTGCTATGGAAACTTGTCGCTGTAGGTAGGCGATACCTGTAACCTGGGGCCCAACCACCACCTCTTAAAGCAGGACTTATTCAGTCTTATTTCGTGTTTTGGTACCACAACCTCTTAAAACAGTATTGCAATAATGTCAGTTTAACCCAGCAGTTTTGTGACGTCACCATCGATTTTGCTATTTTAGTTCATTCAACGTCAAATATGACATTCTTCAAAAAGTCAATCGTTACAATACAAAGAAAATATTATAGAAAAAAATATATTCGAGGATAATGAGGATATTATCAGCTTCCAAAAGCTGATAATTCTAATGCCCATTCACGAAATCGAGTCGTATGCAGTTATGAGAGGAATGAGACTCCTTCCATTGTATGATGCTGGTTCATAAGCGAAACAGACTCCTACAGAGGAATGATGAATAGAGACCACACTAATGAAAATACCTATAGTTCTCTGAAGAGACCAAAGGTAAGCCAAGGGTAAGCCCATATTTATCATACATTAAATACACACTTAAGAATTGTAATGTGTGAATAACCATTATTGCTTTGGTAAATATATAATGTAACATAATTATTTTTTTCTAGGTGTTGATTGCGTTACCATTTTTGATATGCAACTGATTCGAAGTTATTAATATAATTAAAGAAGTCCGATTCATTCAGAGTCGAGAGCCGAGCAAGCCGAGGGAACAACTACGCACAAATAATAACTTGCATGCCATATTCATGCGCGCCATATTCAAGAGTACAGCGGTTCCAGGAACCAGAATCCAGACACAAAATTAACTATTTCACAAATATAATTGACTTTTATTTGTTTTAAATACTTATCTAGTTTGTTTCAGTCGAGGCTGTTTAACACCAGACAGTTATACACCTATGACTTAGTCTCAGATCCATGGCTCGAATCAACAATAGTACCCGGAATACGGCAATAGTCTAGTGAGCCTATTGCCGTACACCATCCATTTCATCAATCCTTGTATTCGGTACCACGTAATAGGGGGTGCCCTATTATGTGGGACCGAATTGGTGAAATATGGGTGTTAATTCACCTACCTATGCCTTACCCTCCTTTTATCCGTGTGCATGCGTGATTATTATGTATCAAGATTTTTTAAACCAATAATTACCGTAAGTACTACTATATACCGACAAGTACCTACAGTAACGTCCGCTGTGATCCAGCCGCGGTTTCGATTACCGCTCAGTATAAATCAGGTTTTCCTCATGGACCAACTATGTATGCGCAACTAGTTGTGCCCTCCCAGAATGTGTTCCTAAGCATCAGGCTCATTTAGAGTTAGAGGTACCTATTATATCGGCGGCAATGTTACCGACATAGCTCACAGATTAAGCAAGTTGAAGAGGCATTGGACTGGCCACATCTGTCGAAGGACTGATGGCCGTTGGAGTAGATGAGCCCTAGAGTGGAGACCGCAAGAAGGAAGGTGGGACGTGCCCTAACCAGGTCGACTGGGACCTAAAAAAAAGATGGCTGGGACAGACTGGATGCGGGAAGTGGAGGTTCGGCAGACGTGGCGCACGCACTAGATAGCGTTGTGTAGAATATCCTACTATATTTATTTATTTATTAGGAGAGGCTATGTCTAGCAGTGGGCTGCAATAGGCTAATTCATTAATTGCGTTCGATCTAAAGGTGGGTCTACGCTAGACGAGTCGAGCACGAGCCTATGCTAGCATTGTATCGGAATTTTTTTTTTTTTTTTTTTTTTATAAAACTTCATGCACAAGTACATAGGCGGACTTAATGCCACAGGCATTCTCTACCAGTCAACCAAAGGTGGTGCAGAGAAAACTCAGTAGGTGCATTATTGAGAGTACCATAAAATAATAGAGGATTTATAAGTAAAAGATGTACATAAATATATTATAATAAATACAGATAATAAATAGGTATAGATAACCATACAATATACACATAATAAATACCATAGACATACTTATACATACCTACATACATACATAGATACATACATACATAGATACATACATATATAGCATTAATTTGATATTATTCCGTTGCTTCTGCCAGTTTATCGAATAGTAGCTGGCGGACTTTCGCCTTGAACACCTGACGACTGGGAGCCTTTCTGATTTCCAGAGGTAGCGCATTCCATAGGAGCACAGACTGTACAGGAAAAGAAGAGTGCACGAAATTAGTCTTGTGTGTAGGACAAGTTAAAAGAAGATTGTTTTTCGACCGAAGGTCTCTGCTGTGGATCGTGTGAAGGTACTGAAAGAAAGGAGATAAGTAGATAGGAGTATTAGGAGATGTGAGTAAAGTGAAGAGAGTAGTAAGAGCCCGCATGTGCCTACGTTGACGAATTGGGAGCCAGTTAAGTTGAGATCGACAATCAGACACGTGGTCATACTTGCGGAGGTTAAAGACGAACCTAATGCAATTATTTAACAGTCTGTCAAATTTGTTGAGATGTTCCGCATTGAGGTCGAAGTAACAGACATCACCATAGTCGAATATAGGAAAAAGTAAAGCCTGTGCAAGCATAGTCTTGGTCTCGGTGGGTAGGAGGGTCCGTAGGGGATAAAGTGCCCGAAGCGTTCCAGTTACTCTCTGGCTAACATGAGATACTTGCTTTCGCCAGCTCAAGGTCGAGTCCATGAAAATACCCAGGTTCTTAACTGAAGGGCTCAATGGTATGGTCGACCCATTAAATACCACAGGTGGAAGACAAAGGGTATCCACACGGTTGATCAGCCACTGGCTACCAATGATGATGGCCTGGCACTTAGTTGGGTTCACGGTCAATCCAAATCTGCTCGCCCAGCTATTAATTCGCTCCAAGTCCTGATTAACACTGTAAATTGCATCACATATATCTCCCACACCCGCTTGAGCGTAGACCTGCAGATCATCGGCATACAAATGATACGCACATCGAAGATTTTTAGTTAGGAGGTTAATGAAAATCGAAAATAATAACGGAGATAGTATACCGCCTTGAGGGACACCAGCGTCAATGTCGCACCAACACGAGAAATTTTCGTGCAGTCGAACAGCCTGCTGGCGCCCCTGAAGATAAAAAGAGAACCATTCCAGAGCATCCGGTGAGATCATATGGTAAGATAGTATGGATAAAAGAAGGTCGTGGCTGACAGTATTAAATGCGTTTGAAAAATCAACCAGTGCCAGTACCGTGAGCTTGGTGTCATCCATGCCAGCCCTTATGTCACCGGTCACCTTCAAAAGAGCAGACACAGTGCTGTGCCCGGGTCTAAACCCTGATTGGAGAGGACTTAATAGGTTGTTTTTGTAAATAAAAGGGGACAGCTGTCTGTGCACGCAGGCCTCGAGCACTTTTGACAAGAAAGGTAAGATACTAATGGGCCGGAAATGACTAGGAAGGGATGGGTTCGATATTTTAGGGAGAGGTATAACATAGGCTTTCCGCCATAGAGATGGAAACTGCCCTGAGTCCATGGAAAAATTCATAATGTGGGTAACAACCTCCAGGAGATGGTCTAAGATTGTGGTGATCATACGACGACTAATATCGTCACAGCCCACAGCATTGGATTTTATGGATAGAATTATTTTTTTGACCTCACTCGGTTGAACCGGAGAAAAGTTGAAGGTACCAATATCGGGACGGGTTAGGTTTGCTACGTATTCAATTGTGCAACTCTTGGTTTGGTGACTCATAGGAGTAACTGTGGTGAAATGACGATTTATGTCATCCAAACCAATATTTGCCTGGAGTTCAGAATATCGTTGCTTACCCATGCCCAACGTTCCCAGGAACTTCCAGATATTTGCGGAAGAGGAAAAAGCGATGTTATCATGAATATAACGGCGTTTTGTATTGCGTATCACCTGGTTACACCGATTTCTAGCAGTCTTAAATAGCGACCACATCTCATCCCGCCGATCTTTTCGAAACCTGTGAAAGGCACGATCCCTACGTCGCATCGCCAGTCGAACTTCCTCTGTTATCCAAGGCGCTGGAGGACGTTTCAGTTTCACTCTCCTGATAGGCGCGTGGACATCGTAGAGACTAGTGACCGCATCATTAAAGACGCGGATTTTCTCGTCTATTGATGTGGTCTCACTCACACGGTCCCAGTTTATCGCTGAGGCATCCTTACGTAGTTGGTCCACGTTCATACGTCCAAAGCTACGCATAAGCAGTACGCGAGGTTTAGATTTAGGGGGTTTAAGGACGTATGACACAAACAAAAAATCGTGTCGCGAAAAACCAGACGCAGCGCGCTGGCCATAACGAGAGACAAGCGCTGGGTTAGAGGTCAGAATTAAGTCTAGCCAAGTATCTTCGATATCAATGTTGTGGTGAGTAGCTTGAAGCGGTAAGATGTGCAACTTAACAGACTCGACAATATCAAGCAGCTTGCGGCAACGCGGTGACTGGGGGGCCAGAAGATCGGTGTTGAAATCGCCTATGACCAAGTGATGTCCATACTCCGACCCCAATGCTTCCAGAACTGGTTCCAAGCTGGAGAAGTAATTCACTGCAGGTGGACAGTAAACAACACCCAGCAGGATTTTCTCTCCCCTGACACTAACCTCCAAGAAAAGAAACTCCGCAGTAGTAGATAGTGTAGAGGGGGACGAAGCGAGAATTTTGTAGGGAAAATCACTGCGGAGGTAAATAGCGACGCCACCCCCTCGCCTCTCGTTTTCGTCTACTCGGTCGTTACGGATGAGAACGAAGCCAGGGAGAGGATAGGTGGTAGAAAGGTGGTGGGGTTTGAACCAGCTCTCTGCAATCAGAATGGCATGAACGTCAGCGTCCGTAAAGGCTTCCAGGAAATGGCTGTAATGGTACGGCAAGCTTTGCGTATTGAGGTAACCGATGTTCAATAGGTGTTGAGATTGATTGTTAAAGTTTTGTCGCACAAAGTCACCAAGTGTGCTATTGACTGAAGAAAAACTTTCATCCCCGGACAGCGTTAAGGATTCGTTGGCAGAAACATACAGATCATCATCAGAATTCATAATTATATAGATATATAATATAATATATATATAAAAAAAAAAAAAAAAAATACGATATACAAATATATAAATAAAATATGTTTTTAAGTATGTACTTATTAAATAATGCGATGTACGTACAGTAGCACTTTTGTCTCTGCACCACCCGCCAGCAACTGCATACATTTAAACAGTGAGTCACTAGACCACATCAAATTGATATTTGTAGAAAAAAAAAAAAAAAAGAACACAATATAGGAGCAAATCAAGAAAACAAACATTGAAACGTAACATTCTAGCACTAACAGAATTATAGGTAACGAAACGTTAAAACGATATATTTCCGAACGTATATAGATTGATGCTTGCTTCTCATTGGTTCGCGCTCGCGCCTCGACCTACGCGACATGCTGTGTCAAACGAGTCAAACGTCATTTATTTGACAGTCTTGACACAACAACAACTTATCATAACAAAACAACCCACTAAAATTGACAATACGAAAAACATAATTTAGTTTAGTTGTGGGTAAAAAGCATTGATTTAATTTATAACTGTGAAAAGTATTAAGTACAAATAAAAGTAGGTAGTCAGATCAATAGTAAGCTAGGAAGATTGCGATAATCTCTAGTGATATAATATTATTATGTACAAGTCAAGGCACAGTGCAACCATGATCCACAAAGATATACATAATATCACAGTATCAGATCCGCACGCACCAAATTACATTTTTCGCACCTTTGTCCTGACATTGTCGGCACCGGCACCGCCTATGACACCCCGAGAAGGAACTGCGCCTCGCTCACTAGCCACCTTAGGATGCTTGTTCATCAGAGGGTTCAGCTCATCTATGGTTGTTACCTTGTGTCGGCTCCCAGCAACGTTGATGACAATAATGCCGTCCTGTGTCCAGCAAGCTCGCATGCCAAAATGCTGCCGGGCCTTACCAAAGACTGTCTGCCTAGCTTTAGTCAGGAACTCTTTGACTGAGACTGAAGATCCCTTTAATTTTGTCTTGGCACGCCATATCTCCGACCTAAGGTTTAGCCTGGAGAACCTCACCAAGATGGGACGGTGATGGTCCTTGTTGGCAGCTCCGATCCTATAACAGCACGTTATATTATCAGCAGTAACAGTATTTACCACCAACCTCTCCTGGATGATATTAAGAATGGTGGCCCTGCAGTCCTCATCTGCTTTCTCTGCAACGCCCATAAAAACAAGTGATTTGCGCCGGTGCCTTGCTTCCATTGTATCCAATGCTCTTGAGCATTCGGCGATTTGCCTTCTAAGCAGACCGAGCATGGCAAACATGAGTTCTCTGAAGGTCCTAAACTCCTCTGCCACCTTCGCAACAGTATCTTTAGCAGGTCCTCCAGTTTGCAACTGCGCCTCCAGCTCAGACATTCTCTTAGAAAAGCATTCCTCCAGGTTGTTCTGTGCACTTTCAATAGCAGCAAGTTGAGACATAGTGACTAATTGTGGTAAAGTGATTGTGTAGATTTGTGCTGGCAGGTGGTGTTTATGTTATTGATGTCAAGTCACATAACACTTTCACAAACGTAAGTACTGATTACCTGTACTGTACTTCACACAAAAACGTTATAAAAACTTAGAATAATTGTGAAAATATAATTATTTCAAATATTTAAAATTGGAGATCTTTCTTTATTACTTTTACACCTACCGCCATTTAAAATTTAAATTTTTATTATATATTATATATATTTTATAAAATTGCAGTTTTAAATTGCAGTTTTAGACAAAAAAATGTGATGATTAGGCAGTAGATAGCTGCCTCAGGTACCTCAGCTACCACACTATAAGTACAAGAATTTTGACTCGGCTCGTGCTCCGCTCGTACTCGGCTCTTCTAGAGTAGACCCACCTTAAGAAGCCAATCCTCCCTCGTGGTCCCATTAATGGTACAAAATCCTGGAACCACGAGAAAACAGGGATCTAAAATACCATTGTCATTTGACTGTCAAGCATGGTCTCAAGGCGGTTGATGTGACAGAGCCGCAGTGCGCATGAATATTATAACGTCATCTAAGTGGCATTAATTACCATGGCAACTATCTTCTTATAATAACAATATACAAAACTAGCTGCGCGCCTTGACTTCGCCCTGGTGCGGTACAAGCAGACTTTAAAAAAAAGAAACATCACACAAACCTTGCCCTGAGAATAATGAATTCATAATAAAATGATCCGAGTTTTTTATTAATGAAATAAAAACCCGACATTTTGGTTATGTCGAATTCGAACCGACTATAACCGCACGCCATCAATTACCGAGGGTGAGATTGACTATGGCATAATACGCTCCGGCTGACCCACGTCCATCGAAAGGGCACCCTCAGGTGTGGGCCTACTGTATTCCCATCTGGCCTCAGACAGTGGGAGGCGCACCGAAAAGTTTGAAGCAAGTTTTATAGTAGGCGGGACCGATTAATGTTCATTCGGTTTAATATTTGCAATTGCTACCAAACATCTTTTTAATAATAGGTGGGTGTATAGTATGGTATAATGGGAATGCCTATTGCCGTCAAGCGGGCTCTATATCTTGAACCCGATTAGCTCAATATCTTAGTTAGTCGCCCTTTATGACGCCGAGAGGAAGAGATGGGGTGGCGCTATTTAAGTCCACGGGGAACCAGCGTTAGCAAATAAGTAGGTAGATATTTTTCGCGGTGCCAAAAATTCAGGCGTGATCATCGTGTCCCACTTCTGTACGGACGGCGGTTTCCCTGACATTCTCATTTTCTGTTATTATTATTTTCTGTTCGATATTTTTCTTCTTTTTATGGTTTTCAAATTTATATCCTGCCAGTTATTTAAAAAAGGTAAGTATTTCTTCAAAAAAGTTTTACAAATTACATAAATATTTCGCCATGGTGTGTGAGAGAGATGGCGCTATAGAGTACGTATAGCACCGTCTCTTTCACACGCATTCTTACTTTTCCTTGAATAAAAGCTCAAAAATAACCTTACTCCTATTCGTACCATGACCTTACATTATTGTTCCTGCCTATAACCGGAAATGAATGAACGATATAGAATAGTTGTCTATTCCCTGCATTACGATTAATGAATCGTACAATGTTAGGGATGTGCTTGGGAGACAGAAAAGTCGGAGCACTGCCGGCGTTAATAGATTTTGCGAATAACCGGTTTTCTTTTTCAAAACCTCCGGATATTTTACTTACCTAAAGTTAAATATTTGTCTTTCTTTCATTCAATACAATTATAATATTTTGTTACATACATAGATTCGATCTCGATACGATTTTATCGACGAAGATATTTTATTATATGTCTTATTTTATCGACATATTGATAGATATTCCTACATTTATTAATAAGTAGTTAGTAACTTGAATTTATTGATGCAATGATCATTGAAGAAGATTTAATTAAATACTTCTTATATATTTTTGTTTGAATTCGTACCTTGGTACACTTAAAAATTACGGACTTTGCCATTTTTTTGGGTGTTACATTTTCCTAATAAGGTGATTATGATAACAATAGTAACGCATTGTTTCAAATAAGTAATTAAAATATTCATGAAAGTGGCTATTTTTACATTTAAATTTAACTTCGGCGTTACCGGATCATCTCCGGTGAAATTCCAAAGGCTTACTATAACCGGAGGAAAATCACCGGATTCGAAAATCTTCTCTGGAGTCAAGCCTAATGTCAGTGATTTCTTTTTAAAAGAATACAGAATATTTTCATAAAAAAGTTCTTTTACAAGAAGTTTTTACTTTGAAGAAAAATATATTGTTAGGTACTTTATTTTTAAAATACTATTTGTTTGCTAAATAACGAAGTAATTTCTGTGAGTTCTTTTCTACAATTTATACTTGCATTTATAGGCATATCTCGGGGTACTAGTCCTCTCATTGCGCGCCATGCTCACAGTTATGGTACGAAGTGCGAGCTCATAGTCTGTTGCTGCCTTCTTCTACGAGAATGCACCCAATGCTCGAGAAGCAGACGACGGAACGGGTCCGGGAGAATCCGCTGAATGCATTCGGTGCAGTAGAGGCGACTTAGGCGTGGGAGTTAGCTCAATGACCTCCGTCCCCTGTGAACGCGGGCCTGGGATTAACGCCTGCCACCTTAACAAAAGTAGTGACATGACGGAAAACCTTGGTTTCCACATTCGAGGGAGCTAGTTATAAGCCAGAGCATAGCGTGGGTGTCGGAAATGCCTTATTGATCCACCTTGACGAGACCGCGTGTGGTTTTAGTCGGTTTGAGTGCGACATAACGGTCTCGCTGGCTAGGCAAGGGGGTATCCGCAAAACACGAAAAAACGGTACTAAATTCGTTAGCTACACAATGTATTCTACATGTTTACATAAATAAACACGGTTTCCTTGCTTTTTGGGTTAGGAAAATTATTTTTCGAATAGTATTTTACAAAATAATAATAGATCGGTCGCCAAAAAGCGAATTTTCAAAATTGCTAAATTTGACATATGAACATTATTGTTAAAAATAAATACTGCTTTAAAATCTCGTCATGGTACCGATTGAGTGAACTAAAACTAAAGTGACGTCACAAAAGCGCTAAGCAGGAATACATGGCATGTAAAATGTACTGTTGTGGTACGGATATAAACAAGATTACTTTAAGTTTGACACAAAACTCTCCGGCAATAAGACTGTTTTGTAAACGGTTGTGGTCGGCCCCCTGTTTCTTAACTCAAATACAAAACGTCAAATCCGCAATAATAGAGCCGTGACCTACAAACAGCGTGCCGCGGAAGCTATCGCAAATCCGCTTCAGTTAATTAAACAGGATTACGGACTTAAGATCCGGTTTTTAATTTGCTGTGAGTTGCTTCACTGTAATATTAATAAAAGCGGCTGTCGCTTTAAGATATCGATCTGGTGATCTGCAAGTCAAAATTATTTGGGAACGATGTCTTGGAAGAATTAGTATTTCTTAAAACACATCTACGAGTATTTAAGCAGTGTTCCTTCCAAGTATCATAGCGATATCTACATTTATTGTTGTTTTCTTATTATCTACTGCCAGGAATGACCGTGCGAAATGATGACTCCGAGGAGTATCTTTATACTTATTAGTGCAGAAATCCCCACGAATACCACACTCGTCGGCCAAGGGGATGGTCATGTCGGACTTGGACCGATTAAAACTGCCTACCGTCTTGGGTCTCAATTACCAGGGTGTTAGGCGCGGGCCAGACAGAAGAGACGTAAGAGGCAGACGGGACGCGGACCTTTATTTTACTGCGTCTCTTGCGCGACGCTTCTATACAAAATGTAATGTGCCTTTAGGCGCGATTGGTCCAATTCGCAATTGGTCCAATTCACCTTATTCGCGATTGGTCTAATTCGCGTTTGGTCCAATTCGCAATTGGTCCAATTCGCGTTTGGTCCAATTCGCAATTGGTCCAATTCGCGTTTAGTCCAATTCTCAATTGGTCCAATGTTATGTAAATTCAAAATTAAACAAAACATTTTTTTATGTACGTGTTGTATTTCTATTTGTGTGGTTAAAAAAATTATTGTCGGGGTGGGCAGTGTCGTGTGGGGACCAACCGCAAATTGGACCAACCGCGAATTGGACCAACCGCGAATTGGACCAAATGCGAATTGGACCAAACGCGAATAGGACCAAACGCGAATAGGACATAATTTTGAACATTGGACCAATCGCGAATTGGACCAATCGCGCCTAAACTGTATCGAAGCGACGCGACACACGTCTTACGTCTCTTCTGTCTGGCCGGTGCCTAATAAAGGTTAACCCAATAAGCTCTTTCCTTCGTAGTCCGACCGTCCTTAAGCCATCTATGGTTTTAAGATGGCTTCCTCGGGTGTGGAAAGCACGCAATGTCCCCATGGAACCGCAGAAAGGAGGAAACGCACATCACCCCTGAGCAGGAGAAAGGCGCTGCCGTTTCCGTTGCCCAGGGTACACCGCGTAGAGGTTCCGGACCAAGCACCCCAGACTAGTACTACCTCTATTACACGTAGAAGTCATTACGTATCGTCAACTGATGTGAGACGTGAAAAATTTAGCTCCACAAATAAACACTCGCTCCAGAAATTACAGCAAAAAGTCATTACATTCTATTAGGAACCATTTGCCGCTGCCTTTATGAACCTGAGACGCGATTCAAAAAGATTACTTACGTTTTTAAAACGTGTGTTTCCAAAACTTAGTATGTAATTTTCAAAAACCAAGACTTAATCAAACAATGAATGATTCGGAACGTTTAATAACTTAACGAAACGAAGTACCTAAATGGTTTTCGTTTGGACAGATCATGCGAACTACAAATGTTATTTTTATTTTTTATTTTTAATCGAAATGTAATCGTGCGTTTTAAAAACATGGCGTTACAGAATTGCCCCTGGTTTGTACTTCAAGTATACACGGAAGCTAAAATTAACTCCTCGACGCGAGCTACAGAGGCTTCAGTTTGCACAACGTCCTATGAATTTTGATTTTACGGACGTAATATTTTTCGGTGAAAGTCCTTCACGTAAACCGAAAACGTTCGGATTACGTTATGAATAGATAACGTTTTGTTAACCCTTCAAAACGTATTTTATTATAGCTTCTTACCATCCAGCGGGCTGAATAATAAAAATATACTATGCTAGGAAATTGTCATACGATCCACCTGTAACTCAGATCAGCAGGTCTAAAAAGGTCACTTTATTGGAACCGGTTTAGGATAATATTTTGTCACACCTACGGCGTTATTTACACGAAATTAAAAATTAGAATCTGCTTAGTAAATGAATTATTGTGATTCTGCTCATATGAGTGACCATTTTACGAATTTAACAGAAATTATTGAGATCTACTAGCAATTCATAAAGTTACCCGTTTTCAGCAGAATCGCTCAATGTGGCCATTTTAGACCCGTAATTTTCTTTCTCGTGGTCCTTAAAATCACAGTGACTATAAAGGTCCAACCCCACCAAACGGACGGCATCGGAACGGATTTTACAATCTTTAAGCAAAATAAATCTTATGTCACAGCATTTAAAGTTTATATTACCAAGTCACGCATGACAGCTTGACGTGCGTCATGCCACCGCACGTCGCTGTCAAGCTGTTGTGCGTGACTTGGTAATATAAACTTCAAACACTGTGATAATAAGATTCAATTTTGTTTAAAGATTGTAAAATCCGGGCCGATGCCGTCCGTTTGGTGGGGTTGGACCTTAAAAGTGTGTTTTATAGTCACTGTGTGTAGTGTAAGAAAATATAGGTATAAATCCCCAAGGGGTTAGCAAAGGTGTACCTACTAACAACCACATTTCACCAACTGATTGATTTTCGGTCCTGCGTAATAAAAGCGACCCTAATACCGTCAATCGGGCACTTTATCATGAGCTGTCGGATGGCTAATAGCCTTATCCCTCAGCCGCCTTCTATACCACCAACAGGAAGAGATGGGATGGCCATATTCTACTCCAACGGGCATCCTACAATAAACCTCTACCCATCTCCCCGGTGATAATACAGGCGTGACTATACAATCCTACTAATCTATACTATTATATAATTATAAAATGGTCGTGTCTGTACATTGGAGATATTTAAAAAAAATACTTGGGTTATGTTATGTTAACGATACTGAACACCAAAAATTTTTTTTTTGAATTTCCTGTCTGTTTGTCTGTTTGTCGGTTTGTCTGTTTGTCTGTTTGTCCGCAATGGACGCAAAAACTACTGGACGGATTTGATGCGGTATTTTTTGTTAGAAAGGGCTTACTCAGACTTAAAATCTTACGTTTGTTTGATTGAAATCGGTTGAATAGAACCGAAGATATGAGCAAAGGTCGTGTTAACCGAGATGCACGCGGGCGGAGCCGCGGGCGGAAGGCTAGTATTATAAACGCGAAAGTTTCTAAGTATGGATGGATGTTTGTTACTCTTCCACGTAAAAACTACTGAATGAATTTCAATGAAACTTTACAATAATATAGCTTATACATCAGAATAACACATAGGCTACGTTTGGTCGCGATAACCGACATCCACGCGGGCGGAGCCGCGGGCAACAGCTAGTATTAAATAATCTCGAACGGTTCCCTAACTAACCTACAATATGATAAAAGCTACCAACGACGCGAGGAGTCTCGTTAGGACCCCCGAGCGCTGTGCATGGCTGACTCAAATCGCCATGGTTACCTCTGATTTTCTCCTAACTATGAATGGCAATCGACGGCACGTGTGCAAAGCGTGATAAAAGAAAATTGCACGACTATTATGCAGGTTTACTGTTAGTTTAAGAAAGGGGGATTGCTTGTCATAGAACGTAGGTATAGTCAGTGTCAAAAGTAGATGGAAAATTAAGAGAAAACTACTATTTCTATCATATAGTTTTATTGAAGTAAATAATATAACAAACGTTCAAAATAATTCAAAACTAAATTAAGACTACAAAATATTATTACTAAAATGAACTAAAATAAACAAATAAAATATTTACATGCATAATGCGTCGTGAAATTCCTCCACATCATCTGTAATCATCACCGACCGACAACGTTCTCAGAAGGCTGGAACCATTGCCATGTTGAATGGCAATGCTTATTCTATGTGCAAGATAATAACCAGCCTTCTGGTCATGCGTAGTGTCGATATTTATTTTCTATTTCATAATAACTGCTGTTTAAGAACTTAGCAGAAATATCATAAAGGTTGATTTACGTTAGACGAGGGTATGCTCAATCTATCCCTTGTACGTCAAATTCTATTACTGTAAACAGTGACAGAACAACAGTCGTTCGTTGTTCTTTCTTATTTCGTTTCAGCGTTTTTGAAACCAGGTTTCTTTTACACTAAAATATTAAGAAAGAATGCTCTTGTTCTAGTTCTATAGCTCCATGCGAACAGTCCTGTGCCCCAAAGCTTTTAAATGACAGGTAGAGATTTGTTGCACGTGACAAAAGACAGTTCTGGACATATAGAACTCAAAAACGGTGAGATGCTAACGTTCAAACGAATATGTTCTACGCAATACTAGGAATTTTCAGCAATGGTCTTAAACAGGTGTAGATGATTCCACATCGCAAACAGTTCTGTACCCTTCGAAGCTTTCAAATGATAGGTAGAAACTTGTTACACGAGAAACAAGACAGTTCTGGACATATAGAGCTCAAAAAGGGTGAGCATCTCACCTTTTTGAGCTGAAAACTGAATGTTTCACGCAATACTAAGATTTTCCAGCAATGGTCTTAAACAGGTGTAGATGTTGCCACATTGCGAACAGTTCTGTACCCCATGAAGCTTCTAAATGATAGGTAGACATCTTTTGCACGTGAAACAAGGCAGTTCTGGACATATAGAGCTCAAAAAGGGTGAGATGCTAACGTCCAAACGAATGTTCTACGCAATACTAGGAATTTTCAGCAATAGTCTTAAACAGGTGTAAATGCTGCCACATGATGCTGCAAGGCGCGCCGTGTGGCCGCACCGTGACAGTACAAAACCTCTCCAGTAAACTCTGGCTACCCTACTCACTGCCGGAAACACAACACGAGTATTATACTTCTATCGACGGATTGCTCGATTGGGACGGGAATACCGTCGTGTCCTACCTCCTCCACTTAGGGCACCCGGTCCAATGACATCAAGCCTCGTCCATGAAGAGCATCTATCAATATTTTAGTAGGTGCTCTTTGTGGATTGAAATTTATTTTGAATAGACTGCGTATACCTCATTTGTAGTCGTACAGTGACACATACCTCCTTGATACCGTGACTTGGTTACTTACCTCTTTGATCATGTATTAAGTTACCTAGATGGTACCGGAAGCTAAGTTAGTTTCCCCGTTGAGCCTGTGACTTGATACCTTTTTTTTTATCGTGCGAAAAATCCCCACGGAACCATACCTCCCCCGCCGGAACCGGAGGAGGAGGTTATGTCGGACTCGAACCGACTAAAACGCACGCCGTCTGTGGGCCGTCAGTTGCCGGAGGTGAGATTGTCGTAGCCATATCCCTCGCACCCCGGCCGACCCAGGGCCATATCTCTCGATCTGGCCCTCATCCGGTGTGGACCACGGGGTCCCCAATGTGACTTATGCCCGGTTTACATTATTCCAGTACAGTGATTAAGCGAGATTCCAGTCCAACACTGGACTGGATCTGTCAGTCTACATCATTCCAGTTATTTAGACGCCGTTGAAGTGTGAACACTTCAGTGACAATGATTTGGTAAATGGTTGGTAAACATTACCACTAGCACCAGATGTGGATGACTTCTTAATCTTGTCTAGTTCGAGGTAGTATGTCGAACGAATACTTTTTATTTCGTTTTTCACATCTTCCAATGTGAATCCTTCAATTTCCATACCAATGCACAGATTTTGCAAAGCAGTTTGGCGCATAGCTTTATTTTTATAATGTTCTGATGTTATATCCCATAAACACGGATTTTCTCTGTATATAGTGACAAACTTTACAGTTTCGTCTTCAGATAACTTCTTCACCATTGTTAAATCCTTTTTCTTCGCAAAAAAAGTCCGCAAAAACAAGCAACACGTGTGTACTTCGTCAGCACTGGAATGGCACTGGATTGGCCGTCTATATTATTCCAGTTGCACTGGATTGATCGCACTGGATTCAAAAGTAGACCGCAAATCCAGTTACTGGACTGGAATGCTTACTGGATTCAGTTCATTCCAGTGCCGGTTAATGTAAACCGGGCATATTAAATACCTACCATGTTAATCCAGTGACTCAACTTCTTCGTTGATCCCGTGACTTAAGTTACGTGTCACATTGAGATCGAGACTTAATTTATCTACATCGTTGATTCTATGACTTAAATTAACTGCCTCTTTGATTTCTTGACTTAAGTTACGTATTACGTTAATCCCATGACTTAAGCTCGACGTTTTAGGCACTGCGTCAATCTTATGGCTTGAAGTTCCTAGATACCTCAGGAAAGGGATCGGTATTCCACAAAGCCGGAGTCGCGGGTATTATAAGCTGGGCTACAATCATGAAAGAGAATTTATGGAATAGAACCACAACTCATAAAATTCGTAACTAACTAGATACTTTAGCAGTTTCGCTCACATATAAAATGTATGAGATTCTTCTACAGCAGTTGTTTGAAAGTTAAACAATTTCACGAGAAAAGTTTTCTAAATATTCCTCGTTTATATATAAAACCAAAGATATTTATGGATACTTCAAAATGATCTGTAGAATATTGTTTCAGGACTAGCTTTGGTCCGTGGCCTCGCTCATCTTCTTTGTATCCTATTGTTTACAGAGATGAGGGGGAAATACACAGGTGCATAGATCGGTACCATGATCTGCAAGGCTCATGACAATGTCGCCTATTTCGGTATACATGCTGAAAAATGAACGAGGCGGGGGGTCGGACGGCAGTCGCCCCAACACAACCAAAAATACCAAATAAATGATGGTTAACAGTACAGCAAGTAGAAAAGGGTTTGTCATGAATAAAGAGCTAGGAGACATACTGATATTTGATACAGCAGCTCAGACAGCGCTCCTCAGGCATCTGATTTGGCTTTTATGGGAACGATTACGTCTAACCGAACCCCTAAACCCAACCACGATCGGAAAGCCAACGTTAGGGTTTCGTTCACTGGCTTTGGGCCTCGTAGGTTTGGTTAGTACGCTTAAAATCGAATGTGACAATATGCACTTGCGCTTACAAAATTCAAAGTTGTTTTAAAGAATTTCCGTTCTTGAGTTTCGCTGGAATGTCCGCAATTTTGTACGGAGCTCGACGGCTACGGAATTTGCCTTTGTCATAACATTTTCGTTGACAACGAGTTTTGAATACTGATCAAATGTTGTTTAGTAATTAAGAATTACGTGTAAGTAATAAGTACGTTTCTTGAGTACCTACAATGATCTACATGTTGGGTTTTGGTGAGGGAGGTAAAGATGATCGTAGAAGTAGTGTAGAATTTAGAATAAGTATTAGGTATGTCAACTTTTCAATGTTGCATACCCAGTTAATACTTATTATTCTATCTGCTTATCCACTTACAAAACGTCAAAAAGATGAAAACTCGTTAGCATTGTAGTCTTGAATATTTCTTCAAAGAAAGGATATACTCAAAGGACCCAAGAAGTCATAATTTACATAGTGGGTAGGTGGGCGCTCGTCAAATGCATGCACCTAAATCTAAAACCTATTCGAAAATAAAATTTTCCACCTACGTAGCTAGGTACATAATTATTCATTTCAATGTACCTCAGTCTTAGATAGGGTTGCCACCTGTACTATATTATATAGTATTGTACTATATTTGAGCCCGTTGTACTATATACTATATAAAAATAATATAGTACGCAAATGTACTATATTTTCATGTCTAAATCAAATGTCGCGATTTTTTTTTCGAACATAATTAAAGGTAATATCTGATGGTTCACTCCAGTGATTATTGACCTAGGTTAGGGTTGCCATACGTCCCCGTACGCCGGGACATGTCCCCGTTTGAAGCCTAGTGTCCCGGCGTCCCGGCCGATAAGCAAATTGTCCCGGTTTAAAAAATATAGTTTTATATTTGAGGGCTGGACTTGGTAAACAATCAATCAATTAGCCACAGTCGCAGGTCGACAGTCCGCCTGGCTAGGGGGTGTCTCCCTTTCCGTTTTCCTTCTCGCGCTCTCCACTCTAGGACTGATCTGCTTCAACGGTCATCAGTCCTTTGACAGATGTGTCCAGCCCACTGCTACTTCAGCTTGATTATTTTGCGAGCTATGTCGGTAGCTTTGGTTCTATGTCGGATGACCTCGTTACGAATTCTTTCCTTCAAAGAAAGCTCGCTCCATAGCCCGTTGCGCAACTTTTAGGTCGTGAACTAACCCTACCTTCAATGGCCGCGTTTCGGCACCGTAAGCCAAAACAGGCAGGACGTACTGGCGAAAAATTTGTTTTGAGGCATTGCGGTAAAGGCAAGAAGAAGACCCGACGTTACACCGACGCCGACTTGTTGAGAAGCTCCATTCAGGCTGTGCAGCATTTCGCTCATTTGCTCCAGTGACTCCGCAACTATGACAATGTCGTCGGCGAACCGAAGGTGCGAGATGTACTCACCATTGATGTTGATAATTCTGGTCTATCCAATCCAGAGTCTTGAAGACGTCCTCCAACGCGTATAGTATGCGCACGACTCGCATCGTTGTACTTGCTTAGTGAATTGCACAGCAGGAGTGAGATGGGCCTGTAGTTCTTCAGTAAGGTCTTATCACCCTTTTTGAAGGAACAGTATCATCGCACTCCCACTCCATGCCCTAAGTGTTGGCCCTTGCTGGATGATGGAATTAAACTCGCTAGATCTTTCAGGATTGGAGCGCCAGATGCTTTCCTGAAAGCAGGTGGCGCTCAGTCGTAATTTCGTCATCACCAGAGCACCTGTTGTTCTTCAGTTGCCTGAGAGCCGCCTCTTCCTCGTACTGTTAGACATCTGGTATCTTCTCGGTGTAATAGCGCGTGAGTGGGGCTCTGTGGTCTTCATGGCTGTGTCCCGTCGGTTTACTCATCCGTGATGCATACAGCAGCTGTCCATAGAATTTCTCGATCTCTTTGAGTATCTCGTTCTTTGAGACAATCGTTTTGCCTTCCTCAATTTGAATTTCGTCAGATGGGGCCTCCCCAACTGCTGAGCGAACACTTTCGACCCCCTATTGCGCTCGATTGCCTCCTGGATGGTGCGGGCGTTGGAGCATCGGAGGTCGTGTCGTATCAGGTCGTATTGGTAAACAGTAATATAACTACAATAAACGCGACTAACTAGCTAGGCTATTCATACGTGGATAGAACGACATTTTTCCGTACAAGTATAAGTTAATGTTGATTTCGTCAAAATATTTTGTAAAATTATCAGAATTAACTTTTCGCCTTCGTAGCGAAAAGCCCCAATGAAAGAAAGCCCGACTGGCGGGTCGCTGCCCGCTGGCATTGAATAGCAGTGTTTAAAGTTGTTTTAAACCTTTAAAGTTACCCACTGTTGTAATAAAAGTGCCTATTTTTCTACCTTCACTAGTTTTTCTTCAAATGTCCCGGTCTGCGTCCCCACACTTATGGCAACCCTAACCTAGGTGAATGCTTCAATACAAGGAATGTTATAGAAAAGAACATTTTTTTTTATAAAGCTCCTCCACGATCGCATGACTTGCTGTGTAAAAGAGAACAGAATTCAGTTTTTCTCAGTCACATTGTGGTGTTAAACAGGGGTGTGTGCTCGAGCCTACACTTTTTGCCAGTATATACTTTGCTGCAGTTTTTGGTGAGTCACTAAGAGACAACACGAAGGGAATTTGAATCCGCTTTCATACGGATGGCTACTGCCATCCATGCACTTTAAAGATACTTCTTTAATTTGGCTAGGCTGAAGGCATACACAAAGTTATCCCTCGATACGATCACGGAATGTACGTGAATCAAATGTTTAAAGCAAGTCAGGTGTCGGTCGCAGAACGATCTCCGTCCCCCATGAGAGCGGTTCTGAGGGTGACGGAAGGAGCCGCCTGTCACTTTAGGAGAAGCACGCAGAGGCGGCGGCATAATGTGTGCCTCCCCATACCCGAGGGCTATATGGGGACACCGTCTTCTCCACCAGCGCAAGAGAGATGGCCCTGGGTCGACCGGGGTGCGAGAGATATGTCTCCGGCAATGTCATCTCGTACAACCTACGACCCACTGATAGACGGCGTGCGTTTTAGTCATTTCGAACATTCGACTTTAAAAAAAGGGTTCAGATCGTTCTCGATTTCTCGTTCATTCGGATGACTAAATAAACGCATGGAAAATAAAAACATGCAAAAATAGATGACAAATAAATGTGTAGGTACTATATTTTTCCCTAAATTTCTCAAAAGTACTATATTTTTATGACTTGAAGAAGAAAAATACTATTTTTTTCTTCAAAAAAAGGTGGCAACACTAGTCTTAGAGTACCTATACATATCTCAGTACACTATATTCTACCCAAGCTCCATTTATTACACAGCGGTATAGCCATTACGAAAATAATCTAAACAGAGCACGCACAGCAGGCTTTTAGCTGTTCTGCACGTTGAGAAATCTGGAGCTTCTGAAACTTCACGTCTTCGTGGTTTGAATGTGAAAATAACAGATTTTAGAATACCGCCCTCTATTGAAAATTATGGAAACTACATTTGGAAATATGTAGCTAAGGATACATGAACTGCTACTGCCATCTATTATCGCTGATTGAAACTACATTCAATGTTATTCGAGTAGTTAGCAAACATATTTCTTGGTTCAAACTATTTCTAAAAGATGGCGCTGAAAAAAACATGGACAAAAATTGCTGCATGCATTTAAAATGTAATAATTTCATTAAAAGTATCCACTAGGTACTATGGCTACAGTAGCTACATTTTAATTTAATTTGCACTACCTATTACTATCATAGTGATATAGTATAAACAAATTGCATACCTGTTCATCATCGCTGGCTGACAGGCTCGCCTCCCAGAAATCTTTGATGTTCTCCGGGAAGTCTTCCTCCCTCGTTGGATCAGGACTCAAGCCACCATCCCTGGTCTTGAACACGAAGATGATGCCTCCATATTCTTCCTCAGGTCTCCAAGCCCCACACATAGTTGCTACAGTTCTTTTCATTATAGATTGTTGGGCATCACTATCAAGTTTAATTTTTTTAATCGGCTGTTCCGAATTTAAATCAAGTTTTGTTTTCAGATTTAGGTTCTCGGCCGCCATAACTAATTTATTTCTTAAAATATTAATACTAGAATTAATGAGTATTCGATTTTTTATAGAACTAGAAAAACTAATTAAACCTCTAATATAACCTAGCATTAGAACATTAGTTTATTAAACATACTAGTAGATCTAAACTAAACTTTAAACGAGAATTTTTAAAAGGAATATAAGTCTAAGAAAAAAATAAACAATATTTTATTTACACTAGATAAAAATAACTTTTACGTCAAAGGCGCGCACGTGACTCGGGAGACCCGGCACTTGAGTTTAATTAACACTGAAGTACATATTACATTCACTAATATGAATATTTTCACACAAAAACCGACAAATAGCTGAGATTTTAACCTTAAACACCGACGCTTTTAAGGTTATAGCATCAAGTCAAATCTCTGTCACTAAAAGTCAAACAGTCAGCTGTTTGTTTACATTGTCGTATTTACAAACTTGAATACGAGACTTTTTAGCGCATAAACATTTTTTACATTTCTTTTAAAAAAAATTGTACGTAGCTAGTTATTGTTTCTGGCATTTTACAAAAGTCTAATTCTTTTTAATAAGGGTTAGATAAGATAGCTAAGTATATAATATACTTAGCTATCTTATCTAATAAGTAAGTATAATAAGCTAAGTAAGTAAGTATAATAAGCTTTATTAGCGACATCTATTATCACTTTTCCTAAATGTATACTATTATTTATTTGTAAAGTGGTCGTGTCTTTACATTGGAGATATTTAAAACAAAATACTTGGGGTATGTTATGTTAACGATACTGAACACGAAAATATTTTTTTTAATTTCCTGTCTGTTTGTCTGTTTGTCTGTTTGTCTGTTTGTCTGTTTGTCTGTTTGTCTGTTTGTCTGTTTGTCTGTTTGTCTGTTTGTCTGTTTGTCTGTTTGTCTGTTTGTCTGTTTGTCTGTTTGTCTGTTTGTCTGTTTGTCTGTTTGTCTGTTTGTCTGTTTGTCTGTTTGTCTGTTTGTCTGTTTGTCTGTTTGTCTGTTTGTCTGTTTGTCTGTTTGTCTGTTTGTCTGTTTGTCTGTTTGTCTGTTTGTCTGTTTGTCTGTTTGTCTGTTTGTCTGTTTGTCTGTTTGTCTGTTTGTCTGTTTGTCTGTTTGTCTGTTTGTCTGTTTGTCTGTTTGTCTGTTTGTCTGTTTGTCTGTTTGTCTGTTTGTCTGTTTGTCTGTTTGTCTGTTTGTCTGTTTGTCTGTTTGTCCGCAATGGACGCAAAAACTACTGGACGGATTTTGATGCGGTTTTTTTTGTTAGAAAGGGCTTACTCAGACTTAAAATCTTACGTTTATTTGATCGCAATCGGTTGAGTAGAACCGAAGATATGAGCAAAGGTCGCGTTAACTGAGATGCACGCGGGCGGAGCCGCGGGCGGAAGGCTAGTTAAATTTATAAAATCTCATAAATAAATCTTTGGCTCTATGGAGAACGAACCTTCATCAGAATCTGCCCTCCGTGTGAACAGATGAGAACCCTGGCTCGATTCCGGAGTCGAACAATGTGTTTATAAGTAACATATGAATGTTTTCTAACTTAGGCTGAATTTCATTACGGAAAATCCATGGAACTGAACTGTTTTTTTATACCTACTAGGTACTTAGGTGGCAGACAAGCACATGACCCACCTGAATAGTTTATCAATGAATATTAGTAAATAAATTAAGAACAAAACAGTTAAATGCACGAATGCACAAGTCGAACTTAACTTTAGGTACCTACATAACTCTGTTCCTATCATTGATGACATGATACAGCCATATTATTAGGTAGAAAAAAATGTTATTCAGAACCTAAGTACCTACATGTAAATTTCTAATTGTTTAAGTAAACATTAAACACTAAAGACCTATTTACGTACGTATATAGATATCCTAAGGCATAGGAATTTAAATACTCCTCTCACTATTTTCTTTTCTTTCATCTCCGACAGATGATTTAAAAACACAATCAACGAAAAGTAAAAGGTTCGAACAAGGTAAACATGTCTGCTCTGTTTTTTCTGTAAACATTCAGTGTGGTGACAACCCGACAACCCCATCGTACGCATATTTACATCTAAAAAGGGGTAGGAAACGTTAGGTGAATATTCGTATACAGTGTCGATAGATATAATATCTACTTAAATCATTTTTAGTTCACAACAGACAGGCAGTAAGTAAATATTTTGTGGACACACGTTACGTTGATGAATAGGTTGATGAATGAGATAGTCGCCTTTTTTAACAACTTGTTTTACTGTTTCTGAAACTGTAACTGTACCTACTATACATTCATACTTATTATTGCATTGCACACAAATTACACGAGAATCGAACCCGCGAGCTCCTCTAACGCTCTACTTTACGTACGACACGCTACCTGTGACGCTACGGCTACGCCATAGAGGTAATAAAGTAATCGAAAATTTTGCTGTCAATATGAAATAGTCTAGTACCTTTAAATTAGATTTTTCCTAGATATATTAACCATGTATGTATTTTATGGAGTGACACAGACTGGTAATGACGCAATAGAGGGTATACCTGGTCCTCGTTCTACCAACATCCTTGAGGCCCCTATCAACCTCACCTGCATCAAGTCGGTAGGTAGGTACACATGCTATTTAAACAACGAACGAAGCTTTAGCATAGACTTTCCTTTCACGATTAGGATATATGAAGTCAGACAGTAGTCGGTAGGTCAGGGGTCAGGTACCTACTAATATTATAAAGAGGAAAGATTTGTATTTTTGTATGTAACGAATAACTACATACCGTACCGACTTAATAAGCTATATACTATCACACTGCTATCAGCGATGAACGGTATCTAAATTTCACGCGGGCAGAGTGGCGAGTAATAGCTCTAGGTATATACATAGCTACTGAATCCTACTAAATCGTGATGTAACTCGTTAAAAAAACAGTTTTATATCAACTTACAACCTAAATATACCTAACCAAGCCAACCAAAATGGTGTTATCAAGCTTCGTCACAACACCTGCTGGCTCCCACGACAGATTCTGACTGATTTATGGTCCTGTCTGGACGTTGATTGCGTATTGTTTCTCGTCTATAAAGGGAGCAACTCCCTTAGTCAGCTTAATTATGCCTTTTGGAACAAAAACCTGAATATTAGAGAAAACTTCCAATAGTAAGCTCGTGACTTGACATAGCGATCTTCAGATTGGATGTCGATATTTCCAACTACCTAATATTATAAAATGAGAAAGATTGTCAACCGGCGGGGGTTTATCCGTGGGGACTCCGGGAGTGCCCACAAAAGTGACCACTTTCCCAATGTAAATGTTGATACTAATATTATTTATTATAAAGAGGTGTTACATGCCAATTGTTACAATCTGTCATAAAAAATGTCAGTAACGGTGTCGCGAATCCAATAGTTTTTTCTCCTTCTCAATTATGGCATAGAGTAACGTGATAGAGAGCAAAACATAAACACTCCTTTTCTAATCTTATTAAAAAAATACCACTTTTTTTTGTTCAAGCACAGTGTTAGAGCTCAATTTGGTATCGTATAAACTACACAACGCCATCTACCGGTACACATATCACACTACAATCTCTCTATTGCCATAATGTACAGTATCATAGTAACAAATGACCACAAAAAATGGACATTAATCGTGGCTGTGACGGTATACTTATAAGGAAGGCTGCACACTCTCCCGGCGAGGAGGATTGACTGTGACAAATATACGTGTGAATCCAGTGTCGCTTACACTATCCGCGGTTAGCGAACTTCCTTAAGTTTGTGGGGCCACTAAACTTAAGAAGACGCGGTTTAATATTGTCTTAGAACCGAACTATAGAACTTTTTTTAAATAAAAATATTATATAAGTCTTGTACCGAAATTACTTACTAATACTCTTATTATCCCCTCCAATTAAGCTATTACTTGTTTTGGGTTAACATCGGTGATGCGGGTAAGATTCGAATTCGGGACCACTGTGTCGTGTCATGAGACTGCTGACTGCCTCTTTAACAACTAAGCTATTCATTGCGGGTGTTAAGCATGTGTAAAACTAATATAAAAATAGTAGCTGATGCCCGCGTCTCCACCTATGTGAATGTTGATAACCACGACCAAATGCCTAAGACTTATTCTAAGATCTACCAAATATACACAAAGTAATCATATATATTTTCTTATAACCATCAAGAAATTATATCCGCAATATTAATTACATTAACCAATTGATGGGGTTATTATTAATATCTACCGGTAATTATTGATACTAACCGGATTTATTACACTGACCGTAACAGCTGCAATGAATTACGCGCATCTGCTGCGTGTGTCGGCAGTGGTCGTATGCGGTCGGCTACGGAATATAACATTGCTAAATCTATTTCGGATGACTAAATTCGTCCATAATGCTTACAAATGTATACAAACACTATGACTCGAGTATAGGTATTGGAAATATGTATCCATATTTCCAATACCTATACTCGATATATCGTTATTTTAAACGTCGGTGATGAAATTATGAGAATTACAGATGAATTTATGAAATTATTGCAGATCCACACAAGCATTAGTCAAATTAGGAGCATGTTAGGAAAGGGTCTTATGATATGGATACTATTCTGATATGTCACGAATCACGATACTTCACGTTAGACAAATATAAATGCGACTTTACTTAATTGTTCAAACTGCAAAAGATTAAGGTCTTTGTGGTGTCCGCGGCCTTCATGGCCCGCCCTTAGCATCTAACATAGGCAACTATTAAGGTTTATTCATTTGTCACGTGTCAGCGCATCGTTTGGGTGACGGCTCACAGATGTCGCTACTATGATTACCGCTCGCGGTCCAATCGAGGGAATGGAAGCCAGAGACGTATTATTGCTGGAAATTGAGGGTAACTGCGCTGAGCCCTGAGAAGTAAAACGTCTTTTTATGTATAGACAGACAGAAGACCTAGTGCCTACCTGCTATTATCTACATACATACATATTTCCCTCCGGGGTAGGCACTAGGCAGAGACATCAGTCCGCCATTAGACTCTATCCTTACATACTTCACGAGCTTCCTCTATTGCCATTAATCGTTTCGTGCAAAGCCGCAGGTTTCGAGTACATCTGACCTTTAAGGTGTGCTGTTTATTTTAATGAGCATCTGATGAGGCCGTCAAGCTGAGTGCCACCATTGTAACATGGTACGTGTCTGTAATGGTGACCCTCTTTTTGGAGACTTTGCCTTAAGCCTACCATCAGGCGAGGCGAAGTCAAATTGATGTGTCCTATATAAAAAATAAAAGTTCAAAAAATAAATGACGAAAACACAAACGGAAACAGATATTAAATTATATCGTCTTAAATGTACCTACAGGGCCATCTTTCAGATTAGCTTACCTTAACTCCTAGTTAGTGCACCTGTTAACAACAGACGGCTCTATCCCTTCCTCTTGGGGTTAACAGGTCAGACGGCAGTCGCTCCTGGAAAAGCCAATTATCAATAAACTTTAAACGCAACTAGGAAATTCTAAGGAACATGATGATGATTCAGATGATTACGTTGATTTTAATCTAAAACTTCACGTTACGTCACTACCTATACCCATCCAACAGTAAACATACCGCCCATGAAAAAGTGCCCGTTAGACGGCATTAGGCTAATAAGTGGGACCGAAATCATAGTTGACGAAATGTAGGTGTTAAATCACCTCTGCCTACCCCTTCGGGGATTGACAGGAGTGAGTATGTCACTACCTATGTGAATCGATTCAAAGCTCCTAATTAAATGCTTAACCCTGTGAAAGCGCACGTAACAAACTCCGTGTCTATCTGAATTAGCGTCCGGCAGTAACTATCGGGCCGGGAGCCCACCTCGACCATAAATTAGATGCTGCTTGCCCACTACACGGGTTGAGTGCGTGCACATTGTCTAACGACTTTGTGAATTTAAATAAAATTAAGTTAGCCTTAAGTAAGTAGGTATTAGAATGGTAATTTATGTTCCTACCGTCGTGTAATTTTATATAATTACTAGCTGTTGCCCGCGGCTCCGCCCGCGTGGATGTCGGTTATCGCGACCAAACATAGCCTATGTCCTTTCTCGAGGTTCAATTCAATCTACCCTTATACTCAGTACTGAATTGATACCGACTCTTGACCAATAGATGGCGCTGTATGTCCGAAATAAATTTTAATTTTTATTTTATTTTTTGTAATAAAAACTATCCTATGTCCTTTCTCAAGTTCCAAACTATGTCTGTACCAAATTTCACACAAATCGGTTCAGTAGTTTAGGCGTGAAGCAAAGACAGACAGACAGACAGACAGAAAGACAGACAGACAGAGTTACTTTCGCATTTATAATATTAGTTTGGATTGGATTTGGAAGTTTGGATTTGGAAGTTTGGATTTGGATTATATCTACAGCTACAACAGCTCACGTAAAAGCACCATAAATAGTCTAACACATTAAATTGTTAATTCTAGCTGATTTTAATTTATGGATTAATTTATCAACACTATGAAGAAAACATGAAATAGGATGATAACCTTGTTGGGGTGTGTTCGCCTGTGTAACCTGTCAGTTGGTACCTACCTAATATGGAGCAAACTTGCAGCCAGCTACCGACCACGTTTCAATTCTGTACCGTACGTACCTACCTAACTACTGCTACAAAACATAAAATTTAATTCTTAGCCGAAAAAACAATAAGTAGATTAGAACACTATTCTTGATCCACCAACCGCAAGCAAACATAACCGCAAACTGACCAACCCCACAGCAGCAATATTTATGCCCAAATATATCCGTACGACACGACAATGGAAACGCACTATAAAGCATGGGCCATAGACTTTTAATCAATCTGCACGAGCGGTACAGTGCGCAAAAATGGCGGGTCTACCGCCAGCGCTTAATTAAAGCCATAAGGAAAATGCGGTCGGTTCCTCTATGAGTTGTTTTTTGGCATCAGTACATTGTTGGCTTGATTGTTACTGTTATAGATGAATGGAGTGGGAATCGCAAGTAACGGCGGTGCTACGCTCGCTCCGTCTGCAGCAGAGGGTTTAAAATATATTGCGTTAGCTTGGCTAAACCGAATTAAGTATAAATGCTTTGTTTTATATTTGCTATGGTCTATAAAGCTAGAATATTGTGACTGGCAGCTGATATTAGAAGCGTCTTCTATTTAGGGTTCCGTACCTCAAGAGGAAAAAACGAAACGCTTAATAGGATCACTTCGTTATCCGTCCGTCTCTCTCTCTCAAGACCTTTTTCTCAGAAATACATAGAGGTATTTAGATGAAATTCATACCGAATACTTAAGTCTGCGATGCCTTGAAGCTGTGAAAAAGTCAAACTTCTAAAACAATGTCATCAAAAGATACTGCTGTTTATGTAGCATAAGTTCGACCTTAAATCCTGTTAGGTACGGACGGTACGGTACCCTCAATGTGTGAGCCCGACTCGCGCTTGACCGGTTTTTTATAAGAGTTCTAACAAAAAAGGAGTCTAGTTTATTGGCCTAATGAAAATTTCCTAGAGATAGGTATTCTACTGAACATCTTTGTGTCATCCATCAGTGTCATTATATTCTTGTGGTGGCTAAAATCACTAAAGCCCGAAGTCGGCATCATCATCATCATCAGCATTAAATTTCATCGTCGTAATTAGTGAAGGGGATCCGGCAATGTATGGATGGGTGAATGTTTTTTACTCCTATATACGGAAACGTATGAACTGATCCGAATGAAATTGGCACATAGGTCCATAGCATACCTAAATCAATGTCAAGAAATGCTCCAATTACCAAAATGGGGGGAAAAATATAGCTGGTAGGAAGTGTAAATACCTTTTTTTATCATGCGAAAAATCCCCACGGATACCTCCCCCGCCGGAGCCGGAGGAGGAGGTTATGTCGGACTCGAACCGACTAAAACGCACGCCGTCTGTGGGCCGTCGGTTGCCGGAGGTGAGATTGTCGTAGCCATATCCCTCGCACCCCGGCCGACCCGGCCATATCTAGGAAGTGTAAATACCAGTATACCCCTTCGGGGAAATATAGGCGTCAGTTTATAGGTAGATTGCTTACCCCTTCAAATAACGTTAAATCCTGTACAAAATGACAATGATAAATGCACCAAAAATAATTCAACACCCTGCGGAATACGTAAAAACTCCCACATAACAATAAATAAAACAAAATAACGGATGTATGTTAATATTGTGAGTTTAATCTTCGCAACAAATCGCGATGCCAGGTATACGTTACGATGAAATGGATTTTATGATAATATTATTCCCATACAGAAAGTAATCCCCCATTGTATGAGAAAAATGTATGAGATTACTGCTATGTTCGAGATTAAAAAGTTAATATTGAGATTAAAGAAAACATACAGATGTGGAAGTACTGATAATAAGGCGCTTTATACACGACATTCAGTATTTTCCCGGTTATTTGTTTTTCTTAAATATCATATTTCTACCTACCCAATGTTTTCAGTTTTTTTTTTATCTAGCGCCTTCGACTCCGCTGTATATACTTAGTGTTAGAAATGTAATTTTTGAACGAAAAATATTCGGTGACGTAAAAGTGACATAAGGAAAAGCGGGCATTCGAACGTGAACTGTCAGTGGCGACTTTTAAAACTCTTGGTTTTTCTAAGTTCATATTATATGAAAATTGTTTCTTTGGAAGAATAAAGCCGTTCTTATACTGTACCAAAGTGGATTTTATTAATCATACACGATACCTTGGGATTCGGGAATATCCTACAATAGTATTAAACTATCTCAGTAGCTACTTTATCTCACTTTCATTCTGGCCTCTTTATCATTCCAGTTCTCTCATTTATTCCTCTCGCACTTTCTTTGGATAATGTTTTCAGGGTTGAAGCGTAGTAGATACAGTCCAGGAGTTGACTCCATACAAGAGGAAGATTAGGTACTTACATGTACCTCCGTCCCCCATGAGCGCGGGCCTGGGGGTGACGGGTGGAGCCGCCTGTCACCCTAGCAGAAGCAGGCCGCGGCGGCGGCGCGCATTGCGTGCCTCCCCATACCCGGGGCGAGTTGGGGACTCTGTGGTCCCCACACGGGATGAGGGCCAGATCGAGAGATTTGGCCCTGGGTCGGCCGGGGTGCGAGGGATATGGCTACGACAACCTCACCTTCGGCAACCAACGGCCCACAGACGGCGTGCGTTTTAGTCGGTTCGAGTCCGACATAACCTCTTCCTCCGGCTCCGGCGGGGGAGGTATCCGTGGGGATTTTTCGCACGATAAAAAAAAAAAAAAAAAAAAAAAAAAAAAAAAAAAAAGGTACTTACATGTTGCGCCGACCCCAAATTAGGACAAGAATCTATCATTTTCATTACCATCATGCCCATTATGGTAATGATAGTATTATATAGTATATAGATAGATAAATATGTCCAGTGGATATAGACCTCTCACAATGCACGCGGTCCTGTGCTTACCATATCGTCATTTCTTTTTTTTAGTTTGACTTATTGAGAGCGACTGCCGTCTGACCTACCTGAGAGAAAGGCCTGGACCAAAGTCTTGTCCATTAATTTGATATTGTTAGCATACTGATATCATTCCTATTTCTTACCTGACTGCGCAAAAGAGCGGTAATGTTTTCTCTAATTTGACTCCTTAGCTATAGAGCTTTTTTTTATCGTGCGAAAAATCCCCGCGGATACCTCCCCCGCCGGAGCCGGAGGAGGAGGTTATGTCGGACTCGAACCGACTAAAACGCACGCCGTCTGTGGGCCGTCAGTTGCCGGAGATGAGATTGTTGTAGCTATATCCCTCGCACCCCGGCCGACCCAGGGTCCTTAGCTATAGCTAGCTCTTGTATTCTATCTGTAGGTACTTTGATCCATAGGTATACGTCACAAAATAACGCTCATTGGTGAACGACCTTACAAATTGCTGTTCACCAAAAAAAGTATGTGACAGTATTAAAAAGTAAAGAGCAAACCAAAGGCGGGAGTACACAGTGCACTGGCGAGTTAGTCGCGTAGTTGTGCCTTGTCCTGTGAATTATACATCGGGACTACGCACAGAGTACGCCGATTGCGTGCGTACTGGATTGAAAGAAGGATGGATAGGAAGGGTGTCTGTACAATACTGAAATTAACAGTTAAGTAAAAAGGAGAAGCAAAAATTAAAAATAAAAACAGAATTCGGTACTTTATGAAAACAACATTTCGGTGCCAAGAAGCTGCCTAATAGATTTAAATTTTAATACATAACAAAAGTTAATCTATCTCTCATTTATCTCTTCGTCTCTCCGAGAGCCAGGGTAGACGCAATTAGATAATTATTATATTCATAACTATTTTTAACATAAACTCCTTCCGAGTAAATTCTATCAACCTAATTTAACTTGCTAAACTTACCAACCAAAACTCAACGTTTCAAAATGATGAGCGAACAAATGACACTCGCGAAATAGAGACGGAACTAACGGCATATCATGCACGAAATAGGTACGAAATGGTTTCAGCAGTTTAGTAATTACGAGGGAAAAGGGCAGTTTGACACGATAATCAAAAGTTAACCAGCTTCTGATCATCGTGTTGATTGACTTAAACTTCCAATCGAAGAAAATTTGAACAATATTTGAAGCAACAGCAGCAGCAGTAGAGGTGAATAAACACTTAAGTACATTTCATCAATGTTGACACCCTAAACCTACATCTGGGTCGCAAGTCCCAATCGCCGTCACGGTGTTCCTCTCTGTATCACGCTATGGACCCGGCGACCGCACGGTGAATCCATGGAGTGCTGAGATCCGGATCTCTTTGTTTGCACGTAATAGGTTGCGAGCCTATTTGGCGTTTATCAGGCAATTTTTCTTAACCCACGTTCCTGAGATTGAGGCCGAGCGCCAGATGTAAAACAACCCTTTACCATTGTCGCCTTACACGACACCGACGATGGGCAATAGGCCCTTGTATTTTACCCCACCGAGACTATCCAACATTTCTTCATTCCACGGTACGGGCGTATTCAAAACAATCCACAGGCATATAACCGATTCTCGTACCCAAGGGTGTCGTTCCGTGTCCGCTTTACTTTTTCACATTATTCCGACTGCGGTGCGTGGCCGGAACGATATCGCGGCGACTGCGGGGCGGGAAACCACTGCGCTTACTTCCATTACTAAAATGTTGATTTTTGACCTCCGCTTACATATTTATTTTATTGCGATTTTTGGTCATTGAAATTTAAATAATTATTGCAGTTTTGTATCGTATGAATTTATTTAATAGATACACAGTACACTTCTTATTTTGTAGTATAAGACTCACCGGGAAATATCCACGTTTTTGAATTTTCCGAGTAGGTATCCGATATTTCGACGCTGTTACATCATCATGGCGCTTACAACAGTGCGAAAATATCGGGTACCTACTCGTAAATCCAAAAAAAATTATAAATATCCCGTTAAGGAGCTATGTCAATCTCAAATCAAATCATACATAGATACACATCATTCATACAACTAATTTTGAGGAAAATTTCAATTGTTTATCGTCTGCCACTAAAGAAGTACCTACTCATGATCCGGTTAGTTTGAGATAGTATTATTTGTAGGATATGAGAGTGATGAATAATAACCCCTATGCAACTTTATTCAATCCGAGAATAGGGCCTACTACCTCATATTAACATTCAAACATAAGCAGAAACATATACCTCAGTAGGTAGGTACCAACCAGACATACCTACTTAAATGCTGCACGTTCACAAAATACATAGTGAGTGGTTATCCTTTGAAATCCTTCCGTCTGCTGTTATAACAACATTTGTGGCGATTTGAATCTCAAAGATTTCGAATTTAAGTTCCGCTTAGCTTCAGGGCTGGGCGTGTGGTGTAATCGAAGAGCGATAGACGACAACAGAGCGGTTTACTAAACAATATTTGACCTATCCTTTGTGTCATAGCGTTTGTGTTAGGCCTTTGTGGTCAAACCAACTTCACCAGCATACACCTGCTTTCCTCTCGGAGTGGGAGTACCTACTGATGATTGTCGCTTCACAGATATATTCAGCCAGTTTAATATTAATACAGATTTAATAGCTATACAACCCAGACGAGTAGTGCCCGGAATACGACAACAGGCTCACCCCCTATTACGTGAGACCCAACACGATGATTGGCGAAGGTGGGTGTTAATACACCTTTATCCAACCCTCCAGGGATAAAGGCGTGATTATAGGTAAGTGAAATCAACAAAAGGAGAAGAAATCGGAGCGGAGTTGTGAAACATTTCAATGCTATGCTAAGGTAAACGTAGGGTTGGGAAAATATATTATGGTCAATCCGACAGACCTCTTGCTCCTTCGCCATGTCACTGAAGACAGTCTAAACAGTAAACGCCTGTAGGATTTGCTCATACAATACATACAGCTAGGTACTCATTTTGTATCGTCTGTTCCACTTTACAGTTCGAGATTTTCTGCTTCTGAGATACGCACTCTTGCCTGTGACTTGTAACACACACATCTTTTTATGCGCGATATTCAATTTTGATATCCTTTGCACCATCTTTATGTATTAGCTAGTCAATCTGCTCCTTGTATAATAGCTCAATGCGGTTACATAAGTCCTACGCAGACGAGGAATGTGTAAGAAAACTAAGCAGGACTTACTAATTGAATTGCAATACTTCAAGCCGCAACTGATTTTGATTAAAATATAATGAGACACACCATTAAACATGAGAAGAAAAAGCCAATCAACCACGTACGCCGAAGTGATATTTTTTTTTACATAAGACACGTCAATTTGACTTCACCTTGCCTTATGATAAGCTGAAGGCAAAGTCTCGGAAAAGAGGGTCGCCAATATAGACACGTACCATGTTGCAATGGCACTCAGCTTGACGGCCTCATCAGATGCTTTTTCACACCCTGCTTTAAGGACCCGGGACTGTAGGAAGAGGGAAACACGTGTACTGGTAAGGTATACCAGGATTTAATGGTACTGCAGATGAAGGAGTCGCCGAACCGCTTGTTTCTTGATGGAATATTCTACCCCGTATGCGGGTGACATCTAAGTCCTGCACGTGTTGTCCTGTGTAGGAAAGGAGAGGGTGCGAATGCGATCAACACTAACGTGCAGATAATGATGATGGACGTAAAACTAACACCAAAAACGAATCACAATACAAATCTCAATATCAAACATCGAATCCCATTGCAAAAACAATTCTCGTCCACACATAACAATTAGCTGCGCGAGCGCAATTCTGTGACGTCACCGCCACTAATGAGGAAGGAACGAACCTCGACCGGGATGCTGACAATTAGCGCGATCATAACAAATCCCCGGGAAGCGAAGTAATCGACCGAGGACGACGCCAATTGACCACTGAACTTAACGTGGTCCAGTTTGCGAATTTTTTAGTGACAAACAGATTAAAAGATCTGATACTAAGATCTGTAATAATGTATTAAGTATGATCTGTATTCCAGAACGAACCTTAGTGCTGAACCTAGATTTATAACCTTACCAGTACACGTGTTTCCCTTTTCCTACATTCCTGGGTCCTTTAAGCGGGGCGTGAAAAAGCATCTAATGAGGCCATCAAGCTGAATGCCACACACTCTTTTCCGAAACTTCGTCTTCAGCTTACCATCAGGCGAAGTGAAGTCAAAATGACGTGTCCTATTAAAAAAAAGAATCTGAGGACAGATTGTAATCTAGATCTAGACAGTAACTAACGTTATTGTTAGAATCAATTCACAATTTGAGTGTTGTATTTGGAATTCAGGCTTATGTACTTTATTTTTGACATTTAGGAGATCACGACTGAATCTTGAATAGCTTTTTATTACGATAGTTCGCTTTCAGGAGGCAGGTAAAGCCCAAATTTGTCAGAGGTATGTAAAATCGTATGAAAATGGTCGATTGGTTATCGAAGAATAATGATGCAAGAGTCATCCCAACTATGAGTGGGACTAAAGACGAACTGTGCGACATCAGAGTCAATGAAATAGGGCCCAATTATCGGCAATAGGCTCAAACTACCTTTGTGCGGCCGAAAAATATAGGAGACGAAGTATTAGTGAACATACCTCCACCTACCCCTTGATAGATCTCTATCCTAACTAAAATAAATACAAATGTGGACATATTGTAAGTCGTATCAAAAACCAAACTTACTAGCCTTCATAAAAGAAAATATAAATTAGGTAACTTTAGCACCGTCCCATCAAATTACATAAAAAATCACAAAATGAGGACATGAGGAAAACATAGTAACTCTGAGTGAATTAAAGGCGAAACCTTTGTTCGCATGTGCGGGTAAGAGCTAAGAAATTGCTTCCTCGTTCGATCACTTTGGCCCAATCCATTGATTAACGAAAATCACGAGTTAACGGTGCCTCTGCACCTGCTACAGCCAATTCTTTTAAAGATATCCGCTAGGGTTGTCAGAAACGTGAGACAAATTCTCTTATCAACCACATGAGAAACTAACTTCAATCAATATCATAAAATGCGAAAGTGAATCTGATAGACAGATTCACTTGCTCGCAATGCTTTCAAACCTAAATCACTGAACCGATGTTCATGAAATATTATATGATACAGAGATAGATTTGTGTGATACCTTGTGAAAAGACATAATTTTATATTTGATCGCGATAGCCAGCCTTCTTCATCGAGTCAGCGCCTCATAAAATTTTCTAAATTTTATCGGCTTATACTTCTCCACATTCACAGCATTGTCTGTTGCCCTACACAGGTCTTTGATAGTACAGGTGGAAGGGTACAATGGCCCCAATGTGCGTCCAGCAAAAACTAGACCGTTACTTCATTCGTTATGTTCAGGTTGACAATAAGTACACCAGGGTATAGCGGACATGACAGGAGGTTTGCAGAGATTGCAAAATTATAAATTGAGACAGAAGCAACCCTAAAAATATAAAACTCACGCGAGTCCTCTAGTTATATCGTCGTATCTTACGATTTCCGTATGGCATGTTTCTCAAACAGTTTCTTGCGAAGGAATGAGATAGTAAAGGTGTCCACTGATAAGCAGAAAGGAAGGAGAAGCAGATAAGTAGAGAATTGAAAATGGAATGGATGGTAAGTACGCCGACTATACTTATAAATTGATAAAAGTTAGCTGTGGTGTAATGGGTTCCATCAAGATCCTTGGAACTCCAGCCAACATCACCTAATCGGGATATGTTTATACTGGAGATTGATGGCACTGGCGATTGCAGGTGAAACTGGTTAGGCAACAAAAAATAAAATAATTTTGGAAAAGTACAAGTGCTTTATTCAATATGGCTAGGTATACATTGCTGATTGATAGATGAGACTCTAACGCTGGTTTTTTTGGGTACTGGGCAGTCAGGTGGCAGTCGTTCCCTTAAAAGTTAAGATCAACCAAAGTTGTGAAAGGAGAGTAGAACTGCCGGATGGGTTTCGTCCTCGTGAAATATTCATCTTCTTACCGCAATAGGATCAATTATCAAGTAAAAATGTAGCCTTAGATTATGCTATTCCAGACTATACTTAAATTCAGTTTTATGCAGACCAGTGCTATGCAGTCACATTATTACACCTACACTATTCATCTATTCCATAACTACAAAAATTCTAACTACGCTAAGTAACATTAGTCTCTCTCAATAGCGTCCCATGATAGAGGTAAAAGAGTAATATCGTCCAGAGGCACTAAAAGAAGGTTTTCTGGTCATCACCGTCCAAATTGCATCTCGTATTTGAAGCTATTTTCCTGAAAAACACAATTAAATGGATTATGCTATGAAGCAGGGTTAACTAGACCCGAAATGAGACAGAACAGAGTTGCTGTTACAACAAATAAGCGTTTTCATCCCAAATTGAATTACGGTCAGTATGTACGAAAATATACGGGCAGTAAATTGAGATTGGGACGCCGCGTTTTTTCGACTGAACGTTTTTTTATAGGACACGTCAATATGACTTCACTTCGCCTGATAAGCGAAAACTTCACCGTAAACTGAAGGTAAGCCTCAGGAATAGGATCACTATTACAGACACAGTGGTTTTCCTAAGCGTCTACAATATGGGGTTCCTCAAGGGCATTAAAAACATTTTTCAGGGTCGGTAGCATGAGTGTGACGCCACTGGTGTTGCATACGTCCATAGGCCACGGTGCCCACTTCCCATCAGGTGGGCCGTGTGTTTGTCTGCCACCTAAGTGGATAAAAAAAAACAATACAGCTTGACGGCCGCATCAGATGTTTACAGAAAGTTAAACCCGAAATTACTGGTATGTTCGCTAACCGAACGTTTCTAGTTCCACTAAATACCTACTTGTTCACGGTTCACGATAGTCGGTGGTTATTACTAGGCGACTGTGCTTCCGGCGCTTCACTCTCGCTGGTGCAGGTATCATTGATATCGTAGGAACATTCCATTCTATTCCCCTAGCAGTCTATGCATGGCACAATCAGCGGTTGAAAGCCAAAATGATTTTCCCATCAATTATGTTATCATTCCCATCGGATTGTTACTAAGTTAATGCAATAGTAACTATCCAGTACTGGATGAGATTGTTCTAGGGCCTAGACGATCCCTAGTAAATGCTGAGGAGCCGCCCGTAAAATATTGCTCGTATGTTTCCACTCACAATGTAGGTACTCGAAACAAAAACAGTGTGTGGCCAGTTTTAAAATTAAGTTCAATTTAGTAGAAACTCTAACGTGCATTGCGGAAGATGAGCTGTGTGCTGCACAACTTTCTGCTAAATGAAATGCGTCCGTTTTGGGTACTAAAACACGAGTAATATCCTTGGTGCATTTATTTCTTCTGTTTTTTTGGGTACCATTTAAACAATGATAATATGTTTGTCTTTTTTGGTAAATATGTAAGTGGTAGGTAAAAACTTCTGAAATAAAATCTTAAATCTTTAACCATCTTAGTCTCCTTCGCTCATATCTGAGCGCCAAGCCGGCAGGGTTATTAGCTAACTCGCGATAGCAAAACGATAGCAAAATTTGCGCGATAATCGCGCACAATCGGCGAATTGGTATTACGTAACTCAAAGCCCAAACGAAAGCAAAACAATCGACCGTGCTGCCTCTACCTTACAATAGGAGAACTAAAAAGTGTATTTTATCGCAAAGTTATCGCGAAATTTCCTTGGTGAGTTACAAATTTGGTATTACGTATCACATTTGATAGCAAGCGATCAGCGAAAGAGGCGCGATAAGCAGTGTTGCCCCTTTAGCGACTTTTTCCCTAGATTTCTTGTATTATAAGCTGAAATTAGAAAGAAAATTAACATTTTTTTCGCTATTGAACTTGGTTTGACTACAACTTTCACACAGATATTAAAACAGCGACTGCAAGCGATTTTCGACCTTAATGACATTATCCTAATTACGTGTCTTTTTGCGCTTATAGATGACACTGATTACGAATATAAGAAAAAAAACTCGATTCTATGTCATGTCATTAAGGTCGAAAATTGCTTGCACTACGTTTTTTAAGGTTTTTTATCCCTAGCATCCTTAACTAGTCTGTCGGTCGGTCCCGACCACCCGACCGTGTAGAACCCCCTTTATGTTAAGTTATTGGTCAATCACGGCGTGATTGATGGTTAAACTGACAGCAAAACCTACCGTGTAATGGACCCCTTAGGAACATTATTTTCCATTGAGGCAACATAGTTCCTCTTATCGCTACCTTTTCGCGTTTGGCGCTAGTATCGTAGCAAGAAGTACATTCTTGGCGATCTGATCGCAAAGCCTTACGTAATACCAATTTTTTTGATGTATCACGATCCATCGCGCAGTAATCTCGTTCTTACTGCTCATCGCTCGCTGGTCGCGAAAAGTTAGCTAATAAGCCCGCCGATTGCATCCAAGGCATGCGCTTTCGACTCGAAGCTTCTTTCAACAATTTGGTATATTTAGACTTTTACGTTAGCGACTTTCATTTAGTGGCTGTACCAACAGTATTGCACCCTGCAATACTGTACAGCAGGTGACGTCAGTTAGTTTAGGCACCATCAATTTTGGTGAGGCTCCATGGGGCACAAATATAACATGAACTTCAGTTCTTCCATTTCTTCTGCAGGTTACAATCGGATACCAGCCAGCTGGTGTTCAAATGCCACGGTCACTTAGACATAAGCCACGCCTGTAAGTCCCCGAAGGGGTAGGTGGAAGTGTATTATCACTATTTATCACCCACATTTCGCTAACATAGCTTTTCGTCACTCACTCACTCGGTCACATAGAATTACAAGTATATAAACAGTATAGTGATATTAATTACGTTTTAGCCACACCTGTCAAAGAAAATCAATACAAACTACCATAATAACCTTTAATTTAGTTTGTAACAACATTATAAATACTAATCATTGCGTCACATTGCTGCCGTTAGTAAATTTAATAACACGTGCTTGTCAAAATTCGTAGCCCCCTTTTTACTTACGACCGTACCAACTTACATTCACTTTACACAATACTCACTCTTTACCTTACGCCCTGGAAATAAAGTCGAAATTCGAACGCTCCATATTTTGACAGCTGTAACTTTGTCACTGGTTTTGAATAATGACGTAACTGAATGATGTCCCAAGGCACTTTTGGTATTAAAATGATAAACGTAGGCCGCTATCGAGTATGGAAATCTTCCAATTTATTATACGATAGGTAGTTATTCTATTAGGTAAACAGTGCCGGGGTTAATAGAGTCATTGGGTTTAATAACTGGGGTTGTGTCTATTTTCTGGAGTAGGTGGCTTGTTCTAGTGGGGTAGGGATGGTCTAATTATGGGTTTAGGGTTTAATATGATAGTAAAGGGCTTTTAAAATTATTTTTGTATTATATTTTTGATGCAGCGGTGCGGTGCAGTTAGCGCGAATGGTATGCATGAGTTCTTGGGTTTGGTTCCCTGATTGACAAAAAAAATGTTAGGAAATAATTCTTAACAAAAATCCGATATTTTTGTTAAGAATTATTTCTCAGTTCAGAGGCAGGAAATAGTTGAAAACTATATAGACATGGGCATATTGTATTAGTTGGAAATGTGAGTGTAAATTGTGTAAATACAATAGTGCTTTGCGGGGATTTGTAGTCGTGAATGTATGTTAACAACTATTTACCCCTTAGAGAATCGTGAATATACATAATATTGCCCATGTTTGCATCATTAGATTATTTTATTGGTTTTATGACAGTACAGGAAGCTCATGAAGTAAGTATAGAAGCATATGACAGGCTCTTGTCTCTACCTACCCCGGAAGGCTTCTGTCTTTATACATTTCGAGTTACCTCTATTATCATTAAACCTTTCATACAATTACTGGTCATTTTACTTGAATAATAAAAAAGATAGTAGCCATAAGTAACTCTAAATCGTACTGTTAGAGTTCTAATGTTGACAAAAAAACCCAAATTCTACATAAAAATGTAAACACTAGTCCAATCATGCGCAAACTGTGTTGCCATAAAAACGGCGTGTGTCGACTGATCAAACAGTCGTTTATTTTATTATTTAATATCCTCGGAAACAATGAGAGCGCAATGGCTACTATTGAAACATTTAAACACAACACTTAAGTGTAGGTACTAATTGTTTAACTCGAACGATACTCGAAAATCGTGTTCTTGGTGACGTATTTGAAAGTATTGTGCCAATATTCTTTTGCGATAACCAAAATAAAAACCATAATTCTATTTAAGTATTTTAATTTCCAGTTTTAACACAGAATCTCTCTGTTCTTAAAGGGTCGGCAGCACGAGTGTGACTGTCCTCTGGTGTTGCACTCGTCCATAGAACACGGTAACCAGTTTCCATCAGGTAGGCCGTGTGCTTGTCTGCAACCTAAGTGGTATATAAAAAAAACCTGTTAATATTATGTTATGAATTCAACCATCAGAAATTCATAATACTTAGCTTGAGAGAAGTTTACACAATGTTTTAGAGCAAAATGTCAATATTGATTTGATTATACTCTCTTCTAATATTTTTGCTTTCTTTGATCAGATCAAAATTCGTACTTTTTACAATCCATAACGACAAAAATTAAACAAATAAGTACCTGACTAGTTTTACATGACCTCACTCCATTATCGAGAACCCGTAGTAACCACCCTACACTCTTCAAACACCAATTTATATCGCAGCCTAACGACGTTTTCCTTACAAAGTAAATACGTTGAAGTCCGATTTTTAACTGTAAAACGTCACTGGTGACCCCCTGCGCTGTTATTAGGGGTAATATATCAAAATATTTTTAAAGTGAGGGTAATTTTACCCCTTGTTTGTTTGTCGCGTATAAGTTTTTTATTTGCTTACCCTTAGGGGCTCACGTGAAGGTTTATGATATAATAGAGTCACGCGGTATCGATGTACTGCTTTTTGTCAATAGTGACACTGTTAATTGGCAGTTTTTATTGGATTGCTGTTGTATGAATCATGCAGTTGAAGCTAGAAACAGTTTTGAAGCAAAGCCATCTATTACTATTATATAATTGTAAAGTGGTCGTGTCTGTACATTGGAGATATTTAAAAAAAAATACTTGGGTTATGTTATGTTAACGATACTGAACACGAAAATATTTTTTTTTAATTTCCTGTCTGTTTGTCTGTTTGTTCGCAATGGACGCAAAAACTACTGGACGGATTTTGATGCGGTTTTTTTTTGTTAGAAAGGGCTTGATCAGACTTAAAATCTTACGTTTATTTGATCGCAATCGGTTGAGTAGAAAAGAAGATATGAGCAAAGGTCGCGTTACCCGAGATGCACGCGGGCGGAGCCGCGGGCAGAAGGCTGGTAGAAAATAAAATTAGACGTTTCAGATCTTTAGGCAGATTTGGAAGGGGGATAGGTATCGGGATCCGAGTTAAAAGCTGAGATATTCGTATTAGAATATGGTGGCACTTGCTATATATTGCGTTTACCTACTCGATTTATCTCTACCAATTTACAATGCCAGAAAAACGTTTCCAAAGTTCATTTTCTGGGCCTGGTCAATAAACAGTGATACACAGTATGAAGAAGGATTGCCCGTGTTGATATATTTTACAAATAATATGACTGCTTTAGTCGACTGGTTATATAAGCCCCTAAAACACTTGAATAGACCCAAGAAAAAAAATTGCATGAGTACGGGGTATGTTGGGCCAAATGTCATAATGTCCAATGTATCAAAATGACAAGGAAACAATGTTCAATTGTCAAAATGCCCAGTTGTCTTAATATCCAGGTGTCAAAACGACCAATTGCTAAAACGTCTAATTGGAAACAATACCTAATTGTCAAAATACCCAATTGACGCTCATTAGATGGAATATGGAATGATCAAACTTCCAAATCTATAAATCTTGTTGTAGACGTACGAGTATTTGCAAATAAATTGAACGACGCAATGATTAAGCAATGAACGACAGTATTTCTAATGGTATAAAAAATCTCCATCTGCTTCATGAAAATTATATAAATAAGTATATTAGAAAACATTCCTATCGAGTGAGCGATGAAGAATTAGTGATCATTCCAAAATCACCCTCCAAAAACGTAGTTATCATAATAAAAACAATATGTTAACAAGTCACTAATGTGCAGTATAATTAATTACTTAGCCGTATTTGATGTAATCGTAGTATCACAACAATTCACTCGTCATTAGAATAGATTAGCCTGCCCGCCCTGATGTAAATTTTGCGTGTTTTACCCCAGATTGGGCGTAATCTGTTAATAACTTGGATTCATTTAGGGAAAAATTATATTACTGAACGCAGTAAACAGCCAAGAGAATACGTTATTATATCGATTATAAACCTAAACTACTTCGGATGTATTTCTTATTTACAACTAGCATACAAAAGTTCCTAGTTTTAAAATACATCTTATTCAATTTGTAAATTGTGGGTAAATTCTTCTTGTACTTAATAAAAATCTGTGCACAATTTAATCTTCTCCATTTAATTTAACCCAAATCTCCCAAATGTTAAAAACGGTATGCTTATAACACAATTTGCAAGAAAGAACGTTGACATCGTTTTTGGTGTTTAAGGATTTATACAGATCGAGACTGAATTTTAACCTTCAGATGACCAGCATTGGTCGCGTGTTTTGACAGCACGCGTTGAATTTTGTTGAAGGCGTCGTCGACCAGATCATAATGCGTGTCACACCTATATGAATGACTTGAACACAATATCTATACAATTCAATTCTATTCAATGTCTAGTGGTCAGAGCATTCCCCCTGTAAGGAAAAGATCGCGGGTTCGAGTCCCGCTCGAGGTCGATCCTCTTTTCTTTTTCTAAATCGATTTGAATAGTTGGCATAAATGTGCATAATGCCTTAAAATTCCATTCAACAATATCTATACTGACTTAAACGTATATTATCAATTAAGACAGCGATGTTGAAAATTTCTTGAATTGATTATAGCGCCAATTACATGGTTCAATGAAGTACGGATGCAATTAAGACGCAATGCTGTTATGATGGTGATTATAGAATGTAGACGAATTAAAAACCTCATACGTATACTTACAGATTCTGTTAAAAAAAACGCATCGAATTGAGAACCTCCTCCTTTTTGAAGTCGGTTAAAAACTATTCGCTTTTACAACAACTTTTTCAAAACTTTAACGTAACCCAAAAAAAAGTTAAATTTATGCGTGAGCCGTAGCTGTCACCTAAAAACATTCATTAGGCAGTCTAATGGGAATAGAACGCGACCGAACTAAAAACAATGGCGTCGCAATAAGCGGCGTTACCGCTTGAGTGATGGCCCCAGGAGCGTTCGCGACATATTAATTTTGAACCCATTAGTACCTTATTGATTTTGTTACTTACATAGCTATATGGCGTATGATGATTTGCCTCTGTGGTGGTAGAATGCGACTGCTACGCATGTGGCGCGGATTCGATTGCCGCTCAGTGCAAATATTTGTGCGCCTCGGAGAGTCAGTCGTTACAGTTAGTTGGAGCCTTCGATATCGAAATAAAAGTTTTTATTCTTATTCTTATTCTTATTCTTATCCTCAATGGGTTGTGTAGGTCGGATGGCAGTTGTTTTATGGAAAATATCGAAGATCAGTCATACCCGCAGTTAATCGCGGACCCAGACTCCGAGGTGAAAGCTTCGGATGCGATTGGGATGACGAAGAAGTAGATAGTATTGATGTTTTTTTTGTTGGTAAGTATAACTGCCATGAGCGAATTTTAACCGTGACTAAATCTGAATGCGTTTATCACGTTTTACTCAACTTTTGGAGTCAAGTAAACCTCACATTCAAGCCGGTACACCTTTTTGCAGATGCACCACATATATAAGGCCTTGAAGACCTCGGTGCGGCTCCAAAAACAGCCTAATCAAGCTATATAAAAAGTCAAAAGGTCATGCTGCATAAGCTGCGGAACACCATACGAATTAGAGGAGGAAAACCAGATTTCGGTCCCTCTACTTGAAATAAAACTGTGAATGCAACCCCCCATTTGTATCAAATCCAATGCCGTAATGGCTAACTAAAAACTAGATGACGATAGGTGTAGAATGTCCTAGAATATTCATTTATTTACAGCAATCGTTTCCTAGCAAAGCTTAGATAGGATGAGTGTTTAGAGTAAAGATATATCTAGCGGGTACTTGGTATAACAGCTACGATAACTATGATTAGCTACAATTAAACAAGGGCCAACAGAAACCATTGATTGTCTCATCAGCAGCTCTTAATAAGCAATCTGAAGCGTCACTGTAATTAACTCTCTAATCAGTTTTAAGTGATAATAATGACATGCGGGCGCTCCGACTGTTTACTTTTTTGTAAACCGTACGTTCACCCTTTTGTCTTTCGGTACTGGTAATGAATGACGAGTAACTTAATACTAGATTATATCAATCAGAGTAAACAGATTAGACACGGGAGGGTTACACTGTCCTACTTCAAATTTGGCTGCCTGTCATCACCATCCCAGTTAGTCAGAGCATTCTCCCTGTAAAGGGACTGGTCACGGATTCAAATCTCATCTTGTCAGTCAGTCTAATCATGTACACTTTTTCTAATCTAAGTCGAACTTCAAAAATATTTCCCTCTTGCGGTTTGAGCCAATGCGAAATTCCCAATCTAGGTCATTTGTTTTTCACCGGCTTCACTTTGAAAATTTTCAGCCTTCGCCCTGAAACACGTAGTCGTATATCCGACCGTATATTTGCGACCTCGAAATGTTGTTGGAGATCAAAATCGTCCTTCTGCTAATACACGGAAACACGACGCGCCACCACCTTAGCTTATAACCGCTTCAAGACATAGGTACTTGCTAATGACCAACAAACCTTTCAAAGCAACAGACTGAAATCAACCCTGTAGCAGCTCACACTCAACTAGGCGGTTTAAACATGGTAAATCTAACTGAATAAAAAGTTAAAATCACTTAAATAGTTTTTAATTTCATCGTAACAAACTAACCCTTGAAATAATTGATTAACAAAACATGAACTCTTTTACAGCACCACTCCTGAGCAACAAAAGTCAATCTATTCGCAATAAAAAAAACTCCTAAAACTAGATAATAACGATTTTAGTAGATTTCCTGATAGTAAACTTTAATAAAGGAGTTGTAAAATTAATTATAGTTTAGTAAAAACGAGAAAAAGTTGGTCGTTTGTGCCCGTAGGTTTAGTTGAAAACAATAAAAATCGTGAGTGTGATGGGTTGTTAATTGAGAAAGATGACTGTGTGAGAACCGTGTTGGACAGATTATAAGGGCATTATAGTGTTTACGATTGTAGTTTTTGATTGTGTTTGAAGCGTGTAATTAGTTTTAAAAGGATAGTAAAGTTGAGTTTGCATTAAAAATTATTTATATAATTTTATTATCAATGTTTCTATGCGCAGTACGTGGGTTTGCGTAATCTGGGGGTCGATTCTACTGAAGCAAAACCATTGTCACACCGCAGAGACTGTAAAAAATGGCATTAAATTTTAGACTTTATTGCTATAGACTCGTAGTTCAAAATTAAAAGAAAAGAGTTTCATTACACTCTCTCATTCACTTTACAAAAAGACATTTAATTTTGAACTTTAACTAAATTACTTTAAAGGTTAAAATTAAATGGGAATTTCTTGCAGTGTCAGTGGCATGACAGTGGTTTTACTTTAATAGAATCGAGGGCCTGGTTATTTAGTGGTGTCTACAGGCCCTCTATCTTGCTGGGGGCTTCTAACCTTGCGTTTACCGTTTGGCAGTCTCCACTCTAGCTAGGGCTTGTTTGCTCCATTGGTCCTTCGGAAGTTTATAATATGCATATAGACAATGACATTTCATAACATAGACATGTCATATGCTTACAAATCAACGTAGAAAAATGTGCCGAACTCACACACACACATTTTTAATTCATCTACACTTTTGGTGTATTAACTTTAGAGTAATAGTTCGTGCAGTGTCTATAAACATACGATGGCATTTTCGTTATTTTTTTAAGTCACTGATGCTTCCGCTCAACGTCCGACCGGCGCCGCTCGGCACGCGGTACTAGAGGCAAACGTTCCAATTGACTCGTTTTCGGATCTTCACGATTTTCGCGCAATAACATATCTACTTCTTTTTATATAATATCTTTGCATATAGATCATTATCTGCGGATCATATTAATATAAAAAGAATTTAGATATCGTAATGATTTTGTACGGTCCGTTATCAAATAAAACATTTTTTCACATGTAGGTACATATATTATTATCATGATCATGTTTACAATAACCCTATGTGACACTCCACTTACGCTTTTTTTTCCAAAAATATTACTTAAAATAGATGCAAATAGAATATTCACAGTTCGATTGAACGCAGAACTATTAGGTACCCTCTTTTGCTTCAGTGTGACTTTCAGTCCTTTTACAACTTTGTTTTCCACCAATGAAGATATCGTGTCGTTCCCGTGGGATATAAAGAAGCTCTTCACCGATGGTTACATGAGTCACTCATTAGACGCAAGCTGTGCTTTAATCATCGGGAATAACGATTAATTAGTTGATATAGTAGTATCGTAGAGCGCTCGTGGCGGCTAGCTTTGTCCACTTAACATTTGTCACATGCAAAATTGTTCATAGACTCCAGAGTTGCGGAGTTTCCGGTCTTTGTTCATTCTTATGTTACGAGGATTGAAGAACATACTTCTTTATACCACTTACGGCCATTCCCAATAACATATCTACAGATAAAGGTAAAGATAGAGATAGTTCCTTTGTCAAATCCTATTGTTATTTTGCTACTATGAATTGCGTTACCATAGAGATTGATGACGTTTTTATCCTTTCTAGTGTCAAAACTGGCGATAGATAGGTTATTGAGAACCGCCGTTAGATGATAGAAGGCGTCGGTAGCTTAGTGGTTAAGGAGTCGGCCTTACGATCGAGAGGTCCCGGGTTCGAATCCTGGCCATTACACTACCGACGTGAACCCACTCCTAGCACAAGCAATTTAGCTTAGTTGGAGGGGTTAACGGGAATATTAGTAATTTCGGTTGCTAATATTCTTTAAAAAAAAAAAGAAAAAAAAAGAAGATTTTATGCAGTATACTGCCTTTTCCTTCCAGGATAGGCAGGGATAACAGCCCGCGATCTGCTTCTGTATATACTAGTAGCGAAGCATGAACATTTTCAAAAGGGAAGCGGATGGAAAAAAACTTGCTACGATCTAATTTGTCATGAACCATGCGATCTACAGGGAAACCGCCAGGAATCGGGTTATTGAGATCCTTCGCCATTGGTTCACATTATACGAGCTTCCTCTACTATCATTAAATGATGCATACAAGGCCGCTGGTATCGAATGCTTTTAAAATAAATTAAAATAAATAAATATTGTAGGACATTCTACACAACGCTATCTAGACCCAAAGTAAGCATAGCTTAGCTAGCTTGTGTTATGGGTTCTAGAATGCGGATAAACATACTTAGATACCTTTTTTTTGTAAATATATACATATTATACACAGAAAACACCCAGACCAATGCAAATATACATATTCATGCATACAAATATTTGCACTGAGCGGGGATCGAACCCGCGCCTCCTGCGTAGCAGCCGCGTTCACTACCGCTACGCTGCAGAGGCAGAGCTATTGACCTACCTCTTTGCGGCATACATACCTATTATCATTAATTTAATTATGAGCTTCAATTATTGTCACCCCATATACAATCTTCATTTTTCCCACATGTCTCCTCGTCACAATAACGATACATCATAGGCACCTTTACCGATACGGTTGCACCACCATGACACCATGAAACAATAGCCATCGAGATGTTAACGATTTATTAATTACAATGCGACAGCAGGAGGCGAGGGACAAAGAGTGACGCTAACGCAGACTGGACATGAGGGTAGAAACGTGCAGGTAAAGATATCGAGTTCCATTACCGAAGTATGTTTTATATGCAATCGGGGTGAAAGCTAGGAAGATAATTACGTGACAATTACCTAACCTATTTAATTTACAGATAAATGCGTGACAGCTTTGACGTAAGTCATGTCTTATGTTTGTATGTATGTTCGATTGTACGGGGCCCTACCAAGTCCCTTGGGGCCAAGCCTACCTTATCTTCAAGCCGGTACACCAGTTGATTAAGGGGGGAGTTTTCCTCTCAGGGTCGGCAGGTCAGTAGCAGTCTCTCCCATAAAAGCGGTCTATTGACCTACAATACAATATTTCCCGTACAATACAAACGATTGACACTAGGACTTTATAAAGTTTCAGATTAACAATGCTCGCGGCTTTTTTAAAAGAATATTAGTAATCGCAATTACTAATTTTTCCCCTAAACTCTTCAACTAGTACCTCTCGACCGTAAGACCACTAAGCTATTGGATGCTTGTATTTGTAAGACATTTTCAACATGAATAGTTTGTACCATCTGTTAGCTCAACTGATCTATGATTACAGTTGCGTGCGCGCACATGCGGGCCCCAACAGTTTATCTGCCGATCTCTCGTCCAATTGGTAAAAAAGGCCCCCGACACTAAATTCACAGTAAATTGCTAAAACTGTTACAAGTTTGATTCGTCCGATGCGTTTACGATTCCGCTCAAAGATTAAAAAAGATTGCTCTTTTTAGTAAATGCGGGTTATTGGATTTTGTTTTCCGTTCTGTTCATTAATTTTATTGGCATAGTGGTAAATAAACTTTTATAACTGATCTTGATAAGTTTGTCTAAAATATTGATAGACACGTCATGATAGTTTTTTTTTTTTCTATTTTATTTGTTTCAAAATATTACTAGTAGCGTAGTCTTCATATTGATAGTATACTTTTAAACATGCTTTATTCTACGGCTATACACGGCTATATTCTATCGTCGCATCTCTCGCCACAGGCAGGTAATCCATCCTCACACGTTACGACTTGAAACAGTTCGCCCAGTCAGGTATGAATAGAACTTCATCCCCCGAATGCACTCCCTGTCGTGGTTTTTCCAAGCAAAATTTTGTTATTTTTTTAATTAGAAGGTAACAGGGTCGACAGCGCAAGTGTGACCCCCCTGGTTGGTTGTCTATTGTTTACCCGAAGATTATATGCCTTAATCATCATATTCCCGAATTATTAGACACTAGCTGTTGCCCGCGGCTCCGCCCGCGTGGAATTCGGATTCCGTACAAACTTTTCTTTCGTGCTAAAATTGCCTCGGACACCATCCCCGTCAGCCATCAGGAGTGCCATGTGGAATTCGGACCCACTAAACAGCATGCCGTCGCGGGTCTTCAGTTGCTGGAGTGTAAAATTGCCTAGGGCATTTTCCGCACCCCCCGGCTGACCCTGGGCCATCTACAATTTTAAGATGGCCCTCTCAGAAGTGGGAAGCACGATGTCCCATCGAATTCCGGAAAGGGAGGAGACGGGCGTGAAGGGATGACAGGAGGCCGAACCTATAATCCTCACGTCCGCACTCGGTGACCAGCCCTTCCCTTTCCTGCTCTCTACTGGGCCTCCTCGTAGTCAGAGGGACATGTGGGAAGCCTTTGAGTAGCCCTCTATAGAGCTGCTCCCGTTGCTGTATGTATTTGCCGTAGGCGGTAGCGCCTCCCCTGGGTGAGGGTCGTTAATGCCTCCGTTACCCAGGATGCATCACATGGAGGTTCCAATCCCGCATTCGGATCCCGTTACCGTTGCATCTTGTGTTCAGCTGACCTTCCCTGTCTTCGCTCGTGAAATACTTCGAACACCCGTGGTTGCACCCTTTTAGCCCATGCCCGTAATAATAATTAGTTTTCAAATAATGTATGGTAATTTACCGGATTTATTGACATTATAATTTCGTAATATCTTTTGAATAGAACGTCCGATTTCAATAATTCAAAAAGTAATCAACAGGTATTGAAACAATCTTAAATAACAAACGATTTATTTAGATAAGAATTAATATAAAGGTATAGATTCCGTGGTCTGACTTTGATCGGCATTTCGGCTTGAATTTATATCGTCGCGCGTTACTTTCATACTGCAATAGATTCTAAAATATTCATTATAATTATACAGTGTAAAGGGCAATTTTGATCTACATTAAATGTACAATGTATCTAACGTATTTAGTCAGATAAGGCTTAACACTATATTGTTAAAAATAGCTTCGAAAACGACACATATTTTTTTTATAATTTGTAAAAGATAAAAATGGTTATTGTGAGCTACCCTTATTAGATAGACATATGCTGTCGCGGACTTTTATGTAGACCTTTTTAAGTTATACATTTCTACAGTACATTATTTTGTTCTATCTTCAATAGTTTTCGCAGCGTACGCTGTTCAGGACAGTGCCTGAAGGGTTTGTTACCGCAATGCAAGCAGTGCACTAAGTGCAGTTATTTCCTGTGCGGCGCCGTCGTATAGTAGGTAGATTAAGTTAATTAATTGTTAATATTTTTCACTTGTCGTCGACCTGAGCTAAAGAAAGCATTACACACGTACAGTTCCAATCGCTGCAGTTTTATTTTATTTAAATTCGGAGTCTAATCCTAGACATACGCGATGTAAGGAATTTTTTAGGTCATTTTTTTTACACCTTGGGTTACATTATTGAAGTTTTATCCAGGATCCCTATTATTTTGAAAATTAATTATAGCTTATGTTAGTCAGTGATAGTGCAGCTTTCTAATGGTAAAAGAATTTTTGAAATCGGTTCAGTAGTTCTTGAGTTTACTCAAATACAAAAATACAAATCTATTATTAGTAAAGAATGTATGGAAATCTGCCCGATTTATTGACATTTATGCTCACTGCTCCGCTCCCTTTAGTAGTAGCGTGATGTTATATAGCCTATGTTACTCCCAGATAGTGTAGCTTTCTATAGGTGAAAGAATTATTGAAATCGGTCCAGTAGTTTCGGAGCCTATTCGTTACAAACAAAAAAACAAACAAACAAACAAAAAAACAAATCTTTCCTCTTTATAATATTAGTATAGATAATATTTAAACGCTATAATGATTATTAGACATAATATTTACTCCTAGGTGGTTTATAAAAAAAATAACCACGAAGGGGATAGCGCCCCTTCTAACCTAATCTATCCAAGTCAGGCTACCCTAAAGTCCCGATTCCATCCAGTTTCTCCTGACGTAACAACCGTTCGGGCAAACGGCGGTATACCCCCTGGTTAGGTTAGGTTAGGTGACCGTGTACAAGCACATGGAGATAATTTTTATGCCATTTAATTGCTATAAAACATCTTCAACAGAGCAAAATTTCTTGTGTTAGGAATGGGTTCCTGTCAATAACGTACTTACTGGGGTTTGGCTAGACGACAGTTCCACCCTCCACTGCCTTCGACCATTCTAAAGAGCTATGAGTGTACCCTCTACCCTCTACCCTCTAGATGAAAATCATCACTAACTTGTTTATTTACTAGCTTTTGCCCGCGACTCCGCCCGCGTGGATGTCGGTTATCGCGACCAAACATAGCCTATGTCCTTTCTCAAGGTCTAATCTACCCCTATACCAAATTTCACCAAAATCTGTTCAGTGGTTGGCGTGAAAGCGTAGACAGACAGACAGAGTTACTTTCACATTTATAATATTAGTATGGAGTATGGATATGGATTCTTTATATACATAATAATCTTCATGTCATGTTTGTAAATCCTCAAAGAGGTAGGCAGAGGTGTTAACTCCCACATTTCGCCAACCAAAATTTTCGGTTCCACACAATATAGGGCCAGCCTATACCTAATCTTCAAACGGACATTTTGTCATAAGGCTGTATATTTACTGCCAGAGGGAGAAAAGCCCTATTCCATAGTCACCTTCTACGACATCACGTCTATACAATGGTTTGTGCTCAGAAGAACTGTTTGACACGATGCCTACAGCTACATTCTATCATCGCACCTCTCGCCACACGCAGGGAATTCATCCTCACACATTGCGTCCGGAAACGGTGCGCACTGTGCGGTATGAAAGGCACTTCATCCCACGCACACTCAAGCTGTGGAATGAACTCCCTTGCGGTGGTTTTCCTAAGCGACTATAATATGAGGTTCTTCAAGAAGGGCATTAGGAGGTTTCTTCAGGCTCGGCAGCGCGAGTGTGACGCCCCTGGTGTTGCATACGTCCATAGGCCACGGTGACCACTTCCCATCAGGTGGGTCTTGTGCTTGTCTGCCACTTAAGTGGTATAAAAAAGTTCATTCTTTAACCTGGTATAAGTACAATGCCTTGTCTTTCTCTTTATCTCTCTCTCGAATCTCTCAGTCTATCAGAGAATAAACCACAATTACATGTTGACCATGTTTGTTTGTTTATCATGTAGTGGTTTGATCCACAACAATGGGCTGTTCTTCGAGACAGATAGGCGACAAGCTGGCTATTCATGGACACTTCTGATCTGGTGACGTCACCATGAACTTTGAACCTAACACGAGACTATATCGTGCAACTGTGCAAGAGTTATACACTTTATTTTACACTCAGTTTTTTTTACATTCTAGGGTAAAATTAGGATAACTGGTGTCTGAACACACTAGCGCAAAGGACAAAGATAGATTTCAGTTCAGGAAGATATCCTACTTATCCTACTTCCTACTAATATTATAAATGTGAAAGTTTGTGAGAATGGATGTGTGGATGTGAGGATGTGTGGATGTTTGTTACACTTTCACGCATAAACGGCTGGACAGATTGGGTTGAAATTTGGTATGTATATAGGTTATACCCTGGATTAACATATAGGCTATATATCAGCGATGAACAGGATCAGAATTCCACGCGGGCGGAGCCGCGGGTAACAGCTAGTAATTCCATAATTCCCTCGGGGTAAGCAGAGACAATAATCACCACCTATCAGGCAGAAACAGTTACTCGAGAGATAGGGCCCTGGGTCGGCCGGGGTGCGAGGGATATGGCTACGACAATCTCACCTCCGCTAACTGACGGCCCACAGACGGCGATGCGTTTTAGTCGGTTCGAGTCCGACATAACCTCCTCCTCCGGCTCCGGCGGGGAAGGTATCCGTGGGGATTTTTCACACGATAAAAAAAAAGTCAGACACAGTTACAAAAAAGATATCAACAAGCAAATTATACTCCTGGTATTGGAGATGAATCATAATATTTGCTTATTTGCCACTTCACTGGTATAGCACAGTAGTTACGGCGATTAATATCTTTATTAGACTCTAGCCTTCCTCCATACTTCAGAAAAGATGGTACCCTAAAGTATACTTATTGCTAGGCTAAGAAACGTAAGTACTATTACTTTATCTGTGGTAATACTCAATAATAGAAATAAATTCCAACGAAAGAAATTCGACATATGGGAAAAACGATCATACAATCGAACACATGCAAAAAAAACTACAATTTAATTAAAGTATCATCAATAAACAATATCATTTCAATCTAACCCTAAAATACGATCGTACAAATTAGAGGCCTCGAAAAAAAATTCAATAACCCTCCAGTGGGCACCGATCGGCAATATCAATGACGTTTAACCCTAAACATAATCGAGTCTGAATCGAAACTACCTCAGGGACATCGGGGTCTGTTGTGCCCGTAAAATTGCCGAGTATTTTTTGCAATAAAATTGCTCCCTAGCTTTAAAAGGGGGTCGTTCGCGCCCCAGGCGGTTAAGGGGCGAGAGCTATGTTGACGTATTCCGAATGATTTCGTGTAAGTAGGGATAAGCTTTTGGTAACAGGTGAGCTATGTAAATATGAGACTTTGTGTACGTGAATGATATTTTCTTGTTGTTTGCTTTTTAATGTTGCTTTTTGCAATGAGATATTCCTTTTTCTAAGACAGCTTTTATTCTGAGGTAAGTATTTATAGGTGATTGATACTTGTGGAATAAAAGGAATGTTATTGATACTATGAGAAATCAAAGGTAGGAATGTTTTTATTAAAGAAAATTCTGGTGTCTTTTGAGTATTTTTGTAATTTTGTTACTGAGTATCAACAAATTATTTGTTATATATCAAATAAGAACTTAACTTACTTACAGTTTTCAGTCATCATCATACCTTATTTTCATCCTAAATTTTCAATTAAATTTGATAACATTGTAAATTAGGTATAATTACAACGTAAACAGCTCTCAGAAGTAGTTTTACACATTCCAAGTTACCGATCACCTTCGCTCTAAAACTTTTCATTCGAATGACAACGGTAAAAAGTTACATGACACACTCTAAACACATAATATTATGATTATGTAAAGTATAAAATTCCAAATTCAAAAGCAACCAAATCTTCAAAGCGCAATACCACTACCGGTTAACCCTTGCGATACTGGAGTATATTTTCCGCAGGGCGATCCCGCGTGTCGCCTAAACGACCCCATAATTGATAAGTAAAGGAAAAGAAGAGTACCGCCTTATACATATTTATGAGATCCTAAAATTGCTACGGGACCATGCGAACGGGAGCACTTGCGCCCATTGCCGTCTCATTATGTTTTTAGGGTTCCTTTGTTATTGCCACTTTGATGTCAGTCGCACAGAAATCGGCAGAAGGATTTTCTTTGGTAGTATATGATTTGGAAGTTTCGAGGGATGAAATTATAAGCTAAGAATGGTTGAAGGGTTAAAATATAATATTTTATTTAGTACTCACAGAAAAGGATAAGGTTGGAATCATTGTCTTTTTAAGTATTAATATAAAAATTCTCTATTTTACATAAAACCGTATTTTCAAATACAGAACTCGACGATGCGTTCAAAAACCACAATAAACAGTAACTTTATAGGTAATCCAAGAACACAACGGCTCTTTACGACAATATTCCATTGTCGAAGGCTTTCCTTTCCTATTTTTATAATCCCCGGTCGTTTCTGAACGTGCTAAATGAAACGTTTAGCGACGTTCTTATTTTGAAATGTTGGAGGGAATGAAATACAATATACGGTAATGTTTTTTTTTATTTGTTTAGATGTCGCACTCAGCAGTAAATAGGTATACAGTGTGAGGCCATTATAAACATTGTGCTTGAATTTCAATAGAATGATACCGATTTATCCATTTATAATAAATGCCAATGTCGCCGAGTTTTGGGCTGGGCACACCTAATTTTTATTTTAAATTGCTGCCATTGACACGTTGAAGACGAGAAGATCCATTTATTTAAACTAGTTATAAACTTATTTACTCCATTGCACAGTGAGTATATTAACCTATGAATAAATTCTTAAATAAAAACAAACAAATGAGCAAATGTAAGATATACCTACGAATATTTTACATTTGCTCATTTTTTTGTTTTTTTTTTTTGTCGACTTAATACTGATGTAAACATTTTGTTTTTCTTTACTGGGTTCGTGGAACACGAGCAATATTCAGATACATTTAACCCATAAGCAGTCATTCATAAGCTACAACGATAGGTGGTATAGTTGCCGGGATATATCTCGACCCCAAACACGTCACGACTTGTACTCTATATGCGCAGTACGCGGTTTTGGGTATCTTTTGAGGATACCACAAGGTGCTTTATCAGTCGGAGCTCAAATCTATCAATCACAGATCATATCAAACCAATCGCTGTGCGCCAGGATCTCCTTTCTCTCGCGACTTGGGACTTCAAATTACACTCCACAAACCAAATGCAGGTATACAAAACCTGCATTAAAAATATATCTGCCTTGACCGAGTTCACACACATTTACTTACCGGGTAAAGCATAATAACATGCGTTGACACCATTGCCCCTACCCATATTCCTGGCGCGGCTGACTGTGCCGGTGCTGCTGCTGCTTCTGCAGAGGCTCTCAAGCGGCGCAAATACTCCAATCTCATTGGAGATTATGAATTTGTGCCGTTTGGAGTCGAAACGTTGGGACCATGGGGTCCGAGCGCGCGCAATCTCTTCAGGGAGATTGCGAAGCGTATGGTCGACGCTTCTCGTGACCAGAAGGCTGTCCTCTTTTTAGGTCAGAGAATAAGCATTGCCATACAACGTGGCAATGCTGCCAGTCTTCTGGGAACGTTACCACAAGAGGCATGCGATACGGAGGAATTCCACGACGCGTTTGGTTTTAGTTTTTAATTTGTACTTTTATATATATATTTTTAGTTTTATTGTTGATATTGTACATATTTAAATTGAATTATAGTAGGATTAACCAGAATAAATCCATTTGACTTTCTATACATTAATTAAGTTCAATAATATTATTCAGTTTTACAAATTTTGCTTGATTATGTTTCGCATAACTCCGTCCAATTATAAGTGACTATGAATGAATTCATATCAATTCGTATGAGACGACTCGGCACCACATGTCACTGTTCGTTTCCGTTCATTTGTTTCTATTGCGTCATATCCTACGTAAGATGAATTGTAAAAAATCTCTATAGTGCCCGGTTGTCGGCAATTGGTTCAGCCTCAACCAAAACAAGACTGTTGACATGACGATCAAGAGATCCCGACTATGAATCCTGGCTACTACACTACCAACATGAATCCATTTTTCACGAGCAATTTAGATTAGCTGAAGCAGTTAGACGGAGCCGACAGTCGCTCCTGCAAAAACTGATACATACCAATCAAAAACAAAAAACGGACCTAGGGCTTCAAAGTATGGACACAACTAGGACATCGCTATAAGGATGACGATTAAATAATATACCTACCTATTCTAATATAAGAAACATATTGACTTCAATCATTACCACAAATACCGGTTAACCATAGTCACTGATAAAATAGTGTGTGAGTACGTATACCTAAATTAAATGTTAGTGCGCACACCACACACATACACACACACACACACACACACTTACACAAACTCATACACAATTTTATTGTATTATTTAAGAACGACTTAGATCTACTGTTGCCTCGTTCATTCATTAAGTTTCTTTTTAATTACAAAAGTCTATAGAAGTCATTATCTCATAGACATGATGTTATGTTTATCGCTTTTAAAATCTGGGGACACGGATATATTCCCCTCTAGATACTACCGTACCATCCTTTTCTTGAAGCCATTCAAACCATTTTATATCATATAGAAAACTAGTTATTGCCCCCGACTCTACCCGCGTGGATGTCGTTTAACGCGACCAAACATAGCCTAGATATTATTATGTCCTTTTCTTAAGTCTAATCTGCTCCTGTTCCGAATTTCATCAAAATCGGTTTTATGGTATAGGTACCTAGGTGTAAAAGCGAACAGACAGACCGACAGACTTACTTTGTTATAATAATAAACATTAATGTATTAACACATAAAAAACAAAATGACAACCATATTCTACGAAATAAACCAGCTTGAAGCAGTGTTTACACTTTCGTGTCTTAACTCATTTATACACATACATTCGGCTTATTCCCGTGCGCTCCAAATCTATTGTTCTCTAAAATTCATATTTCATACATTGATTACCAGGAGCTCCAAGGATGTTTGTATTAAAATAATAAACAAAGTCACATTTACCACTTTCATTCCCTAGAGCTCCAAAATATTGTCTAGGTACTTTGAGATATTATTCCCAGCAGCTCCAAGAAAAAGCCAATTCTTCAATATAAAAATCGTTCCCAAAGCTGCTCATTCCGACTTGGATAGATTAGGTTAGAAGGCTAATGCGGGAGCGGAGCGGAGCGAAGCTCCCGCATTAGCCTTCGTGGTTATTTTTTTTTTATAAAACCATGTTTACCGTTATCTAATAAAAAGGTAATATTATAGTATTAATTGTTTTAATTCTGCTAACCGTATACTTTGTTTTAGAGCTGTTGGGAACACAGTAGGTATTATATGAGTCTTTTTTAATTTAAGTAGTATAATTTGGAGTTCCTGGGAATTGATGTATAGAGATAAGAAGTTATGAAGGAAAAAGCTTTCATAAGTTTTTGGAGCTCTTGGGAACGATTTTATAAAATAACAATAATATTTAATTTTAGTCTTGGAGCGCTTGGGAGCAAAATCGTGGAGCGGACGGGAATAAGCCATACATTCACTGATAATATTTTTACGCAATTATCCTGTCTAATAAATTGTTAAGTCTATATCGAATAGTGAGAAACACTTGTAGCAGTTTCAGATCATTAGCGACGCTAACATGTGTCGCCGGGACGGACAGACAGACGGGCGCGAATCACTCGTTATGTCACTGAATCAAATATATTTGCAAGCTGGTTGGCAAATGTAATAGATTATCTATCACCATTTTTTACTATAATTACCATATTCTTTTTCTGAACTATATCTGTAAACAAATACCTAACATTACAAAAATGTGCGATTGACCTACGCATACTTAGGTGACAAAATGGTAACTACACATTCTGATCCAAATTTGAAATTCATAATTTATTCCCGCGTCACTCACGAACCCAACGGTTTTGACTGAACGAAGTATCCTGTACCGTTTTCGGGCCCGATTGTGGGTTGAAACGCTCGAAAATTCGGTCAGCTATTTCAGATTTAAGTAAATCTATTTCGTGATGAGTCTACGGATTTTTCGAAATTTTCACAACTTTTTTTTTATTTTTTTTTATATAGGACACGTCAAATTGACTTCGCCTCGCCTGATGTCAAATTGACTTCGTCACCATTACAGACATGTACCATGTTACAATGGTGGCACTCAGCTTGACGGCCTCATCAGATGCTTTTTCACGCCCCGCTTAAACGACCCGGGACTGTAGGAGAAGGGAAACACGTGAACTGGTAAGGAATTCTAAGATTTAATAGCGCGGCAGAAGAAGGAGTCGCCGAACCGCTTGGTTCTTGATGGAATATTCTGCACCATATGCGGGTGGCATCTAAGACCTGCACGTTCCTCTCATTCTTGTTTGATTCCTTTAATATGAGTAAGTATCAGAAATTGATAGCTCTGTTTTTTTTAAGTAGGACACATCTTCACTTCACCTGATGGTAAACTGAAGGCAGTCTCAGAAAAGAGGGTCGCCATCACAGACACGTACCATGTCACACTGGTGGCACTCAGCTTGTTGGCCTAATCAAATGCTTTTACACACCCCGCTTAAAAGACCCGGGACTGTAGAAATAAGGAAACACGTGAGCTGGTAAGGAATTTTAGATCTTAATGGTGCGGCTAAGGATCTGAAAATGTAGCACATCAACGTCAGTTACTATTTAATAATATTTATTCTACAACAAACGCAATAAGACCATGAAACCCCGCAAACACATGTCTCTAAGCCACGCATCTTCGCAGCTCCCGAGATTAATGCCATTAAAAGCAATAGAATTATTCGCACATGTAAATAATAAAGCACAGGAAGTCTGAAGTGACATGTGGTCTGTGTCAACGACCTGGCATTATCTAGACTCGCAATTGTACAAGACGATTTCTGAGGACTCTAGCCATTCATAACGAGGCGGTACTGGCAGTACTGAGAGATAAAAATGAATAGTTTGGACAATTCTATTTAATTTTGAATTTGGAATACACTCGGCTCTATGAATTAAAAAAAGAAAAAAATAATTGAAAATAGAGTTGACAAATCTTGTTTTTCGATGGTTTGAAAAAATGCTAATTTTTATTTAAATATTTATAAATTGAAAATATTCGTAATTATGTAGTAAGTAACACTATGTTTTTTCCTATATTTTAAATGTAAATAACAAAACGTCCAAACAAAAACCAAATAAATAATTCAATGTCATAATATTTATGATTTCGAAACACTACACTTGATTTTACCAACCCACATAAAATCCAAAAATAAAATTTAAGTGCGTACAAAGTTACAGTCAATGTCTTTATATCAACATGCGCTCAACTCGTTAATCCAACCCCCACGAAGCGGATAACCTAAAACAACGATACCAAAATAAACCTACTTTGGGCTCTCTAATTTGTTCTAAACACAGTGCAAAAAGATAAAATTGTTCCTACTAATGTCACATCTAGATGCAAATTGTTTCGGCCCGAGGGTATTTATTTTAATTCTAATTTGCCGCGGTAAATACCGCAAGGGCCGCCAGCCGCTTCGCCGCTTTTGCCTCCAAGTTACAACTCTTCCTTTTTTGGTTTTACTTTATCAAACTCGTGTTAAAGTGACGTTGGATGTTCTTTTTTTGAGTTTTATGTTTTTAAATTGGAGGGAAATGTCGTTGGGAAAGTAAGTAATGTAACGTTGTCTGCAAAAGTTTTCAAAATGATAAAGTTTATTCATAAGAAAAATGAGCGTTTTTTATTGTATTATGAATAGGTATAGTTAGTATGAGTTATGTGGTTGATTTCTTAATGGTCATTCTGAGTTAATATTTTTTTCAGTAGGTAGTGGTTTTTTTGCATTTCCATTTATTGTGATTCAAAATTCCATTTTGAAGTAGCTAGATAAAATAAGAGTAAAAAAAAATATAGGTACTTCAAAATGTAATAAAATATTAAGTGGCGAAGATCCACTACGACTGAGCGAATTACAAACCTGCGTCTTGTAAGTAAAAAAGTAATAAAGTAAAAAAAAACTAGATGACTCTAGCAGTGCAAAAGTCTCGAATCCTGAAGAAAACCCTAATTAATTTTCTCCATGTAAGGTCGTTAAGCACCCTGCTACTGAAAAAGTAAAGTAAAATACATAAAAGTCAAGTGAATTCTGACGTTTTATTCAAACAAGCGCCAAAAATTACTGAAAGCGCTTGATGATACAAGCCCGGTCGAAATAAAATTTTGACTGTGAATTAAAAGTAAACATTAGAACCGGGTAATTCTGTAAAACGCCTCTCGTAGGCGAAGACCAAATGATTTTTGAGCGAACTACCTGCTTGTAGTTAAGCTTTTGGGGTTCACTTGGAGCCACGGCAAGCGCGATTTGCAAATTAAGCTAATAATACCCGACTCGTATTTGAATGAAAGAATGGAATGAAATTTTGAAGTATTTAATTATACTGATTATTCAAATAGATTTAGAAAGAGAAAAGAGAATCGGGCGGGACTCGAACCCGCGATCTTTTCCTTACAGGTTATTTTAAGCTATTGCATAGCTTCTATCGCGGGCCTTGAGCGTGGAGACCGAATCCAGAAATTCCGTAACGAAAAAAACCTAACACCCCCCACTCCAAGCTCGCACGAATCGAGCCGAGCTGCTCCGAAGTAGCTCCGCTTAACGTAAGTAATTATAATTGCACAAGTTGATAAAAAATGCTATGCTTTACCGCGGCAGTCCCCGAGTGCCACACGTCTTTTTTCTTCCTAAATCGATTTGAATGAAAGAAATTCAATTGATCTGATATGATTCATTAGAAATTATTTCTAATGAACGGTTTTAAATATAATATCCAATCAATCAATCAATCAATTAGCCTACTGCAGTCCACTGCTTGACATAGGCCTCTCCCAATACGCGCCACATTTGCCGATCCTCCGCCTTCCGCATCCAGTCCGTTCCAGCCACCTTTTGCAGGTCATCAGTCCATAATAATTTATTTAACAATTAGTTGATTCACGTTTTCCATTGGCCATTGTTCAGTGTAATTGTTCTCAAGTTGATTTTTAAGAAATTAAAGTCTTTAAACTAAAATTGTAAAATTAAGTTGTAATGTCCATAAATATCGACTATAACAAGTATAATCATCTACGTTTTACATTACTGGTCCAAAATCGAAAGTGGATAACTTAGACCAAATGGATGATGTCTTTTCCTGGTATGATTTATACTTATTAATTGATGCTTCACATCTGCATTTAATTTATTTTTTTTCATAATTTTGAGTGTTTAATTTCTTTATGTAGTTGGGTTTTTAATTATTTTTTTTTGTTTTTTTTTTTTAACTTTCGATTCGTTATTATGTACACTAAAATCAAACCAGAGTTTTGAGAGTAGGTTTAGAAAAACGCTTATGTGACTCTCCCGCCTGTTTTGTGGCCTCAGTCGTAATGTTTCGTATTAATTAACTCAGCATAATTAAAGTGGTGTGCGCAACACTGGCCCGGTAGCTTCTCCAACGTTTTTTGATCCCAACACAGTGCACCTTTACATGTACTGTACAAAACTTTGAAAACCTGTTCTATTTTATATGTTCTATGAGAAACTTTGAGAAGCGGAGTGCATGTAAGTTAGCAGTTTGCTAGTTCATAGTTTTAGAAGTTTTGCGGGTACTTCGTAGTAATTAGTTTGGTATTATAAACTAAATATTCTGGTAGTTTACATTAGAAATACTGCAATTGTAAATTAAATATTATTATTAAATTCATACCTAAAATAACTACACATGCACAATGTATCAACGCACGATAGATTAAGAACCCATGTAAAATACTGTACAACAATTATGAAATAAAGATTATTATTATTATGACTCTTATTATTATTATTACTGAAACGATTGGTAGGTTCCAATTTCACCTTAAATATTAAAAAAAAAAACATGAAACTATATTACTTTTTCGTTGAAAGATGGGAAAATACTTTTACTTTAAATATTTATGGATCGATTATTCAGTGACGTTTGTCGTTAACTGTACCTTATGATATGTCACTCAGGATTTTTTATTATAATGATTAGTTGATACATTCCACCATTCCACAATCAGATCCACCATCATTATTCCGACATACCTACGAAGCTAGGTAAGATCAACACATTTCAAAAATAATACTTATGTAATTTTCTTCATCACATCGCTCACCGAAAAGGTGATAAACAAGATAGAATGGTGATTAGAATGGTCAAATCTATACAAGAACCCTTCCGAGATTTAATAGTTATTTGTTATACAAGAGTGCAAAGTTGCTTTTTAACCGCGTGCTCATTTTTGATGACCGAGCAAGCGAAAGATTCTAAATTTGAATCACGAGCGTAGCGAGTGATTCACAAATTAGAATCTTGAGCGTTAGCGAGGGAATCAAAAGAGCACAAGGTGAAAAATCTTTGCACTCGAGTGCAACACGTAACTTTTCATCCCACCTCAGCGAGGAAATAATGAAATGCTTCTCCTTCCTAGCGTTAATTCCCAGTCAGCATCCGAAGCTTTCACCTCGGAGTCCGGGGTCCGCTTTACCAGTCTTAACTGCGGATTTGGCTGGACCTCGATATTTACCGTGAAGCGACTGCCATCTGACCTCCACAACCCAATGATGACATTAGGCGATATCGAAGCATTGCAGCCAGACCGTTGTTGTTGAACTTTTTAGGGCTCCAACTACCCGTAACGACTGCCATAGATGTTCGTATGGCATCCGTGACCGACGGCTTAACGTGCTCTCCAAGGCACGACCAGACCAATGCAAATACCCATTTTCATGCATAAAAAATATTTGCACTGAGCGGGGATCGAACCCGTGCCTCCTGCGTAGCGGCCGCGTTCAATACCACTACGCCATGGAGGCTGTATAATATGTGTATTAATACTAGTAATAAAATACAACAAAATAAAAATTCAACAACAATGTCAACAATATGACGTGAAAAAAATTGATGCGCGCAAAGCAAATTAAAAAAAAAGTACACCAAGGAGGTTACGAGTCTGAGTTTTTCATGAATTAAAAAAAAGTTGTATGATAAATTCGGCACCATAGAGGTAGAAGTAAATAGGTTTAATGATGTTATGAGTCCACAAACCTAGTACACACGATGTTCTAAATTCAAATTTTCTTTACCTCTCTAGAGGATAAAAACGACTTTTACGCTCAGTTATCGAAGAGCAAAAATAGTCTTTCCGAGATGGTGGGATGAAAACTTTTTTAGTAGAGTTATTTCTAATACTATTTGAACCTAGGGCTCAAAAATGACTCATTGTTCATTGACTACTTGTATTGTACATTATACTGATTACTTTATTATATTAATGTTTTCTCTAAATTGAGATATTATTAGATAAACTTGATACAAAATACGCACACACAAATTCTAGTTGGAAAACACACTGTGTGTACCCTTCAAAATTGTAGGGTTAATAAACGCTTCGTCTTTATAGCTCCAAACAAAATGGCTCAGAGCTTCTGACACTCGGTTTTGAGTAGCCATTTGTGTAAATGACCCTTTAATATTTTGAATTTGGAATGAATGTACGAATTAAAGCGAGGAGATTGAGACCTGCTTGATGGTTGGCGAAATTTTGTTTATGGATTGCGGTTTGTAAAAAAGGTTTGTCATAAAAATCTTATTTCTTTAATTGCTTTCTTTTTTTTATTGCATAGAGTACTTACCTATCTTTAAATAAGTAAAGCCTCAGTTGTTGGTGTTGTACAGAAAATCTGGTAAAAAAAAAACTATTGTAGCTTCTTTTTCATGTGCGTAGGTTCTTCATAAAATCAAATCTCAAAAAAATAGAGTTACAGGTATAGGCATACTTGGCAGGTACCAGACTCTATGCTGCTACTGGCAATTTTGTAATAATTGACTCACTGTGTTTAACCCACTAGACTCAACCCAGGAAATGAACGTTTCTTTTTTACCTAAATAAAGTCGGTAATCTGTGCCTAAAAATATAGGAATCACTGAAAAAAAAAAAACGAAATACCTATAAGTTCGCGCGTATTTTGATTTCAGCCATCTTCTAAATCCCCAAAAGAAATCAAACGGCTCGGCCAAAGGAAGAATTGCGATTATAATTTTTCATTTATTATTCGCTTCTATCTCTACCATCGAGGGTAGATCGGAATAATAGGATTTACAAGTGAGATTATGCCAGGATTATTTTGCACTGAGTACCTAGTAAAAATTTCCACTGGTCGTTTGAAACGAAGTCTGTTCACAAAAGAATTTGAACCTTGAAGCTTTAGGAATATGGTTGTAATTCGAGTGCGTATGTTTCGGTAGGGAATTTCATTTTGTCCTGAATAAAAATATCCTATACGACGGCTTTGCTTTATCATTGCGAAGTGGAGGTGTAATTAGTTTTCGCAAAGCAAGCCTGGCGTCCCTATTCTGGTGTATACCTATTTACAAAAAAAAATATATTTCAAAGAGCATTGTAAAAATGAATAAAGAATACCTATGGTTGTTCTCCATGCAATAGTTAATATACAGTTAACACCGCTTGTCGGCTATAGCTTTAGTAGGATAACAACAGTACAACAGTACAAGTAATACTTACCTACCTATTCTTTGACCGCTCCAATCATATGGAGTAAAGGTGGTTTCCGCGCTTTGACGGTCTAAGATAAGATACCTAATCTTTATTGCTTCAAATATGGTGCGTTTGCGTTATAAAGGCGATAAATTTTCTTTTAGAGAGTGAAATAACTGAATGACAGCGTGTTACCACAGTCTAACGAATTTAATTATGTCGTTAGTTTCGTTCCGTTCGTTCTACTGTGGTGTTACTTAGTGCATTCTCCTTGCCTTAAATATACCTATTAAAAAAAAAACGATTCTCTTTACCGAGAGTACCTCATTACTTTACACTTTTGTTACGCGTTTGCTGAAAATACTTATTACGTAAGGTTTAAGTTGTTGCTCCAGATTTGTTATTGTTAATCGCGAATCCGCCCTCGAGGTTTTCTGTTTCAGTTCTTAGAACTCATGGGAACCTATGCCAGCGATAAAGTTTAGCTTGTGTTTTACCTATTCTCGCTTATAGGTTCTATCCCTGTACCTAATTTCAGCCAGATCATTTCAGCCGTTTGTGCGTGATTGAGTAACAGAAAGAAAGAAAGAAAAAAGAAATATTTATTTAGTGCAAAGTGGTCACACAATACAATAAATTACGCAGCAAATAATAATGGCATTGGCAGTATTGAAAGCATGTTCACTTAATAGTCTTCACATCCCTATTAATATTATAAATGCGAAAGTAACTCTGTCTGTCTGTCTGTCTATCTGTCTGTCTGTCTGTCTCGCTTTTACGACTAAACCGCTGAACCGATTTTGATGCAATTTGGTATAGGGGTAGATTAGACCTTGAGAAAGGACATAGGCTATGTTTGGTCGCGATAACCGACATCCAAGCGGGCGGAGCCGCGGGCAAAAGCTAGTACTTTATATTGCTTTAAGATATTTATTCGGTTAGCGATATCGCTTATAGAGCTAACTTTGTCTCGCGTAGTAAAACAGAATACGCCCTCGCAGTCGTCGGATTAGCGCCGTATTCGGGACATCCGCCGTGAAAAATTGAAACGCACATTGTTTTAAATGTCGGTACGTGACGGCTCGGGCTTAGCATTCGACGGCTCACGGATAATTGTATCATCTTTTGACGAATCAGGTTGCTGCTTTATTAATATAAGCCTATTGTTGTACGGTTGTTGCATCAGAGGTAAAATTTGCTGTTTTGAAATAGATCGTTTTATCATACTAGGTTCGAATAAACAAATAGGTACCCAGAAGAGATTCGTCTCGTCATCAAGAAGAATAGTGAGAGTAGTAAACGCGACTGCTATGCAGAAGGTACTACGCCAGTTCTATGCAAATATTTGTATACATGAATATGGTCGTGTGTCGGTCGTGAATATTGGTCTGGGTACTTCCGTGTCTGTAAAAGTTAGGTTAAGATCGGCAATAATTGTGTCACGGTTCCTGGGTAAAGGTGAGAATGAATTTTGAAGAGTAGTGGCCGGTATCGGCTTTTCAGGGCCAGTTTCCGAAGACCTGGAAGACTGGGAAACTGGTCCTCATCCGGAAGGAGGGGTGCCCGGTGGACTCACCGTCCGGCTACCGGCCCATAGTGTTGCTCGATGAGGTGGCCAAGCTCTTTGAAAGAGTTATCGCGAAGCGCCTCGTCGAGCACCTCTCTAGAGAAGGGCCGGATCTGGCGGATGCCCAATATGGCTTCCGCCGAGGGCGTTCCACCGTGGATGCAATCATGCGCGTGAGGACTCTGGCAGAGGATGCGGTCGCTCGGGGCGAGGTGATGTTGGCGGTGTCTTTAGACATCTCCAACGCGTTCAACACCTTGCCCTGGAGTTGCATTATGGAGGCGCTCGTGTACCATGATGTGCCTCTCTACCTCCGCCACATAGTCGGGGCGTACCTGACGGAGAGAGCTGTCATCTACCCAGGTGCGACCGGTGTCGGTCGGCGAGAGATGTCGTGCGGTGTTCCGCAGGGATCGGTCCTGGGGCCGCTCCTGTGGAACATCGGATACGACTGGGTGCTTCGCAGTGAGCTCGTGGATGGTGCCGCCGTGACGTGTTATGCGGACGACACGCTAGTAATGGCGAGCGGGGCTACACATCGCGAAGCAACCCTGAAGGCCACGACCGCAGTTGCCCAAGTCGTGGAACGGATCCGGCGGTTGGGTCTCGAGGTGTCTCCGCAGAAAACCAAGGCCATGTTCTTTCATGGACCTCGGCGCGGACCACCAGCGGGATCCAGCATCACAATGGGAGGCACTCTCATCGGCATCAAGCCCCAGATGAAATATCTGGGGCTCGTGCTCGACGGTCGATGGGACTTCGGGGAGCATTTCCGAAGCCTGGTCCCCAAATTGGTGCTCACAGTTAACGCTTTGACGCGTCTGCTGCCCAATTTGAGGGGCCCGGAGGACTCTACGCGGGTATCGTGCGGTCCATGGCACTATATGGGTGCCCCGTATGGGCGGACAACCTGAAGGCCAAGTACGTGGACCTGCTGCGTAAACCGCAGCGGAAAAAGGCCATCAGGACCATCAGGGGGTACCGCACGATATCCTTTGAAGCGGCGAGTCTACTCGCCGGATCGCTACCGTGGATCCTGGAAGCGAGATCCCTTTCGGCGCTCTACCGCTTCCGAAAGGCGGCGCGGGAGCGGGGACACGATCCTGAGCCTGAAGAAATTCGGGCCGTGAGATCCCGGCTCCACAGGGACATGGTGGCGGAGTGGGAGCTACAACTTGGGCAACCACGCGCAGGGCACGCCGTAGTAGCGGCGGTAAGACCCATCATGGGGGAGTGGCTAGAGAGGCCACACGGCGGCCTCTCGTTCTGGCTGACGCAGATCACCACCAATCATGGGTGTTTTGGGCGGTATCTGCATCGGATCGCGCAGAAAGAGCCAACGTCCGAGTGCCATCACTGCGACGCGAGCGAGGACTCGGCGCTGCACACGCTCACCGAGTGTCCGGCGTGGGAGACGCCAAGACGGGAGCTGGTGGCGACCCTAGGAGTGAGAGTTCTCACGCTCGCCACTTTGCTCGCAGCGATGGTTCGCTGCGCAGATTCGTGGGCCGCCGGCGACTCCTTCTGCGAGCAAGTAATGCTCGTGAAGGAGGCGGCGGAGCGGGAGCGTGAGGAGCGAAGGAGAATCGCAAACCGCGCGGCCCGCAACGAGCAGCGGCAACTCGGGCGTCGGAGGTCGCAGAATGACCTCCGTCCCCCATGAGCGCGGGCCTGGGGGTGACGGGTAGAGCCGCCTGTCAACCTAGCAGAAGCAGGCCGCGGCGGTGGCACGCATTGCGTGCCTCCCCATACCTGGGGGCGGGTTGGGGACTCTGTGGTCCCCTCACCGGAAGAGGGCCAGATCGAGAGATATGGTCCTGGGTCGGCCGGGGTGCGAGGGATATGGCTACGACAATCTCACCTCCGGCAACTGACGACCCACAGATGGCGTGCGTTTTAGTCGGTTCGAGTCCGACATAACCTCCTCCTCCGGCTACGGTGGGGGAGGTATCCGTGGGGATTTTGCGCACGATAAAAAAAAAAAAAAAAGGTATCGGCTTTTCAAGACAAAATATTATTATTAACCATTTTAACCGAATTCTAAAACGAAGGAGGTTCTCAATTCGGATGTTTATAGGTAAGTATATTTTTTATGTTTGTACGTGCATCGTACATAGCTCTGTCATGATCATGAGTAAACGGATTTACCAATATTTTTTAAATCTTATTTTCTATGGGAGAAATTTTATAGTCAGTTTTTGTTGTAGGGCAGCACGACGTTTTCGCAATTACTTTTATAGTAACAAATTCCGGCCGCTGTCGGCCACCATTATAATTTCAGTGGGAATTGACCCTAAATAAATTTTGACACATAACTATGCTAAGCGTGTTTTTTTATGATCATCCGTATGACAGTTTTAAAAGATTTGTACATTAAGTATGATCTGGTCAAGCCAGTTTTTTTTCGTACAATCATGCTAGTAATACATTGAGTTCATTGATTAAAACCATGTTAAACAGGATTAAAACAATATGTACCAAGTCTGTTCACAAAGACCTTTATATATCCACTGAATGATAAACTTCTGATAGGTTCATTGAAGTACTATGTGTTTCCTTTCTTTCATACCTATAATTATTATTTCTTTTATCAATTGAACATGCGCTACAAACAAGTATCACTACGTGGGTGGCTCGATGTTACCTCCTTATACAAATGAGTACATCCCACTTGAACTCACAGAGTAATAACTAATTGTATGTAGCTATAAAAAATAACGTTTTAAAAACGGTTACCTACGTTTTATAATTTGATATTTTTAAAGAACATTAGTAAGAAAGGCGGAGGATCGGCAAACGTGGCGCACATTGGGAGAGGCGTATGTTCAGCAGTGGACTGCAGTAGGCTAATTGATTGATTGAAGTAATCAAAAATTTCTTCTAGCTCCTCCAGCTTTCGCTTACACCTCCGGGTAATTATTGGAATGAAATAAATTCAAATTCAAATTCTTTATTTCTCAAAATAGTGCAACACTGTAACAGCTTTTTGACGTCAAATTCTTCTTGAAACTAAGTTTACCACCGCTACCTATGTGCTAGTGGAGAAGAAACTGCGCAACAAACTCCACTGCGGCGTTTTCAAGGTGCCAGTTTACAAAAGATTGTGTCTTAATACTAAATATGACCGTATGTACAAATGTACATTTGTCTCGCGTCAAGTATATAAAAAGCCTTGGATAAAAAACTTATAATAAAATAATTAACCTAAGTTACGGTGAGGTTAAAGGTAAAGATAAATAGTTACAGGCATTGTACCTGAATGACCAAGACATGACTCTATAATGGTGGAGTTAATTGCTATATAATGATGTAGAGATATGTCTGTCCCTGTAATTTTTCAAATTTACCCCGTCACTCCAAGATTTTGGTGACTTTACTCTACATAATGATAGAGTTACTGGACAACTTTTTATCGCTATTATGGCAACTGTTCCGTGTTTTTCACCCTCATTCCTGAAGAAAATGAATGAATAATCAGAGAACTAAAAAAAATTAAGGAAGTTTACCTACACGTATTGAATAAAAATTCTATACTTTGGGAATATTATTTATATTTATTCATAAAATTTATTTTATATTTAGGTTACATTTTTTAAACTTCTTGCTAGAAAAACTAAATAGGAAGCCTATTGTTTTTTTTTCCGCCAGTAATTACTTAGTACCTACAGCCAAGTACCTATTGGCACTGTCTTGAATTCAAAATATTGCAAGCATTGGTTTTAATAAAACTTAATTTTTCTTAATATGTAAGGGTAAAAGTACGTGACGCCCCTGGTGTTGCATACGTCCATAGGCCACGGTAACCACTTTCCATCAGCTTGTCTGCCACATACGTGGTAAAAAAAAAAGTTATTAACGGGCGTTGGCAAGAGTCAGTGAATGTGCAGTTGACGATTTCTTTCGAGATCGATCGATTTCGAGATCTATTTTATCAATATTGTGTATTATCCGTGTGGGACCGAAAATCACAGGCGAAAAGTAGGTGTTTATATACCTCTGCCTACCCCTTCAGGGATACACAGACGTGAGTATGTATGTGTATGTGTATTATCCTTTCTAAGTATACCTATATTTCTAAAGATATTTTTTATCATCACACTGTTCACTACAGGGGCCTTAGACAAAGTGACATTCTATTGATGGAATCGCTTTGAAGCAAACCGTTTTTAATGTTTAACAGTGGTTTACGTGACATTGCGGTGGTTATAGTAATAATGATATGTAATTGTGAAATAATGTATTTCGAGTTAAAAAGACTCAAATTTCATAAAAAAAATATAATTATATTAATGATTTATGTCAATTTCATACTACAATTAGCGATTCCACTGGCGTTTTCGCCAATAGAATGTCACTTTGTCTAGAGCCCCTGGTACCTAGTAGACTACTTGCTGTAGCAAGCGGTTCGGTGGAATGTTAAAGGTAGGGTGAACTTAACAAGGTACACCCTTCCACTTCAAATTTTATTGAATGACCTCTTTGATATGGTTCTCCCAAGTGACCCCAATTTGGGTTTCCACCAAAAGGGTAATCAGAATATTTTTACAAGGTTGAAAATGGCTTTAAATTACTGCTTTGTTTTCACAAATCGCTGCACAAAAACTGAGATCCACACATACATCCATGTATTTTCACTTATGAACCCCTGAAGAGGTAGACGGAAATGTATTAACATCCAGATCTTGTCTACTTACTATGATTTTCGATCTACAAAATGGGGAGCGAGCCTAAAAACTAATATGCAATTAACTATTATTGGTATGAAATATATTTTTGTGTGTGGTGTAGATGAAAATGAATGCATGGATGATTCAAAATGAGTATCTATTTCAGAACAATCATAATTAGTTATAATTTATGGTTGTAGAGTGAAATTATGACTCAAATTACACATATTGATAACACACCACGATATTTATTATTGAACCTGACCGGTTTTGCCTTACGGCATCGTCAAAGGTTTAGGTACATTGGCAGACATAAACAAAGAAAAAAAATTGTACAACTCAAATTGTCATAATCCATACTTAATATTATATTATAAATGTGAAAGTAACTCTGTCTGTCTGTTACGCTTTCACGCCTAAACCATTGAATCGATTTGGATGAAGTTTGGTACAGAGATAGATTAGACCTTGGGAAAGGACATAGGCTATATTATTAGGTCTCGATAACCGACATCCATGCGGGCGGAGCCGCGGGCAACAGCTAGTCCGAAATAAAAATACATAAGTTTAGGTTTTTATACACCTACGTAGTTACTGTAAGCTACTGTGTTTAACATAATTGACATTACATAGGTATTTTATTGTTATACATTATCATTATTGTTTTATTATTAGTAGCTCAGTATGATAAAGCACATATTCGTATCACGTTTTATTAGTGTATAAAATTTATGAAATAAAAATTGTAATCTTTTGGCTATAAAATTAAATGAAATTATTTAATTAGGTAAGTATATAGGGCATAATCTTGCTTTTCTATTGTTCTGTATATTTACATTTTAATGCCTCATTCTCGGTACTAATAGCCGGGGCAATAACACCTCTTTTTAATATTTAAAAATCAAACAAATTGTTTTTGTAAATGATATAAATAGTATCAATAAATACATTAAGTACCTGTAATAAATAAACAAGAACTTAACTTTGAAATATGAAAATTTAGGAAATACATATTCGGATGAATTTCATTAATCTAAACTTTAAACAGGCGCAGCCTTAGGTATTCATTGTTATTTCTATAATTTATTGTCATTTCTATAAGTGATTAAAAAAAAAACTTGAATATTTTATTTTAAAATGTCAGTACAAAATATAAAACTACGAATTTATTTTTTTCAAAATTTCATTCTGAATAATACTTTACTCTATTAGTGTATATTCCAAAGGAATCGTGCACAATATAATTGTAATTCATACTCAATATTCATACAGTACGCGACGCACCAAATTTTCCATCAAAAATTGCTCACGAATAAATGCATCGGTAGCACAATAAAATCCATCACGAATCATATTATTGTGTTACCTATACAAAGTGATTGTCACTCGGGGCACATGGCGGCGAGAGGCGCGCGAGGCGGGGCTTGGAATACCACGCCCACAGAAAAACGGCTCAAGCGATAAGGTCGAAATCACTATGGAGATTCTAGAGATTTTCGGCTTTACAGAACAGAAAGCCGCGAGAGCGCACTGTGAGTGTGTGTCTGCCTTAAAACATAGTGGCAGCCCGTGCCGGTCGCACGCTCGCCATTCCAAATTCGAATACGAATTTTTAAATTCGGATTTCCAAATTAAGTTTCAATTCCGAAGTCGGACTTCGTAGATTAATTTTTAAATTTGATTAAGTGTTATGCGTCGGACGCTATAATTTTTTGACAATGGAAGTAAGTGCGATACCGCCGATGCCTCTGGACTTTTCGATGGTGAGGAGTGGAAGTGGTTCACCTGGTACCCTGAGGGAGGCTTCTCCGAGGCCTGTCTCCAACAGCGCGTTCAGAGTTGTCACGCCTAAAGGTGGGAAAATTATTTTATTCAGTAAAATTTATTGTTTAAGTTTTGTTATTGTTTATATTTGTTGAACAATAAAATTTGTTGTTAAAATTTTTCCTTTTCTAAGAATACTTAAAAGAGATTTGTTTCAATGCTGATGAATGAAAGTTTTATTAATTTAATTACTTTGGATATTTAACAGTTATAAAGTATCTAGATATTATTTTAAATTGAGTGAATATATGACTGAAAATTATTTATCATTACTTAGATATGTATATTTCAACGATGTAAAGTATTTAATTGATTCATTTACTTAATTCAACGACATAATAACTGCGTACTCTTGTTAGTTTTTCAAATTCTTGATTTGTTGTTGAAGATCTAAGATCTATAAGCATATATAGCAAACTTCGTTGGTAAATCCAACTTATCTAGGTACGTATTATGTACCAGATTAATATAAAAAAGACCTGATACATCAGTAGCCCACACAAGGATTATTTTTATAGCATAAAAAGAAAATGCAACCAAACTGTAAGTCTCTACATACATAGAGCCATTTAAAAATACTTTTATTATGTTTTATCTACCTATAAAACTAGTTCTATATTAATTGTTGATTCAATAATAGATTATTAGGTACGTAAGGTACCTAAAATTATGTTTATAGTTGGATATGCATTACCTACAGGTTCTATCTTCTGGCGTGCCTTCTTCAATATGAAAAAAAATATTAATTTGAACTATATTCATTTGAGGTTTTTTAAAGACCTTTCTTAAAATATCTGCGTTTTGAATTGATTGATGAATGAATAAAAATGTAGATATAAATTAATTGATAAGTAATAGATATCAATTTCAATCTACAATCAGAAAAGGAAAATGGAAAATTTATGGGACATGTTAAATTACTAATTTTATGAAAATGTCATTAATTTAATTGATAATATTCTATCAGGTACAAAATTCATAGAACATTTTTTTATTTAGAGATTGTGTTTTTTTATAATGACGTAGTGGTTTACCTTTAGTTGTTTTATTTTAATTTTAATTTCCAAAGAGTCTTTTTAAAATTAATATTTAAGTGAACTTATCAATTCAAACTTAATTAACTTATTACCAAAAATTATAGGAGACATGATGTATTATTTGATCAACTTATTACTACCAACTGATCACATAATCAATATTACTGTCAAAGGCGACTTAATTGTCACCCGCCGACCCCTGGCCGTTTCGTTTGACAACCTATTATTAAATTATTGGGTGCAGCAATACATTTATTACGTTATATTTAATGATACCTAATATCTATGACCTATTTTATTTGTTTAAACTGTTGTGAAAGAAAGGCAGGTAGACCATAGACTGATTTCTTTATTCAAATATAACTAGCAAATAGGTACAATTCACCACATCTCCCCCTTAACAACCAAAAATATAAAATACATTTGCAACCACATTTACCATTGTTGTGAAAGAAAGGCAGGTAGACCATAGACTGATTTCTTTATTCAAATATAACTAGCAAATAGGTACAATTCACCACATAAACTACATAAGTAATATTACAATTTTTAATTTTATTTAGGGTATTCAAATAAGGGTAGGACTAAATTGTTTGGACTTATCGCACAACTTACATACAAAAATATTTTACTATGGATAGCTACTCATTAAAAATGTTAATGGACCAGATAATTATTTTCCGTATGAATGAAATATGCCAGGATAAATATGATGGGTAAAGAGGAAAATTAATGTAATGAATATGATGAATCAATATGAAGATAAAAATGATAGATTCAGGTTCCCATGGGTAATTAACAAAATTGCAAGATTGTATAACAAGATCAACATTGTTTTAAATATAAAAGAACATAGCGAACTAATTAAAAATAATAATGTTCGCAATTACCTAAGTCCCTTTTATTCAGAAATTAGCTAAAATACGCAAAATAAGTTAGAATACACTTTGAAGTGCAGGCTGTAGCAATTCAGGTAGATTCTCTAATTCTGATTGGTCAAAGGGAATTAAAGTTCTCACACGATACCTGGATACTAGAACACAAAGGAACGAATACCGGTTACCAGTATTCCATGCATTTCAAATATTAATTTTCGATTTCCAGTTCACTTTGATGAATTGATATTCATTTTCATTCTTAAATTAAATTTCAAACTGTTCATTTCTAGTATATATGGAGAAAAGTTTCAATTAAATTTTTATTTCAACTGTTCCATTTTTAATATCTGTATTGTAGTTTCAAGTAAAATATGGGTTAAGTTTGAAAATTTTATATTTAGTGCCTAAGGGCTAAGGCGAAGGTATTCATGAGGTAGTAGATTTGAACACCACTAAGAACCTGTAGATACTACTACCGTGTACCCATGCTACACAAGTAATTTAACGTAATTGCAGGGGTTAGTACCAAATACCAGTATGTTGCACCGACGTTACTAGTGGCTTTTTTAAACGATTTCTGCACTATGACAAACGTGCTAGGTTTTCTATTGAAATGGGTTCTCAATAGATTTTAATACCACAATTAAGCCAAATAATAACCTTATACTACCTGCCTGATTAAAAGATTATCTGTAGTGAATAGCATCTATGGCTCTATCTATATTACTCACTTGAGGTAGTGCGGTATAAGCAGGGATGAATGGACGGAGGATTGTTTTCGAAGGAACGTTTACCTACAGTAAATATTACTGCAGAAACATAATTTAATATTCCTGTCTGACATTTGTTTCAGATGAACAAAATATAATATCCATTTACATTTTGTTCATCTGAAACAAATGTGTTAAACTTATTATATCTATTACCAAAAATTTAAAATCATTTTAACTTAACTATTATAAATTAAGTCCTAAAATTCAAATGAACACAACTTTAAAATTATCACAAATCTCCCACACACATGACAGTGACATGAATCTAACCCTTTTTAGCTTTCACACTCAACACAAAAATATTGTTAAATTAAAAAAGAAGAACCCTCAAAACAGGCACTCCAATTAACCCTGCACTCGCTACGAAAGGGCAAAAAGTATTGTACAATAGAACAGTAACCGTAATCCGCCGGTCCCTTAGACCGGCACGCGACCCTCCGCATTCTAAGTGTCTCGATTGTTAAATTACGCAGTTTTAAAGGATTACCAAATTGTAATTGTTTTACGGGTGTTTAAACATTATTTTGTGTAAAAATCAACATATTGTGTGGATTTAAGCTTACACAAAAAGGTTTTATGAAATTTCTAAGTAAAAAAATGCAGTAAGTTAATTGCATAAGTGTTAAAAACAAATAATACAATACACACAGTTACATCTAGTTGTTTAAAATTCTAATTAAAAAATAATTTCAACAATCGAATGTCTATCTTTTATAATCAAGTATGGCTTTTATCGCGATTATTATTTCCGCTTGTCTTCTATATTCTTCTAAATAATATAATATTTAAGTCAATTACTAGACCTGCTAAAACCACAAGATCCAAATGAAATATCTAATATAAAATCTGTTCTTATACTTCACTCATCACCGTATTTTTATGAGTATGTAATTGAAAAAATAAATAATATATTTTTGCTAGCTCCCTCAATTCACCAACATGCAATCAATATTTATAAGCAGACAATAAAGCAAATCTCTAAAACAGATTACCGATAACAATTAATATCTGAGAGGATACCTATTATCCGGATTGAGTACAATTTCTTTGTTGCTTGTCGAGACATCTGATCCCGAACATAATCGGATTTGTCTGATCGAACACCGTACGTTATTGGGTTTGCGTTATTTCTGTGTGCCACGCAACTAGACATTGATTTTAATTAGATTATGTACAATATTATATTTTGCTTTTACCGCATGTTCAGGAAAACGTAATGATTTTCACATAACGCCTCATATCGACAAGAAAAATGCCGGCATAAATGTACCTAAATATAAAACTAAATTTAAGTTTTCAGTGCTAAATTTTCAAAAAAAGATTTTGAAAAATTATATAGTAGGTACAAAGAATGTTCCTAATTAAAACTTATAGACTACTGGCCCGTGTACAAAAATGATGGGTCATTTGAACCACCAGGTGACCTATATAGAACGATATAAGAACATAAAATAATAAGATTCAGCACTATGCCGTCACTTGTAAGCTGTCCAACTGAGTGCAGGTGAGTACAGGTACAAAGTACAGGTAGAGTGAGTACATTTTGGTCATATATTTTTGTACGGCATTCTTACCATCGATAGATCCATGAAAAATAACAAGCAAACGCGTAGTGCTGTACAAAAAATGGTGAGCCACAAAGTCGGAATTTTTATTTTATTTTCCGACATTACCAGGGTAAATTTGGTCATTTGATTTTGTACGGCATCAGTTTCATAATATTTCAATACTGCTTCTAATCCATTATTCCGCAACGCCGTACAAAAATCATGCGACATGGTGAAGTAATCGTGGGTTACAACCCCCTCTTCTTCACCTGCACTCAGTTGGACAGCTTACAAGTGACGGCATAGTGCTGAATCTTATTATTTTATGCTCTTATATCGTTCTATAAAGGTCACCTGGTGGTTCAAATGACCCATCATTTTTCTACACGGGCCAGTAGTCATTTTTAGATCAAAAATAACGTAATTCTTACCTCACGCATGCTGAACGTGATACAAAGACCTGATTTCTGATAATGGAAGCGCACAGAGCGCCGTCGATCCATCATTCCGAATGGAAATCTAATTTGGTCCATTCGCCAACTAGCTGCCGTTCCCCTAAATGAGTTACCGTCGTCGCTCTGCGGGCCTATGCGATTTATTTTTACGAATGTCATAATATGTGATGTTGTACGATAATATTGTACGGAACAAAAAGAAAATTCTGAATTTCTGGAGGAGAATATTGAGCAAAAAATAAATGTACTGATCAATTTATCATTCAAAGAAAACATTACTACTGTCATGACAGAAATTAAAACAATTTGAATGGATGTGTAGCATGTTAGACACTTGACATTCAAACATTTCTAACAAGACTTCAATCAGTCAAATAGCCTATAGCAGTCCACAGATGGACATAGGCTTCTCTCAATTTGCACTAGGTACAGTATCCGCCCTACAATGACTATCGTACGCCTTACCTATGCTTGGTCCATCACAAACATTTGTCAGCTACAGTAGTCTTTAGCTTGCCTTTGGGTACCGGTCTACTTTCTTTATCAATCGTTTTTTTTGGTTTGGTTTAGTAGTAAATAACGAGCTTAAATAACGAGCGAGTTAAAACAGTTCTTTCATTTTCTACCAGCCATGTTCTCAAATTTAGACCAATAGGCTAACACCAGTCTTAACAATTGAGCGAGCGAATATCATAGCTGAAACAAACACATACTTAATTGACCATCCGGTCTATTACACCATTCATAAAACAAAAACTAAAGCTTCAATTGCAAGGCAGACAGCACATGTTGCCTGTGCTTGTGACAAAACAACGACATTAAAATCGCACGTCCTTGGCTACATCCGACATCCGATTCTCACAGTTAATTTTAGTCGCGTTAAATCATTACGATACGGTAATATGAATTACAAGGATACATATGATTAAGATGTTCTGGCACTAAAACTGCTTGAAAAAAAGATGCAATTCTGGATTTTGTTACAGCTGAAGATTTTTTTCACTGAAGGCATATATTATGACTGCCTCTGTGGCGTAGCGGTAGTGAACGCGGCTGCTACGCAGGAGGCGCGGGTTCGATCCCCGCTCAGTGCCAATATTTGTATGCATGAATATAAATATTTGCATTGGTCTGGGTGTTTCTATGTATAATATGTATGTATTTACAAAAAAAAAAAGTATCTAAGTATGTATATCCGCATTCTAGATTCCATAACACAAGCTAATTAAGCTTACCATGGGTCTAGAAAGCGTTGTGTAGAATGTTGTGGAATATTATTATTATTATTATTATTATTTATTATGTAACTATTACACTGTATTATAGGATTGTAAATTTGTCGCATCTGTATATTGAAGATATTGTAAAAAATATTTGGATTAACGACTCTGAATCCAATAATATTTTTTGTAAGTATTTGTCTATTGTTCTCGATTAACGCCAAATAAACTGAATGGATTTTGATGAAGTTTTGGTCAGATCTTAAATTTACTGTATTTTTAATCACAATTAGTTGAATGGAACCGGTGATATGACAAAAAGACAAAAAGTAAAAAATACTTACTACTTGTAATAATCACAAATATTTTGATTTTGGTCCTCTTGAAGTTGGAAATTCTTCTCCAGACTGGCAACCCGACTTCAGCAACACGTGTTACAGCACCATATCTCTGTCTGTCATATTTGAAATGAATTAATCAAAATACTAAAAGCACAGTCAAGAAAATTAAAGAGAGATTCAATCAAATCCTCGCAATAATTTGTCACATCCAATGTTCGTCCCTATTCGTCCATCTCTCGATTAGATAAACGATAAAGATTCCAGGGCCCCATTAGGCTAATAGGGTACACGTGGCCGTATTCGCCAAATCCCTTCTTCGTGTGAAGGCGATTTAGTGCCCAAATTAATTATTAATGGACCCTTTGATGCGGTCGGGCCAACAAGCAGATGATTAGTTGATTGCGAGATTTTTGGACATCTAGATTTTAACAATTTATACATGGCGTTCTGAATTTTTGTTGAAAAGACAACTGATATTCTTATTTTTATTGAATGTAGGTTAATATCATAATGTTGAATAGTAATTACACAATATTTAAACTGTACTCAGAGAAATAGAGGAAGTTGATCGATAACTTACAGGACTTAATGTGAATAATACATAGGTATGTAAGAGACTCAATATTATCTCGCTACTATTGCATCCTGTGATTGATAATATTGATATTTTACTGGATTGCGGTATTCATTGACTGAATAATCACACCTTTGGCAAGAGAGATTCAGAAAAGTAACATTTTACAAAGTAATAAGATAAAATGTAAGGTGAATCAGTTATAGAAACTTTTTAAAGTTACAATTGTTTTTTTTTCCAATAATATTCATCGATTTTAGTTTTGGATCAGAAAAAGTTATTTCTTGTTTTATCTTGCATTATCTCGTGTTTTATCTTGTATTGTCTTGTGTCTTGTCTTGTCTTGGACGTTCACTTTTTACCGATCTAAATTTGTAAGAAAATTACTTATTTCTTTAAAATTTCATTGATAAAAAGAAGAAAACTAAATATTCATCGATGTCAAACATTCTTTGAAACTTGAAATTCGTCTATTCGAGATCTAGTACAAATTCCACAATTCTTCATTGACCCTAAAGCTTTAAATCTTAACCTTATTAGAATCTTCCTGTGCCCAATTGTTGCGAAACGGCCGGCCGAGATCAAACGGTGGCCGCCACAGCCCAATGAGTGGACAATGAATCATAGACAATGAGTTGATGAAAGCGGTTTTTATTATGCCGACTATGGGTTTAGTCAAATTGGTTAGACAATAGAATCGTTTAGATTGATTGAAGTAAATTTAGATTTGGTAGATTGTGTGGAATTTTTTGAACAATACGAAATTGTAAGAAATATTTAAAGAACAGCTAAAATAATGTATAGGTAGGTTAATTAGTCAAGAAAAGCCAAACAATCAAAAATGCAATATTTGGAGTTTGAAAGTGTAATTTTTGGTGATGCAACTGAGAATTTGTTATGAGGATGATGATGACGATGACAAGAGTTTAAAATGCAAAGGTATTATAAATTTTGATCAACCAAGTAAACAAAAAGACGGAATGATTTCATTTCCGTTATTACGAACTATCGGAAACAATGGACGGTGTTACAAAGATTTTTAAACATTGTTTATTGATTACTTCTACTTCTTTTTAATAATGTAAGATATGATTACAAAAAAGTTGTCAGTTAATGTAATTTACAGTTTCACAGATCAAAAGCGTTATAAGTTGTGAAGTGTAACACTATCCCAGCGGCGACTTTGACCTCAATTTAGTTGGGATGGGACCTGTCTCACGAGTGTTTATTTCAGATGCGATTTCAGCTTCTGTATTTAGTTGTACATCAATGCTTCTTGTTATTTATCAATATTTCTTATAGTCATCATTATCCAGATCATAGGTTTCCACATCCACTTTACGTTTTTGATTAGTATGTCGTCTTTTCCGGGAGCTGCCATCTGATCTCCCAATCCCGAGAGGAACCAGAGCTTATTTCGATGTTTAGCAGATCGACCATTAGCAAGGTTGGCTTGAGCTCCAAAGATATTGCTAGAGCCCTGTATACCCCATCAATTTCATGAATAAGTATATATCTACTAAATATTGTATTACAAATAGATCAAAACGTTTCTTCGACCGAAAAGTAGCAAGAACGGAGTCACAATTGCGTCCAATTGAAATTCTGCCCTGAGAAAACATTCAATCTCGCACAATTAACACCTCTTAACCCATTCCGCTGTTCGCACGCCAATCAACCCAAGAGGATTGTACAATTTAATCGCTGCTAGTGCTTGTGCCAGATACAAACATCGACAGCTTAGGAAAATAAACTTAGTTTATGCATCGAAGTATTGATTTATGAGAGTATCCTGCACGAAATGGAAGATTAGGTAGAAAATATTTGGGCACGTTCACAGTTTCAGTATAAATTAATAAATATACATTTCAATATTTAGGTCAACACCAATTTCGATTCCAAGACATTGACACTTTTACATATCGACACCTCTGGGTTCAATTGGCGTATAAACCATTTTGGCCAAAATGAGTTATATACACCGTTTAGTTCAGAATTTTTTTCTCTATCGTTCTGTATATTTAAAATGTTCAAATTCGCAAAAAAAATGCTTTTACGACCCAAAAAATTTATTAATTATAATTCTATTGATGTGCAAAGTAAATAGTTTTTACAGCAAAAAAATCTACAGTTACGTGCTTTTACATCAGTAAATGTGAACTTAATTTTACCAAATATGGATATAAGTACAGCTTATATCCATATTTGGTTTTTTCATCCAATTTTCATGGGGTGTATACACCATAAATTGGTATTTTCTAAGACGTATATCCATGCTAACTTCCAAACCAAAGAAGATAGATATGATTGAATGATTTAGCCTTCTTCATCCCCAAATTCTAAGAATCTTTCTCCTTGGAATTTTTTATGTAGCTTCTAAAATAAAAAAGTTATGATTTTTTTTCTGAAAATAAAATCGTTTTTTTGCTCTCCTGAAAAGTCATGTTTTGGTTTATACGCCAATTGAACCCAGAGGTGTCGATATTTTAGGTGCTTGTTACGCTGTTTGGAACAAAAATTATTTTACGGTTCATGGTTTTCGAATTTCGAATTAGGCACGGGACGCAAAAACTAAATATCTATTTAGGCATAGCACGCCTTTTTGTAATCTTACGAAAATCCATATTTTATTTGTATTTTTGTTTCTAAATTTGTTTACATGTAACAAAAATAAAATTGTAAACAGTAATCCCAATTCAGGAAGTTAATAAACGTAATACGTTTGCATCCATCTCTAAGCCAAGGCCGTTTCCATCGCGAATACTGAACAAAAAAATATTCACACAGTCGACTATTACGGGCCACGAATGCCACGATTTAATTTACGACTAGACATCTTCAGATCAATTAAAGTGGCAGATGACAACTGGTCGTGACTAAGAGCACGCGTAGGTGGCGTGCTTCCGTGGGAAACTAGTGATAATTACTTGGTTTTGATTGATAAAAGGTTATTGTAATAAAAAGTAATTGAAATAAATTACCCTTAAAATAAATAAAATAATCGAAAATCTACTCAACGCTATGGACACAAAGACTATTATCTACACACAAAGCAAGGATGGCTTAACTGGCTTGTATTATGGATGAATGCGGATATTTTCTTTTGTAAATGCATATAATTTTAAACATAGTAAAGACTTTGCGGATCTATCCACCACAAGAAGTGCCGTCTTTTAGGGTCTAGAAGAGTTAAATATTGCTCAAAATTTGACGAATCTCAGCATTGGATGAGGAAATCACCAACATGAAACCCTGATAGTTGGTCTATCTAAAATAGTTAGGAATCGAGATAAGAGTTTAATTAAACTTGTCACCATTTCACACTGACTATAAAGCTTGGAGAATAATAATATTAAAAATCTACAGCCACAGCTTGTATGAGAGATTATCGACTTCTAACACTAAAAGATTTAGTACTGTTTCTACTGTCTTCTTCTTCTTCTTCTTCCGTCCCTTAGTCCCATATCTATCTGGGGTCGGGTCTTCTTGTACGTCTGCGCCAGGTCGTTCTGTCCTGGGTTGTCTCAGGGGCTAGGTTCTGTTCTTTGATTTCCCTATCGATTTTGGACCACCATGTAGCGGGAGGCTTTCCTCTTCCCAGGCGTTTTGTAGGGATATTCAAAGCGGTTTTCACGGAGTAGGTCTCATCTCGTCTCATTATGTGTCCGTACCATCTAAGCCTGCCTTCCCTCAATTTGTCCGTTATTGGGGCCACTCCGAAGGATCCTCTCACGTGCTCATTGCGTATCCTGTCGAGACGTGTTACACCGCCTGCCCAGCGCAGCATCTTCATTTCAGCTACATGTAACTGCTGTTCTTGCCTTTTTGTTGTTGTCCAGCACTCGGAGCCATACAACATTGCGGGCCGGACGGCTGTCTTGTAGATTTTGCCCTTGGTCCGTATTGGCATTCGGGTATCGCAAAGTACTCCAGTTAGAGACCGCCACTTCAGCCAAGATGCATTAACTCTATGGCTCACATCCGCATTGACGCTGGCATCGGTCGTTAGAACAGAGCCAAGGTACTTAAAGTGGGTAACTCGGGGTAGGGTAGAGTTTTCAATGACAATGTTGTATCCTGTCTCCTTGTCACCGCCGAAGTCACACTCCATGTACTCTGTTTTTGAGCGACTGACCCGTAGACCATGTCGCTCCAGCTCGGTCACCCATTTGGTAAAAGTCTCCTGCAGGTCTGTTGCATTCTTTGCTATGAGGATGATGTCGTCCGCGTATAACATACACCATGGTATTTTGCATTGCAAACTCTTGGTGACGTAATCCATGGCAAGATTAAAAATCAAGGGGCTGAGTGCCGACCCCTGGTGGACGCCCACGCCAACACCGAACGATTCACTGATACCTGCAGGGCTTTTAATCCGGGTCCTAGCGTCGACGTACATGTCTTGAACAACGGTGATGTATTGTTCAGGCACATTTTGGGCGCGCAGGGCCTGCCATATCAATTTCCTTGGAACCCTATCAAATGCCTTCTCTAGGTCAACAAACACCATGTAGAGGTTTTCCTTATTGATGCGGCATTTTTCCATGAGGATTCTGACTGTTTGTATGGCTTCGGTTGTTCCTCTGTCGGCCGTGAAACCGAATTGGTTTTCGGTAATGCTTGTAAGCCTTGACAGTCGCGCGCCAATAACTCTCTCCCACAGTTTCAGGGTGTGTGATGTTAGTTTTATGCCTCTGTAATTGTTGCATTGAGAGACATCACCCTTATTTTTGTAGACCGGGCACAGGTAACTCGAGCGCCATGAGTTCGGTATCTTATTCTGTGATAAAATTCTATTGAATAGCTCCGTGAGCCAGAGTACCGCATCATCTTTCAGCAGTATCCATATATCCACCGGTATATTATCGGGTCCGAGAGCCTTATGGTACTTCATCCTTCTCAATGCTACTTTTACTTCATCGGGGCTTATGCAGTACTGTTTCTACTGTGTCTATATCAAAAAGAGAACTGACCTACTATTCGATAAGTATATCTCCCCTCAACAAATTTTGTAACATGATCCCACTAACTAAACTAATTGTATTTTGCTGGGGTTGGATTCAATACAATCGCTCTAGGGGATGATAGTTGAACTGATGACTTTTGATGTTCGTAATATCAGTATAATTCCTCAAAGTATCGGTCTCATTGCATCTACATTTTAATAAAACTAGCTATTGCATGCAGCTTCATCCAAATTTCTAAAAATTTCTCAAATTTACCAGATTTTTTGTGCAATTTTGCTAAAAAAAAATGTTTTTCTTCTCAAGTAGTTTTTTTATATCACTTAGGCCGCAGACAAGCGCACGACCCGTCTGATGGAAAGTAGTTACCGTGGCAGGAAAAATGCTTCACCAGAGGAGTCGCACTGGTTCTCAAATTATAGCGTAACTGAAGGAAACAGAGATTCATTTTTCAATATATAGCCCAAATTAGATAGTCAATAATATAACAATGCTATCAATATTACTGTATTGATAGCATTGAAAATATTGATGTGCAAACGCCTATCGTAACTACTATTAGATCACATAACTGGATCACAATATCGACAGTCTCATCGCGTATATTTAACAGCAAAAATATTTTTATTAGAAAACCCTAGAAAACTGTTCCAATCCTTTGACCTTAACAAACTAAGGAAACGTTGATTGGGTATCACGGACATTGCATCTACAGGCTGTGGGCGGTGAGCGACGTGGGAACTAAGACTCATAGGCAACACTGAGTCACGGGATGAGTAATCTAGGACAGGCGCCATACGGAACAATGGATGTTACAGAAACAATGTCATTTGGGATGAAAAAGGATTTTTTGAGCTTGATGAACGTGTGTCGATTTTGATAGCCTCATCTACCTGTACACTGGAGGACCTCATGAGTGCTTCCGAGAACGCGATCCAGGTAGCAGCATACTGGGAAATAAAGTCTGAGAGTAGAAGTGTCATTGATTCGACAGAAGAAGAAGAACGTGTGCTTGCACTTTAGCCACCTGCAGAGGGAAAGGGGAAGAGAAAATAGGATAGTGAGAAAGAGAAAGAAGAAATTAAGCAGAACCTTATTCAGATCAAAACATACTCATAGCTGAACTAACTTTAGAACTTTCGCGTCCCATGATATGCAATAATGTTAACGGAAATTAACGCGATCATGGTATAGGTATACATACCTTTGATTGGTCTGACAGTTCGACCAGGTTACACCGGCCGTGGTCACAGGCTGTTTTTATGCTATGTTAATTCCTGAACATTATTGCATACCTACTCATAGCTGGCTGATACTTAAAATCGATATTACGTGAGTGAGAAAATGGTGGTATAAACCTACATGACAGCCCGTTCGTGATGGCTAAAACAAGATTTTGCCTCCTATTGCAGGAAAGGATATTATGTAATTGTTAAATATTAAGTGTGAACATATTTTCATTGATTAGTAAATATTCTTAAAATAAATGTTAAGTTTCTGCCATAGTAACCATAGCATTTGCGATTACTTTTGGTGTATTTTCTTGTTAATCAATAATAATATCAATATTATCAGTACAAAAACACTTAATTACGTACACTAGCACTAATCAGTAACTTCCTACCTAGCACAAGTCTAATTGGCAACATTGTTATCGCCCACAAAATATGTTTTGATGTTAATAATCTGGTAGGAAGCGAGGACCTCAATGACCCGAGAGCCACATGTTGTATAATTAAAAATGAAAGATTCTTTATACATGACGTACAACAGCTTAGTGTTGCCAGTATAAGACCGTAGACCGCCTGGCTCCAGATAAGGATGTCATCTGTTTATCTCAGTTTTTATGGTCGTTTTTATAAAGAATCGAGTATTCTGATGTCAATTTCTTTGTAAATATTTAATTGGTTCGTAGCTAGAAATTTTTGTGTTGAAAGACCTTGTGTTTTATTTTTCGAGAATTAATGTTGCTAGGTACATAACAAGCTTTATATTAATGTCATTCTTGGTACACTCTTCGATACACTTTTATATTTATTTATATTGTACTGCTAGTGTTGCAAATAAGTACAGCTGCACGTAATGGTAAGCGGTTACCGAGGTCTACACAAGCGCTTGCATTATCAGAATTATAATTTATGCGTAGTTACTTACTAGAACCTAGGTATTACCCCATTCTTACAATGTGCTATTACTGTCAATGCAGTATTTTTAATGTTTACTGTCAGTTGAATGACATTCTTATTCCTGAAACACCTTATTAGACATTTGCATAGATTGGGTCTCGTATATTTGTTCATTTGTTCATCGTTGAGAACTATGCTGTCTTGATGAGAACATCAGTCGTAGTCATCTATAGAAGTTATTATATTATTTTATACAAATACATACCAGGCATATATTTTATACACTAGTTGACCCACTCCGGCTTCGTCCGTGGCATATTTTGAAACCCCGTATTACCCCTTTGAGTCCGTAAAATCTAGTTACAAATAATAGAAATCTGCTAGTTTCATTGACATTTATGATCACTGCTACGCTCCCTTGAATAGAAGCACGGTAATATATAACCTTCGTTGATAAACGGAATATTCAACACAAAAGTTTTTTTTTATTCGAATCAGTACTGTAATTCCTGAGGAGTTTAGTATGTTCAACAAAAAAAACTTTCCAGTTTTATAATTAATCTTTTTTTTTTAAATTTTATGATAGACTCAACATCACTTACCAGCAGGTGAAAAAGAGGTCAAATCTGTGACTATTAATGATAAAAAAAATGTAAGAAGTAGCAATTTTTTTAAAAAAAATGGTTATCCATTAGAAGGTTCCATGCCACATTCAGATGTCACTTTAGCTCAGACAAAATTTGATACATTTTTATTATCAGTTACGGAACATTGTTTATAGCTAACAAACAGTTTGACAAAATGTAAGTAACAATGACAGTTTAGTTTACATTATTCAAGTGTTTTCTTTTCTAGTCCTTTACATAAACAACCTGTTATGAACAAAACGTGTATTCAGATCAAAGTGTTATATATAATCATGACATCGATCGGCTTCCGTCAAGAATTCTCTAGATTGTAGATACTGGGTCGTTGTATGCCAATTATAATAATGTACTGTACGCGGCCACCCAGGACGGTAATACAACACCCGGATTAGAACAAACGGCTTTGGAGTGCTTCGAACATGTATCTGGTTCTGTTTTTAAAAAGATTTTGGTTTTTTTTTAAAATGTCACCGTTGAAAAAAAGAACTATAATTTTGTGTGATTATATAATTCGTTGAAAATATTCAGGTCGTAATTATAATTATTAATCATAAAGGATACTAAATTAAAATTTAAAACTGGAAACTATTACGAAAATAAATTATTTACATACATAACGTGTTATGAAATTCCTCCGCATCATCGCTAACCGTTACATTCCTATAAGACTGGCATTAATTATGAATGATAGCGATTTGACTGTTATGATTAAGTAAGTATAATTATGTAGCTTGCAGTCAGGTAAGCAGAGACAATAGCCTACTATCTACTTCTATCATTTGACCAGCGAATGGGCCAAACAAAAATCCCACTTCACTCACTTCACCTCCTTCCTCTATTGTCAATAAATCCTTCTTGCAAGCCCGCTAGTTCAAAGTGCTTCTGACCTGTGACGCGGTCACGAAAAATATTCAAATTTCGAAACGTAAACATATTAAAAGAATGGAGCATTGTGATTGGCAGGCTAAACACACACGCAGGTTCGCAATAGGTAGGCGGCCAATCGCAGTGCTCCGTTATCTCGATACCTACGTTTACGTTACGAATACGAACTTCTTTCATACTCCGAGCACTGTCCGCTTTTTTCAATACATCATCAATTTGACCAATGTTATGTCCAGCGAGGTCGACCCTGCTTACCTACCCACTTACATGTGGCTTACATACTTCATGTGTCATTCACTTAGTACTCATTCGTTCTATGTGCCCAAACCAATTTAGCATTGTCCTTTATGATTCATCTTTATTATCTTAGCGACCGTCACGTTTGTATACGAGGTTTTCTTCACGGAGCCAGAGGTCCGTTTTTCATTTTATGGTTGGAATATTTTAGGGTAGGTGCGACTGCCATCTGATCTCCCAACCCTAAGAGAGAAGTCTACGTTGCCGTGTCTGTTGATCGGTTGGTGTAATACTAGCGTTGGTATTGGAGGAAATGGTGTTGGCTTGCGACACTTCAAGGTTATATTTTTTAAACTGGGAGTCCACGTTCAGGCCGAGGCTGAAACCCGCGACTAGTCCCTTTCTAGCGCAAATACTTCGACTAATTGAGATACTTGGAGCTGTCCATAGCCGAAATTCTCCTAAATATACTTACTAAACTGCGTTAAAATGTATATTTACAATATCCATGTGGAGACGGAGAAGAATACAAGTGTCACCACTTCACCTCATTCGCAGGGTATATCGTTAGGGCGACATTGGGAGAGGCCAACAGTGGACTGCGATAGGTTAATTGATTGATTGTACAGCAGTTGTCTGGTAATAGCCGAAAGTCTACCTTCAGCTATCTGAGTTCACTATTTCCCGTTTGATTTTATAGGAAAAGTTAGTTTTATCTACTAAGGGCGTCAAAGTTTAATTGATTTAAGATGATTACTATTTAAAAAATACAATGACGACGCTTCTCTACAGATTCCTTAGCATGTTTACCGATTGAGCTACATTAGTATCTAATAATACTTGAATGAATGGCGGTCCGTCCATTGAGCGATTGTTCGGTGGATACTAATTGATGTTAGCGACCGCTTCTGTCGTAGTTCTTAGTACTTGGTGAGTTCTTCATTTTGAAACATCTTCTCATCGTACTTCTGTAAGTGAATAACAGTAGATACCTATCTAACTAATGTATTTTGAACCGCCACGCGCCATCACTATGTATATATTTTATTCAATTTTTTTTTGTGTCAATGCAAAAGAAACAAACCACCATGTGGATACTACCCTTGTTATAAACGGGTATGAATTAGAATGTCACTCAAAGTAAATCTGCGTTAAATAATAAATTACTTGTAGCACATCCACGTCTTATATTTCAAGTTGTCAGGCTCCAATCTGATATGTGATCTGTAGTGACCGGACGAGCGTTATTTGAGGCGCCTACAGCAAGGCGCCTCGACTGCATTATTTCATCAAACGCTATATCTAGCTTTCTTCGTTCTGTATGTGTCTGTTTAGTTGATTTTTATAACAAATCTCCTTTTTTAGCATAGATTGACTAATGCTTGTATTCAAATGCTAACCAATCTATATAGCCAATCTGTCCATCTATCTTTAAATCACGGGTCCTTTAAGCGGGGCGTGATTGGATTGGATGGAAGAAAAGTATCAGATGAGACCGTCAAGCTGAGTGCCACTATTGTAACTTTGTTGGTGTCTGTATTGGTGACCCTGTCTTCTGAGACTTTGCCTTCAGCTTACCATCAGGCGAAGTGAATTGATGTGTCTGTTTAACAGTCAATATTGTATTTTTCTGCTGAAGGTCACAAAGTATGTAGTTCAAGTAGCTCAACAATGTCCAGACGGAATCAATTGAGAATTGCAACAAAGTGATACAAAGCTACTAACAATCGCTTAATGTATGATCTTAACCATATTAAAGTAATGTCTGCAGATAAATCCCTGTTATATTTCGACAAGTAAGAATCAGCACGCGACACTTAGGGGGACATGACAGAAGCGGTTAGCGTTTTTAACATCATTTCGTAGTTTTGAAGTACCTTTTTTTTATCGTGCGAAAAATCCCCACGGATACCTCCCCCGCCGGAGCCGGAGGAGGAGGTTATGTCGGACTCGAACCGACTAAAACGCACGCCGTCTGTGGGCCGTCAGTTGCCGGAGGTAGTACTATTACTTATTCTGTGCCGGAGGTGAGATTGTCGTAGCCATATCCCTTGCACCCCGGCCGTGAAGTACCTACTTATTGCTCGGGACTTATATATCTTGGAACTAAAATGTGCACAAAATGTGCTCTATACGCGCATTACACGTTTCTTGGGTGTCTTTTGAGGACAGCACGGGGTGCTACTGCGGTGGACAAGCTCAAATTCACCAAGCATAGATTAATACAAAGCAATCCGTGGGTGCCAGAGCCTCGCGATTAGGTCCAAGATACGTGTCCCGAGATGTACTAACATGCTAACATCAATACCAAAAAAAAATCTCTCTCCCTCCCGCTCTCTCTCCTCTCTGTCTCTCACTCACTCTCCTTCTCTATATAGACAGACAGCTCAGATCAGACAGCACTCTCACCCATTAAAGTTAAGATAAACAAAAATAGAAAGGAGAAAGAACTTGCGATGTCAATGGCTATTCAAATATCGTCTCTACTTCAAATAATGATTATAAAACAAAAGAAGCCGACTAGAAAGCTTACATGTGACAGTTAGTACTATAAGCTATCAGATAGTAAAGATTTCGTATCAATCAGATAAGTCTTTTGTGGATTTACGAATCCTTGACATCAAATCACACGTTTGTTCAAAAATATTGCCACAAGAGCTCAATCTTTACAGCACTAGCCTCATTTCTCGAGGTCTGCTCTTTTCCACTTTCTACCTTGATGTGGCTTGTCTTAGATTTTATGGGAGCGACTGCCATCTGACTCTTCGTTCAATCCCGAGAAGAAAGCTTACGCCAAAGTTTCATTTCCTGGTATCTGGGGCAATAAACTCCTGTAATCGCAATAGAATCTGTTAAAAATAAATTTACTCTCTACCAGCAATTTGTCTCGCTCTGCCCGCATATATCTCGGTTATATGCTGCGACCAAGCAGGGTATATGTCCTTTTCCAAGGTCTAATCTATCTCGGTTTGAAATTTCATCAAAATTGGTTCATTGGTTTAGACATGACAGCGTAACAGAAAGACAGAGTTAGTTTCGCATTTATAATATTAGTATGGAAGTATGAATACGGGCTCCTAAAACTTTTGGATAGATAGGTATATCTCTTATGGCTTACACCTCAGTCCAACACAGGAAGCGATGTCACAATTGCCATGGTGAGCGTCAATTTAAAGATCTACCCGCGCCCGGAGCCGGAGCCGGAGCCGGAGCCCGGACGACGGTCATTGATTCTTGTAACATTGGCGCCGTTCGGCTCGTCTTTTGTTTTAACAACGGATTGAAGGCAATTTGTGATTAAAGACAAGACAATTAATATTGAATAAATCACTTGTACTTTTCCACAATTATTTATTTATTTGAACCTTACCGGTTTCACCTTACGGCATTATCAAAGGTTTACCTTTGTTACTGTTGATAATGCCGTAAGGTGAAACCGGTAAGGCTCAAATAAATAAATAATTGTGGAAAAGTACAAGTGATTTATTCAATATGTGTAGCAAGTTCCACCAAGTGCCATCAATCTCCAGTATAAACAGTCACAAGACAATTATTCACTTGTGAATTTTTAATGATTATTTTGGATGCACCTGTTAGGTATGTATGCAAAAACAGTCTGTCATTGATAGCTCTGTGGCAGGAGTGAACCTTATGATTAAGAGGTCCTGGGTACGAATCCTGGCCCTTATAATATCAACGTGAAGCATCTCCTAATAGAAGTAAATTAGCTTAGATGAAGGGGTTAGGAGGATACCGAATATAGTACTTTCAGTTAGGTTTTTTTTTGGGCGACAACAGTCACGGGAATTCTGACCAGAGCATGACCGTGACCTGCATGGCCTCGTCGGGCTCAGCGTAAATAATAAAATAGCAATTTTTTTTTTATTTCAGGAAATATTCGCGTACCCAATCTTTCAGTTATTCCTTAGTTTTGTTGTTGATACCTATTGATTCTTTATCGCTATCCTAATCACGCCTTTTTCCCGGTTGCATCCAAAATTTGTACTTAGGAGCCTAGTCTAACTTTTCTTTCTTTTGATTTGGCGTTTTATAGAAACGACTGCCATCATACCTCCCTTCCTCGTGAGGAAAGCCAGCATCAAAGCCTTGTTCGTATATCAGCAAGTGTACTGGCTTGCAGGTTAGCTTTGCTTAGACCCCAACGATCTTGTTGAGGCCCCAAGAACACCTATTGATTTCTTCCTTGTTATGAACAAAGCCGGTAATCAAGCGCCTCTTTCATAAAGTTCTTGCGTTTGTTTTCATGATTCATAGTTTAGTTAACAAGTTAAACCATTTAAAAATAGATATCTATGTGTAGAGCGACGATGTGTTTCTATTTATAGTAATTGATCAATGGACGCCAAATTTTAACACTGCAGACTGGCATTGAGGTTGATTCGTTTGGTTCAATTCATGTTTTAGACAATTATAAAAATGACTATAGGAAGTAATCTTTTGCAGACAAAAACTATGTTGTTGAAATCGCTAAATTTTAAGGGGATATGAAAGAAACTAGCTTATAGGAACTATACATGAAGATAATACTTGGCTTAAGTTTTGCACTACCCGTAAGGCAGTTCAATAACGGAGGATATTAAGACTATTTTAAAGTTAAGGTGACAAGGTATTCGTCGATGGACACCGTGGTGCCAAACAGCCAATTCAAAAAACGTTCTTCTGCGATTGACACCGTGGTGTCAATAATTCGTGGTGTCAAACAGCGAAGAACCCGTGACCTTACATGGAGCCAAATTATAGGTAAACCTAGAATACTATTCAAGTCGAACGTGAAAAAGCCTCTGTCAAGGTCGTCAATTTAGGGATCTCCGTTTTGGTGTCCTTAACATTTGGACTTCATCTTAACTTCTTACTATCCAGGGAGCACTCAATTGACAGACTCTTTTTAAAAAAAAAAACAGAAAACGTGAATAGATGACAAATTATCATACAACCACATTTTATGTGCAAGTGTATTACCACTATAACATCAGCAAAAAAAAAAACTTCACATATTTTGAATCTTATATAATAACTTAAAAAACCATGAAACTTGGTCTCTGAAGATTACAAAAAGTCAGTATTTCGTTGGAAAATTTCCTAATATCACTAGTGTATCGAAGGAGATAGAACGTAAAATGTACGTTAGTAAGAAACAACCTCACAGGTATAGTACAGGCCCACAGGCTAGGAACGGATCCGTGCAAGGACAATCAGTGCAAAGGAAGAGACCTATTCGATGGCGCCAGTGTTAAGGACAACTACCGGTCGTGAGGTTCAACTGTGACGACACCACGATTTATTGCTCGTAGCATTTGTTTTAATGTGTCCTATTGCCGTCATATAAGTACGACTTCTTGCTGTTATTAAGAATTTTCTAACAGAAAATCTTACAACACTTTGCCTGACTAAGTTTATATCCAACTAACGACAAGTAGGTACCGCTTATTTCTAAAATCCTTTCTGTAGCTAACATTAGGATACATTAAAGGATACATTTAAGATGTATAAATAAGGTAAAATTGTTTATCCTACACAAACCCTATCTGGGTTTACAGGATAAATTTATTAAATTTGTGTAATAATAATTATTAAAAAAATAAAAAAATAAATAAAAAAAAAGACTTCTATCTTATCTATCTTTCTACCCACCCATCATCATCCTTACGTTAGTCCCCGGTTGCATTCGAGGCCTTCACCTCAGAGTCCGGGAACTGCTTAATTATGAGAGCGACTGCCTGATCTGACCTCCCAATTTAGCCGAAAAAAGCCTTTGCTTTCTACCTATTACCTACAATAAATATTTTCAGAAAAAAGCCTTTAACACCATTTCCAACTCGAGAATCGAACCCAAAACCCGATGCTTGGACAAAAACAGAAGTACTCATAAGTGCAAACTTATGTAACAAGACCAACGAGGCGGTGTCTACCCTTCAATTATGCTCTCATCAGGAATGGGCTCCCGACAATTGGTTTTGGCGCCACGGAATAGCTCGCTTCCTCTGCACTGATTGCTCTTGTACTTATTCTGTCGGTTATGATAACAGAGTGATCTCGACGACAGTATGTAATAATATCGTTGTTTGTTTTTCTTTTTTGTAAGAATATTTATAACCGAAGTTACTAATATTGATCTATCTCGATAGTAATTCCGACTCCTTAACCACTAATCTACCCATATACTCGTTGTGTAAGTGCTGTAATGACGGACAAGGCTTTGCGCAGGTTTCATCTCGGCACTGGGAGGTAAGACTGCATTCGCTACCCGCAAAGTAGGGGCAACGGGGCAATGGCGAAGGGTTCCTAAAACCCGATTCCTGCTGGCTTACACTGCAAAGAGAAGCCTTGGTAGAATTCCATACAAAATTGCTATGGTTGTTCTATAGGAGGCCAACTATTCCCATGTTTCTATGCTAAATAAGGTTTATGGGGACTTTAAAACAATTCCATATTCTGTGTAGAATTCACAAAAATTTTCCCTTGAATCAAATCTATAGGACCTCTATATTCTCGCCGCTCATGATTACACATCCAAAGTGTCCTGGCGCCACAGAATAGCCCTCTTCCTCTGCAGTGATTGTTCTACTTATCGCAATCCGTACATCCATCCATCCATATTAAACTGTAAACACGAAGATTGCCGCGATAGATATAGTGAAGGGGAGAAGCGAGACAAAATTACGATCGTATGTGAGGCTAAAGTTGAGAAATGGCTATAATCTGGTTGCTACTGGAGGAGATATGCAGACAATAGATATATTAAGAAAAAAAAATATCGAATTTCAAGTAACCTAGATGGTCATTTAGTACCTACGGGAAATTGGGTATATACTTATTAGTTGATTTATTTACCATAAAGTTTATTCGTGTACAATAAATAAGTAATAAACACTTTGTTACGTAAAACATTACACTTACTTGCATATCTATAGGATATTACATACCTATAAAATGATGTAGAGACATGTAGTCTTGTTCTTTCAAAAACTTTGGATATCAAAAAATTACCAAACTTGTTATGTGTATTATGGGCCCATCAAGAACTTCAGGGTTTAAGTCTCAACTGCAAGCTGTTACACCTTCTGATTGACGACTCATTACCAGAAAATGAGCTTTGTAGAGCAAGCAAGGTGCTGTTTCTGTGGCGGAGTTTTGGGCCGACAAAATTTAAAGAAAAAACCAGTCATTAGGTAAATACCAGATCCAGCCATTGACTCGAAGAAGAAGAATTGACGAGTCTGACATGAGTTTTATTTTACGAGTTGGATTTAGAAAGGAGTGGGATAGTGGACAAGGGATCCAAATTGCAAGCGTTTAATGCAACCGGGCTGGAACGATTCCCTTGCTGAGGTTTTTCCTAGCGACTACAATATGAGGTTCTTCAGGAAGGGCATCAGAAGGTGGTATAAAAAAAGATTTATTGGACCAAAGTCATCCAAAGGATGATTAATTATTTCAGTCGTAGAATTTTAATACCTATTTATCAAAAATAAATTGCATTACAAATCAGACAACGGTAATTTATCAAATTATAATCAAAAAACATGAAATAAAGTACAAATTAATTAACTAATCGCGTTTATACCAGAATTACATGAAATAATTGTAATCAACAGTTGTAATATCTTGTTACAGCGACTGTGATTACCTAAATACATAATGATAATGGTTATCGATAATCCATTTGGAATTGTTTTTGATAAAAGTAGTTGTAGTTGGTAGGTTTGTGTACAATAAATATGGGTACGTAAATATCATTTTAAAATTATATTATTCACTTCGGACACAAAATTCCTTATTTGCTCCATAATATACCCCTCTTTCACCTTAAAGATAATTTTCACAATCACTTTGTAAGATCTTAATAATGATTGAAATTTTGAAGCCTAACCCTCCGGGGATAAAGGCGTGATTATGTGTGTGTGTGTGTGTGTGTGTGTGTGTGAATCGATTGTGATCAAAGGGAACAGAATGAAACTCTAGTAGATCCCAGAGTTTCATCACATTCAAATCGAGTCGATATAGCTTTGTTTTTTCAATTGATGTTTTCACGACTTAGACCGATTGTGATCAATAGAGTATCGGTAACAAAATTGATACTTTACGTGAAAGATAATGAGACCCCAAAATACTCTAAACTTTCTGCATAATATCCATTGAGATCAAAAGACGCCTTTTCATTTAAATCTTCCAGCTTCTCCCTTCAAACAAATTCTACCGAGTTCACTTCACTAAATCGTCATTACTCCTGATTCGCTTCCAAGTAAAGATAACTAGATATCTCAGACTGCATAACTGTTAACTGCATGATTGAAGAAAGTGTGGATGCAATAGAGCCGTTGAGATCAGTCTCGAGACTGCAGGGCATGAGCCAAATCATGACTGACCATTTCATTGATAATACAAACATTCAATTGTAGGATGTTAAGTGGGCCGCTAAGATATTGCTGCGGGTTTGTTGCTTGTGGGAAAATAAGGGATGGTGATGTAATGTGACGTCACATATTGGTAATGATATGCAAATGGAGGGCTGAAATGGAAGAACTGGACGATAATTTGGACGGCGTTCAATAAACAGAACATTTCTTACGCATCTACCCAAGTATTCTTGAAAGGATGAAAATGTCTAAATAGTTTCAACACAGTGTCACATCGCATCTACGTTTACCTGAATTTCAATGTACATCAATTAAAATTAAATAAGACCTACAGTTATATATACTATTAAAATAAATAAATGAACAATTGTATATGAATCACTAAATAATTACAACCGCAATAATTAGATATTATTTTATTAATATAGTATTTCCTATTTTATTGTACGCAAACACTAGGATAAATTTATTGTATAATAGATTTAACCATCTCGCTTTTTTCTCTTTCTATGTATAATTATATGTATAATATGGTATATATTTACAAAAAAAATGTATCTAAGTATGTTTCTACTCTAAGTAAGTTCTAGAACCCATAACACAAGCTAGTTAAGCTATGCTTACTTTTGGTCTAGATATCGTTGTGTAGAATGTCCTACAATATTTTTTTATTTTAAATACTTGTTGATTTGGTCAGGGTAAGTCACAGGAGTGGACGTAAGACTCGAACAGACTCGGACATGGGAGTCTTATCTGTGCCCCGTCTTTTCTATATATTGTGGCCTTGTCTTTCATACCTACCTACGTGTGTTCAAGCTTTACGCATATTGTGTTTTTTCTATTCTATTGTTTTAATTTAAGTGATTCTAATTGAAAATCTGGGTTCAGGATATTATTGAGCGTCATTTTAGCGCTCCGCTAACAACGTTGACACGCACTGGATCAACACTTTGTTTGTAAGCTGATACTTGCATTTTTATTTTTAAACTCTTTCATTATGATCGACGTATTTACGACTAATCAACGCCTGCGCTTCCATAAGTGGTGTGGAGTTTACTGATTACTAGTAAACATACCTTATCTACAGGGTTCTAAAATGTCTTCTTTTCCTATGAAGCATTTCATAAAAACCAAGCATCTATATGCTGGGGTTTAATGGAAGCAACTGCCACCCCGAGAAGAAAACCTGCGATAAAGCTTCGTCCGTTAATCAGTAAGTAGGTACCTACGTGTCGGTACCCCAAAGTCTGTGCTGTGGTTTGTGCTCGCTGGTGGACTTGGTTTGGGACCCTGAATACTCTTGCATACCAATATTTGAATTGATCGGTAATCGTACCCAGAACCTCTGATGTCAAATTCTCCACGTGTCCGTCGTGCCACGAAATCACTAAAATACCCAGAATCTACACTACTTACTAGGACCTATTACTGCAAAATATACCATGAATCTGAAAACATAATGCCAAAAACTTGCATTGTGAGTAGGTAGATCCACACACATGCGCATGAGTCACTTGACTTGTATAATTATGGCGCAAGTAATGAGGAAGTGGCCCAGTAACGATTACTGAACGGGTTTACCCTTACTGTGTTTTATCAGCGCGATTTTGAATGAAATTTTCGATTGTCCAACCACAATCAGTGGCGGAGGCAGTACGAAGGAAAATACGTGTTTTATTGGCAAAACCAGGAAATAACAAGAGCAGGAAAGAGTAAGTAAGTAGGCCGGGTATATCCACTAGAGAAACTCTTTAGAACTGCAGTGATAGATCGTTCATACAGCTTTTGAGGAAGGTTCGGTTCCCAAGTTAAGAAAAATATCTAGCAATTAATGTAGTACTTCATTCTGTTATGGTTATGATTGATGTATTATTAAACCAGACCTTCTTTTACAGGAATATCGGCTAGTGAAGCTCTCCGCAATAGTTTGTGTCAATCCCTTTGGGGGGCGTCAGCAAGTCGGCCGGAGCCCCGAGTGTCTCCTCATGTCCACCATGAGACCACATATACAGCAAGAGGTAAGACCTTTGAATGCATGCTAGACTTTTGATATTGAACGTAGATTCTCTTCCTGTAAAATGGTCTTAAGAAGACTTCTGTGGCGTAGTGGTAGTGGTTTCGACTGCTAATATGTATTGCATTTGTCTGGGCACTTCTATGTATACCTACATATCATGTATTTGAAAATACTACCCTTTCGCCCGCGGCTCCGCCCTCGTGGATCTCTTATCCTACGTTCTACTCAACCGATTGCAATTTCTCACAAAAAAAAAACCGCAACAAAATACGTTCAGTGGTTTTTGCGTCCATCGTGAACAAACGTTTCCAATGTACAATTATATAATTGTATAAAAATATGTATGAGATACCCTTTCACGTTCCTACGATTCACAAATATCTTTTACAACACACCTGCTCATAAAAGTGATATTATTTTACCGCAATTAAGCACGGAATGACACCTATTATAAAACTGTGACTTTTTCATTGCTATTATTCACAAAAGTGAGTTATAGATTCTTTTTTAAATTTTATAGGAAGTGTCTATAATTGTCTATGTTCTTAAAAAAGTTTTGATACAAAAAATAACGTGTTTAATAGTACGAATAAATTAATACGCCTATTGTATGGTCATTTGATGCATTTTCGTATTTAAATAAATAATTTGAACTTGTAATACTTGTGTAATAAACAAAATTTTCACTCAAATTTAACTTTTTTTTTTCTCTAAGTACAGAAAAAAAAAACACTAAAAAAAAGTTAAGTTCAAACCTCATTTTTTTTAAATATGGTCGACCGCCATTGTTAAATGCGCGCGCATAGGAAAACGAATTAATTTATTTGTAGTATTGTTTATTTAGTATTTGTAGTATTATTTTATTCGCAAGTGTGTTGTAAAACGTCGTATGGCACGTGTGAGCATGATGATTACCGTCCTCGGCTGTCTTAAGACCCTCGCCTGGCGGCTCGGGTCTCAATGACGCCTCGGCGGTAATCACCAACGTTGCTCACTTGTACCATAATGTACTATTTTACTTTCGCAAAATGGGGCTTTATCAACCGGTCGCAAGAGTCCTGCGACCCGTTCAATCCCAGTCCATATGACATTTGCTCCCCTACTCCTCTGTGCCCCTTCACTTGTATGTACTACCGACGACCTTTGTAGAGCAACTGAAAACGCTATTGCTGTAGCCAAGTGTTAGGCCAACAAAATTTGAAAATCCAGATCTAGTCATTGACTTGAAGAAGAAGAAGAAGTCAAAGTTTCTCAAAACTGTCAAAGGGTTCACTTTTGCCGCATATAAAAAAGCGGACCCTATGCTTCAAGTTAACGTTAATTTCACTCCTTAAATTGTTTTGACACAATCTGTATATCGTGAATCGAGTTTTCTCAAATAAAACGTGTCTAAAGCGCTAAGCCCCCTAAGTGATCACGTACGTGACGTACAACATTCACATTAGAAGCCCATAATCCTTGTTACGAAATCACCAATATATCTGGCATTTCTTTGAGCTGCCGCCAAATTATCTTGATCAAGTGTTCCGGCCATCAGATACCCTATCTTAGATATCAGACTATATTTGCAATTGCAAACCGCAACGTCTAAACAACTGTTTGTCTCTTTCTTACGCAGGCTTTCTTGTATATTTTTGTCTATTGCTATCATCTGATAAGTTTGCGTTATCAAAATAAAGGTTTTGGTTAATAATATTGGAATGTATTGTGGGAGGTGTTAACAGGTAAAACTTACCTTGATGCAGTGTTTAATAGGGATTAAGTTTATTATCCAGGATTCAAGTCAATTACACTCAAATCCCTTGATCCATTAAGCAAAATGTAGCATAAAAGAATCTAGCACCGATTCATAAACTTTCATATTAGTTATTAGGTACATGTTAGTTTTCCAATTTATATCGAGCGTAGGAAAATTCTCGTATTGAGGGCGAATATGAAGATTATCTATATTCAGCTTCCAGTTTTCTGCAAGATGAAAGCACTTTCCCAATCAAACAGCTTCCAAACCTTCACCTGGAAAATTCCATTATCCCATACTACCTTTAAAATTCGCGCGATAAACTCAATCAACCCTACACGATAAACATATAGCCAGTCATTATTACACAAGCGCCAAACAACGTCAATCATTGATTTAGCATACCTATATTATATATCTCGACATAAAACTACAAACAATGGCCATTATCAAGGACCATAAATAAAAAACCCAATACCACGTTTTTAATATTGGACGAAACTTCAATAACGCTAGCAAATCCCACGGCTTCAGATTTGGGGCTTGACGCTCTCCTATCTCCTATATTATCTTATCGACGCCGTCAACGCGTATCACTGGCAAAATTAGCTTGTTTTATGACTCTGATTTTAGCGGTACCACAAAGGTATGATAACGTATCGATAGTCTATCAAGTTTAAACGACATGTTATGATGGTTGTAATTTTTGTGTCGAACAAATTTCGGTGTAGATAAGGTACGGATAGCAAACGTATGGTTTCCTGCTTTCGTGGTAGAGGTGTTGAGATTAGTTAGTGATAATTGATTTGTGGTGTGTTCGACTTTAAATTACAGGTTTTCGCTCTCGAATTTCTTCGTGTTAATGTGGAAATTATCAAGTAAATCCTTATTATTTCTTTCTATCTTGTCGTTTTTCCTGAGTACATGTACCAAACATGCTGATTCTCTTACAAAGTTCGTTCTTGTAAATATCTGTAGAAGAAAAATGAGAGAAAAATAAGAGAAAACCAAACTACTGAGGAATGATTCTACTATTGCTGTGTAGGTCTCTACTAGCTACATACCTACGTCTTTTCGTCTTTTCTTTCTACGTTTAAGCGTAATCTGAAAAAGCATGACTGTATCAAGGATTACTACCGATAGCATGTGGAATGATGACCTACATTTTACCATACCGTTGTATAGTATAGGTTTTCCTCTCGGAGTTGTGGGTAAAAGGCAAGATAAATCAATCAGAAAAAGTAGACACGGGGTCAAAAATGCAAACTTTGGTTACAATCAAGATTTGCGCTAGGATAATATGACTCTTGCATTGCAAGATCACTGTTAGACGGAATGTACATAAATTAAACAGGCTAAACATAAAAAAAAATTGACTTCATTTCTTTCCATTTCGTAACAGAACTATTTTGCGGCATAAAAGGGGCCGAAAATCAATTCTTGTGCTGACCATAACAGCTGTCTCGGCGTTGTAAATCCAATTCGGACATGTGTACCGTGGTAGGCAAACATTACTGAACAAGATAAGGCTCTGAGGTCGTGTGTTCGAACGCCTAACTAAACGAATTGTATACGACCATCGCCGCGCAATCGGTGCTTAGTAATGTGTTATCGATATGTGTTTAGGTATTTATGTACATTTTTGAGGTTTTTTTATGTGTATACGGAAATAATTGAATCCTTCGAAGACTCGGTGTTTCATCAGCATCATAAATATCACCGAGTTTTGGTTCTATTCAAGGCTCGTACCTCAAAGCTCGAAATCCGCTTTCCAGTTTTTCTCCGACACTTCATCCGGTTTTCCGGACCTGCCAGTATTTCTTGAGTCTACCCTTATACCCGGCTTATGTAAATGCATGATAAAATAGTTTTTCATTTAGGTAAGATTAATCACTTGGAACTCGTTACAATATTGTGCATTAATCCGTAAAATGCTATAAGTAGAAATGATAGTATGTTAGGAAATGTTTAAATATTTTAGTAGATTATGCTTCAATAGTCGTTTCCTGTTATTTTATTCCTGGGCTATAACCGGGTCTAATAGGCTTCCATGAAAGAACACTGTGTGGTTCTAGTTGAGCCCTAAACAATCACACTACCTATCTATCTACAATCGAAAAATAAAATGATAATAAGTTACATGAATGGATTGAAAACATGCTCACGATTTTCAAAAACCTAGAGTTTCAAAAAACCTATTACAAACTAGTTATACCTACTCAATTTACTACAATCTTCTTCTTCATCCTAGCGTTAATCCCAGTTGCATCTGAAGCTTTATCCTCGAATCTGGGGTCCGCTTTACCACTCAATTTACTACAATACCCTAATATCTAATGAATGAACGAAAAGTTTACGCACTGAATGACATTCTACTAATGAACATAATAGAAAAACTTCGACTTAAAACCTATCGTTTAAAAAAAGAACTTTTTGACTCAAAACTTGCGAATCAAACAACAAAAACACAAAGTACAATGCTCGGTCAATCAGAGGGTAACATTCGTGCCTGGTATACTTGTCAATATTTGCCCAGCGGCGGTCACGACACCGCTTGCCTGTTTGCCCTGTTATTCACCGTGTTTGCCGAGGCCGGCCAAGTCTTCATAACCATTGTTGGCATGACATTTGAATGTAATTGTTTTTTGTCAGTTTACGTTTATTTTGTGAAGGTAATTTAGATTTTGTATAATTTTTTAGACGTTTTAGTGGTTCGAGTCAACAATAGTGTCCGGAATATGGCAATAGGGTCACCCCCTATTACGAGTACGTGGGACCTAATACAATGATTGGTGAAATGTGGGTGTTAATTCACCTCTGCCTGACCCTCCGGGGATAAAAGCATGATTGTATAAGTACTAGTTATTCAGAATAAAAGACTGTCTTGATAATTTCGTATCGATTCCAAATATATTTAGTTAGTTCAAATTAGTACCATTTTGGGTATTTTGGTAGGTACTAAAAGTATTTTTTGCTTTTAATCTTTATGCAAGATTTCTACCATATGGATCATAGTAAAATTGACGAATCAGACATAGAAAAAAATAATTTTACTCAATTTTAAAGGTTTATTTTACATTCGTTCATTCATTCCTTTCATTTTAAGGGTTTGGCTAAATTCAAAACATTTAATCCGTTCATGTTCACAACCACAAGTTACCTCACTAAAGTTTAATTGTATAATGTTTCTTTACCACTAAATACACAATAAAAAAGTACCTAATTTAAATAGGTATGTACCTACTTTTATTTGTCATGTTGTGTTTGTTGCTTTAGTGACATAAATTACATTTGTTACATTACAAAATAAGTTACTGAACTAAATGGGACTCTACTTACATAAATAAACATAGTACGTATTATGTGCTATGCTGTATTATATACAGACTGAACCAAAACTAAACGAAACCAAGAACGAAAGAAAGTATCTACATCAAATTGTTTAGTACAACCTATTTTAAAACAGACTAAAGTATTTTTTTAATCCTCCCAAATTTAGTTTGTCAGCATAACCCTCAAAAAGAGATCTAGAATCAGCAAAGTTAATCTCAAATCCTACTTTACAGCCTAGCATTAAGTTTGTGGCGTTAACCTCAATCACATTTATAGCCAAAAATCTTTTCTTTGTTGACTAACAATTATCAAACGACAGTTTAATCTCAAAGAGCGGTGTCTTTGAGATTTCGTCAACGTTTACAGACAAACAAACATTTAAATCTCGCGTTAGGCAACAAATTTGAACCTTGTGAGTCCAGATTTAAGGTTTTATTTTGTCAACTTATGGTTATGAGATGTCATGCATCACAAATATGAAACGTCCTATTGTTTCAGCAAATAATTCTATGGAAGAGAAGAGAAATCGGGCCGCAAACAAAGGCACCGCTTAGATAGTGGGGGTCACTGTGATAACCGACGTGTGTACTCCGAAATTGATTAGAGTACTTCGAAATTATAAGTATTTCACTTGTAAGGTTGTAAGGTGATAAAAAAAAACTCTGTGATTTTAAATTAAGTACCTACATAATCTAGGAAATTTAACCAATAGTCAGCATTGAAATAATACTTGAGACAGCTCTAGAGCAAATGACAAATTGCAGCGAGATAATTACAATTTGTAAAGCCGAATTTGAATTTTTCACACAAAAGGGGACGAATTTGCAACTTTTATACCGGGGGATCAATAGTAGTCAAATAATTGAGGGAGACTGGCCTACAACCGTCAACTGGAAACTTTTCCATGGGGTACAATCATGCTTGAAAGAAATTTTGAAACATTTACACCCGTATTCACAAACAATACTTCGCTATGCGTACCTACTACCAAAACTGTGAAAAGAACGAAAAATTCTGAGTGCGTGCGTTTTGGCAAGCCTTTTTATTCATTGATAACACTTAAGTAATACTTCGTTGAGGGAACGCACTGCGTTAGATACTGCTCCGTGATGTTTGTGAATTAATTTTACCAGCCCTATGCGCTCGAGCACACTATGAGACCTCACAGTATTGTTTGTGAATACGGGTGTTATTATCCTAACTATTCAAATCGAAAGGGAAAAGAGAATCGAGCTCGGGCGGGACTCGACCCAAAAGACGGATGTCTAGAGGAATTTGGATTGGCTTTGTGTGGTCTCGGTGACTTAGTGGTCAGAGCATTCACCCTGTAAGAGAAAGATCGCAGGTTCGAGTCCCGCCCGAGGTCGATTCTCTTTTCTCTTTCTTAATCGATAAAATCATGCTGTACGTGTGTACGTAAATTGTCAGATAGCGAACTATACTTCAACCCTGGGTTATATTGACGTGCCTAATTTGTGGAAACGCAAAAGTACCAAGCACCGAATGTGGTAAGTTGTAAGTGGTAGGTAAGTTTTTTTTTTATACTTAGGCCGTCAATTAACTGCCCGTTGGATAGTAGGACGGTAGCTAGGGTGAATTTCAGATCGACTTCACCCTAGCTGGAATGGTCCGTAGTCCTTATCATCTGACAAGGTTCACCAATCCAAAGTCAAAGTCAAAAATCATTTATTCTGTATAGACCATCAAAACGACACTTACAAAACGTCAAAAATGTATATGTACTAAAGACTAGCTTAGTAAATGGACCACCGACCGGTTCGAAACGCGGCCCCGGCCTGAGAAGACTCCGGCAAGAAACTCAGCGGGCTTTTTTTTTCTTTTTTTTTGGTCTATTTACAAAAAATGCTTAGTCTACTTAGTCTACTTCCAGATGTCAAGAACCCCAAAATGGTGGTCCCTGGTTTTCGTTTTCCATCGTAAACTTCCTCAAATGTTGTTACTGCTTTATTCTAAATACAGAAGTTAATATCTATTCACAAACACAAATAACAAGAATGCAGTACAAATTGTTATCAGTTATCGCTATACACCAACTTTCCAAAATGCCAGGCGTGGCCTGTAATCCTTGGTGAAGATATCATACATATTCTTGTGATCTAGCCGAACGATCTGATTTATCATACTTATCGCGAAGAAGTTTTTGACACTGCTAATACCAGTGGGGTGACGTGGTACGTGTAATCACGGATACATATTGGTAGATTACATTTACTAGAGTTGTTCTATTCGATTCATTTTTTTGGAAACAATATCGATAAATTTTGTTGATGTCAGTTTTGTGTTCGTGTGTAAATAGTATTGAGATTGAATAATTAGTTACCACTGATCTGGATATAAATTAATTAATTGAATTTAGAACCTATTTATTTATGTAATTGATTATTTGTTTACAAACTCTATCCCATACACATTTAAATTATGTTAGCCCATTTTTAAGGAATGAAAACCCTTCAAAGATTCAAATTTATTTATTTTTGAATTTGCTTAATTAATGATTTTCTAACTGCTAATTAATTTGAAATTTGATTAAATGATTCAACTTTATGATTTTCCTGATATAAATGTTATAAAACATTGTGCAATAATGAATTAAATGACTTCTGTCTGTGTATGCGACTAGACGAGCTGTTACAAATAAAAAATGGAGTTGGGTTTCGGGGGTGAGGTGGAAATGGGGGGGGGGTGAATTTTGAAAATACTGACAACTGCTACAAAATATTGCGGGGAATTACCATCAACTATTTCGTACAAGTTGTTTACTACATACATATAATCACGCCTTTATCTGGAGGGTTAGGTAGAGGTGATTTAACAACCACATTTCACCAATCATTGTATTCGGTCCCACGTAATAGGGAGTGAGCCTATTGCCGTATTCCGGGCACTATTGATGACTCGATCCATGCAACTGAGGCTGAGTCTGGGCTATTTCTGATGTTAGTATAGTCAGTGTTTAGTAATATATATAAAACTCAATAATTGCAATGAATATTCTTGAAAATATCGTCTACAGGTGCAGGAGCGTATTGCAGTCCACTGCTGGACATAGGCCTCTCCCAATATGCGCCACGTTTGCCGATCCTCCGCCTTCCGCATCCAGTTCGTCCCAGCCACCCTTCGTAGGTCGTCAGTCCACCTGGCTTGGGGGTGTCCCACCCTGCGTTTTCCTTCTCGCGGTCTCCACTCTAGGACTCGTCTGCTCCAACGGCCATCAGTCCTTCGACCTATTGTATTACTTGTATTACATAAAAATATCCAAATCTATTTTGGTAGGTATTGCTTTACGATATAGAATATACTCCAGCTATCAATACAATAGGGTCAATAAAAAAGCTTTGAATTACTGACATTGACAATATAAGCGGCAGTTTGAAGGTTATGAGATATTTCTTTGTAAAAACACAACCGTAAAGATTACGATTGATATAATTTAATCAATAATTTTATTGCGATGCATAATCAAGTCGTCACGTAATAACTTTGATTACTATAATCCACATAGAAATGGATTACACCAACAAATCCGCGAGATTAAACCCCGAGGTTTTGCGATAAAAGGAATGATTTTTTATGTTTCATACACTGTTGTTGTATTTGTTTAACACTATGAACGCCATCTAGAATGAAATTAAGGCTAGTTTATAATATAGAGTCTAGAACATTTATATTTTTAAGCTATTGCATAGCTTCTATCGCGGGCCTTGAGCGTGGAGACCGAATCCAGAAATTCCGTAACGAAAAAAACCTAACACCCCGAAGCTCGCACGAATCGAGCCGAGCTGCTCCGAAGTAGCTCCGCTTAACGTAAGTAATTATAATTGCATAAGTTGATAAAAAATGCTATGCAATAGGTTTACCGCGGCCGTCCCCGAGTGCCACACGTCTTTTTTATACATTATATACTACTGGTGACTTCTACATAATATGCATCTATGCAATGATGCCTTTTTATATTTAATATCATTGCATCTATGCTAATATTGAACCTTTGTTTGTTTGAACGCGCTAATCTCAGGACTAGGGCTTATTCTAATATCGTTAACTAACATTACTCATTGAAGATCTTTTAGCCCCAAAGAATGATCGAGTGAATAAGCTCAACGTAAGTGCGGTTTACGTATTTTATTTTACAGAAAACCACCTCTATGGGTTAAAAAACTTTTTTTTAAATTATTATTTTTTTTTATATAGGACACGTCAATTTGACTTCGCCTCGCCTGACTAGATGAACTGAAAGCGGATTCGGGATATTAATAGAAAGAATGGGAAGATGGGATGAACAAGAATATGGGAATAGTGGGAAGATGGGAATAATGGGAAGATGGGGAAAAACATGGTCTATGTACTTGTCACTGTTATACTATTAATTGAAACCTCGGTCATTAAAGGCAGCAGAAGCCTGCCAGTCTCTCGAAGTACAAGGCATATTGAGATCCTGGTAAAGTCCCTATTTCCTTTAAAGTACTCGTAGATAGGAGTAATTGTAATGCCAACTCAATTTTAGACTCTAGAACTTTTAAAACCGTGAAAACCGTGGATGGAACTTTCGGTTTATCCAGTCCAAGTACTAAATATAAAACCCCAATTTCAAAAGGTTGTTGTATACACTTATACAGCCCGTAGTTATTTATTATCAAACGTTTGCTAATCTAAACCGATAAAAGGTATTAAAATCATATTATTACATTTGATAAATGGGATTAGTAGTGAATGATAACATTTGATTTATACATTATTTTTGTCGATGAATACTTTTAATACGTATTTCAGTTTACTAGAGAAATATTGGTAGTTTGAAACGCAGTAAATTTAAATTTTTTAAACCCTTACACACATCCATCCACCTACAGATCAATTGGTCACAGCATCTCCCCTGTATGGGACTGTTCACCGGTTCGAGTCCCATCTTGATTTAACCTGTCTTTAACCTTTTCCGATCTAAATCCATATAAAATATAATAGCAATTGTGGATATTATGAGATTTACCGGGAGAACATGTTTTCTTTTTGAGCTTGAGTGGAAAAAACAGTAGCTCCTAGTAAAACCAAATCAAGATAGTAGTAGCCTAGTAGGAGACCTTGAGCTCCAAAGTTCAAACTTTGGATGCAATCCGGACTACCGCTGTAATCCTTTAGTCTCAGTAGTCCGGTTGCTAGTTCGGTTGATCGGACTACTAGAGCAGTAGTCCGATCACGATCTCACGATCCGATCCTTTCCGATCCGACAAATAAAAGAAAGGCGAGATGATTATTTTTAAAACCCACAACAAGAATGCCCCTGGATACATGATCTTTGATCTTCGTTTCAATTATATAGACGGTTCTAAATTTAAAACATATCAGTAAACTCGTAAATATTATTTTATATTGTTTTATTCACCCGAAATGGTTACACAGTTTATCAGACAAGTTTTATAAACAGATAAAATATACCTTTATATCTTTATCTGTATCGAACTATATGTGATTATAATTAGTCATATCATGGGCATAGTTCTAGTTCGATCGTGTAATTCATTATTTGTATGTAAACAAAATTAATACCTTTTTTAGTTATAGTTAATAATTAGTAACTATCTTTGTAAACACCTTTTCACCATAGACATGGTAGAGTACAGTTTTCATACTTATCTATGACGCTTGCCGCCTAGGGGGCAGCGTTAATATCTCCAATAAGATGAGATAATGTATAAGATGCAATATACAGGGTGTCCCACGGCAATGTCACATGGAGGGAAAGTAATGAAAGTATCTACCTTAAATCCTTAAGTTGGCTCATTTTACTTAAAGGAGACATTCCTTTATTTTTAAAAAAGAAACTACTAAACTAGCCACACCCGGTAATCGAACCGACTAAAATCCGAAAAATTAACATCCTGTATTTTTATGGCATCAATCGATAGTGTCAATCATAAGGATCAAATCTCTATGAAACATGGTAAATTAAATGAAAAGAAATCCCAGAAACCTAAACTTATAAATTCAATTCGGCACTATTGAGGCCTAAATCCCTCATAAATCAACACTTCAAATTCGCACGTGGGGTCCAATCCGCCCGCACTATATTAAAATTTTAAACACGCTACGCTCCCCGTATGATTTCATTTCATTATAACGCCCAATCTTTATTAATGATGTATTCGTGACATTGCATTCTATGATATAAACTTTATCCATATTGGTAACAAATTAACTGTCTAATTTCTTTTATAGAATACTAGGTAGGGTCGTGACTTCATGCGCGTGGAGTTAGATTTTTTTGTTGTTGTAATAATTCTTCTAAAATTTTAATTTCAATTTTAGAAGAATTATTACAACAAAAAAAAAACAAATCTAACTTTTTTATTTTATTTAATGTTATAAGGTGTAATTTAATTAAGGTCATTTAATGGCCTTAATTAAATTACGCCTTATAACATTAAATTATCTGCAGTATAAAAACTGTCAAAATCGAATCTAGTCCTTTTTGACTTAGAAGTGGCTGAGCCATTTCGAAGTCGAAAAGACAACTTTCAGATTCATAATCATTTTTTTTAGCTTTGTGTCAGGTTGCATTGCATCCAAGGTGTTCTCTTGGAGTTTGTAGTACTCACTTATCCTCACTCTTTCTTCTCCTTTATCAGCAAGTGTACAGACGCTGAGGTGTGATTCTAAGTTTGAAACTTATGGTCTTGAAATTTACAGATTAGAAATTTAATCCTGAATCATTTTGAATTGAAAATGGAACGAGCTAGCTGGTAAATTCAAGCTGAAAGTACTAAATACTACTAAATAGTTTTTTGTGCGTTAATCCGCCTATATATTGTTGGACAACGGGACAGTTATTGCGGACTCAAACCGACTAAAACTGCACGCGATCTCGACTCTCGAATGCCGGGGAGTAAGGTGGCCCAATAAGGCATTTCCTTCGTAGGTACCCCGGCAAGCTGAGAGTACCAACTAAGTGTCTACAACCAAAACCGCTTTTAACAAATAGCGTTAGGCCATCAATCACATAGATAACATGTTTTTAAAGTAAAATGTGTAAAACAGATAACCCGCAATCACTGGTTTATCTATAATCACACATATTAAATTCTACTTATTTTGTAATCTGGGTTTAGCACAAGGATTAAAATGTTTTTACTGGATCTTAAATTTGGAATGTTTCTGCTGCTGGTTTTAATGATTGACCTGAGTTGAGTACCAACAATGTTATTGTTAAACTATACCTAGCTGATGCCAGTGGCTCTGCACGTGTGAAATGTCCGTTATAGTTACTTTTGGTTATATCGCCGGTGTGAACGAATATATTTTGAAATATAGATAAAAATCATAAGTTGAAGAGTATTAGTGTAATTTCAGATGATCTAAATTAAAAATAGCGACGACATTCAATGCGTTCAGAAATAGTGTTAAGGCAACTGCTTACTTGAGAATATAAATTGGTCAAATTATCCGATCATCATTTTTTATAAGTAGCGAATAAAAAAAATATCAAAAAATTTTCGTTTAAAATAATAAAGTACCAAAAATGATACCAAAGCAAGTATGTTTAACATGCAAATTCCCACAGTCATTCATCAAAAGCTCATAAAAGTTACAACGCAAATATAAATCGCACACACAATATTTTTAATTTGTTAAAAGCTCTTGGAAAAATGGCAATCAGAATGCATCGCCGGCAGTTAGCTGGAGCTGCACCTTTTATAATTAAAATTGCATTAAGCCTGCATAGGCAGACGCTAATGACGCTAATGCACTGTTTGACTTTAAAAAAAAACAGACAGACGGCTTGTAATCCAATTTCAAAAATGTTCTAATTCGATTGCAGTCACATTGTTTGTCTTGTGTGGCGGTTAGAGTGTAAAAAATAGAAAAGAAAGTCGCTTGACGTGGGCTTGCATTAGAAAGTTTCGTGTTCTCCTGGTAGGTTTTACGTATCATTTTATGAGATACTAGCTGATACCTGTGGTTTCGGCTGTAATTTTGATCCCGTTCCCGCTTCGCATGGGAACCTCTCTATACCAAATTGCAGCCAGATCAGTTGATCCATTAGAACGTGATTGAATAATAAACATCCAAACATCTTCACAAACTTTCACATTTAGCTTTAGCTAAGTCGGGACTTTAATCGCTGTTAAGATTTTGACCATATATTATGAGCATGGCACCCGCTCACCGTGGATGGATAGGACTTATTAAAAGAAGAACAAAATACAATATAAGTAATTTCGGTTGCTAATATTCTTAAAAAATACAACGACACTATCCAATGGCATACAAAGTGATGCATATTCCTGTTTGTTATATGGCCATTTTGGGCACAGAGCACCTTAAGTAAAGTACCTATCACCATTTTTAGCAGACACATTAATATATAAACCATCAGAGCAATGAAATAATTATATTTATAATATTTGCACCGAGTGATATCGAACCAATGACCTCTGAAGTAGCATATGAGTGCAAAAGCACAAAGCCAAAAGACCCCATCTAATGATTATTACAATTATAAATCAAAGCCCAAAATTATATCACATAATTACCAACACAATAATAGAACGCCTTTCTTTACATTTCACTGAGGGTCGTATTCAATATTTGGCGATGCCATAAATTCGAGCATACTGTCGGCCGAACAATGAATCTAAATAACCATTAATATGTAATAAATACTATAGGGTAGAACCGTGTCGGTAGGGAACAAACAAACAAGTGTACGTACAGTAACCCTTAAATGCTGGGCATTGTGAAAAGAGACCCGCGCGTGTAATACCCTGTCCGAGGGGATTGGGGACCGCAATGACGAAGTCACTGCCGAATTTTGCCGAAGTTTCCCGATTGGTTCCGCTCCAAATGCCGACAGCTGCTGCGTTTCAGATGGGGGTCCCTCTTCATTAGTGGAGCTTGTCTCGTCTCGAGATGGATGTTTGTTTTTGGACAGAAGTGTTGATGGCTACTTGATGATTTATGAATTTTATTTTGTGGGACATCTGTAGTTAATTTTTTTTTTACAAAAAGAGCATGGTTTCAGTGTCATAGTACAACGCACTGGTGTTCTTTGTTTTGTTACGCGACGTTTTATTTTAATATTTATTTCAAAACTTCATTTCTTTCTCATTTAAAATTAAGCTCATGCCATTCTTATTCATTCATGTTATTTGAAAAACTAACATAGTGACTAACTTTTATATTACTACTATAAGAAAATAATAATTCTATAGATATATTATTATTTAAAAAATAAAGTAACATTTCACAAGTTATTGATTATATAGAATTTATATTCAAAAATTATTATGTCTTATACAGCAGATAAACTTTTGTTAGATACAACTAAAATGAAGCCCGTTAACAAGGGTATATTTTTTTTCTGGTACAGAAATACGTTTATGACATTGATGTTATTCGCATAGTTACATAAGGTACGATGACCGCTTACTGCCAAGTAGGCTTGTAAACTATCTTATTAAAAAGACACAATGTTAATATATGAAGCCATTCCCACTAGAACACTATTATTAACGCAAAATTAAACAACACCGAATAACCTAATCTCTATTCAAACTCAAATCCTTACTCAAACAGCAACAATACATCAAACAAAACTGGATAACAATAGTTGCGTTTAGTCGCGCCCGCGGATTACTGAATTGTAAAAAAAAGATTGGGGTCGAAACGACCCGACGTGTTAATTACGGGGGTTGGGCTTCGAGGGTTGAACAGATGAAAGTCAATTTGCTGCAGCGACATGATACGGCCCATTTCGTCCGAGCGACAAGTGTGGCACCTGCGCATTGGGGTCTTTATGACCCAAACAATTGTAGGGTAAAGACAGAGAGCATTGTTTGCTATTGATGGCACTGCAGCGCTGTGAATAAATTTGCTCTATTTTTTACAAGGTCCACAAATATCAGGTTTGGTGACATTTAAGTGTCATACGAAATACACATACGCACTATTTAAAGGTGCTGTTAAACCATAAGACGGTACTACTCATTATTACTAAGACCGATATACGATGCTCTTCTACGATCAGATGCCCCAAGAGTTCTGCCTCAAAGACCTTTCTTATACCTTTTTTTTTTTTTTTTTTTTATCGTGCGAAAAATCCCCACGGATACCTCCCCCGCCGGAGCCGGAGGAAGAGGTTATGTCGGACTCGAACCGACTAAAACGCACGCCGTCTGTGGGCCGTCGGTTGCCGAAGGTGAGGTTGTCGTAGCCATATCCCTCGCACCCCGGCCGACCCAGGGCCAAATCTCTCGATCTGGCCCTCATCCCGTGTGGGGACCACAGAGTCCCCAACTCGCCCCGGGTATGGGGAGGCACGCAATGCGCGCCGCCGCCGCGGCCTGCTTCTGCTAGGGTGACAGGCGGCTCCACCCGTCACCCCCAGGCCCGCGCTCATGGGGGACGGAGGTCATTCTGCGACCTCCGACGCCCGAGTTGCCGCCGCTCGTTGCGGGCCGCGCGGTTAGCGATTCTCCTGCGCTCCTCGCGGGCGGCAAGGTCTGCGATTGTCCTTCGCTCCCGCTCCGCCGCCCACTTTACGAGCATGATTTGCTCGCAGAAGGAGGCGCCCGCGGCCCACGCATCCGCGCAGCGAACCATCGCTGCGAGCAGAGTGGCGAGCGTGAGAGCTCTCACTCCCAGGGTCGCCACCAGCTCCCGTCTCGGCGCCTCCCACGCCGGACACTCGGTGAGCGTGTGCAGCGCCGAATCCTCGCTCGCGTCGCAGTGATGGCACTCGGACGTTGGCTCTTTCTTCGCGGTCCGATGCAGATACCGCCCGAAGCATCCATGATTGGTGATGATCTGCGTCAGCCAGAACGAGAGGCCACCGTGTGGCCTCTCTAGCCACTCCCCCATGATGGGTCTTACCGCCGCTACTACGGCGTGCCCTGCGCGTGGTCGCCCAAGTCGTAGCTCCCACTCCGCTACCATGTCCCTGTGGAGCCGGGATTTCACGGCCCGAATTTCTTCAGGCTCAGGATCGTGTCCCCGCTCCCGCGCCTCCTTTCGGAAACGATATAGCGCCGAAAGGGTTCTCGCTTCCAGGATCCACGGTAGCGATCCGGCAAGGAGACTCGCTGCTTCAAAGGATATCGTGCGGTACCCCCTGATGGCCCTGATGGCCACTATCCGCTGCGGTTCATGCAGCCGGTCCACGTGCCTGGCCTTCAGGTTGTCCGCCCATACGGGGCTACCGTATAGAGCCATGGACCGCACGACACCCGCATAGAGTCTCCTGCAGGAGTCCTCTGGCCCCCTCAAATTGGGCAGCAGCCGCGTCAGAGCGTTAGCTGTGAGCACCAATTTGGGGACCAGACTTCGGAAATGCTCCCCGAAGTCCCACCGACCGTCGAGCACGAGCCCCAGATATTTCATCCGGGGCTTGATGTCGATGAGAGTGTCTCCCACTGTGATTCTGGATCCCGCCGGTGGCCCGCGCCTAGGTCCATGAAAGAACATGGCCTCGGTTTTCTGCAGAGCCACCTCGAGACCCAGCCGCCCGATTCGTTCCACGACTTGGGCAACCGCGGTCGTGGCCTTCAGGGTTGCTTCGCGGTGTGTAGCCCCGCTTGCCGTCACTAGCGTGTCGTCCGCATAACACGTCAGACCTTTCTTATACCCACAATTACCTATCGCAGAGTTTTTTAGAGACAAAGGCAGCTTAACTCTTTCGGGATGACCAGGCTACAGTAACCTCTACCCCCATGCTGTTACCAGTTGAGTCCAAGGTCTGCACTTCTTAGCTGAGGTCAGCTTAGTATTTTTGATTGGTATTCCTTAGAGAAATATCTGCACCAGCCGCACCGGGCCTCGTCCATTGTTTAGTGGTTGAGTTTGACCGGGGCCTCAAGGATGTAAGTAGCCTCCTAAGTGAAAGGATGGTAACTACTAGAAAGGATACTACTACGGTTAATATTTCTGCAAGTTGTACTTAACTGTTTTGACAGACTGGTCTTTCTTTGTTCCTCCCTGTGACAAGAGTATGACAGTTGAAAGACTAGACTTCAGAGGCCCAGTTTTGTAGATTTGCACTATCGATGTCATCGCTATAAGTACAAAAGTGTCTTTCTTATGTGTTATCACTATCAGATCTCTATCATCAAATGGAAAATTTTGAATACTAGGTAAATAAACTTTTATCGCCTGCAGTTTATTCACTCCAAAAGTACGCAGTATCTACATTTTTGTCTTTTCCTCCTATTATTCTTACGTTTCCACTTTTTAAAATTTGTAGGTACATATTCCGCCTATAGGTGGTAACAGTACGTATAAAAAGCTTGCAATATTAGAAAAATAATTCACTAGACCGCTCCTCCCCTCAAGATTACTTTTGTCAACCCAAATCCCAAACTTTTTCTAAAAGTTATGTTTTATTTTGTTCACAGAAGAAATCAAATTCGGCATCAACCGCTTAGTTAGCAGCGAAAGGACAGAAGATGAAGAAGAAGACACTCACCAAGAGCCAAGGCCTGAAGGCGTTTCCCCTGCATCACGCTGCGGCAGTCCCTGCTGGGCACCATCACCACAATCACCAAGATCTGTCCGTTCCTCCTCCCCTGAGCTTGAAGTGGATTCTCCTCCATCGTCTCCTAGAAGACCACCAGACACATCTCCCCCACCTAAAAGATCAGAAGCCTTCTCCGTTAGTGCTTTACTACGACCAGATGCGCCAAGAGTTCAGCCTCAAAGACCTTTCTTATACCCACCGTTACCTTTCGCGGAGTTTCTTAGAGATGCCGGCAGCTTAACTCTTCCGGGATGGCCAGGCTACAGTAACCTTTACCTCCATGCTGTGCAAGCGGCAGGACCAGAATTGTTAAGGCTCCGAGCAGCAGTCTTAGGCGCCCCAGGTCCTCTCTCCAGACCTATTGGGGACGTGTACTCGTGTGTGAAGTGTGAGAAGATGTTCAGTACTCCTCATGGATTAGAAGTTCACGCCAGAAGATCTCATAATGGGAAGCGGCCGTTTGCTTGTGAGATGTGCAGTAAGACTTTTGGACATGAAATTAGTCTTAGTCAACACAGGTGAGATGTACAATGAATATCTAATTTTGTTTGTTTCATTCTAAAAATGTTTTGTCACATGAGACACATAATTAGGTCTCCACTGGAATTATATCACCGTACGACCATGAGATCGGCTTAGTGATAGAAAAAAAAAGATGAAAATATAAATAATACCTACTCTTCTTATTGACTGTACTACCACCTTGATTTTGTTTGATAAAACGCTATTATAAAACTGATAAATTTTCGAGGGCAATCCGGTATAAGCCCTTATATTGGGTTTCGGGTGCCGGTTGGTGCAATAGTTTAGTAGGATATAAGCTCAGTAGTAAGCCTGAGTCTGGATGTGAATCCGGACTAACCTTTTTTTTACGTGGGGCATCGTCTGAATATCTATAGATTGTTTTAAACCTGTCCCGTTCTCACCCAGGGCTGTACACAGCGTGGAGAAAGTGTTCGAATGCAAGCAATGTGGGAAGACATTCAAGAGATCCAGTACCCTGTCCACTCACCTGCTCATCCACTCGGATACCAGGCCGTATCCTTGCCAGTACTGCGGGAAACGGTTCCACCAGAAGTCTGATATGAAGAAGCATACCTACATACATACGGGTAAGTTTATCTAATATTAGTCCCTAAGCGATAGTATGTAGTGGTTATAGTATCGAGTGCCCTCGTGAGGTGGTAGATTCGATTCCTAACTATAATAAACTATCGACGGGAATCTATAATTTCGTTTTATTGAAGGAGATAACGAAGATAATAGTTTTGTGTGGCCCACCATGCTATTCACTTCTTTAAAGTTGAGGATTTGCTGCTACTCTTCTGTCCAATTACACTTTCCATCAGGTGGGCCATGTGCTTTTTTGCCACCTAAGTGGTACAAAAAAAAAAGATTCGTTCGTTCAGAAAAAAAGGTTCGATACCCAAATCTTTACAGAACGAATCTTTATGATAGACCCTAGGTCCTAACCTAGAGTCTTTGCACTCACGACCACCTGCCTTGATTGATAGACAGAATTATCATAAACAACAAAGCAAATTCAACTAACAGACGAAATCGGATCACATTCCAACAAAACACAAACAACACATAAAATGCTTTACTCAGCTAAAAACCTCCTAAATATTTAACGTGGGTTTGGACTGTACACTATTGTTTACATAACAATTCTGTGCAGAAGTGAGAACGGTCAGGTGATATCGCTATAGCACTTGTGGGTGAACCCGAGAATCTTATCCGCGGAGTAAAATGTTACAGACACCAACAGGCACACCGCAGCATCTTACATTCATGAAGGGACCGAAATACGGACACACGAACAATAAAAATGTCGAACAAAATTCTAGATGCGGACTTGGTTATGTACCTATCAAAATACCGAATTATAAATCACGCTCGGTCAAACGAACATTCGGGATTATGAATTTCTATCTTTCATACATCGGTATTATGAAATGGGATATAATAAACCGTGTGACAAAAATAATAAATGGATGACTGATAATGAGTTACTTTAAATACTGAGTGGGCGACTAAAATACTGAGTGATCCGTGATACAGAAAGTGTGTTGCTAAATTGTGAAGTAATGAAGATTCGAAAATAGCGCGCGTTTTTTTATAACCATCCAGAAATAGTAGCTCACTTAGTATTTTTGTACGCCACATTCAGTAATTTTGACACCCTTAAATTGAATAAAATGATTCTTCACTATAGCTTGCTATAGCTGCCAATCTATTATTTTTACTACCTGCTTTGCGGATGAATTTGCGCGTTAAATACATACCATACCATAACAAATGGCAATGCGAATTTTCTGAGGTAAGAAAATTTCGGAGAATTAGTACTGCTATCAAAAATTGGTGATGTCGTTAACCTTCTAAGCAACAAAAAAAAAGCTAAGGGAAAAACTGACACTTAACTCCGCAATCCGATCCTTGAATTATACAACACTATTAAACAAAGTCTAAACGTATAAATGCTAAGGAGTTATCTCAGTAGGTATACAAATACCATGTTATATTAGATGCATTGCCGCAAATATTATATTTTAAAATCAAAACTTGTAACTTGCAATAAGTTAAAACACGTGTAGCAATCTTAAACGTGTACAAGTTTCGGAATACAATTTTACCTTATAAAGATTGTATTATCAAGCTGTAATCCAGTGGGAACCACTAACTAAATACGTGTTAATCTACGCAGTTAGTGACCAATATAATTAGGCCTTGATACGAATCAAGCTAAAATATACATATGGGTCACTATTATGGTTAACGTATTTTCCTGTTATAAATATAGTACAAATTTTAATTAACGAAATTATTATAATAAAATATAACCTAAACGTGATAACGTGAAGACTAAACCTCAATCAAAACAATTATGCAAACAAAATTCTTAACTGACCTTGAATGACATAATATAATGAAGCAGAAATATAACTACCAGAGCAAATATATAAGAGCCCCAGCGATTAAATTCACCAATAGTGGTTAAAGTCTACACTACAGGAAAGAAAGACCAGAACTACCACTTTTTTGCATTGTTTTCTTCTTCTATTTATTTTACTAAATTTATAAATACGAAACAATTGAAATTAACATTCTTGTTTATATGAGTAGGCCGTGAGCCAAGGAATTGGCTTTAAGTAACATTCAAAACCATATAATGGTAGCTTTTCACACGAGTAACCAAAAAAGCAGTGTGATCTTTTCAGGGTTCACATAATATGTAGGTATATGAGTTTCTTTATGGCGTCATAACTTTCAAATCTATGAACAGTTTGGAAAATTGGTTATCCTTGGAATCGTTATGTCATCTTGAGTAAAAAAAAAATGTCGGTGTCATTAACAACTTTTTTTTTTCCTTTTGACATGTAATGACTTTATAAAATACGTAACCCTAACCCTTTAAACCTCACTTTCAATAAGTTAAGCTCAAACTTGTCAGTCTGAATTAATCAATTCTGTTCTCCATTCTACCTTCCCGAGTGTCTCGGTAACACAATCGCGTGATAATGTAACCACAGTATTATGCGATTATTATAAAACAAGAGTAACTCGTCTTGTCCTACATTAATTATGCGAAGGGCTGTTAAGATGTTTTGACAACACCACTTTGAATTATGTCGGGTAAGTAAGTGCGCGAGTTGAGGAACTCTCATCGTTTTGGATTTGGGTTAATTTGAGTTTGAATTTTGGAATACAGTTATGATGAAGTTTATCTGTCTTGAAATACTTAAACTCCGTTCAATGGAGGATTCCACCAGTGAAAACAATTGCGGTTAAAGTATACAGTTCTCGCGTTTTTGTGTGCAAAAATTAATGTTCAGTTCATAAACAGTTCATAAAAAAACATATTTTTTGCACCATTTGTGCTGTTGAACGTACTTGGTAAAACTTGTTACACGTATTTAATACGCACTTGTACTTTTCCACAATGCTAACAATGTAAGCCTTTGACATTAGGTGAAACCGGTCAGTTTTAATAATAAAATATTGTGGAAAAGTAGAAGTGCGTATGCAGTACCTACAATTTTTGCCATTTTAATAAGTGATTGGTTTGTCATAACAAATTAAACTAAATAACAGCACCTTAACTTCTATTTTAGGACTAATTTACTCCAGTCAATAAACTTTATTTTTAAAATAAATCCCTTGTAATTCCGTTAACTAAGACGCACTGGATTTTCCAAGTACATAGTGGAAAGCTTCCCTTACAGTTAAAAAGACATCGTTCCTTGCAAGTACCTACTGCTCTCCCCAGTTCATTTAAGATAAGGGTGGGGGTTCCATAGTCTGTGATTCAGACGCATAGATTCGCCGTTTTCATGGCTTTGACAGTGGGTGGGAGAGAGACAACGACATAATTCACAATAAGTGCAAAAGGGATGCAGCAGAAGGGTTGGGTTAGTTATTGGGCACATGTTTCTGCTGTAGGGTGGTCTGCAGATAGTGATGAATAAATTTTCATATGAAATTTTGAATGAAAATTTAAAATGGATTTAGTCTTTTTTAGAATATTTTGTGTTATTTTTTTGGTAATTTGATTCTGAAAATGTCATAAAAATTTTCATGAAAAAACCGGGTTATTTTCACCACTTTACTGACGGCGTACAGATATGAAATGAGTACATAGACAGATAGATAGATTATAGTCTTCATTGTATACCAAGCAAAATAGAATAAAGTAAGTAGAATCTAAAACTGCTGTACAATTTCACGGCCTTATCGCGAAACATGCATACCTATAGGTCTATTTATATTATCTTAGATTTGACACTATTACTACGAATAATATAATTAGATCCAAATACGACTCATTGGGAGTCAAACTTTCATAGCTTTCAAAAAACTGCACCACCACTTGAGAAAAATGCCAAGACGTTCCTTTTTCCTCTCACACACGACTTACAATCACAACTCCGCATCAATTCAACGGCTTTCCTCTTACACCTATGTTACGGCTCCAAACATAATGCATCTAGTCACAACCTGAAATAAATTAAACCACGTATCACACCTGATCCACCCTCGTACCCTCGACGTATAAATTATTAACGATATCAACTTAGCAAATAGTTGCTCGAACGGTATTTTAATCAGTGTCCCGGCTTCCAAAGTTCTTGATTAATGTACGCCCAACACAATTTATCGTTGAAATTTTATTTATAATTACGCCAGCTAAATTAAATGGGTGATTAGTCAACGTCGGGGACCAGTTCGCGATTTGTCACCTCTAGAACTTGGGTGGATTCGTCTGTAATTGGGCCCCTAAAGTTTGACTTTACCTGCACTTACTCGTAGCTTCAGTTAAGGAGTTAGTAGTTCGATGTTAGTTGGGACTATTAATTGAGAGGTAAATTTATTCATGGTGTGTTCTATGTGGTGGTCCTTCTGATTGTTAAATGCTACCTAAGGTTTGGAATTTGCATTCAAAATTTTTTGGTGATTGACTTCTGTTTTTACCAGCATAAATAGGACAGCTCTTGGCACACTCAGACTTCGGAAGTACCACGTGTCTAATCTGTTTTAAATTAACCGTATTCTACATATCATAGGTATGGTTTGTGAGGGCTCCAAAGAGGCTTTTGCGCCCTAAATTCGCGATATTGGTTATCCACTTTCAGTTAAGAACACGTGAGTGACACCGCAAATTTAGAAATGTTCATAGACCATAATAACCGCGTACTATTAGGTGGATGTTATATAAAAATCCTTATTAGTACCTATACTATAAATGATTTTATGTAAATATGTGTATGGTAGTGATTAACTCACGTAACTAATACAAAATATGTTAATAACATTTTATTAAAGTTATTGGACCCATTTTCGATCCTTGTGGTACACAATTTTTTTTATTCCAAAATACCTTGGTTAACTTTTCTTGTAGAAAATAAAAAATCCATTATCTGAGATTAAAAAGGGAAAAAAACATTAACTAACCGTCTCGTCTACTTCATGAATGTTTGATTCACTCAAAGGCTCTGTTAAAGTATATTTTAAAAACTCTTCCTTCTCTTAATTAGTCGGGGAATAAACAAACGGCACATTAGCTCTCGAAATAATTACACAGCGGCAGTTTTCTCGGCTCTTTTATTTTTATTTTCTTTTTTTAGCCTACGATACTGCCCCAGCCTCGGTTTGCGGTGAAGAATTTAAAAAGCATTTGTAAAATGAGTTTGGTTTGAGATAGCATTTAAAATCCAATTAAAATGTAACGCAGGGAAATTGAATGTCTGAGCGATTTTTTTTTCCACTAATCTCTCAAGTACAATTTTTTTAAGTGCTGTTTTCACAAAAATGTACATAGATGATGTATTTGTAAATATGCCATGAACTTAGTAAATATAATCACCAAAATAAAATCCGAAATTACAAACAAAGATTCAGGGAAAAAAGATTTCAAAGAAGGAAATGAAAGGCATAAAACACTTCATAATTGTCTCAGCCGAGCCAAATGTTCTTAACTTTTGTAAGAATCCCCTTTGATTACTTTTTAAAGCCTTTTCGCAGTCAAAAATAGCAAAGAGACATCGTCAGAGTCCAAAGAGGTTTGCTATCGTGTAATTGGATTCGTAAGGAGCAATTTCAACTTGAAATTGTGTTGCTGTATGTAAATGAGAAAAAACGCCCATGATTTTCGTAATAAGGACTTTATAATCGCCTGAATTGTTTCTCTTTTTTTTTGATGAGTTAAATTAGACATGAAAATATTACGTACTACTGTTTCTTTTAAGATTACTATGTATATTGTTTTTGGAGAAAGATTTCACAAAAGGTACAGTAATAAGTCGTTACTCCTTTGTGCCATATCGGTGCAGTGCTTACCTTTAAACTTTAGCAGGGCTAGGTTTTCAATTGTGTCCTCTCTATAGAGCATTGCCAATATCCTTTATTTCTGCAAACAATGACAGTTTTAGTGATCACATTTATTAAAAAAATCGAACGAACAATTTTTCTAAAGTTTCTTGAAATATTTGATAGAATTTGTACTTACACAGAGTTGAAACTATTACCTACGTGATCATCATCACTACATATTATAAAACAAAGTCGCTGTCGCTGTCTGTCCGTCCCTATGTATGCTTTTTTTAATAGATAGAGTGATTCAAGAGGAAGGTTTATAAGTATAATACATATTATTATAGAGAAATACTGATAAATCGGGGTCAAAATACATACCACGCGGGCGGAAAATATGGCGGTACGAAGTTCACGGGGTCAGCTAGTAAAAAATAATCTATTCTAGTCTAAACGTAAGGGTTAATTTAAATGCCCATTTATATCAATTGTTTTTTTTTCACATCATTCAACAGTTCAACTTTTCCAACAAAATGAAACTGAATATAAAAGTAACTGTCCAATCTCTCGAAACCAATTCTTCTTACAAGATTCAGGACTTCAAGTATTCCGTCCACACAACTTGGGAGGGGAGGAAATCTAAGCGGTCCATAAGGAAAGGGGGTAGTCCGAGGGTGGGGAAGGTGTCGCTGCCCGGGGGGACTGAATCAAGGAGTGCTACGTGCTTTGGATTTAATTAAGGATCTGGGTCTTGGAATCCTTCGATTTCAGCGGCGTTTTCTTTTAATACCTTAAAACGTTTTATTAAAATGGAATTATGTGAAGTCTCAAAGCTTTATGTGATGGCAATATTAATCGTTTATCAGTTGTATCTCGAATTAGTTTTCCTGATTATATAAGTTGAGTACATAATATTCATCATATCCTTTAAAAATATTGCAAGTTGCGTTCATTTTTATGTTTCTTGTGATTACTTACCAGGCCGTAATTTGGAAATTATTTTCAATAAAGATTGTGAAGCACAAAAGAAATATAATTAGTTTTATCCAATTATTTTAATGAAGTTAGCTAATAGTAGTTAAAATTGAAGAAGCCTAGGACGTTATATATAAATTTAATAACACACAGTACCTAAAACAATGAAGAGCTTTTTAAAACGTGATCACGATCGTGAAAGCTGCAGACTACTAAATTTTTATCTAACCATAAGAATATAAGCACGAAAACAGATATGGTAATAAGATATTTACTAAGAATTGAAAATCTACGTAAAAAATAGTTATGATACTAAGTTTTTTTTGTTGCTGAATTCACAACTCTATTTTCAAAAAAATACTATCCAGTCGTACAGCCGTCACGTAAAATCCACATCAATTCTCAGCAAAGAGAAACATCACAAACCAGATTTATATTATATATTTTTTCCACACGCAACACGATCTCACAAGGGATACCAACAAAAAAAAATCAGTAGCGAGATTTTTTTCTCACGCGAAAAAATGACACTTGAATTTGTATGCTGGGAGGTCGCCTCACTCCCATATAATATTAGACTCTCCCGAGAGAGGAGGATAATTAAATTAATGTCCTCAGTCCTCAGCCCTCCTCTGCCCCACGTTCCAGCCAGTAATCCGACACCTGCATTATTTTCACTCGGTATTGCTATACTTTTATTTTCTTGTTTTGTTAGTGAGAATGTTTTGCCCGGATGACTTTTGTGGGTTGATGATTTATAAGTCTAATGCTAGTTTTGATTACGCATCTCAATAGATTCTTTGAGTATGGTTGTACTAAAGCAAGCTGTTTGGTCCTTTTGATCCTTACGTGATTTTTATTTATGCTAAAGGAGTATTTATTTTATTATTAACTAGCTGACCCGGCGAACTTCGTACCGCCATATTTTCTGATCCCGTTCCCGCTGCATATTTCTAAATTTAACAGTGTTTCTCTACAATATTATGCATATATTATGCATATAAACCTTCCTCTTGAATCACTCTATCTATTAAAAAAAACCGCTTCAAAATCCGTTGCGCAGTTTTGAAGATTTAAGCATACATAGGGACGGACTACATATTACTATGTAGTGATGTTATAAAAAAGCGGACTATTATTATTTTCAAATCATTTCCATGGTGTTTTTTCACTTCTACCTGTGTTGGTGGAAAAACAAGTGTGCTCTAATTCTCGTAAGAAAATCTTTAGGACTGTACAAAAACATTTGGAACTTAGTAAGACAGTAGGTATCTGATGTTTAATATGGCTTTACCTATTCAAAATGGTAGGTAGAGTCATATCACTACTATGATCTGAAACCGTGCATAATGATTGTTGTTGATAATTCGTTACTTTCTACTTCACTACAATAAGATCTTAGGTTAACACGTTTTAGGTATCAAATATTTGTTTTTTTGACATTCTCAAACCAATCAATCTTCTCCAAATATTTTTTATATCAAATCCATTACCTAAATTCGAAACTACCCACAAAAAAAGGAAAATCAAACCGCACCTTCTAATCTATCACTCATAACGACGAACCACTTAACTGATCTAGCAGCAATCGCCGCGTGGCCGTCGCACGCGCCGGTAATTCAATAAACACATTATCGCGATTAGGCGAGGGCGCACGGAACGACCCGAGCGCCCCCGAAGTACTCCCGAAGGGACGACAGATTTCGTCGGGTGATTTGGGCTATATTAATGATTAGTTCTTTATTCTAATTTGTAGGGTAGGATGCAGATGAGCTTGGTCAATGTGAATTTTGAGTTGGGATTATGATTTATTTGACTGTACTAGCAGGGCAGTAAAATATATGCATATATGCGACTGACCGGCACCACATACAATTTTTAATCATCATTAATATGCCTATGTTTTCTTGAAATTGCAAGCAGAGGCGGTATCATAATCTTTCATTATATTAATGATCAAATTAAGCAATTCGCTCACTATGCTTCTGGATTTCTGTCAGTGTGATAGGGCTTTATCAAGAGCTTTTGTGGTCAAGTCAATATCGTCAACAAATCGGTACATTGATGGGTTTTCTCTTGGTTTGGGGGGACAGACAGAGCCGTTCCGATATTAGCTAAAATAATCCAGTAATGAAAGAATAAATAAATAAATAAATAAAAATTCTACAACATTCTACACAACGCTATCTAGACCCATGGTAAGCTTAATTAGCTTGTGTTATGGAATCTAGAATGCGGATATACATACTTAGATCCTTCTTTTTTTTTTTTGTAAATACATACATATTATACAGTAGAGTGGACCCTGGATTCTAAGTGCAAGCTTTAGATGCAACCAGGAGTACCACTCGGATAATGATAACAATTTTTGAATAACTAAATAACACATCTTCATACCCAACAGGCCAGGCCCTCGATTCTGCTAGAGTAAAACCACTGTCATACCACAGTCACTGCAAAAAAATAGTATTCTATTTTAAACTTTATATCCATAGAACTAAAGTTCAAAATCAAATGAAAAAAATTTCATTATCCTTTTTCAATCCCTCTGCAAAATGCCATTTAATTTTATACTTTAAAGCCATTTGTTTAAAGTCTAAAATTAAATGGAATATTTTACAGTGTCTGTGGAATTATAATGGTTTTGCTTTAGTAGAATTTAGGTCCAGGACGTCACAATCGGACACAATAAAATGAAAAATTATTCCAAAGGACCAACATCAGTCGTTACAACTTTAATTACCAACTTAATACAAAGTAACGTATCAGGAGCTAAAACAATGACTCAGTGTACAAAGCACAGTGTAAATGTTCATACGATTAACAAGACTGTTTATAAAAAGTAAATTATCGCCCGCACCACACTTCCTGTAAATCCATTACAACTTATTAACCGATGGTGATTAGCTTGATTGCATCATTGCTACAATTGCTTGATATAGATATTTTATTCTACCGGCCGGGATGCGAGGGATATGGCTACGACAATCTCACCTCCGGCAACTGACGGCCCACAGACGGCGTGCGTTTTAGTCGGTTCGAGTCCGACATAACCTTCTCCTCCAGCTCAGGCTGGGGAGGTATCCGTGGGGATTTTTCGCACGATAAAAAAAAAGTATTTTTTTCATCAAACATCTATGGCAGTCGTTATGGGTATTTGAAGCCCTAAAAATTTCAACAACTAGTTTCACTGCAATCCTTCGAAATCGCCAATGGGTTATGGAGTATCGGAGTCACGGGAAATATTGAAGTTCAGCCAAACCCGCAGTTATAGAAAAAGTAGACCCCAGAGTCGAAGGTCTAAGCTACGGATGGAACTGGGATTACGGCAGTATGAGGAGGATGTTAATACTTCTCAACACGGGGGTTGCACTAATCATCTAAAGGTTCCACAATCATTCTCGTAATAAATATCCATTCCAAATTCAGTCTCGATCCCGTCTCAATCTTCCAAATGTCAAAACGGTCATGATATCTATGAAAATTGTATTACAAGAATACCGTTTTTGACATTTGGAAGGTTGAGATCAGATCGAGACTGAGTATTGAATAGATTAAATTATTAGTACGAGAATTTAGCATTTTCTAGCTTAAAATTCAATTACTCGTATCACAGAATATATGTTAAAAGTACCTTCTAACGCACTGTCTAATGTTTAAAACAGAAATGGTGTACTTATTTAACGGTTCCTGGGTTAGGCGGGCATCAATTTGTGAATTTCGAATTTGGAACAGAACAGAACGCGGAAACTAAAAAAAACGCAGAAACTAGATCAATGAGTTCATGAATTTTGACACCTGTCAGCGTGACTTTTGTTTGTAATGTAGGGCTCTGTTTTTATTAGACCAAAAACCTGTTATTTCTAAATACAAAACTTTATTATAATGTTTGCTTGTAAAAAGCATATGGATATGACAAATTCCAACCATGAAACTACTACTTAATTAAATTTATGAACCGTCCAATTAAAAATGGTAGCTATTAAAACTAAGCCTAGCAAAAGCTCGGCTACATTCAAATACACGTGCCTGGTAATGTGCATTAATCATCTATTTTATACTGACCCCTGATTTAGAACTGTGACACTCACTTTAGAGATCTTCGTATAATAGTTATTAGAATGAAAGACACGCGCCGAATACAATTCTCATATAAATAATTACTAAATTAAATTGACCCTGATTCGTACGCATCCATACATCAAGAGAATGATATTATTAAAACAATAAAATTAATTGGAAATAGATACTCGTGTATCATAAATTATTATAGTTAGATACCGGTAGGTTAGTAGGTTAATATGATAGATTATTTTTTATACACACCTGCGCCATACTACCAGTGTTTATAAAATGTAAAAAAAAGTGTAGTTATAAAAAGAAATCCCTAAGTTAACAACGGTTACGTATCAATTCACCTACGGTCATTACAACTACGGTCATTACAACTACCTGATGACTCTTGGTTAGAGAGAGCTGTGATTTCCAAGATTTTTTGTCATTATGAATTTTCATTTAATATCTCGCCAATATCACTATGCCATACAAATTACTTTCGTCAAAAGTCGATGTACGATATATGCCTTTTACAAAAACCACATATTTTTTCTTTTAAAATAAGAATCGTCTTTGTTTTTAAATTGTAATTTGTAACTGCAGCACCCATTCAGTAAATTCCAGAAATAATGTTATCAACAGTCTGCGCGTACGGGTAAGTCATTGAAGCAATTCATTGATTGGGTCTCAACTCAATGCACTCACCGGGGAGCAGTATTGTTGCCGACACGTCTATGTCACAGAATTACTATCTATATTACCGTGTCTATGTGGTTGAATCTTTTTTCTAAATTCGATTTTCGAACAGATTTTATACCTATATCCACTGATCTCTATTATCTATACTATGCTTAGAGTATCTACTTACTAGATACTCTAAGATACTATGCCTATATCAAATATTTTAACCGGTCAATGCAAATAAAAAAAAAAAAAAATTTAAAACACGTTGCTCATCTTATTACTCGTAACATTTGGAATTATAAAATAAGAAAACAAAAATTAAACACATCCCATTCATTTCACATGATTTTCAAACACGCCGCGCGCATATAATCAAATTATCCGTGTTTTGATTGGCCAGCGCTTCGCTTCGCGCGTTTTCCGAGTGTTTTGATTTGGTGGTGCGACAATGGCGCCAGTTGTTCAAGTGTTTTAGCAAACCTTCGCTTGTCAAGTAAACAAAAGATTGTTACAGGATTATAAGCTTTGTGTTCTGCCCACAAGGTTGAAATTTCAGTAAATGAAGTTACGAATATGGGTAGTGATGTTCTGTGCACAGGGAGTGCAATTTGAGTGCTGAAATAATACTGGGAAATGTGGTGCATTTGTTGGAATAATATGAAATCATGTTAGATCAAGATGTTGATTTTTTATAACGTTTAAGGTTGTTTGAATCCATATTCATTTTGATAATCTAGTGAATTCTCTGTGTCTGTAGGTACACTTTGCTATGATTGACCTAAGAACGGCCGTAAAGGAATTACTATTATGTGCATACGTATTATACTTATATACGATGATCTCAAATAATACAACATATCATTACCTACTAAAAAAGTTATGTAGCCATTTTGTTACTGAACAATTAGGTAAATCTCAAATTCTTTCAAATTGCAATTATGAGAAAAACCCACTTGACGAATCGAAACAATTTTCAGACTTGACCAATGAAACCTAAATCAAAATTATTGTTGTTTCATTTAGTGCCTATTAAATTTCTATTAAGATTTTTACTATCATAAAATAAGTATAACATATAGTACACTATTATTACACTTTAATCTGCAACTAATGACGCGTCTGCACATGTCATCAAATATCATAGACTATAATAGAGGAATTATGCAAAGCCACTGATCTGTTCTGCCACCACGGCCCCCATAACTGTCATATTAGATTTATAGATGTAATACGATGGTTAACCCGTACACAATATGGGGGGATGCAACTGAAAGTGGCCAAGAATATTCTATTATTACGTTATTACCATTATTAGTATAAAGATTTTACTTTTATTAGAGTAATAGTGATTACAAAATATTTTTTTAAATCTTTCTGCAGGTAGTTATATCGATTTGTATTAAAATGGATAAAAGTAAATAAGACAATTTGACCATCGGATTTGACTATAACTATGAAATCTTTTTTTTTTAATAATTCCAGCAAGCAAGACTGAGGGCTAGCAAACAACTAACAACAATATTTTCAGGGTTCATGTATGTGAGTTTCTATAATCCACCATCATATTTGAATGCCTGAACAGTTTTGCATAATATAAGGAGAGCCATTAGAAGCCTTAGCCATTTTTTGCGAAAATTGATTTAGGTTTAGCAGAGCAGACGTGTTTATCAGTTATTTTACTTGTTATAAAGACCATCCTTCATTTATAGTTATCACCTGCTATGAAGCTTAGACCCCCCTCAATCTATGCCATCGTTTATTAGCATTAAAGAACATACCTTCTCAATAAAAATTCCATTACCACAATATTCAATCAATAATCCATCGACTTGCACACACACTTCAATTCCGATCACTATAACTCGATCTGCACTTATTACTTATAATCCGAGTGAACGATGCCCAACCCTATCGCTATTATCTTGCGGTAGTACCAATGTATTATTGTCATCCATATTTTTATATTGGATTTGATGTGTCTGGATAATGGGGATAGATATCAATGAGTGTAAAATTTATGGCGCCAATTGTGTCACTTGTTATTGTTTCTCGTAGAAGTGCTTAGCTGGTGGTCTGATGCGTTATATTATTGAAAGTATGTTTAGAACAAAAATTGTGTTGTCGTATTGGTTCCCGGTGGGGTAGAAAAGGGCTACCCTATTTCTTCCCGTGAGCATTGTAGAAGGCGACTAAGGGCTGTTTTTCATCTGACAGTAAACAGTTTATGACAAAGTGACTGCTTAACGGCAATAGGCCGATGAACATAGTTTAAAAAATGTGGGTTTTCATACACCTCTGCCGGTGTTCCTATATGTAGGTATGTATGTACCTATGTAAAAATTGTGTTACGGTTCTTGGATTAGGCAGGAAAGAATTTTGAATTATGAATTTGGACAAACTGTACTTAGAATATGTTACAGTGTTAGCTTATTCCAAATATCGACAGTTGAAAATCTAAAGGGCATATAGGGCATAACACTCAATGAAACGAATCAAACGTTTGTTATGTCTTTTAAGATCTTTTTTCTTCAAAATAAGTATTCGATGTTACTTGCGCCCTTTTGAATTTCAACAATCGATATTATATACAGAAACACCCAACCAAACGTGAGTTACGAATTGAAAAATGTGTTCAAATCTCGCCTTAACAGTGCCTTGTAAATGAAAAGGGCACATGTCACACTCTTGACAATTAGATCACTCGGTTCAACCAGCCCTCTTAGTTGAAGAGTGCTTGAGTTTAAAGGCCTCTCCACACAACACTCCACAATAAGTGAGTAAATAAATATCTCAACAGGGATCTAAACAGTAAAGGCTATAAATATATCAAGGTAGATTAAGTCTTTAAACTATGGAAGTAAAGGCTATTTTTGAAGACATTGGGTTGGTCAAGATACAAATAAGTTTCGCAACTATTGTTGCTGACTGTAAGTTATAAAATTTTGATGTAATTTATCTAAAAATTTCATGTTTTCTTTATTATTTTATGAGACAGCGAAGGTGATTTGCAAATCAAAATGTGTAAAGCTACTTTTTCTGCTGACTGTACATTCAGATTGAACACGGTCCTCACAACACAGGCCTTCGGGTCCGAACTACAAACATCAATTGTCACCGCGCAATAAGAGCGGTGACTCTCGCATTCTTAGCGCTCCAGAGCCACATAGAGTTGCGAATAGATTGGAGACAGTTTTTGGACGGATGAACGGATTTCTGAAAAAAAAAAAACATAACAAAGGAATTTTATTGACTAATTTTTGTGCAATTAAATCGCGAGCGAATAAATAGTTCTAATGTTTTACCTCACTTGAGGTCGAAGGTTGGGATATCGACTGTAGTCGCTCCTGTAAAAGTTAATCAACCGAAATAATGGATAGTGGAGCCACCCCACAATTTATTAACTTATAACTAAAGCAATTTATTCAATGAATTGTTTCATTCTATAAAAATTGCTTACAAAATTCATAGCGTTCAGCAAGTTTCTTTGCTGACTGTAACACTCTGTTCTGGGACTCTAGATTTGAAAAACTATATAACATCGACTCAACCATGAAAATTAATCCTCAAAATCGATGTCAGCAAACTCCACAGAACTCAATAGTAAGGTCACATTTCCTTTCCACCAACACAACTTCGCCAATACTTCCTTCGCAAATGACAATACACTTCTCAACCGCCAATCTTCAGAGCACTCCCCTAAAAATCCAACATTCCACAGCCTGACACGTCGCAATAAACGTAGTGACAGTCGCATTCCGTCCGACAATCCGGACCGGTCCGGCAATCTGCCGCATTCCGGTAAAACTGACCGACATTGCGGAGTAGGCCGAGTTTGTTGTACAATCTATAGCTATATACGTAAAGTGGGAACGCCGGATCCGTTTTTATGAATATTGTGTAGGGATAAATGTGAGATTTGGTATAGTTAAAGGTTATTATGTAAAGATAGCGCAGAAAGCTCTTAGGACTTTTAAGTATAGTTTATTACAATGAATGGAGTGACCAAGATCTTGGTGAGGACCCCACTAAGATCTTGGGGACTAAACCAACCTCATCTGGAATCCGGTACATGGTACACCTGCTGACAAAAGAACGAGGCTCTGACGTAGCAACAATTCCTTGCAGGAATGAGGAGTCAGACGGTCTCGCTCTCGTAAAAGCCAATTTTCCTGTCAGACAGAATAGTGGCTGATTAATTCAAAACTTTTATTAAATTAGCAAATTAATGCCGTGAAAGCAAAATGGTAGCGAGTGCGGCTGTCACCTTACTGGGAGTCCTAGGATGAATTCCCCGTTACGAAAAACTTTTATAATTTTTTTACCCACAATGATTTTTGAAATGTGCCAAACAAACGGCGATGGTCTCGCTCTCTCTTAGGTATATACCTACCATGGACCAAAAATAGTAAGACAAAAACCTAGGTAGGTACTAAAAGATAAATAAATAAGTAAGCTAACAAAAATATCTAATATCCCACCCAGTAATCCTCATTTCTAAAACCTACAAATTGCTGCCAGAAACAGTCCATATTTTCCCATGAGTGCCCACCCTCAATAGGGAAAACGGGGAGGGGTGAGGGACGAAATTAACGAATTTGTCAACTGTCAACGGGAGTACCGTATGAGTTTTTCTAAGGGGCACGATGATTTTCACCGTGGCATGTCAATTATACCGTAACTTGTTTCATTGGGGGTGATTAAAACGAGCCATTTGTCTTTAGAAGTTATGGGGTAAACGTTGATGATAGAAACTGTGGAGATGAAGATTCATTTGCTTTTCTTAATTCTTATTCCCACACAATATAGTACAGAGATCATACATGAAGAAAATTACAAGAAATATGTACAAAGGCGAGCTTAATCCCTACTAATATTATAAATGCGAAAGTAACTCTGTCTGTCTGTCTGTCTGTCTGTCTCGCTTTTACGACTAAACCGCTGAACCGATTTTGATGAAATTTGGTATAGGGGTAGATTAGACCTTGAGAAAGGACATATTCTATGTTTGGTCGCGAAAACCGACATCCACGCGGGCGGAGCCGCGGGCAAAAGCTAGTTCAATATAAGTTCTCTACCAGCAAACCCTTGAGTAGCAGAGAAGTAACTTTATAGTAATGAAGGGATGTGAAGTGTGCATAAAAAACAGATTCATTGCCGGTTTCGATTAGATTTTTTAAAGAAAGAAAACTAGTAATCGAAATTACTAATAATATTCCCTCTTAGCTAAATAATTATTGCTTGTGTTAGGATTAGATTTCTGCGTATTTAGTTAAGTTATTAATAAACTAGCTTGTTCCCGCGGCTCCGCCCGCGTGGATGTCGGTTATCGCGACCAAACATAGCCTATGTCCTTTCTCAAGGTCTAATCTACACCTATACCAATTTTCATCAAAATCGGTTAAGTGGTTTGGGCGTGAAAGCGAGACAGAGAGACAGACAGACAGACAGAGTTACTTTCACATTTATAATATTAGTAGGGATTAATCCAGTGTTAATATTCACATTTCTTATGGAATGCTATTTTGCTATGATATATCAATCGTAAGTTACTGGATATGTACAATTTCACTACATAATAAGCGACCGAGAAAATACAACGATCTGCCTCAAGTAGCCGTACATTTAATTTATTCATCATGTCTTACCTTCCATACAAGGTGTCACATCTCGGACCTTTCAAACGTTCATAAGCCACGGCAACCATTAACCATCATTACCATACACTAAGATGATTGTTTAGCAGTCTCCTCTGCAGTCAAATAAATATAACGACCTAAAAAAGGCACATTTTAAAATGATAGCATATAAAAAACCATCACGTCTAAAACGTAAAAACTTGCTTATGTAAGCAAAGCGTCCGCGGTAGCCGCTACAGTAAATCTTACTCCTAAGTGGCATTTACACAACACATATATTTGGAGTAAGAGGCAAATCGTAAACGTCTGCCTCACTGCCGTTATGTGACCCGAGCTTAAGTTTTCTTTGCAGTAAAAGAACTCTAAATAATTGTTGAAATTTTTCTAATTTAAACTGCTGAGAATTCATATCATTACAAATTACATACATATACTCACGCCTGTAATCCTTGAAGGGGTAAGCAGAGGTGTATTAACACTCACATTTAGGTAACTATGCTTTTTGTCTCACATAATAGGGTCTTGATTCCTCTAAAAAATCATAAGGACGTTAATTGCATGCTATAAGACAGCTTTATTCAACTATACTTTCCAAATTTCAATATTCTATCTTCACAACTAAACTAAGACTAAAACGACCCAAAGCAATTTGATGTTTTCGCCTCCAGAGTACAGAAAAAACATTTTTTGCTCTCTCAATTTATTATCTAACAATTACAAAGCAGTTTTCCTCCATAAAACCGTCGAAAATTTAGTTTTGTTTTCCTATCTAAGATGGCGGTTGTTTGCTAAGATCTTGTAGCAAGATTGCGCCGCTACCAATTTTCCATTAGACGCGAGAATCTAGTGTTGTGATAGAATGTCGAGAGATTGAATCGTTGTTGTAGATGTTTTTAGAGGCTAGAGGTTTGTTTGCTCAATCAAAATTCTAAAGATTGCTACTGGATGGATTTTCAGAGCAGATACAAGTCTTCATACACTTGACTATTCATATGATTATGTATACTCTCGACAACATTTCAGCTTATTAAGAATCTGTAGTATTATAACTAGAATACACAAATACACACCTACTAGTAATACTCCTTTCTTGTACTATATCATCTTAAATTCCGCAAAGAACCTGCAAAACAGTGTAAATCTCCAAAACCCTATCGGACGTTATCTAACAAAATAGTCCGATAAAAACATTATCTCCATCAATTCTGTCTGTTAAAACGTCTAACATATATATACGGTCATCCCTCCTTGGGAGGTGGGGTGGCACGCGGCTCGTAAACCGGGATTCTCCGGGAGAAAATCCGCACTTCAGTACCGACCTCGGTAATCACGCCGGCATCTCAGCCCGTGTGGATTTGTTGAGATATAACCGTATATGTCCGACTATATATATGGAGCGGGATCAGCACAACTGAATGTTCACTCAGCTGTTTTTTCGCAAGCTGGGTCATGAGATTTTGTATCTTTTGTGACTGTATGTGAGCGTGAAAAGGAAGGGAATGAATCTGTTACTTGGGAAAATGTTTACGAATATTTTTAGGAAGATATATTCTTACTTATAGATCGTGAACGCGTGGAACGTGATTTAAAAAGGATAAATAACTTACCAGTGATATAGGTATACATAGATATTCATTTCATGACTAGATGATAGTTTAGGAGGTTTAAGCTATTGATTAAGGTTTGTATGCCTTGAAGGCAAGAATGCCGTATCTAAAACAATAGATTTTTGATAAACTTAAATTTTAATCTTCTTCTTCATCCTAGCGTTAATTCCTAGTCGTATCCGAAGCTTTTCAGCTCGGAGCCTGGGGTCCGTTTTACCAGTTTTAACTACGGATTTGGCTAGACCTAATTTTGATAAACTTAAATGGGAAAGTGAAAATCCAGGACCGAATTTCAACTCGCATTCTGTATAGCCAATTTAGTAGTGGATATACTTTCGTAGAAGTCTGTTTGAATTGGAGTGGACATTTGAATCCGTGATTGTAAACATCCGTCTGAAACGGTCAACTCTTTTTTAGACGGATGTTTACAATCAAAAATTCTCAGTGAAAGTAAACTTTAATTGACTATTGTCATTATTTCCATCACTCACTAAGAATTGATAATGAAAAACAAAAAATCTTGACACAATCTCCCAAACCATAAGATCTTAAGTTTATAACGTGTCAGCGTTAGTTTCGCTAGTTTCCTCAAAGCATGTACTTTTAATTCTGCACCTGGTTCAGTAAGTGCAGTCTGCTTTTAAGCGTTAACACAAGCACTACTATCAGTGTTTTAACCGAGACACAGTGTTCATCTTAGTTAGCTTTTTTAGTAGGGAAGTATTACACACTACACAGTGCTTAAAATTCAACATTGTAATAGAGAAACCCTAGACTTGGTTGCTCTGTAGGTCATCGCCTACAACTTACATAGTATCAAATATGACACTATTATTATTTTGATCAAGTAGTCAGAGAAGGCGGTGAAAATAGAGAAATATTCTAGAATAGAATAGGTACAGAGTGCCATCTAGACCCAAACTAAAGCATAGTTTTGAAAATAGATTCTAGAATGCGATTAAACAATACTATGGATACCTTTTTCAAACAACGCACATACTATCCATAGATAAATCGCGTTATTAGGCAACCTTTGCCACCGGTGTATCGCACTATTATTATCCTGGAGACATTTTCTGTACTTTATTCCAATTTTTTTATGATTCGAAGAAAATAATAATTACTGTTTTTGATATTTCAATAAATATTATTATGGATTGCTACTAGAAAATGTGTTTTCCAACTATTTGAGTCTTTCAGAGTCACCTCAACAAAACTTATCTAACCATCGACACGGTGTCCCCGTGTGTCGCTCCTCGAGAGTGCGGTGAATTATCAATGAGAATGTAAATGCAAGCAGAATTCACGAGCAACCTTCCCCCCCCTTTTCCTCCACTTTTTTTAATATGAGCCTGCATTATTAAGATAGTACAAGTAGTCGCTTTTAAACTGTTGTCAGCGTTTTCTGGGGAGAGATTCTGTAAGCTACGTTATAGACTCTCTGAGAATTGTAAGCAGGAAATGCATTATATAGAGCATTACTATATTTTTCACACTTGGCTGCTTTTTCGATTAAGCTACGACTTAGGGGGTGACCATTGGCTATGAAATTGCTTACACCTCTGTTGCTACAACTTACTTATCACCAGATCTGTGATCGTGTGCCTAAGCTGTACCTAGTGGTATCTTTCCTAAGATATACCTAAGTGTAACCGTTTTAAATCAATGATCTCTATTATAATAAGGTTTTTACTTTCATATCTTTAAATATTTGCGTGAAATTACAAATCACGAAGAATCTACACAACATTGTCTATCTAAGCTTTTGTTTTCAAAATGGCCACTGCTTTCTAAATCGGAAGGCTTTCCTACTCCAAACAAGTCGTCTACTTGACAATATTATGCTCTTAAACGCGTCCAAAAATCTCAAACACCAACCACGTTAAAGCATACCGCGCGATATTTCGCAAAATCTCACTAAGGGAAGCACTTTAAGTTGCTAGCATCGTATATTTAATTCACGACCAACTGAAGTACGTCCCCATAAAAATCCTGCTTGATACTGTGCAGATGAGCCACGCCAGGGCCGTACTCACAATCATTTTAATTGTATTGTCGTGTTTTATGGCGAATCTGCGTTGCGGTAATGGCTTTGTGATTTCTGAGATCTTTGTAATCTGTATTGATCTGGAATTTTATTGGGGGAAGAAAATTGCCATTTGGACGGGCTTGTGTTAATGTTTGATTTAATTTATTTTGCAACTTGTTTGTGCAATAAAATACTGCTAAATGTTAGTAGCGATATAGTATGAATTCAGTTTCAGGATTCTGAATTCTTAAAATTCTTAAAGCAATGTTCAATATAGTGTAATTTTTTTATCCAGCTCTGTTTTCAGAAATTTAATCTAAAATCATGATCCTAACTACCTACAGGTGATGTATATCTGAATTTCGAATGTTTCATTTTTATTAATGCATTCATTGCGTTATTCGAATCATTTTCCTACAAGAATTCGAACTTTCATTATTTAGATCTAGACTATCAGTTATTTAGATCTAGATTATACGTCATTTAGATTTAAATACCACATATACTTCCCTCCGTGAAGCTAGGCATATTTGGCGTTTAGGTTTATTTTAAAAAAACACAATTTTAACCGGCCCGACTACACCCCTGTTTCAGCAGAAGATCCGTATACCCGGGATTTACGGTTATCGCTTACCCGGATGCGTTCAATCACAACCGGGCAACTTAATGCTTAACGCGTCTATACCGATCTCATACGTTTTTACTACTCAATTATTTATGTATTTTATTTTTATAGGTCTAGCTAAACGTGATTTGAAAATGTGCAGCTCCAATATTGCAAAAATCCCTAAGTTTCATTTTCGAATGTTTTCTTCACAATATTCTGTACCCAAAATTCGCTTTTTTTTGTGTAAAACGTATTTTACACTTTGGTGGGCTTCTATTCACGTCAATGGTTTGACTTCCAAACCAATTGGAATGGTATTTTTTACTATAGGTTTTCTGCTTAGTTATCATGGGTAGGTATACCTATCTAACTTCAAGATCAACAATTTTGTACACAAAATACCGTTAACAACAACAAAATGTCAAAAACTACCTACTCATACCTACCAACAATCGTTATCGTCATCCTGGTCTGACCCCAGCCCCGAGAGGAAAGGTGCGTGCACCTGGTCAATCGGAAGCTGTAAAATGCCTTGCAGGTGAGGTTAGTTGGCTTAAAACCTAGAAGATCTTGATGAGACCCCATACCCTCTGATGAATATCCGTCTATCCGAATAACTTCAGATTATTTGCTGGCTAAATGGGATAAAGGCAAACTAATACAATGCCCAATAAATACTAGTACCTACCTAACGCCAAAATCAAAAACATTACGAAGGATATAAAAATCTGTGAACATCCTCAGAGATCGTAACTGTACCTATTACTAGTTTATCTTCCATAACGGCCGAAGTGCGCAGTATAAAGAAAATGTTCTTTATAAAGGATAACTATGGAGGTGCTTAAGAAAAGGAGGAAGAAGTAGAGCTAATTGAAACTAGGAAATTTTATAAAATCGATAGGTTGAAATTGTCTGGGTTTGGAGACTGAAAATGACAATTGATTGATGAGATTTGTCAGTCAATCTATTGGCTTGATGGGCTGACAAATCAAGAATCTCATAATATCATCATAAAAATTTATACAAAGGTAAAAGTAAAATAGTACTAGTGAATAGTACTAGTGTAATAGTACTAGTGCATGCAATATTTCCGGAGAATTCTCAGCAAGAGATCGGAGTCTGGAAAAGTGATAGGTTGAGGCCAATAAGTTCGAACCCTATTTTAGATAACTCTGTAGTCTGGAGTTTTAGAAAACAGTTCATAAATGTAGGTAGGTATTTAAGTACCCCTATCATCTAATAGAGAAGAATCTATAATTGTTGGTGACTTTATTAGCCCTAAATCCAGAATTCAAACCACGTCAGAGTTGTATCTTAAAGCACCAAGTCTGAATCGTCTCGATGAGAGCTATCGATTGATATATTGGTGTCACTTTTGACAGGGTTTGAATACAGACAGACAGACGTCACAGTTTTATCAATAGATACCATTTCTTTTTGGTAATCTCATGTGATAGTCTTAAATGAATGCTAGGTATATAAAAAAGTCCTCATTCATTGTGAAATTGATGTGAAATCCTACGTCAGTCGTATTGTTCTTTGTACCTATAGAAAAGACACGTCTAGTCGCATGGTTTGATTATAAGACGCTTTTAACACTGCTTCATAATCACACGTTTGACGTGATGTAGCCAGCTTTATTTCTCTGTGTAGTAATCAGCCACCATATAGAACGCGGCATTACCTCGTAGTAATTGCACCGTAACTTATAACCCATTTCATAAGAATAATCATTACACGTAATCGTTATCGTTACAGCAAGTCTGTCACTTAACTTTTCCATTCTTAATTATCAGTCTTTTGTCAAACATATTTCTTTTTTTCAAAAATGTAGAATCACAACAACAACAGTACAGTCATAATATTATATCGATTGAGTAGTCGCTACTTCGATATATGCGGATATCCAGATAAGCTACTGCTGCTATAGTTCAGGACATATATCTTGGTTCTATAAATTAATTTTAACAAAAAAGTTTAACCGACTTCAAGAAACGAAAAAGAGGCACTGAAAAGCGAAAAATAACTTAATTTACAGACTTACTGATATATTAGAAGTCGGTGCTTAGCCCAAGAGGCCATATTTCAATTGATTGTATCATAGTAGTTCAGACACAACAAACAAAGTTGGCTGGCACCGACTTCTAATAAATTAGTAAGTCTAGAAAATCCGTCTAGAATTGGCTTCACAATCGCGTAACAAACATACAAAAAAAAAATAGGGTACGAATTGAGAACCTCCTTTTTTGAAGTCGGTTAAAAATATACTTAAAATGTGCTCTATACACGACGACGAGCTCAAATTCACCAAGCATAGATTATTACAAGACAATTCGTGCTCGCCAGGGCTTCGTTTTTCTCGCGATTTAGGTCCAAGATACGTGTCCCGACAGCAACAGTAGCCTGACTGAGTATCCATGTAGACTCTGAATCGATACAGGCTCGTGACTAAAACCCTAAGTACCTATAATAGGTGTATGAACACGCTCCTAAACTCGTTTGTATCCATATCCATACTACATACTAATAAAGCGAAAGTAACTCTGTCTGTCTGTCTGTTACGCTTTCACGCCTAAACCACTGAACCGATTTTGATGAAATTTGGTATAGGGGTAGTTTGAACCTTGAGAAAGGACATAGGCTATGTTTGGTCGCGAAAACCGACATCTACGCGGGCGGAGCCGCGGGCAAAAGCTAGTATTAATATATTTCTGGTAATGTCATTGTCTTGGCTAATTCTCTGTCACTGATATTTCACTCAAACGTCGTTATCGACTGATTACATCCTGAGTCAATTGTTTGCATTGTTTACTGCCTGCGTCAGGGCACTTACTTTTTACTACAGGTCGTATACTATTACCTACTGTTCAAGTAAGTAGTAATACACGGAAGTATATCTACCTAGTAAGTGCGTAGTAGCAGCATACGTGTAGGTACGTACTTAACTACTCACGTGTATATTGATAAAATATGTTTTTCTTCTTTACTCTCTTCAGTTCACTCGATACCCGGCAAAGTTTTGGTTTTGAGTACCTACCAGTTTTGGCTATTTTACACAATTTGTATAAAAAAAATCTAAGACCTATTGAATTGAAATGAAAATATACCTATAATACCTAATACACTAGATGACAAGTTATACCGAAAGTATCATAAGCACCTAAAGGACGTATGGTAGGTACCTACTCAGTGGACCTTAATTTGATCTACAACAACGAATAACGTCGTCGAAAATATTCAAACCCATATCACAAATACCAATCGTAAATCCAGTCAAACTCAATATAAATTTTGATGACATTTACTAGATACCTAACTATACGCAATCCAACCAAGCGATAATGCATGAAAACACAACCACGCAAACCGCATCAGTGAACGCTCAATCGATAGCTGATCTGTACCCACCCACTCCATTATCACCGCTCCCAATAAATTGAAAACCTCATTTCAGTGATAAATCAATCCGAACTTCATCGGTGGAATCAATAATTCATAGGCGATCGTATTTTGAATTCATTCAGTCTCCCCCGAGCTTCAGAAACAATTAAGAGGCAGTAAGAGGTGGTAAGAGGCCTTTCTCACCCCTGCAGTAATATTGAGCGGTAATTACACCGTTACCGTCTGCGAAGATTTTACGCACTCTAGGACTTGCGTGTTATGGCTTGTAATAAGTTCGCGTAATGTGTTGTTTGGCTGTGTAGGGTGTGTTGCCTTTGCTTGAAACTTTTTAAATTTTTAAAACTCTGTTGTTGAAAATTTTATTTTGGTATTTTGTCTGGTAAGAAATAAATTATGTACCTTTTATGTAACGTTTGTTCATGAACAAGTCGAACTTAACTGAGCTAACGCATTGTTTGTTTCGTGAAATCGAAAACAGGAACTGAAATCAATTAAAATGTATTAGGTACCTACCTACCTATTATGTTTTACATTGAGTAAAACGTGCATTTCATCCTAAAACTTGAGAACCCAGTTTGATTGAAATGGAATGGGTTACAGCTGAAATTAGATATTCTACTATCAAACTAACAAACCCATTCTATAGTACCTCTACATACTACAATACTACGTCTAAATAAGTAGAAGTAATCACGCTATCAAAAGGTATCTACAAAGTAACTTAACACCCCAACAATTTCGCGGGAAAATTTATTCACGCTGCGTATAGGTAGTTGAGGCGGGAAGGAGCAGAAAACATCACAATTTGCGAACGGCTCAAAGGGAACATCTTTCTCTACAAAAATCTGTAGAGGCGAAGTATCGCGAAGATGGAGAGACTAACGAGGTAGCCTCGCGGCGGCCGCTCTGATTTCCAATTCAAAGGAAAATTGCGATCTGTGGGAGTGGGATGTTGGTTATGTGGGGTGGGGGGGCTTCCCCCTCTCGTTGCTACGCGACGTGGGGAGGAGCCGCTGCAATCACGGCCCAATGGCACGACGGATATAAATTGCTCCGGCGTCGCGACACTGGCGGCAGACAGAGAGCGTGGCGGGTCTCACTCGCTCTAATGAAGTCGCCACTCGGCTGGCACTCGAGTCCTCCCTTGATTGACGGTCTAGCGGCCCTTTTTCGAAATGCTAGGCAAGTTAGGTATCGATGGCGGGCCGTGATTTGTTGTAATTGCGGGCGTATTGCACGCGCGGACGTTTTCCTGCTACGGAGCGTGTGTTTGTTTATGTAAAGAGTTTCCTTTGATCGGAATATCAATTTACATTCATAATTATTAATTGTGTAGTTAATTAAGGCGGTTGGGTATGCACTACTCTACTGCACTTCGAGGAATACTTACGTTTGATTTATTATGTAGTTACATTTAGGTACCTACTAATTTACTAATCATTGTAAGTATCCTTTCATGGTAGTTCATTTTGATTATAATATACTTAACTAGCTGTTGCCCGCGGCTCCGCCCGCGCAGAATTCTGATCCTATTCAGCGCTAATATATAGCCTATATGTTAATCCAGGGTATAACCTATATACATACCAAATTTCAACCAAATCGGTCCAGCCGTTTATGCGTGAAAGAGTAACAAACATCCACACATCCACACATCCATTCTCACAAACTTTCACATTTATAATATTAGTAGGATATATTCTTAATTTAAAAGAGAATAGGAGCTATTGGGTAACTACAGTTAGGATATATATTTCAACGTGTAATCTAAATTTGCTAGTAGACTATGATTTTTTCAGAAGGGGTGTGATCAACTTTTGTCAAAGATGAAAATGAGATTTTAAAAATGCATAAAATTCTTTCGTTTTCAAAATACTGAAATTGGTACTTAAACATTGAAATTTGACGTAACTGTTTGCTATAACGCTAGGCGTTTGCCTTAGCCATTTGTAAAAATCTACCCATCTATATCTACCAACCTTAATACGTGTATACATCTTCCACTCCTAATCGCAAGAGTCCATGAACGGCATTCGCTCCAACAAAAGCAGCCGGGAACAAAGGCGATATTAAATTCCCAGCGCGTAGGAATCACGCTACACATAAACTCTGATACCTCTCGCTGCGCGTTTACGGACCTAATGTTAACTTTACTGTTTTACTAAACGAGAACAATATTATTTTATTTACTTCTTATGTTTATGATGGGAATTTCCGTTTTCAACCCACGATTTTCAACCCACGAATATTTTTTCGGATTTTCGGAGCCAAGTTAACCTTTCCTGTGAATAACGGACGAGGAAGAGCCTCTCGAGTTAGGTAGATAGTCACTCTTGAAAAAGCCAGGCAAGTCATAAAAAGAATGGACAAAACAGCTTTATGAAAAGAAAACTGTAAGCTGATAACTCAACGAAAAGGCATTGGACACAAGACAAGAGGTCGCGGGTTCGAATTTTGTCTATTTAACCTACTATTGACGTGAGCCCACTCTTCCTTCATACTGGGAAAAAAGGTATACTTATAAACAACCTATGCTGTATAAAAACTCTATTCATATTCCCCGATATCAATTTTACTTTCATTTATTTTATTGTCATTCATGACTAAATATTGCTAGTGCCTGAGTATATAGGAACACCGTTCGTAACTCACCGTATTATACCTACAACACACTACGTATTTCACCGTACGTAACACTCAATATACGTTACTCACCGTAGCTACGTAGCACACCGTAGATATCTACGATATAATACGTACATAGCAGTAGGTATGAGGACGTAATCTGTGCCGGTTCAACCTCATTACGAATTCCAGTCGCGCTTCGTGCAGAATTACTGTTTGAATAGCATATAGGACTGTGATATTATTAATAGTTGATACTGTGACTGTGACTTGCACACACATACACACATTCGGGTAAATATTACATATTATGTACGTATGCTGCTAAGGTTACGAACAAACATCCTGGTACCTATATAATTCTCTGACGGATTCAGCAACGTAGAGTCAAGTATCTAAAAACTGCTGTGACTATTATCAGTTGGTACATTTTACGTTTTAAAGATTTTTTGGAAATTAAGCAAAGCTGAGACAGACCGCTATTTACCAATATAATAAACATTCACATTTGACATCACTTCTTGTGGATATCACTTACGATATATAAACACTCTATTAACTATTCTGTGCTTTAGGTGCAGTTTGCAGTATGCAACCGTGCCTTGTATGTTGTAAACATCCACTAAGAAACTATTTTTGGTAATTAGGTCTAGTTGTAGTTAAGAACTATTTAGGTAGGTACGTACTACATCACTAGTAGGTAGATATCATTCGAGATTCACCCAAATAAATACGATAGAGCTAGAACACTTTTACGGAAAAAAATTTGGAGAAATTTTGTGAATGGAAACTTTCTGTATACTAGAAAGACAAAGTTTCCATTCACCCTTCACCTCATACCGGCCTAAATCTGTCCTGCACTTATCATTTTATAATACTCAAAATATAAATCGAATCTTGCAATCTAGCAAATATAATCTCTTTAATCTTACATTTCGGGTTACATAGGTATCAAGCGCGAGAACTAACTTCACGTTTCACAAGCAATGATTGCCCGTAATCACAAACGTACTTGGCAGGTAGCATTCAATTGAAAAATTACAGTGGTTTCAGCCAATCTGCTAGATTTTAAACGACACAGGAACTTGCAATCCTCGTAAAGTTCTGGATTTTGCTATGTGATATCATTTTTACGAAGTACTCTAGCCGCGATTGCAGGGTTATTTTTGAGACGGTCTTCATAATTTGACTATTGATACTTATGATTGAACGTGGAATCACGGTCAATATTTCGGATTGGTTTGTATGTTATACAACATGTTATTATGTACTTAGGTCTCATCTATGCTATCTCTATGTTAATAAGATTAAGCTTATGGTAGCTATTTTTATCTACGTCTCTCATTCATTATTTTTAGGAAATAATCATAACTAACATCAAAAACAGTTTGGTACAACCTATTGTAATCTTTAAAAATAGTAGATTAAACCAATGAGAGAAGAAAATGCTAGTAGGTAATCGCAAGCGTACCTACTTAAATTAGATTGACAGTCTTCAAATCTTTTAATGACATTGGTATAGCCTACTGAGATGCATTTATCCCTTGTCCTGTCAGTAAAGCAACTTCTACGATTTTTTAGATTTTTCTAGGATTAAAAAAATTCTGTAGGTACTCTGAGGTAGAATATTATGTTCTACAAGTATTTGTGTCATATGTACCTATGTTCATCAAGTCCTTTCAACGTATACTGATAATTTTATAACATGGAAGTTCCCTTTTTAAATTTAAAAAGTGAAGCGGAATCAGAAAAGCGGTGCTATGTAGTTAAGTAAGATGTAAAGTGCTGAACACCCACAGATTCCCTTACTGAAGAAAGCAGATGTCAGTAAAACGGGACATCCTTAAATAGGGTTGTCAGAACCGTTTCAACGCAACCGAGATTTTTAGAAGCATTTATTTATGTAACTGATGCCTGCGGTGAAACTTTTGGAAAAATAACCAAATCGGTCAAATCTATCATATTAAGACTTACAATGATCAATAAATTATTTGTTAGTTTAACTATCTGTAGAATTCTGATCCGCCCACTCTGGAATAGAAGCCCTATTTCAGAGATAAGAAGTAGCCTATGTTATTCCAGACTACATAAATCAATGTGATTATTGGAAATAGGTCCCTCACAATATGCCATAGCATCCTATCATCCGCCAACATCCCATTCACGCCAGCTACCTTTACAGGTCGACTTTAGGGCTGAACAGGAAGGCTGAAGAATGAACTGATTATTACTTAATAATAAATAATATAACTACCTAATAATTTACAAGTAGGCACACAAAACCAATACAATGTACTTACAAACTAGTAACACAATCAAGATACGTATCATACAACATCGGATGTGGGCCAGCGGCCACAGACGATATATCTGTACATGTACAACCAATCGTATATGTAATACGGACAGAGGGAAAACTGCGGACAGATTCTGTAAAGGTTTATTAACACAGAAGCGTTAGGGTTGTCCAAAACATAGGCGGTATATATGTCAGGATTATGCTGTTTACTTTATATTAAAGAGCTGGGATCGCATTTGAAATTAGAAACTACAAAAATTGCTATTACTATTTTGATATATTGTAGTAACCGTGCGTGTATCTTACATTCTGTCGCATTCTAATTAATAATTTCTAGGCAAAATAATCGACCTCGAACGGGACTCGAACCTGCGATCTTTCCCTTACTCGACTTCGTACGTGTCTTGGTGGCTTAGTGGTCAGAGCGTTCCCCCTGTAAGGGAAAAATCGCGAGTTCGAGTCCCGTCCGAGGTCGATTATTTTTCCCTTTCTTAATCAATTTGAACAGTTAGCATAAAAAATGCTTCAAAATTTCATGCAATTTAATTTAAAGTCAATTTACTGAAATATCAATCTGTCTTCTCATCTTTCATTCTGAACTCCTTCAAACTATGAGCGTTCTTTAAAATTCGATAAGACTCGCTTCGCAGTAATTTAATTGGTTCTTTCCACTCCATCAGACCACACCATGATGTATAGCAATGACAATTACAGTAAGTAGGGCAGTAACATTTTTAATGATTAATACCTGTAGGTACTATTAGTATTCTTAGCATTATACTAATATCATTCTCGTCAAATGAGTACTGTTAGTTTCGGATGTGTGCAACAAACAGGGTGTTGATATATTGTGTTCATGAACAGGTTTTTTTTGTGACAGCCCTATCGCTATCTCCGGGTCGCACGTCACAGCGGATCGATAGCGCGATGTGGTGCGGATTCCGTTTAACGTTTCGTTCTTCCATTACCTACCAGAACCTAGAACAAAATTCCAAAATTCCTGATAAAAATTGCCTGTAGGATACGCCCTGAAAAAAAAAAAAACAAAGCTGTAAAACACTGAATGATTAACGAAAATCATTGACTTTATTATAATTTAAAAAAAGTGCAAATAATATTATTTGAAGACGTGAGTGGATGAAGGGGCTATGTGACAATTTTATAGATTTCAAAGCTTCAACACTTGATTTGCAAATAACTATGCCTTTTTCCGACTATTTAAACAATAATTTATAAGTATAAACTATCAGAAAACGTGAAAATATCTGCAAATTATGTGCCTGTCAAAGTTTTGAAATTCAATATCTCAATATTTTGAAATTATCACATAACCCCTTCATCCGCTCACGTCTTCATTTAATTTACTGAGCACTTCTGTGTATGTTATTTTTTATATAAAAGGCTTATTTTTTGTCTACAGGTGAAAAGCCCCACAAATGCCAGGTCTGCGGGAAAGCCTTCAGTCAGAGTTCGAACCTCATCACCCACTCCCGCAAACATACCGGCTTCAAACCCTTCGCATGTGAACTCTGCGGGAGAGCCTTCCAAAGGAAGGTGGACCTGAGGAGGCATAAGGAGACCCAGCATGCTGACATAAGAACACCCCAGCCGCATATGCAGCCGCACACTGATGTGCATACCATGCTCCCCACTGATATGCACACTGTAGCTGACCATAGAATAGGTGAGTCACGCATGAAGTATCTAGCAATGACGAAGAATTCTATATCATAAGTCATTGATAATAGGGTTGGTTTTTAAATATCGTAATAAATATGTTGCAATTTTGTTTTTATGAATATTAATTAAAACAAAAATGTCACATTTATGGCACATATTGATAACACACTATTGTACATTTCCACGATATCTATTATTAACTTAACCGGTTTCGCCTTACGGCATTCTCAAAGGTTTACATTTACGGCTATGTTTTTTTTTTAAATAAAACTTTATACCTCCTTCATAACTAAAGCGTAATTTTTGTTTAGTTAAATCCACGGGTTAACTTCTTATTTCGATACAAAAAGAAATAAATGAGTATGTAGGATTTCCTTTACTAACAAGATTATGCCTTTGTTCTAGATCTCCGTCCTCCACACCCCGACCTCCGCCAACACCCCGACTTCAGGGCACACATGAGTGGCGCAGTCCCCCCTCTGCAGCCGCTGCCATCCTGAACTTCAACCGCCTTCGCGCCAACCGCTTGGCGCTGAGGCTTTATACCAAAGACGAGGAAATGATGTGGTGGAAACCAAGAATTTGTGTAAATAGTGAAAATTAAACTTTGAAATCGAATTTTTAAAAAATAACCAGACTTCATTTTATAAAGTTCGTTAAATTCAATTTCATATTGACTATTAAAAGTCAATAATAAATTTAATTTAAAATTGGTCAAAAAATAATAGTACCAGATACAGGCTGTTTTATTTTTTCATTAACTCAAATAATATAATTATTTATTAATTTTCAATTCATTTACAAAAGTTAAAGTTTCAATGGTTTCCACCACATCACTTCATCGAAGTTGCTATAGTATACTACAACACTTTAGCGTAACTATTAGGAAGATTTAGCTTCATTAGAATGAATTGCCATTACTTTGTAACATCACATTGGATGAGAAAGAGTACCACCTCTACCACTCTAGACAAATGGCAAAACGTTTATAGAATAGAAGAGAATAAATTGATCAATTGGCATTGATGTAATATTGACGACTGTCATAAATAAACGTCAAAATACGTGTCAATCCGATACATTCATCATTCTAATTTTAAAATACGCCGGCCAATGAATTACCACTTGTCTAGAGAGACTGTACATTTAAATTCACTAAACAGTCTGATCAGAATGTTGTGTTGTGTATAAAGATCTAAACATAACCGTATAAACTGTAAGTTTTTGATCTCAAATTGCATCACAAAATAAATTACGAGATGTGCAACATCTAATTGTATTGTTGCTAATGGCGAAAAGTTAGTACTTTATTAGTGTAAACCGATTGCACTTGCATTAGTCTTTTATAGAACTATGCAAGTGTACACGGTTTAATTTTTATACACTTGTAAACGTAAAAGCCATCACAATATTCTGACTAATGAATATGAGAAAAAAAACCGGTAAAATAATATAACCTTTCGCTATTAAGATAAAAACGCTAACTTTGGCAGACGAGACGTGACCACACCAAAGATACCAAAAATATTATTTTACAGTAAAAATACTTATAATGTAAAAAATACAGTAAAAAGAATTATATTATCTCAATTGTTTCTTAATAATTAGCTATCCAAAGAGCTTGATTTAATTATATTATGAAAATTGTACCTTTATTTCAAGGACTGATGGAATCATTCCAAAGCTAATTTTGACTATGTATACGTTAATTAAATAATTTTAATTTAATTATTTTGTTGTATTCCATCGTCATTCCCTGTTATTATTATTATTATACCAAAAAGACAAGATATTCCATCTGTATATCTAATTAGGTACATTCCAATTTTAAAGTTGGCCACTAATTTATAGCAACTACAATAGATATTAAATATCATTATTCCGAATTGTCATTCCTAGCTATTATTATCTAGTGATGACATTATATTATCATTAAACTAAAATTGTAATTAACATTAGATTGTATTGTAGTAAAATACTCGCATATCAATATTATTCACACTATTATAATATTAATTAAATTAAATGAAATCGAATTATGTAAAATATTTAGCTGATTTTAGATTTAAGTATCACGATAAAAATGTACAAAAAATGTTGTCTATTTTTATGGCTGTAATCTTAATAATAACCACATAGATGTAAATATAATTTGAAATCTTGATTATCAACAAATAGTTTAAAAACCCATCATTTTCTTTGGCGTTTATTGAGTCCTTAATATAATTAATTACACTTTTAAAATTAATCATATAAATAAAATGTTAAAATGCAATTTAAAATGTCACTTTTTAAAACAGACACGCTAAAAATGCTTACCCTGCATTTCATAAGTAATTATTTCCATAAAAAACCCAAGCACTTAATATTTAGTAAACAAGTCTTCACATATTATAAAAGTAAAAAATAGTGAATTATATTCATGAACGCCCTATATAACGCCACCTATGTAAATATTACACATTCGAATAGATTTTCTTATTTACAAAATACATTTAGTATACACTTTCTTATTTGTTCACTCATATTTAGTAATAATAATACAAACTTTATTTCTATCATTTATTTTCTCACAAAATTAATTAAAATTGTTAATAAGAATATTATTATACACTCAAAAAAGTAATTGTTATTTTTCTCTTGTTTTCATTAGTAAATGTAAATATATTTTTAAAATTTATTTTATTCGTCTCGTGGCAATTTAAATAAATTGTATGTTATTGTATGTAAACATTTGTAAATATTGTAAAAAAAACTTTAAAATATTATGTTAACGTTCCCAAAGAAAAACGTGCAATCCTAAGGTCGACATTTACGAGTTATTATTATAAGCAACTGTCACTTCAATAAATAAAATATGATGATGTATAATTTTGGACTTTTATTGCTTTTTAATTAAATTAGATACCTGATACATCCTGTTTTTACCAGATATCTAAAATCCCACATCTGTCAATCTACGAAGTCACGACGTCTGTGACGACTTCGGACGATGTTTGGAGTCAATATCGGCCAAGTTCGTCATTAACTAGTCCTAGTGACGACTTCGACTAAGTTTTATCACTGTCGTCTATTTCTAAGAATCATCAGAAGTCGTCTATTTCTAGACTACGAAAGACGTAAGTATAAATGAGCTCAACTAACTCGATGGCACGACATCTCCGAATAAAATAGTTAATCGGTTTAAGGTAACCGAGGCATTAAAATAGCTATACAGGTACTAAGTTACATAGGCCTTTTACGTATTATGAACTAATTATCCTACCCTTATCAACTCTGCATTCCTGAAAGGCCTTCTTAATGTTTCAGTTACTTACCTTGAGAAGTTTGGCAAACCGCTTCATTTTGACTTGATGGAATAACCGGACGGAATATCGAGCGATGGGATTATTTATATAATTTGGCTAGCTTAGCAGTGCAGTGGTAATGAGTAGAAGCTTTACCGGGTTAGATTCCCGAAAGTGGCATGCCAGTTCTCAGTCCTATAGCTCTCATTACAATTAGCACGCGGTGTGCCACTCATGTCTCATAGACGTGAAATAATGAGAGGAAAACCTGCGCCAGAGCCTCGTTGGCTTAGCAGGTGCACCGACTTGCTAGTGATGTTAGCTTGAACCCTGAAAATCTTGGTAGGGACCCCAAAAACCCCCTTAGAACCAAATCGTATGTAAGTCCAAAAGCAATGAAACGCCTGTTAAAAAAGTAATAACAAATTGAAGACAGTAATCTTGGAGAAACAAAAGTATAGTATAGACTTTAAGCTACGCTAAATTAATAAGAATTTCATTAATTACAAGTTAAGTAGTTTGAGTGTATAGGCCCACATTAAATTTTTTGAGGTCTAAGAGTGACCTACCAGTGTTGGTGGGACTCCAAAACACCCTGTATTAAATTTGATCTCAATTGATTGCAATAAAGTGGTTGAAGATAATTTCTAAAGTTAATTTCAAAATTTAGATAAAAGAATCTTACAAGGCACTTTCTTATTTATTTATTTAAACGTTTGTACCAATTATTGTACAAATGTGGACTTAATGCCATGTAAATTTTCTGCCAGTCAACCATTGGATGATGTAGAGATATGTCAAGGGTAAGTGGATGACGCGGACGTATTAAATATTACGTAATTAGGTGCATATTCTTTTTACTCCTCCAAATCAACATTCAAACTACCTTAATCATTTGTTTCACATTCTTTTAAGAGGACACAGGAGTTTGTAAGTGTAAAGTACGCTATATATTATTATTCTCTGACAACGCCATCTTGAAACTAAATACGTTATAGGTTAAAATAAAAGCCTATCAAAATAATTATGCAAATATTGTAGGAGATGTAACACTGATCTTAATTCTATTTCGCCATTATCTCGACGCGGCGGGCATGGGATTTAATATCGAAGAAGACGACTCAAGTTACTCTATAAATGTCTCTGAGTAAGGTACCGGCAGCTTTACAATTAGGTCGTAAGATGAATCTAATTTTGAATTAATTCATCTAAGTTTTCCTCTTAATTTAAACCGGAAAAATCAATATAGAAGTTCGTATACGGTACAATAGGGTACAAGTCGGTACAGTACAATACGGCACAAGTCGGTACGTTACAATAGACAGGGTACAAGTCGGTGCTGTACAATGGGGTTCTGTCAGACTGGTCAATTTTTTAAAGCTCCAACTACTTGCAACGACTGCCATAGATATCATGTATATGGTAGGTACAAAAGGGTACAAGTCGCAGAGGATCAAATCACGTCCATGACTATTTCTGATTTTTTAGGTAGAGCGATTATAGTGGTCCGTTCATTTGAAACCCTATATCAACTTTTAAAACTCGGCTATGGATCAGATATCAAGACCTGATGATATCAGATCAAATATCATTAGATCCGAGTTGCCCCCTAAGCCAAATACTATAGCCGACTACACAGCAATAGCTCCTGCATTTAATTCCGATCCATATTTTTCTACACAACCCTAAATTAATCCAATTAACAGGGTCGGATTCAGCACACAGCGCGTGTTTGTTTGTTTACCATCGATGTTTGCGACGCCATGATCGATTGATCATTAACCTAATGGAACGATATCGAGCTTTTTTTATTACGAGAATTCATTTTTCAAAGAATTTTACTCCCGATTATTAATTTTTCAAATTTAATTATTAGTTTATGCATTGTGAGTGCTTACTAGATAATAATATCTATACTTACTCAAGAGTCTCTTTTTTGAAGGAAGGCATATAGCTTGATATATTATGACCTTCCTCCAATTTTCTAGAATTTACTTTATCCATTCTCATACTCAGTAGTTCTAGTTCAGTACTTAGGTATACCCTATGGTTCTTCTGACTTGTTTCCTTTTCTACACATTTTGATGTTGAGTCTCTCCCTTACTTGACTGCTTACTTCATTTACTCTACTACATATTATCTATTAATTAAGTAAATTAATTACTTATCTACCTAAAAAGTTGTAAATACACAAAAATTAACGCCCGCTGAGTTTCTTGCTGGAGTTTTCTCAGCAGGACGAGGTTGCGTTGAATTTTATTGATTACCTGTACAGACTCTACAAACTTCGACTAATCCAAAAGCACCATTCGGAAAAAGACCTGCTAATATACTAAAAAAAAAAGATTTCTATGAAAATAATTACTATCTACTATATGACTTCGTTCCCTTTTATTTTCATTTATTCGGTAACTGTTCTACAACGGCAACTCAGTATAAAAATATTTCATCCTCCCTTAAGCCAGATCTGATTATAGAGAACAAAAAAACCTAGTTAGATTTGTATTAAAGCAGGAAGGTTGTCCCACGGGGACGTCGGCGCTCGGACGCTAAACGCCTTTTATCACGCACTGGTACGAGGTACCTACCAGCATCGGCTATTGTTGGACAGGGAGGCATTTGGGGTGATATTTTTTCATTTTAAAAATCTGGAAAATATATACATACATACAGTCACTCCCGAAAGTTATAGGCGAAATATCATCAAGCTATTACTCATGGGGGCGGAGCAGTAACCATAAACGTTAACAAATCGGGCAAATTACCATATATTACTTGAAAGGAGTGATACGAGCAAGTATAACAAAAGGTAGGTTACTAAGTAGATAACTAAGTATAGCTTAGCCGCTAAGTTAGCGTAACAAAAGGTTTCGTGTACTACGTAACACTGAGACCTTTTGTTTGTAACTATATCACTCAATTATAGTACGCATTAATTGTTCTATTCAGACATCCATAAGTAAAAGCAAAAAAAGAAAACATCTGTTCTAACAGTGATTACAACATAATGAATTATGTTTATGCGCTTCATAGTTTTGATTATTACATCTATCGGTTCCATGGTGTAACGGTTAGCACTCTGGACTTTGAATCCAGCGATCCGAGTTCAAATCTCGGTGGAACCTGCAAAACAAAATTTTTCTCGTAGAATTTTGGCGAAATACCATGATAATTATTTTAAGTGTAGCATTGTTTTTATCTTTGGTTGAAAATGAGAATTTTTAAGAAAAAATCTCTCCGAGTCCGGGCCCTAGTAAGGTCAGCGTCATATATAATTCATATGTATCCACGTGCTTCTCGGACGCAATCAGTATTGTGAATAATTGATGCGCGAGCTCGATGATTGCGGCCCCCACGAGATTGAGAAGATTTGCGCTCCCAAGTACGGTCCTGGTAGATTTATATCATTATTATTTGAAATAACAACGTGGATATTTTTGCGGATTTTGATGAGAAACGTTTGAAAAAAATAACAAACCTTCCATATATTATGATAGATATTACTTTTGCAGTAGATATCAGAATTACTTTATTGTGGTGTGTGTGAGACATTATTTTATACTAAGATTGCAAATAAATACATGATTCTCTCTACGGTAAGGGGTTATCGTGGTTTTTGAACGCTTGCAACACCCAAAGTATAACCCTTTCAAATTAATAGACACACACTCTTTCTTAGCTTTCCTGGAACCCATCGTATGAAACACTCACGATTGTGACAGCGACTGGGACATAGGACCGTAATCTAGAACGACATTCAGTCCTGAATCTCGATTTATCTGAGGACAGATTGATAGATTGACAGAATTGACAGATTGTAATACAATATGTCCTCAAGTAAATCCAGATTCAGAACTGAGAACCATTTTAATTTGTATTACAGGCCTCAGAATTGTTTCGGCAAACCTTGCAATACGTCAGCACTCATCTTCACTGGCTGTTATTGTTCCCCTTCCACCTAATCAGATTATACCCCCATTTTTAAAGTCGGTTTATAAACCAGTAAATTAGTGGCACTGAGGATATTGCTAAATCTCGTTCACATATAAGATAACCGTATTGCGATATCTGCATGATGCTATTTATTTTAGAAAGTTCACATAGGTCAGCCAACTCACGAAGCTGAACTGAACCATGCACGTCTGCAAAAATCGTCACTAAGCTTTAGACAATAAGATCTAAATTGATATCAACTATTTAACACATTTGATATGATGACGACATCATGATAGCTCATCGAGAGAAAGGGAACAGCAATTTCACGACTAAAGTCAGTCGGTTCCATGGTGTAATGGTTAGCACTCTGGACTTTGAATCCAGCGATCCGAGTTCAAATCTCGGTGGAACCTGATCTTTTATTACATTTCTGAATTTAATTTGTGTCATTTATGACACATTGTTATATGATATGTGACGTCATTATGCAGATTAAGGTAATAATTAATTAAAAGAATTTGTTTTATCTATAGTAGCAATATTATGTTGTATCGATAATTTATTTGATTGTATAAATATTTTTCAGTGATACATGATAATAAAATATGCAAAACGATAGGTATGTTTGTGTGGCGTGATAGTAGAGCGTTCGATTGCTACGTCAAAGGTCACGGATTCAATTCCTGTTTAGCGTGAACATTTATATGCATCTATTTGATTTTTTTTTATCGTGCGCAAAAGCCCCACGAATAACCCTGTCGGAGTCAGTTGGGGAGGTTATGTCGGACTTGAACTGACTAAAATGCACGCCGTCTATTGGCCGTAGGTTGCCAGAAGAGAGACTGCTCGAGACATATCGGTCCCGACCCGTGTCTTGCGAGCTGCTTGCTTCGGGGGTATCCATTTGGTCGGGATGATTCTTTGTGTAATATGCAGGTAAGTTTTCAGTAACAAAAATGAAATAAGCAGGTACTTTTATCCGCACACTAGCATAAAATATTAGGACTATGCTGTTAGTTAGGGTCTAAATGGCACTTCGGAATACCTGTGTCCTAAACCGATTTTCTTCATTATTTATTGCCGAAATTACTTTATTCCATCGTTTACTATCAAATTTTATATAAGTGTTAGTAATTAGCAAAGAAAAACATGGTTCATTTGGCACAAATGTGGCAGTAAATTCTTTCAACTCCAAATATGAGATGGGTAGCTATAGAAATAGTACGCTTATTAGAAAAAGGATAGGCAAGGATATAGTGCCCTCGTACCCCTATGAAGCATATAAAAATCAAAATCATCATCTTGACTCTGTTTCCTCCAGCCGAGAAAACAACCTGCGCCAGAGTCATCTCGTCCATCAATTAACAGGTGTGCCAGCTTCAAGGTGAGATTAGTTAGACCCCGAATGTTTTATTCCCCAAGACCCCTTACCTGCCTAGCTGTTTTTGATCGGAAAAATCGTTAAATATTCATTTTTGATGTAAAAACTTCTGGGGTGTTAAGCACTTCTTGCGACTGACACCTCTAAGCGACTGACAAAAAAATCATGGAACTCGCGAAAGCGTCACCTCTGTCACGCTAACGTCACGATGTCAGCGTGTTCCAGAGTCAGCTACTGAGAGCTTACTGGTTTCTCTAGACTCAAAAAATTTCCCAGAAGATGGTAAAAGATATAACAACGCCAATACCAACCACACACCATAAGAACCGATTAAAAAATATTCAAAATAAAATACGCTTCCTTCCCAATGTCATTTCAAACAATACGAGATCACAACTCGTAAAATATAGTCGATTGAAATGGAAGGCTTGATAATCCGCAGTCGTAACCAATTTCATCACGACAAATATCACTTTCCGATATCATTCCACCCCTCCACAATGGCCAACTGCCGCGATCAAATTTATTCAAATTGTGTCTTGTCGCGACCGCACACTGTCGTACCTGCTTTACACCAACTACAAACAAAAAACAACGTTACTATCCCGACTTAGAACACAAAATTGAACATAGATATAGTTACCAATTTCGAACATTGCAATATATGGATAGATATTCTTATTCCACTCAAAATAACATACGTTTCTTCTTAGCAGAGGTTCACTAGCTCTACCGGTAGTTGGTAAGGAATTTTCAATTCAAAGTGCTGGTGTTAAGGTAAGTTTTTGAATGGGTGAGCAATGCATGTAATATGTAGAGGAAAGCGAATAGAAACGTCTGCAGTCTGTTGTATCAAGTGTATCAACACGCTAAAAGCCGACCTACGTGATGACATCACAATTTTTGCTATAGATTTTTTTTAATGTTACATAAGCACAAGAAACGGATGAAATCTACAAAATATAATTACGTTAATATATAAATTATGGTCTCCCTGAATAACAAATGAAAAAAAGATTCAACACCAGTTGAACCAATTAAGGAGATCAATCTGGAAAAATTAACCGGTCATACAAACATACTTAAAAGCCGTTACAGGTAGTTGGAGCTTGGAGCCTTAAAAAGTTCGAAATTCTGGTGTAACTGCAGAACTTCGATGTCACCAGTGGGTTGTGGCAGTTGTTGGAAAATGACACCAATTACAGGCTTCATTTGTTGACTCGAGCCATGCATCTGAAGCTGAGTCTGGGCTGTATTTATCTGTCAGTTAAACAGCCTTATCCCATAGTCGCCTTGTACGACACCGCATGGAAAAAGACGGGGTGATCCAAGTTCTACTCTACCACTAATTATTTCGGAAGAAAAAACAGTGAGACCACAGGCTACAGACAGCACAGTATAACGTGTCTAGTAGATTGTGGCTACAGTATCGAGCTTAGTTGGTTAACGGCTCCATAAGTCTCGATCCTTCTAACAGATCATATTAGCCTATTGTTGGTCGTCACACAAACGAGCATTGGCAACGCAAGAGTGCCATTATGTAAATGGGAAGATTACGAACGTCTCGGAACTGGATATTATAATGGGCTCCGAGGCTGCCTGATGCGATTGGACCGGTGTAAGGGCGCGTAACTCAATACGCAACTTGGACGCCCCCAGTGACGGTAGTGATGTGAAGTGTGTCGATGAAATGTGACGATGTCGATATTGCAGTTGAATAATTCTTCTGCCGTAAGACAAGTTCTACCTGAACTTGTCTTAAGAGCCAAGAGACATTATAGAGAAAACTTGTGAAGAATAAAATAATATGGTAGCGCTCTTCTTCCTTCAAACACGGTTTATGAGTCACATCATGCAGTATCATACTTATTGATAGAAAATCTTACGGCAGCTTTCATGTTCGCGACATCGCAAATGAAATGCAACAGAGTCGCCTTCGCTGGTTTGGTCCCGTGTTAAGGAAACCGCCAGGCTACGTGAATAACAAATATCTAGCTATGGCGCACTCGCTGGGTCCAGGTAGAAATAGTAGGCCCAAGAAATCCTGACGTCTTCGAAGGTGACATGTGTGCCAATGGTCTCACTACCATGGACCCACAAGATCGTGTGAAAAAAGTGGAGGAAGAAGAAGAAAAAACGTCTATGTGAGAATGATGATGATGACGATGACAGTAAATTGTGATTACTGTTAAATTTAAAGAAAGTGACCGAAAGTTTTTATTGCTACATATTGTTAAACAAAATTGCTTTGTGAATCAGACCTTTTTGTGTCAGGCTTTAGGTCGTAGCAATAGTTAGATAAAGTAAATTTGAGTCTAAAAGCATATTTTATTAGACGTATAGCGATGATATCAATAAATATGTATAAGTTATTAACAAATTACGACCACTTGCACTTTGGTCGTCTAGGTATATTGCTGACGCTGCCTTCGTCATCGATTTACTAAAAGTATTCAGTCACGTAAACACTACAGTATATTTTTAATTCCCAACCAATAACAGAATAAATGAGATAAAGACTTCATAGATCCAATTATCTCAGGTAGATCCTGAGATAAATGGTTGGTGGTGATTTATCTCAGGATCTAATGATAAGATCTATCAGAAACCTTTTAATTTGCGGTACTCTATGTGACAACTAGGCGATTAAGTTTGTTGAAATCGTATCTTCTCTTGGAAAAATATAATTAATTTTTATCGTCTTTTGTCCTAAAATCGTCACCGTCGCCGCCGTAAGATGGGTGTATAGAAAAAATTGGATCAGCGTTGGGCGAGGCTTAGTGCCTCAATGGTCAGAGCATTCCCCCTTTATGGGAAAGATCGCGGATTCGAGTCCCACCTAAGCTGTATTCGCTTTTTCTATCTTAAAACGATCTAAAGTCATCATTTCATCAGACATCGATAACACTGTACCCCGCCCTAACCATCTTGGAACTCCCGAAAACTCTAAACGGATTCGACGTCTCAACTAAGCGACAGTTTTAAAGTATCCCCCTAACTCGATTCGGATGCTTCGAACTCTTTATGTAAATTCTACCAAGTTCAGTTTGCGGACGACAACAATTGCTACTGCATACTACTTGAATAAAAATGTGAGGAGGAGTCAACGTTGGCGCGAATGTTGGCGGCAAATAAATGTTGGGTGATGTTGGTGTCGTGACAGGTTTGCTAATGTTTGCTTGTTTGTGTATTGGTGTTACGTATTGGAAGGTACGGTTCGAGTTATTGCTATGCCACGGTATGCATGAAATTGCAGTAAATAAATTATTGTATTTAATAACCAACATGTATTTTGGAAGATGACAGGTTTTTTAGTTTTGAAGTACTTATAGATGGCTATTTTTCTAATCTAACCACGATTTGGTACATTATTGGTTGAGAAGGCATTTATGTTTTATATATATTACTAGCTTTTGCCCGCGGCTCCGCCCGCTTGGATGTCGGTTATCGCGACCAAACATAGCCTATGTCCTTTCTCAAGGTCTAATCTACCCTATACCAAATTTCATCAAAATCGGTTCAGTGGTTTAAGCGTGAAAGCGTAACAGACAGGCATACAGACAGACAGAGTTACTTTCAGGTTTTTATTACATATATTAGTATGGATTGTACAATGCCATCATCATTCTCTGAATCTTTTCCCAACACAGTTCTCCAGTTTAACTGTGATGCGACATGCGGCTGAACTTTGATTTTATCCGTGAAGCGACTGCTATCTGATCTCCACAACCAATTGGTGAGACAAAAGTTCTGTGGTAGTCGGACTTTTCAGGACTCCCACTACCCGTAACGTTGCCACTGCAGAAAAAAAATGTTTACACAAATACATATTACAAATTGAAATAAAACAATTTGTGTACCAAACCCTCAATAAAAAATAAAGATTAAAAAAAAAACAATTTTAAAGAATTCTATCGCGATTAATAATTTGTTATTCAAGTAAATCGCGATAAAATCCATTTAAAATTGTTTTATTTAGGTCAAAATATATAATTATGTAGTCAAAATATACCCCACCGAGTCTCGATTGGATACATACCCTATAGAACCTTTAACATCTTCTTCACCTCGTAGATTTGATTTAGCCGCCCCACAATACGCATCTCACTTACATCAATTTAATCGTTCAAATTGAAATTCAAACGGCAGACGAAGAATCAATTACAGTGAGGGGGGAAGTCTGAGAAGGGGGCAGAGGGAGCATTCAAATACCTCCCCGTTGATAGAAATGTTCTTTAAGAATGTGCGTGTGATGCTATGTGAGCCAATATGTATGGACGTGGAAGGTGTTTAAAGGAACTGCGGTGGTTATCAGCCCTCATGACTAGGAGTGTCTTTGAATTTCCACTGAATTTTAATCACTATTATTATGTAGGTACAGACGTCCTTAAATGTCGCTGAACCACAGAACAGATAATAGTATCTACTAGCGTAGCTGAACACTAACTTTGCAAACGATAATTATATTGAAACAAAATAAATAATAATAATTGTGTAGTTAAGTATACAAAAATAATTGAAGTCGTTGGGCATTTTTCATAAAACATTTTTGAGATGGGAAGAAAGGTTACTTATTGAACGACACTGTCACCGACACCTCTTGTGACAAATTGTGACAATACACACATATTATGACAGCTCTGTTCACCCCTGTTCGGGTTATTCCTAGTTGCCCCCACTGTCATTGATTATGATTATAAAAGTAGATATATACATATATTGGTCCAGTTTGCACTACCTACTGTTGGTTGTCGGGATTCCTGAAGCTCCACTATTTGCCTACCCAATGGTAAAGAGGCGTGACTGTGTAGTGTATGTTAAATATTTTTGAAATTTCGAAGCAAACCGATCTTAATCAGACTCAACCTTCTTCATCACGTACAAAATAAAACATCGGTGCCGAACATTGACTGGCAAATTCATAACCTAACTGCCGCATAACCTCATACCGCAGTCGGATAAAAAATAACAGGTATAAACAGAGTTCATTGATGCTCCCATGCTGTATAATCACACCCAATAATAACCCTTTCTGTGCGTACCCCAAAACGCCAATAACATAATAATCGTACTTACGATTCTTTATATCATCATAATAATATCGAGATGATATTAAATTTTACGTCTCTATCACTTAGTGACTTACTGCTTGTCGTAAATAACCAAGGTTTACTTTGTCATATTTACGGCGACGTAAAATTGTATGACAGTTACCTACTACGTTTTACTGTGGTAATCACTTTTCATATGCTCGGTGGAGTTTTTACATGATTGTATAATGCTGCTTGTATATCTTCGGCGGGGTAGACAGGTAAGCTCTCGCGTTTTGCGACAAATTAGCGTACCAAATGATCTCACTGCCCAAAACCATGTGAAGTGAATGAACAATAGCCGGAAAGCTGACCCTATACTCCAAGACAAAAGCCTCAGATGACTAGATGATTGCCAACTATTTCCAGTTCCACTTAAAAGAGGTTAATCCTTTCCATACTCCGTACTGGAAATTTCCTGATAAAAAGCTAAGATAGAGCTCTGATTTGTGCCACTGTTTACATCTGAAAAGTTATATTTTTTGGTCTCAAGGAATAAAGAAGTTTTGATTTGTTATTCCAAATTATTTATATTAAAAATTATGCAAGTGGTCATTGATCATGCTCAGGTAGAACTTAATTTGTCTAAGTCACTACTTAATACATAGCAGTTGTAGAGCTACTTATTGGGAAAAATTGATTTAAATGGTTACTTAATTTGTGAAACTGATTTCTGTAAGGCAGCTCGCTCTAACATGCAAATGTAATAAGTTTTTTTATCAACCATTGTCTAATCCATGACTCTTTATTAGAATACTGAAAATACATTTAATTGTCAATCTTACTGAACATCTGTTCCGTATTTTTATCCTACACTAGAATAATCGGCGGTATAGCGTACACGAAAAAAAATTCAGAATTTTACTAAGCAGAAATTTCTGCTTTCATAAGATATCAAAGAATTTCTAACCCATCTATGACCTCAGCAGTCGCGTTTACTTCACTCTAATTCCATCACCCTTTCTATCATAAAACTATCAATAAAAAAGCACTCCGTACATACTCTCAGAGTAGGTACACTCACAGAATCAAGGTGCGCGAAAAAAATATGTAAAATGCTGTAAAGGTCTGCCACATTAGCGATGTGCGTATGTGTTTGCTGAATCTGTTTGCTGAAGTGAATAAAGTTATACATATATGCAATTTTTTGAACAGTCTGGACTCTAAATGATCATTATTGATTCTATTATTACATTGCTTTTAGTTTTATAGTAGTGAAATAGTTGTATGTTCCCTCATCTGCTTTTAACTTCTGTCTATGACTCTAACGAAATATGTACTTATACTCGAGAAGTATTACTTACATTCATAAGGACAAGAATAACTTCAAACAGAACTCGAACAATATCCGAGCAATTGTTTCAGTAAATGGAAGTTGGATTAGAAGGTGCATATCTAATAAAAAAAAGAAATAAGGTGTATCGTATTGTAGTGTACTACCGGAGTAATGCGGCATACTTTGCCGTAGGGGTTGAACATTGTTAGTTATAAGTGTCATAATCATAACGAACCAACAATAAAATAGAAGGGAATAGTATATAAATGTTGATTAACATAACTCAATAGTTCTATGGCTACGCTTTTTAACTGAAAGCAGCAAACACGATGACAACGACAAGACTTAAACAAAAATTAAAAGGTAACAATGCATATTTTTACTGTCGTAAGTATCATCGGATGTTACTGTTCAAGAAGAAACCAAAATTTGGCAGTCATTTTGTACGTATTTTATACTTTGCAAAAACGCAGCGTTCACGCTCCAAAAGCTCGCCAATACAGTAACCCCTTTAGTGGTCATCAGAGTATGTTTGAAGAGGGAACTTTTTACGATACAAGGCACGCATCCACATTTTATGCGACATTACGTGACGGCTATAGAAAATCAATCATTCTGTACCATATAGCGATATTTATATTCAAATGTCGTATATTTTTATTCATATTTTTTGCGAGTGGATAGAAATGTAGGAAAGAATTTTGATAGCGTATGTTTGTGATGCTGTACATGATAGGTAAGAATCGATAATGTATTAGATGAGGTAGAGTTGAGATGAACTGTCTTGGATAAAATAATTTTATGAGATTTTCATACTTGATTTTTCTTGAGATTTTCATTTTCATAGCACTGAAGTCAAAATATCACTGATGAGCGCCCTTGACAGCCTTCGTGGCGTGGCAGTAGTGCGCAGGGGACGCGGATTCGATTCTCACTTAGTGCAAATATTTGTAGACATGAATTAAATATGTCTATGTATTTGCATTGGTCTGGATATATCCGTGCCGAGGAGATTACCTTCCCGGTTGTCATACGAACATCTATGGCAGTCGTTATGGGTAGTTGGAGCCCTTAAAAGTCTAATAATTACTTAGTCTAATACAATACTTCGATATAGCCAATAGGTTGTGGAGGCCAGATGGCAGTCGCTTCAAGGAAAATATCGAAGATCAATCAAATCTGCAGTTAGACTGGAAAAAGCGGACCCCAGACTCCGAGGTGAAAGCTATGAATGCGACTGGGATTCACGCTAGGATGAAGAAGTGAGCTTGATGGTAAGTAGTACCTAGATTTTACATCATCATCATCATCCACCTAGCAGCGATTTCCTGGGATATCTTGTTAGGGGCTTACCAGATTCCCCGACCACGAAGATCAATGTGACGAAACATCATGAGGTTAAAGTCGGTTCGAGTTCGACACCACACACTCACTACACCGACCCAGGTGAACTCCGAAGGGGTTTCCGTACGCAAAATAAGAGGGTTGCGTTCTAGTATATTTATTTATAACTAGCCTTCCGCCCGCGGCTCCGCCCGCGTGCATCTCGGTTAACGCGACCTTTACTCATATATTCGGTTCTACTCAACCGATTGCGATCAAACAAACGTAAGATTTTAAGTCTGAGTAAGCCCTTTCTAACAAAAAAACCGCATCAAAATCCTTCCAGTAGTTTTTGCGTCCATCGCGGACAAACAGACAAACAGACAGGAAATTCAAAAAAAATATTTTCGTGTTCAGTATCGTTAACATAACATAACCCAAGTACTTTTTTTTAAATATCTCCAATGTACAGATACGACCACTTTACAATTATATAATAGTATAGATTATACTAGCTGACCCCGCGAACTTCGTACCGCCTAAATGAAGAACCGCTCGACCGATTTAGTGCAAATTTACATAAACCATCTACTAAATAGTCCGAACAAAGCTTAAACATTTGGTTTGGATAGGTGAGCCCGTTCTTGAGTTATAAAATTACAACGAAAAGTGGCATTATTTTTATAAGTGCCATTGATTTTTATATATATAGGTACCTATAGGTATCGGGGATAAAGGCGTGATTGTAGATACTCGTATGTATCTATGTTCAGTAATTTCATACGCCTATACAAATATATCGCCACATATCACTACCTACACTACATCTATTGAAAGTTTAATACAATGCGGTAATTATAGGGTGCAAATTGTGACGGAGAGGGTTCGCATCCTCGTTTAAGCAGTTATCTAGAATAATTGATTCACAGCCTCTCACGGGACCGCGTATTGCGGCTAAACATGCCATGCTGATTTAAGACAAGTAATTTCCTTTTGATTGTAATATTTCCCCGTTATCATGCAAAAAAAAGCTCATTTAAAAATGTTAGGTATGGATTTATATACATCAAAACTAATATGTAACATCTATAATTATAAAATACTATTAAGTACTTAAACTAAAAATAATAAAATTAGACAGTCAAATAAGGTCCAACCTGTTCATTTTAGTTTTAATTTTGAAGGTCAAAAAGTGACATAAAAAGAGGTCCAACGGAGGTATTAATTTTTTACCTAAGTTTTGAAGAATATTGTAGGTAAAGTTATGAAGCAGTAGCGAACGGTGAAATTTTCTAAAGGGAAGCCGATGACAAAAAGTCTTAGGTACTTCTTATGGAAAGACCAAGAATTCAACAACTCTCTCTCTCTCTCTCTCTCTCTCTCTTCCCTTTGCAGAGCAAGCCGGCAAGAATCGGGTTATAGGGATCCCTCGCCACTGGTACGTAGTCAATTTAACTATAAACTAACTTAAGAAAACACAAAAGTAAATCGCGCTTATGGAATATTGCTTGTAAAACATATTCAGGCGTTCAAAAATAAATATCGAAGCACTTTTTTTCTTTTGTAACTAGGTAGGTACACGTGTTCATCAACTTTTCTCGTTGGATGTACTCGTACTACATACTTTTTATTATAAAACAAAACTCTTCTCATCCAGCGCAATACAATTATATTGTTCCTAAGCAAAATATACGCGGTTGCATTAGCATCGCGTGTACACCGCCATCTAGCGGTAGATAACGAAGATATAGTGCGAGCGGGAGATTTGCACAGCCCCTACAATACTCCAACATTGATTTGTTGCCAGCATCTGCCGTTTTTATTGCCAATTAAAATGCCATTACATTGAAAAAACAATTACTTACCTATTGTTTTTTGGTGTAGTCTTTTATGGGTAAGTGTAGATCTCTTAGGTGTGTGTAATATACACTCATTAGGTATTTGGGGCCCCTCGAGGTCAGGTCAATCTTACCGGCACGCCGGTGCACCTTCGGATTAAGAATGGAGAGATTCTGTGCCGTCAGCGAAGAACACAAGCAGGACAAGCCTTATCCCACTGATAGCACAAAACCTCTCCAGTGAGCTCTGGCTACCCTACTCACCGCCGGGAACACAACACCCGCGGTATTCTGACTATTCTGTAGGGTGGAGGTTCTTCCCCAGTCGGTATTGGTACAGGCATGTATTACTATTTTTGACTTTCTTCCTAACTTCTGAAGCTCTCTTAAGCCCTTAAGGAAAACCTATAAAACAAATATAGCAATAAAAATATTCGTATGTTGTATTTTACATAAAGACCTAATGTAAGTATTTTACGTTTCGTATAGTACTTCTAAGATATCCACTTCAATTTGTTCAGCATAACTCTTCTAAGTAAATCGAAAGCAATTCTCTTAATGGCCGTCGACGTTTGATCGCAAATAAAAATAAATTTACATCGTATCGAGGCGTATGTCGTGTCGCGGTCGTGGTACGACTCCTATGGGTGTCGTCAAAAGGTCGTATCGCCGATAATAATTATCGAACGGTTAGTGTGTTGACGAAAGAAGGCGTTTAGAAGGCACGTGACGATACGATTTATTAACGATTTTACTGGACTTGAGGTATTGTTTGTTTGAGGAGGAAAAGTTCGTTTGGATTTTCAAATAAAGGTTTTTAGTTCACGATGAGCTTCAGTAGTCCCTTGGGTCTCTTCATCTCTTAAACGTAGCCTGAAGTGACCCCAAGCCCTAGTTTGACAGAAAAAAGCCTCAAGAACTTTCAAGATCCCTCCAACAAGCATTCTTCTAGTTGCTGTAAAGTCAAAAAGAATCTAATTAAACAGCTTCGTAGGATAGAAATTCTAGTCTTCGATTTCAATAGCTGCTATATTGTCGCCACTATTTATTTATTGTAGGTACATCCTACTTTTGAATAGAAGATAATATCACTTTTAGCGATAAGACGAGCTTAGCTGTCCGTGTATTTAACTTTAATTCGATACCTATGTCAGACATCACAAGAATAATTGTCTATCTATTTATTTATTCTAGACTTCACAGTATAAGTATGTTCAGCATACTTACTTTATGTCTAGATAGCGCTGTTGATGAAATATTAGTTATTATTTATTTATCATGCCATGATATGACATGACATGACATGTATATACCCATGATAATCATGGGTATATACAATACCAACTCTTGAAGTCGTCTAGACTAAAAGTCTTCCAGGTCCTTAGGCCTTCGTCGTAAACGTTCGGTTCACATTATAGCCCATAACATTTACACCCGTTTGCATACAGGTGCATCCAAATGCATATTGAGTTATCAAAAACTATTTATGTTACATACCTAGTTCAACTTTATTTGAAGTTTTATAATCCCATAAGAAATTTTTAGACCTATCACAGTACCTACAAAAAAATCTATCGCTGGTCCAATCATACTGGCAATAGAATGACTCTATCACATGATAGAGCCACTCTATTTTCCGGACTCGACCGGGATGATTCCTTATTAATGTTAGAATTATTTATTTATGCAATTTGCGTTTATTAATAAAGGCAATAATTATTATCTTACACTTCATATATTTATAGCGGACTCTGGTCTTTTTTTTTATATTGGACACGTCAAATTGACTTCGCCTCGCCTGATGGTAAGCTGAAGGCATTATGCCGTGACCAGAGTCCGCTGTTTAGCTTTGCCTCCTCCTAGTCCTCTTCCTCGTACGACTCTGAGCATTGATAAAATAAATAGATAGGTATGTAGGTAAGTACCTATATTCGTTAAAAATGTCAGTCATCATTACATCCCTGTTAACCGATAGTAAGAAAGGCGCAAAATATTTGAGCAAAGCAAACAAATAACACGAACACAAAACTAGAGCCAAATGCGCAGTTTATTTGATAATAAACATAACAAATATTTGAACAATCCGCCCCAAATATGTCCATAATAATCTCATTATTAAATACTTTCAATGTGCGATTCCAAACAAATGTTCAAGAAAAGAACAATGCGCAGTTAGTTCTAATACTAAAACGTCACATAACAATATCTAACATTACAACATGACCTTTACTACGATATAATAAAAGCGAAAATTGATTGAATAAAACATAAACATTTAAAAAAAGAACTCACTATTGCAACGTCACCGCATCTCTCATCATGCTTAATAGAATTTACACCTTACTGCATATGACATAAAATTGAAATTTCTTCGTGTGCAAATATTGTTGTACTTACAACAGGGGACCGTGTAAGCCGTAGGCCTATTTATGTCGGTTTCACACTTACAACAATAGTGTCATGATTCGTGATCCCGGATTATCCGGGAACAATCCCGGGATTAGGTCGCGTTGCGGCAAACAAATGGAGTCGGGCTAACGAGTGGTGAAACAAGTGCGTCACTAACAGGGAGTTCGAATTTCAAATGTCTAATGGTGTTTTTTTTTAAACTGTGGTCTGAATTCTGATTATACTAATCATAGGTACATTTTAAAAGCTCTCCAAAACTTGAGGGATTTCCTTAAGTTTCCTATCTATTAAGTAAAGTACACTTCTCTGAAGACTCTACCGAATTATTTTTTCATCCAAGCGCCAATCCCGGTCGCATTCATAGATTGACTTTGACGTGCGCAACACCCGTCTTACCCCCTAACCCCCAAAAGAAAGCTTGAACCAGAGCTTCGTTCGTTAATTAGTAGCGGCAGCAGCTGTACAATGTCCTCGACAGAATTATATCTTAGTCTTAGTCGCAAGAAATTCAGGTTTCGCTTTTACAACAGTGACTACCATCTGACCCCAAGAGGAAAGCATACGCCAGGGCCTCATCCAATAAATGAGCAGGTATTGGTGTTATGGAGTCCCTTAACAGTAGGATTATTTATAATAACTATAACGAGACCTAATAACATCTACTTCTATAATAATATTACATGAAAATGAGAAAAAAAGGCTCAATTTTGATACTACTAAATCAAACCCCGATTCTCACAAATACTAAATTTGTATTCAGTTAGGTTTATTTCATAAAATACCCAAACTACTAATGATTCTCACTCAACAAACACTTGCTTCATACATTAAACCAAATGCTATATCTTTTAATCCCATTGTCACGGTGCGTCTAGGGCGATTTAGTCTGATTAATTACCTTACAACACTATGCAAATCCAACTTACTATGACCTCCCACTCTCATACAATCAGAAGTATCACCACACAGTTAGTAGGTCTACATATTCTGGTCACTCTGACCATTATATTATGACCTACCGCCCCTCTTTCTGGTCTAACGTTTCTTGAACATATCGGAGCAGTTTAGGAACAATCGGGATGTGTATTTATGCTGGTAATGATTTGTGTGTTACACACAAGGTAAGAATGGGACAATTAAGACTGTTAATGAACTAGCAACACTTTAAGACGTTTTGCAAAATGATTAAGTGTGTGCTTTAATGGATCTCTAAAATTGAGGAAGTTCTGAATTAGTATTATGTTGCCAGGCAGGCTAGAAGGGATAAATAGAACCTCTAATGAACAAAGGTTCTTCAAGAAGGATATTAGAAGGTTCCTACAAGGCCGGCAGCAGGAGAATGACGCCCCTGGTGTTGCACACGTCTATAGGCCACGGTAACCACTTTCCATCAGGTGGCCGTGTGCTCCTCTCCCTCCTAAGTGGTATAAAAAGCACCATCATCATCATAGTCTCAACATGCCATTCATTTCGAATTCGAGCACTAAAATCTCCAACATTTTGGTCGCACCACAGTTGCCAGTACATTGTGGAGTCAAGATCAGCAAGGCTTATCTTGATTTTTACAAGACCTTTTGACCTCCTAACCCCCCCTAATCGTTGGCATGAGCCCTGAAAATTTTGGTGGAGTGCAATATCCAGTTGCTGCAAAAATCAAAAGCATTATCAAATTATCATACATGACGGTGGTATACCCATCCAGTATTTCTTACCCTACCTCTTGATGACATGACTTTAGGTGGATCCGTATAATTCTGTGGTAGGTAGGTAGGCTGGCAAGTATACTTACCTAGCAATATAAATAAAAAAAAGTCTTAAATTGAAACACCAAAAATCTTTTTTATTTATCACAGTAAAGGATCATGAAAATAAATTCACATCGGATTTTACAAACCGCTAACGATTCGTACATCCTATTCTATAAGCTCTTTTAACTTGAAGGTGTTTATATAAATGTGTCTCTTTCCCACTCTAGTGTGAAATCAGTCCGACAAATTAAATCCCGCCTCAGATTATTACATAGCTCAGTGACTGTTCATAAATAACCCGTAGGGAGGAACGCGGGAAATGTACTAACGCGACCGTCACTATGGCGGTTTATTTGAATTTAGAATGGAGTTTTTTTTTTCAATTATGACGTCCTAGCCTGTTAGTCTTTCTTCCACGATTCCTTCAGCATCTCGTATGAAATAAACACACTCTTTTTATATTATAGGTAACATACAGAGACTAACATAAGCAGCAGGTCTGGTATGCATATTGCTGATAATTGCCTGGGTTAATACTCAAATCTAATACTATCTTATACGTTAAAGCTTATTTCAATCGTGTCGTGGTCACTACTGCTGCTAACGTTGCGTTTCATCGAATTCTTTACTTGGCTCTCCCTCTGCAGGTAATAACGCGCAAGTAATGTGACTAGCAAAGAATAGATCTAGGTACTAGTATTGCAAGCGCAAAATGACATCCGTTAACTAATAGAGATCCGATTCTCAGCACTCCATGGATTCACCATGCGGTCACCGGGTCCATAGCGTGATACAGAGAAGAACACCGTGACGACGACTGAGACTTGCGACCCAGATGTAGGTTTAGGTTAGCCGCCTTGTGATGCATTAGCGGCGCACACTACTGACTGAGGTGAGCGCTAATTTAGCGCTCACCTCCACCGTCAGTAGTGCCCCCCCCCCCCCCTGCCTATCTAAATTTGGTAAGATCCTATCAATGCCGCTTTCTATATTCGATTTAATAAAGAACTTACAGAAGCTCTTGGCAATCCGAGGTCTTTATACAAGTTGTACAGAGATTTAGCTGCAATTCCCCTGCTCCTACTTCTACGGCCAAGAGTTTAACCACGTAGCCATTTTTGGTTAACTCGTTGGTCCTTGTGTGAAAATCGCCTACAAAAGTTTTAAATTAGGAAAGTAACACAAAAATTGTTTCTAATCAGGGTTCCTATAACATGAAAAGTGAGATACCGAATGCCCAGAAATGCATAACATCTATCGAAAAACCTGACAAGAAATTTTCAGTTTTGAAAGAAATTTGCAGCTCCCCTGATAAAGGTGGAAGCAATTGCAGTGAGTGCAATCCTTCTATATGAATATACAACTGGGTGGCTTGTCTATAAACATAAACCAACTACCCCTCTAGACAAGTGGCAATTCGTCGGCCGGTGTTTTGTAGAATACAATTCCAAATGTATGGGATTTGACGTATATGACAGGGGTCAACGAATGTCAAAAACGTCAAATCCTATAACATTCGTCATTCTATTCCATGATACGCCGAGTTGCCACTTCTCTAGGGGGGCTGTACTGCCTTTCTGCAACTATAGTATATTTATGTACTGGTGAAATTCAAACGGGGTTGGATTTGGGGCGTGCATTCCAGTGCGACGCGAGCGACTCCCGGCTGTTATATTATGTCTGTGATTTATAGCATCGAATTCTCGCCGGTAATTAGTGCGTGCCTCCAACGGGCCCACCGGTGGGTGGCACTGGATAAAACTGGAGTTAGAGTTGAGAGGTTAACTAGCAGATTATGTGTATGAGCGCTAGAGTCTGTTAGTACTGTATGGACAAAATTATTTGTGTGATGAATATGGTCAAAATTAAGATTATATTAAAATTACTATGTTTTTTCCATCTAGGTTCCACCCTATGCTGGGAAAAAGCTAAATTCAGCATGGGATTAAAACCTACAAAATTATAATATATCCACGTATGTTTATTAATGGTGTATGTATGTATTTGTGTTGTATTGTCACACTGGAGGCGAAAATTACATAAGTATTCATAAATTAATCTATGTATATGAGAATTGGATATTAATGTATGAAGAAAATTTAACATTATTTCAATAAATTCAAGTCTCACTGCTTTACTATTCGTTTCAGTTATGGAATGTATATATGTATGGTACTCACACCGTCCCGTGTCGGTTGGTTAGCTCTACATACACACCGTTTATAAGATACCAAGAAAAGTCTTTTTCCTTATAGTTGATATTTATTCATAATTTATTATTATTTATATTGTAAAACTATTAACACCATATGAAATTGTTCTGAAATTCCAAAGTTCTAGATTTATAGGCCACCCGAAAGAATTTTGGTTGTTTTGATTATAAAATATTATCTGTCTCTGTTCACATGATCTGGTTAATATAACAATATACTTACATGTAATTCTACCAAATTGTAATTATATAAAAAAATAGGTTCAAGTACTTCATATATAATAACTATATCTAACCCGGTTTTATTTGTGGATTTGCAGAAACAATGCACAATAATCCTCAGATATTAGAAAGTATTTCGTACGAGATAGATACCAGATATAAAAATTTATACCTAAGTACTCACAGATTATTAATCCTTATTAGATTTATTAATCAACAAACCTGACTCTACCACCAACTAACCTATAGTTAAACACATTTAACCAAAGTTGATAAAACCAGCCGCACCACGGATTACAGGAGATTGAGTATAATCGGACGCCCGGGAACGTCCCATTAATAACCGTACTCTGTTAATTGAACCGGTTGCCGCCAGCAATATTTCAAATATAGAAACGCTATAAAATAGATCTCTAAACGATTGAAATTAATCTCAGATTAGTTGAGTGGTGGTGCTTGACTGTATTTGTTGTTTGGCGAACACTCGGTATATTCATTTCATTTATTGAGAATTTTTAATTTTCATTGACACGCTCGCGAGCTGGATTGATTCGATTTGGGGGTTATTCCCAGTAGCCCCCATGACGTTGCAGTGATTACATTAAATTTTTTTTTCTAAGAAATATATAAGTATGAGTTACAAATAATACCTACTTGACCTGATTTGCGTAACGACACACATGCAGTAAAAAGCTAATAAAAAATTCTTCATATTTTCTTCGCAGTAGGTAACTTTGGTCCGCAAACGATTTATTTGCTTTCAGGATGGCCACTGGAGCGTTCAGGTCATAAATGTGATCTCCGAGGCACGACCTGACTAATGCAAATACCCATATTCCTTCATAAAAATATTTGCACAGAGCGGGGATCGAACCCGTGCCTCTTGCGTAGCGGCCACGTTCACTACCACCACGCCACAGAAGTTGTTTCTGGATATAAACATTGGAATGATAGGTAATGAATATGCTGCAATTTGCGCTCGTGCTTACGAAATCATATTAACTTATATCCTTCTTATATAGATACCACCACGTTACATACATTACATACTTACTGGAATTCGATTATCTTCAGTAGGTAAGTGAGACAGAAAAAGTCATGTAAAATGTATAATATGTATGTAAAAATCCTAGTGTGTAGGAGAGCTAATGTGATTGCGCTCAGGTGTGCACGCTGAGTATATTGCGGAATGGCTGGGAGCGCTAAAATGTATCGTATCGGGAATATGAGGAGTCCCCTATGTAGGTATACCAAGAAATATCTCACTATAGAGGTATGGCATCCGAGACCAGATCGTAGCCCAGAATCCTCTATCAGGGTTTCCAAGAGCACCAAAAGTTTATTTTTGTTCTTTACTCTGGTTGTCTTAGCCCTATAGTTTTCATATACTTAGTTCTCTTTCCTGAGACTGCCTATCAGGTGAAGTGAAGTTATATTGACGTGCCCTATATAAAAAACAAGTGATTCATGTTTATACAAACTTAATCAAATCGACACACAGAGTAAATTCCGTACGTGCGTCACACTTATAGAACTGAACTGAACTTTTCTGATACCTGCGACCATTGGTTTTGCGCTGGGTATCAAGTACGCATTTGATAGACTCACTGTATACATACAATCTACTTATCAAATTGTACTTATCCTGACTAAGTGATTCATCAATGCAAAGCCACTGAGTCAGTCTATCTTCTCAGGTTTGTAAAAGTTTCTCGAGCACAAACCAAGACAAGCCAATCAAAATAAAGATTGGGAGTGGGAGTTCAAACTTTGGATACAACCGAGACGAAAACCATATTAGATGATGCTGACAACAGTCACTACACTAAACCACTTGTTAGTAGAAGAAGTTAATATTGTTTCTTTGATGTGAAAATGTTAGGAATTTTTCTTAAATCATTTTCTGATCCGTATCCGTGGAGATTGTGCGCACGATAAAAAAAAGTGTGGCACAGCTTTCTTTTTAGGCCTGTATTCTAAATCAACGCTTAATAACATTAGAACTGTCATCTACGAGTAACATACAATTTCTCTTTTGATCTAGTTATAAATCAAGATTCAGGAATACTGGAATACAGTACTTACTCTTTCGCAGCTGAATGCGGTTTCATGCTATTGTGACCCAGCGCAATTTTACCGCTCCCGATCATCACATCGCCTCGCTATATAAATCATTCTGCTGTCGCTTGCTATTGGATTAAGATTTCCTGGCTCCGATGTATTGGTGCTCATCTCGCAAGTGACGTCACAGCATTGATGTATGAATTTCCCGGGAGATGGCGCTGATGTTTTAACTTATTACGTATTGAAATGTGTTGCGTTTGGGAGTCGGAAGCGATATTGTTCGGATATTATGTTCGACTTGCTTTCAAAGACGAAATGGCTACTGCAACTTATCAGTACTTCTAATAAAAAATAATTTCTTACACTATTTAAGAAGGAATTTTCAATAATGATAGGAACTGGAACTCAATTCGAACTAAACTACTATTTTTTTATACTGCTTATGTCACAGACAAGCACGCGGCCTGATGGAAAGAGGTCACCGTGGTCTATGGACGAGTGCAACACCAGGGGAGACACACTCCTGCTGCCAGTAGGAATATAGAGATTCTGTGCCGTCAGGTGCCGTCAGCGCAGCAGATTTTCAATTCATTTCATTCATTTCATTGCCTACGTAAACATAATAACTCAGTTCAGTTTCTATTATTGAAGATACCCGCTATTAATCATGATATTTAATGCGTCTTTTTTTTTATACCACTTAGGTGGCAGACAAGCACACTGCCCACCTGATGGAAAGTGGTTACCGTGGCCTATGGACGTATGCAACACCAGGGGCGTCACACTCGTGCTGCCGACCCTGAAGAAACCTTCTACTGCCCTTTGAAGAACCCCATATTATGATAATGATGATCCTTTTGTGTGAAGTCTCGATCTGATTAGTTCCACTAATTGTCATGAGAGGCTAGATTTAATAAACATTCAATCGTTAGCTTTGTCTTATTTGTCAAATGTAGGTCACATCATGTTCGATTACCTGATGACTACGCACAGTATGGAAGTACCTACAATTTTACTACTTTTCAAAGTACTTGTGTATAATTTAAATTGCTTGTAATCTGAATCAACACATCAGGGTTTACTGCCGAAAACTCCATTAAAATTTCTGCCCTTACATAACAACTAAAGATATCTAAAGTATAAAATAACTATTAAACTATCAAACCGATGAAGTCCAGAACAGTTAGAAATCGAAAAAGTTACTCCCTGGGTACACAAGTAGTTGTGATACCACATCCCAACATGCATCGTCTCTATGTAATCCGTTTTGTTAGTGATGTGACTGAACAAGACGATATCGTATCGGGTATTTAAAAAAACGGAGAAAATACCTATCAACTTTGCAATCATCCTGGCTATCACCTTCCGTGTGTTCAGCTCTCATTGTTTCCTCTCGATCGAATTGACTTACCTAAGTAGCTACACTTAGGCGCTCAACCCATACTGACTTGTTTTTTTTTATTTACCTTCTCCTCGTAAATTGCCACATGTCCAAAACATATTCGGATCTCTTTCTTCATCTTGGTCACTACAGTTTCTGCCACACCGCAATGTTATTAATCATGCTTCTTCATTTAGTCAGACACTTTTCACTCTTCGAACGAACACTTTGACTAACTTTGAGCTAAAAACGTTAGAAACCACGCCGCATTATCGACCATTAAATAATTGTTATTTTTTTCTTGCATCAATTTTCCATAATATGTATAGTTATTAAGATAATAAATATTATTCGCTACGTTCTATATTCACAAATACATTCACTACATTACTAAGAACTGCATAATTTGAAGATTTTGGTGACTTTTTATGTTTCAGTTATAAATCTTACGTCTCTAAAAATATTGTACGAATTATTGCGCAGTAACACTTATTATGTTGCAGCTAAAATAATACGAGTATAATACAAAATATCGACGTGTCGCAAAAAAATCGATATCAAGGTGGCGTCCCATCACTAAAGTAAATATTTTATTAAAAGGGCGGTGTGGTGCATCATCAGTCTTGTCGCGCAATATCGCGCGCCAGACGCGGGACAAATCGTTCTGTGCGGTCGAAGCCTAAAGTGGTTTGTTGCTACAAGTGACGGTGGGTACAACTTCAATTCTGGGTAGAGTACTACCATTATTGTACCATGTTTTTTGTTATTACTAAGATAGTAAAGAAGCATATTGCTCATTAAGGATCCATCATCTGGTTGCAAAACTGAGTATAGAATATTAATAATTTCAACTTGTTACTTCAATCTATTCCTGAGAAGGTTACACAAACATACGAATGTAACTATGAAGTAATTTTACAAGGATCATTTTGCCCCTGTGATTTAAGGAACTCGAAGAATACTTTTACCTAACTCAACAAAATAATATTTAAAATCGGTGGTTGAGATAGTTTGAATTGCGCAAGGTGGAGGATCGAGTGCTATGGCGCACATTGGGAGAGACCTGGGCCTGTATAAATTATGATTGATTGATAGAAATAATGAATTTATAACACAGCACCATTGATAACCGCGACGTCCACGGGTCTTTGAATGTAAAATATACACACTTTGATACATATTCCTCATATCAGATTATTATCATATTAGAGGGTTCATGACGGTAGTTTACTGCCCAGGAGAGCCAATACATAATTCACATGAAAAAAATAAATTCAGGCTTGGTGCCAAACAAGCTACTTAAATTCTCAGAGTAAAGCTACAAGGAAAAAAAAGTATGAGACAAAATGAAGTAGAAACGTAGTCATGTCCAAATCTCATTTGTCGTGGCTCCCATAGATTACGTCTCAAATGAAAAGTGGGTATTCTCTAAAGTTTTTTTCATCCCTCAGTCGTAAATACTTGTCGGGGTGACAACCGTTCCGAAGGCCCTTGACTGATTTGTTTGTGAAACAAAAAAACCCTTTTAGGTGTCGTGGAAATTAGTTACTTTTTCCTGTATGTTTTGTTCACTAATTTTGTTGACAGATGTTTGTGGATAGCAATTTATTTACATGTTATTTTACATATCAACATACACATAATCACGCCTTTATTCCCGGAGGGTTAGGCAGAGGTGAATTAACACCCAAATTTCACCAATAATTGTATTTGGTCCCACGTAATAGGACCCCCTATGCCGTATTCCGGGCACTATTGTTGACTCGAGCCATGCATCTGAGGCTGAGTCTGGGCTGTACCTATATGTACCTGATTTTTGTTTTTAAATGTCTCTAATCATCTTCTAAGCGCTGATCAGTTGCAATTAAAGCTTGTGCTCATCATCATCATCATTATCTTTGCGGCAGTCCCAGTCACATCCGTGGCTTTCACCTCGGAGTTCGTGATCCGCTTTTTTCCAGTCTAACATCTCCTTCTAAAGTCCCATTCCTACGTCCCTCTGTGTCCCTTTGATTTTACCATTTACGTAGCGACGGAAACATCCCTCTGATCATCCCCGAGAGAAAAACCGGTGCCAGGAGAGAGCCAACATAAGATGTATCTACCGACTTGCAGTTAAGTTTGACTTGGCTCCGTAGAACTTGGTAAGACCTCGTCGGAATTACCAGCAATAAGGTTTTCAACTTTAGTGTTTCCGGTTTTCGTATACCTACTACGGGAATTGCCCATCATCATTGTGATACATGTGTTTCCTTGTTTGCTACCTATGCTAGAGTAAAAAAGGAAAATCCAATTGTCATCAGTTTACGAATGAATTTGGACTAGGTACTTAGTTACAACCTCATTGTATGCTAAGCAGTTCGCGTTAACTTGCGTAAGTATACCACAGAATAACCTATTGGATTTAATACGTATTCTATACTAAGGCTCGGGCCTTAGTATATCAGCAGGCACATGCTGTAAGAACATTTCGAACATTCGAACGAACTTGACAACTAAATCCACGGTGATATTTCCATTCTGCATGCTGTAAATTTGGTGTCGTCACGTAGTCGAGCATGAGTGTGATGATGTTTATGTGCTCGACAACGTGACATCACCAAAACAGCATGCGATATTGAAATCTCACCGCGGATTCAGCTTTCGAGTTCGTTCGATCGTTCGAAATGTTCTTACAGCATGTGCCTACAGTACCACCACATTTTCAAAACGCGGGAATTCAATTCTATTTGAAAATTACTGTATAATGTATTTTTAGTAGGAGTGACCGTAGGTGGACGGACAACATTTTCCAAAAGACCAAAGAGGTGAAAACCACGAAAGAGTAAACTGAATTGAAATCAATGGGCCAATTCCACATAGTTTTAAATAGACAACTTTTAAGTCGTTATGATTAACTTCTTTTAAAAAACTATAAAGCTAAGAGAAGCTATACATATCTTCATAAATCGCTGGTTCCTTTTGTTCGGTCACTGACTTATCAGGAACAATGAACACAGGTAAATAAATATGACAAAGATATAAATAGTACAAAAACCTTTCTAAATATAACCTATGAATAGAAAAATTTACCTCGGATCTCTAGCACTATTATAATATTATTTAAAACTAACAAAAGAATAATAACGTAATTACACACATTGTTATAGGACTTCATAAAAATGCTGCGTGTAATTTCAAGCAAAAGGACTAGTCAATTCGCCACCTGAAGTCTCACCCCCTTTGTATCATTGTTCCTAGCTATTTCTTCTCTATGAGTGTGTTTTGTTTTTAAAATATATATCGTAGGTGTGGTTTTCAAAGGTTGTTGTCATGCAGAATTAATCCCGCATGCATTCTGAAGCTGAAAATCCCCCGACTAGCGATAAGATTCATAATGAAATTAAGTAACTCTTAAACTTAAAGGAAAGGAAACTATTGTAACATGTCCTTAATTAATGGTGACCCGTGACCCTCTTTTCCGAGACTTTGCCTTCAGCTTACCATCAAGCGTGGTCTAGTCAAATTGACGTGTCTATATCCTATTTATAAAAAAGAATAGAATAATATAAAAAAAAAAACATTTTATTGTGTTTTGTATCGTATCTAGATACATTGTATTGTATGCATAAATGGGTATAGTTCTGAAAAGTGTAGTTTGGAAATAAAGATTTGATCATAATGCCAATAATTCTCCTAATAAAAACATGTTCAAAATTAGTCGCATTCGCCAATTTGCCCAAAAATCAAAAACGGTATTCTCGTAACACAATTTTCATAGAAGTATTTTTGGCAAGACAAGAATCAGCTTTCACTACCTTCAGATATCGCTACATCGCTGATGTTGTGACCAATCCCTCGTTACAAAACATATGGTGTTGTTATTAAATTCTCGGAAAATTTGAGTTTATTTGTTATCAGTTGTATCCATGGCGTAACTAGTATGCAGTCAATAAATCTTTAACATTCTTCAGTACACTTGAGCAAATATAACGTGGTCCACATGTCTGTGACGTACAACCTACGTAACGGCTGGTATTGACATATTTACAATAAATAATAACGTTGTTTGATCTTTTAAATGTAAATATTATTATAAATTTGGGCCGTTTTATCGTATACCTAGTCCAAGACCCATATTCCAGAACAGTGTTTAGTTGTGAGTCGACTCTCACAATGACATTAGAACTGTCATCTAGAATCAAATCTGTCCTCAGGATCTAGTTTTAAATCGAGATTGACGACTAGGTATCGTTCTTGTTGGTTTTTATTGGCTGGGTTAGTATCCGGCGGCGTAGAATAGGTTCAACCCCACCTTTTTAGATGGTCCCCTATTACGTGAACCGTAGAATAGTTGATGAAATGTGGGCCTTAATACACCTCTGCCTACCCCTTCGGGGGTTTACAGGCGTGACTATAATGTACGTATTAAAAAGCTGTCCTTGTTTGACGATATACTTGTAAAAATGATGAATAATATTCGGTAAACTTCTGACAGTATCATAGAGAGGGTCCTAACAGAAAAGTTGCTGTAGCCATGTATTACCCGTGGTACACCCATTGATACAACTGGTTGTACTACAGGGCTTTTTTTCCCGATGGATCAACCGTACGGTGGAACAACTAAAAACATTCCCTGTGATACAACTATAATTTAAAAGGATAACGTGGATAAGCATAAAAGATATCATCAATTGAAAGAGCAGCAATTATAAAAAAACAGTACTTATAAACGATGTTTCGTTTATAAGTACTGTGTGTGTTTGTAACACATTCAAGTGGTATCATAAGTGACGTGAAGTATCCTGTTTTATAAAAACGTTTATACAGGTATGCTCAAACCTACCTCGTGAACTAAAAACCTGGCCCACATCTTTTTCCAATATGACGGTCGAAAATCAACTGTCGTACTTTCCAAAGTTCCTTCAGTCAAAGATGGAAGTCCAAGTGACTAGAAATGGGTTATGATAAAAAATTCAAACACGTCAATCAATATATGAGTGTTCTGCGGCTCCGGTTGCGAGGCTTCGAGTTTTCATATTTCATATTGCCACCTCTACGAGACTTAGTCTAGGAGACAGTAGGCACATTTACTGTTTATTGAATTATTTGCATTTTTCACAAACGATTCTATATACTTTAACTTAAAGTGCAATGCTTATAAGGTATGTAAAGAAGCAGATGGTTAAACGGTTGTCTCTACCCACCTGAAGGGAGAACAAAAGGCCCGTTGCTAGTCAGTTGCACAATGAAGTCTACAACAATGTACGCAGTACTTAAACCTGTCAAAAACGGGATACTACGAGTACCTATATAGTACTACTATCATATACATATAATGCCTTACAGATAAGTGTTGGTAAGTTTTAGTATGTGACTGCTACTAATGTATGGCTATATATCCAAGTCCCTCTGACTACTAACACATGATGTACACAATTTACTATAACAAACCACTAACTATCTATCAGTGATAATTATAATTTTTCACATTAGTTCTCTCCAGAAACCAGGTGTGATGTTCCTTCAATACAAAGGGATCCTCCAACCAGGTTAGTCGAATATGCCTGACGAACCAAAGCGCCTCGATTGATGTTGATATCTTCAATGTGCGATAGGTGCATTTTAAGCAGCGAGAGAGCTATCATATCAGCAATACAGATTCCATATTTTCACATATTAGTAAAATAATCTGCCTGTTACCCAGCTCCTGGCCTATATGTTGGGTGTATGTAGTCCCGTTCGGAATATTGGTAAAAAACAATATTTTATAGCGGTCGCTAAGCGACTCCGCAAATATATGCCCGTGGACGTCGCGCTACCTAACTTACACGAGATTACAGATAGAAGATATATCTGTGTATATCCAATTTTGTATTTTTATTTTAACTATTTTTATGTCAAGATTTGGTGTAATTCAAATGTTCGTGTATACAAGACAGTAAAAAACAAGAAATATTTTACAGCCGATAGAGTCATACCCCTGACATAGATGACTCGGCTCCACCAGGAAAACCTTCTCATTTCATATGGACTTGAGGTAGCAGCCAGTAAGCAGAAGCAGTAGCATATCATAAGGTTTAATAATTGATGCAGGCAGGTGGTGTAATAATTGATTTCACGGCAGCTCTACTAAATTGCTCCCTTTTCTTTCCTACCTAACGAAGTCCTGCAAATTAACCCTCCAGACGCGTTGAAAAAAAATCTTACCACAATGAGAAGTATTTTTTTAAATTTATTTATTTGCCCTGGATGAAATTTCTTTTAAAAAACCTTTTTCAGATGACATTTCATCTACACAACAGACGAAAATAAGTACACAGCCATGCATGGCAAAGTACAGCTAGTCCTAAATAGAAACAGACGGAATTATCCGACATCAACCTATGAACCCCTTGTATACCGCACCACATCACATTAAATATTGACAAAATAAAAATGTAAAATGTCGGACGACGTGCCCGTAACCGGTAACCGCCAAGGAGCCATTCCATTTCTGAATGTTAGCCCGCCAATAAATATCTTATAGAGTTACAATGAGGGATAAACGCTTAGGGATCAGTCGCCACTTCCCGGGATCATTGCGATCTGAGTTGTTCGAATATGGACACGAGTTTTTTAGGGTTAAGTTTTGTACTTCATTTATTATTTATTTCGAATTCTAGCTGTTATTGGACATAATAGTGATGGGAGAATATCAATTGGGAATTTAAAAATGTCTGAAATGGTTTAATACATTCTTGTAGGAGGTGAAAGGTAGGATTTTATGATTTTTTATAATACTATCTACCGAGGTAACACACAAATACATGAATACCACTGGCCACAAAGTGATAACAGAAGCCTCAGTTATACCAGAATGATTTTTCTCAATGATAACATTATTTCAGCAGCGTGATCCAGTTGCCGAGCATGCTAAAACATCACTTATCAGCAAGTGATATAGGTAATAGGTAATACCTAGTGGACAAACGCGGATCTATACAAGTTTTAAAAAGATTGGATTTCGAAGCCTAATAAGCGATCACTTCGTGGTCAACTGGGCCCACAGCAAACTCAGACGGCGGGCTCAGTTGACCACTGTCAGATATTTATTGGTTGACTCGACCCGATATATTCACAATACAAATGCAAATGCAGGGAATATACAAAAATAACTTTTTAAAGAGCACAGCATGTATTTGGCTCAAATCTAGGCCACGGTTACTGGAACAAAAATAGCGCGAAGAGAAAGTTGCTCGGATGTGGATCTGTGTTTTTGCCAGATCTGTATCGGTTCCATGGTGTAATGGTTAGCACTCTGGACTCTGAATCCAGCGATCCGAGTTCAAATCTCGGTGGAACCTGATATTTTGGAACTTGAAACAGAATATTTTAGAAAAATATTATCGTTTTAAAAAATATTGGTAAATGTTTAGTGAAAATTTCCCTCATAAGTATGTTTTGATGTAAATTATCTTTATTTTACTGACCTATCATAATGATAGAGTAATAAAATAAAATTAATTTATCATTTTATCAATATTTTATTGAATTGCGTTTAAGTTTATCTGACCTCGTCACTATTATTGTATTCGAGCAATGTAATTGCTGCTATCTCAAAAAATAAACCGTATACTCGTATATATTTTACACTATTGTAATATTACATTATAAAGATTATAGGCGATTTTTGAACGAATCAAAGTGTGTGATAAAATAACTATTTTGTCTATATTGACTCCAATAATTTTACGCATCTTTTTAAGCAAAAAAAAAAAAACTTTAAATCTTTCACATTTTTCCGGTTACACAAAATTTACGATTTTTTCCATCAAGAACCAAGTGGTTCTGCCGCACTATTAAAACTTGGAATTCCTTACCAGTTCACGTGTTTCCCTCCTCCTACAGTCCCGGGTCCTATAAGCGGGCGTGAAAAAGCATCTGATGAGTGCCACCATTGTGTAACATGGTACTTGTCTGTAATGGTGACCCTTTTATCAGAGACTTTGCCTTCAGCTTACCATCAGGCGAGGCGAAGTCAAATTGACGTGTCCTATATAAAAAAAAAAAACATTTTTAAACTTGTGTGAGGTAGGTACTCATTATTTCTAGTATTATCGCATAGGACAGCAAAAAAATATACCAGTGGCTTTATTTACCACTTCTCAATTATACGAAAGACGGTCTAAACTTCATTACAATATTGGTAGGTAATTATGCAAAAAAATCGTTGATGATGCTTATGTTTTGTAACATCCGTTTGCATATAATAAATAGTACGTAGTGCTAACGTAAGTGATTTTACTAAAAGCAATTTAGCATAATGGGAACTTTCTTATATTCCAAGATTCTTATCTTGAACGAAATAATAATTTACCAATGCCTAATAATTGTAGAAAAAATCTTCGTCCTTTGTATAAAAGTCTTTTCATTACGTAAATATTTGAAAATCATTTTTAAATTCAGTGATCTGGCGAAAAAATAGCCTTGGTGCTCTTCGTAGAGTTTAAGAGTGACTTCTTGTAGGAGATACGATATCATGCCAGTCTTATGATCGTCCTCGGCTTATTAACTTTACCCAAACCTGTAAACAAACCCCAAGATTTCCTACACAGCAGGTGTATTCTCCGCGAGGTGGTGGACGACCAAGCTAAAATTTCAAACCCCAAACTAAACCCATAATCCAATACTTTCTGAAGTTTATGCGAATATCACTTATTGAAATAAAATATTTATATAAATTAAATACTTTTAACGTTGAGCTAAAAGTAAATAATAACAAATAAATCGCTATATATCCGTTTAAAAGTAGTTTTATTTCTATAAATCCAAAATCAAAAAAGGGTGGAGCCCACCAATATATCATGACACTAAACCAGCGATATAAAAAAACCTTTGCTAATTACCATATATTCACTCATATCGTCTGGCCGCGCCTTCGAATTAACTGATTGCTTTAATTAAAAACGAACTCTTTCGTTCTACAACAGTTTAACTCCTCAGGGAGTTCGTATAGACTGTAAGCATGCGGATTAAAAATCTATTTAAGGTCGGTTGTACCATAGTAGCGGCAGGTGTAGGGTTAACTCGAGTTAGTTTGGGACTATTAATTAATTAATATATTATGAAACAAAATTAAATTATTTAAACATATCATTGATGATGATGCCATTACTTAACTCCGAGCCCCAGGCCTCAGATGTAACTAGGAAAACCGCTAAGATGCTGTTGAAAGCCATCAGTCCACTCCACAGCAGGACTATAGCCAAAATCAGCAGCACCCTTATAGAAAAGAATTGTAGACATTTCCGTTATAAAATTTTATTATGCTACAGAGAGTTTTCCCAGCCCTATGCAGTTATAAGTCAAAAAAATCCATTTTTTATATTACTTAGGTGGCAGATAAGCACATGGCCCACCTGATGGATAGTGGTTGCAGTGGCCTATGGACGAGTCCAACACCAGGGGAGTCACACTCGTGTTGCCGACCCTGTAAGAACAGAGAGATTCTGTGTCTTGTGCTCAGAAGACACGCAAGACAAGCCCTTGGTCTTCCCACTGACAGCACAAAACCTCTCCAGTGAGCTCTGGTTACCCTACCCACCGCGCCGGGAACACAACATTATAACCGACGTATCCCTATTTATGTTTTAATTTCTAAAACTTTTAATTACTTACTATACTTTTGGTTAAAAGTGTTATTAGATATGATTATAGTCGCTTCGGAGCGAAAGATTTTGGGCACAGTTTCGTTAGCAAAATCGTCTGGAAGTATTAAGTATTTAGGCGAAACAATACTTTTTTTTTACAACCCCCATACAGTAGGTATGTCTTTCTCCTGTACATTATTCCCATACTTTATAAAAAAAAAAAATTGCGCCAAATTAATACTTCCAGACGCTTTCGCTATCGAAACTGTACCTACCCAAAATCTTTCGCTCCGAAACGACCATAAAATCACCCAGTATAGGTACATTCACAACCGGATGGTACCTCCTGGACCGGTTTCACACATGAGAACTACTGATTGATTTATTTTAATAACGTACCCAAAAACGTACCTATGATTTTTCTTAGAACTTTGTACAGGATGTTATGTAATCGCAGATGTTGACTATACGAGTCTTATCCTTTTTAAATGCTCTTCGTTAATTTGAACTACATATCTGTAAAGATGTCTCTATTGAAAACAATACAAGTAAATATTTCTGAAGAACATCGTCACTTTTTCAACATTTTTGTACTTATCACTAAAATGTTGAAAAAGTGACGATGACGGTATGTCAATATAACAATGGTTGCCTGTTGCTATACAGCCACATACATTTAGATCGCCAACTGTATATACGAACATAATATTGTCATCATGTGTATTGACATAATTATTGTATTCTTCGTGCATAGTAATGAGATATATTACTACTAAACCTACAGCCAGCTAAGTTGACGCGCACACACCAAAACAGTACACATCAAATGGCCAAGAAAATTGATAAGGGATGTCAAGAAGCATAATTCGCTACATAAATATCGGGCAAGAAAGTAGCATTTACTTTGGTGTGTGCAAATACTGCAAATAACCTTCAGTGTTTCTCATTTGATTGCAAATCGGCTTTACACAGATAAAGGTCCCACAGCTGGTACAGACTGGTAAAGCGGACCCCAGACTCCGAGGTGAAAGGTGAAAGACTGGGATGAAGGCTAGGATGAAGAAGAAAAAGATCCTACAGCATTACTTGCAAATCACATAGGTATAACTGTACTGTGAGTGACTAGAATCGCCAAAACTTCTTAGAACAGGGAAAAACCATTACCCGCTTAGATCACATCCAGATGTCACGTTTTACGCGTACCTAACATGTTCAATTTTTCATGTCAAGAGACGTCATAGTTGTTCGCGCGTCAGAGCCTATGCGCCATCTGGACAACGACCAACGACAGACATCTGACGACCCAAGTTAAGTATAAAAAATCTGCAGGGCCAATTCTCCTAATTGATGATCCTCCTAGCACTCCTAGCGTTAATTCCCAGTCGCATCCGAAGCTTTCAGCTCGGAGTCTGGGGTCCGCTTTTACCAGTCATAGCTACAGATTTGGCTAGACCTCGATATTTTCCAATTCTCCTAATTAGATGTTTAAAATTCAGTCTCGTTCTGTCAAAATCAAGTGAAGTGTCAAAAACAGTTTTCTCTTAACACAATTTTCAGGAAAGGACATTGACATCGCGATCGTTTGTAAAAATTAATGAATAAATATTTTTTATTAGGATAATTGATCGTTTCAGACATTTTTGGAGATTGACAACCAAATTTTGGACATATTTTTATTAGGAGAATTGGCCTTCTGACTTAAGTATACAAATATTAAACAATTAGGCTAGCCGTATTACGAGGTGGTTTATCCTGCGAACAATACTGCCGTTCTCATGTCTGGAATAGCTCTGCACAGCAGTGGCGAGGGATCCCTATAACCTAATACCTGCCAGCTTCACAATAGGTCGAATTGTACTTGATAAACTAAATTGAGGTAAGTTTCTTTTCCACCAGCTTCCCTACAGAATTTTTTTTAAGTTTTGACTTTTGTTGTAAGTTTTTCCATTGCTGCGCAGTCAATTGGCAATTTTTATTTTTGGCTTTTCCTATTTTTTTAATGTGCGACAGTGCGAACCACTGTGTATCCATTCAAGATTAGGGATGTCGAATCCATTCTATTGTCTTTATTTCAAAAAATCTTCTTAGCCATTATCATCCATGCCCGCCTACCCTTGGATATGGCCCGTTTCCCTCTTGCTACAAACCCAAATCCCCACCGATACACCGCACATAGCCAACCCCCCTCCCCCTCCATAAGGTGTGGGAGGTTACTGAAACGCACGCCGTCTTTTAGCCGTCGTCATGGCGTCGGCTGTAGTCAATTCGTCAATTGACTGCAGCTTGAATATTAAAAAAAAAAACAAACTTACGTTTAAAATTAATCTTGCAGATTAATTTTAGACCAAAATAGATATTGTAACCTAACCCTTAACGGCTACTACATCACTCCACTCAACATAACTAAAACTACAGCTATTCCTGTCAACCCTAACACGTTAACCCTTCCGATTACTCGCGATGTTTATCGGACAGCACTCACGCGCAGCCCACATTACCAGTGAATTATTATTTCTGATTAATAAATTGTGTGTCCCCGGAGACAAGTCGTGAGGTAGCGTCACGCCTTGTGACTTGACAGGATAGTGTTGCTAGCATAATTATTTAGAATATAAAAGCAAATGTAGTTAATATGTTGACATTGCATGTGCATCAAATTACTAATTAGATTGAAGTAGCTACCTGTAAATTCGTAATTTTAGGTAATATTGTTTTTTAATAAATAAAATTGAATGTAGGTATGTATGCGCGATAGTATTAATGTGATCTACATATATCAAATAAACGATTCTTTCTTTCTTTCTTTCTTCCATTCTTTCTTTACTGACAACATAACTTTTTTTTATAATTTTTAACTAATTAAAAAACCAAATTTGACTGCCTGTTTGTCTGTCTCTGTTTTAGTGGGTACGATGGAAGTCGCCCCCGTAAAGCTCACGATAAACAATTCCATGGTAAGGAGGAGTAGAGAACCCATAACAACAAAAATAAAATCCTACTACATATTATTATAATATTGAAATATTTGTACCTCCTTTTTCTAAAAATCTAATTAAATATTTTTCACACTGGCAACTCTTTTCAGGCTTGTCACGCCGTCACACCGTCAATTACGTTATTTGATGCTTTTTCATTAAAGTAATACGATCCCCTTGAGGCCCAGGGCGGGACTGGGTTAGTTGGGTGTGATCGACGGGTACACTACATAAATACGAAAAGCCTAATTCCGAAAGTTACAATCACGAATTTCAAAATTCCGAATTTCATAATTCCGAATCATTCAAAATTCCGAAAGTCAGATATCCGATGTATCATAAATCCTATTTATTGAAAACCCGAATTTCAAAATTCCTAACGGTTATAACTGCGAATATTAAAATTCCGAATTTGAAGATACCGAACCATTACAATTCCGAATTATTTATAATACGAAATATCATAAATACGAATTCCGATTATCAAAACTCCGAAACAATACAAACCCGACAATTAAGCGCCTTGTAAACCTGCATGAGGTAAGTAGGACAGTTGCTATTTTCGGGGTACACGAGATAAACAGGAAATAGAATTATTGAACTATTATTTTAATTTACATAAGCTAATGATTACAAATACACGTTGCCATACAACTTTCAGTAACAAGCTTGCCTGCATGCATACATTGCCTGCATGCATGCAGGCAAGCATACTTGCAGGCAAGCATGCATGCAGGCAAGCATGCATGCAGGCAAGCATGCATGCAGGCACGCATGCATGCAGGCAAGCATGCATTCAGGCAAGCATGCATTCAGGCAAGCATGCATTCAGGCAAGCATGCAGGCATGCATTAGTTTCGCTCTTCTCCGGCGCTACGGGATGTGCAGTCCTTCCGCCCTTGCGTAACAAAGTTCGGGCACCCATGCTCGCTTCCGCAGCTTCGGCTTGCTGGTCGCCTCCGGCGACCAGCCTCAGCCGCTCCAGCTCGCCCGGGCGCCTGAGCTTCGTTACTGCGGACGAGGACTGCCCTCCCTCCGCGCCTCCGGTTTTTAAATAACACTCTAGTGTAGGGCAAACAAGTACCACGGCAGTAGGACCACGGCAAGTCGGATTTGGCTTAATTTTTATACGTAATAATTGGCGAGAAAATTAATTTATTATTATAAATAAACAACTCTAAATGCTCAACATGTCAAATCAATTTTAACTTTTACCTATTTTTGATACAAATTTTCAATTTGAGCAATGAATTTTCGGAAATTTGAAATTCGGAGTAACGTTTTTCGGGCCAATAATACTACGGATTTTTAATTATTCGTAAAAATGAAATTCGGAAGAATGAACATTCGTATTTATAACTTTCGGATAAAGAACTATCGTGTTTTTGAATACTCGGAGTTTTGTTTCTTAGGAATTATAATATTCGGAATTTTGAAAATCGGAATATTGAAATTCGGAATTAAATATTTCGGAATTGTTGGGTGTTGATCGACGCCCGAAATAAATTGGGAACGTATTTAGTACCTATTTACATATAAATTGTACCTACGTATGTAACACTTTGGTTACTGGGAATTATTTCTATGATTTTCTTTTACCTTAGAATAAATGCAAAAAAAATATTTTACAATTACGAATATAAATGTTATGTAGGGTATATTAGGTTAAGTTAGCACTATTTAGACCCAAAGTTATGCTTGACTAGCTTGTGATATGGGTTTTGGAATATGGATATAGGATATACGTATCTACCTAATAAGTAGATTGTTACTAAGATAGTTTAAAACCTTTGTAAACCTTTGAGAAAGTCGTAAAAGGAAACCGGTTTGGTTTCAAAATAAAAATAAGAATGTGGAAAAGTACCTACAAGTGCTTTCACGTACAAGTGCAAGTTCAAGTACAAGTGTAGCAAGTTCCACCAAGTGCCATCAATCTCCAGTATAAGTACTAAGTAGATAGGTACTGTTTTTAAAATAACATATAGGTTTCTAATCACCAAAAAGGCTGTCAAAACTGACGACACGCGCTGCCTTTTGACGTCATCAAGCAGATGCCAAAACGACCAAAAAAAAACATACACGTGGTATGTAACATACCAAACTTCTATTATATACAAGCATAATACATATTATTATATTTGACGTGTTTCAAGATTCCGTTTTCAAACGTTTTTTTTTTTCAGTTTTCAGCCCATTTTTCCAACCCACGGGTTTTTTTCCGATTTCAACCCAAACGATATCTCCTTTTATTGGAATAATTCGTTAAACCGTTACTAAATTTTAATCTTAGACTAAAATAATATATTCTGATTGCGTAATATTCTTTTAGTCTCATAATTTTATTTACGGCACTGTCAAGTACCCAAATATGTCTAATTTATGCGTATGTTATATATTAGGTAGATACTTAGATACGGTAGCTAATCATATTAGACTTAAGTACAATAACGAGTAAATATACTTACAACTGCAATAATATTTTTCTATCACATCTGTAGATAAACTTGTTTATTACTTGTGAAAATATTGTGAAACAATCGAATTCTTAGAGTCATGAAAATAAAAAAACACCTTTTTATTATCTGAAGCACCTAAGAAAACAATTTTATCAGCATGTAATACTTTCAGAGAGTCGTTAGATTTGCTGATTGTACAAATGGGTGAATTTCCCAAATGGCTTTTTTTTTTGTCTTCGGTGAAATTAGTATTTGAAAAAAGGAATATTGTTCTGAATTATTTTTTTTAGTATTCAATAGGTTGTTAATGGGTTGTGGCAAAAATATATTTTGGCTAGGACTATATATAAAGGTAGAAATAAATACATAAACCTCTATTTTTTACAAATCGGTGCTGTCCCTCTACTTTTTTTACAAACAAAAAAGCTTATACACTAATAAAAATAAGTAAGTTAAGTATATAAATTATTCTATTTCATAGAATATTAGTTTTATTATTAATCTAAGGCATATTTTATTACATAATTAACGATTATTATTACTGAGAGACACAAACGTACTTGTTCTGCAAAATGTTCTCAAATCGGTGACCAAAAGTAATTTACACATAACTTTATATCGACGAGTCCGACAGTGTCCCCACCCCAATTTTATTTCTCTCGTTAGTGCCTGCTAGTACGCAGTCAGGACGGACGTATGTCAAATCGTTGCATATTCCCGCCAATAACGTAAGTATGCCATTTTAGTTGCTCCCGGACAATTATTTTATACTATCGGTGGTTCCATCTTTCTAGTGTAATAAGCAGTTTTATTATTGTTGTTTGGTTCTAATAGAGGTAGTAAGTGAATTAGCTTCATTGATTGTTATTGAATTTAACCTAGATATTATGCATTTTTACTAATTTTCTAAAAAGTGTGTAATTTCTCACGTCGGTGTTCGCATATCGGTGTAATCGGTGGTCTTTATTACCACGGATATGATAATTTACACCGAAAATGATAAGAAAAGACGAATCGGTGTCTTACATCTAATATCGGTGTTTTGATTCTTGATCAATGCACAGTTTTGTCACATCGGTGGATTGCTTTATCATATCGGTAGATATTTTATCATCTCGGTGAGTCGTTTTATCATATCGGTTGATCCCGTGAGATTTCGTTAAGTATACAAAGAAAAAAAATGGAACATATAAACACATACATACATATGGGGGACTTCAATGCCAAAGTGGAAGTACGAGAACGTGTCGAGATGAAAATCGGATCTTATGGAGTGGGATGCAGAAATCGCAGGGGGCAAATGCTACTCAGCTTCCCAGAGTCACAGGGGCTCTTCTTAATAAATCGTTTCTTTAAGAAAAATCCCCACAGGCAGTGGACTATGATAAGGAACGATATATATATCGTTCCTTATCATAGTCCACTGCCTGTGGGGATTTTAAAAAAGTCTATATATAGACTTTTTTCATAATTTATGCACATATTTAGAAATCAACAAGTGTGATCAACAAGTTTAATACTGAAAGCGATCACCGACTTATAAGAGGCTCTCTAAATATCAACATCAAGGCTGAAAGATTCCGAATGATAAGGTCAACCCTCCCACCCACGCCGCTCCAAGTAGCTCTAGGGTCCGAAAAGTTCCAACTGGAACTTCAAAATCGTTTCGCAATACTGGAAACCTCTAGGGAGGCATTGACGAGAAGGCCGACATAGTGGTCAAACCATTGCAGGTAGTGTCTCGAAAGATGTTTCCCGTGAAACGCAAACAGCAAGAGTTCAAGCTGTCTCCTGAGACTCTCGAACTTATGAGAAAGAGGCGTAAACAACCATCCACACAGTCGTCTTCGTCAGATGGGAGAGTCTTAAACCAGCGAATCAAAAAGCTGATATGACGTGACCTCCGCCGCTCCAACACTCGCACCATTCAGGAGGCAATAGAGCGTAATAGGGGGTCGAAAGTGTTCGCTCAGCAGTTGAGGAGGCCCCATCTGACGAAACTTGAAACTGGGAATGGCAAAACGAATACCTCAAAGTTCGAGATACTCAAAGAGATCGAGAAATTCTATGAGTAAAATTCTAATTCGACGAGTAAACCGACGGGACACAGCGATGAAAACCACAGAGCCCCACTTACGCGCCACTACACCGAGGATATGCCAGATTTCGAGCAGTGCGGGTAGGATGTGGCTCTCAGGCAACTAAAGAACAACAGGTACCCTGGTGATGACGGAATTACTACTGAGCTGCTGAAAGCAGGTGGGGCTCCAATCCTGCAAGAGCTAGCAAGCCTCTTTAATTCCGTCATCCCGCAAGGGCTAACACCTAGGGCATGGAGCGAGAGTGCGGTGGTACTGTTCTTCAAAAAAGGTGACAAAACCTTGCTGAAGAATGCAGGCCATCTCACTCCTGAGTCATGTCTACAAGTTGTTCTCAAGAGTCGTCACAAATCGCCTCGCAGGTAAGCTCGACGAGTTCCAGCCACCTGAGCAAGTCGGGTTTTGAAAAGACTATAGTATACAACGCATTGGAGGAGGTCTTCAAGACTCTGGGCTGGACTGGGCGGGGTATCAACATCAACGTTGAGTACATCTCGCACCCTCGGTTCGCCGACGACATCGTCATAGTTGCGGAGTCGCTGGAACAACTGGGCGAAATGATGCACAGCTTGAATGGAGCAGACGAGTCCTAGAGTGGAGACTGCGAGGAGGAAAACGGAAGATGGGACACCCCCTAACCAGGTGGACTGACGACCTACGAAAGGTGGCTGGTACGGACTGGATGCGGAAGGCGGAGTATCAGCAAACGTGGCGCATATTGGAAGAGGCCTATGACCAGCAGTGGACTGCAATAGGCTAATTGATTGATCTGTGTTACCAGCTTATAAACGTTCTTTTTTTAAATTAATTATGTATTATAAAGAAAGAAAAGTAAATATAATAAAATAAGTACCTATATAATTCCAAAAAAAAATATATTTTAATTGAATCTCCAAGAACTCAGTTCTCGTTGGATATGATCTTCTTCAGGTCAGGTATTCAGTTTTAAGTCACCCTTGTAAAAATAAGGCACCTACTATTTCCTTTTTGATGTTCAAAGGTGGATAGATTATATCATTTCGGTGGATATTTTATCATATTGGTGGATATGTATATCATTTCGGTGGATAAACTTATCATATCGGTGTACAGAAAAATAAATCGGTGCTGGTTTGTCATGTCGGTGGAAACCAAAATTCAAACTGATATTTCTCCATAATCTTAAATGATACGTCGATGATATTAAATTTGGGGATACATGATATCATAAAGATTACATAAAACCTGAAAAATATACAAAAAACATATAAATGAAAAAGTTCACCGATATGATAAAAAAAATGGCATTTGTTGAAATTCACCCAAATACATTGTGTATGTCCTGCTTATTTTTTTAAATCTACGCATTGTACGCAGGTATAAATACCTGTTCTATTTTTAAAACAATGAATAATAAAAAAATCTAAGAATTAAGTAAGTAAGTAAGTAAGTAATAGTTTTATCTTGACAAATGCATAACATAGGAATTTAATTTTATCTTACTTGATGAAGGTACAGATAAAATACCATATTATTTTTAGAATGGATAATACACATTTCACCAATCATTGTATTCGGTCCCACGTAATAGGGGGTGAGCCTATTGCCGCATTCCGGGCACTATTGTTGACTCGAGCCATGATCTGCGGCCGAGTCCGGGCTGCATTTATATCTGTCTGTCTGATGTTAAACAGCCCTATCCCTTAGTCGCCTTGTACGACACCGCATGGGAGGAGATCTCTGCCTCTGCCTAGCCCTTCGGGGATGGAGGCGTGATTATATACATATGTACGTTATGTACTCATTATGACGGTTATGATGAGCCTGATTCACCACATATTATTATTTTCCATGTTTGTCACGGTGAATGGTAATATTGGTAATCTTTGAACCAATAGGTAGGTCCAAAACTCCTAATCACAAGGTCAAGTGAAGCGTACGTCAAAGTGTCAAACTAATAAAATCTATTTATAAGCAAAGATACTAATATAAACAAGTAATAAATTATGATAAAACAAAAAAATCCAACAGTTTTTCGCCTCTTTCTTGCTGCAAACAAATTCTATACATAACAAAAAGAAAGAACAGGTTCCACCGAGATTTGAACTCGGATCGCTGGATTCAAAGTCCAGAGTGCTAACCATTACACCATGGAACCGAATTGGATGAGAATGAATTGTCGAAATAAGGCATCACGTTTGATGGATGCACAAAAATGGAATTTTAGTTTATTCATCAGTAATCACCATACCAACATTATCGACATTGTAAATTATATCGTTAGCTGATTTCATAATATTTATACTTAAGTAATTCTCTATTAAATTCAGTTTTTTATCGTTACTACCATAAATATTTATTATTACATTACACCCGATAGTATATAATATGTATATACCTGCCTTAAAAAGTAGGCAGAAGTATATTAACTAGTACACGTATTTTACTATTGTTTTACCAAATATTTTTCAGTAGGCCAATTTAAATAGGCAGGGCGCTGACTGGCGGCACGCCACTACAAAATATTTTAGTAACAAATAGACCTTGACAGTATTGAAATACAATTGGAAATCCATTGACGATTATCGTAAACACAAAGCAAAGCTACAATAAAATCATCAGAGAAAGGAGACGATTTTTTATGTTTGAGCTTTCGGCCACCTACAAATTTTGGAGAACAATTATGAAACGAGTATTGATTTATTTGTAATTTTATCGGGATTACAATGGTACATTGCTTCTTAGCTAGTCTAACCGGAGCATTGATATAAACCAAATCAAAACTGATACTAAAATCAATGTGAAACTGTCATGGCGCCAATCTCAGAAAATTATAATTTTATTATTTAGTATGACATAATAATAGACGTCATTAAAATCATGTCTTATGCAATGTATTGAATAAATAGAAGATGGATAGGGCAATAACCTTCTTTTTAACAAGTGGAAATCCACTCAAATCCGCCGGAGCCAGTGAGGGTGGTTATCGGACTCGAACCGACAAAACCCGCATGGCCGTGAATACATCAATATGTGATTACAAAGTACGGGCATGTGCCGTTTTTCACAGTCTATATGTTTTTCGGATGTAGAAAAGCAGGATTATCTTTACTAGTTGGGCGGTCAGACGGCAGCCGCTGCCATAAAAGGCATATTTCCAAACCGAATAAAAGAGAAGGAGCAAGCGGCCGGTAAAAGCCTCGGTTACAACTAGGCAAAACTCCTAAGATGATGATTCATACTTACACCATGAAATGAAAGTAGGTATCCAATGAAATAAAAACAAACAAAACCATATTATATTAATATTTATTTATTACATAGGTATATAAAACGTTTTTTTATTGCTGGTAGGTATGTCGTCCAAAAAGCATACAAATCATAGTAATTATAGTAAATGAGCAAAAAGAAAACTCAATTAATGTAAATAACATATATTATATTCTCCTAGTGCCTTGGTTGTTTACTGATTTGCAGTAATTCATCTGAAAAAGATGGTTGGCGGTACGACTGGTGTATTTATTAGAATTGTTTGACTACATCACTTATAGACACTGTAATACTCCACTCGTCCATATTATTCAATACTAGCCATTGATTTACATAGCAGCTGCCTGTGTAATGCCTGTACTATATAATATTATTTTTTTTACAATGATCATTGAACAACAAGAAAATTCACTAATCAATCACTCAAAATAATCACAAAATAACTGTCAAACAATTTTTGGCACTTTTGGGATTGTATTGCCATTCGAAATAATGAAATCGTATTCGCTAACAGTTTTTACCACATGGAATCGATTCCTCAATTGATACTTTAAAATAAAACTAAAACATCAGTTTTAAATTAAAATAATCTTCATTATCGGGCTGTGGAGGTCAGATGACTGGAAGAGGTGCATCCCGGACTCGAAGGTTAGGCCACGATAATGATGACGACAACCAAGTAGGTAAAGAGTGCAATGCCCAACCTAACGTTGTATTTTTGTATTCGTAAAGCTATAACCTGAGAGTATTGTAGTTTAGTGTTTACTTCTAGACAGGCATACTGTAAATAATATGGACTGTTGTGTTATAACATCATTGAAATAAAAATATTTAAACGGATTCTATTACAGCCTATTACGTGGGGATGATTGGTAAAATGTGGGTGTTAATTCACTCTGCCTAATTCTCCGGAGATAAATCAGTATATGATGATGACAGTATGTAATGAAATAACTGAAAACGAATCTTCATAGATTGCGTTGTAGATAGTTTTATTTCAATTACACATTGAAATAAAACTATCTACAACGCATTCTATGAAGATTCGTTTATAGCAAAATACTTTTATTAGCAAAAACTTTCGATAATGTCATATGGAATGAGAATTGTAAGATTGAAGATTTGAAGAAAAAACCTATATGTGCCTGTAGTTTCATCGAATACAATCGCATTATTAATCGATTTGAGTCTATGGTAAAGAAGATGTCTGGCAACATTTTAACATCTTGTCATGTGAAATATTAAGAATTTTCACAAATATAATAAATGATAAAAACACTCTTTAATAAGTTATCGTGAATCGGTTAGAGATTGGAACATTCTTCGTCCAATTATGATAATAAATGGATTCGTATTTTGTGCATATTGTACAATGACTGTTCATGCCCTATTCTCTGTTGTCTCTCTCTTCTCTCACTCTCGCTTTGATGTTTTACATAAGAAACAAAAACTTAAAAGTCGTTGTATTGATGGGCCGAAAATAAATCATCTCCTTTAAATTGTATATCAATAGCTTTATGGTCTATTTTTATTCGTGATAAAAATTCTCAGCCGTGCCGTACCGTTAGACTAGTTTTTTCTATAGCCCTTTCATTTCATACTCCGTACCCATTATAAAGTCATCCATAAATAGGATTCACATCAGGATGTGGTTTTGTTACTACGGAATTCGCACAATAACTTTTTGTGGTCAATAGACTTAACCGTCGCGTCGTGTCGTCGTCGCTTACGTCATACGGTTTCGAATGGATAATGTTTTTTTATTGCATGACTTTCATATTTACGTATTGCCACTATTGCCAGTATACGAGAGACAGTGCTCTACATGGCCCACGCAAGTAGGGAAGTAGGTACTTTAACCACACAGCTAATAATATCTAATACATTTGTATTACTTCTGTGATTTTGAACCCTGTCTCGTATATTTTCCTACGGGCAACCCCACCCTCTCCGTTCCTATCCTAAAGTAGAAGTGCAGAGTCAAGGACTGCCACTTCTTTCGTAACTGGTTATGACAGTTAGTTATGAAAACGACAATTTAATTCTATTTTCGTAACTGGTTATGAAAGCAAGAAAAATTCCACGTTCGTAGTTGGTTATCAGTGTTATCACAATGACAGTTACGAAAATGGACGAAACCTATTAAATTTCATCTCGTTCAGAGTCTCAATTATTTTTCTTTTGTTGTACTATAAAGATTTGCATTTTTCATCCGTATTTTCCTATTCATACAATCCGGTATCATCAAATTTAATGATCATAAAAAAATACTTCTCCAAAACTTATAACACTGTCCTATCAGAGATTTTTCACACGGCTATTGCAATAATATTACCATTCTGTTCCTTGTGTTTTGAGTAGTGGATGGAGGATGTCAAGTTGAACCTGGTTATAATAATAAAGCTCTTGCAACACCAGATATAAATTAAGGCGTTGGCAACCCTTCAGCGCCTAAAAAAATGTCGTCGTATGTATCACCACTGCACTGCACATACCAATAACGTAAGGAACAATTAGATAATAATTATTTTCAATTAAATTTGAAGTGAAGTAAGCTCCCTTAGTTATTAATTTACTAAAATCGCAAAATGTGAGATAGATAAGTGCATAACAAAGTGATGACCAATTTCAACAAACACGTTCATCGGTTCCATGGTGTAACGGTTAGCACTCTGGACTCTGAATCCAGCGATCCGAGTTCAAATCTCGGTGGAACCTGATATTTTGCCATTTTAACTTTTTACATTTGCTTTTATTTATTTCAGTTTTTTATTATGTTTTTGACATTTTGTGCTTTTTTAAAATAGAATTTATCGAACGAATTGCACTTCGTAATTTTAGTTGGGATTTATTTTTAGGAATACCAAATAAATCTCATGACTCAAGTGATTGGGCAAACTGTATTGAAGTTTGTCAATGATGTGCTAATTAATTACCTAACTTTTATAAATGAATAGAATAAAACTAAGACTTTGCAAACTTGGATACCTGCCCACTTTGCAGTTTTAAACATTTTTGATTAGATACTGTGCTCATTTTTTGTTCTTATTTTTTTTATGTACGTGTGAAACTGAATATGAGCATTAATAGTTAAGAAATGAGTCGATAATTTCAATTTATTTTTCAGATCTGAAAATAGGTGAAAGTACTTAGTACCTAGTTCTTGGATATTCATGAATTGGATAGCTATCGATAAATAAATATGGAACCCTAAACGTCTTGTTCTTTCACTAATGTAAAACAGTTCTTGTGTCATAACCTGGAACATAAGAAATACTTAATAGATTAAACTCGTAAAAATACTACTTAATAATACTTAGGTATTGATAAATACTTATTAAAAATATTTGACTAGAACTATGCCTCTTCCTCTCTCTGGATGCGGAAGGCGGAGGATCGGCAAACGTGGCGCGTATTGGGAGAGGCCTATGTCCAGCAGTGGACTGCAGTAGGCTAATTGATTGATTGATTGATGCCTCTTTTAAAAAACCTTATAAAAGTTATATCTGTATCTAACCAATTAGTAATTTTAGAATTTCTTGCCCAGTCATTTTCCATGCGAATCCAAATGGATTACAAACTGAAGTAATTAGAAGTCCTCCAAACAAAGTTATTGAATCGCTATATCAGTTATTCGCTGATAAACGAAATTCATATACCAAATGGACTATTTTATGATACGGTACAGTTCAGTACGAAACTACTTAGAATATTAACACGATAAAGTACCCAAGTAATTGAAAAACTTAAACTGAAACTTAAGTTTGTACCTATATTTAAATAACTCTTTTTAACGTACAGAAAAATCAGAAAGGTAAGGTAAATAATATTTTTCCGGTTTTAGAAGGCACTAAGCTATTTTACTTCATGAAAAATAACTGAAAAAAAAATCATTTTCATGTCATTTTAATTGTAGACTTTAACCATTACACTATAGTCTAAAATTATATGGTTATTTTTTCAGTGTCTGTGGTATAATTAGTGGAACAAACAGGCCAAGCTTATAACACCCTTGGATTAACATAGGGGGATAAAAAAAAATATATCGTTTAAATTACATGTTGTTTAGTTACTTATTCAATACTCTGTGACTGACTGTACTCGGCAGTTATGAGTTACCTACCGTATGAGTTCGAGTGGTTTTGTACCCATTACCCATGCCATTACCTAATAACTACCGTGACAAGTGGTGTAGGCACAGACACTAATGTCACCATAACCTTCTAAATAAAGCGGGATTTCTTATTTATTACATTTGGTAAATACTAACTACACCCAAGTTTTGAATTACGAAGTCCGCTAATTCTTACGGGAGGAGTTAGTTAACTCCTGTTTTACCCCCTTAAGGGTGGAGTTTCTTAAACCTGTTCTTAGCGGCACACCCTATATGGCTCCTACCTGCCAAATTTCAAGTTTGTAGGTTTTATAGTTTCTGAGAATTCGTGTAAAATCTGTGAGTTTTCCGCATTTTCCTGCACTCCGCAGAGAATTTTCCGCATTGTATCTTTTTTCCCCTTTTCAATTATGGCTTAGGTTTGCCTTATGGCCCCCACTTTATACAACGGCATCTAAAGACCTGATGGCGTACGGTTTCATCGAGGGTAGTCGAAGAAGTATCGAAGGAGATTTCCGTACGAAAAAGGGGGCCTGAAAATGTCACAGTTTTTCTCTATTTGCAGGGCCAGAAGAGGTGTGCCCTCACATTCAATCTTATTGTGAATATAAATTAGTCAGAAGGAGCGAGGTCTTAACTCTGAATCGAGTGGGATGAGTGAGTAAGATGCATGTCAGATGGTTACCTTGTACGCGGCGTACGACTTATGGAGCAGGACTACCATGTAATATGACTTTTTGGGGGGACATGGTGTCCCTGTTTCAATTTGCCAAGTTCGAACAAATTGCTTAAGAAATGAATATCTGAAGGCAATTACTTTGATAACATCCTACCTACCTACTATTACAAATTAATCTTTTCTATTATAAAATTAAGATCCGTGTATTAGTGTTGGATTAATTACAAATGACGTCAAATAATTATGATTTCTTTATCAGTGTCACACTGGCTACTATGAGTAGTATTTATGATAAAATGCTATTAATATTCAGATAAGATAATACATTGTATCTACATATTCCTTGAAGACATTACTGGTTTTGCACTTAGCAGGTTAGTTGTGACGTAAACGACTAACAGCCGACCCGAACTGACTTCAGCCGCGGCAGATTTCGAAGTCCCTTATCACCCCTTTCAGTCATCTATAGCACGTCTATAGTCTATAGGCCCGCAAAGTTTGGCAATCTGCCGGATTTGTTGACATTTATGATTACTACTTCGCTCACTTAAGTAGTAGATACTAGCGTAATCTTTCTCTGCGTAAGAACCATCCTCGTACTTCAAGGAATATTCTAAAAAAAGATTAAGCGAAATCGGTTCAGCTGTTCTCGAGATTTACGATCAGCAACACCTTCAGCGATTCATTTTTTTTTATATATATATAACGGCGGGGAAACCGCGGAATCAGTCGGTTGTGCCTCGGCGTCAGTATCACTGACGCCATGGCTCACTTGGTCAGTACTCATGGGTAAATGAAATTCCAAACTATTATATCCAGTAGGTATATTAACAATGTGACAATCTTATTATGACTAGCTACACGTTATTTTTTAGTTTTATAAGTTTTAAAAAGAAAGACCCTATACACTTAGCTGTATGTATTTAGCAGCGTTGTTCCTCGTTCCCAGGCTGGAGCAAAAGTGTCTCCTAATTTTACCGCTTTTAGCGCCCTACAAAACCAACGGAAGTCGTCAAGCGCGCGTAACATTTCAATACTATTTATACAGACGTTGTTGGTTTTGTAGAAGCTTTACAAAATAATTAGATTCATTACAGGACATTATTAATATTTAATTAAATAATGAGGAATATTTCCATACTATAACATTTCTATAAGTTAATCCCTTATAAAGTGAATCTTTACGAATAATAACAAACTTTAATCTTTAATGACTTATTATGAAAAGCATAATACTTTTCTACATATTATGATATTACAATTATTTAAATAATTAACTGGGAATATTACAATATTACACATATTTTATAAGTTATCTCTTAGTAATTGTATGTTTTACAAGTTTATGATCAACTTCACTAGGTACCTATATTTTAACCTTCAATGACTTAATATGTAAAGCATAATACTTGCCACATCCAATGATGTGATAAATCTTTAAATAATTAATAAGGAATATTACAATATTACACACATTTTATAATTTGTCTCATAAGAATTGTATATTCACAACTAACGACAAAGATCACAAACTTTTATCCTCAAGGACGTATTTCTTAAAACACTAAATCTTGTGTTTGTTGTTATGGGATAATTCTTTAATTAATAAATACAAATTAATAAATTATAAACTCAATTGTACTAGTAATACATACTTTAAATATAAACTTTGGTAATTATAATGTTTACATTGATAACTACTGCATATCCGGCTAGCAGGATTGAAACCAAAATAGTAACTCAAATAATGCTTTCATAGAGGAATACATCTAATAATCATCAGACACTCATGACAATTCGTATTAGGATTATTCTTATTACTATTACTTATCGTAATCAACTAATATTATATAACTATAAACTAGTAGTAATCAACTACTAGGTACTTCTTCAAGCGAATGGAATCTTCGCGCCGACATAATATATTTTTTATAAGAATAGATACATATTAGCAACCGAAATTACTAATATTCCCGCTAACCCCTCCAACTAAGCTAAATTGCTTGTGCTAGGAGTGGGTTCACGTCGGTAGTGTAATGGCCAGGATTCGAACCCGGGACCTCTCGATCGTAAGGCCGACTCCTTAACCACTAAGCTACCGACGCTTTAAGTTTAGGGCGTCGAGATTACGCAGAATAATATGTTTGATACCTATTTGATATTTAAATTTTACAACAGATTATGTACTATGTTGTAATAAGGCTCCATTTATGTGTAAACGTCTACACGTGGTCGAGAAACTTAACATAAATAGATACCTACATGCATAATGTATTAATGTTGTTAAACCTACGGTTGATCGTAATGCAAAAGGTTTATGTGACAACGATGGTATCCTGGTAGTATTTGAGTCTTTTTCCTCAGAGCACGGAAGGAAAACCTGCGCCAAAGCCTCGTCCGTCACTAGCAGGTGAGAATGGTTTGGGAGATCTTGGTGAGACCATATACCCAAAAATTTAATATTAAAGGCTTATTTACGTCATAATATTGTTCTGGCATCATATCAGTGCATGCCAACACTTAAGTGGTTTAAACTGCTTTGTTATTCGGCTATACCTACACAGTATTATCTCACATGTTAATACTTATAGCTTATCCTTATCTGGACTTAAGATAATAATCCATATAGTAACACAGAATCACAGAACAGTATTGTGTAATTTATAACATTAGGTACCTACTCATTATAATTACCAAATTAGGTTTCATATGAGCGCCTATATAAATCGCCTAGGCACTGCCAATGTTAAAAGTGCCCTGCTTACATCACTACATATTATAAAACAAAGTCGCTGTCGCTGTCTGTCCGTCCCTATGTATGCTTAAATCTTCAAAACTACGCAACGGATTTTGAAGCGGTTTTTTTAATAGATAGAGTGATTCAAGAGGAAGGTTTATAGTATACTAGCTTTCCGCCCGCGTGGATGTCGGTTATCGTGACCAAACATAGCCTATGTCCTTTCACAAGGTCTTACCTACCTCTATACCAAATTTCATCAAAATCGGTTCAGCGGTTTAGTCGTAAAAGTGAGACAGACAGACAGACAGACAGAGTTACTTTCACAATTTATAATATTAGTAGGGAAGTAGGGATGACATTCAAACTCTCATACATAACCAGGAATCGAACCTGGTCGAAGTCTCTGTAAACAAACCATACCCCACGAAGCCATGGTTACGAAGAACAGATCTCGCTATCTCTCATAGTTTCTGACTTCCCCCTTACTGACCCATTTTATTGATCACCCTGTATTAACAATCATAAAAAGCGTACATAGTACATACATTAAAATTTGCATACAACAACTTCCCGAGGATGTGCCTTAATTGACGAAGTACTTTAAGTACGTGACTCGAATCAGCCCGATTGTTCGTAGGTGCATTGATATAAGTAATGTGAGCATTTTGAATGGGAATTGACATGATTTGGACTTAGATTTGGGCATAGTTAGTTAGTTTACGTATTATAAGTGCCTAAATATCTCACGACACGAAGTACTTATCTATTGAGATAATTTTAAAGCATTTAGTACTTATCTATTTATCATCTGGAGCAATGGAATGTGACTTAGGCCCGTATTCAGGAAGGGCATTAGAAGGTTTCTTCAGGGTCACGGGTAACGACTAACGCCGCTGGTGTTGCATACGTCCATAGGCCACTGTAATCACATTCCTTCAGGTGGGTCGTGTGCTTGTCTGCCACCTAAGTGGTACCTATAGAAAAATCTCGATTTATAACTAGATCTGAAGACAAAAATTGTTTTCTAGATGAAAGTCCAATGTCATTGTGAGAGTCGATTCACAACTGAGCGTTGATTTGGAATACTGGCCTTTAAGTTGTAAATAAGTGTAAGTTAACGGAAACAAAAACAATAATAGATAATGGTATTACTTAGATTATTAATAATAATATAATCTATGTGGTAGGTATTAGTTGATAATTAATTACACTATTCTGACGTCGTTGGCATCGGATTTGGTATACTTATTTAAAAGTGTTTTTTAATATTTTTTACGATATTAGATTTAAATAAATAATATGAGTATCTACTGAAATGATGACAATGATTATGATTATGACACAATAAAGGAAAGTCTGTCAGAGCCTGCGTTCACCTTCATTCATCTTTATCATCTGGTAATAATTAGACAAACATACAGACATACTTATAAGTAATCGATTACCATCAGGTGAAAGAGCCTTCTCCTTTGCTACTTACCTAAGTATATCAATCAATCAATTAGACTATCGCAGTCCACTGCTGAACATAGGCCTCTCCCTTTGTTAGGAGGCTTTGGCCTACTGTTTCCACGCTGGACAAACGGGTTGATACAGGGTTTTATTTCGAGTTTTTCTTCTCTCGCAGTGATATCGTCTGCGTATTTTTCCGTTAGTCGCCTCTTACGACACCCTTCGGATGAGATGGGGTGGTGATACTTGTATTCTTCCTTCATCACCACACGGATGAACTGTAAAGTGGTAGGTATATAAAAAACCAAAAAATCCCCTGCGCAAAGGCCGTAACGCAAGACCTTTAGTTTTAAATTACCATCGGATATCCGGATTTCAAGGCAAGTCTATAGTTTCCTCACAAAAAAACATCGGTTAACTGTAAGATTATATAATGTGCATTGTGCAACTTATGACGCCGTGTGATAGGACGCGGTAGGGGAATCACCTGGTACAGTGAAAGGTGTAAACTGGAAAGTTGATAATTGGGTCGAGGTTTCGAATTTCGAACAGTAATTTTGTGCGAGAACGTGAGGGTATTAACTACGAGTGGTCTCGAAAATAGTCGAGACCACTAGTAGTTAAGACGAATACCATATTTAGTAGATAGATATTTGCTATACCTACTTACTAGATACGTACAGTCAGCATCAGATTGATCTTGACTAACAAAGTATTGAAAATTATTTCACACACAGCCTATTTCAGACCCATAATGTTTCATGATTGTGTAGCACTAGGAGCCACAATCCCGGTACTTTATACAGTACAGTAACAGTATTTTATACTAATTTCAGCTAAATGTAAAGTTACCTCTACTTCCTGGAAGATTACAGCTAAGCAACATTCTCATGGTGTTAAAAGCCTAATTTCTACTGCAGAGGACATTCAGTAGAGCTCTTCAAGGTAAAGGAGTGCAATGCTACATAATAGTATAACGGTTTTTAAAGGCACCGTAAGGTAAACCACTTACCGTCAGCTACGCTTTTTCTAGCTTAACACCTTTTTAATATTATTTGCAAAGATATACCGACTTCAACTACCTTTAACAAACTCAATATTGGTTTTAAACTTTTAACATTTACATATTTACCTATACTTTGTGCTGCCGTTGTACATATTAAAAGAATTTGATTGTTTTCGCATTCGATCTATGAAATCTTTAACAGGGACTCTTTCTAATCACTTATCTTATAATATCTTATCTTATATTGTCTCTTATTTTCTTTCTTTCATTTTCTTATATTAATTTGTATCTTATAATGTACTAGCTTTTGCCCGCGGCTCCGCCCGCGTGGATGTCGGTTATCGCGACCAAACATAGCCTATGTCCTTTCTCAAGGTCTAATCTACCCCTATACCAAATTTCATCAAAATCGGTTCGGCGGTTTAGTCGTAAAAGCGAGACAGACAGACAGACAGACAGGCAGACAGACAGACAGACAGAGTTACTTTCGCATTTATAATATTAGTAGGGATATATCTTATAGTGTCATGCAACCGCGCTGTCCCCACGGGTTAAGTACAAAAGAATTTCGTGAACAGGAGGTCCAGACATCTAGATGCGCAGGATCGGATCCAGCCCTAGTTCAGGCAAACAGAAGGCACAACAGGTTATGTTGTAGCAGGGTGTGTGTAATATTACACGAACCATTTGGAGTCACTGTCAACCCCTCATATCTTTTAAAAACTATTGCGTATAATGATTTCAAATTCGGCTTACTTGCACTTGCAAGATGAATTGTATGTTCATTCTTTCCCTGCCATTTAGGTTATGAAAAACAAACCTTAATATAGAATTATCCTCTTTTGAAGTCGGTTATAAATTACAAGTACGGGGTATATAGATAGATATTAGATATAAGTTAGGTAGGTACATAATTCACCAACCGGAACTAAGTATTTTTTTCTGGTACTCGAATAGGTAGACAAAACCGCTCACTTTCAACCGTGACCTGCCAATCAACTACGGGGATTCCCTCGAGCACGTGGCTGTACTATTGTGCGATTAAATTCACATATAATAGCTAAACATAATGGTATGCGCACGCGCAGTGTACATGAACATTAAGATTTTTTTTAAAACATTATGTTCAAACATAGTTCACTGAACTATAACTGTCTTATGTATTTACTTGTGAAAACTTTTAAGTGGCCTTCTCATATTATTTACATCTGTGTATGTTACTATACTAGCTGTAAGTTTTCCATAAAATAAATATAAATAAATAAATAAATAAATAAAATGAAGTAGGTACTTACCTACCTCATCTAGTGTTATAATCAAGCTTGAAAAACTTGTAAAATACAGCGGTATTTTATCGTACCTCCACATTCCCGGGGGCTAGATGGGGACCCCGTGATCCCCACACCCGAAGAAGCCAACTCCAAAGAGATGGCGCTGGATCGGCCGGGGTACGTGAGATATATCTCAGACATAACTCGACAATCTCACCTCCAGCAACAACCTACAACCTACGACCCGCAGACGGCGTGTGTTTTGCGGTATGATTCGGTAGCCGACGCATGCAGCACATACAGCGTAACCATTACTTGTTAAACTCTGATACTGATAAAAGGGAACATTGAGAAACCGCAATGAATTACACGCATGTGCTGCGTGTGTCGGCAGTTGTTGTATGCGGTCAGCTACGGAATCATACTTGTCGGTTCAGGTCTGACGTCACCTACCTCGCCGGCATTTGGAAACCTAGTGAGGCTTTGTAGATGATAGAGTCTGACTGACACAACCAGGAAGTATCATCCTCCCTCAATGCTCCCTACACTCAAGCCGGTGCCACACTAAAGCGACGATGCGACGGCGACACAACGACGACGCGACGGTGACACAGCGACGACGCGACGGCGACAAGTGTGACTATGTAAAAACAAACTGTAATAAACAATGGCGTTGACCGCATTACCCACCGCATCAACATTTTTGTTTATTTGATTTAATTTTAGCGTCGCTGTCGTGTCGCCGCCGCCGCCGCCGTGCCGTCGCCCTACCAGTGGTGCCCTGGCCTAAATATCAATGTCAAGGGCCAGCTAAATTTATTTTGGTTTGCGAGAATAAGGGAGGAGTCTCTTCTTGCCTTTGTAGGGTTCCGTATTCCGTATCTCAAGAGGAAAAAAAAACCGAACCCTAATAGGATCACTGCGTTGTCTGTCTGTCTGTCTGTCAGTCTCTATATCAGATATTTTTCTCAGGAACACTTGAGCAACTCCTTTTCTTTTTAAATTGTGTGTATATAAGCAGCTGTATTGTACTGTATTTAGGGTATTCTTGGAGGAAGCTCTGACGTAGGTTTACAACTTAAAAGCTAAGTGCCCTTCTAAACGGGCCATGTTTTTCTGCAATATGTGGCTGCACTATGGGCAACTGATTGCCCGGCAATATCAAAAATATTTCATTGCAACTGATGGCCGAACAATCAATGGCTGGGCAATGTGTTGCAAATATACCTGCAATAGTATAGCTCTTGATGCAGATTCATAAACGGGCTACACAAACCGGCAACAATGGCTGACGAAATCACACTTGTTGCAGCAGCTTATAAATATTGTTTTATTAAAAAATAAACAGAAAAAGAAGAGATTGTGGATTCGACCTTACTTTAATAGGCGTGAAACTGTAGGTAATTTAAGTCTAGAAATAAGCCTTGATAGTAAATTATTTAACAATTCGCGTAGAAAAGGATAGACTGTGCTATAACAAAGAGCGACTGAAACAACAATAGAACTGGCCAAGCAATATTGCAGTAAAATCGACCGCCTAGCGATCGTCCGGCAACCCATCGCGGCAACATCGGCCATAATGTGGCAACACAAAACATGTTTGGCTAATATAGCCGGGACATTACTGCCGGTATTGCTTGCAATAGTTGCAATGTTGTCGGGCCACAGTGTTGCAGCCACTAATTGCAGTAAAACATCGCCCGTTTAGAAGCACCTTTAGATAAGCCAATAAAAATTAGTAAAAGAGTGAATCCCGGACTTTGGGCCACAAGAGGCTCGCCCGCTATTAGTATTTTTTTTTTTTTTTTTTTCTGAACAATTTTTACATTGTTTATTAAACTATAAGAAATGTATTTAATTAAGACAATTATCTTGAGATATAACAAAACTAAACTAATGCATTTTAAAACTAAAACTAATAATATACAACTTATAATTAATAAATAAATAATAATAATAATAATTAAAATGCGTCGTGGAATTCCTCCGCATCCTTTTTACATTGTGTTGAAATGTTTAAGAGTAGACAATTACTAATTTAATTTCCATACATTCATGCTTAAATAAAATGTCATGCAAATGGTAATTCAATAGAAAATTAAAATACAAAAATAAAAACCAATAAAAGAATAACATGTCAAAATTTAATGTAAAAAAGTAAGACCAATAACAAGCCCAAATACATAAATATTAGCTAAACATATTAGATACCTACCTAAGTATAGGTAGGTATAATAGTAAGCGCACGCGCAGCGCACATGACCATAATCGTGCCATAATGTTTACAAAAACAGTCAATAGATAGGTGGGTGGGTACTTGATCGATTAACTACCATCAGTCGTCATTCGTTTATTCTTTGTATTGCCAGCAGTGAATTAAGATAGTTCATTGATCTTCGACTAATGAATGACTCATGAATTAAATTAGTCTGAATAGAGAACTCGAAAAAATGGTTTAATAAAAATTTACCAAAGTAGTGAAATTCTAAAAATTTTATTTAACCATTTTTTTGAGTTTTCTATTCAGACTAATTTAATTCATGAGTCATTAGTCGAAGATCAATGAACTATATCTTAATTCACTGGCATGGCAGTGTGGTAAAAAAGTGAATTGCTCGGACGGGACCTGATCTCGCGACAAGTCCCTTATATCAGTAGATGGCTCCCACAGTCGCCCCAAGATAGTTGTATAGGAGAATTTAGAATGCTCAACTGGCTCGGTAGCTCAGTAGTCAGAACATTCCCCCTCTAAGGGACTGGTCGCGTGTTCAAGGTCCATCTCTATCATACGGCTGTCGTTTGACGGAAAATATCGAAATTCAGCCGCATCACAGACTGGAAAGTCGACACCAACTCAGTTGGAAAAGGGCTCAGAGAATGATGTGTCAACGACAGATATTGACGATGAAGTGGTTCTGTCAATCCAACTATCTTTAACAACATTGTAGAGACACAGATTACTTACTACTACTTTTCCAGATTACTTTGCGGAGTTTGTTGCGCAGTTTCTTCTCCATTAGCGCCTAGGAAATGGTGGTAAACTTAGTTTTAAGCAGAATTTGACGTCAAAAAGCTGTAACAGTTTTGCACTATTTTGAGAAATAAAGAATTTGAATTTGATTTACCGAATAGTTAGCAGTGGTAGGTATTGTTGGGGGCTCGGCTATGACTAGCAAACGGTCACCTGTCCGACAGTGTGACGTCGCCATGGAATGCAGGGGACTGATGCGGGGTCAACCACCCCAGCGGTGTATAGAGACGCGAACCAGACAAGGCATCTGGAAACCTGTTTCTGGTTCGGACGGTTGCATATTTGCATGTCCGACTTTCAGAATGGTTGTTTACCGATTCGTGAAGTAATGGTTTGTATAATATTAATCTATCTATCACTAAATTATTTAGAATGGTATCTAGTTTAATAAAACAAATTATTAAAAAGAAAAATCCCGACTGATACTGAATAGATCGAAACAAGTTTGAAAGCAGGCGGTACCCATTAATTTTCATCCGGTTTATAATTTGCAAATACCTATCTCTTTTCTTCGGCAGTCGGGTAATTAATAAATTGGAATCTTACAAGGGCTGTTTAACATCAGGCAAATATATGCAGCACAGACTCAGCCTCAGATGTATGACTCGAGTCAACAATAGTGCCCGAAATACGGTAATAGGTTCACCCTCTATTACGTGGGACCGAATACAATAATGATTGGTGAAATGTGAGTGTTAATTATTCACCTCTGTCTAACCCCCCGGGGATAAAGGCGTGATGTTTATGCAGGTACTTATTAGATAAATAGTTGGAATCTTACTATGTACTATTATACACTGGTGACACGTAATCGTGATGATTCACACGTGGCGCCAAGTATCAGTCGTAGTTTAGTCGCTATATTATGTTTATTTATGAAATGTAAATAATTGTGTTTTCAAATATAAAGTCAAATATATTATTATATTACGTCTTTTATATAAGAATTCTGAACTAGATCTACATACCATGACCATTGCTTTACCGTTTGGAAGTTCAACAATCTATTCTGTGAATTTCAATCAAAAGTTATATAAAGCAGATAATAGTCTTATCTTAGTATTACATAATTTAAGTATATAAAAGCTAAATACCACTCAATGATTAATCATGAAATCTCAGAAACAATAACACCTACAAACTTGAAATATGGCAGGTAGGTTCCTTATAGGGTGTAGACATCCTCTAAGAACGGATTTTACGAAACTACCCCTAAGGGGGTAAAATGAACTACTTACTCGCGTACGAAGTCGCGGCCGGCCACTAGTAAAAAAATATAATATGCATAATAAAACTTTAATTTAATAACATCATAATGTACAGACACAGCTGTAACCAGTATTAAGTCTATTAAGAATAATCATTTATTAGTCGAAATAAATTGGCGTTTGTCCAAGTCTCGGTAATTTTTTCACGGAAATCATCGCCATTCTCCATTTTTAATCGGAACTAACTCAACAGTTTCTACTGATTTTATTTATTTAACGAATTAACTGAATCTCTTGCCAAACTTTATATTAGGCCTATGTCTAGTCACCATTGACTCATGATAACTTCTGGATGACTGGGCTCCAGGAAAAGATATAAAACTGCCAACAAGAAGTTTTTAAATTAAATGTAATACGATTCCAATAAAGAAAACAGGTTTTACGTGATTGAAAGATGTTTGAATTAAGATCCTGAAAATTTCAAAATAATTAAGTACAGTCTAGTCAGATCTATCTTGACAACAAAGTTTCAAAATGATCATAATACCAAGGTATTAATTAAGAGCAAATAAAACGATTTTATTGATTTAAATTGTATTATCGTCCGAACTAAAGATGTATACCAAATAACAGAACAATCAGTCTACAGGAAAGGGGTAATATCAAGATAAACATCATTTTGAGTACTTTTTTTGTCAATATCAATCTGATGCTGTTTGTACAATAGAATGAAAAGATCGAGTTGTAAACCCAACAAGTGCTGACTTACCGTTGTACAAGATGAATAGCATGCCAATAGTCTCACTACCAGGAATAAAGGACATGAGAAGTGGAGGAAAAGAAGCTGGAAGACGGACACTAGGCTACGCAATGAGAGCCTCAGACATAAAGTAACTGGGACTGATTTAACACTGATATTAATGGGTCCCGTACGTAGTTTCGAATGACGTTGCAGCGATAGGTCGTTGTGGCGAAAAACTTTTATCGTGGTACGCTGGGGCGAAAAGTCATTGTAGCGAATTCCACCAGGGCGAATGACACCGCAGCGACAAACATTGTGGCGAAAATTGTTTGAAATTACATAATATTATAATCTACTATATAAAAATAAGTCGGGTTTTCCTTCCTGGCGCTATAACTCCAGAACGGCTGAACCGATTTGGCTCATTTTAGTCTTGAAATATTCGTGGGTGTCCAGGGAATGTTTATAAGTGCAGCGGAAACGGGAAAAATATGGCGGTACGAAGTTCACCGGGACAGCTAGTTACATATATAGGTAAATTAGCGTTCGTTCCCGGTTACATCTGAGGCTTGCGCGTCGGAATTCAGACTTACTTACTTCTCACGATTATTAGCAACACTGCCGTCTGATTTTTCAGCCCCGAGAGGGAAACCTGCGCCTGACCTCGTCTGTCGATTACCTGGTATACCGGCTGCCTAATGAGATTGGCTTGGTCAGGCCTTATACATCCCGATACTTAATGCTCGCGATCTTTTTTTCGTGCGGTTATGTAGGACTCCAACATCCCCCACATGGCCGCCTTGGGTGAATGCTTGTCTAACTACTGGATTCATCACCTGTTAGAGTAGGTATATAGACCAAAATATAAAATTTACCGCCTATTGTCCATTTGCGCAATAATTCTGTTTTTATTCAAAACTAAATTAACTGAAGAATATCCTGTAGTCCCACAAAACGTGGTCAGTCCACAATTTGTCACAGCGCCGTTAGCTGTAATTATAGTAAATGTGTTAACTATGATAGTTAAATTGCCATCGGTCACGTGATGGCTTAATTCTGATGGATAAACAAACCTACTGTATGATTGATATGAAAGCAAAATGAGGGCTTTATAATTGCTCAATGGTTTTATATGTATGATACCGTGCGTTTTGTTTGGATAGCAGTATCTATTTTTCTTTTATAGCTATAGTCAACGACAAAAGTAGTTTAACCAACTCTAATTTATTGATCACCTCAGGCCCGTATTCTAGAATGGCACTCAGTTCTAAATCTTGGTTTATCTGAGGACTGATTGTATAAAGTATGAACAATCTTCTTGCCTTCACGGCATAGACAGACAAATTCTATAGACACAACAAGTGTCATTAGAACGCGGTGCAAAAAATGGCTACTTCTTCAGTATACATACGGTTGACATAAAATATACAATACATATACATGCACATCGTTTGACATTGACAAATGCTTACTCACAAAACGAGTTTTTCATGCCATTTTTGGGATGCATTCTGTTAACAAGGCACTAAGTATACATTCTAAGCTGCGCGGTCAGACTTTTGTTTTTACCGCGTGCGTGACGACAATTTTAAAGAGGTTAATTTAATGACATATTTATTCTATTGTTTGAATTTGAAATATCACGTATTGGCTTCTATTACTCGCTTATCTGTACTTACATGTTTTTTTTTTCTGAGAACATATTAATTTAGATGTCGCCGTATCCCTCAAAGCGCCTCTTGTAGATTAGATAATACATTATTTTTTCTATCGAGTAATATTAAAAAGATACTAACTACTTACGTATTTATTCTGGCTATTTAAATTATACTTTTTCCTTAATGCTAATTTTTTATTAGATATAGGAATAGATTGTCAATTGATACTTGACTTAGATAATGTGATTTTAAAATTGGTAGACGAGTATGTGATTCGATGATATACATCTAATCCTATTAAGTATATTATGTGGGTTTGATAGTTGAATTTGTAACAGCACAGAAAAATATGCTTATAAGCACAAATCATCACAACGTACCGGATATATTTTTTTTTATACCACTTAGTTGGCAGACAAGCACACGGCCCACCTGATGGGAAGCGGTTACCGTGGCCTATGGACGTATGCAACACCAGGGGCGTCACACTCGCGCTGCCGACCCTGAAGAAACCTTCTAATGCCCTTTTTGAAGAACCCCATATTGTAGTCGCTTGGGAAAACCACCGCAGCACATACAGGTATTTGCTCGATCTACGCGGCCAAAATTATTTTAATGCATAATTGGTATCTAAACAAGATAAATAAACAATAAAAATACTTATTTTTTTTAAATAATACTATATTTTACAAAAAACGCCTTAGTGGAGTACCTAGTATAGTAAAATAGCTTTTTTTAAGTTAATCCATCGCTTTCTGATGAATTTTCTATTATTGGATTGTATTCTGCAGACACAAACAGCCAAAGTTTCAGGCAAAAATGTTTTCGCTTTCCTTTTTTTTATATTTCGCATGCTACTTAGCAGAGTTCTGCTCAGTTCAGATCCTCTGCTAAGTACATACATGTGTAATGTATATACTTAGCAGAGGATCTGAACTGAGCAGAATCGGTTAATTATATCTTGATTGCAATTTGTCCTCGAACATTTTCTTGCTAACTCTTGATGGTAACAGCTGAAGTGTTTATTTCTAGCCACAGCTGCATCTCGGAAAGCTCTCCTATTGACAATAATGCCTTTTCAATTATGACTGCGCCATAATCGTTATCGTACACGATTCTTCTTGGCTTTTTGTAATGCACTTTAACACGGAAAAAAAACCTTATTGGTCTTTCTCATAATCTCGTACTGTCCTTGTGTCAAATCGGCATCTAAAACATTTGCAAAGCCTGCATTGGTGTCAAGGAGGACTCCTCTTTACTGGGTCGCGTAAGCAAAAATGCCTTTATCTTTTCGGACAATTGATGCATCTTTGTTACCAGATCTACCCAGTTCCACTTTCGCAGCATGTATAAAAGTCTACTTTTCAAAGTTAGAACGTAGTTCTTCAGTCTTTTGCCTTTTGCTCTGGCTCTTTTTGAGAAGTTTTATCAACAGGTATTCCAAAAGTGCCTTCCAGCCAAGACCGGATGTATTTTATAAATTTATCTTGAGCTTTGGTTCACCTTTGTTTTATTTCAGATTGCAAATCATGAATTTGGTCGTTATTGTAACCTTCACATGACAAAAGTTTATCTTTTAAATAGTTTAATTTGGCATCTAAATTAAGGAAATTTTCTTTCTTTATTAGATCAAATAAGTGTTGGCGTATTACAACTCTTACTCCTGATGCATCTTCTGAACCTAAAACAAACAAATACAATGTAGAAAGTCACTAAAAGATATTTCCTATTTTAAACGATATTTAGCTGAATCTCTTCAATACCTCTAAACTGTATTTATCCGGACGTATCCGGAGATGATTTTCACTGTATTTACAAAGTAAAGGATCAGAGAATAACCTACAATACAAATTATAGCCGGATCTAACCCGATACATAAACAAAAACACTAGCAAAGATTTTTTTTTGAAATAAGTTATGGTGTGAAAATGGGTTTTTTTATCACTACAAAAAAAATATAGCTTGTTAATTGATCATAATTTTATTTATGCATTTTATAAGTCTTTTACCTTGTCCATCAGAATCCATCACTTTCAATTCGTAGGAAGAACTTGAGAATTTAGAAACACACTTCGAAAGTTTGATGTTTAGAAAAGCGCCAACATGAAATACGCACACTAAGTGAAACGGTCAAATTGCGACTGATGCCACAGAGGCGGGGTGTAAGGTAGCAGGTAGATAAAGCATGGGTATTGTGCCAGGGTTCATATTCTGATCGTGGAACTAGTTTTTATGAATGTTATTGAGTTTTTGATAATGGGACTTTTGGCCGCGTAGATCGAGCAAATACCTGTATGTGCGCAGGGAGTTCATTCCACAGCTTGAGTGTGCGTGGGATGAAGTGCCTTTCAAACCGCACAGTGCGCACCGTTTCCGGACGCAATGTGTGAGGATGAACTCCCTGCCTGTGGCGAGAGGTGCGATATTCAAAGCTTGCACTGTGAAATCCGATGCACTGTCCTGATTTGGTCTATTTTACGGCAGCGACTGCAACGGTAGGAAACCCACATCCATCACTAAGCAGGTGTATCACCGGCTTGCAGGTTAGATGACTTGGATCCGAAGATCTTGGTGAAGCCCCGTACGCAAATAAACTGACTAAACTCTCTTCAAATTAAAGAGAGAAGAGAAGAAGATTCTTGTCTCTCAGAGTGAGAAATAGAGACTAAAAATGTCATTAAAATAACTAAAACTTACAAAGGAAGAGTTCTTTAGACTGTGGTATAACCAATTGACCATTATTATTAAATGGAATCTGACCAATAATTTAAAAATAGAACCCTAAAAATTATTGACCAATGTTATAGAACTGATAAATAGGTCATGATAATAAAAAGGTCAAAGATCTCTTGTATATTCTCGGAACTGTGTTAGGTCAATGACACAATTCGTACATATTGTCATAAAAAATACTAGTGACGTGACATAGATCCTGCATTTGTATGCGCAATGGGAAATACTAATCTGCAAACTACAAGGGCATACCCGTTACCCCGGACATAGGTCAGATGTGATGATATCTTTATGTAGACCTAAAAGTTCAGGTTGCCTAACTGAAAGATGGCTGACTCAACCCCGACCTTGACGTAAAGCGATGTCACGATGAGCATAGTAACTATATTATGGCATAAAACTATGCCACAGTTTTACCGAACAAACTTGTTAAAAGTTTGTAGGAATGGTTAAGTATTTGTTTCTGTTTTACGCAAATACGTCTAGATAGATTTGGATGATTTTTTGGCATTACATAGAGATCGTTTGTAGTTTGAAATAGCCTATAGGCAATGCTACTTATCGTCTTTCAATCTCTGGAATTAATTCCCATGGGTTGCGGGAATGGGATCAAAGGCAACCACTAATATGTGTATAATAAAGTCTGTTACTAAACAGGTACAGTTACCAATAAAAAATTACCACCAGTTTCTAATAACCAATTACCTACCATCAATACCAATCTCTGAATAGAGGTAGCGAGATTGATTTGTAGAGATTTATTTATATGTAGTTATGTGATCTTTTCTCAACAGTTGTAATGTTCTAACGGTGAAAATTAATTAACAATCTAATCTTCAATCTATTTAATTGCGGCTATTATGTAATAAATTGCTTTTCACATGAAGCTATTTATTATAGGCACACATACACCTAATAAAATTGAGACTTCACTCATATAAGTCATATAACAATCGCAATAACGGGTTAGATTGATATTAGATAAGGTTGCGATTTCGCCAATGAAAATCTGTTTAATTAAACTGGGTTTTATTATACATCTTGCTCAATGAACTTCACTAAGCAAAACGTGATAAAACAGTGTACTAACAATAGTTTGATCTTGGTTCTTATCATTGCTAAAACCCGCTCTAATAAGATGTTATATTTCACATAGTTCATCTCTGTGATAATAATTATAGTAGGTATCATCGTAATTTTTGCAATACTTTATCGCAAAAGTTACGAGGTTGTGTCAATAAAATTAAGGTAATCAGGGCATTTAAAAATATACTTCTTATTCATTTCATATCTATTTATATTTCACATTAAAACACAATTTGCTCATTGAAACATGTTCAGCAAAGCATCTAGATATCAATCAAAATTCAGTTAAAAAGATACAATTCTCTTCATAACTAACGTTGTAACGTTTTTTACAAAACAAAACATCTTAACAACAAACCATCTCTTTTTTACCACACTAGTTAAAGCGAGAAAGAACAACACAGGGGAATAACAGCTAAGGAATTTCTAACAAAAAACGTTCTGAAACCATAGCGTTATTACAGAACAAGTTGACTCCTTCCGTTACGGTAACCGGAGAGCTTGCAATAAAGCGGTTATATTCACAGCACTTGAGTCCAATTTAGCACTTATATCTTCAACGCATCACAAATGTGAAGATAGAATTGATAACGTCATCCAAATCTTTGCTGAATGGAGACATTTGAGCCTCGTAGCCTCCTGTCGCCTTCTGCTTGCCTGCCACAGTTAGGCGACAATTCGGACCTAGCATTTGCACATTGTCGCCTCTCGCACGTTTAGTAACTGATACAGCACCGTTAGTGCCAACTAGATTAATCACACCGTAATTTTCTGTCACTTCAATCCGGCAATCGTTTCCAATCACTTCAATTTCTCCTTGGTTTACAGAAACCCTAATGATGCAGTTGTTGCCAACCACCTTCAGTAGTGTAGGGTTGACCTCCATGGTCACCTTCTTCTTGTTACCGACGATCGAGTACTTCTTCATTGTTGATGGATTTTTTTCTTTTTAATTAAACTTGAAAGAAAATTTACACGACTGTTTTAGAGTTCGATTTAGAAATTGACGAATTTAGAATTTTTATTCAAAAATTCGATTTCTAAATTGTTTCAATAGTGTCTGTAGCGAGCTGAGAGCTGCGTGAGAATGAATAAGGTTGTGAAGCGCGTTCTTTATTTATAGCGCCCGCGCAGCTCGTGCGATAGGGACTCCCCTATGCGTCATTCATTCAACGTTACCGTGAATGACATCGTATTCTCTATTTCACCGTCAATTTAGTTACCGTTATTTTATATTTGTATTGTTATTCCCCCTAAGTACCTATGTTTATGGATAGAAATTTTATTTTATTTGGAACTCATTGCGGTATTATGAAAATGGTAATAAAGTATGGTTTCGAGTTTTCTCAACGATTTTCCTGTTCATATCATCAGTTTTTTTTATCTCTAGTGATTGATCTGAATTCCTCGTGAATCTGATTGAAGTTGTTTAGATAAAAAGTGACATTAAAGAGAATATCAGAAATAAACATGAAAATTTAAGAAAATTATTGTGAAAACTTGCTTTTTTTAGGTCTTGAAAGATAATATGGTAGGGAAAGGGTTAGTAGTGAAGACATCTGAACAAAAAAGTATAGAATTGGATTTACTAATTAAAATAGATACAGTCGTCATCAGAATTAACTCAACCCTTTCCAATTAACGTTTTTTAGAGTTTTCCCACCGAAGATTACAAAAATAACTATACATTGATACTAATGTATTTATTGATTTTGTGATTTGTGAATTTGTTAGTGTTCAGCAACTTCTGAATGCAACTGTAAAACAGATTATTGTAAATGAGATTTAATTAATTACAGCGGGTATTTACCTGTGAAAAACTATTACGTTACGTACCTAGATGTAGTTTTGTTATAAGTGTTATGTATGTTAAAGCATGTAATAATGCTAATCAGTAATAAATAACACTGCCAACTTTTAATTACTAAGGTAGTAAATTAGCACACGGTCCACTTGATTATAAGCGGTTACTGTAGCTTGCTTGTAAATGCCAACACAACGATGATGACAGTCAACGATGTAGCAGCTTAACCTAAACTAACCATAGCTTAACTAGCTTATATTATTGATTCTTGAATACAGACATAAATACTTTGATAAATTGAAGTAAATTATTACATAGGTATTATGCTTAAATAGACTTAGACCGTTGCAAATATATAGTTAATACAAAAATTTGCACTGAGCAAGAATCGAAACTTCTGATTTAGCAGTTCAAATGCTCTACCTCTATACCACAGAGGGCTAATAAAATCACGAGTCAACACCACAGTATATCAACACTAACAAAACAGTAAACCAATGTCTATAATGATCTCATAGACAAAATGTCAACAACGATCACACGTAAAGGGCGCCATCTTTACATACTACTATAAGAGATGAATCACTGTCACTGTTGCTCAATTTCTTAAAGGCCATAGTAAAAAGGGCAAACTAAGTCCATATTTATTTAAATTAGTTGAGTCACCGCTTTCATAGTCAGCGGACCCCGGACTCCGAGGTGAGGGCTTCGGATACCACCAAGAGAAACGTATAGATAATGAGGATGTTTCTTTCCCGGTTGCTCCCAAAACCTGCATTGCTCGCGGGACCCGTTCTACTAGAACTCACTGGAGAGGTTTTGTGCTGTCAGTGTGAAGACCAAAGGCTTGTCCTGCTTATCTTCTTCGTTGATGGCACAGAATCTCTCTGTTCTTACAGGGTCAAGTTTATGAGTAGAACGTGAGAACTCAGTTTAGTAAGGTAGATTGTCGCTGGTGAAATTCAGTCTAAAGTCTAAAGGTATGATTAATTAACCGATCGCATACGACAACTGCCGATGCACGCAGCAGTTGCGCGAAATTCATTGCGGCTTCAAGAGCTTATCTAAGATTATAGGTAGGAGGTTATTTTTATTTATAGCTATTTATTAATAGACATAGCACGTGCCACATGACTGCACTATCTACTTCCTACTAGGACATGTGTATAGTAACAATAAAGCTGAAGAATTTGTTTGTTTATTTGAACGTGCCAATCTCTGTAACTACCTGTGCTGTTTGAAAAATTGTTTTGGATTTGATAGCCTAGTTTTTTGCGGAAGGTTATTCTGTGCCTACAAAGGCCAGCGCCAGACGCTCCAACCCGACCATCCGACCATCCAATCAACAACCAGTATTAATGTAATAATAATAATTAATACATCAATACTGGCTGCCGATTGGACGGTCGGATGGTCGGGTTGGAGCGTCTGGCGCTGGCCTAATAGTGATACAGAAAAGTTTGTTTATTTATTTGGTCAGGCTAAACCTGTGCGATTTTAAAAATTGATCAAATCTGACGCCTGTAAATCCCGGCAGGGAGAGGTAGAGATGTAGCGACACCTATTATATGTATACATCGCCAACTATAATTTTCGGCCCCAAGTAATAGGGGCTAATGAGTCCATTGACGTCATTGGGCACTTTGTCGATCTATGGATCAATGTTTACTGTCGGATGGAGAACAGTCCCTTAGTCGCTTTCTAGGACACCTACAGGATGGGGTGGCCCTATTGTAGTCCATTGGGAACCAATAGGGTAAGGTTGTAGGCTATTAAAATATGGCTATCACAGTGTAAAGAGTTCGTTAGACTGTGGTGCTATATTATATAGCCTAGTTACAGCCTAGTTATGAATTAAAAAATCACGCATTAATAACTGGACAGATTTAAGTAAAACTTACCGCAGAGATGTCCCAATGAACCTGGACAGGGACATGGATTTTATTCCTACTGCACTCAAGAAATATAAATAAAGCCTACCCGAAAAAAGTCGCGGGTAACGATATGTCGGAAGGTGCTGATAAACTTGAGCATTCACTTGTAATGAGCATTCTTACGAATGTTACATTACAGAAAAATACGAGAACATTTTAGCGAACATTCTATCGAGCATTCTGGCGAGCATTCTAGCGAGCATTCTGGCGAGCATTCTGGCGAACATGCTTACAAAACGACTGTAAATTTGCTTCGACTAGAGCGTTCGCTAGAAAGATCGTGTAAATGTTCGTAGCATTGTTCGCTCTACGCTTGGCTCGGCTCGTTGTTCGGTTCGACAAATTTAAAAACGGCGAATGCTCGATGTTCTGGTACAAGTGAATGCTCAAGTTTATCAGCACCTTTATATAAGAGGTCGCATTAGAACAAATCAAGTCGGGGCAGAACCGTTCTAACTACCTGTTTATTACCCAAATGATATTATAATGATATTGTGACGTGTGCCTCTCATCAAGCATCAAAGGTTGTTGAATGCGTTTATAAATAAAACATGTTCTTTTTATATTCCAAACTCATTCATTATGTCGTTTGTATGTTTTTGTTTTTAAACGGCTTAGTTGTTACCTCTGCTAATTGCATGTTACAACAAAATCACTAGGATTTATACTTTAGTCTGCAAAAGTGATAGTTAATTTTAAACTAAATTTAAATGGCATCTTCCAGAGTAAAATGAAAAAATATAATGATCTATTTTTCATTTAATTTTAAACTATAACACTATATCAAAAATTTTATGGCTTTTTAATTTACTAATAGATACATTAAATCACTTTAGGTACTTTTTTATTTCATTGAACTTGACTGTCTTAAATATAACATGGCGTTCTTCAATACATTTTTACAATGCATCTAAACAATGCCTAATTAATAGGTATCTGTGGTAATATGCCCGGTGCAACCTATATCCGTAAGTTAAGGTGATCGCCTACCATCAGATGGTCCATATGATGGTCCTATGCTATCTAATCGATATTAAAAATAAATATCCTTACCCCAGTTTAATAATAATAAATATCAATCAATAAAAATGGAACACTTCCGAAATTAAGTTCACGATATTATTTTAAGATTACAAATTCATATACAGTAGGTACCTAGTCTAGTCATAAAAATATCAAGGCTGTATAATTTTTACAACCAAACTGCCTGATTAATCCTTTGGCATAAAATAGGAAATTGTCTTAAAAGTGTTAATAATCTTTAAAAATATCACATAAGAATTTCCACGAAACAGTCTTTTAAATACATAAGGTAACCCATCTGGGTTTCAGGTATACATAATAAATCCGAGTAATATATTAGGTGTAGCAATTTTAAAATTAGGTAGGTTACGAGAATCACAAAAAATACAAAGAAATTAAATAGTAGGTATCTAAAAACAGAATCATTAAAAGAAGTAGAAACGAATGGTCGCTGAAATTATGAGTCGTTCATAAAAGGAGGCTATAAAATCGGAATCTTGTAGAATTGGTTAAAAAGATAACCACCCTGCACAAATATCGACTTTAGACTTCAAAATAATAATCTTGTCTTCGTCAATTTCGGGAACCGTGTAAATAATAAAATAAATCAATACAGCTAATACAAAAAAGTATTTTTTAAAGTTAAATAATCAGCCTGTATGATGTTGTTTGTTACAGATTTTTACGTATCTACTTGAAAATCACAACTCATTGCAGTTCCATTGACCCACTAAGAAGTGTAATCCCACATTTTACGGTATTGCTCCATTTGATTATAAGTATCAATCGGGGCGATTAATTTATAGATTGCTAGTAGGACTTCCGCTGGAAAACCGGTCAAGTGCAAGTTGGACATCAGGATTGAGGATTCCGTACAAAACTTCTGGACTTAGAAATATAGCTCTAACTGATAGATAATAGGTTGGCCACATCTGCAAAGGAGATAGACCGTGAATTGACGATGGGACGCCCCAAACATTGATTATATTCTTACTTATTCTCATTGCCCCCAGCTAGATGAAGTGTTGAACTTAAAAAGGTAGTGTATACTAGACTCAAATGAGAGTCATTTAGCCGATGGATAGGCAAAAAACGTAAGAAAGGTTCTTAAGCGGGGGTTAAAATTATTGACAATAAAAACATACGGTCAAAAATAGTGTAGTGTGTGTAGGTTTGTATCTGTTTGTATCTTTATAATATGAGAATACGGGCCGTACAAAGATAATATTATTAGCAGTATCTACCATGGCAGTACCTATGTAGATATTTTATCGTTAATATTTCAACGTGTACGTATTGATTTCATTCATTAGTTGTCTAATTAGACAACTAATGAATGAAATCAATGAATGGCGTGGCCCCTAAAAAGAGTTATAACAGGCGATAGTGAGGTATTTTTGTACTCATATCAGCAACAGTACAAGCGACCTGACATCAAATTTCGACAGTACGCTTGACCCAATGAAAGGTAAATCCCATTTCACCTACTTTGAGCGCTTGGTGACTGATTATGATTTCTGTTTACTGTGGTATTTCTTTATTCCCATAATTACAGTTATTTTATACGTAACAGGAAACAGAATCTATATGTATACTATTTAGTAGGTATACATATTTTCCTTATTACATTTAAACCATAAAATAGCACATGTATTAGATTTATTTCAGTTAAATATTACTAATTTTGACCTTGTACCTATAGGGAAATCAGTAGTAAAAATTCCAACATTTCCAGTGCGTAAAACGACGCCAGTTTTCAAGACCTAAGTTTAACAGCCTGGATAAACCTCTTTCTCCTATCTATTTCTTTTGATTTCTTCGCGATGTTGCGTTCCTAGGCCACGTATCAAGTTGATACCGAATACATTATTAATGCATGAACAATACGGACGTATTTGCCTTCGCTGCAGGCACGAAGTCACGACTTGCGGCGACCTCTTGTCTGTCTGGCTATGACGTTTCCACCGGGGCTCGATATATGGGAGCCACAAGAAATGCAGGTATATCACTAATCAGAGTTCTGACTTTTTTGCCTTCAGCTTACCTTATTTTTCAGATGAGATGAATTCAAATTGACACATGTCCTACACACGTCAATCTGAATTCATCTCGCCTGATGGTACGCAGAAAACAAAGTCTCAGAAAAGAGGGTCACCTTTACAAACACGTAGGTTCCATATTGCAATGATGGCACTCAGTTTAACGGCCTCATCAGATGCTTTTTCACGGCCACATAAAGCACCCAGGACTGTAGGAAGAAGGACACATGAGCCAGTAAGGAATTCCAGGTTGATGCGGCATAGGAAAGAGTCACCGAACTGCTGGGTTGGCTATTTTGCACCATATGTGGGTGACATCTAAGCCCTGCACGTGTTATCCAGTGTAGAAAAAGAGAGGGTGGGAGTAATTGGTAGAACTCATCAGAACATTCACCGTAGAGGCGGTAAAATACTGCCAAGGACGCAACATCTCTACGCATCTGCAAATGCTCGAGAGCGTTTGTGACGTCAGGATTCCCAATGATGCGAACCGTACGTCGCTTTATTTTCTGAAGCGACTGCCGTCTCCGCTTCCAAGCCTGAGAGGAAAGCCTGCAGTAGAGCCTGGACCTTCAAATAGCTGGCGCACCGGTTTGAAGGCTGGTCTTTTGGCTTAGGTCTCTTAATAAATGGGGATGTATAGGTACTTATATTTCCCTATATATATGCCTATAATTAATACAAACTACCATATGAACCGATTCCTTGATGAATTTCAAGGAAGTTTTTACCCGTTAGAGGTAATAAACCGGTAATAGGAACCTACTACGCTACTATAATATTGATAAATGCTTATAAATTATTAATTAAAGCTTTAAATTACTAATAAATTGGATTTATTTCTCTTCTCCTATTTACGATACTAGGTAGGTATAAATAAAAAAGTACCTTCAAACCGGTTCCGATTTTCCGACACCAATAACGAAAAATAAACTCATTTTTAACCGACTTCAAAAAAGGAGGTTCTCAATTCGTACCCAATTTTTTTTATTTTTTTTATTTTTTTGTATGTTTGTTACGCGATTGTGAAGCCAATTCTAGACGGATTTTGAAAATTCTTCTTGTGTTCGTAAGTAGATTATTCCGAAGTGGTCCCATTTTAATTTCGTAAAGATCTGATGATGGGTTTCCGAGATTAGACCATGGAACTCTTCAAAAAGTACCAGGAAATCAGCCGCGATTGCTGCAATGGCATATTATTGCAATGTTTCTGCCATTACACATCATAACATCACGCCTGAGTCCTTCGAAGGGGTACGCAGAAGTGTTAAGAATATTCGGCTATATTTCCGGTGTATATGCATTGATTTTAAAAATTCTTTTTGAATAATGATTTAATTTTTTTTTTGTAGCGTGGCCGGTTCGATCTGTATTGCAGCGTCAGCAGCGGATGTACAGTCAGGTCACTATACATGCGATGTACAGTCGTGAGACTGTACAAACTCACTAAAAAGAGAAAAATAAATTCATTTTTAACAAAAAAGTTTAACCGACTTCAAGAAACGAAAAAGAGGCACTGAAAAGCGAAAAATAACTTAATTTACAGACTTACTAATTTATTAGAAGTCGGTGCCAGCCAACTTTGTTTGTTGTGTCTGAACTACTATGATGCAATCAATTGAAATATGGCCTCTCTTGGGCTAGGTACCGACTTCTAATAAATCAGAAAGTCTGTAAATTAAGTTATTTTTCGCTTTTCAGTGCCTCTTTTTCGTTTCTTGAAGTCGGTTAAACTTTTTTGTTAAAAATGAATTTATTTAAGGTTGTTTTCGATGTTAATTTCTATAAATAGGTTGGTATCGGACATCGGCATTAAATGGTTTCAAAACGATTCATTGATTAAATGTCAATTGATTAATTTTATGCGAGGGATTCACCTGCCTTGACTTCCGTAATTAACCTATAAGTGCATGATATTATTTATTAGCGGAAATGTTGATATATAGAAAATATTATGTTAATCAAATTCCTAATCTCATAAGCACTTAAAATAAATGTACCTATATGGATTGAGTTGTCAGTTTTTTTATGCCACTTAAGGTATGATTCCATGCACGTAATTCATTGCGCTTCTCAATACGGCCCTTTATACGTATCGGAGTTTGACAAGTAATGGGTAAGCTGTATGTGCTGCATGCGTCGGCAGTTGTCGAATGCGGTCGACTTCGGAGTCATACATTTTGGTGACAGACAATCACACGGCCCTTGCGGCCTTACTCTTGATTTTAATTCCGATCGATCGACATTGGAGTTTTGATGTTTCGTACTCTTGAATTCAATACTAGCGCCATATTACTATGGAATTGTGTGGCCATATTGGAAACTAAATGGGATTAGAATTTGTCCAATCGCCACCCATTTCGCTACTCTTGAGTAAATTTGACAGCTGTATATTGCCGTAGGATTGTGTTTATTATTGTTTGTCGATTAAGATTTTCTCAATAACAAACGTGCAACTTCGTAGAAATTGTTTTACGTTTTGAGTGGTTTTAATCACAATTATAGTGTTAATATGGCGCGTTTAGTACTAATGTACAATATTCTAAATAAAGCCAAGAAGAAACAGTTAAAACTTAGACGAAATGAGCGACGAATGATGCGATACATGGACAAGGCTTTTTCTATGGGAGATTCACATTAATCTTGAGGACAACATGGAAGCATATAGTCATGATTTTCCACATGTTCCTCCGCAGCAATTATCCAGTAGCACATCAGCTGCTGAATTAAGACGAGGCTTAGAAAAGAGAGCTCTTTTAGTTCAGCAGCTGTGGGTAAACAGAACATTCAGAGATTCTTGCATTAAATCTTTTCTTTTAAAAGTCTTTGTTTTTTTTTTGGATTTTGGGTATAGAGACAGATTGGACCTTGGTGATTAACATAGGGTAAAATATAATGTACAAAGAGCATGTAATGAGAAAATAAGAAAAAATATAACATAATAAAACCTTTATTAAGAAGATTAACTTTTCTAAACTAATACCTAATAATAATAACTATATACTTAAAACAGGAACTATTTAATAACAGACTTATTGGATTGATTGAATCACAGCTTTAACAATAGGTACTTAAGGACTATACTTAAAAAAGGAACTATATAATCACAGATTTAACTTAATTTGATACTTAAGGATAAGGCTCTGGCATTTTTCTTGCTACCTCCCTTATAGCCTCACTAACCGACAAGATTGCTTCTGCAATTTTGTTCAATGCTTGTGCTGTACTTACTTCTGCTTCGACCCGTCGTGCTTCAATGTTGGCGAACTGTTCCATGTTTGGGTCTATCGGAACGGAAAGGCGACGCCGCCGGCGAGGTCTCGGCAAGTCGCTTGCAAGCGGGGTGGATGATGCAAGTACTGCAATGCAATAAATATAATTGTAACTAAAGTTTGAACATAAAATAAGAGGGTTTTGCTCCAGGAACTCAACGAACCCTTCAAGCTGCAATTGGCTTGGGCGATTTATCATGTTTACTGACAATGGAAAGCTTTTATTATGTATATAAATAAAATCATTATTTAATATTCACATAGATAAATCAAAAATATTGAGTTGTTCATTTAATGCCATGTAAAACACCGTGAGTATTACCTACTAAAATAACAAGTCTAATTGTGTACATATTTACTTACCAATATTATTCTTATGTTTAAAAACTAACACCACTTCAGTGTTTTTGAATTTAAATATCGGAGCAGTCCACTGGTTTGTACACTTTTGAAGTCTGGCAGTTTGACACAAACACAATTTTATTGACACTTCATAATAGGCAACGATTATGCCACATACGGCCAGTAGCGTAGTTATTTTAATGATTTTAATTATTTAGACCATTTGCATCCATTAAATTGAATTTAAAACGTAACAAGTAATATAAGGATCAATTATTTTTGTTATATTTATTTATTAGCCTTGTATTTTAATTGATTGATCATTTTACGGTATTTTCACCGGTTTATCGTAATGTGTTGGACATCACTTATGCGGCCGGTGACGTAGCTAACTTCAAGTGTATTAAAACGATGGCGTTGAATCGCCGGCCAATAGCGATTCCGATCCAATGTTGTTTCAAGAGTACCAATTCAGGCGATATTAAAATTAACATTGGAATTGGATTACGCTTATATTAAGATTGAAATTAATTTGCAGAGTAAGGCCGCTGATGGAAAGAGGTTATCGTGGCATATGGACGTGTGGAACGCCAGGGGCATCACACTCGCGTTGCTGACCCTAGATTACTGTTAAAATATTGCCAAAATGACAATACGCTTGAAATGAGTGTTTAGGGCTCCACCAATAGGTACCGTCTGGGGCTAAGCCAAACAGATCTCCAAGCTGGTACAACGGCTGATTGACAGACTAGGCCCTGATTCTTCTCTCGGGGTAAGCAGGTCAGATGGCGGTTGTGACCTACCCTCCTAGACAAGTGGCAATTCGTTGCTCGGCGTATGATGGAATAGAATGACAAATGTATGGGATTTGACGTTTTTGACATTCGTTGACGCCTGTCATATACATCAAATCCCATACATTTGGCATTCTATTCCATCATACGCCGAGCAACGAATTGCCACTTGTGTAGAGGGGCAGAAAAGCCAATAAACCACTCACCTTACGATACTTACCTTACGATCGAGAGGTCCCGGGTTCGAATCCTGGCCATTACACTACCAACGTGAACCCACTCCTAGCACAAGCAATTTAGCTTAGTTGGAGGGGTTAACGGGAATATTAGTAATTTCGGTTGCTAATATTCTTTTTAAAAACAAAAAAAAAAAAAACAAAAAAAAACAAAAACAATAATGGATCACGGACTCCAAAGTTCAAACTTTGGACGTAACTGGCCAATCGCGGAGGATGATGATGTGGCTAATTTATGGCCTGGTTTTTAGTTCTGTATCATCAAGATCATGTTTGCGTGTGGATCGGGTTTCTCCCTTGCATATGTAACAATGACAAATGACAATGCAATAGTTTTATTAGGTACGTTGCGGTCGAGAAGATGGATGGTTGAGTAGTCGACGCCTAGACTTTAGTATTTTTAGTGAGTGAATTGGGAAGCTGGTTGGAGGACAAAACCGGTAACCACTACTCTGACTCCTATCGGTTGCAAAGACTGGCTATTGCTATGCAGCAAGGCATTGCCACAAGTGTGATAGGCACCTTTGCACCGGGTACGGTCCGAACCAGGATAATAAATTAGGTAAACATACGAGTGAGATAAAATTCCTAGGATTCACCATGCCGAGTCCATAGTGTGGGAGAGAGAGAGAAATCCATGCAAATTCCGAGACTTTGTGACTCGGGTTGTTGGTTTAAGAGGCCCCTTTTCGAAGTAGACCCTTCTTAGGAGAGCTCATTTGGATGGGTAGATCTATATTATTTGATTAATTTTATGGTAAAACTCTATAACTATCATCAAAACGTGAAAAATTTTGTTTTCTTTGTTCCTTGAGCAACGTGTCAACATTGTCAACACTGTGTTAATTTTCCTTATAATTTAATGTCACGATAATGATGCACTGTTTTATAAGTAAACAGTTATTTAATCCAATACTTAATCTTTGCGGTCATCGACATTTCTCAAAATAGATATTGTTTTATTCCCCGAATTTGAGCAAAACAAAGCTTAGCGATGAATCAATTTATTAATTTGAATAATCATTTAAGTACGATAACTGCCGATTACGAATAATTTTCTTTTTTTTATACTACTTATGTCGCAGACAAGCACACGGCCCATCTAATGGAGATTGGTTACCGTGGCCTATGGACGAGGAGTAACACTCGCGCTGCCGACCCTGTAAGAACAGAGAGATTCTGTGCCGTCAGTGCAGAAGATAAGAAGCACAAGCCTTCGGTCTTTTCACTTACAATACAAAATCTCTCCAGTGAGCTCTGGCTACCCTACTTACCGCTGGGAATACAACACGAGGTTATTTAGCCGCGGTATTCTGTCGGGCGGAGGTACCTACTTCCAGTCAAAATGCTCTTTCACCATTTTGGAAAGAAAAGAATTGGATATTATGAACTCGTGCGCAGGTGATTCATAGTGCAAACTCTTACTAAATTGATGTAAGCGGAGCGGTGAGTCATGACTCATGTGTGGTAATGTGAATGAGCTATGCCGACGGACGCGGACGGGAAGATCATAGATGAATATATTTAAATATAAAACAGACGGGACAGTGAAAGTTTGATTAATTTAAATATAATTTAGAATTTTATTAGTGATTTAGTGGTGATTTATTAGTAGGTATAATCATGAAGATCAAATATTTTTATAACATGTTTATGCAAAATTTATTACTGTGTATTACTTTTATTACATTTCAAACGTGATGGTGACTCATTTGTGTCTGTTTTTTGACTTTCTGTTTTGAACATTTGATTATCTTGAGATATGTGTAAATTACTTACTATTTATACCTATGTGCTATATAATTTATTTATTGTAACTAGAATAAAATAAAATCACCCACGATTGGTATGATTTTCAATACAGTAAATTTCTAAATTTAAAAATATAATTCCTCGATGCCGACTCAGTTACCTACTAATGTTCTTTTAGAAGAAAAAAAAAGGTGTTCTTTAACTGCTGCTTCGTCCCGGGTTCTTCAAGTGGGGCGAGAAGAAGCATCTGTCGAGGCCATCAAGGTTGCCATCGTGGGATTGTCAGTATAAGCCTAAGGAGTCAGTGAAGAAAAATGTAAGTCCAGAACCCGGGCTAAAAAGTGCAAGCTTCTGCAAGGATCCACTCTTCTATTGCTCTTTTGTAGGTTTGCTGTTTCGTTGTCAATGAAATAGCAGTGCGCTACAATAGTCATAGGCATCAAACTACAAAAAATCAGAAGAAATACCTGTCTATATTTCACATAATCGAGGGCTCGCCACTCAGGAACGTCGTCGCCGGCGCACGCCCCCGTGAGAACCATACGAGCATGACTCACGCTAGCGCACGCGTTCGTAAGAAAACAAATAAAGCGAATCAGACCAAACATTTTTACGTTTTCCTCATACAAATGAGTAGTTTTATTTTCTTTCTTCATAGGAAGTTCCCAGCGCAGTGGTCGATGACGTTTCAGAGAAATTTTGAATGTTTTCGGATTCGGATGCATTTTTGTGTTTCGTTTTGTGTTTAAATTTTAGAGTTCCTGCGTATAAATAGAGAGTATGACACTCTGCTGTGGTTTTCCCAAGCTATTACAATGTGGGGTTCTTCAAGAAGGGCATTAGAAGGTTTCTTCAGGGTTGGCTTGGCAGCACAAGTGTAACGTGTAGGTAGCATACGTCCATAGGCCACGGTAACTTACTTTTCCATCAGGTAGGCCGTGTGCTTGTCTGCTACCTAAGTGGTATAAAATAGATGTTGGAGCCCCACTAAAAAGTTCGGACGTTAAACCAAGCTCACCTGAAGATATACTATTTCCTGTTGACGGACGAGACGAGGCTTTGATCCAGGTTTTTCTCTCGAAGTTGAGAGGTCAAAAGGCAATTAAATAGCTCCTATTAAAACCATTATAAGTCAAACAAACAGGAAAAAAAGGGATACGCGTACCACGGGCTACAACAACCGGAAGCAAGGCTAAGGCGACGATAGTGATGATGATGACTCATGGACACGCTTGTCTAAAAACCAGAATGCCATGACAAGCTCACGGTGTTTATAGATGTCGGTACTGTGTCTTGCGGATTTTTGTAGCAATAAATTTGCCTTTCTTTCTTTCTTTATTATTTCTTTCTTTCTTTCATGTACCAACGAATCCGTGAAATGGCTTAAATCGGAACTAAGGTTGTCTGCATTCACAGATTTGTTGATACGATTACATTTGTTTAGTGTTTACATTTTCATTCACCAATGAGTTGGTTTATACAATCTTCATAATTCATGATGATGTGTAATACGTAAATTTCTATTAAGTACACGTTATGTGGTGCTAGAAAATGAGGTGGTTTATTTGTGGAAAATTATGACTACAATTCTCAAGAATTTCTTATCAAAAATCAACATTGTTTTAAAACAATCATGATTTAACATTACGTATGACTAATACCTTTGGTACTTTGGAACGTAAGTCTAGGTTAGATTGAGCTCCGTCACCATGGGTGTAACCAGCGGATTTTAGGGGTTTAGACACCTACCCTCCTTCCCCGGAGTTCAGGCTCCGCTCTCTCATCCAGTAACACCAATATTTAGGACAAAAAGATTGTCATGAAGTAAAGCCTCGTCCATTTTCACTAAAACACGCAACAAAACATGTAGAGATTTACAACTCTATGGTGTTTCACAACATTCTATGAAATTTGGCACTTTAGAGTAAAGAAACATATAAGTCATATAACATAACATGTTATAAAACAATGTTATATAACACTAGCCTTCCGCCCGCGGCTCCGCCCGCGTGCATCTCGGTTAACGCGACCTTTGCTCATATCTTCGGTTCTACTCAACCGATTGCGATGAAACAAACGTAAGATTTTAAGTCTGAGCAAGCCCTTTCTAACAAAAAAAACCGCATCAAAATCCGTCCAGTAGTTTTTGCGTCCATCGCGGACAAACAGACAAACAGACAAACAGACAGGCAATTCAAAAAAAATATTTTCGTGTTCAGTATCGTTAACATAACATAACCCAAGTATTTTTTTTAAATATCTCCAATGTACAGACACGACCACTTTACAATTATATAATAGTATAGATGTTTCAGTAATGTGGACACTGAAGTGGATACAGTATTGTTAAATGTTGCAAAGTTATAAAACAATGTTAGATAATGTGGACGTGTTATATAACACAAGTTATACAACATGTTACATGATCTGTACGCACCTTAATAATACTTTCTCTAAGGTGCCAAACATTTAACAACAAGCACCTCCTCCTTTGCCTTAAAATCTCATCTTGCATAGAGTAGGTACTTATCACATTTTTAGTTAAGATTTGTTTGATAAACCATTTCCTCAAATATTTTCTATCACCGGAGCCTTCCATATTTCCTCTTTAATTCTTTATCTTGTCAAATCTTACGAGATTTGAGATCTGTCGAGCGACGGCGACACACCCACTTAATCATTTTTACTTAAACTGACATTCACACGTGTTTTGCCTACACTAACATTCCAAGTCATGAAGTAAGCTAAGATAAGTAGTCCTTATCTTGTTCTTTGTGATTTTGCCCTTCAATTTGAAGGGCGTCTGGGTCACACTCACATGTCGTGACAATGACTTGTCGCGATCTCTTCAACCTGGCTCCCTAAAATCCAACCACACGTCCTGATCGACTATCTGAATGTGATGAGGGATGGATACACGTAAACAGGGGTTAGTAACTTAGTACCCACTGGTCCCATGGAATTCGTCCCCGGTGCCCATTCGTCCCTTTTATTTTAACGTGCCTCTGGCATTTATAAATTTACTGGACATTGACAAAACTGCGGCGATTAGCTACAGAAGTCATAAAGAAGATGAATATCGAACATCATTCAATCTAAGTTCTCTATATAGGTACCCATGTCACCATTGGATAGCCCCGTTGGCCTACCACACCGTGACATAAGAAAGTTATAGATACTCCATATTATGTAGTTCCTGTTACCTGCCAAGAATTCATATTTTTGATTCTACGGTTCAAAGAGGAAAATTTTGACCTGAGAGACGCTGAAGTTTAAATCTGGATTTCTTCTACAGCAGGCTTCTCTTCTACAGCATAAAATCGGCTCATATACCTAATAGATAAAGATAGGTAGTTATATTTGTGTACCTACTTAATGAAACCGTTGGTATTTCCCCGCGGAAGCCTACTTTACAGCAATCAATTGTTAAGTAGGTACTTTAAGTATTAAACTAGAACATTATCCATCGAGGAAACGTTTACAGTGCGTTTTGCTTCTATCAGTGATTTTATCTACAGATTATCTTTTCATTGATATAAAGTAGGTACCTATCAATGAAATACCTACAAATATCAATGAAGTACATGTATCAATGAAGTACTTTCCACAGGGACTTTTTGTGTAATCGCGTAAAAGTTCAAGTTCATCAGCCGTCACTTTAATCATACATAATTCATCACTTTAACACTCACTTTAGTCACAAAACAATGACTTTATTAGACCATTAAGCTGCTCTTCGGATTATGCTGGCATGATTAACAATCTGACTGGGGAGGTACCTCCGTCCTACAGAATACCGCGGGTATAATAACCTTTTTTTTACCGTGCGAAAAATCCCCACGGAAACCTCCCCCGCCGGAACCGGAGGAGGAGGTTATGTCGGACTCGAACCGACTAAAACGCACGCTGTCTGTGGGCCGTCAGTTGCCGGAGGTGAGATTGTCGTAGCCATATCCCTCGGACCCCGGCCGACCCAGGGCCATATCTCTCGATCTGGCCCTCATCCGGTGTAGGGGACCACGGAGTCCCCAAGTCGCCCCCGGGTATGGGGAGGCACGCAATGCGCGCCGCCGCCGCCGGCCTGCTTCTGCTAGGGTGACAGGCGGCTCCACCCGTCATCCCCAGGCCCGCGCTCATGGGGGACGGATGAGGTCGCTTTGCGACCTCCGACGCCCGAGTTGCCGCCGCTCATTGCGGGCGGGTATAATAACCTTGTGTTCCCGGCGGTGAGTAGGGTAGCCAGAGCTCGTTGGAGAGGTTTTGTGCTATCAGTGGGTTTTCCCACTGATAGCATAAAACCTGCTTGTCTTCTTCACTGACGGCACAGAATCTCTCTGTTCTTAAAGGGTCGGCAGCACGGGTGTGACTCCTCTGGTGTTGCTTTCATCCATAGGCCACGGTAACCACTTTCCGTCAGATGGGCCGAATACTTATCTGCGACTTAAGTCGTATTAGATATTCAAAGGTCGTATAAATATAAAAAATAGACACATAACAGAACTGTAACTACAAAATTTCGGTTACTATTATTCTTTAAAAATAAATTAGGTAAGCATGCAAGCTTAGCTGACGTCAAACCAATTATACAATCATCTCCAGTCACTCGGTTTTTTGAGTGAATAAATCCGGTATTGCATAATATGCACGTAGATTTGAGTTCCAGTTCAGTGGCATGTTATGTGCGCAAACTTTTTCACGCAATAATTGTGAGATAATAATACAATTTTGCCAAATATATGTACCTACCTAACTGTTTAAATAAACACCCGGCTTCTTCAAAATTTGGTTTGTTAAGCTTATGTTTTTACAAGCCGTTGCCCGCGGCTCCGCCCGTGTGGAATGTCCGAATGTATGAATGTCAGTTATCGTGACCAAACGTAGCATAAGTGTTATTGTGATGTAGGTATCCATACTTTCATATCCATAGCCATACTAATATTATAAATGCAAAAGTAACTCTGTCTGTATGTCTGTCTGCCTGTCTTACGTTTTCACGTCTAAACCACTGAACCGATTTTGAAGAAATTTGGTATGGGGGCATGGGGGTAGATTAGACCTTGAGAAAGGACATAGGCTATGTTTGGTCGGGATAACCAACATCCAAGGGTGGAGCCGCGGGCAAAAGCTATTATTAATTATTGTAAAGTATCATAAGAATCCATTCAGTAGTTTAACGTGAAAGAGTAACAAACATCCATCCTTCTATATTTACAAACTTTCGCGTTTATAATATTAGTAGGATATCAAGATAAGTTGGAAGCCTTGACTCATTTAACTAAGCATACAAATCCGCTTGTGAGTCGCTGTCGTCATGTGAGCCCATCGTGACTCATGGCCATGGAGTTTGCATAACTATAAGGTTTGTAGTGCCTTTTGACATTGACCTTGAACGAATACAATCACGGAATATACAATCGGAGGAGGCCCGTCTTTATGTCATGACGTATTCCTAATGCTGTGAAGATGTTCAACATCCTCGATACGATTTACTCTAGATATTTTCTTTTAGCTTGGATCACGGTTGAAAATTGTAACCAACCGTTGTGGTTGACCAACCAATTTTCAACAGAACCACATCACTGTTTTATATGACGTGGTTCCGTGTTTGGTCCCCATTGATTTACCCCTTTGCTTTTTGAAAATCAATGTTGGTCCCTAATGATCTTATTTCGAAAGAGGTACTGGCGCTGACAATTACTCAAAGCTTGGCTGATATAACCTACCTCAATATAAAAATGAGTGCAGTTAGACTAGAAAAAGCGGTGGTTCCCTAAACTCTGAAGTGAGAGCTTCGGAAACAACTGGAAGGGAATACAAGCCTGAGCGCAACTCTTTACTTCTATGTACCTATTAGAGTAGCTGTTTGGAACAAATAATGTGTAACACTTATTGGGTGAGGTGGTGATGAATTTTGAATGTCGAATTTAGAAGTCGCAGAAATCGCATTATCTGTAGGCATAGGGTGCCATTTTTTAAATAGGTATGTCAATCTGTCAGTGGCGGGGGTTCTCTATAACACGATTTCGGCCGGCTTATCTTTCCAGAGATGGTAGAGACCAATAGATCTCATGGTGCGTGACCAAATAGATCGCGGAAAAAAAATCCACTAGTTTTTCTTTTGACAATTTTCTCCTTTCGCCCCTGTACACTGTATGACAGCAACAAAGTGGTTCATTAGGGGACTTTCACGTTATCAATAGCATAGTAGTCATAGATCTCAAAAGTTCTACTTTTGTAACTACTCCAGCGATGACCTGTGGCTCTTTACAGTCTAGGTAAGAGTAGGTATGCTCTAAGCCCTCGCGCTTCGGGTGTATAGGATTGCTACTTTTCGCCAGTATGCTTCATAACAAGTTACTTCCCGGAATTAACGCCGATAAACATGTACGGATGTGAACCAGCCAGCACTATGTAACTAGGTAGATATGTACTAGTATGTCATACGGAGAATCCCGTAATTATGGCTCATAGCCAAAGAAAAACTGCGCGACAGTATTTAAGGGACTTCTTAGAACGTACTCGAGTTTTTTTAATTCTCTGTAAGACCAGTGAATTTGATTTTTTGCCAACTTTTATAAAAAGCGTTTATCCTTAACTAACGCTGTTTACAAACAAAATTCTCAAAATTTCAAAGATAGAAGTTTGAAATTTTGAGAATCACACAAATACAATTTTACATTGAATAAAGGTAGCACCTATTTTAATAGATTATGTCGCGATTTATTTCATGTAAGTTGACAAGGGGTATACGGTTGCACCTTCACATAATACTTTATATAAATTATTTATTTAAAAAAAAAAGTTTATCCAACTTCAAGAAACGAAAAAGAGGCACTGAAAAGCGAAAAATAACTTAATTTACAGACTTACTGATTTATTAGAAGTCGGTGCTTAGCCCAAGAGGCCATATTTCAATTGATTGCATCATAGTAGTTCAGACACAACAAACAAAGTTGGCTGGCACCGACTTCGGGTAACTAAATAGGGTACGAATAATTGAGAACCTCCTTTTGTGAAGTCGGTTAAAAAGTACGACTGTATCTCCTTTGTCGACTGCACAATAAAAAAAACAACAAAGAAATTGGTTAATGATTAACCAGGGAAGGAGTATCTACAACCTAAACCCAAAAGATCATGGTGAAATATGGAAAAGCCACTCCATGATGCACAAAATGCCCAAAATAAATGGGAACTCCTTACTAACGCAGCATAAGGCCGGATGTTCACGAGCTTTCACTCCGTAATATAAGAACATTTTTCCTCAACATTCTTGAACAATTACCGAAACATTTTTCAAATTTCTTGCATATCTATACCCATTACGTGTATTATTAAGTAAACTGATAGCAAGATAACGCAGACGTCACATGCAAATATTACAAAACCAACTAGATAACGCGACTTAAGCTAGTGAGTTTTGAGTAATCTTGATAATAACCCAATACAAATATTGTTTTGATAACGTTTTCTCCTAATATGGGCAAGAATTGGTGGTTTGCTTATCACACCGTCTCGTCTGTGTTACTCATAGGTACGAGTATATCTGGCGATATTATGGGCGATAGGGTGACTGAATCAAAACAATGTTCTTTTTATTCTCTTACGGATGTTAATATATGTATTGATGTCTTAGGGGTCCGCGTCCGTTACACGCTAGGTTTTGCCATGGTTTAACCATCAATCACGCCGTGATTGACCAATAACATAACGTCTAATAACCGATTGACCGATAACATTCATGATTGACGGCATGATGCATGACGCTTGCATAAGCGTGTAATGGACCCCTTACGGTAGCAAAGAAGCATAGTAAGCTGCTACTGCATCTATCAATCAATTAACGCTTGTAACTCCTGAAGACGCACTAGAAGTGACGTTGGACTATTCACAGTAGGTACGAAAGTATGATCGCACTCAAAACATTTTCATGTAAAATACCGCCAAGACAAGTCCATACTGCTTGCACTGCAAAAAAGTTAGCAGATTTTATGGAGAGCCAAGCTTCTAACGCTACACGCCTCAATGACCTAACTCATATCTTACTCCGCGTTTACACACTGCCGCTCGCATTGCTCATCGTGTTTCCGGAAATATTCGCGCGATTAATGCCCTAGCGTTCACACACTCCCATCATCGCGTTGGTCCGCATTACAGTATTCGCTCTGCAATGGAGACGGACGTAAACGTATGGAGGACAGCGCTGTAGCAGTGTACGCATTATGCTTTTACAGCATAGCGAATTAATTAAATAGAATATTATTAAAAACTATCACTTTCAACTACTATACACATTCCGTAGATCGATATAAATATTTTTAAAAGTAAATATTCGAGGAACAATAACGAAAGCCGTGTTTACTGATTTACGCCATCTAGCGGTCTCGTATAGTTCATCGCGCTAGTATTGCCGCTCCTTTGACTCGCGCCGCCAAGCCGACATTCGCAGCAACATACGCGGCAGTACTCGCGGCATGACGAATGTATCATTCACACCACGTCTCTGCCCACTTCTCTCGCCACTTCCCTCGCTCTGCCGCGAGTATGTAAACGCAGCTTTAGCCGTATAGCATTCTGTGTGAACCCTACTCTTAAGTTCCCTACGATCCTACACCTCATGATATCCTGCAATGTAAGGAATAAGTAGGTACTATAGTTTAGTTGGTTGTTGTAAATTCGTCTCAGTTGAAAATAGTAGTAAACTCGTCTCAGTCCATTTAAAATATTTCATGTGCGAAAATTCGTCTCACCTTAAAAAGTAGGTACTGTCAGCAAGATAAGTGTTTGTTGCAAGCATATATGTGTATGTTTACTTAGGCTGACAAGCACAGGGCCCTACCTGATGGAAAGAGAGTGGTTACTTCTGTCTGTATGGTTATTAAAAAAATAACCACGAAGGCTATCTAAGGCTAAGTATAGTAATTAGAATTACAGTAATAACATACCTACATTTACCTACAGAGTAACAATAAAATACATAAGCGAGTATTTAATTGAATGACTATACATCGAGAAATGTTGCTAAGTTAGTCATTTATACCTACTTATATCAAAAATTTTCAGTACGTCCTGTATGAATAATACCTAATAACAGAGAAAATAGGTATCTGCCTACTCTCCACAGATTTACAGGAAATTTCTTGTTGAAAGATATCGTAAGTAAAGGGATTATGACAGATTGGAATTATGTTAGAAGTACCTACCACAAATCTGAGGTATCTACACACTTGAAGCGCTCGTAGCCAGGGGCGCGCTTGGGGCCTTACTCCCAAAAACGAACATGAACGTTTCGGATCGAAACGAACGGTCGCCGAACACGGACCTTTAAAGTTACTCTGAAAACCTTTCGGTGACGACTGACGGATGCCGCCGTCTTCGGAATCATAGACTAACGATCGAGTCTAGATGAATAGTGTGGACCGACATATTATAAACATCTAAAAACCGTTAACAAATGAAAAATCAACAAATATAGTTGTATTCTCATGAAAAGAGAAAAATATATGAGATTTTTATTACAAAGGTACTGTTAGATCACTAAATTGTCATTTTTCAAGAATTTACGTATATTTAATGTGAGCGATCTTAAAAACCCTCGTGCCATAATATTGTTCTATGTTTTTAATACGTACTTTGACAGTTTGACAATTTCAAATTTGACACTTTGATACCCGTATGCACTATCTCTATTAAGTTAATAGAGATGAGTGCCCGTCATGGTGTCCGTATGTGTGTAGCGCCATCTACTGGGGTCATCAAATACTTCCGTAATGGATAATGGTTGTTGGTTTGGTTCAATGCCCCTTTACCAAAATGTTGTTTTTTTGAGGTAGTAGAGGAATGATTTCCTCGCATAGCTCCTCAAAAAGTACCCTCGTCACTCTATAATTAGAGACAAATTCCATGTCCGGAATTTGCCTCAAAAAATTTTTTTCACGAAGCCGGTGACGATTTTGGCTTCGCTCAGCCGCTTCTTCCCTCATCATTTCGTCCAACAATAAAAATCTCGCCATTTTCTTAGATAAAAATTCAGCTTCGAAAGCCTTACGAAAGGTATATAGCTTTCGTTGAATTTCAAGTAATAATCTGCAAGATTACTTGTCAAACAACGACAACGAAAACGTCAAATGTATTTTGGGAGTAGGTGCACCGACCACGATCGACAACCTCAATGTCAAACGATCGAAGACGGATACGAAACACTTTCGGGGTAGCTAAATGGCCGAAACGTCAACGAACACGATAGTTTTCGATTTTCGGAGTAAGGCCCCAGGTGCGCTCACTGTTCGGTAAACGATAAGTGGGTTAAGGCACCTAGGTGCGGTTGCAATAGGCATGATGACAGTCGTTAAGAATCACCGAAATTATGGTTTTAAATTATTATATAGGATAGAGAGATTCTATACAAATCACTTATTTTCAGATTACAAGTGCTATTCTATTTTATTTTAATAAAATTAAATTATAAATCATATCAATCCGCCATATTAGGTCAAACACCAATCAGAAGCGAGTGACGTCAACGTTGCGTAAATATTATTTTGACATTTTGATTTTTGACATTTTGTTGTTTTCGTTAGAACATAACATCCTATTTGATTACCTATCTAGATATTCAAAGCTAGCAACGTTTGTTAATAATAATTGTCTTATACGCACGATCATTTTGTTCCAAATCCCATACAAATACTATAATTCTACGCCCTAGTACAATACGTTATAGTTATGGAACAAGGATTCATTAAGGCAAATAGTTCAAATTTGCCAAAAATCGACTTGTTGATGTTGGGTGGATTTTTTGCATCAAACAATGATTTCGCCTCGGCCGAATTTCGTCATGTTAAAACTTCCATGTAAGTATTATGTGTGATAACAATTAATTAATCTGTCATTTGTGTGAGCTACCGTTGAGCATAGCACAGAGTACATTACATTTCATGGTTAGGTTATGTACTGAAAATATGTATTACCATTAATATATTTTTATTTATTTTAGATCTTCTCGACCATCTTACGGTGATGACGCTGTCAGCTACAGCTTAAACGTAGTGGGAAAATGTGCACAGTGAAGGGCAAAATTTGTCCAGAACATAAGGTACATGCAAAGTTATATGCCGTCACATTAGTTGTAGACGAAGACGAGGAAGCTGTAATTTCCGTGCAATGTAACGATTGTGTCGCTTCTAAAGGATTATGCAAGCATTCTATAGCATTTCTGATGTGGATTCACCGGAGGAGTGAAGAGCCACCCTGTAAAGCTGTAGCATGTTATTGGAAAAAATCAAGGCTGTCAATGGTTGGAACTAGCCTGAAGTACATGACAGCAAAGGAATTATCAAATGGTGCACCTAGCTTACCATCAAACAGTATAGTTCTTGACAAGTTCTTGAATATTGGCAGAAAAAGAAAAATTGATGACTGTGAGTTAATAAAATATCAACTTCCATATATTTGCAATGATATTCAAAGTTTATCTATGCACCAGCTTGTGCTGAAGTATAAGGAGCAATTGTGCGAGACGTTTTTAGGAAAGATTGTGCTGTCTAATGAAAATATTGCTAAAATAGAGGAAGCGACCAGAGAACAGCACCAAAACCACTTTTGGTTTGAATTGCGTTATGGCGGGATCACAGCATCAAGAGCATATGAATTCAGTCGGTGTAAAAAGAATGATGGAACTCTTATAGCATTAATAATGGGAGGGAGTATACCAGACACAACACCCATGAAACGTGGTAGAATATTAGAGAATGAAGTGCGAAAAGTTGTCAGTATAAAGCTTGGCAAGAAAATTAGGAAGTGTGGGCTCATGCTATCTAAAGAGTACCCAATGATAGCAGGATCACCAGATGGTATTTGTGAGGATAGTATCATTGAGATCAAGTGTCCCACCAGTGCAAAGACATACCAAAATTATATGAAGAATGGCAAACCTACTGAAAAGTGCAATACACAAATGCAGATACAAATGTATTTGACAGGACTACAAAAGGCTTACTTTTGTGTAGCTGATAGTAACTTCAGCACAAATAAAAGTGTACAAATTACCAGTGTGGCATTTGATGAAACTTATATTATGTCTGACTTTCTCAAACTTTTAGTGGGTCTGTGGAAAGAAAAAATGTATCCCGTGTTGTATCAAAGTATATCTCATATATAAAACCCTTAGTCCTGACTGACTGACTGACTCACTTAGAGACAACGCACAGCCTAAACCGCTGGTCCTAGAGACTTGAAATTTATAGAGAGTGTATGTTTTGATGCGTGGAGGTGTACTAAGAAACGATTTTTCGAAATTCAGACCCTAAGTGCCTAAAAAGTGCCAAAAACGTACTTTCTTATAACTCAAGAATGGCTGAACAGATTTTCATGATCTTTGGTTTAATTATATTATGCAAGAATGTGAAAAATATTGTGTAAGAGTTATGTACTGCAGTTTCTTTATTTAATTGATTGGAAATAGAAAAAAAACATATGATAGCAGTGATGATAGCTATCTAGAGCTATATAAAAGAATATACCTGTATATAAAAGAAAGCCTAAAAGTAATACAGCACATTATCATTCAGATCAATCCTCATTTACAAGCTCTCAAACAGTAAGGTATGTGAATTTAAATCTATTGACGCCGCCGATATAACACAAGGGGCGGCTTCATAGCTAGAAACAAAATAACAATTTATATCAATGGCTAGAAATGTTTCACCAAATAGACGAACGCCTGGCTTCTAGAAAACTTCACTTTCTTTCTTGATGAGAAGTATACTAAGGCAACAATAATAGAGATGGCAGAACACAATTCAATAACTTCCACTTATCAGCTGTGGGCTCAATTACTCAAGCACAGAGCACTTCTGATTAAGATGACAAAGAATATAATACAAAATGTTTATTTTCTTAATATTATTTTTAGATAATTATAAAAAAATTAAACCACCACAAATTTCAAGTATGTTGTTTTATTTGTATTCATTTTTGACGTATCACATAGTAATTTGTGTATGGCCTTAAACACGCTTGATGTCCCTGGTTTAGTAGAACCACAACTTTCAATTTTAAATGGAGATGTAGCGATAGAGCAGACATTGGGTTTCAAGGGTGATGTTGACTGGCTTACAAACTTAGTGTTGGTCTGGATAGCTTTACTTCTATATTTGTGGGTTATATATACTTGTACTGATTTATCAAATGATTTTGGATAGGTAGTAGGCCCTTCTTGATTTTCTTCAATTGTGTGCAAAACTAAAAAATAAAAAGACAAACAAATTATGTATAAACAAACAAGTAGGTACATTATGCATGTATGGTTGTACAACATTTTGTAACGAGACTATGTTGTAATCTACCACACAGATTGTTTTCAATCATAACTGAAGCCCATAATTATACCATGTTCTATGTTACTGATTCAAGTAATAGGAAAATTCAAACAATATACACTTTAATCCAATAAAACAGAAACTTATTCGCTGACATTATAGCGAAAAAAAGAAATTGATCAGTACCTGAAGTTTCTGATGAAGTGCTTGCGGGTTCCAAATATTTTGTAGGTGTACTTTCATCTACAAAATCTATTTCACTATCTTCAGTTAGTAACTTCCTTTGTTTGTACAGAACATAATAATATGGTTGTTCTACAGTGTTAATAGTTCTTTTTCTTGTGTTTGCTTGGCATTCAAATCTTGTGGGAATACACCCTGACTTCATTTGCACTTTTGAAACCACACCATCACATGATACTGCATATAATTTTCCATATCATTTGGTAACTGAAACATAAATAAAGAGTTATGTAGGTAGTCACTGTGCTAAGATATAGAGTGGTGTAGTAATAATAAAGGAATGTAATATAAACTGAAACGAAATCGCCCTTATTATTGACAATTTATATTAGTAGTAGGTACTCTGTGTTATTGATCTTTATTTAACTTAATTATCATATGGTAAATAAAGTAAATACTTACGTCAAAATGGTCTTCACAGAAATAAATAACAGAATTATTCATAGAAATAGCGGTTGGGTCTCGCTGTGCAAGATTTAGCCACATATTTCTAACTTTTTTCTTCATTGGAACATTAATAAATAACTTGTTCGGCGTTTTTATCGATGTATTACTACATTGGGGAACCGCACACCATCTATATACATTAGGATTATTCATGATTATCGTGTATAAACAAAATAATAATGTAAAGTATCACAATAACAATAACAACATTTAACTTCGAAACTGTCATTACTGTCAAGTGTTTGAAAGTTTGAAGACTTTATACGAAAATGTGATGACGTCATACTTTCGTAAACGACGCCATTACTATTCTAGCGTTTTGGATGGTTTTGGCGCGAAATTTAAAATTGTAGTAAACCGCCCTAAATCTTTACCCCAACGAGCCTCTCGCGGTTGTACTTCTAACTTTATTGTGCCTACCGAGTATAAACGAACCACTCCCGAACTTTCCCGAATGATGGTTCGCTACTTCGCCGCACCGCTCCCGCGCCGCGCCAGTCGTCCTCCGCTAGCCACGAAGTGTATATGTACGCGCGCGCCTGTCGAACCTACCTATCTCATTAAGTTATATAGTGATTAATGACTCATTGTGTAATTACTGTGTATCACAATAAACGATACCCGAAGACTTCTCATGTTTTCTTTAACTATGAGGACCCGTACCTCATATATGGCGCCCAAGTGTAAAAAGATGGCTGCCGCGCGTAACTAAACTCGTGTAAAGTACATAGTGTGAGTGACTCCACGCGGTAAAAGACTGTCCTACTATTCAGCTAGTACCAAGTGCCGTACCTATATAGCGTCTAAGTATAAAAAGACTGCCGCCGCGTGAATACCTACTTCGCATAAAACAGTATTACGTGATACCTACCGCAAAAAGATGGAGACTCGTTGTCGTAGCCAATCGCGCCGGGTCGAGTACGTCGTTGACGAAGCGCCGTTTCCCCCTTCCGACTCGAACGCGTCTACAGGCAACGAGCCTACTGCCAACGCTGCCCAAGATTTCGGCCACAAGGATCTGACCACGCCTCAGCACCAAAGAAGAGTGTTAGACGCTGGTACCGGTGCGCCAGTAACATCAACGCCCATTGCGACGATGTTTTCCCAGGACAGTGTTGCGGCTATCATCTCCGCGATGCAAAAATCACAGACTGAAGCGATAAAGAAAATTATAAGAACGGTGATGAATACGACCACAAGCGCTACAGCCATATCAAGCGATGCCGCGACGACGATGGCTCGAAGCCGAGCCACGTTCGGAGGCCTAGCGACGACGGAGTCCGTAGACACGTTCACCCCACCCCCCGGCGGCGCCCCGCCCGCCCACGTGCCTAGCAACAGTGCCGTAAACTTGCACGCGCACGCGCTAGCGCACCCTACCGAGCCGCGCCGCAACCCCGGCCGCGCAACGGAGCCTCGTGTGGCACCCGCCGCCACTTCGGAGCCCTGCCCCGGCGCAACGCCCGCCCACGTGCCTAGCAACAGTGCCGCTAACGTGCTCGCGCACGCTCTAGCGCACCCTACCGAGCCGCGCCGCAACCCCGGCCGCGCAACGGAGCCTCCTGTGGCACCCACCGCTTCGGAGCTCCTCCGCCCCGCGCTTGCCGCGCCAGTGCAACGCTCGACGCAGCCATCAGCTGATAATGTGAAGAATAAGGAAAATTATAGTGTCGAACTGGGTTTACCCAAAGTGAAACTGAAAAGTTATAATTCAACTGACAGTTATGATAACTTTTCTGTATGTGATATTCCTAAAAATAATAATATTTCTATGTGTACTTCTAAAACTGATAACTATTCTATATACGATACTTCTAATAGTGATGACATTTCTATGTACGCTATTTCTATATATGATAATGTGAATTCCAATAATTCAAATGATAAATTGAATTCAATTTATTCTAATGATAATAATGATAGTTTTCCTATAATATGTGAGATTTCACAAATCAATAATTTAAGTCCTTTTCATTCTAATGATAAATTTTCTATGTGTGATGTATCTAATAATGATAAGTTGAACTCGATTTATTCGGATGATAATAATGAAAATGATAGTTTTCCTATATGTGATAATCCACAAATTAATAATTTGAGTCGTATCCATTCTAATGAAAATTTTTCTATGTGTGATATGTCAAATAAAGATAAATTTAATTCTATTCGTTATAACGATAACTTTTCTGTATGTGATGCTATAACTAAAAAGGAGAACTTTTCTATGTGTACTATTTCTGAAAATGATAATGTGAATTACAATAATAATTTTTCTATTTGTAAAAATATGCATGATGCGAATGATGCACAGAACAATTCCAAAAATTGTTCATTCACCTGTTATGATGACCTTAACACAGACGTCAAGTCCGATCAAATTAGTAACAAAATTGATCCGTGCACCATTCAAAACAAAAATATAATTTTGTGTTATTGGAATGGTAAGAATAAGTATGCATGCACTTGTAAACCCTATAATACTAATTTTGAATGTAATGTTCACTCAAAACAAGGTCTTTGTCACAAAACTAACACGGTTACATGTTTGAAAAACATACAATTAACAGATTATAGTATAGGACCCGATGAAGTTTGTGAAAACAATAATTCTGCAAACATAGAAAGTAGCTTAAGTTGCTCTCTCATTATGTCTAAAGACAAACGCAAGAGGCTTGCATGTCGTGAGGAGCGTCCAATATTAAAAATAAATATTTTAGGGATAGGCAATAACAAGAGCTTCCCACCCGAACCAGGTAACCCAAAAAGGAAGGTAAGTCACGTCCAGGAGCGAGGACGCCCACCTGAACTGGAGGGGGAGGATGTAGTAAACCGCCCTAAATCTTTACCCCAACGAGCCTCTCGCGGTTGTACTTCTAACTTTATTGTGCCTACCGAGTATAAACGAACCACTCCCGAACTTTCCCGAATGATGGTTCGCTACTTCGCCGCACCGCTCCCGCGCCGCGCCAGTCGTCCTCCGCTAGCCACGAAGTGTATATGTACGCGCGCGCCTGTCGAACCTACCTATCTCATTAAGTTATATAGTGATTAATGACTCATTGTGTAATTACTGTGTATCACAATAAACGATACCCGAAGACTTCTCATGTTTTCTTTAACTATGAGGACCCGTACCTCATAAAATGTATTTTAAAAACGATTTTTTTAAATTGTAAACATCATTTATTTGCAGAAATATGAATTATTTTGGATACAGTGGATATGTAATAACATCGTGGAGTAGTTTTTCAAAATCTGTCATCATGCCTATTTGGATGGGTGACCGCTATCTTCATCTGAGCGCTTCCGTGCTTTGGAGAACACCTATTGACAGCCATGTCCTCGATTCTGCTAAAGCACAACCACTGTCACACCACAGAGACTGCGAGAAAATTCCATTTGATTTTTAGCCTTTATAGTTATGTAACGTTTAAAATTAAATGGCTTTTTGTAGAGTGAATGAAAAAGTGTAATGAAATTCTTTTCATTTAATTTTGAGACTGTAAGTCTATAGAAATAAGGTCTAAAATTTAATGGCATTTTTGCAGTCTCTGTGGTGTGCGACAGTGGTTGTGCTTTAGCAGAATCGAGGGCCTGGACGACTGTCAATAGTCGTCAGGTCACGACAAAGGCCTGTATGGGTGACCTGATCAACTCTGTCACAGGTTGGCCACTACCCACAACGCAGGCTGGACTCCGAGGTGAAGACAAGGATAACGTTAGTGATGGATTGGACATACTTGGATCCGTAAATAATGTCATGAAGAGCATCATCCTATCACCATCAAAGAACGATAATTTGATGATTACGACTATTTACATTTCGTTTCGTCACCTTTCTGCGTTCAGCCACCTCACCATCTAAAGTCGAGCAGATTGCACCAGTGATAGGAACCGAGATAATGACATAAAGAACATCCTTATGTCACCATCAACGACCGCTGATTTTGCGACTATTTACATCGCGTTTCATCACCTTTGTGTTGAGCCACCTCACCGTCTAAGAGCAGATTTCACCAGTTATAGGAACCGAGAAGAAATGCAGCAGTCCACCCCTTCCACTGGGACCCGGTGGGTAATAATTCTAGTAGGTACCTAGTAGTAGAATTATTGCCCACCGGGCTAGTAGTAGGTAGTAAGGTGTTCGCCACCAAATATGACCACTTTCCATTGGAAAGCGATGCGTGACATCACCTTTCCACTTGGCGCCTAGAGCGATCATTCCTCTCTTTGCACCTCAAGTCCAGAACTGACGCTGTAATACCTCTGTCTACGATAACAACCTAGAGTATACATTGCTAACAACATACCTATAAGATATCAAAATACTTGTCATTTTGACAGGAAAATCTGTAGACTTTCGAAGTGTTTACAATGTCATTTGAGACCATTTCTCTTTAAAAACTCCTTGTAACTTGCGTCATTTTACCTTATAAATCATATTTTCTAATGTTTTGAAGTATACTTACCGTACGAATAGTTACAGTTTACTCATGATAAGCAATAAAACCCTGTGATATCTTACACATATCAACTCTATTACAGATACAGACTACAGATGACTAGACGGTTTTACTCGGTCACGTTTATAAAATGACTAATTGTTTACTATTACTAGGACTAAGTGCTAGTAGATAAGGTTTACTATTTAAATAGGTAAGCTTATCAAAAAGCAAATGTGTTCTGAACAAAATAAAGTTGAATATAGCTTGATGAGGCATTTAGATATAGGATTTAGGGCGTATCGGGATTTCCCATTCGGATTAGGAGCCCAGCAGTGTTGCTTCTGTCGTATAATAGTTATTTGTTATACAAGAGTGCAAAGTTGCTTTTTAACCGCGTGCTCAGTTTTGATGACCGAGCAAGCGAAAGATTCTAAATTTGAATCACGAGCATAGCGAGTGATTCATAAATTAGAATCTTGAGCGTTAACGAGGGAATCAAAAGAGCACAAGGTGTAAAATCTTTGCACTCGAGTGCAACACGTAACTTTTCATCCCACCTCAGCGAGGAAATAATGAAATGCTTCTTCTTCCTAGCGTTAATTCCCAGTCGCATCCGAAGCTTTCACCTCGGAGTTCGGGGTCCGCTTTACCAGTCTTAACTGCGGATTTGGCTGGACCTCTATATTTTCTGTAAAGCGACTGCCATGTGACCTCCACAACCCAATGGTGACATTAGGCGATATCGAAGCATTGCAGAGACCGTTGTTGTTGAACTTTTTATGCATACAAATATTTGCACTGAGCGGGTATCAGACCCGCGCCTCCTGCGTTGCGGCCACGTTCACTACCACTACGCCACGGAGGCTGTATAATAATTATGTGTAATAATACTAATAATAAAATATCAACAAATAAAATTCAAGAACAATGTTCAACCATAGGACGTGAAAAAAAAATTATGCGCGCAAACCAAATTTAAAAAAAAAAGTAGGTACACCAAGGAGGTTCCGAGTTGAGTTTTTCATAAATTAAAAAAAAGTTGTATGATAAATCGGCACCATAGAGGTAGAAGTAAATAGGTTTAATGATGTTTTGAGTACACAAACCTAGTAAACACGATGTTCTAAATTCAAATTTACTTTACCTCTCTAGAGGATAAAAACGACTTTTACGCTCAGTTATCGAAGAGCAAAAATAGTCTTTCCGAGATGGTGGGATGAAAATTGCGTTTACGATAGCGTGACAGTCGTTACGGGTAGTAGAAACTCTCAAAAGTCCGACTAATCTAAATACAAATCTTCAATATCGTCAATTGGTTGTGGAGGTCATATGGCAGTCACTTCACGGATAATATCAAATTGCAGCCACATCACAGACTGGAAAGCCAACCCGAACTTATTTGGGAAAAAGCGAAAGGCTCAGAGTCCGACTGGGAAGTACCTCCGCCCTACGGAATACCGTGGCTGTAATATAACCTCGTGTTGTGTTCCCGGCGGTTAGTAGGGTAGCCAGAGTTCACTGGAGAGGTTTTGTGCTGTCGGTGAGAAGACCAAAGGCTTGTCCTCTTCACTGACGGCACAGAATATCTCTGTTCTTCTGTTACACTCGTCTATAGGCCACCACTATCCATTAGGTGGGCCGTGTGCTTGTCTAGGACAGGTGCGATCACAGTCTGAAGTTGATGTGGGGGGAGGGAGGGTCATGAGCAGAAATTCCTTAAGAAAATACCGTTTTGGAAGACTTTTCAAAAAGACGATTTTTGTGGGTCCATGTACAATGTCCTCTGTGACTCCCCACCCCCCCCCCCCCTCCCCTTTGAACTGCGCATGGTCTACCTAAGTAGTATAAAAAAATAGAAAAGGAGGCGTAGGAGACCCCAGGCTCCGAATTGCAAGCTTTGTATGCAAACGGGATTGTCACTCGGATGGCAATGAGTAGTATATGTATGTGTAGGTGTGTATTTCTGGTTTCACGAACTTGACATTACTATGTATTTATGCAGAAAGTGTAGACAAGATGTCGCCGGCCTGGCCAGAGCTGTGACCTAGATGAATCATGTGATGTAGGTAATGCAATAACTGATGAATATGTCGGTAGAGAATATCCGAGGGGATTTCGGCACGAAAAAAAGGTAAGTAGGTAGGTAAGGTACTAATAAATATTGTTAATTGCTGGTCTTTTGACCTATGTGGCGTGCCCAATCGGAAGTCGTAGGTTCGCTTCCCGATTGGTCCGAGTGAGAATGCTAATCCACTTTCTAGGCTTCAGTTTACGGCTTTTCAGTACAGGCTAACAAATCTGTGGAAACTTCGTTAGACGCGTTCATGGGTGAACTGAAATTATGGAAGTGGCGTCATCATCACATCCCGCACGTTACGTCCGATAGTCGTCAGAATGGGCTCTGCCCGTACAATCACATAGTTTTTAAATTTTATACGGCCTGTGGAGTACCTACGTACGTTGTACGCGCCAAGAAATAAGTCCCTTGGAGGCGGCGTAGCAATCGCATCTGAGCTGTCGCCATGCTGTGTGTTGATTGGTTCAGGCCATGACAGTAACAGGACCTGAACCAATCAACACACAGTATGGCAGCGATGTCATTTTAGTTCCTAGTTTTGCCGCGGGACTTATTAGCAGGCGGTATGGCTGGCGCGGACTCAAAGTAGTACCTATTTGACAAATTGTGACAATTCAGTGACACTTCTTTTTAAGCGCGTTGAGCAATTTTTTTGTGAAGTCAAATACTTTTTTAGTTTTTCACTTCTATCAGCACTACCGGAGTGCCATATTTTTTTCTATTTCAGTAACTCTCAGTTAAGCAAAATTGCTTATTTCGAACCCGAGACCTCTCGATAGTAAGATTCGACTCCTTACGACCAGTAAGCATCGGTAATGCTTTTAACTGATGGTAGGCATTAAAAAACTGCAATACATATAGGTATTTAGGTATTTCCGATGTACGTTGTGCAATCACATCACAATTTTGTGACTAATTCGTAGGTATAAAGTTTATAATAAAACACAAATTCTTGTAGTACTGTTTTTATTATTTAGGCCACGCGACTAGTATACTTATTACCTACTTATGTAATTTGTATAAATATCTATTATCTAGTCTAGTACATACCTAATACATTTTAAACGATGTCAATGTATATAAATACAGATTATTCTTAAGCAAGAAACATGACAAACATTGATTTTAATTAAATTTTAATTTCTTATTTATATTGCTGTAGAATTCTAATTCCGTCGTCCCTGCAACCTTATTCCAGAGATAAAACGTACCTTATATTATATGCTTTTCCATACTAAAATCTATCCCTGTACCAAATTTCAGCCAGATCTGGACTTCGATTCTGCTAAAATAAAACCACTGTCATACCCCAGACACTACAAAAAATCCATTTAATTTTAAACTTTAAAGTAATGCCGTTAAAAACCACTAAGTTATTATTTGTAGAGCGAATTAAAAAATGTGTAATGAAACGTTAATTTTATTTTGCTATACGTCCACGTATGGTTTAAAAAATATCAGGGCAAATTCATACCGAAAACATTCCCTAAAAATGTTTAGAGAAATGAGTCACCTACTCATGAAGTTATTCCAAAACGACTCAATGGACAGGGAAGTTGTTAAGTCTATAGCAATAATGTATAAAATGTAATACCCTTTTTTGTAGTGTCTGCGGTATGACAGTGGTTTTTGCTTTAGCAGAATCGAGGGCCTGTTCATCCGTTTGAGCGTATTTGAGTGACAAACATCCAAAAATCTTCACAAAATTTTCACATTTAAGGTCCAACCCCACCAAACGGACGGCATCGGAACGGATTTTACAATCATGACAGCTTGACGTGCGTCATGCCGCCGCCCGTCGCTGTCAAGCTGTTGTGCGTGACTTGGTAATATAAACTTCAAACACTGTGATAATAAGATTTAATTTTGTTTAAAGATTGTAAAATCCGGGCCGATACCGTCCGTTTGGTGGGGTTGGACCTTTATAATACATATACAGTAGGTAACAAATTCAAATTAACGTGTATATTGAGGTCGACATAGTAAGTCTACCATTATGTGCTGAAATTCTATTTTTTATACTTTTATAACTATATCAATAAATCAGCCTATTGCAGACCACTGCTGGAAATAGGCCTCGTATTCAAACTACCCCAGTCATTTTTTCAGGGCATCAGTCCATCAAGGGAGCGTCGCATATGCCACTTATAAATTCTCATAATGTATTCAATATTAAATTATTTTCAAATTTTGTTCACTTGGATTCAATATTGCACACATAATGTTAGTAAAAAAAAGCATTACGATTTACTTAATTTTATATTATACTAGCTGTTGCCCGCGGCTCCGCCCGCGTGGATGTCGTTTATCGCGTGGTGTTATAAATTTTAGTGCAGAGAGTTGCGCGTTGAACGCTGATTAGAGGAGCTTTATTTTTTAGAGGAGGTAGGAAACGACGGTATATCCGTCCCAATCGAGCAGTCCGACTGGCCCTACAGAAGTTCGCGACTTACCTAATAACCTCGTGTAGTGTTTCTGACGGTGAGTAGGGTTGCCAGAGATTTTGTGCTGTCAGTGGGAAAACCAAAGGCTTTGCCCTACATATCTTTTGCGCTGACGGCACAGAATCCCTCTGTTCTTACAGCATAGCACGGGTGTGATTCCCCTGGTGTTGCACTCGCCCATAGGCCACGGTAACCTCTTAACATCAGGAGGGCCGTGTGCTTGTCTGCGACCTAAGTATGTAGTATATATAAAATAAAGATTAGACACAGTACTCGCCTCTCTATTCGGCTCCTACTTGACTCTGTACTCCACGTAGTAGGTACGAGTACTCCACTATGTATTCGCGTCTCTACTCGATGCCACTATACTCGACTTCACTATTACAGTACGACTCACGACAATAGTATTGGGATGGGGTACTTCAAGAAGGGCGAGTGTGACGCCTTTGGAGTTGCATACGTCCATAGGCCACAGTAACCACTTTCCATCAGGTGGGCCGGGTGCTTGTTTGCCACTTAAGTGGTATATAAGAATGTTCCTACCTGGATATCTACTCGACTCTCTATTGTAGTCCCCATTCCTTTGCCCTTCTCGCACTACCTGTACCTTTCCTGTCTACTCAACTATAATAGGTACTTCGTTTTCGCCAAGCTCTAATCTCTTTGCGTGAAAAACGATTTTGTAACGGATCTTAAGACTGTACCAAAATCTATATCACAAATTGACAAATTAGAAATTAAAAAAATTAATACTAAATACCGGTTCGCGTATATCGGTAGTTTGAAACCAAACGATAGCTTGAATTTAAACGCGAGAACGCCATCTAGTTATGATTCTGTAACTAAATCTTAAAAATTCAAATTTTAATTTCATGATTAAAAACGTATTAGTTTACACAATTGTGTATGTAAAAATAAAATCTATAAATTGACATTCTTGCTCGGATGTAATAAGCTATAAAAGTTGTCCAATAATAATAAAAAGCGCCATCTATATTGCCGCTCATATTCCGTATAATATCAATATTGTTCACAACTCCGGTTCTACTCAACCGATTGCGATGAAACAAACGTAAGATTTTAAGTCTGAGCAAGCCCTTTCTAACAAAAAAAACCGCATCAAAATCCGTCCAGTAGTTTTTGTGTCCATCGCGGACAAACAGACAAACAGACAAACAGACAAACAGACAGGAAATTCAAAAAAAATATTTTCGTGTTCAGTATCGTTAACATAACATAACCCAAGTATTTTTTTTTAAATATCTCCAGTGTACAGACACGACCACTTTACAATTATATAATAGTATAGACTTAACAAGGCTTTTGTGAAGGAAAAGTACAAGTTATACCTTCTATCATTAATGATTTATTTATAAAGGTAGATGGCGCTGTAATCGGGTTCTGGATTTTCTTATGAATATATTCCCGGGCGAAGCCGGGACTCGAACTACTAGTTTAACATAATTTTGTGCAGTTGGATCTCGAGTTACAGTGTTCCACTGTGGGTAAAATATGGGAAACGTATCTTGAACCTCAATCGCGAGACAAATAAGGCCATCCAGAAACAATCTATGCTTGGTGAATTTGAGCTCGTCCACCGCAGTAGTACCCCGTGCTATCCTCAAAAGACACCCAAGAAACGTGTAGGTACTGCGCGTATAGAGCACATTTTGGACGCATTTTAGGTCCAAGGTATAATGTCTCGAGCAATCCCTGTATTACTGTTACTCGTATAAAGCATGCTAACTGTAGTCTAACTATTAAATAAATTAGGCTTATAATAAAATAGCGTCATAGAATCATTATCACTATTTCATAATATATGAAAATATTGATAAAAATGTCATGTAAAAATCATGAGTGCGAGTTTAACTGAGTTATGTTACTTGTAAAAAGCATAAATAAGTATGTATACTATAACTATTTTGAATAAATTAAGCCTCAGTTGATTGTTTCATAATATTTAGAAATATATCGGAATATCGATATAAATGTCACGTGAAAATAACGTGTTTGAATGTTTCGAGTTTTATAACCTACTTGTAAAAATCCAAATCAATTAGGGTTACATGATAAATATGATAATAGAGTATTTCACAATTTATTTAAAAATATCGAAATATCGTTAAAAAATATGCTATGTTATGCAATCAATGTGTGAAAGTTTAGTGCCCGTTCAACTAAACTGGAGATCACTAATTATAGATACCACTTGAGGGATCGATACCAAAATGGTTAATGGTGGTCCTCAGACTAAACGCGGTTATATAGATATTTTGATATGAGCATTCCAGTGATAAACTTATTAGAGAGCAGTAAATCTGTGCTTCAGAGGGCACATTAAGGAATTGTTTCCAAAAATATTTGAATTTAGATTTCCATTTCAAAATAAGCTGACATAGACACTTAGATCCTAACCTAAATTATACATAACCATTATCTCATTCTGTACTAATACTGTATAATTACAGTATTATAAATTAATTGTTATTATTATACAAATACAAATTATTATCATACAAATAAATTATGGTATTTGAAATTCCATAATTTTATTCTTTATGGCAGAATAACAGAATAAAACATGTGCTGTCACATGAAATTTTCGGTGATTTTCAAATTAGTATTACATACGGAGTAGGTATGGCTGGATTTCAAGAAACTGTTAGTACAGCCGACAGTGTCCTTTCAACCAAAGAAAGATCACAATATATAGGTAATTACATAAAAATAAATATAATTTTCTACACAACAAGTAGGTAAATAAATTATTAAAAATATAGGTAAATTTGCTACTTAAAAATAACGATTGTTTCAATTTATTTCACGCAAACCAAACGTTTATACATTCAATAATGGCGCGGGCTATTGAGGCTGTTTAGGAATATTTATACATTTTGGTTTTGATATAAATAGTAGAGAATAAAGTATTTAAATTTGTATGCCCATATGGCACAATCAATTCATTTAAAGATTTTTCGGCATATAGAGATCAAAATTGGCACACTAATAAATTAGGTTAAGCAAGCTGTTATTGATGCAACTCTCATTTTATTTCCCGACCACATGCCGGGTACTGAAAGGTTACAACTTTTTAACTTGGCCTCTCATACTTCACTGTTTTTTTCATCACTGACAGTAAATTATTTTTGTATGGCAACACACACACACTGTTCTGTAGCACTTACAACCCAACATGCTATGATATGCATATATGACACTTTGGAATTCAAGTGGCATACTATTATGCCATTCGAATTCCTCTATGCCCGCCTAGTCTAAATACGGTATTAGATAGTTATCCATAACGGTCACGTTCATATGCCAGTTGAAGTGGTTCACTCCAGGTACGGTGACGAGGTGTAGCCTTCCAGTCTTATCGAGAGTCTTGAGACCTATCTTGTCTTCTTTGTATATGTCTTGCTGGTGCATTTCTATCACCGTTTCGTTGCCGTCGTAGTAGCCGAATTGGCTGGAATATTATTAATATAGATGTTAGATTTATGACAGTAATTGAAAGTCTTAAAGAAAAAGAGTTCAAAACATTTTTTCAATCACTCTAAAATATGTCATTAAGGCTTTAACTGCATAACAGTAAAATCTAAAATTAAATCACATTTTTTACAGTGTCTGTATAAATGTGATTTAATTTAATATAGCAGTGGTTGACAACAAAATCGGGGTCCTGGTCCAAAAGATCGTGTACCTACTGCTTTACCCATAAGATACCTTGAATAATTTCTTCATCATCCATATAACCCGCGCCACGTATCTTGGACCTAAAATGTGCTCAAAATGTGCCCTATACTCGCAGTACACATTTCTTGGGTGTCTTTTGAGGATAGTACGGGATGCTACTGCGGTAGACGAACTCAAATTCACCAAGCATAGACTATTACAAAGCAATCCGCGGGCGCCAGAGCCTCGTATGTCTTCCGATTTAGGTCCAAGATACGTGGCGCAGGTATACCTCCATACTAATATTATTATAAATGCGAAATTAACTCTGTCTGTATATCTGTCTGTCTGTCTGTTACGCTTTCACACTTAAACCACAAAACCGATTATGATGAGGTTCAGGGGTAGATTAGACCTTGGGAAAGGACATAGGCTACGTTTGGTCGCGATAACCGACATCCACGCAAGCGGAGTCGCGGGCAATAGCTAGTAATATTATAGACTAGCCTTCCGCCCGCGGCTCCGCCCGCGTGCATTTCGGTTAACGCGACCTTTGCTCATATATTCGGTTCTACTAAACCGATTCCGATCAAACAAACATAAGATTTTAAGTCTGAGCAAGCCCTTTCTAACAAAAAATAACCACATCAAAATCCGTCCAGTAGTTTTTGCGTCCATCGCGGACAAACAGACAAACAGACCGGAAATTCAAAAAAAATATTTTCGAGTTCAGTATCGTTAACATAACACCTAAGTTTTTTTTTTAAATATCTCCAATGTACAGACACGACCACTTTACAATTATATAATAGTATAGATACGTGGTAGATACCTGCTCTGCCATGGCGTAATGACCTGATCTTGGGGTCCACCGATCAGCACCAGACTCTTTAGTTTAAGCAAATTCGCTTTGAATTCTTCTGATTTTGCTGATCTGGAAAAAAAAATATTTTTATAAATTTTCAGTGCTTCATGAAAAAGACGATTTTCAGAGCCGAATAGGTACTAAAAACATATATGTAGAAAACCAGTGGCAAATGGTGTATTTTTTCAAAAGGGAAGCCAGTGAAAAATAAATCTTAACTCTTAAGAACGACCATAGCAATTTTGTATGGAGTTCTGGACGTTCGTTCTGATTTCAGACACTAAATTTCATATGGGTACTGCATTTCAGTTACTAAACTTCAGATACTTAATTTCCGAATCTGAATTGCAGAATCATCTCTAGGTACCACGGGTGGGCAGGAATCGGGTTATAGGGATCCCTCGCCACGGAAGGAAACAGGAACAGTATTTTTGCCTAAATTTTGAGGATTTCCCTCGATTTCTTCAGGATCCCATCATCGGATCCAGACTCCCTAGACATGGAGCCAAAATTGAAGCAGCCGCTCTTCAAAAAAAAACCATAAAAATTCATTCATAGTCATATCTACTGGCTGTGTCAAAAGTCAATAAAAATATGTCGAATTGAGAACATCCTTCTTTTTGAAGTCGGTTAAAACACCTAAATATGTAGTTCACTATATTATCATGTCTAATCATGCAGAAAATCGCGCTAACAAGCTCCACAATTTTTTAAATTCGTGTTTGCAAATAGTGAACCAGTTTTTGATTTATAATATGCAACCTTGTAATAATTAAAAAAAAATTAACCTCTGAATCATAAAAACTGTTCAATGAAATAGCGAAGTTCTAAATAATAATACCTATATACATTAATACGTTATGAATAATGTATTAGTCGATGTTAATTATAAGAATCTTGACCTCAGTTCGTTACACGCGGTCACGTAATCAGTTATTTTAGTCAGATAATAATAATAATAACATTATAATAATACTTTATAGCAATTGCCATGACTAAGCGCCCGTTTGACGGCAATAGGGTCGCCCCCTATTACGTGGGACCAAAAATCATACGTGGCGTGGCTGGCTGGATATTTTACGTGGGACCAAAAATCATAGTTGGCTAAATGTGGGTGTTATTACACCTCTGCCTACCCCTTCGGGGATTTTACAGATAGTCGTTTCAGTTCACGGACTCATCGCCAAGAGCGTCGATCAACATCTCAAGAGGCTCTCGTTAGATAGCTGGCTCTGGCTCAATGGCTTGATGCAGAAGGCAGTTCTGCTACTTCCCATCAGGTGGGCCGTGTGCTTGTCTGCCACCTAAGTGGTATAAAAAAACCGGCCAAGTGCGAGTCGGACTCGAACATGAAGGGTTCCGTAGCAGCAAAGGCGAAAATTGCGGTTTACGACGGCGACGTATTAAAAAAAAACTACTTACTGGATCTCGTTCCAACCAATTTTCGGTGGAAGTTTGTGTATATCATAACTATTCAGTTTAGAAAAAAATGTTGTTAGAAACCTCAATAACATTTTTAAAGACCATATTACAGAATACATATACTTACTAAGTCTCAACAGCATAGGCCTTATAGTTTCGGAGAAAAGCGGACGGACAGACAGACAGACGGACAGACGGACGGACAGACATGACGAATCTATAAGGGTTCCGTTTTTTGCCATTTGGCTACGAAACGTACGGTACGTATTGTAATGGTGGCCCTCTTTTCAGAGACTTTGCCTTCAGCTTACCATCAGGCGAGGCGAAGTCAAATTGATGTGTCTTATAAAAAAAAAAATACCCTAAAAAGCAGGTAACTCGATACGACCACGTGTATGTATGTTGTAACTTGTACCTATGTTATTGTTGTATTGTTTTATAGTTAGGTTGGCCGATGGTTTTTATCTTTTTTGTGCCGTCGGCAGATGGCGCTTCAATCGGGTTGTAGGACGTTGTTTTATGAATTTATTCCCGAGTGAAGTCGGGACCAGAAATTTCAGATGCGAAATATGTGACCGATTTGGATGATTTATTTATTGCTGCATTTCCAAAGATTATTAGGATAAGGTTTAGGTAAAGTACCTACTATAATTATGTAGGTATAAGGAAGAATAAAAAATATAATACATATCGACGATATATTCTGTTAACTGAGTGACGCCGGGTACAAAAAGTTAGTTGAAAATGAATGAAATTGAACTTAAATAAAATCATATTACATATTATACATAAGTATTATATTGAATAGACGACCAAAACAAACAAAATATAAAAATAAATTAATTTCTAAAAATAGTTAATATATTTTACTATATTTTAACATAAACATTTAAAATTGCATAAAGATACATACCTATTTCAAAAATATAATTAGAAAAAGAAAACAAAAAGTTCAGGTTCCACCGAGATTTGAACTCGGATCGCTGGATTCAGAGTCCAGAGTGCTAACCATTACACCATGGAACCGACTGACGAAACTTTCAAAATTTCGAATCCTTATCTTCGACTGAATGTTTATTGTAAAAAAAAAATTGAGAAAAACTTTGACAACTTTTTTTTTGTTTAAATTTTTAAAAGTAGGTGTAGAAAATATTAAATAGGTCAACAAAACAATTTACATCCAACTACCAATATAAGACGTTTTAGTACACAAAATTGTGCTTCAAATCAAACCACCACCGACATTGAGGGAGTATTGACACGAGACATTTGATGGGAACTATCAATGGGAAACGAATAGAAATGGATTCGCTTCTGAGCGATTTCGCTATAGAATATCACTTTTCCTAAAGGCCCCTTACATTCCCAAGACACGACAAAAAAGTTTCATATAAAAAAAAAAAAAAAAACGGCCTATGCCACTCTAATAACGAGTGTGCTATAGACCGCTACACAGAAATAATACTTAATAGGCCTGCACTGTGTCTTATATATACCAAACGCTATGAGAGAAAGAGAAAATGTGTGCTCACACCTCACTCTCTTGCCCCTGCACTAATATACGAAACATATCTCCCTCTGTTACTATCTTCACTAATTTATATCTCCCTCTCAACTTCCGTTCGCCTCACCCGATCACATTTTTTGTAACGCTTTCTTTACGCATCATTCACCAGCATTCTCCCCAAGTCAAAGTTTTACTTTTTTTTTATATAGGACACGTCAATTTGACGTCGCCTCGCCTGATGGTAAGCTGAAGGCAAAGTCTCTGAAAAGAGGGTCACCATTACAGACACGTACCATGTTACAATGGTGGCATTCAGCTTGACGGCCTCATCAGATGCTTTTTCACGCCCCGCTTAAAGGACCCGGGACTGTAGGAGGAGGGAAACACGTGAACTGGTAAGGAATTCCAAAACTTAATGGTGCAGTAGAAGAAGGAGTCGCCGAACCGCTTGGTTCTTGATGGAATATTCTGCTGATTCTACACCGTATGCGGGTGGCATCTAAGTCCTGCACGTGTGGTACTATATAGGAAAGGAGAGGGTGGGATTAATTGGAAGAACTCATCAGAACATTCACCATGGTGGAGACGGTAAAATACCGCCAAAGATGCAAAATGTATTTGTACTTACGAAATATCGTTATTGATGTATGGCAGGAACACGCTATAGGTTTCATACAATGTTTGATGGAAGGGGTCGTTCCAATAGTTGCCAACCGACGTGTGTTGCCCGACACTTGAGTAGAACAACTGCCAGACGGTGTCTTTGACGAGGTCAGGGAACACGAGGTGAAGGAAGCCGGCTGTAAAGTGGTAATATTTAGTTATTATGGTGTAGTAGTTCATGTAGTTAAATCAACTGGAAATGTGTCGTAGGTTCGATGCCTGTATAGGACAATTTCGATTTTAGTAGCTGTTACCCACGGCTCCGCCCGCGCGATATATTAATCCCGATCCCGCGGGGACATATTTCTGGGGATAAAAAGAGAATGGGTTAAGTAACAGAATCATCATCATCACAGTATTAGTCTCGGGTGAATGAAAACCTCGAACATTGTACAGTAAGCTTCAGAGAAAAGGGACCCCCCTTGCTAATGATATGAAAGCATGAGGGGGTCTGTTTTCTCTGCCGCTGACTGTACCCCGGGGTTCACTTTTCTATGATTTGGTATATCCTTGCTTTTACGGGAACGACAGCTCTCTGTCTGACTTCCCAACCCCAAGAAGAAACTGTCACCTCATCGTATCGGGTTGCAGATTATGTTGGCTTGGGCTCAAAATATCCGTGACTGTCCTGTGGTACTACCACAGACACTACTAGTAGTAGGTATTGTATCCCCATGACCCCACCGGTAGTGACAAGGGTATTATCTTAGTAAGGAGTAACTCGAAGGCTGTGGCTTAGCGACAAACGGCATGGCACGCCAATAAGCGAGAAAGAGAGCGGCGGGTAGTCTCCTTCTCGCTCATTGACTTGCTGCGACCTGCGAGCTGCGACCGTGAACTCAGCGCAGCGCTGAGAGCCCCGAACTCAGCGCAGCGGTGAGAGCCACGGACTCAGCGCAGCGGTGAGAGCCGCTGAGTTCGCGGTCGCAGCTTAAGCGGTTAGTAATTTGAATACACAAGATATTTACTTCCATACTGTCCAGCTTGCGGCGAGCTCAACGAAATGAAAGTGTCCACAGTAACGTTGTTGAAGGTCTGCACTATCCCTCTTGCTACGAGACCTCCTTGAGAATAACCTGGAAATTTTAAAATAAAAATAAATAACTCTGACGTCACACTTGATAATACTAGCACAGATAACATAATACTAAAGTACAGATACCCCATCCCATACAAAAAAATGAGACCACCTTAAGTCGGGTTATTTTGCGGGTTATTTTTAAATATTATAGCCCGTCACTAGATGGCAACGAAATAACCCGTGTTTCAGCGTACTTTACTTAGTAATAGCTACTAGATGGTGCTGTACTTTATTTTCAATCTCAAAGAAATGTCAGTCATAGCAAAAAAAAAAAATTAACAAATATAAGCACATATAACTATTTAATTTTATATAGTAAGATTGACTGTGTCCTCGTAAGTACAGATCGCATCTCGAATCGGGTTATTTCTAAAGCAGCTACGAATGCTACGATTATGTAGGAAAAAAGGGTAATACCATCTTTTCGCCAGCTAAGACTTGGGGTTCTTGGATGTTGTGCTGCATTTTTGGAATCCAATATGGCCGCCACGCTGTAGTATATAACTTGCAATATGGGTATGGAAAAATGGGTTTTTGAGTATGCTGAGTACGAATTTGATGCCATTTTTGGAATCCAATATGGCCGCCGCGCTGTAGTATCTAAATTATTGCAATAATATGAGTGTTGCCTAATGGGTTTTTGAGTATGCTAAATTGCTAGGTAGCTAGGTAGGTACCTACCTACCTACCAAATTAAAATAGGTAGGTAGGTAATTAGGCTAATTTGGTAAGTAGGTTACCTACCAAATTAGAATAGGTAGGTAGGTACCTACCTACCAAATTAGCCTAATTACCTACCAAATTAAAATAGGTAGGTAGTACCTACCAAATTAGCCTGATTACCTACCAAATAGGTAGGTAGGTAGGTACCTACCTACCTACCTATTCTAGTTTGGTAGGTAGGTACCTACCTACCTACCTATTCTAGTTTGGTAGGTAGGTACCTACCTACCTACCTATTCTAGTTTGGTAGGTAGGTACCTACCTACCTACCTATCTGGTAGGTATAATTAGGCTAATTTGGTAGGTAGGTAGGTAGGTAGGTACCTACCTACCAAACTAGAATAGGTAGGTAGGTAGGTACCTACCTACTAAATTAGAATAGGTAGATAGGTAGGTACCTACCTACCAAATTAGCCTAAGCCTAAGTATACCTACCAAACAGGTAGCTAGGGTACCTACCAAATTAGAATAGGTAGGTAGGTAGGTACCTACCTACCAAATTAGAATAGGTAGGTAGGTAGGTACCTACCTACCAAATTAGCCTAATTACCTACCAAATTAAAATAGGTAGGTAGGTACCTACCTACCTACCAAATTAGCCTGATTACCTACTAGCTAAGTATCTATTTTAGTTTTAAACTTGATTTTTATTTGTATTATTTTGATGCAAGCAACACCCAATAATGTATACATGTTTTTAATGTGCTAATAGAGCCCTTTAATTTCATACCAAACACGTTCTATATATATCTCAAGTTTTTTTCCATTATAGTCAGAGTTTCAGATAATCATTCACACGTCATATTGCCTATAACCAGCGGACGATCAAGACGTTTCTAACAATACCACAATTGCCTAAACAGAAGACATTACAATTTTGTCAATTCGTATTTCTTCAAAAGAGTACATTTTTGTAAAGAAGAATAGTTTCGTCGTCAAATCATTTATTGGAGTACATCACTATTATGAGTAGTATGGTCTAGAAAAATTCAACAATGGCTCAATGGCTGTCGCAAATCATTCATAATGTTGGCGCAAATCATTCATAAATGTTGGCACCGTCGTCGTCGGCACGCTGTCAAATTCTCATACTCATTTTCCCAAGTGAGCAATAACTTAATTTTTTTTGTCTCTTTTTAGCAGATACAACTGTATATTGGAAAAAAAGAGACAAAGTGATATAATCAAGGTTCAATTCATGTTTGCCCCATATTTGTATAACTAGAATTTCTATATGTCGAACGGGGCCCCCCTGTGACAAAGCTCAAACTCTCAAAGTATATCCGATACGATAATCGAATACAATACAAAACAAAATAAGGAAGTAGGATCTGTCAAAAAATCGAAGGAATGTTAAATAGCGCCATCTATGAACAAAAAGAAACGAAAATATTGGATTATGGAGCGGTATCTATTTAGTACTGAAAAAAAGCGTGGACGGCGCTGTTATTTTAACCAATTTATCGAAATAACATTTAAAAGTTCGTTATTTTATGTTTACATGGTACATGTATTTTATTTTTATTAAAAAACAACATTTATCGTACTCAATTCTTGTTCATTTAGAATTCTAATTGTAAATTGATACACCTAACGCCATCTAAATTTTTTACAAGTCATTAATATTTTCTACTATGTAGTGATGACCCAGTGATACTAGGCGGAAAATGGATAATGCTACACATACTGAATAAGACCTTACTACTTACTACTATTAATTTCAGCAAAATATAATTATTTTGATTTTTGATTATTTTGAATATTGAATCAGTTAAAATTTCAGTATATACAGATTTGTTTGAAAACTCTCACCAATAAGATTGATTCCTTCAGGGTGCTTAGCAGATATATTTGCGACGTCCATGCCGATCTCCATAATTTGATGCCACATACTCTCCAGGCTGGACCAGCTTTCGAATCTGTCTATATTATACACTATCGTGCCTGGATGTTGCTGAAAATGATAGTGACAATCAGGTTAATATGTTTCGTAAAATAATTCATTTTGTTAATACATACATACAGATACAAATAATCACACCTTTATCCCGGAAGTGCTAGGCAGAGGTGAATTAACACCCATTTCACTAATCATGGTATTCAGTGCCACGTTATAGGAGATGAGCCTATTGCTGAATTCCGGGCACTACTGTTGACTCAAGTCGTGCATCTGAGGCTAACACCCGTATTCACAAACAATACTTCGCTATGCGTAACACCAAAACTGTGCAAAGAACGACAAATTCTCAGTGCGCTCGTTTTGGCAAGCCGTAATACTTCGTTGAGGGAACGCACTGCGTTAGATACTGCTCCGTGATGTTTGTGAATTAATTTTACCAGCCCTATGCGCTCGAGCACACTATGAGACCTCTCAGTATTGTTTGTGAATACGGGTGTAAGTCGGTGCTGTATTTTTAACCGACTTCAAAAAAGGAGGTTCTCAATTCGTACCCAATTTTTTTTATTTTTTTGTATGTTTGTTACGCGATTGTGAAGCCAATTCTAGACGGATTTTGAAAATTCTTTTTGTGTTCGTAAGTAGATTATTCCGAAGTGGTCCCATTTAAATTTCGTAAAGATCTGATGATGGGTTTCCGAGATTAGACGAAGGAACTCTTCAAAAAGTACCAGGAAATCAGCCGCGATTGCTGCAATGGCATATTATTGCAATGTTTCTGCCATTACACATCATAAAATCACGCCTGAGTCCTTTGAAGGGGTACGCAGAAGTGTTCAGAATATTCAGCTATATTTCCGGTGTAGGTATATGCATTGATTTTAAAAATTCTTTTTGAATAATGATTTAATATTTTTTTTTGTAGCGTGGCCGGTTCGATCTGTATTGCAGCGTCAGCAGCGCATGTACAGTCAGGTCACTATACATGCGATGTACAGTCGCGAGACTGTACAAACTCACTAAAAAGAGAAAAATAAATTCATTTTTAACAAAAAAGTTTAACCGACTTCAAGAAACGAAAAAGAGGCACTGAAAAGCGAAAAATAACTTAATTTACAGACTTACTGATTTATTAGAAGTCGGTGCCAGTCAACTTTGTTTATTGTGTCTGAACTACTATGATGCAATCAATTGAAATATGGCCTCTCTTGGGCTAGGTACCGACTTCTAATAAATCAGTAAGTCTGTAAATTAAGTTATTTTTCGCTTTTCAGTGCCTCTTTTTCGTTTCTTGAAGTCGGTTAAACTTTTTTGTTAAAAATGAATTTATGTTAATATGTATCATAAAATAAATGATTCATTATTACAGACAAAGACTTCCAAAATCAAGCAGCCGTGTTTGCAAGTGAGTACACCAACATTATTGAAGGAAGAGATTCTGGCAGAGACTTTGCTCTCAAGAGATCCGATTCTCAGCACTCCATGGATTCACCGTGCGGTCGCCGGGTCCATAACGTGATACAGAGAGGAACACCGTGACGGCGACTGGGACTTGCGACCCAGATGTAGGTTTAGGGTGGCCACCTTGTGATGCATCAGCGCTCACCTCCACCGTCAGTAGTTCCCCCCCCCCCCCCCCCCGTACCTATCCAAATATGGTAAGATCCTATCAATGCCGCTTTTGATATTCGATTTAGTAAAGAGCTTACTGAAGCTCTTGGCAATCCGAGGTCTTTAAGTAAGTTGTACAGGGATTTAGCTGGAATTCCCCTTGCCCCTACTTCTACGGCGTAGAGTTTAACCACGTAGCCGTTTTTGGTTAACTCGTTAGTCAAGTCAAAGTATTTGTTTGTCTTTATAGCGTGGTCTTGAGGTATATTAGTTTCCCACGGTACTGTGAGTTCTACAAGCAATGCACGCCTATGCGATCGTGAAAAAAGGAATATGTCGGGTCTGGATGATGAGGCACAGATATCCTCCGGTATTTTATAGTGCTTCTCATACGTGTCTACGAGTATTGTCCAGTCAACGACAGCTATCAAAATTGAATATGGCTTTTGAGGTGATTTCTTTGAGCAGCCTTCCTTTACAAACACAATGTCATTTTTTTGGTTTGTGGTTAATCCTTTTTTCGCTCTAGCTACCGCCAAACTTACAGCCTCACGTATGATTTCTAATATCTTATCCTGTCGGCGCGAGTAACAGTTTATTTTATTGTGTGACATACATTTTACTTATTCTATATCTAATCACTATTTATTAGACTTAATGTACACAATAACAATGTATGTAGATATGTTGTGTGTTTTTTTCATACATAGATACATACGCTCACGCCTATTTCCCTCCGGGGTAGGCAGAGACAACGGCCCGCCACTTGACTCTATCCTTTTTTTCAGTCCAGAGTGAAACCTTCATGCATTTATGACATGTGCTGAAATATCCCTTCACTTTTTTAAATGAGTCATCTCGCCCGATTCAACTGTTTCAGGCATACACATTTTAAAAAGTGGACATTTGGCCCGCGGACCAGTTTTTACGTGGGCGAGATGTACCATAACCCGTCTAATAGCGTCCTACAACCCACTAGTAGGTGCCTAGCCGTTGCTTCACCATATGAGTTACATGTTTTATCTATGGCTTTTCCCCACCTGACTAGATTGCTTTGGTCGGGGAGGGTCAGCTGGAATGCATTTAGGTAACATTTAAGTAAGGCCGGTGACCAGTCGTATATTATGGTACGCCATTTTAAGGCTATGGGAATACAAAATTCACCTAGGGTCAACCATTCGTTTTGCATTTCTAAGTTCATTGCGTGTACCTTATAAGTGTTGTTTTCGTTTATTTAAAGAAAAGATTATGTTATAAAAGATTGTGAGAGACTGAACAACAAACACGTAATTAGCGGTAGTGAACGCGGCTGCTACGCAGGAGGCGCGGGTTCGATCCCCGCTCAGTGCCAATATTTGTATGCATGAATATAAATATTTGCATTGGTCTGGGTGTTTCTATGTATAATATGTATGTATTTACAAAAAAAAAGTATCTAAGTATGTATATCCGCATTCTAGATTCCATAACACAAGCTAATTAAGCTTACCATGGGTCTAGAAAGCGTTGTGTAGAATGTTGTGGAATATTTATTTATTTATTAATTAAAGACGAAAATGCAGACTCTGTACGCTGAAGTGAAAGCATTGGATACAGTCAGGATTAACGCCAGAAGGATGATGAAATATGTACTATATTATAAAGAAAACCGTAAATATAATGTTTATAATGGGTCTGTCATTGCAATGTTGATAGCCTTTATCTCACTTTTCATACTAAAGGGTACGGTTGAAGGACACATTCTCTATAGCCACTGCCTGAACCAGAATACATATTTATGTAGGTAAGTATAATAAACTTTAATCACATTCTTTACACTAATTCATCATTATCTTAATGTTATTTCCAGCTACATTCAGATACCCTGGGCTCCGAGGTCCATTTACTCCTTCTACTAGTAATCGACTTACTCCATGTACTAGGACAATAATATATTGTATTTTTAGACTAAGCAAATGTTTGTAAATAGACCAAAAAAGCGCACTGAGTTTCTTGCCAGTCTTCACAGAATGTGGCCCATTCCAACGTTGGGCTATTTGCTAAACTAGATTTTAATACTGTTTACCGATGATGTTTAGTAAGTGTTGTTTTAATAGTACATGAGCCAGCCATATACAAAAGCCATGAAAATTCTTACAAACTACAGTCAGAGTATTCTCCCCACTTTCTAGGACTATTCAAATTCAAATTTAAGTGGATGATGAATTCCTAATTAAAATTCAATTTTATTAGTTAATAAGTTTACCAGTTTACCCTGAACTACAGTTGCCATACATTATTTTTTTATAAGTACAATATAATAAATTCTAGACTCATTTAATAAGTTAGAGCAGCTAACAACAAAGGCCTTGTAAAGTAATCGCATTATGTATTATCTAGTGTACAAAAAGGTCAACAACTGCCAGCCAATACCATAGGTGATTGAACTTGATTGACATTAAAAAAAGTTGGCACTGAGTTAGTAAAAAACTTACCTCTTGAATTCTCAACTTAATGATTTCCATACTTGCACTCCCAGTCATGACCCCATGAATTAATACCACAGGTTTATACGACAAAATAGGTGTAAAGTATAAAATTAGAGACAAAATTACTATCTTCAATGCCATTTTTGTAACTGGACAAAGGATTTAGCACCGTGAAGTTCAAGCGATAACTGACAGAAAAAGTAACAGGCTTTTGAGTTACATACGCATTCAATTTACGTCATTGCTGACAATGATTTAAGTTATTATTGATAAATACCAATAGCACGTATTAAATTAAATTGTGCGCAAATTCTTATTTGGTAAACAATAATCATCTGGCTGGATAATCTAATCTGTCAACACCATGTCAACACAAAGAGTTGTCAACAACACTACGATTATATAAGTTTTAGGGTGGCCGCACATGTACGGTTTCCGGAGACGGTTTCCGTCCACGGTTTCCTGATTTGGAATTCCGTGTGCCGAGCGCACACGTTCGGTTTTTTGCATTAGGTTTTTTTATTATTAGTTCGAAGCGAGCAGTGTTGCCAGTGCCAAATTGTCAAATGTAACACAAGCTGGCTTCAAAATTTCCTTTTCGGGGGAAAAGTTACGTATTCTTGTTTTTTTATATAGTGTTTCTTGTTTTTTACAAATCCTCTTGGTTTATCTCGGGTATCCGCCCAATTTAGGAGCCGGCCTTCCGAGATGCTCCTTGAAATCCCACTGGCCATTGAGTACGAGCCCCAGCTATTTCATCTGGGACTTAATGCAACTGAGAGCGTCTACCACTATGGGGCTGGGTCGTAAGAGAGTCAAAAGTTACGCAAAATGTAACAAAAGTTACAATACAATCTGGCAACCCCGGAAGCGAGACACAATCAGTGTTGCCAATTACTGATGATCTGAATTCCCCACAAACCCAACAGAAAGGCCCCAATATTAGACATTTATAACTACATTACTTCTCTTGAAGTTTCCCGCTATATTCACCACTTGCGATGTTTATTGCGGCTCGTGTACATATATTGCCAATAAAGAGTTAAATAGTACCTTAATGTCGGATATTTTGCTTTAATAATTTATCAATATGTATAATACTTGCCACTTATTACTTCTGAGTTTAGGTCTAGTGTGAATGTCTAAATGCCCCACATAAGCACACTCCCCACAAATTCCCTAATCGGCTTGAAAGTCCCCACTCTCTTGGGAATTGACAACGCTGGACACAATTTAGGGTGGCCGCACATGTACGGTTTCCGGAGACGGTTTCCGTCCACGGTTTCCTGATTTGGAAGTCCGTGTGCCGAGCGCACACGTCCGGTTTTTTGCATTAGGTTTTTTTATTATTACTTCGAAGCGAGCAGTGTTGCCAGTGCCAAATTGTCAAATGTAACACAAGCTGGCTTAAAAGTTGCATTTTCGGGGGAAAAGTTACGTATTCTTGTTTTTTTATATAGTGTTTCTTGTTTTTTACAAATCCTCTCGGTTTATCTCGGGTATCCGCCCAATTTAGGAGCCGGCCTTCCGAGATGCTCCTTGAAATCCCACTGGCCATTGAGTACGAGCCCCAGCTATTTCATCTGGGACTTAATGCAGCTGAGAGCGTCTACCACTATGGGGCTGGGTCGTAAGAGAGTCAAAAGTTACGCAAAATGTAACAAAAGTTACAATACAATCTGGCAACCCCGGAAGCGAGACACAATCAGTGTTGCCAATTACTGATGATCTGAATTCCCCACAAACCCAACAGAAAGGCCCCAATATTAGACATTGATAACTACATTACTTCTCTTGAAGTTTCCCGCTATATTCACCACTTGCGATGTTTATTGCGGCTCGTGTACATTATATTGCCAATAAAGAGTTAAATAGTACCTTAATGTCGGATATTTTGCTTTAATAATTTATCAATATGTATAATACTTGCCACTTATTACTTCTGAGTTTAGGTCTAGTGTGAATGTCTAAATGCCCCACATAAGCACAATCCCCACAAATTCCCTAATCGGCTTGAAAGTCCCCACTTTCTTGGGAATTAACAACGCTGGACACAATTTAAGCGCGATTCCGGATGGAAATTTCCTGACGTGTGCGGCGATTAGTACAAAATGTATGCGAGTGCTGCGTTCGGTATGACGTCATTAGGTTTTTTCCATTCTGAACCGAACGTCAGGTTTTTTCCGTTCTGCAAAAAGTAAGGACGTGTGCGGCTAGTAGAACATTTTGTATGAAAATGGAGCATTCGGTTTTTTGAATCTGACTTTTTCACAGGGGGGCCCCGTTCAACATATAGAAATTCTAGTTATACAAATATGAGGCAAACATGAATTGAACCTTGATTATATCACTTTGTCTCTTTTTTTCCAATATACAGTTGTGTCTGCTAAAAAAAGACAAAAAATTTAAGTTATTGCTCACTTGGGAAAATGAGTATGAGAATTTGACAGCGTGCCGACGGTGCCAACATTTATGAATGATTTGCGCCAACATTATGAATGATTTGCGACAGCCATTGTTGAATTTTTCTAGAACATACTACTACAAGCATAATAGTGATGTACTCCAATAAAAGATTTGACGACGAAACTATTCTTCTTTACAAAAATGTACTCTTTTGAAGAAATACGAATTGACAAAATTGTAATGTCTTCTGTTTTTCCGTATTAGAACTGGGCAATTGTGGTATTGTTAGAAACGTCTTGATCATCCGCTGGTTATAGGCAATATGACGTGTGAATGACTCTCTGAAACTCTGACTATAATGAAAAAAAACTTGAGATATATAGACCGTGTTTGGTATGAAATTAAAGGGCTCAATTAGCGCATTAAAAACATGTACACATTATTAGGTGTTGCTTGCACCAAAATAATACAAATGAAAATCAAGTTTCAAACTAAAATCCGACTACTGCAAATCACGCTCTAAGAAGTATTAAGCAAGAAAATATCAAGAATAGCCGTGGTCGTATACCATTTACTCTACTAAAACAATACATTCTAGAGATTCGTGATTTTGCAGTAGTCGGGTTTTAGTTTTAAAGTTATGGTTAGTACACTTTAACAGGTAGTATAGAAAGATATCGACAAATGTTACGATAATAGAAGGTAATCCCTAGTATAGTAACCGTCGGCAAACGTTCATTCATAAAAATGGAACGTAGGTAATACACGTTAATTCTGTAGGTATAACCCATCTGTTCTATTATAAATTTATGGACTTTTTGATCAGGAAACTGTGGACGGAAACCGTACGTTTGCGCGGAGCCTTAGTAGTCTGTGGCATGTTCGAGGAGCGTGCTATAAAACACACTAAAAGTGTACTCCGGCTACGGCAATGCTCTTCCTGATTGAGTATCAAAAGAATACAATCTTTATACAATACATTCAGCTCATTCACGTCACGAATAGCATTGGCCTGTGTCGGACCTTTGACCTCTTAACCCCGAGCACTTAATACAATACAGTGCTCAAAAGGACACAATTACAGAACCCTCGAAAAAAAAATTGTTGTCAATGTCACGTGTCAGCTGTCACATGGTTGTCATGTTATCAGCGTTGCCAATGTGTGAGGAATTTCCCATAGTATGGGGATTTCAACCTGATTGGGGAAAACTTAAGCCTTATCTATCACATTTCCTTCAGCCGATTGGAACATACGAAATAATATATATTGAAGCGATTCTTTTTGGAACATGTCTTCCGTCAGACGGGTTATAATCAAAAATATGTAGGTAGTTTAGTAGGTACAATAGTGTAGGTGTGCGGGCGCAGAACAGTGACATGTATCTACTCCAGGTAAGGCAAGTAATGTTTTTTTTTTTTTTTTCAGAATTCGGATATAATAAAAAAATATTGTAATCTGTGTAACTCGATTTAACTTCAACTATGTATGTATAAATATTATATCGTTATAGTGTATGACTTTCAATCAATTATCTTACTGCAGTGGTCCACATGTATATGGACTTTGTTTGTTGTTTATAAGAATTTATTGCATTTGACACAAACCTCAGTGGTTTTTCTATATGCATTGTCAAAAATTAATTATTACATTGTTTTTTATAAGATGTATAAATAAATAATAATAGTAGATTATAATTTTTAGGACAAGGGAGCAAAATAGTATTTTTACAACGAGGGCGCTACTTTGAACCACGAGTGAAGCGAAGAATTCTAGAATCCTGAGCGCAGCTCTCGAGTCATTATACTCTACTTTTTATTCCCATTTTAGGAGAAAAATATGTAGTTACAGATGAACAGAGATTTCCCTGCGCCATGCGGCCAACACGTACCAGCCAGCAATTCAAACAATTTGCATTCAATTTCTTTATTATTTCCTTTATTTATTTTATCTACATGCAAATAATGTTTCTAAATATACCTAAAAATACATTTAAAAATTTAAAAATTGAATCCCACGGCCCCTTCAGCATCGAATACAGGGACCAAGCTACCATTGGTTAGGGCTCTAGAGAAAAGAACGTCTTCACGATGCGCACTATATCAAGAAGCACAGCCTTCTGTACCATTACTGATAGGCAGGAGATGTAAGGCCGGAATAATTCCAAATATTCCGATGGGGATAAAACGAAAAATCCCGAATAATTCCCAAATGACCCGGAATAATTCGGAATTATTCCGGTCGATATTTATGTAGATAGATGTAGTAGGTATTGAGAGTCTTGACTCTTGTTGATAGTCTTGTGATTCGAAATGCAGTTATGATTCGCGTTTTATACGGTTATAGATATATCTAAATATATATAACTCAAAGGTGACTGACTGACTGACTGACATAGTGATCTATAACGCACAGCCTAAACCACTGGACGGATCGGGCTGAAATTTGGCATGCAGGTAGATGTTATGACTTAGGCATCCGCTAAGGAAGGATTTTGATTAATTCTACCCCCAAGGGGATAAAATAGGGGATGAAAGTTTGTACGAAACTTTGTCAATTTTAAACCGATCGGGCTGAGACTTTGCATGCATTAAGCTACTATGACGTAGGCATCCGCTAAGAAAGGATTTTGATTAATTCTACCCATAAGGGGATAAAATAGGGGATGAACAACATTCCGAACTTAACGCGGACGAAGTCGCGGGCAACAGCTAGTTGGTGTATATACCTATCGGTATAATTAAGAAAATACAGTCTAAGACTTATGTTTTCCTGAGGACCTACTTATACACTTTTAAACTCTTTAAGAGTGTTTTCACACCATCCAATATCCGTATCGGACGACGATGGCCGACATCCGATATCCGACACCATATTATTATGTTGTTTTCATATTATAAATATCCGATAAGATCGGTCCGATTTGGCTATTTGCTACATAGCAGAGACTAGTTATGGATGCTAGGGATAAAAAACCTTAAACAACGTAGTGCAAGCAATTTTCGACCTTATTGACATGACATAGAATCGAGTTTTTTTTCTTATATTCGTAATCAGTGTCATCTATTAGCGCAAAAAGACACGTAATTAAGATAATGTCATTAAGGTCCAAAGTCGCTTACAGTCGCTGTTTTAGTATCTGTGTGAATGTTGTAGCAGTTGTAGTCATATTATATCATATTACCTACATATTATAATAAAATAAGTAGGTACCGTACATCTTGACTTGACCCCAAGTCGTGAGAGATGCTCGAATTGGTTTGATATGGTCTACGATTGGTGTATTTGAGCTTCTCCGTCACCATGGTACACGTGGTGACGGAGAAGCTCAAATCTACCTAATCCACAAAAGACATCCAAAAACGCGTACTGTTACTCGTACTGCGCATATACATACATATAAGTAGGTACATTTTGTGACGTCACTGAGGTCAAGATATATAATATTCCGGTATCTACCTACCTATATACCAATACCTACATAGGTCTGTACTTAAGTTTTCGCTTAGTAGGTAGGTGGAAGCACAGTTATTTCATTTTTTGTAGGTGAGTTCAGCGGGAATAATTCCGGAATATTTGAGAATATTTGGGAATAATTCCGAATAATATGGAATAATTCGGAATTATTCGGGATTTTTACATCTATAGGCAGGACTCAGGAGTTGATTCAACTGATAATGCCAATGACATTTCATAACATAGACATGTCATATGCTTACAAATCAACGTAGAAAAATGTGCCGAACTCACACACACACATTTTTAATTCATCTACACTTTTGGTGTATTAACTTTAGAGTAATAGTTCGTGCAGTGTCTATAAACATACGATGGCATTTTCGTTATTTTTTTAAGTCACTGATGCTTCCGCTCAACGTCCGACCGGCGCCGCTCGGCACGCGGTACTAGAGGCAAACGTTCCAATTGACTCGTTTTCGGATCTTCACGATTTTCGCGCAATAACATATCTACTTCTTTTTATATAATATCTTTGGATAATGCCCATATCGTGTTATATTTTCCATCACTTTCTTTCTATGAATGATATTGTATTCCAAATTCAAATCTCTTTTCCGCCAACAAAGCGAATTTTCAATACGCGTGAAAAAGGATATTTTTATATTTTTTTCATTAATGAAAATCTGTGGGGAAAGTGTGGGGAATTTGAATCCCCAAAATGGAGATTTTCTTTTAAGCCAGGTTTGTAGGGAATTCAGATCGTAGTTATTGGCAGCACTGCATGTCATGTCACAAATGTCACAATTTGTCACAAAATCATGTTTAGTTCAATCGTAAACAAATGCACGTGTTTCGTTTGTAACATTCGTGGTGAATTGTGAATAATTGGTAAAAGGTAACATAGTGCCCTATATTTTAAGGTATTTATGATATATATTTGTATGATAATTTATTAAGTTGAACCAATGTTTGAGTTAATTGCAATATAACCTAAATTATATTTTGCTCCCGGTTATTTCAGATTATAACTCAAAATGCCAGCTACATCTTTAGCTGAACAGCTAAAAAAGCTATCAGTTCCTCAAGCAACTGTATACAAAGATGATTCGAAGATCGTGTCATTATTATTTGACCCGAAAGAGGCCGCCCTCAAAGATCGTGAGACGTTTTATGAGATCGGTCTTAGCGGACTTAAAGAACTCATCGCTTTATATGAAGGCTTTCGCGTCTTTGAAGACACCCTGTACAGTTTATCCTCAAAGGATTTTGCCAGAGCTATGCAGTCAAAGGAGGTTAACCAAAATCTTGATCAAACTATAGAGAAATTTCTGTTGCAACTGTCACCATACCTCCTTTTACAATCGTCTCATAAAGCCTTAGAATGGTTAGTAAACAGATACCATATTCACGAGTACAACCAAGATGCTATTATGGCTGTAATCCTCCCATATCACGGTACTAAGATATTTATCCGTTTTGTTCAACTCATGGACATTTCATCCAACAATAACCGATGGAACTGGCTGCAACCGATCAGCAAAAATGGCATTGCATTAGCTAACCAAGTGTTGTTTAACCAATGTGTATCAAACACAGGCACATTACAATTTATTGCAAAAAGTACACTGAAATATGTAAAAGAATTTGGTGAGAGGGCAACACAACTAAATACCGTGTTTGCTTTCTTCTGTCAGACAGCCATTGGAGTTATAGACACCAGTAAAAAAGTTACCGAAGCTATAATAAATGCATTGTTACCAACGTTGATTAAAGCTATTGAGTCACCTATTGCAGACTTTAGGTCATCTGCTTACATTGTATTTGGATATTTATTCAAGAAGACAAGTTTAAAAGAAGAAACTCTAAACGAGATTGTCCACAAATTGTTAACTACTGAATTTGATCTATCTTACGATGTTGTATTACTAATCACAATGCTGTACGAAAATCAAAAACATGTAACCAAGATGTCTGAAGATATTCTAAACGATATGTCAGTGGACTTAATGAATTCTCTATGCGAACATATAAAGAAACTGGTTGCGAAAGGGATTAATATTAGAGCCTTTGTACTAGCTTTCCTATCTAGCATCTTACCGTTAACGCAGACAGAGGAATTTTGGAGATATTGGGAGTTACCCGAGATACTTGTTAGGGAAGTGGACTTAAAGAGACAGAAACCTGAAGATATTATCAAGTAAGTAACAATGCTTAATTTTTTTTTTCATTGAACCTTCTTAATAGTTTTTGTAGGAAATAATATAGGGTTGGTTTGACACATGGATTTTGTTGCTGCCACATACACCCAATGAACTGAACTTCAGTGTTTTATAGAAATAAAATGCTGGTTTTTAATTCATGTAGTGACAAGATTTTAAACTGTATGGGAAATTATTTAGTATTAGAGGATGTTACCTTAACTTTTCTGTCAACCTCCTCCTCAAGTAGGAATGTATATTCAAATTGATTAAGATGTAGAAAAGAGAATCAGCCTCGGGCGTGACTCGAATCCGCGGTCTTTCCCTTACAGGGAGAATAAATCTATTTCAATAGTTAGCATAATAAATGCTTTAAAATTTCATTCAAAGGGATGTAGGTATATCGTTAAAATTATTCATAGGCTTGTCTAAAGTACCCTGGAGAGTAAAGAAGAGGCTAGAGCACCCTCTCACTGTCATGGAGGCCATGTGTTTGTTACCCAACTTTGTAGTAAGTAGGTATGTATAAAAAAATTGTTCATGTAAATCTTACATTGCTACTTTTTCACTCTCTCCATTTGAGTTACGCCCAGTTTCATGGTTAAATAGTTTAATTTGATCATCGTGTCGGTTAAAATAGCTGATTAACCAACACGATGATCAAATTATACTATTTAACCATGCTTTTAGCAACCCAATTGCTACTTGACAAGAGATTTGACAGCCGATTAGTTGATTTGACGTTGATCAGCCTTTCGGAAACCGGGCGTTTGTTGAATTTTCATCTGTATTTCTCTTATATGTTTTAAATAAGGCTATTACTATTTCCAGGTGTATCCTTGATAAGTTTCGGCCCACCAGCACAGATACAAATCAAGATGGGGATGAGAGTGACATTGAAATAATTGAAGAAGAAGATTTCTCAGGCAAAAGTGTTACCTGGTATGCTCAACTATTGAAGACTCTTGAGCGACAGTACCCAGAAGCTTTCGACAAGATTGTCAAAGAGCAAATGAGTTCTAACAGCAAAAACTCGCCAAAACGGAGAAGCCAACTATCAAAACTTTTAGGCTTCAAACCAGCTATTGCTCACAAAGTCGGTGGTACATATCTCTTTGAGAATTTAAACCATGTCAATGCAAAGTTGAGAGTAGAAGCTGTCAAATATATCGCCAAAGAAATTGAGTCTTTGAAAAAAGATAATACTGAGTTTGTAAAAGACTCTATCATTAATAGATTCAATGATGATAATACCGAAGTCGTTAACGCAGCTTTAGATATTCCGACAGAGTCTCTGAAAGAAATATTCGATCAGACAGACATTACAAACGTTTTCGTGGCGATTATAAGCAAGAGTTCAAGGAAATGGAAAAATATTGTTACAAAAGCTATCATAAAGTTCTGTTCCATCGAAATTTTGCCTGTGAACCAAGAAACGGTCCTAGCATTGGTGCCATACCTCTTCCCAAATGATAAAGAGACTACAAGAATCACATGGCAAATACTTAACTCAGAATGGGGTAAAAAATTTGGACTTGTAAATAGAACTAAAAACCTTAAAGCCTCAATCAAAGACGATCATGAAAAAATTTGCGACGTAATTTTCAATGCACTTTTTGTCGATAGAGTGATAGATTTTTGTGAGATACTAGATGAAATCCAGCTAAATAAGAATAACACTCTAGATGTTTGTTTCTACATTTTGCTGAAAATCAGCTCATTCAAGGATGCTTCTATTGAAGAAGTAGCTGCCATTTTGAATTTGCTTCTGGAATCGGTAGAACATAGATCAATAGTTCATAGTTCTGATGGTCAGGTGTTTTCTAGTCGAATCATGCCAGAATTCATCAAGTTATCGCGTCAGAATAATATGCTATTCCAAATAATTGAATACATTTTCTCCAGAGTCATTGATAACATGAATATCAAAGATATCACTAAGCCTTGGTGTAATGTCTGTAAGACGTCGGAAACAATTCTTGTTAGGAGGCTTTACGAGATCTGCTTGATTGGCTGTGCCATCCCAAGTTATGGCGAGAATTACGTCGCATTACTTCAAAAGCTGTTAGAGAAGTTCTTCAGAACATCTCAGGAGAAATTTGAGTTTATTGCTAATTTTGCTTGTGGACATATTCTTTACGCAACTGATCCTAAAGATGTTATAGGACCAGAACTACAACTTAGAAGCCTCAAATTGCTGTCAAACTTTATCGCAGCTCAAGAGAATGCAAACTGGCTCTACGACTCGGATGTCGTCGTTTTGACCATTTTATTTTGTCTGAACAATCCAATCACAGTTATTCGTGAATGCGCTCTTAACATTGTGCGATTGTTACTAAGAGAGGCACCAGATAAAAGCCACCTTTACGTACAGCTCTTTGAGGAATTAACGATCCATAAAGAAGCACTGGTACTCGACCATAATCAGATAAAACAAGTTTTGAACACGATATTGACACAAAAGAGTCAGAAGAAAGTTTTTAGTCGTAACTGTCTGTTAAAGCTTACGAGTATACTAAATTCTGATACACCCTCGCATATAAAATCTAGCTTTCTTCAAATCTTAAGTGAAGTCAGCAATGCCACAACATTTCCACATTATGTCCAAGCATTGAAAAGCTTGGAAAAGACCTTGAAGGAAAATGATCTGAATCCAAAATTATCCTTTGACATCTATGAGTCTAATATGTTCAAAATTGTATACAGTCATATCAATGAAAGAACTGTTTCGACATTTACAAAAGAAGATGTTTGGAAATCTATTGAAATAGGAATGAAAGAATACAGAGGGTGTATTTTGGAAGAAGACCAAACATTCGTCAGTCCTGCAGTACTAATAATGAAACAAATAGATGAGGATGTTTTCAATAAAGTACCTGAAGAAAAGTCTAATGATTTGGTTCACTTGATCGCTTGTGCAGGCGCAGTGAGCAATAATCCTACAATATCCAGTGTAGCTTCGAAAGTCATGAAGAAAATCCATTTGAAATTCAGTCATTTTAGACCCATTTTACAAAGAATGTTAACTGCAGTTGATCCTGCTGCAAATGTTCAAAAGAAAAAGAAAGCTACAGTGTCGATGTTGTCTTATCAGCTGACGGAAACTGATGAATGGAGGCTTGGTGTCGCTTTCCTAGAATACGTACAGAGCAAAAAGAAAATGAAATTAGACAATACATTTGTATCACTCCTTTTTCAAATATTGAACAAATGTTTAAGATTCGAAGAACAGTCTTACGTAGAATATACAAAACAGCTTATTTTGTCATCACTGTGGTACTTCTGTAAGAAGTTTGTGAACGAAAATGATAAAGACCAAATGAAGTCTCTGAAATCTGTTTTTGATGTGGAGTTGGTTGTCCAATGTATCAGAGGCACACAGAACCCACAGACACATCATCACGCTCTGATTCTACTGTCTCATGCAGCATTCATGTTGCCTGAACAAGTTTTACATCACACTATGGAGATATTCACTTTTATGGGATCTTCAGTATTAAGGCATGATGATGCTTACAGCTTCCAGATAATAACTAAGATCATAGAAACATTGGTACCAATTCTAGTGAAACTGGACAAAGATATTGACGAATATTCTGAGAAAGAACTGCAACAGTTGCAAAGTCGCGTCGTTCCAGTCTTAAGGATCTTTGCCGATGTGGTTTTAAATGTACCTGAACATAGACGGCTACCCCTCTTCAAGAAACTAATAGAGACTATTGGACCCGGTCAGTTCCTTTGGGTATTCTTGGCGTTGCTTTTGGAAACTCATGTTGCAAATTTCAACGAAAATAAAAAGAAGGATAAACCTCAGCAACGATCTAGGACATTGGCAGATCAAGAATCTCCAATAAACAAATTAGATTTTGGACAAAGCATTCTTTTGGAATTCCCACCAGAAATTGCACTAGAAAACTTTATAAAGCTTGTTACGTATATCAAATCTTTGCCTTTACAAAAGGACGAGCATTCTATGGAAACGGATGTCGATCCTGGAGATATATTCAGTGTAAACGGACATACACCAATTCAGCTACGACATTATAAATATGTTATTATCACTTTCATGAATACCTGCTTAGCTTCGTCGAGATTTATACAGCATAGCAGTCAAGCAATTGACGTAAAGACCATGGAATCACACTACAAGTCTTTTATCATCAATATACTGACATTCATTCAGACAATATCTAAAGTAACTGATGAAAAAACGGCTAAATACTGGCGTGTGATGCTTCACCATAGTTATGATCTGTTAGATCACACGAACAACTTGTTGTCAGCACCTATGTTCTTGTCAGTAGTCAGAGGATTGCTGAAGCACACATTACAGACTGTTAGACGAAAGTCCATGGAGCTACTGAACTCCAAAATACAATTCAGCCCAGAATTCTTCCATGATGTTGACAAGGAATTGCTATTTTCGCTTTTACCACCTTTATTGGATATCGTGAGGACTATAGAGACGAAAGACAACAGTATGAGCGAGACCGTTGCGCAGGAATTGGAATTAAATCAACAAACTGCATTATTATCCTTGAAATTGTTGACAAAAATGCTTGCTTCTGAAAACCCTGAACCGTTTAAGGCTGTTCTGGAGACGGTTACGGACTACACTTGTAACTCCAGCATAGCTGGTAATGTCATGGCGTCCGTCGTGCTTTGTTTAGCAGAGTTGTGCAGCAATCTTAAAGCACATGCTTTGGTTAGTCTTAGGAAGTTCATGCCGGCTCTGATCAAGGTCTTAAAGAAGCAACGGAAGTCTGAAACACCAGAACTAGTGCTCTTAAGTACAGTTACAGCAATATCGAAGATTGTAGAAAGTCTACCACTGTTCCTAAGCCCATATTTACAGAAGATCTTGTATGAATATTCGATTTTGTTGGCAAAATGGCAGAGTCAGGACCAGGAGTGTACTAAAGTGTCAGCTATAGTTGCGAAGCTGTTGACCATCAAAAAGAAAATTGCAGGATCGATTCCACCTAGGGTTTTGATACCTGTTGTTAGTACGACCCATCAATTCTTACTGGAGAAGGAAGATTTCGATGCTGTCGGTCCTGTAATGTCCGTTTTGGCTGATAGTTTTACGAATGTGACTGCAGCCGACTTCGCAGCTTTGCAGGACGATTTGACAGCATTCTTCTTGACGGCGCTGCGACTGCGAAGTGACGCTGTGAATATAGACGTAGATTCTGAGGTCATTAACCGCGCGGAAGACGAGGTGGTGAATGCATTAGTATCTCTGGTATTGAAGCTATCGGAAACTAATTTCAGGCCGTTCTATTTGAAGATTTATGATTGGGCGATAAGGACTAATGATGATGGTCATAAGGAAAAGACGATTACTTTTTACAGGTAAGATATATTTCGAAAACTTTCTATACTTTGTATTCGGGTGTAAATATGCCCCCACCAAGATCTATGGGACTCATACGAACCTGTATCTGCTGATTGAGGTAACAGAGCATTGCTTTTAGGGTTGGGATCATTTTATGATATCAAAAAGTCACATTCGACGTTTTTATTCTATCTACACTAAAAAATGACTTTGTTATGCTACTATTATGTTATTATTTTCTTCAGAAAAACATCTTAGCATGCTATTTCTTTTTTTTTTCAGACTAAGCAGTGCAATCGCCGACAAACTAAAAGGTCTGTTCGTACTATTCGCCGGCCACTTCATCAAAAACGCATCAGACCTCCTCGATTCTTGCAACAACAGCAAAACTGAAGACATGTTCTTCGACTCAGAAGAAAAAAGTCTTATGCTCATCAGATACATTATAAAAACTCTTCACACCGTGTTTCTTTACGATAGCCAGAGTTTCGTGAATAAAGACAGATTTGAAACACTAATGCTGCCAGTGGTGGACCAGCTTGAGAATACGTTAGGAGGTATTCAGAGCCTTAAATCGAGGGCCACAGAGTACATTATCCCTTGTGTGGGTCAATTTGCGGTGGCGACGGCAGACGATTCGTTGTGGAAGCTGTTGAATTATCAGATTTTGTTGAAGACTAGACATAATGACCCGGAGATAAGGTTAGTTTTTGTTTATACATGTATTTGTCATACTCTGGCTTCTATATCTTGGGCTAAAATCCTACTTGCTATCCTATTTTTCCTATTCCTACTTATATTATAAATGAGTTGTAATTGTAACCACGGTTTTAACTATTTTGTACGGAACCCTAATGCTTTTAAAAAAATAATAGTAGCCTCAGATACGTCTGATCGATACAGCTATCTGCTAGAGAAATTACCATCAAAACAGTCCTTCCAAAGATTAACTAGAAACTTACAGACATATGGACAGTTTTACAGAATCCTACATACACTTCTATGCATTTAAAAATTTCGATCAATCACATAGGTCCTCAAATCACCTTTGAATTACCAATCTTACTACTATTTATCGTTTACAGGTTGATTGCCCTGGACTGCCTTGTTGCCATGGCAACACAACTAGGTAGCAGTTGGCTCCCTCTCCTAGCTGAAAGTGTACCGTTCTTGGCTGAGCTGCTAGAAGACGGTGACTCCAAGATAGAATCTTCCACCAAAGATGCCATTAGAAAACTTGAGCAGATATTAGGAGAACCTCTTGAAAAATACTTTTAGTTAGTAAGTTTATTGTAAAATTGACATGGTTTATAAACCTAATATAACGATTAAGAGGAATATGTCTGTTTCAATGACCTACTATAAATATCGTATATTATTATTATGAATTTATATTACGAGTAATCGTATTAAATATTAATCTATGGTGCAAAATAATTATGAAAATTATTGCATTTCCGCTTAGATATTTTTGTAAGAGTGACATCTAGCGGTAAGAGCTTTAACTAAAAAGTATTTACTTTCAAAACTGTGCCATCTTTCCGAGAACAGTTGAACTGCGAAGTTACTCCGTTCCGTCATTAGTTCATTGAATGTCTAGTAGAGGGCATTGAGAACCTAGAACCTATAATAATGACGTCTGTTTCATTCAATCGTAATATAGATATTTAATCTAATGAACGTCTGAATGTCTATGCTTAAAATATATGAAATTACACGAGTAAACTTGGGATTTGTGGGCAGGAGGATGATATTATGAAATTGCTGAAGTAAATTTTATTCATGGTTAGATATTTTTGTAAAAGTGACATCTAGCACAATATTCTGTAACTACTTAATCAAACTGATGACATCTATTCGAAAATATTTAAACTATCAAGTTAGTTAGGTCTTTCAATATTTCAATGATTACCTAGTAGATGGCGTAGTAAGGAAAATTTCGCTGTGATATTTTTAAAGTTTCTGAAGTTTACGCGAATTCGCGAATATATTAAATTACTGTAGATTGAAAAAATAATTATTTTCACGGTTCTCCCCGTGGTAATAGTTGCTGGTAAGTAAACGAAACGTTGGATCACTGTAAATAATAAAATAACGCCAGATAAATGGCGATAATCCATTATGTACAAATAGATTCATTTCAAAATATCCTACTTACCTACCTACCTCAGACAAAAAGAATACTATTCTTTTAGTCTGAGCTACCTACCTACTAGCTAATAATAAAAACACGAAATTTTGTAAGTATGTGAGGTGAGGATGAGTATAAAAGGATAGGTAAGTATATGTAGGTACCTATGTTGTGACTTGTGAGGATGTATGTTGCACGGGGTGTATCCCACTATTTCCATGGAAATGCAAAATGGAAAAAGTGGGACAAGCGTTTTGTACAAATTATATCCCATTATTTCCATTGGGGCAAAAAACCTCTAGTACCCGCTTATTCCACTTTTCCCCATTGACAATCCCCATTGATGGGGATAATTGAACTTTTTGTTCACTATTCCCCGTTGACGCAAAAAAAAAATAACCACGAAGGCTAAGGCGAGAGCTCCGCTCCGCTTCGCTCCCGCCTTAGCCTTCTAACCTAACCTATCCGAGTCGGGGTACTCTGAGTCGTGGTACTCTAAAAATACTGTTACTGTTCGAAATAAATATGATGGGGATTAGTGAGCTTTTTAGTTCTCTAATCCTCATTAAATAAAAATTTTGTGTCAACGGGGAATATTGAAAAATTAAAATTCTTAAGAGGCAATGGAAATAGTGGGAGACTCTGTCCCAGTATTTCCATTAATGGAAATACATAATGGAAATAGTGGGATTCACCTGTTGCACGTATGTGAGGATGTTTGTTACTCTTTTCTTTCACGTAAAAACTACTGAATGGATTTTAATGAAACTTTACAATAATATAGGCTTACCAACGTTCGGAACAAATGGCTTTCTTCAAGATCAAAGGAGTGCAACTTATTAGGTAGGTAGACGTAGATATATCAATCTTTGATTTGTAAAGACAAAAACTTTGGGAAAGCTGATTATTTTTGCATGAACGTCGGTCGCTAAAATTCGAGAACGGCTGAACCGATTTGCGTAATTTTAGTCTCGAAATATTCGTGGATGCCCAGGGAAACTTTAAACGGTGAGAAAATATGGAAAAAGTTTCTGAATTCCACGTGGGCGGAAAGAAATATGGCGGTACAAAGTTCGCCGGGTCAGCTAGTAATGAATAAAAATTTCTATAGGTGAAGTCGCTACCGATCATCATTGACCAATGAGCATTTATCATCCAAAATCCCCATCGTATTTATTTTAATCCCCGCATCGCATTAAACTTTATCAAAATTAATCACGTTTCCGTTGGTTTCATTTGCTTCCGTTCCCTGTTGGTTTTCTGCATGGGTCACTGATAAATTGAAACAAAAACTCAAACATGACAACTCTCAAAGGGTCAGTTCACGAGAGGTCAAACCGCATGTGGTGAAACTTTTATCAGCACGTGCCTTGGTAATTTGTTAACTAGGGGACGTATTCTGTAGCCTGGGGTCTGATTCTGTAGCCTGTTGTAGTGTCTGTGCCTGGGCCTGGGGTGTGATTAAGTAAAGTTGCGTAAGTTTTTAAAGCGTATGATTTCAAAATTTGTGATAACAATTGTAAAATTATAATGTGTCCCCGATTTCGCTCGCGTGACCTGTGTGATTTAGATTTTTTTTTTCGGTGTACCTACCCTCCTAATACTTTTTCTTAAATAAAAGGAGCCCAAGTTATGCTTTATAGCAGCAGCAACCTACAGGAAAAATCCCGACAAAATCGACCCAGCCGTCTCGGCGAGATTACCATCAGATGGACCGTGTGTTTGTCTGTCACATAAGTGGCACAATAAAAAATATAAAATCGATCACAAACAGGCAGAAGACAGGCAGAAAAATTAAAATTGCTTTTTTGGAGGTATCGTACCTATGTTGTACTACCTAATCTATTATTTACTTGTATAACATGTACAGAAGCTCCTACCTTTGTGCAGCTCCTCTAAAAAAAAAGAACTATTAAAATCTCATCCACAGATTATATCAACATAACATCATTTAAAAAGTATGAAAACTTTTTAAATTCAAAAGGAAATGCATAAACCATGAACTCGCGGCCATAACGGAGAGAAGTATTTTTAATTAAATTGAAAGAGGCTCTCAACTAGATGTTATATTTTTAGAGATCCGTAGTGAGGGAACACGAGCCTCTTTGGAGATACGTAGTGAGGGAACATGAGCCTCTTTATGAGGGAATACTAGATACGCAAAAGAACTTTTCGCTGGGAGAATTTAATTAAAATATTTTCAGTAGACGTAATCTTGTAAAGCCCTTTAACGTATACGTGAGAGTATACGTTTTTTAGTGATAGAATACTCTTCAAAATGTAAAAATGTGTGTGTGTCATTCATAAGTATTCGTAGGGATAGATAAATTATTTAATCACCTACAAGCTTTTGCCAAGGGTTCGCCTGCGTGGCTGTTAATCGAAAACTTTTTTTCTATCCTTGAGGAACAGAATGATGTGTACCTTTGGTATACTGTTCATCGATTCTGCCTTTGGCCTTTTTTATTAGGTACTTAGACAACACATCTATTGGTAGGCTTGTTTTTTACTTTTTTTAAAAAGAATTAGTATTAGCAACCGAAATTACTAATATTCCCGTTAAACCCTCCAGCTAAGCTAAATTGCTGGTGTTAGGAGTGGGTTCACGTGGGTAGTGTAATGGCCAGGGCTCGAACCCAGGACCTCTCGATCGTAAGGCGACTCCTTAACCAGTAAGCTACCGACGCTTATTACATTCATGAGAAATAAATTGAGTTTCGAATCGGAAGGTAGGTAGGTATTTACCTACTAGTTAGGATTGTTACAAAACTAATCAAAGAAACGTTAAATTAGCGTGCAACGGTAAATGAGCCCCTGAAAAGACCGTGAGACGTGAGGCTGAGGACGGTGTGATGTCTGGTGTCACGCGGAAGTGTCACGTGGCCCGTGATGTGGATACGCTGGGTTCAGAGCATAACCACAATTACAAATAAATAGGTATGTTAAGTTTAGAGATATTTTTATATTATTTTCCTTTCTTATGTGAGCAGCCTCTTTATGAGGAAATAGGTACGCAACGCAAAAGAAATTTACCAGTGGCGAATATATTCAAAAGAGAAGCCAGTGAAAAAAAAAATGTAGGTATCTCGATTTAATTTGTCATGCATCAAGCGACATATTGGAAAGCTGGCAGAAATCGAGTTACAGGGATCCTTCGCCACCGGTCTTTACAGACTGCGAGTGTCTATTTTTTTTGTTTTCGTAAGTACCTACAACGAAAGTCTGAATGATGGTATAAGGCAATAAGGCAATGTTATTGGTTAAAATACTTAAATGGTATGAGTTTGAGGTGCTCACAGATTGAAATTAATGAACATTAAGCTTCGTCTCAGTTGTGTCTGAGGCCTTTGCCTCTCTTATTTGTTAGATCTGGGGCATTCCATGGCATTCACCAAGGACCAAGAAAATTTATGAGTTTTCTGTAAAAGTTCAATTCCGTAGTAACCTTTCACCGATTTGAATTTTTACAAACAACATAAATCGCACCATACAATTTTATTATTCATACCCATAGATTTTTGCTCGTGTGAATCTCATGAATAATTATTCAATTATTCATAAGTTTCCATTTATCATACATACAAAGTAAAGCGCATAGTAAACATGAAAAGGCTCTATGAGAATTGTTATGTTATACAGCCTTGAGGCATAGGTGTATTGACACCCACATTTCGCCAATTAAGTATGTTTTTGGGTACCTACCACAAAATAAGGACTTAGCAGGCATGTGTAGTCGACCTCCTAAGTCATATTCTGACCACCACCGTGTCATAGACAACTGAAATTTAAAAAAAATCCACTGAAATTATGAAAGTGCAGGTTTGTGTAGATATTATGTATATATATATATATATATATATATAAAAAAAAAAAAAAAAAAAAAAAAATATGTATAATGTTTTGTTACTCAATCACCCTCAAACGGCTGCACTTATTTGGCTGAAATTTGGTACTGGAATACAGCCTTTTAATTGCGAGTAAAGCCACGGGCAACAACTTGTATCAAATAAAAGTAAGTAAGTTTAAAGGGTATACTTGTGACAAGTATCAAATAAGGCATTTGGGGAAGCGTACATAAAAGTAAAGACATTGTTAGCACAATATTTTTAGCATAATTTATTGCATGACAAATAGCTTAGCTCTTTAGGGTGCACGCTCAGACTACTATTCTTTTAGTCTGAGGGCGCATACTATTCAAGGATTTTTTTATATACACAAAGCAATTCAGTTTTTGTTTCGCACATCTGGTGAATAAGGGAATTTTTTAATGGTTTGCTGTTTTTAACCTATTAAAAAAAGGAAGTATTCTATGTTCACCGATAAATCGTTTAGTATGCTATCCAAAGTCAGATCTATTTCAGATTTCTACAAAGAATCTACGAAAACTCCATAATTTCTTTATGTATCCCCAAGAGGAAACTGTAACTGAGTGAAAGTCCTTCGGCATGATCACTCCGCTGTCGCACAGGTCGCAGACAAAACCAGGCAATTATGTTGTATATAACAAAACTAAAACACTCGGTGGAAAGCGGTTACCGTGGCCTATGGAGGAGTGCAACACCAGGGGAGTCACACTCCTGCCGCCGACCCTGTAAGAAAAGAGAGATTCTGTGCTGCCACCGAAGACTTCTCTGAGTCTTCCCACTGACAGCACAAAACCTCTCCAGTGAGCTCCAGTGAAAACTCAAGACTTCTAAAAATTGTTGCTTTTCCAAGATCAAGTAGAGCCAGCAAAAAGGGAAAAAACTAATGATGTATTATTTTTTAACCGACTTCAAAAAAGGAGGAGGTTCTCAATTCGGATGTTTCTATTTTTTTTTTTTTTTTTTTTATGTTTGTTCTAATAGATAGATACGTCATACTCGAAGATGGCGGCTTTCAAAAATGGCGCAAACACAACATATTAGCTACTTCTAAAAATACGTCAATGTTATTAATTTGTATGAATTATATTATTATTTATATTAATAATATTTTATTATTAAGTATTTATTATTAAAAACGTTTTTTTTTTGGGTGGCGCACTGTCGCGATTCTGATTGGTGCATAAAATGATGACCAAAAGTCATCATTTTTTTGTCGCCATTTTAGTGTGAAAACCATATCTATAGTTTATAATATACATATCATTGGAAAAAACTCTTTCGACTTGCTCGTCACGTAAAGATATTGCCTACCTACATATTAATTTAATTCTATTACGGCCGACTCCAGCTTGACACTCGTATATTCCACAGAGGCGAGGTTCACAGCAATCCAATTGAACTAATGCATACGTCTACTCCACGTAAATGCTACGGAGCTGAATCTGACGAATTTCACAAGCGTTATATTTGTGGTGGTGTTATTATAGTCTAGGAGGCGACGGCAAAGGTTATATGTAAATAATACATACTGAAAATATTTATCCGGAACACCATATAGAACTAAACTAAGCATGTCTTATGATATGGGTGCTAGATTGCAGATACATATATTTTCATTCATAAAAATGTTGCAAATATTTGCATTGAGCGGGAATGCAACTCTAACCCCGCGTTTATACTCTGCTCATCGCATTGCTCGTCGTGTTGCCGGAAATATTCGCGCGATTAATGCCCTAGCATTCACACACTCCCATCATCGCGTTGGTCCGCATTACAGTATTCGCCCTGCAATGGAGACGGACGTAAACGTATGGAGGACAACGCTGTAGCAGTGTACGCATTATGTTTTTACAGTATAGCAAATTAAATAAATAAATTATTACTAAAAACTATAATATATTTTTATTAATAAAACATACGTCTTATATTTTTAAAGCCACGAGCGCTCGATGCTGTGTGTTCATCGCGAGCACATCGCGAGTGTGTGAATAGTTCATCGCGCTAGTATTGCCGCTCCGGCATGACGAATATACTGTTCACACCACGTCTCTGCCCACTTCTCTCACCACTTCTCTCGCTCCTCGTCGAGTATTAAACGCAGCATAATGTAGCAGTCCTAACGGTCTACTGTTACGAAACTCAGGTCATCGCATAAAATGCATTTCTTCAAAAGTATTCGGTTCATGACAATTTTCTTAGAAAGTATGACCGGTAACGAGAGCACGGAGCATTGCGATTGGACGCCTGCCTACTGTGAACTTGTGTGCGGGTGCAGTCTGCCAATCGCAATACTCCGTGCTCTCGTTACGTTTACGTTACGATTACGATAGTTTTTCGTGCTAGGGGTACTGATTCGACAATCGAATATAACTACAAGCAATTCTTATTCTGCTATGTAGTATGATATGGCCATTCCTATTGCGCTTCATTTTACGCCATGTATTTCCTAAATTTCTGCACTAACTCAGGAACATGTAAATGGTGTTAAAGGCAACGGAAAATTATCTACTTGTATAACATTTTTGTTTTAGTCAAAATTAGATCGACAGAAATCGTATCGTCGCGGTCGTCGCCGTCGTCTCTGTGGCTATAAAAATAATAAAAATTCAGACATTGTGAGGAAAATACTAAGTTATTTTATGTCTGCTAGAGTATTTTAAATAAGTAGATAAAGTAGTAGTAGTAGAGAGAGTGTAGAAGATTCATGAATTTATGTATGTACCGATATTATATCATCTTCATCATCATTTCAGCCATAGGAAGTCCACTGCTGGACATAGGCCTCCCCTAAAAATATAGCGTATGAGTATAGGTTTATGGGCCCCGGCCCCCATGATCTTCAGAGCCCTAGCTAACCTCATGGATGCAACTGCGTTTGGAGATCGGATGCAGAAGAAGAAAAGTGTAAAAATATAAATATTAAAATTAAAAAAGGTCAAGCGCCTTCGCTGCGTTTAGCGGGTGCGGGTCGCGGGTGCGGGTCGCGGGTGCGGGTCGCGGATGCGCGCGCAGTGCGTCCGCCTGTCCGTCGCGTGTGTCGGGTATCCGCCTCACGCAGCGCTGCTCTTGAAATAACATGAAACAAGCACGCGAAGCGGACGCCCACGACGTTCGCCCGCTAAACGCAGCGAAGGCGCTTACCTACCATGAAATATCTGAACTAGGGGCCCGCATGAAATACGAAGGAAAGACGTAGCATTAACCATTCATGACGTCACCTTAATAGTAAGTTTACTGGCTTCTCATATAATAACAAATAGTTTAAAAAAGAAACAAATTTTTGTTGTATAAAATAACATAATTCCAGTTCTCGCCTCATGAACTTTTATTATTTACTTAGTAACTAACTAACTGGCTGGCCATAACTTTAGTGGACTATTATACTAGACTCAAAGAATTAATCTAGGTATAAAATCTACAACTACTTAAGTCTGAGATTAAACTACCACTACAACTACCCACTACAGAAAATTATTGTTTGAGCTGACATACAGTTGACAAGAATGGTGAGCACTACTGACTGCTGTAGACTAGAATCAACAGTAATGCATCATCATGCTAAATGTATGATGATGATGACGACGATGATGATGTGTAGATGATGTGATCATGATAATGATGATCAACCCACAAAATATAGGTACTTAAAAATTTACAAAAATAAACAAAATCATATAAAATATATACAAAAAAATATATATTATGCAATAACTTATAAAATTTATACAAAACTATGCTATATACTGTAAGTATACAAAAAGAAAAAAAATAGGGAGTGATTGTAACGTTAGGATACAATGAGTAATACTCCTCACCACAAATAACATAATACTAAAGTCCTCACCACGGAGGACGGAATGATTAGACCTCCTCACCCATTTTTTCCTTCATAACTGTACAATCCCACCAGCAGTGTGTGACCATTACATAGTGGATTTTCTTGCTAGTTGTTCAGCCGCAATCTTTATTTGAAGAGAAAATGGATGCAGTCCAACTGAGAATCAGATAACTGGTTCCACGACGTTAATATATGATGGTAGCTTCACTTGGTTATTTGTATATGCAGAATGGTCAGTTCATCATATTTAAAGTAACGCAGGATTTATCAATTTTTTGGGTCCCGTACCCAAAGGGTAAAATGGTAACCCTATTACAAAGACTTCACTGTCTGTCTGTCCCAAGACTATATCTCTAGAACTGTGATTTTCCCAAATGATGTATACCTATTTCTATTGCTGCTGCCGCTGTAGCAACAAATATTAAAAATTTAATAAAATAAGTAAGGGGGGCTCCCATACAACAAACGTACGAGTTCGACTCGCACTTGGTCGGTTTTTTGATTAACGTCAAGGTATAAAATGAACATAATGACCAGCTTTTTTCATATTTGGTGCCCCATCAAGATCTTCGGGCCCAAATTATCTTCACCTGTAAACCGAGTACCACGTGCTGATTAACGGATTAGGCTCCGACACAGGATTTCCTTTCGTAGTTTACATTTTTTTAAAGAATATTCGCAACCGAAATAACTAATATTCCCTCTAAGCTAGTGGAGCTAAGCTAAATTGCTTGTGTTAGGAGTGGGTTCACGTCAGTAGTGTAATAGCCAGGGTTCGAACCCGGAACCTCACGATAGTAAGGTCGACTCCTTAACCACTAAGCTACTGACGCTTCTAAAAGTTGGGCAGTCAGATGCACTCACCCTAATAATATCCAAATCAAAAAGAAAGAGAAGAGTAAGATCTCGGGCTCCAAAGTGAAAACCTTGAATGCAACCGGAAAATAAGAAGAAAATACATACAAAATGTCCTGCCAGGGCTACACGGAATAATATCGAATAAAATCTTATTAGGCAAACATCTTCATTGTAAGGAAAAAATGAACAATCTCCCTAACGACTAAGTGTAAAGACAAATACTTAATTACTTTATTTTATTACTGAATTTATTAATCACCAAGGACTGCCGGCGATAAGTCGCACAATTAATACACGAATCCCTTGAGATTTTCAAGTACCAAGTTTGTTGACGATGGATTCTGTTTATTATAAGCAATAAGCAATTTGAAGGATCTCAATCTGTTAGTTTTGAACTTTGGTAGATATTGTTAGGCTACGAAACGATTATTTGAATCACCCTGTTTATATTTACTTGATAAAGCAATTATTATCTGGTAAGAAGATACTGTATAAGGATCGGATAACAGACAAGGCTACTGCGTAGCTGGAAATGTATAGAAGTATAGAAGAATTCGCATATAATAGGTACAGTGAAAATTCACACTCACAGCCTCCGTGGCGTAGCGGTAGTGAACGCGGCCGCTACGCAGGAGGCGCGGGTTCGATGCCCGCTCAGTGCAAATATTTGTGTTCATCAAATATGGGTATTTGCATTGGTCTGGTCGTGCCTCGGAGAGCGCGTTAAGCCGTCGGTCCCGGTTGCCATAAGAACATCTATGGCAGTCGTTACGGGTAGTTGGAGCCCTAAAAAATCCAAAAACAACGGTCTAGCTGCAAAGCTTCGATATCGCCTAATGTTATCATTGGGCTGTGGAGGTCAGATGGCAATCGCTTCACGAAAAAATATCGAGGTCTAGCCAAATCTATAGTTAAGACGGTAAAGCGGACCCCAGACTCCGAGCTGAAAAGCTTCGGATGCGACTGGGAATTAACGCTAGGATGAGAGAGGTACAGTGAAAATTCGTATTTAACTAAATTGAGTTCTAACATTTTTGAATCTCACAAATTCATTGAAAAAAAAATGTGGTATTCAGTTTAGTGATATCCGCCTTTAGAGTAGGTTTGATATCGTAAATCGTTCGTCTCTGTATAATTATTAGGTATATAATACTAAATTGGTGCACTGCACAAACATATTATGTCTCTCGAAATTAAGTTACGGACCCAATTTTCCGCACCTTTTCGTGTTAACTACTTCATGAGTGAACACATCCTTCAAAATGCGCATCTGTGAAAAGATCTGTAGTTAGTGTCTAGGTTTTTGCAAGCGTGTGTTTGAAAATTACTATTTACGGCGCAGTTTAAACGGTACAATGGGATTGTAACGGTTCACATTGCGTTTATGCCACTGACTGCATCAGCCTTACTAGTTCATGCTCAAATGAACTTACGTGAAATTCGATATTCAATGTCAAAATCAATCATCAATCAATCTATTTATTAATCTGTGGCTGCAGGCACATGCTGTAAGAACACTTCGAACGATCGAAGGGAAAGAATTCTGTTTTTACGATGAATTACGGGTTCGATCCCCGCTCAGTGCAAATATTTGTATGCATGAATATGAATATTTGCATTGATCTGGGTGTATTCTATGTATAGGTAATATGTATGTATTTACAAAAAAAAATATATATCTAAGTATGTTTATCCGCATTCTAGAACCCATAACACAAGCTAGTTAAGCTATACTTACTTTGGGTCTAGATAGCGTTGTGTAGAATGTCCTAAAATATTTATTTATTAATTATTATGAACTTAAGCACTAGACATCAGTGGTGGTGAAAAAATTCTATTCTCCATTTTCATAATAGATTTCTATTTAGGTATCTAGCTTGTTATAAATCTGTGGAAGTACTGGCAGTAGGGAGACTAACGTAATTTTATTAGAAATTCAATAGTTGTTTCCAATTACATGTAATATTAGTTCTACCTACATTATTACTAAAAGCTAATACTGAATCAAGCCTCAATATACGAGTATATCGGCACAAAACTTCAAGTAAGGCTCGTTTATCAACTTGTTGGGTACAAAGTTGTGGCAAAGAGGCGTACCTATTAAAGTGTAGGGGAAACTTTTGTAAAGTAACACAAAAACTACAATTAATTACCCCCGCTAAACTTCTGGTTACTTAGTACGACACGACGCGTCCGCCCGTCGTAGTTTTGGGCGGATTTCTCTCGTACCTCAGGGACTGAGGTAGTGACAAAGTACGACAAGGTATGTGTACAGTTCAGGGTTCAATTATATGGTTGAACTAATATCACTGAGTTTTTCGTTAGCAGCTAGTAGGTGTATTACTACAATCTAATGGCTGGTAGGGAAAATTACCTCACCAAACCAGATTGAATTTTGCTTGTGCCTGCGATTTCGTCCGTGTTTTTGACTTCACCTCGCATGATGGTAATTCTCGGAAAAGAGGGTCACCATTTCACGTAGACATAGATCATCCTGTTTTGGTATGGCGTATTGCATAATAGAATTATGAATGTATGGGTGTGACACATATTTTGACGTTAATGACGTTGTCAACGTATGTCAATCTCATACATTGATCAATCTATTCTATTCCACAAAACGTATTGCCACTTGTTTAAAAGGACTGGTTTTTAATTTTCAGTTTTGTCCGCTTTCACTATCAACTTATGAAAAGGTCTAACTTCGATATTGGCCGTGAAGCGACTGCCATTTGACCTCCACAACACAACGTACAACTATCTATCATGGGTTGGTACTAATTTATGCAGTACAGCCACAAGCCCACCTTCCATTTCCTGACTTCAAATATCTGCTGCACCTCTTTGCGCAGTTAAATTAAAAACAACTTTAGAAGGCAGAATCGGACTGCTGATCATTCATATTTCCAATCACGTTGTACAGTAAGCACGCAGCTTGGAGAAAAATTGAACGTTTCAGGATAAGCCTCGAGACGTGCAGGTTTTTTAATATTTGGGCAAAATAATTTGTGCTAACACAATACCAATTTAGTTAAGAACTTACATGTTCAAAGAAGAAACTCAGTTTTTGACCTGAAGCCAGATTTAATTCACCATAAGTAGGACATAAAACGCTCCGGGAGTGTCAACGAAAGTGAATACAGTCTGTATCAAAAGTAAAAAGAACATAATTACTTTACAAAAAAGTGCCAACTCGCTATAAGAACTTTCACTTCAAAGAAGTGTCTAGTATAGTACTCTGTGGAAGTGTCACATGTGAATTGTAACAATTTGTCAAAATATATAGGGTACTATTACTATTGGTCGTATAGAATAAAAAAAATCTAAATAACTTGTGAATTGTATCGTCGTGATGACGTCAGCGTGATTGAACTGGATCGGGCCGGAGCGGAGGTTACAATGCGAGTTCGATAATTTTTGCTCACTCAAAAACTTCTACGTATAAAATTTTCTATGAAAAGTGCCCATACAAGATTTTAAAGGATTAACATTAAAAAATTCAATTTACCTTATTCTAGCAAGTAAATCTCAGTCCCATAGGCAGAGCAGAGCCCAAGTTCTTCAAAAATTCAAGTCATCAAAATCCAAAATTTAAAGAAACATTGCAACGTCCCTGATTCCATTTATCTGTTGCGATGAGTTTTTAACTCAGCACGACCACTTGCGCTTTTGGTGGTCAACTCCCAAAAACTACTCATCACCGTTGGCATATCATTAAAATGATGTTTAAAATCATTAGAAAATGTGTATAAATCATGAAAGCATTCAGCAAATCCGCGATTAATGGAAGCTCAGATTGTTCACACCGCTCGAGCACTCCGGCAACTCATTTGTAATGGTCAAAGTTTTATATTCTACCCTACAGTCGCTTCAGTTTACACATCGTGAGCATTCGGTGGAAGTTGTACTATGTGAAGCGAAATATGTATAAACGAGTTTATGTGTACAACGCGCGATGCCATTCTCCTTTCGAGGTAGATAGGGATAGACTGATAGACTGTTAGTTAGTTCTATCCTTACATACCTCACAAGGTTCCTCTATCGTCGTGAAACCTTTCTGCATTTAAATATTTTGTATAAGGTGCATATGGTGCAGAATATCCATCCATTTCTATCAGGATTCAAGCGGTTCGGTGACTCTTTCCTTTGCCGCACCATTAAGACCTGGAATTCCTTACCAGCTCGCGTGTTTCATTCTTTTGTAGAAAGAAGAGAAATGTGTGTCCCGGGAGGTCCCGGCGTTCTTTAAATGGGGCTTGAAAAAGCATCAAATGAGGCCGACGAGCTGAGTATCACCATTGTAACATGATACATGTCTGCAATAGTCACCCTGAGATTTAGCCTGCAGCTTACCATCAGGCGAGGTCAGGCAGTCAGAGGGGGCATAATATCTTGGACCTAAAATGTGCTCAAAATGTTCTCTTTGCGCAGTACGTATTTGTGGGTGTCTTTTGATGATAGCACAGGGTGCTACGGCCATGGAGGAGCTCAAATTCACCAAGCACTGATTATTATAAAACAATCCGTACGGGCCTCGTTTATCTCGCGATTTAGGTCCAAGATACGTGTTCCGAGGTATATAATAGTTATCTGGCGATAGAATTGGCGGCAGATCTACCGTTACAAAATACCAAATAAATATAGTTACAGTACGATTAAAATCAGTTGAAGATTCGGCCAAGCTCGGTAATTGTACGAGATACCAAAAATATATTTCCTTTATTGAATTTATCTGTTTTATATATTACTGAGTAAACACGGAGTTAGTGAAAGTGCTGTGTACAAAAACACTCGTCCTGTTGCGTGGGTTGAAGAATACAATGGATTGAAATGTGGGTATAGGACAGTAGAATCCACTCCTGACTAATCCTTCGGGAATGAACTGGAGCTGTGAGTGAGTAGCTAGTATTTTTAGGATTTACCAAACCCTTTATATTTTCTCATCTATTGATGGTATGGCACTGATAACTTTATTGACATTAACACTTCTTGATAAACGCCATGGGCACACTCAGAGGGGGGATGGGAGAGGGGGAGACAAGTGGAGTGCTTACCCCACCCTACTCTGCCCGAATTAAGAATTTTAAAACACACGACTACTCCTTCTTCCGCTCCCTCCGAATCAGATTTGACTTTTGCCCCATCTCGGTGAATAAAATACTCAGCTTTTCAGTAAGTGTAAGATATAGGAACATTGGAGATACATTTACCAGTATCCTCGTTAACCCCTCGTAAGCCAAATGTTGTGAAATTTACTAGGTAGGGGTTCGAACCTTAACGATTCCGCTACCGCTGCTAATGTTGACAAATTACGGAGTTAGGGAGCATGTCTATGAGGTGATTTCAACACGACCAGGTTTTTGGGTAGTATAGAACTCACAGAGCTTGTCCATATACAGAACAAATTTTAGTACTATTTTTTTAAAATGTGGGCATCGTTAATATTACTTCATCTCATCAACGAACTTGTGTCGTGTACAGAAGACACCGCTGCTTTGGCGTGAAAAACTGTCTTACCTTATCCAGGACCACAGAGCACTTAAAAGAGGTAAAGACTCTCAGTTTATGCGACGCTGTTTTTATTGTTATGTACTCTCGACGTAGTTTAAAATCTCTACTTTTAAAAATGTATCGTAAGTAGTTTTAACTACCTGTATTCCAAGCTATGTTTAGTTTCAGTCCAGATAGCGTTGTGTGATTTATAAAATAACTAGCTTTTGCCCGCGGCTCCGCCCGCGTGGATGTCGGTTATCGCGACCAAACATAGCCTATGTCCTTTCTCAAGGTCTAATCTACCCCTATACCAAATTTCATCAAAATCGGTTCAGCGGTTTAGTCGTAAAAGCGAGACAGACAGACAGACAGACAGAGTTACTTTCGCATTTATAATATTAGTAGGGATGTTTTATATATTTCTTCTTTCTTTTCTTTATCTTCTTCACTTATCAATAATAACGTCGATCTTTATACATACATAATTATAACCGTTACAGAAAATGTGTACATTTATTATCTTTTCAAATAATTCTGAATATGTACATTGTTGATCCATATACTTCTCATAACATTTTGATCCCGATAATGTTTTAATTAGGAACATTACACGAAAACTTCAATGCAGAACTCTGCCATGTCTGTTTGTTCAAAAGCATCATTATAAGTTAAGAGGGCTGTTATTTGGATAATTCACTCATAAACCCAAAATTTTACATTTTGTAAATTATAACTGTTATAAGTAGATAACTTAATTACACAAAAACTGCAGGATGATTTTAGCTGAAATTTAACATAGTAGATAGCCCATAATCTAGCAAGAACATAGTACTTATTAGGATTTTCATTCAGGTTAGTGTCTACAGTTGCGTCAAAAATAGGAAATGATTGAGCCATTGTGATGAGATGATTGGTTCGGTTAGTTTGCGCTCTGCATTGCTGAGCGTACCAACTGCAGGGAAGTTCCTCTTCCTTCATGTCTGTGCTCAAATACCGCTTTATAATAGTTAGTAGAGAGGACGCAAAAAGGGCTTCTTCAAGTTGATCACGTGACTGAAAGATTATTTTTCATTATAATACAGATACGTGAATCTTCACCACCAAACCTGCCGGTAAGTAAGTGGTGATATCGACAACTGAATCTGAATCCACCAGCCTAGAGGAAACATAATCACTTATAAGTGATTACAAGTAATAGCGTAGACTCACACTTATTATTATTATCCTGGAAACACTGACTTAAGTCAGTCAGGTCACTCAGGCAAGGAGATCCTGTGCGCTGCTGTGAAAAGCATAGTTTTACAAAAGACAACACCTAAGTGTATTTTTATTTCCTTCCTTCCCAAAGTAATATGTCAAAAAGAACCCTTTCAATTTGTATATATCGAGGGAAAAATGTACCACGAAATGTACTATACATTTGGTATGTGTACAGTGTAGCCATAGCTTTGTAAGGCTGGAGGTTAAGTGTGATTTATTGCGTTATTACTGAACGTTCCACCTACAGATTTGTTGGTAATATGTTTTGTGTGATTTCTTATTTATGTTTTTATTTCGTAAGTAGTTTCGTTGTTATAATGACTGTTAAGGCCTGTTCTAGAACGATCAGTCATGAATTTCGACTGGAGATGGTTTTCTAGGACTAATTTGAGAGGAGATGTCATGAATTTTCAGGTGAGTAACGTCACTAAGTCTACACTAAGTTTTAGTTCTATTGTAGAAGCTGGGGTGTGCGAGGTATATGCCAGAGGCTATCTCACCCTAACTGACGGCCCGAGATGGCTGTGCGATTTTGGTTGGTAGGAGTAAAACAAAACCACTCCTGCTGGCTCCAGCGGGGAGGAAGGTGAGGTGAGGGGGGGGGGGATCGAGGGCTTTAGGGTTTTAGTTCTAGAATGCAATCTACAATCTGTAAATCGGCAAATTGTGTGTGTTAGAAGTTTCAAATCTAAGCTCAGATTCAAAGAGCTTTCGCGAAAAAGGCTAAAATTATATCATAGCTCAATGTCAATCATGACTAGTGACGTCTACAGTAGCATTTCCTCTAATTACCGCCCATATATTACGATATACATATTAGACATACGATATAATAATATGATAGATGTGTTTCTCAATATAGGACCATATGGGGCCGGCTAATGTGCCAATGATACGTCAAATTGTACACTAATGTCCGGTTTTTGTGCACAACACCCGGTGGCAGAGACCAAACGGGAAATATACTTAGTTTCTTGTCTTAGCTTAAGTTTAGGTGTTATACGATAGGACTATCTTGTTTAGAAGATGTTGAACACAATAAGGTTAACGACCGTTTTCGAACGTGGTTTCAAGAAAAGAATTAAAAAAATATATTTTGAAATTGGTTGCTAATAAAATAAAAGTGTTCTTAATTTCAAAAAAATATTTGAATATTCCATTTAGCCCGTCAACCTATTTTCAATTCTATTTGAGGCACACACGGTGTCCAGCTTTCTCTAAATCTGTAGGAATAAAAAATAGGGTAAAGGGGATTGGGTAATCTAGTATGGACAGTGGCGTCCTTAATTTTTTCAGCGGCCATCAATAATTTTGATAATACTTCATTGTACTGTGTTAAACACACGTACAAATGTCATTATTTTCATTGTAAGTAATATCGGAGCTGCGATATACAGGGTGCAACATTTCGACTTTACCTTGAAGGAAAGTACCCTCATACTAAAGATAGCGAATTTTACTTAAAGGAAACATTACCTTATTTTTAAAAAGAAACAAAACTGCATTCAAAGTTTTCTGAAAATGCCACACCCGGTAGTCGAACCGACTAAAATCTTCCTAAACCTTCTATTTCATGGATTTCCTTTTATTTAATTTACCAAGTTTTTTAGAGAGATTTGATCCTTATGATCGACCCTATCGATTGATGCAAAAAAATACAGGGTGTTATTTTTGCGAATTGTAGTCAGTTCGATTATAAGGCGTGGCAAACGATTTTTCAGCATTCCTTAAATGCAGTGCTGTTTATTTTTTTAAAACACACTAAACTGTATTAAAAGTTTTCTGAAAATGTCACACCCGGTAGTCGAACCGACTAAAATCTTTCTAAATTTTCTATTTCATGGATTTCCTTTTATTTAATTTACCAAGTTTGTTAAAGACATTTGATCGTTGTGATTGACTCTATCGATTGATGCAATAAAAATAGAGGGTGTTATTTTTTATAATTTTAGTCGGTTCGATTACAGGGCGTGGCAAGCGATTTTTCGAAATTCCTTAAATGCAGCTTTGTATTTTTTTAAATAAGAGAGTGTTTCCCTTGAATGAAATTAGCTATTTCCGGCAGTAAGAGTAGGTACTTTTCCTACATATTAACATTCAAGAAGTAATTATTGTAATCAATTCAAAGGAAATGTTTCCTTATTTAAAAAAAGAAACAGAACTGCATTTAAGGAATGCCGAAAAATCGCTTGCCACACCCTGTAATCGAACCGACTAAAATTCAAAAAATAACACCCTATATTTTTATTGCATCAATCGATAGGGTCAATGTTATGGATCAAATCTCTTTAACAAACTTAGTATATTAAATAAAAGGAAATCCATGAAATAGAAGATTTAGAAAGATTTTAGTCGGTTCGACTACCGGGTGTGGCATTTTTAGATAACTTTGAATACAGTTTAGTACGTTTTTAAAAAAGAAACAGAACTGCATTTAAGGAATGCCGAAAAGTCGTTAGCCCCGCCCTATAATCGAACAATTCGAAAAAATAACACCCTATATTTTTATTGCATCAATCGATAGAGTCGATCATTAGGATCAAATCTCTCTAACAAACTTGGTAAATTAAATAAAAGGAAATTCATGAAATAGAAGATTTAGAAAGATTTCAGTCGGTTCGACCACCGGGTGTGGCATTTTCAGAAAACTTTGAATACAGTTTAGTATGTTTATAAAAAGAAACAGAACTGCATTTAAGGAATGCTGAAAAATCGTTTGCCACGCCTTATAATCGAACCGACTACAATTCGCAAAAATAACACCCTGTATTTTTTTGCATCAATCGATAGGGTCGATCATAAGGATCAAATCTCTCTAACAAACTTGGTAAATTAAATAAAAGGAAATCCATGAAATAGAAGGTTTAGGAAGACTTTAGTCGGTTCGACTACCGGGTGTGGCATTTTCAGAAAACTTTGAATGCAGTTTTGTTTCTTGTAAAAAATAAGGGAATGTTTCCTTTCAGTGGAATTCGCTATCTCCAGTATTTAGAGTACTTCCATCTAAGTAAAGTTGAAAAATACCACCCTGTATAGCTAAGTCCCGATATAGTTTAGAGAAGTTTGTCCATAGTAACTTTTGATCACTTTATACTGTACTTTCATATTATACCAATTTCATTGATGGCCGCTCAATTCCAACACGACGCCAACATTACCCAACCCCCTTAAGCAGAATTGCCAAGTCCAAGGTCCCATAGTGACAGCGTGTTGTCGCTTTTCCGCTTATCCGCCTTTAGAGTAGGTTTGATATCGTAAATCGTTCCTCTCTGTATAATTAAATAATAATAATAAATATTCCACAACATGCCACACAACGCTTTCTAGACCCATGGTAAGCTTAATTAGCTTGTGTTATGGAATCTAGAAGCGGATATACATACTTAGATACTTTTTTCTTTTTTTTTTGTAAATACATACATATTATACATAGAAACACCCAGACCAATGCAAATATTTATATTCATGCATACAAATATTGGCACTGAGCGGGGATCGAACCAGTCGAAGCAGTCTGTGGTATATAATACTAAATTGGTGCACTGCACAAACATAATATACCTATGTCTCTCGAAATTAAGTTACGGACCCAATTTTCCGCACCTTTTTGTGTTAACTACTTCATGAGTGAACACATCCTTCAAAATGCGCATCTGTGAAAAGATCTGTAGTTAGTGTTTAGGTTTTTGCAAGCGTGTGTTTGAAAATTTCTATTTACGGCGCAGTTTAAACGGTAGGTACAATGGGATCGTAACGGTTCACATTAATTAAACTAATCATATTAATAAAATCGAATGCAAGCTACTTCCGATCTTAATGACATTTCTTAAAAAATATGTTTTTTAACAACTATAGATGCCGCTGATCATGAATATGAAAAAAAAAAGTTGGGTACTAGTTGCCGTCGATAAGGTCGAAAATGGCTTGCGCCTATTTTTTACATTGACCATAACCTAGAGCCTCCAAAAATATGTGCAAGCCCTTTTCGATCTTATTGACGGCAACTAGAATCCAGTTTTTTTTTTCATACTGTTGATCAGCGTCATTTATAGATGTTAAAAAACGTATTTATTAAGCAATGCCATTAAGGTCGAAAGTAGCTTGCCATCGGTCTTTTTAATCCCTATGCGATAATCATTATAAAAACTAGCTAGAGGAACCTATACAGGGATAAAATGTAGCCTATATTTCATCCAAAGTATAAATCTGTTCTTTCGTTCGTGCGGGAATCCTCGCGGATACCCATGAATGGACATAAACCTACCGCTTATATACTCGAACTGATTAAAAGTGCACGCCACTGCGCGTCTTGGATATTCAGATACCGAAAATAAATAGTATTATTTAAATTATTTTTGGACCTATAATAGATATTTACAGCCAGTATTTCAGGACTAACTGTCTTTTCCAGATTTCAAACTATTTATGCACAATTAATTAGCGTTTTATAAAATTTGAAATTATATTATATTACTACGTCGGGTTTTCTCCGCACCCCTACCGTAATGCCTCAAAACAAAGGTTTTCGACCAGTGCATCCTACCTGTTATTATATGACTTACAGTGCCGAAATGTAGCCACTGAAGGTGGGGTTAGTCCACGACCTGAAGGTTGCGCAGCGGGCTATGGAGCGAGCTATGCTTGGAGTTTCTTTGAAGGATAAAATTTGCAACGAGATCATCCGACATAGAACTAAGGTTACCGACATAGCTCGCAGAATCAGCAGGTTGAAATGGCAGTAGGCTGGCCACATCTGTCGAAGGACTGATGGCCGCTGGAGCAGACGGGTCCTAGAGTGGAGTGGAGAAGGAAAGCGAAAGGTGGGACACCCCCAGGCCAGGTGGACTGACGATCTGCGAAGGGTGGCTGGGACGGACTAGATGCGGAAGGCGGAGGATCGGCAGACGTGGCGCATGTTGGGAGAGGCCTATGTACAGCAGTGGACTGCAATAGGCTAATTGATATATTAACTACACAAATTTAAAATTGTCAACCAGCTAACAGAACCATTGTTAGCCTAATAACCCGCCCGGGTCGTATCTGGTGTAAAGGAGCCCAGAACACTGGCCGCGTTTCCACGCTGGATCGCAATAGTCAACCTTTGCACCAGGTACGAGCCAGAGCGAGAGTCACCAGTTTTCTCCCTAATTCTTCGGCCTTTATCTACAACAATTTTTTTGGCTTCTATGCCCCAACTGCCCATGGTCTCGACCGCGACTGGTACCACAATATATTGCGGTTCTAAGGCTGCATACTTCTGGTGCTTTTTGCTAGCTGCATCTTCGGCCGCAGCCGCAGGGGAAAGAGCCGTGCGGCCCAGTAGACTCGCAGCCACAGTACTGACGCAGGTCGCGTCCCAAACCAAGCATTTACCCCCCTCCACGGCACGAGAGTTAAGCCGTCCGGCCTCTTGCCATCCGATCTGGACAGGCCCGTTATTTAAATTATACATATTGTTATTGTCTAAAGTATATCCCATATATTTGTTTAAATTTAGTAAAGAAGTTCTCCTCATTAATTTAAATCTCCCACATGCATGGGAATAACAATATTTATTTGTATGTTTGGACAATGCCAGTTTTTGTATGAAACCTGATCCTACCTTCAATAGCTATGTGTGTCACATCGCTGGATAGGTATTTTTGAGCTGAATATAAGTTACTAGTATGGCGCCTAGTCCGAATCTTAGTCCGTTCCGAATTATTCTTTATTAGACACAGTAGTTTTACAAGATTCAAAAGCAATGTTATGAACATGATACTTTTATATTCGTGGGCTGCAGCCTGCAGCATACGAGACAAAATAACCGAACCCGAATTAATGTTCAATCAGTGTTCAGACCTTTCACTGCGCGTTCAATGGGAGCGAGAGTGAAAGACACCACATGCCAAAATTGAACCGATCCAATTCAACACGGTTAGATCTTGTCATTTGTTAGGTAGCTCAATCGGCATTTATCGTTACTTTGATAATGACTTAATGAGATATGTAATTTTGAGTGAAAACGAAAAATGAAAAAAAAAATACATAGTTTGTAATTTTTATAATACGTTTTTGAATCTTATTTTAAGAATGTATCTACTGATTTTTCTATACATTGGCGTGACATGTTGCGTCGATTGCGCATGTGCTGCAGGGTTTGAAGTGACGTAAAATACCTACTCGTCTCACTACAACCTCGCCTTAAGGCCTGTATTCTAGAACGATCAGTCATGAATTTCGACTGGAAAGTATTGTTAAGGAAAGATGGTTTTCTAGGACTAATTTGAGAGGAGATGTTATGAATTTTCAGGTGAGTAACGTCACTAATTCTACACTAAGTATTAGTTCTAGAAGCTGGGGTGTGCGAGGAATATGCCAGAGGCTATCTCACCCCAACTGATGGACCGAGATGTGCGGTTTTGGTCGGTTAAGTCCAACAAAACCACCCCCGCTGGCTCTGGCGGGGAGGAAGGGGGGGGGGGAGGGGGGCCTTTAGGGTTTTAGTTCTAGAATGCAATCCACAATCTGTAAATCGGCAAATTGTGTGTTAGGAGTTTCAAATCTAAGCTCAGATTCAAAGAGCTTTCGCGAAAAAGGCTAAAATTATATCATAGCTCATGTCAATCGTGACTAGTGACGTCTACAGTAGCATTTCCTCTAATTACCGCCCATATATTACGATATACATATTAGACATACGATATAATAATATGATAGATGTGTTTCTCAATATAGGACCATATGGGGCCGGCTAATGTGCCAATGATACGTCAAATTGTACACTAATGTCCGGTTTTTGTGCACAACACCCGGTGGCAGAGACCAAACGGGAAATATAGTTTCTTGTCTTAGCTTAAGTGTTATAAGATAGTACTGGCTTGTTTAGAAGATGTTGAACACAATAAGGTCTAGAATTGCTTGTACATATACAACACATAGCTTGTTGTCTAAAAGCGGTTTCGAGAAAAGAATAAAAAAAAACTTATTTTGAAATTGATTGCTAATAAAAATGAATGTGTCCTTGTTTTTAGACTTTTTTAGACAATTTTTTGAAATTTTCTCTCCCTGAGGACCATCCTCGTACTTCAAGGAATATTCTAAAAAAGAAATTAGCAAATTCGGTTCAGCCGTTCTCGAGATTTGCGCTTAGCAACACATTTCAGCGATTCATTTTTATATTATAGACCCGTCTATCTATTTTCAATTCAATTTGAGGCACACGCGGTGTCCAGCCTTCTCTAAATCTGTGGGAGTAAAAAAATACTTAGGGTAAATTCAAGCAGAATTCCCAAGCCTATGGTCCCATGGTGGCAGCAGCGTGTTGTTTCCGAACGCACCTTTCTATAGGGGATTTTGATCTCCAACAATACGTTGAGGTCGCCAATGTTTGTGGCCAAGGTCGGTTGGGGTCTCTGGGATATCCTTTTTAGGATATGATTCAGCGGTCGCGAAGACCGATGTGATGAAAAACCGTTGCAACGTACATCAGTAGCTCCAATGAGGTGAAGTCCGACGGTGATTTCACACGTAAAAAAGAGTAAATTCAAGCAAGGTAGTTAATCAGTTTCAAAGATACGCTAAACAAAATATCTACTCTGATATTATAATAAATTGGAAAAAGCGAAATCAATTCTCGGGCGGGACTCGAACCCGCGATCTTTCCCTTACAGGGGGAACGCTCTGACCACTGAGCCACCGAGCTTCGCCCGAGAGTGACCCAATTTTTCCAATACATCCATCTTACGGCGATGGTAGGAGTAATCTACCGATATTCGTACGAACTATCGGAATCAATGAATGATGTTGCAATCATTTTTAACATTGATTTTTGATAACTCCGCACAATCAATTAAGATAATTTTAAAGCAATTAGTTTGCTAGACTAAACAATGTAAGATGGATGTATTGGAAAAATTGGGTCACTCTCGGGCGAAGCTCGGTGGCTCAGTGGTCAGAGCGTTCCCCCTGTAAGGGAAAGATCGCGGGTTCGAGTCCCGCCCGAGAATTGATTTCGCTTTTTCCAATTTATTATAATTTGTTTAGTCTAGCAAACTAATTGCTATAAAATTATCTTAATCTACTCTGATATACTCGTACATAAAGACAACTCAATTTAAAATCAATTCAATGTATACGTAAAACCATAAACAACGTAAAATATTTTTCTCCATCCGTCCTGTTAATTCGGAGTGAAAAGGGACGTTTCTATTTTCGAACGGATCCACCTGTCGTACGCTAAACAAGAATGATGGTTACCCTCACGGCTCGTTTGTCCGGACAATTTGCACAATTTTTTTGTCACCCTATTGCACTGCCCCTAATCCTTTTTTGGAGTGATAATGTAATCATTGTTTGAGGATTTTGTGTGTAGCTTTATGGCTTTATAAAGTGGATCCTCTAGGGATGAGGAAGGTACCTACTTACTTTTATTTTTATGCCATTTTGAAACAGAAATGGTTCAAAATGTAAGAGGTAATGAACATGTGACAGCAATGGTATGATTGGAACTTATGGTATCACAAACATGGCGCCAAGTCCGACGTAGGATAAATATAGTGCCAAAAGAATATACCTATAGGTTGCCTGGAAGAAATTGCGTAAAGTGATAAAGCCGCTGTGTGTAAGTGCTCCTGTCTTCTTATTTTCTGTATTAAAAATATTGTAACTTGGCGTATGTATAATAAAGTATTTAATAAATACATAAATAAAAGAGTGCCAAAATTGCCTCGAACATATCCGAAGCAACTTGTCTCTTCTGCTTCGTGTTATAATAATATAATAATAAATCTTTATTGCAGGCAACATGAGTAAAGTTACAGATGTTATAAACTTATACTACGGCCCATAGACATATACCTTAAAACTAGAAATACATACAAGTAGTTGTTATTAGTAGTTGTTAGTAAATAACAGTTAACCTATGTTAGTAAGCACTTCAGTTATATTACTAACTAGCTGATACCTGCGGCTCTACCTGCATGGATGTCGGCAATCGCGACTTTAGGTCATGTCTTCGGGCTCAATCGATTGCGGTGCGGTCAAACATTCCTGCCTACAATCCTAAGTCTGACCAAACCCTTTGACTAAAAAAAGCTGCACCAAAATCTGTTCAGTAGTTGCGTCCATCGCGGATAATTAAACAAACAGACTAGAATTGAAAAGAAAAGTGGCATTGCGACACAGATTCAGTTGTAACAAATGCAATACGCAAGGATATAAAAGAAATTCATCACGCAGGATTGTCAAGCAATTTATTAACTTTTTCTTATGGGCGCTTTGCACTTTTTGAACCAAAGCTTTGCAGATGAGGTGACACAGACAGGACACAGGATGAGACAAGCAATAAATTCTTATCACATGCGTCGTTAAACTGAGTTTACTTGAACATATAGTTCAGTTTTTATCAGTGAAAATAAATTATGTGTGACAGCAGTCAGCACCCCAGTGCTGTCACACATAATTTCGGTTCAATATTCCTCCTGCATTTTATTTCGAATATCGAACCGATATCTATTAGATACCAAAATCAAAGTTAAAACTTCAAAAAAGAGAAAAAAACCGAGCAACCACGACGCGGTTTATGAAACATTTCAACAAAATGAACACCATGTCATTGTTGAAATTCACTCGATCATAAGTCACGTGTGAGGGGAGAAAAGATGAGAGTGAATAAGGGAAGAGGGAAGTCACAACACAATTTTTTTCATAACATCTGACTGGGTGTTTATTATTTGCATGGCCTGTCTGTTCCCATAAGATCATTACGTTATATTTTCTGCGTGTTTGAATTTAGAAGCGTGATTTTCATGTTTTTTTTTAGCTGTAATAGAAATGACAAGAGCACGGACAAGAGTATTATTCCGTCAGTTGAATTTAGAATATTATTCCGTTCCATTTGAGTATAGGCCGCGATGTACATTTATGTAAAATATAATTTTAAAAAAATATCGAGTTCGAAACAAAAGTTATTTAAAATTACAAAATTGGTGTGGTGGTGGTGGTTTTTCCAAGCGACTGCAATATGGGGTTCTTCCAGAAGGGCATTAGAAGGTTTCTTCAGGGTCGGCAGCACGAGTGTGACGCCCCTGGTGTTGCATACGTCCATAGGCCACGGTGAACACTTTCCACCTAAGTGGTATAAAAAAAAATTTCAAAGTTTTCTTTGGACTATCTATAGGTAATGATGAATTAATTCATATGTTATGTAGGTAATCAATCAATTAAGCCTATTGCAGTCCACTGCTGGACAATGGACATAGGTCTCTTCCAATGTGCGCCATTGCTCCCAATTCTCTGCCTTTCGCATCTAGTCTAAGTATGTAATAACTATACCCTAAACCCTAAACCTACAACTGGGTCGCAAGTCCCAGTCGCCGTCACGGTGTTCCTCTCTGTATCACGCTATGGACCCGGCGACCGCACAGTGAACCCATGAAGTGCTGAGAATCGGATCTCAGCTAATAAATAAGCTAAAGAACATTCCAGGATATAAATCTTATTCCAAATTCTGCTCAAATGCACCTGAATAGCTGCAGCAGCGTCCAGAAATCAGAAAGTTAAACATTCGCTTCAATTTATAATACCTAGCAGGATTTTCTTTGCAGGTAAAATTTGCTTTGGATTTGTTTAAATAATTTAGCTTACCTACAGTGCTATATTGCTTTATCTGCAGATTCAACAAAAAATCTCAGAATTTCTATTCACGCATTCAATTCAACACTGTAAAAAAGGTGTCTCAATAGAAGAATCCTCACTTCCGAGCCACACGGATGCAAAAAGTCGTCACAAAGTATCAAAAGCAATGCATCCAAATGCGGAACCCACTCTGTATTCAGCTGAGAATCGATCTCACAACCCTTGAGATGCAAATACGGTGGCACGATTGGAACGAAGGCAGTGGCTGCATCATTCGCTAGAAAGGCAATTTGTCCTACGTTTGTTAGAACCTAAGTTCTACAATTCAGAGAACACTTTGATTTATGAGAACATAAATGTTTATTGTTGTTCATTTGTTTTGTTGTTCATTTGTTTTGTTGTTCATTTGTTTTGTTGTTGTCTCAAGTTGTACGCGGCTACGGAACATGTATCTGAAGTTCGAGGTTGACTTTGGAAAGACATGGGAAACAAAGTCGATGGAAGTTGTGTTAATAGGTAAAGTGTATTGCAAACTGTAACTTAGAGGAACCAAAGTGTATGTAGTAACAGGAAAATGTTGAATGAGTTTAACAGATAATTAGTTCTCTGTTATATCGTAGTAACTATTTATTAATCTGTGGTTATATTGAACATTTTTAAACGTAATGTAGATACTAGAAGAATAAAAAACTAGCTGTGGATGTCGGTAATCGCGACCAATCATAGCCTATGTCCTTTCCCGAGGTATAATCTATTTCTGTAGTAAATTGTGTTAGCTTTTATCGAATAGTAAAACCTCAATATGCCTATATGTAATATCTACTCTAAGCGTTCGTTCAATATAAATACTTTTTGATATTACCTGTTGCATTTGTTATCTATGGTTAATTTTGCCGCCAGAAAAACAATACACAGAGCTACCGACTTTTGTTTTATTCGCGTCGAGTAAATATAATATTTGATATTATATAATTGAATACAATATATAACAGAGGATAAATATAATAATGTAATAATTATAATAAGAAGATTGAATTAAATATATAAGAATTCATTGTCATAAGAATTACTTCTTTGAAACGTCGTTGTTCGAACCAGTACAACTTTATGTCTGGGACTGTGAAGCAATAAACTGTAAACTATTGGAAAATATATGTATTGCTGTGTGTCTCGGATTTCATTATTTGACCCTTTTAAAGGTCAGAAGTGGGATCACACCGAGGGTTTTTCCATCTTGGTGATGCCCAGATGCCCACAAGAAAAGGTAATTGGTATTTTTTCAAACATCTAATTTTAACTCATAGTGAGTAAACTGCTTTTTGATAACGATTTCTATAGTTTATAAATCATTGGGTTCTAATGCGTTATTGCTCAAATTATTTCTATGTTAAAATTTGCAAATACCTATTGTCTTTTTTTTCTTTCTTATTTTCTACTCTCATTCGAATTATTAGACACAAGGCACGCTCTAATTTTAATTAAATGAAATCTATGCTGTTACTGTTATTTATTTTTATTGCGGGATATACTTACATTTACTTTTGCTTTATTAAAATAATATATGTACTTTATTTTTGCAATATTTACAATAAACCTACTGATATTTCAATATCATTAGTATTGTCATGTCAGATATTGTGTCAATGACTGTGATAGCCTGCTGCTGTAAAACTACTTGCAAAAGTAAAATGAAAACAGTTACTGCTGGGTTTTTCTTTTATTTTCAGTACCTACTATCTTTCTGACAATTCAATGGTGACGAAAAAGTGTCACGTAGACCCAGAAGGTAGTCCAGGTCTACCAGTAGCGAGTCTGTGTCACCTGAGTGAGACGTCCAACAAGAGATCGCATAAGCTGCGAAGGTGTACGAAACCTTGGAGTATTATGTACTATCGCGATCATAAGTGCAGTACCAATCTGACGCAACTATAGCGCGTCAACAATAGTCGTACTTATGACCTTATTCTTTGAAGACAATTCACACACACATACACGTCAACACTACGTCGTACAGTACTCTTACTAAACTTTTGAAGTTATGACCTTAATCTTTGAAGATAATTCACACACACACATACACACACATTAATATTATTCACTCGTTGATTGATATTGTTAATTTCAATATCATACGTAAGCCGCCCCGTAGCTGAGTGGTTTAATGTGCGGCTTGATGAATAGTATGAAACCTGTCGGTGATGGTTCGAACCTACCGGAACTAATATAACTTTTTGTGTTTTATATTTAAAAGTTATGATATATAAATGTTGATACGAATATAAAAATGTTTCTTAGGTAGAATTTTAAACTTAGCGAGAAAATAATTATTTGAGGGTGCATTTGAAATAAAATAGATTCATTGGCTATGAGTGAAGTTGTTGGTTGGTGAAGTCAGTTACGACTACCCTATTTATATATTATATCATCTATGGTTACGACTGTTTGTGTTAATTACTGTTCGAGCGATTACATTTCTTTTTTAATAAATCAATATGTCAAATATAAGTATTGAAGCAAAAGCTAATATTGTGGCCATATTCGAATGGTCTGAATATATCTCAAATTTCTAATGAGACGGGCTTATCTGTAAGTTAATTAATTAATATTGTTGTAGTGCAATTTTGTTCATTGGTTGCAATTGTGTAATATGGTTGTTGTTTTTTTAGAGAAATACTGGGAGTCGTTGCGTGAAACAATTTGAGGAAGAAGAGTTGCAGAGTTGGAGGAGAAGTGGAAGACCTGCTGAAGCGGCGTTATATGGTAGCAGAATATGAAACGAATAACGAAGAGTATTTACTTTAACTGGGAATCAACAATATTTTCTGATGAAAAAACGTTTAAATCATCTCAAAAAGGAAGATTACATTTATGGCATAAGGATAAAACACGGTGGTGTGAAAACAACATAGTACCGAACACTGAATCTAAGTGTAAATTATGTGGGGGTGGATTAGAGCGCAAGGGCCGGGTGAATTAGACCCAATATCTACGCGTGCAAATAGTGCAAATTATGTGGAAGTGTTAGAAGATATAATGTTGCCCACAGTGCGAAATGTCTATCCAGATATAAATGAAGGTTTAAGGGCATTAGAAGGTTTCTTCAGGGTCGGCAGCATGAGTGTGACGCCCCTGGTGTTGCATACGTCCAAAGGCCACGGTAATCACTTTCTATCAGGTGGGCCGTGTGCTTGTCTCCCACCTAAGTGGTATAAAAAATGATATAAGTTTTGTGCACGATAATTGTCCCATTCATCGAGCCACCATACTTCGCGAATGGTTTAGTGAACGTAAAGTTATTCCTTGCTGTGGCGAAGGGTGAAAATGTTCAAAAGGGAAGCCGGTGGCAAATCCCAAAGAACAACCATGGCAATTTTGTATGAAATTCTCTCAAATTTTAGATAGGTACTGAATTTTAGGTGTAATACATGTAATAATGCATTAAACTTAAGCATCTCTACCATGACTTCCCTTTGCAGAGCAAGCCGGCAGGAATCGTGTTATGAGTACTCCTCGCCACTGATTATTTCCTTGGCCAGCACGATCCCTTGATTTGAACCCGATTGAGAATATATGGGGTTTAATGGTGCAAAGAGATATAAAAGTTATTGTTATCATATATTATATTTTATATAAAATAGTTAGGCTCAATTTAAAGTGAAAGCTCTCGTGATATTGTTACTCCGTGCTAAGCTATTCTGTTTAAATATTTTTGTTATTTAATTTCAGTTGAGCCTATTGAGACTACTGAGCCTATCAAGGGACGTGCTGGCGTGTAATTAGTATAAGACTGTATGGTTGAGGTTAAGTTTCAATCCTCTTTTCCGAAAAAAAACTTTCGAGAAAATGAATAATTAAGCTATAACCTCAATATGCAATATTAATTTTATTATAAAAGTATATTTTTTGGATGAAATTATTATAACCACAAATTAACATTGGATAATTCTTTTAATAAACTTTTTTTTTTAAACTATTGTTTATAATCTATTGTAAATTAAGTATAATATTTTTCTATTTGTAAATAATTATTTCTAATTCTGTTAACTTGTTCCTAAAATTTCATGAAAACAAAACAACAAAAAGTGGAAAAACTAAGATCCGAACCCACAACATCCGATTTCAACACTATCCATAGCAGCCTTATTACCGACCAGGCTACGCACTGCCTTACGAAGAATAACGAATTTTTGCATTACTTTATATAGATGCATGCTTCGAACATAATAGTATGAAAAGGCGAGCATAACGTTTTCTTTGTTTCGCATCACACACATTTATATTTTCTCATATCGATACTGTGTGACGTATAAATATATGCGTTAAACATTACATACACATAGATACGCGTTTAACCGGACAAGCGATTATAAACATTACGGTGCTAATACACTTTTAATTACGATAGTACATTATAATTATATAGAGCGCGCGTATCACTCAGGTCTTTGGCGCCGAGCGTAAGTAGATACTTTGCGATGGTATGGCGCACCTATAGTGACGTTTCATGCATTACCGAAAATATCAATAGTTGCACTTATTAATGTAGTGTAATATTATGATTTTATTTGTTCTATTTGATATGGATGGATAAAATTAAAACCATTATTTCTTCCTATATTATATATTTACGATGTACCTAATATGAAATATTGATTTAACATACATATCGAATTAAATATTATTTGCGAAGTCACTTTGAGGGGTAGGTATTGTTTAGATACTAATGGAGATTTAGCCAGGATCCTCGGTACTGTTTCATACCCGTGCCTACTTTTCATACTTAGTATCTTAGTTATCTTAGTATCGTACGGCTGTTACTAGGACTGGAATTGATCCTGATCCTCAATGCTCCGCAAATATTACTACAATGAGCGATGACCATCCAATGCTTAGATCAATGGATACAGATTTTCAACCAGGTCCTATTAATATCGGCGACTCGAGCCAAACGCACCGGCATTTACTGATTATAGTAATTTTAGGGTTATTTCGTGCAATGCTGACTAATGTTGTACCATTAATACATTACCTGAATTTGACCCTACTAAACTTAATCAAATAATAGAAATTTGGGATTCCGAAGACAGCGTGATACAGAGAGGAACACCGTGACGGCGACTGGGATTTGCGACCCATATGTAGGTTTAGGGTGGCCACCTTGTGGTGCATCAGCGCTCACCTCCACCGTCAGTAGTGTTCCCTCCCTACCTATCCAAATTTGGTAAGATCCTATCAATGCCGCTTTTGATATTCGATTTAGTAAAGAGCTTACTGAAGCTCTTGGCAATCCAAGGTCTTTAAATTGTACAGGGATTTAGCTGGAATTCCCCTTGCTCCTACTTCTACGGCGTAGAGTTAGTAGAACCACGTAGCCGTTTTTGGTTAACTCGTTAGTCAAGTCAAAGAATTTGTTTGTCTTTATAGCATGGTCTTTAGGTATATTTGTTTCCCACGGTACTATGAGTTCTACAAGCACTGCACGCCTATGCGATCGTTAAAAAGGGAATATAATAGATCTGAAAAACCGATAATACATTATTCTCTTCCTAAATTAGTTGGATAGGCCCAGAGGTGGTACCAGGGCTTACTGAGTTTACTTAATACATGGAGTCAATGGCAGGATAAGTTACATCTAGCGTTTCCAAGTGACGAAAATTATGACACTTTGTTAATTGAGATTCTAGCTTGCAAGGCTTGATTTAGTCATTCTTTAGAAGAATATTAATATGAAAAGATGGTGCGGTTAAATCATGGTAAATTAGCAATAAAAATGCTCTAAACTGTATTTTACTCGGGATTGAAGATAAGTCAGTACAAAATGCACTTTCACTGACCTAGACAAACTAATAGTGTATCTAAAAAAAAGTTAAAATTACCAAGCGTACGATTCAATGGGCCCATCGCAGGCGAGCATCTCTGACAGCAAACGCACAAAGCTTATTAGAGACAACCCTTCTGAACCTAGACATAAAATGAGATGTTATGTAATCAAAAGTTTACTGAGGCAAACAAATTTTCATCTTCCATTTTATATTATATTGTTCTGTGTGTGCATAAATGTTAAATAAATAAAAAAAAATATTTCTTTATTATCTTTAAAAGGTCCGTAGAAATTAATGGTTATCCTGAAATTAATATTTATTCTAGTCACACTGATGATGGAGATGTGTTCATAGATTCTAGTATTTGCCAGCGATCCCTATCACGGGAATATGAACTAATATGAACCTGTTGTGATTACGCTAACTAATAGTAAAGGAAAACTATGGCCAAACACATTTGATCATTTAAAATGTGAGATTGATATAGATATATGGATAATTCCACCCTTACCATTCATTGAAACTCAATCATATAGCATTAATAAAATTGCTGAACCCAATATTGACTTACAGTTAGCGCTATTGAGAGAACTATGGTTAACATTAATGTTGGTATTTCTGATCATTATCCTAATGAGCTTTTGAAGTTTTATTTATTTATTTATTTATTTATAGATATACTTGGATACATCGCCTTTACAGTAAATAGCCAATGCGACAATGCTCTTATAACTTTTATGTATAATTTAATAATACATAGTAGACTAATTTATGTCAGTTACGACAAGTTGATGATACAAATGAACACCGTGATAGCTTTGCCTTTACTGTTGGAGAATTCGATTGTACATTATATTATATGAAATTACTAAATTCTTAAAGCAGTCCATTGACTACTTAGGATTTGAGGTGAACGAAGCTAGCATAAGACAGGTCGGTCTAAAATTCAAGCCGTCGTCGTTGAGGCGTTTTCAAAGAAAGCAAGAGAGCTTCAACTAATCCCGAAAGTTGACCGACCCTTTCATACCCTCCACATCGACTACTGGGGTCTATTTGTTTGTAGCAAGAAAAGGAATTATTACCTTTTACTAATAATTGATGCGTTTACAAAATTTAATATCCTTGTCCCAGTTAAAAGTACAAAATAAAAGTCACTCAAGGAACTCTTGCCATACCTTTGATGTCCCATCGTGTGTAATATCAGATAGAGGTACATCTTTTACTTCCAAGAACTTCCGCGATTATTTACAATTACTAGTTCGCGTAAAAAGGGAAGTACCTTTCACAGGTAAAAGTAGAATGTTGGTATCTAAAATACGTGGTCCATATCGCATTGTTGAAGTGTTAGATAGGTATGAAATTGAAGACCCTCCGTTATCTAAAAAGGGTAATAGAAACTTTTCGGGAATCTTTTCAGTGGATAAAATCTACCCATAGTTGGTATTAGGGATGAATCCAGTACTGAGAAAGAAGGCGAATCAGATTGATTGCTTGGATCACATAAATAAGTGATAATTATACAGTAATGTCAATGTACTTCTTTAAATAAGTATTCATTTTACACGATTAATGCAAAAGAGATATAAAAATTTATAATTTGATATGTTGATCAAAATAATATATTTACATTGTATTATTTACAAATATTATGTATCATAATTGTATTATATAAGGACTATAATTGATCCAGCTGTAGTTAAGTATGAGGCTACAATGGATCCAGTAAATTTATAATTACCTACTTGATACGTTACAGGACTTACAGGTGCCCAATGTGTTTAGTCAGCTGTGGATATGTCGGAGGCCACAATGACCCCAGTTATGACATGTTGGTGTCACCTTAGTGAACTACACCAGCTGTGGATAAGACGGAGGCCACAATGGTTTGTGTTGCGAAACAGTTTGCTGTATTGAGAGGCCAACATGCTGTGTCAGCTGTGAATATGTCGGAGGTCACAATGGCAATGTGGTGTGTTGGAACTGTCTCGATGCGGTAATTTAGACCAGCTGTGGATAAGACGGAGGCCACAATGGTTTGTGTTGCGAAACAGTTTGCTGTATTGAGAGGCCAACATGCTGTGTCAGCTGTGAATATGTCGGAGGTCACAATGGCAATGTGGTGTGTTGGAACTGTCTCGATCCGGTAATTTAGACCAGCTGTGGATATGACGGAGGCCACAATGGTTTGTGTTAGGAAGCAGTTTGCTGTATTGAGAGGCCAACACGCTGTCAGCTGTGAATATGTCGGAGGTCACAATGACAATGTGGTGTGTTGGAACTGTCTCGATGCGGTAATGTAGACCAGATGTGGATATGACGGAGGCCACAATGGTTTGTGTATTTGGAAACAGTTTGTTGTATCGAGAGGCCAACACACTGTCAGCTGTGAATATGTCGGAGGTCACAATGGCAATGTGGTGTGTTGGAACTTTCTTGATGCGGTAACGTAGACCAGCTGTGGATATGACGGGGGCCACAATGGTTTGTGCATTAGGAAATAGTTTGTTGTATTAAGAGGACAACACGCTGTCAGCTGTGAATATGTCGGAGGTCACAATGGCAATGTGGTATGTTGGAACTGTCTGGATGCGGTAATGAAGACCAGCTGTGGATATGAAGGAGGCCACAATGATCATTTACATAATATAAATATAGAAATATACCTAATCAAAAAAGTAGGACGATACCTAAATTATTATGATTATGAAATTTAACTATTTAATAGTCAATTTAACAAATTTAGACCTATGTATTGTTATTGTTGCATAAGAAAGTGACCTTTGTTGTTGATTTTATTCTAATTTCTTTTTTCTGTTTGTGATAATGGAATTAATAACAATTTAATGTTTGAGATAAGTATCTAATGTATTATTTTCACGAGACGTGAAACCGTCAGGAAAGGCCGATTGTTAGCTTTTATCGAATAGTAAAACCTCAATATGCCTATATGTAATATCTACTCTAAGCGTTCGTTCAATATAAATACTTTTTGATATTACCTGTTGCATTTGTTATCTATGGTTAATTTTGCCGCCAGAAAAACAATACACAGAGCTACCGACTTTTGTTTTATTCGCGTCGAGTAAATATAATATTTGATATTATATAATTGAATACAATATATAACAGAGGATAAATATAATAATGTAATAATTATAATAAGAAGATTGAATTAAATATATAAGAATTCATTGTCATAAGAATTACTTCTTTGAAACGTCGTTGTTCGAACCAGTACAACTTTATGTCTGGGACTGTGAAGCAATAAACTGTAAACTATTGGAAAATATATGTATTGCTGTGTGTCTCGGATTTCATTATTTGACCCTTTTAAAATTGAATCAAAAAGACAGACAGACAGAGCTACTTTCGCATTACCATTACATTAAGTATGGATAAATCACCAAGTCCTTTCCTACTGTGTGCAAAGTTTGTTAGGTTTTCCTAACAGCCAGGACAAGCCTTTGATCTTCCCACTGAGAGCAAAAAACTCTCCAGTGAGCTCTGGCTACCCTACTCACCGCCGGGAACACAACACGAGGTTATTATGGCCGCGGTATTCTGTAGAGCGGAGGTACTTCCTCAATCGATTGCTCAATTGCGCCTGGAATACCGTCGTGTCTTACTACTTACTAATTACTACGTAACACACTAATTGCTTTAAAATTTAATATCACAAATACTTACAAAGTTGCTAATCTACACAATAATTAGAAGTTAATTAAATTCCGCTACAAAGACTTGTTCATACATACACCTGAAGTCACATTTGAAGTTAATACAACCACACACTGTTAAAGTTCCACTTTATAGTTCCTAACAAGAGATTTCAATCCTGGGCCCTTATTAAACTTGACAACACTGTAATATAACTACGCACGTTCGTATAACCCGACACTTTTAAAATGATACCGTTTCATACCAGTTCTATCTTCTGAAGTTAACCATTTAAAATCTACCGTCTACTCTATACTTACAACTCATTGTCAAGCAGAATAAGGGTACAGAGAATCTTAGTAAAACCTCTTTTTAGAGACAATGTGACGTGTGACAATACAGATTCATCGAAGTATGAAGCGTAGGACTCTTTGTACGCGTACCTTTGTACGAAACGGGGCCTTGCTTCTTGCGTCTACTAATGAGAAACGTCGTAACCTCCACCTCTCAGGTTACAGTTCTGTTGTAGTTTCCTTTGTTGGGGATATGTGCTGTTATTAATGATAGCGGTGATATGACTGTCTTTCACCGGAATCATTATTTTGCTACAAGATTTTTTTTTGCAAAGGTAGGATTTGACTTTTTTGTACTATTTAGGGTAGGTAATAAGTATTGAGTCGTCTGATGGAAAGCGGTTACCTAGATTTATAAACGCTGATGAAACATTAGCACGTCATACATATACCACCGTGTATTTTTTTCATAACAGGTGCTTTCTGCAGCCTTCAAATGCACCATTTTCGCCAGTGCTTTCGAATTGCAGCAGTGGTTTTTCATACACAGAATTTGATGAACTTTTAGATGAGCCAGGTATTTTCGGTTTTTCAAAATGGATTTTTGGTATCACCACCAGGTTTTTAACTTTGCAGCATAACCATTTCGTGATCTCCATTTAAAGGCGCGTCTAATGATGTACATCTTATTCAGGAATCTGATCAGACCAGACTTAATGTCATTAGCTCTCATACTAACTGTGTAATTCACTTGTGCAACACGTGCAGGGCTTAGATGCCACCCGCATACGGTGCAGAATATTCCATCAAGAACCCAGCGGTTCGGCGACTCCTTCTTCTGCCGCACCATTAAGTCTTGGAATTCCTTGCCAGTTCACGTGTTTCCCTCCTCCTACAGTCCCGGGTCCTTTAAGCGGGGCGTGAAAAAGCATCTGATGAGGCCGTCAAGCTGAGTGCCACCATTGTAACATGATACGTGTCTGTAATGGTGACTTTGCCTTCAGCTTACCATCAGGTGAGGCGAAGTCAAATTGACGTGTCCTATATTTAAAAAAAATCAGAATGACTAATTCTTACCATATTTTTTTAAGAAGACCATACATATTTTAGTTTTGTAGGTATTCAACCAAATCAAAACACATCAAAATGATGAATAGCCGGAATATCTTGAATAGCTACTCGGAAACACAGTAACATGAGTTGAAATGGTTTACTTAGCGAATGCAACGGAGCGTGAAGATACTCAGCGTTTTTATTTTATCGGTCGAAGGCTCTTGTAATGGATATCAAGGTAGTTCTATTTTATTTACATCCGTTCTTTTCGAGTTTTTTTATGTAGGACACGTAAATTTGACTTCACCTTACCTGATGGTAAGCTAAAGGCAAAGTTTCGGAAAAGAGGGTCACCATTATAGACACGTACCTACCATGTTACAATAGTGGTACCCAGCTTGACGGCCTCATCAGATGCTGTTTCATGCCCCGCTTAAAGGACCCGGGACTGTAGGAGTGAGAGACACTTTTTCTTTATATTTCGATCTCAAAACAAATGTTCGTATTTATTTAGTTCGTTGAATTCCTTGCAAGCTCACGTGTTTCCTTCTTGCTACAGTCCCGGGACCTTTAAGCGGGGCGTAAAAAAGCATCCGATGCCGTCAAGCTGAGTGCCGCCATTGTAACATGGTACGTGTCTGTAATGGTAACCCTCTTTCCTAAGACTATGCCTTTAGCTTACCATCAGGCGAGGTGATGTCAAATTGACATGTCCTATATAAAAAGCGCTTGTGCCTAGGTGCGGTGACTTTTCGGTAAGCGATCAATGGGTTAAGCTACCTAGGCGCGGTTGCCATTTAGATGGGTGACGCTTAGTGGTATTTCATATGAGTGCTTCCGTGCTAGAAGTCGGGGCGTCAATAGTTGATAGGTCAACAATCATCATGGGGCGACGGTGTGTGAGAATTTCGAAGCATTCCCCCTGTAAGATACTGGTCACGGTCCCAAGTCCCGTCTGAGCATTTACTTTGCCAATCTAAATCTAATTGAGTAGTTAACATACTCATTGCTTTGAAATTTCATGCCTAGGTGTTCACGTATGTACCTACTTACCCAATTGGCACTGGTTTCTTTAAAACTAAAGTCGTATCCACAATGTAGCTACGCAGTTTCTTGCATGTCTGTCTATTACGCGTACGTTTTCGCGGTTCAAGCTTTAATGCGGTAACAAATCGGTAGTGTGTGCGCGTTACCCCCTTATCCTATACTTACATTCCCACGTAAATGGTCTTACATCCTGAAGAGCGTCACGTACCTAAAGTGAAGCCCTTATGTAGCCCCACAAGCGTAGTTTTGTTAAAATAAAGGAAATGTTTGTGCTGTAGCTAATTAAAAATGTTTGGTTAGTCTTCGATGCTACAAGAAATACATGGAATTCTTATAAGTAGTTTCATGGTGATGAAAACTTGGACGTTTCCATCACCATGAGACCTTGACGTCATTAATTAGGTAGCTCTTAGCGATAATTCCCAGTCGCATCCGAAGCTTTCAGCTCGGAGTCTGGGGTCCGTTTTACCAGTCTTATCTACGGATTTCGCTACACATCAATATTTTCCGTGAAGCGATTGTCATCTGACCTCCACAACCCAATATTAATTTACAATGTCGAATTTACATTCATAAACCGCTCGTAATTTGGCAGTCTTTTTATTATAATACCACATAATACAATCCTGAATATCCATAAATCACTTCAATACCATTAGTGTGGAGAGAAATTTAAAAGATTTTAATTACTGCGTCTTGCTAAAACGTTAATCAAACGAGTATTACAACCGTTATAAAAAGCTGAACTTCTTTGTGACGTCGGATTTCTTTAATCTTCGCCATCGCATAGAAATTTGATTAATAATCCCCGTGTTTGGTGACCGTAAAAGGGAAATTTGTTTTACGGCACTTTTGTAGGGGTCCTGATTTTGTTATCAGTTGGATTTTTGAAGTGGGCTTCTTAGGGCTGCTTTAGGCAAGTTGAGCACTTTTTACCCGACTGCACCAGCGAGAGGGTAATGTGTTTCGCGCGTATGTATGTATGTATGTATGTATGTATGTAGTTTTCTTTGTTCCCCTCTACAGGCCTAACGCCTGGACGGATTTTGATGAATAGGGTCTCAAATGAAAGGTATTCATCTCCCGAGTGTCATAGGGTACATAAAATTCCAACAAAAACTATACGGTAGATTTTTGATGCTAAAATATGTGTTGGCAAAATTTTTTTTTCATTCAAATTTATCGAGTAGGGCAGTGGTTCTCAAACTTTTTAAATGACGGAACCCTTTTGGGAAGCAAAATACTTGATGGAACCCTACAATAAAACAATTATTTTTATAAGTGTATTCTTTATTAATCAGCATAATAAAAGTACAATGTATCAGTTACTAATTATTATTTACTTCACCACTTGGTAAGGACAATAATAGAAAACATTAAAAAAGAAAAAATCTAACTAGTGGGAGGTATGAAACTGTTTTTTATTTTTCATCAATTGCTTGATATCAGGTTTGATGGAAGAAAGTTGGAGTCTCATATCAGCTTCGGCGTCCAGTCTATTGCGATATTTTGTTTTCGTGGCTGCGTAGGTAGAGAATCCTGTTTCGCACAAATATGTAGTTGGGAACGGGAGAAGAATATCCAGAGCCATTTGGCCAAGCATTGCATATTCATCTTGGATTCTGCACCAAAAATCATTAAGAGGCGTCGTTTTGAACAATGACTCCATACTTGTGTCTGATGACATTTCTAAAAGAGATTCATATATCTCATTTGACATGTTTTCAGGCTTTTCCAAGTTGGGTAAAAAAGGATTATGAATCCAGGAGTTCACTTTAATTTTTGTATTGTGTTCTTCGGGAAAATACTTTTCAAAAGATGCGCGCATCGAACTGAGATATTGGACCAATTCTTCAAACACATTATCTTCAAACATTTCTGAGTCGTTTTCGCTAACAAACTCACTGAGTAATGTAAAACTTTCTATTTCTTTCTTACCAATGCAAATGATCCAAAAATCTAATTTTCTTTTAAAAGCAGTTATTTTATTATAGGCCTGAAACACTGTTGTCTGTTTACCTTGCAACGATAAATTTAATTCGTTAAGTTTTTGAAAGATATCCGCCATAAAAGACAATCGGAACAACCAAGTTTTATCATACAAACGGTCCTTCAAATTAAAAGAAGTATCTGCTGAAAGAAACATTTGTAACTCGGCTCTAAGTTCAAATAGCCTTGTTAAAGTTTTTCCCCGAGACAGCCATCGCACTTCTGTATGGAGCAGCAGTGTTTTATGTTTGCTGCCATAATCTTCACACAATAATGAGAACAATCGGGATTGTAGTGGTCGTGATTTGATAAAATTAATTATTTTTACCGCTTCATCCATAACTAATTTTAGATTAGACGGCATTTGCTTCATCGCAAGTGCTTGTCTATGCAGAATACAATGACTGGAACTACAATTAGGCGCTTTATTTTTCATTCGTGACACTGCTCCTGCTGTTTTACCTGTCATCGCCTTGGCCCCATCTGTACAAATGTCAATGCAATTGTTCCAACTGAGATTATGTTCTTCAAAAAATATATTTATTTTATTAAAAATTTCTTCCCCGGTAGTGTTTGTAAGCAGCGATGAACACATAAGCATGTCTTCTTCAAAAGAACTTTTATATGGATATCTCACAATAACCAGCAGGATAGCCAAACCAGCGACATCAGTCGACTCGTCCATTTGCAAAGCGAATCGTGTATTTTGTAGACGTGTAACTAGTTCTTGTTTGACGTAGCTTGCCAGATCATGGATTCGTCGTGAAACAGTATCGTTTGATAGCGGAACAGTAGAAAGATGCTTTGCAGATTTTTCATCAAGCATACATTTTGTTATGTCTAATACACATGGTTTTATTAATTTCTCAGCGATAGTGTGCGCTTCACCTGCTTGTGCAATGCGATAGCTAACTAAATATGATGCCTCCGTGGCCTTTTCGTTGGTAGTTTGTGTTACATGCATCATATTTTTTTGACTTTCTAATAACTGATCTTTTTTGCGAACAAAAAATTCTTTATTCTTGTCTTTAGTCTCGGGGTGTACGGTTTCTAAATGTCGACGCAATTTGGCAGGTGCCATGGAACTATTAGGAAGCAGTTTACTACAGAGCATGCAGAGAGGTGAGCCGTTGGAATCAACAAATCCGAAACTGATATAAGATTCATCATACTTCCTTTTTTTCGTCTTTGAAACCGTCGAGCTTGACGTCGTGGCACTCGTGGCATCATCTTCTGGATCGGTGATTGCTAAATTCTCCGCGCGCATTGCTTTTGAACATTCAGCGTCATTAGAAGATGTTGTTGGAACACGTTTAACACCTTTAAGCCAACGTTCCATTCTTCTTTATTTATAATGTTACAAGTCAGGATAGTGGGGTTTAAATAATGCACAATCGTTACTGCGTATAAGAGACTAAATTTAGAACCTACAGGGAAGAAATGTATAAAACTGAGACAACAGAATACAGCAGGCAGTAAAACAATGAGCACTAGTTTCTCGCTAGCGAGCTTGTAAGTAGGTAGTAACTTATCGCTCCGAACGCTAATCATCAACTGACGACGCCAACGCGCGATCGCCGCTTTTATACTTAGTCCTAGACTCGATCTCAAATATTCTCGAAAATACTCGAGTCGGCACCTTTGATAAACAAAAAGCAAAAATAAAAACAGAAATTTAAAAATAGCGTTGTCAACAATATCGACTTTATCCTTTGAAGTTAGAGACGAAAGTCGCTTGTTGACAACTATAGCGTCTAATTCAGAGGCGGCTTTTATCAAAGAGACTGAGCGCTTACAAGTATACTACCCGCTCGTTTTAAGTTTGCCGCTGGCGATAGGTATGAGTGTATGACGTTCGAAATTTTTTATTTAATTGTAACAATAAAAATTGTGTACGTTAGATATTTGGGTAAAACTATGACACATTATAAGTTTTGTTGTCACGTGGGGGAGGGTACGCGCATTCCACAGACCGGCAAACTTAGAGCGAACGCGTTGTACAAGTATAAAATTGTTGAGACCAAACTTATGAGATATTGTACCAGCTAATGTAACACAAGCTTATACAAATACAAATAAATAAATAAATAACATTCATAGCGTTTTGTCTCCGCGCGGCCGCGGAGTCCGCACAGCCGCGGAGCGACCAGAGAGAGGTGTTTTGATTTTTTTATTTCTAAATTCTTGCGGAACCCCGACAGAGGTATCACGGAACCCTAGGGTTCCGCGGAACACACTTAGAGTATAGCTGGAGTAGGGTATCAAAATGAAGAGAATTAAAAGGAGATTACAAAAATATATAGATGTCATATCTTAACTAAAAAGATTAAAATAAAATTAATTATTAAAAAATAAAAAAAACCCGACTGCTGTCTAAAAGATTGAAACAAGCTTGATAGCAGGCGGTACTCATTAAATTTCTTTCGGTTTATGATTGGCAAATGGGTACCGCCTGCTATCAAGCTTGTTTCAATCTTTTAGACAGCAGTCGGGTTTTTTTATTTTTTAATAATTAATTTTATTGGGAGAAAAGATTTGCCAGTTTGATACTACTTTTTTCCACAGTAGGTATATACGTAGTTCACAAAGTACAAGCACGTGTTTGGAAAATACTGTTTTTCTTCTCGATAGAAGTCTTTGAAGAATACCGATGTAGTCTCCAAAGACTGTCCCAGAGATAAATACAATCCATAGAAAACAAACTTTCTATTTTTTATTTAATAGTAACCAACCAACCAACTTTTAAGTAGATACATTATAACAACAGGAAAGTAATATACCTAAAACAATCTGCTTCTTATTGCAGCACATATAGCTTATCGGTCAAGATCATCCCTACGATCGCGAGGTTTTGGGTTTGAATCCAGGCCAGTACACTACCGATGTGCAATCTCTTAATACACGCTATTTAGCTTATAGACTTAACGGGAATACTAGTTGGCCATATATCTTCATCTTGACTCATTATTGGTTCAGCGGTGATTTCAAATGAAAGAAGGAGAAGGAATAAGCAGACCTCAAGCTCCGAGGTGGAAGTCACAAATGATAGTTGATATTATCTCCAAAATTACGTTAATCGACAGCCTCTGTGGTGTGGCGGAACTGTGGCGCGGGTTCGATCCCCGCTTAGTGCAAATATTTGAATGCATAATGCTTATGGGTATTTGCATTGGTCTGGTCGTGTCTTGGAGAGCACGTTAAGCCGTCGGTCTCGGTTGACATATTATTATGAACATCTATGACAGTCGTTACGAGTAGCTGGAGCCCTAAAGTCTGAACTGGCCAACTGGTACTGGTGTGAAACTGGTCTATTTTAATGCCTAGATATCGCCCAATATCGCTATTGGGTTGTGGAGGTCAGATGGCCGTCGCTTCACGTAAAATATCGAAGTGCAGCTAAATCCGCATTTAGTCTGGTAAAGCGGACCCTAGACTTCGAGGTTAAAGCTTCGGATGCGACTGGATTAACGATAGGATAAAGAAGAAGATTATCTCCAAGATTACACTCAATAAACATGTCAAAAAGTAATTTCAAAACACTACCAAAATCTGTTGCATTAAAGAATATCGGACAAAGAGTAATTGAGTTGAGAAAGTGCTGAATGGCGTCGTAAAATCACAAGGATCGCGCTCACCACACCAGGGAACTTGAGGTTTGGAAACACATGGAACTGTAGCGTGCTTTGAATCGCTGCGTTTTTTTGTTCTGACGATATTTTTACTAGACGGAATTGATGTTCAAATTCGGCAACAGGCGGGTAGGCAAACTCACTAAGCGTGCTGGCCTTTTCCCTTTTGCTTTATGTTGTACCGTCTCGGCCGCTCCAAATGAGTGGTACGAGTAATTGCTCGTCACTTATGCTCTAGCGACAAAACTTTCAATGCCACACAATTGCTACTCCCTACCTGGTTCATAGTTGTTAGCTTTACTCGATATTCCTTCATCGCTACGCTATACAAAGAAGGTTTTACAAAACCGATGCAAATTAAACACAGCCGGTCTTTCATTGTTCTTCTCGACGCGATGTGTCAATAAAAACCTTATAATATACTCACTTCATCCGACCGTCAATGCAGGCTGCACCTATATACCTTGCATTTTGAAGTTTGGAGTCCACTTTCCTACTTTTCTTTCCGTAATTTGATTTCTTTTGGGTTGGCTTACAGGTGGGTTTGTTATAGGTGCGCATGCTGTCTGACCCCGATCCTTGCCCTATAGGCCCCAGAGCCTCGTCCATCAACCAGCAGGTATTTCGTTCTTACTGGTGAAGATGGCTTGGATCCCGATAGCCATGATAGGGCCTCACACGTTCATTTTATATTATTTACAATTTCTTTACGACAGGCCTGTTCTTGATAGACTTCTGTATGTTGTCATCCACGAGTTGTTAAATAATGCCCTATTGTAATCGAGTTGACGTTTCATCCTTCCCGACCCCCGTCGGTCGTTATTAATCGATTCTTTACTAGAACAAAATTATATCGAGGTGAGCTTACGTCTTTACCTTTTTGTTCTTGTATTTTTTACCGATCATTTTGGTTGTTTTCAAAAACAAGTTCGTCTGAATTTTACAGGTGTTCTTGCAGTTTTCCGGTTTATTTTTTTTGTTGTTTGTTTGTATGGTTTTGTTTTGGTTTTGTTCCTGATTTGCCGACATGTTTTTAGATGCTTTGGATTTTGAGCTAACTAATACTGGCCGTATTCTTTGGATTTCAACTTTCATGTCAGGTAATATTATTATAGACTAGCTGAGCCAGCGAACTTTGTACCGTCATATTTTATTTAGCCCGTTTAAACCGTTAAACCTTCCCTGGACATCCACGTATATTTCAAGACTAAAATTAGCCAAATCGGTCCAGCCGTTCTCGAGTTTTAGCGAGACTAACGAACAGCAATTCATTTTTATATATAAGAAGAAGAATATAGATAGATAGATAGATAGATAAAAGATTTAAAAAAAAAAGGTCAATAAAAATCTTGACAAAAAAGAAGAACCCCCTGCACCCTATAACATAATCTGCCCACATGTTGTAACCTTTTTATAACACTTAACATTATTTTCCAGGATTTGCATTTAACTACCTTTAACTACTGTAGACTGTAGGGGTAGTACTATATCTGTGCTGTAGGTAGGCCTAAAAAACATATTATTTTGTACTGAATATATGAAGGTAGCTGTAAAAAGATTATTTGTTTGATACCAACCAGCTGTCGCCCGAATCTCAGCGAAATAATACCACAATATTTTTCTGTTCGCTCATAATCTCGATGCGATATTTTTACGACAAGTGGCCGACTTACAGGGTATTAATGAAAACATGATATGAGCAATGTTGTGCCCGTTTTGGGTATTAGAAGCCGGTTTAGGTGATTACCGTCTGTTAAGAACCTAAAAATATACCTACTTAGATTACTGACTTCTGCGTATATTTATTCATTCCAAATTATTATTATTCCTCTTTATTTATTGCAAGATCTTATAAATTATATTTTTAAATACACACATATATATATATATACCTACAAAAACATATATTTTAAAAAAATATAAAAAATAGTGTCCCACCGGTATCGGGTACAGGGACCAAGCTACCGGTGGTTAGGGCTCCAGAGAGAGGAACCTTCTCACAATACCTACGTGCCGTGTCGAGGAGTACCGCCTTCTGCATCAAGCCCTTGATCCAGCTACCTAACGAGAGCCTCTTAAGGTGCTATTATTATTATTATTTCAATTCAAATTTATAATTGTAATGAATTTATAATTTAATTTATCTCATTTTATATCATCAAACTATTGTATATTTATTTTTTATTTTTTTTTGTTTATTATTTTGGCTTATTATTATTATTATACTAATATTTGTCCCCAATATTCAGTAGTAAATAAAATGCACCTAACTGGTCTGTCTTCAGTAGTGCGGTAGAACGAAAACAAAATAAATATAGCATTCCAGTTGAACGAGGAGTGACGATGTCTTTATGTTTCAACCTCACTCCCGCGACAGAGTGAAATGTTTAGAAATAATATTCTTATCTGTATTGAATGGTATGGTAAGCGTCTCTTATTTCTAAGGGGTCCGTTACACGCTTATACAAGCGTCATGCATCATGCCGTTAATCATGAATGTTATTGGTCAATCGGTTATTAGACGTTATGTTATGGGTCAATCACGGCGTGATTGATGGTTAAACCATGGCAAAACCTACCGTGTAATGGACCCCTAACGTATCAAGTTAAATGATGTACATTTTTGACATACATAGATACTATAACGGATAAACATGCGAACATTTTTATTTAAGAAGAGGACCTGTGTTTAGGTATTAGGGGCACCCCCATTAATTAATGTGAGATAATCATTTTTCAACGCCGCTTTTCGGTTTACCAAAAATCAATTAAAAATCAATCTTGTGATTGTTGAAATACTTTTATTTATTGATTTCAAAAAAATCTTCACAGTGAGAAAACGCCTACTTACTATTTCCATTTTAGTCTGCTAAGATTGTAACGGACCACTGAAAACTGCACTAATCCATCGAGTTAGTGTAGTTTTAGCGACAGATAGGTAAATTAAATAGACAAACAACACAATGCACAAAGTGTCTTCATCTTAATAAAAATTAAGTCAGGTGTTAATGGACGCATATTTCGATCTATATTTCTGAAGTAACTTAAGTGAAATTAAATAAGGTACTAATAAATCAAACACTATATAGTACTATATTCGGTACTTGTTAAGAAAAAAAACCCTTAGGTAACTTCCGTTTATTTTTAGCTTCATATTCAGCAATATATCTCACATAAATCATATTAGGAACCTCGCCAAACGTCTGATAAAACATTTACCGTAGTTTGCTCCCTGAAAGTTAAGCTTAGCACACATTAATAAAATTCTCTGCATTTCTCGTAATTTGGGATGCAAACATAATAAAATCTTGCTATTGTGAGGGCTCGTCCATGTGGGGACCCGGATTAAGTATAAACTTTTTACAGACCCTATTAAATCGTCAAGAATTGCTACAAAATGAGTAAAATTTGTTTCCTACTCCTTCCGGCTTTCTTAGGTTTTCATGATTACGCCATGAGTCAGTGTTATCGCCTGCTACCGTACCGTGAAAACCCGTGCAACTCCAGAGGAGTCACACTCGTGCTATCAACCCTGTAAGAACAGAGAGATTTACAATAACATTTATAATATTAGTAAGACATGATAGGATTTCCCATCCCTTCTGAACCTGCCCTTACTGATGTAGCGGTGAAAAATTAAACACTATCAATTATTCATACACACCAGTGTAAAAGGTTATGGTTTACTGTTACTACATATTGTATGAGTATAACCTGTTTTTGTGGCCTCGCTGAGGAATATGCGGTGTTATTTTATGTCTTTGGTTTTGTAATTTGTGAATCGTTTTGTTAGAAGATAAAATATAGTATTGTCAGATTTATTTTGTTGATATAAGGTGATAACTGAGAAGTGAGTTAGATTAGGTGTACGCGAGGGACAGGGAATCCTGATTACATCAGAGGCTCGTATCTCGGTGCCCGGGGTCCTCTCACCGGTTTGTATTGTACTCTTCGCACGGTCTATGAGGAGGTCCCTAAAGAGGGAGAGAGTAAGAACATTGGCATGTATGCCATCTTCTACGATACCAAGGCAACATTTTTTGCATCTTATGCATATCGGAGACCTCTCCTTTCCTATATAGGACAACACGTGCAGGACTTAGATGCCACCCGCATACGGTGCAGAATATTCCATCAAGAACCAAGCGGTTCGGCGACTCCTTCTTCTGCCGCACTATTAAGTCTTGGAATTCCTTACCAGTTCACGTGTTTCCCTCCTCCTACAGTCCCGGGTCCTTTAAGCGGGGCGTGAAAAAGCATCTGATGAGGCCGTCAAGCTGAGTGCCACCATTGTGACATGGTACATGTCTGTAATGGTGACCCTCTTTTCAGAGACTTTGCCTTCAGCTTCCCATCAGGCGAGGCGAAGTCAATTTGATGTGACCTAGGTATATAAAAAAAAAGCTTATCATTATAATCGAAGTCTCCATAATTAATGAAGTCACCATTTAAAAACATCACCCTTGTCGAAAACAGATAGAAATCATGACTTCAATATTTTACCCACTCGTCAAAGTACAGCGAAAGATATTTCCATCATCTCATTAACTAATTCACTCACAGTCCGAATACCGAGTACTCAGTAAGCTTGTTTTTGGCTATAGAAATGGTATAGTCCAAGAGCCAGAACACGCCAGCCACATCACGTTATAAAAGCTGATTTTTTTTAACATCCATCAAAGACCATCAAAGCTAAGTAAGTTGTGTATTTACTTCCGTAATATTAAACTTGAATTTTGTATATAATTTGAAGAGAAACAGATATGGTTGAAGATCACCTTTCGTAGCAACCGCAACTTAAGCTTCATACTAGACAAATGTTCTTATATCCTACTATCCTACTAATATTATAAATGTGAAAGTTTGTGAGAATGGATGTGTGGATGTGTGGATGTGTGGATGTGTGGATGTGTGGATGTTTGTTACTCTTTCACGCATAAACGGCTGGACCGATTTGGTTGAAATTTGGTATGTATATAGGTTATAGGCTATATATCAGCGATGAACGGGATCAGAATTCCACGCGGGCGGAGCCGCGGGCAACAGCTAGTCTGTTATAATTTGATGATGCCTATTCCGTCTGCTTCCAAAGCCTGCACTTTGGCGCCTCAGATTTGCTCCCTTGCTCTTGATTGATTTATCTTAACGACTGTCAAGCGGTCTGACCCTCCAAATCCGAAAGGAATGCCTGTTCTAGAGCCTCGTTCGTTAATCAGTAGGCCTCAAAGATCTTAAAGGGGTCTCATATATCTACTAACCTAGTATGAAGCACTTACATATGAAAATACATGCTCCATATATTATGACGTAGGTCCGATGATCACGGACTCCTAGACCAAAAGCTACATTCCTCGTTCGGAATCATATTAATGTTCGCTCTCAAAGCAGAACACCATCAAATAGATTAATTAATACCAGATGACGGCTAGAAGTTTATGATACCTTTAATTAATTTACTTTGATATCATATCATTACTGTATTTATGTAGACATGGGACTGTGTTAGTAGAAGAGAAAATTGTATGGAGTACTGATACACTTGGCGCTTTCTAAAGGAAATGTTTCCGATTTGAATCGTGTGTTTACAACGTTGTTTAAATGTATCTGAAAGTTTGGTTAAGTTCGTCGTTAAGTTGCTCACTATAAACTTAATAATGATATTTCTTGGGTTCAGTGGCTTTTCACTTCGAAAGTAATATACCTAATAGAGAACTTTGATGGACAAAGTTTTAAGTTTTATTAAAATTATTTGCGGTTGAAAGTAAAAATTGCTAACAAAGTAATATCAAGTAGTTATACATAAATTAAAAATCTTTGTAAAGTTTGGATCCAATGTTATTGCATTTTCAGTCACAATAAAGTGCAGAAAAATAATTTAGTTCTATACTAATTTAATAATGATGTTATATGAAAAAGAGAAAAATACATTATATTTATTTTTAAATATTCTACAAGATTCTACACAGCGCTATCTAGACCCATAGTAAGTATAACTAACATGCTTGAAAGCATGAACTAGCTTGTGTTATGGAATCTAGAATGCGGATAAACATACTTACATACTTTTTTTTTGTAAAAGCATACATATTATATCTACATAAAAACACCCAGACCAATGCAAATATCATATTCATGCATACAAATATTTGCACTGAGCGGGAATCGAACCCGCGCCCCCTGCGTTCCAGTCGAACGTACAACGCTACGCCACAGAGGCCGTCAACCTAAAAATATTATCTACTATCGACATTTTAATGTAAGTTTTTTTTTACAGATACCCACTTTACAGAAAAAACCACCTAAATCAGGCAACGTACTAAAAATTACTGTACCTAACATTTTTATACCCGTTGAGTATCTAATATTTCTGCGTTTTTACAAGCATATAAGCGTTCATAGATAAGTAACGCATGTTATAGCGGATGTGTTTATGAGCAGAAAAAGCGATCTACCCTCTTCCGTATTCAGTTTTTGTTGTATATTGGAATGCTACCATTACCACTTAAGTCACTCATAACTCGATTGGTAATATCTAGATTTTTTCATCCTACCGTCCAACTTAAAATTATACCACAGATTAGATAAGTTAACAGAATATATACAGTAAATAAGATTCAGAACTGAGTACCATGTAGTAACTATTTATTAATCTGTAGACTTAGGACCAAGTCTATTTTATCTGTGATAGGCATAGACAACATTTTGAATATAGAAAAATAACATTCTAATAATTGTAACAACTCATGACAAATGAATGAAATTTTGAAGCATTTGTTTCCTTTTTTTCCCCTTTTTCCTTTCTAAAGGCGGCCACCCACTAACAGTTTATCGAACGACAACCGGATGATATAGGTCTGTCAGTTCATCGCAATAGCCCACACACTTACAGTTTCGTATACGATTTTGGACTGACGGATAATATGTGTGTGGCCGCTTGACGATTCCGGTCAGCAAAGATAGTTAAAGGCCGGACAGTCTATGGCCGTCGGCATTTTATTCGTAATAAAATCAGACTAAAAGATTAAAATAATGTTATTATTTTAGTCTGAGGTAATAAAATTATGATGACATTGATCAATGACATAAGGACTGCAGGCTGCCGGACGCCCGGACAGACGAAAAACTGCAGGCGTAAGTGGGTGGCCGCCTTAAAACTCATGACAACATATTTTATCTATATTGGAACACTTAGATATTATGCCTTTGTAAATAAAACCAGCAATGCACTGCATCATGTGATAAGCTGCCAATAAGAAGTACCTAACAAAAACAATGGTAATCTCTACTCACACTTGATTTGCGATTAGCGACAACAGCGCAGATTTTTACGTTATAATGGGCAACTCTGTCTCATCGTTCTAATGTGTTTTCGCCCTTTTAGCCTTAATAAATCATTGTAAATACAGCAACAGCCCGCAACGTCAAGAAAAATCAAAAATCATACGTCAAGTTATTGTACCTTGTGAGGTCGTGACGTCATGACGTCGATAGATGTTGCTAACTGCTACCTACACTGTGCTTATGTAGTGTGATGTATTGAAGGAAAGAATTGCATGCAACCTGATGATTGACATTCGATTAGCTTTTAATGACTTTTAGCATAAGTACTGGCTTTAGTATTGGCTTCTTTAGTACTTTTTTTTCGTGTCGAAATCTCTCCCCGCTATGTCCCTAAGCGCGGGTGATTATGTCGGTCTCGAACCGACTAAAACCGCACGCCATCTGAGATTGCCTATAAAGTATTTTTTTTTTATACCTACCACTTAGGTGGCAGACAAGCACACGGCCCACCTGATCTGCACCCGGCAGATTCACTTGTGTACCTACCTGTGCATGTAAAAAATCTTGCTACTTGGAATTGTCGTATCAGCTTGAACTTGAAACACAAAGTTCCAAACTGTCTTGAACTTAATCAGTCTTGAAGACATAATTAATTCAATATTTCATACTCAACAGTAAAATCACTTTGACGGTAAGAGGAACAGGTTTAAAAGCCGACGATTTTCAAGTACCACCTTCATTCAGTATAAAGTCATTAACCTGCTTTTACTTCATAAAAAATTGATACTTTCTTTTATCGACAATGAAATCTAAAAAGGCAAATCCTGAAATGACTTTTAATGTTGAATTTTAACTATCAAGTTAAATGGAATATCACATCGGGGATGTAAAATATTTTATTACAGATCTGTCTGTCAGTCTGAATAGATGAGTAATAAACCTGTTTACGTGATGAACGCAGGGGCGGACTTAGGAATATGACGGGTGCAATCTAGTTGTAAATTTATGGGTGCTGTTAACCCGCTTTATTGCGCATCTGACAATTATGGGACTGTTATCAATTAAATTAAACTACCGGTATGGGTTTATATCACATTTTGGAGTTTCAATTGTTTGCTTGTAATGTATTCTTCCATATTATGACGTAATACATGAGCATTTTACGTAATAGGACGATTTCTTTTTTAGACCCATTTTAGGCCCGTTGTTGACATTTGAAGGATCTACATGAAGACCCTTCAAATGCCAACAATGAGCCTCGTACCATTCAGTCAGCAGTTTAGGTTTTCTACTCCATAATATAGTTTTGTTTTCTTCACCAGCAATGGTATTTCACAATTATTATACTCGGACGAACATTCCGAGCTCTTAATAAACATTGCTAGCTTAAGTCCTATTTACGTAAAATTCATCTACAAAACAATTTCAGCATGAAATTTTATTCAAGCCATAGCAAGACAGGGTGCACCTTCATATATTAAATTAATGCACCCATCCGAACGAGCCGACCCTGTTAAAGCGTGCAATGTTTGCGACTTTGTTGTACAAAACGCTCTTTATACCGAGCGTAAAAGCACTTTACGAGTGTATCCGTAAGAGTTAACTCGAGGGGAGATTTTGACAATAATCACTGTGAAATAATGACGCAACGGAATAGTTCTGCTTTTAGATAAGGATATATGAAGCTGTAGGTGTGGTTTAATAATCAAAACTTATGTGTATAGGAACTTTAACTTATGAGTTTTGTCAGCAAAGTGTGGTAGGTATGGAAGATCAGTTTCTTAATAAAGATGAAATTAGAACCTGAATATTTCTTGAAGGTATAGCGTGAGAAATAACTTGAGCGGCGACCCTCATTTATCGTCTACTGGATACCTACATCTTATAACTAAAACATAAGTGCTTAACTTTTACCACAAATTCCAAGAGGCAGTCTGAAAAAAATAAATCGTTATGGGGGTAAATGATCCCCACTAAGACCATCGGGGCAAAGCCAACCTCACCTGCAAGCCGGTATAAATGCTGATTGCGGATGAGGTTCTGGCGCTGGTTTTCTCTCGGGGTTGGGCGATTAGATGGAAGTTCCTCCCATGAAAGATGTAACACCCAAATCTAATGGATGAGAAAGTGGAAGCGAACCTTGGGAAAGGTTGCATCCGTGCAACCGGGAACAAGGCTGCAATCATAATGATGATGATGATTGCTGTTGGATGAAGCAAGGCACAAGGTGACGCGATGGTGGCGCGATGAGTGCCTCCCCCCTATCCAGATAAATATGGGGACATTGAAGTCAGACACCCGAGGGAGCCATCGGAGGCCCTGGGTCGGCCAGGGAGTGAAGGATATTTCAGATGGTACCTCAGGCGGTTTTAGTCGATTCGAGTTCGACAAAATGACCTTCGCTGGGGGATATCCGAGTGGATTTCCGCACGATTTACAAGGCATTAGGTGAGGCACTAAGAGATATACTCCCCTTGTACTCGTACGATACCCGCGGAAATAGATATTTACTGCCAGCAGGGGACGCTGATCGGGTAAGTGACCTTCTGTGTGCCCCCCTGACGGAAGCAGATAGGGTCATCGTCTTCACTACTAAAAACCCTAGAGTATATCTGAATTACTAATAATCTAAATAAATTCTTATCTTTGCTATACGTCCTAATTAAATCTCCCAAGAGATTTTAGTAGTCCTCCTAATGGAAAAAGGATTATTAGATATATTATTCACCTTTTAAAGACAGCGTTCGTGTACATTGTGAAGGCTACCTAGCTTTAAGCTCAGTAAGCTGACTAATGCAGGAAAATTCCATAAAACGGATGCCACCTAACCGGAGCTAGCGCCGAAATGGCTGTATCGGAATTGAACCGACTAAAAACACACGGTATTCTGTCATAGGAGTATTTTACCAAGAACCTCAACAGACTTGGACCACCAGTCATAATATGAAGTACGTTATTCACCAGTAAGTACGAGAGGCCAACTTCCTAACTTCCTCTTCCCTGCTGGGGTACATCGAAACTGAGGTACCTATGTTCTGTAACAAAAAAACTAAATCAAAATAGGTTTATCCGCTCAGGAGCTACGATGTCACAGACAGACAAACACACAGAAACGTCGAACTTACTGTAACGTCTAACACTCCGTCGTTTTTGCATCAGTTGTCGTCATCATTACAAATGAGAATACATAAGTAGGTAGGTATTTAAAGAAAGAAAGAAAGAAAAGTTTTTTTTATTTTGCACAGCTTATGCACGATAAATCATACAAAAAAAAAACAAGCTTTATTTATTACTAGCTTTTGCCCGCGGCTCCGCCCGCGTGGATGTCAGTTATCGCGACCAAACATAGCCTATGTCCTTTCTCAAGGTCTAAACTACCTCTATACCAAATTTCATCAAAATCGGTTCAGTGGTTTAGGCGTGAAAGCCCGACAGACAGACAGACAGAGTTACTTTCGCATTTATAATATTAGTAGGGATTTCAAACTTTTATATTACAACGACAAGTCTACTTAAATAACGGTAGTTAAATTTTCTGATACCTAGTAGTTTAATTTTATTATACTGTGACTAGTGACTACTATATTGTCTATGCTATGACGCACGCCCAACGCGTTCACAACTACAAGTTGTAGGTTAATTTGCTTTATCTTTTGAGGGTAGAATCGTATCTCGTCAATTGAATACGGTGTACGGGTCTCGTGTAGAACTTTAAAATTATAGCAATCACTGTAAAAGAAGTATTCAAATTACAAAATACCTGTATTATAGTGTGTTGACAAATATTTCATTACAACACCGACGTAGTTTCTGCAAATAAAAGAAATATCTGTAGTATTTGCATTTAGATAATTTACGCACTTAGTGTTTGAAGCGACCAAGAAAAACCAGGTAAGAAATTTCTATAACAAAAGTGATCATCAAACCACTTATATAATCCCCGCCACGTATCTTGGACCTAAAATGTGCTCAAAATGTGCTCTATACGCGCAGTACACATTTCTTGGGTGTCTTTTGAGGATAGTACGGGATGCTACTGCGGTAGATGAACTCAAATTCACCTAGCATAGACTATTACAAAGCAATCTGCAGGCGCCATCCAGAGCCTCGTATGTCTTACGATTTAGGTCCAAGATACGTGGCGCGGGTTATACCTCGGTACACGTATCTTGGACCTAATTGGTGAGACAATCGAGGCCTGGCGCACGCGGATTCTTTTGTAATAATCTATGCTTGGTGAACTTGAGTTTGTCTACCGCCATAGCACCCCGTGCTATTCTCAAAAGACATCCAAGAACCGTGTACTGTGCGTATACCTAGAGCACTTTTTGGGTCCAAGATATCTGGGGGCACGGTAGTGCCCCCGCCAAGTCGAGCAAAAAAGAGCGGCACGGCCATAACACTATTTTCTCGAAGCACTTCAGGCCATTTTCGACCCCCTAGAACTTCGTTGTGGATAAACCTAGAAGCCTGAATCTTCGGTTACCAAGTAGGCACTGTAAAAACACTTTATATTTCAAATTTCATTCAATTTGAACCAGTAGTTTAAGAATTATAACTAAGTAGTCAAAGTTTGCTGCAAATTTTGTCACTCACTGACTGACCGATCATCAAAACTCTAAGGCACTTCCAGCAAACGTAGAAGCCTCAAATTTAGAATATAAGTAGAGTTTAGTGTACAACTCAAGGGAAAATTAAAATATTCTTCAATTTCAGCAATTTCACCAATTTACAAGTATTGTTTTTGATGGGATACTTACCTATGTCCCGAGCAATATCAGATTGTAAAAAGGTGGTTTATAAGAGATCTTGGTCTACGATAAGACTGGTGTGCAATCTCCTCAGAGCTTGGGGTTAGATGGCAGTCGCTTAAGGTATGATGCCGAAGCCGAACGCATACGACACCGACAGACGCATGCAGCAGATACAACGTACCCATTTTTTTTTTAAATAATAATAATAAATCTTTATTTCATTCAGTTCAGTTACATTACATTGCGTAGAGTACAAAATTATTAGCTGCCAGATATACATCATTATACCTAATTTAATTTACAATGTAACTTAACGACTATTTTACATTTTAACATTAGCCATTTAATCAGATTTATACAATGAGGTTAGATGTAGATCAATTTGATTAAACTGGGACCAGCCTGATCTAGGTTTATGTCAAACCTGTGTTTCAGACCTTCTCAGTTCTCATTTTATGTATCATAGTACTAATGACTGTTAATTAATATAATACAATACAATAAGTCTAGGCTTGATGTATTATGCTCACAGTCAAAATTTTACTTTACAATCTCCAACAACTCTTCCGTGTGCTCGTAATCTAGTTTTCTTAGGTAATCTGTCACCAAAGCCTTGCAGTCTCTATAATTTAAGTTACTGATGGTTAATTTGTTATTTAACTTGTTGTAGAAATAAGGTCCTAAAATATTTGTTAAACTCCGATACGGATAAAAGGGGCAATTGAGAAGCCGCAATAAATTACGTGCATGTAATAGGTAGTTATCGTATGCGGTCAGCTATGGAATCATACCTTTACGATGGCAGACGCTGGTTTCCACAATACAAGCTTCGGATGCAGCTGGGACTTACGCTATGGTGATGATGATGGCCAATCAAACCTTGGAATTGGCACCAAGTCGTTGGTGTAGGCTAATGATTGCTTTTGACAAGCTCTTTTGAATCACTGTCATAGTTTCGAGGTTGATGTGGGATTGAATCTTGAATTTCAAATGTAGAACGGGACGGTGAAACCAGATAAATGTGTTAGTGAATTTTGACACTTATTTGTTCGGGCATAGCGTCCCTAAATAAAACGAATGTTACTGATCAGGAATGTGGCTTTTAGAGTTCCGTACCTCAAAAAGAAAAAAAGGAACCCAGGAAAGGACCTTTTTCTCAGGAACGTGTGGAGGATCAAAAATTTAAATTCATACCGTGTGGTATGAATTAAAATTTTAATACTCATATAATAGTACTCGGCTATTTAACGTCTTAAAACTGTGAGAAAATGAAAGTTCTGAGTCAACACAATCAAAATATATTGCAGTTTATGTAGCATAAGTTCGTCCCTGAATCACATTTTGTACGGAACCCTTGGTGCGCGAGTTCAAATCGCACTTGACCGGCTTTTTTTTTAAATCGATACGGTACCTATTTAGTTTTATTCTGTACAGTCAGTCTATTATATATAGATGTCATTGGTGTATGTCTCTTTAAGTACTCGTATTTAATTATTAATGTATTGTATAATATATGTGTAATATAATGTACAAATAATAAAGCAAAATAATATGCTTAAAACATCAGAATTGAGAACTTGTTTCTTGTTTCCTTGTTTCGAAGTCGGTTAAAAAAGACGTATGATGGAACAGAATGACAAATGTATAGGATTTGACGTTTTTGACATTCGTTGACGCCTGTCAAATAAGTACGTCAAATCCCATACATTTGGCATTCTATTCCATCATACGCCGAGCAACGAATTGCCACTTGTCTAGAGGAGCAGTTATTTCTGCACTATCACACGACGTATGTATCCACCCTTAGAGTATACATTGCTATAGAGCGCGCCTTACAAGTATGAACTGCTATCACGGGTATGAACAGTACCGAGGCTCCTGGCTCAACCTCAATCAGTAGCAAAACAATACCCGTCAAAATGACTTCGCAAATAATATTTAATTCGATATGTTAAATCAAAATTTTATACAACATCGTATATTTGTAGTAATAATGACGCAAAAATACCGCAAAATGACGCCATTTTTTTGTATTTCGGCTTTAATTTTATGCATGCATATCAAATCGAACAAAAAACTTTATAACAACAAACTACATTAACAAGTGCATCTATTGATATTTTCGGTAATGCATGAAACGTCACTATAGGTGCACTATACCATCGCAAAGTATCTGCTAACACTCGGCGCCAAAGACCTGAGTGATAGGCGCGCTCTATATTTTTAATGTTTACTCTAAGTATCCACCTAAATGAAGGTGCACACGACTAGGTACAGTAGGTACCAATGCAACAGATAATTTTGACCATTATGGTCACATTTGGACATTCTGTGATATGGTGTGGATAGCGGCTATTTGTTGTGATTGCACTTGACTCTTAAAACAAATAATAAATAAATATTTGTTTCTATATAGACGAGATGTTAGGTTTTTATTCTCCGTATGTGGAGATAGAATTAAATAAAGATGAAAATAGGTTTTTAGACCTAAATTAGATAAACTACTTTATTATTATTATCATGTGACTAACTGTTACCTGATACTCAACAGGAATCAACGAACCAGCAAGATGACTAAAGTCGCCGTGGTCACTAGGGCAAATAAAGGACTCGGTTTCGCTATTGCAGAAGGTCTTGCGAAGAAATTCGATGGAGTAGTCTACCTCACGTCCCGAAATGAAGCAAGAGGTAATTACGCAGTAGAGAACCTGATTTCGTTAGGTTTGCAACCTAAATACCATCAACTTGACCCTAACCATCGAGAGAGCATCATAGAATTTAGAAAATATATTGTACAAAAATACGGAGGTATCGACATACTAATAAATAAAGCAGGGGTGACAGTAGATACTTTGGAAATGAGTGATTATGAAGATGCCAAACATATTGCTGATACACACTTTTTCAGTGTTTTATTACTGGAAGAGCTGTTATACCCTATAGTAAGAAACAATGGACGTATCCTGAACATTACTAGTGACATTGGGCAAACGTGTCAGCTTACAAATGAATACTGGAAGAGGAGAATAAAGAGCGGAGATCTGGTTAAATCTGAAATTAGTGATTTCATCAATTGGTATTTGGAAGGAAGAAGGAATAATACTCTTAAACCACATGATGTAGCAGCTGAGCGCACGGAAGCCTCGTACGCGGTTACCAAGGTGGCTTTAATAGCTTTAAATAAGTTGCAGCAAAGAGATTTAGAGTCGAGAAATATTTCAATTAACTGTACGCATTCAGGAAGTGATATGATAAAATCCGGCGACTGTGACATCGATACAGTTGCAGATGCTCATGTCTTCTTGGTTCTTGGCGCACCTGCAAATCATAAAGGAAATTTTGTGCTTTAGGATAGAACAGTAATGATTGGTTTGATTACAAAGGCCATTACTACTTTAAGACTGAATATTTAAAAATTGATTAATGGCATTTGGTGGTACTAACAGACTTTTCCACGATATTTGTTATATAAACCGGTCAGCCCCCCTAGACAAGTGGCAATTCGTTACTCGGCGTATCATGGAATAGAATGACGAATGTACAGGATTTGACGTTTTTGACATTCGTTGACGCCTGTCATATACGTCAAATCCCATACATTTGGCATTCTATTCTACAAAACGCCGGCCGACGAATTGTCACTTGTCTAGAGGGCCAGGTTTAATAATTAATAACGTGAAAAAGTACAGGTTGTCAATCAATATGTGTAAAAGAAGGTATTATTAAATCTGAAAACATTGCATGGGTTGCTATTTATGTATGATTGTAAATATATGTTTATTTATTTATAAAGATCTATAACGATAGAAGCAGATGGGTGTTGTCTCTGCTTACCTTGGAATATTATGTACCTATGTATGTTTGAAAGCAAAGTATTTATGCTCATGGTTTTGTTACAATATAATAAACATTAAATATTTACTAAAAATAATTAATCTTTTAAGTTTTAATAAAGTACTAGCCTTCCGCCCGCGGCTCCGCCCGCGTGCATCTCGGGTAACGCGACCTTTGCTCATATATCCGGTTCTACTCAACCGATTGCGATCAAATAAACGTAAGATTTTAAGTCTGATCAAGCCCTTTCTAACAAAAAAAACCGCATCAAAATCCATCCAGTAGTTTTTGCGTCCATTGCGAACAAACAGACAGGAAATTCAAAAAAATATTTTCGTGTTCAGTATCGTTAACATAACATAACCCAAGTATTTTTTTTTATATCTCCAATGTACAGACACGACCACTTTACAATTATATAATTTGTTTGATCGCAATCGGTTGAGTAGAACCGAAGATATGAGCAAAGGTCGCGTTAACCGAGATGCACGCGGGCGCAGCCGCGGGCGGAAGGCTAGTTCTTTATGAAGTTCTATGCAACCTCGCTTCGCACACCTAGCCGCGCCGCAGTCGCCGCAGTACCCGAAGCGATGACTGCGATGACTGCGGCGACTGCGGTGAGTGCGGTGCGGCTAAGTCTGCGTTCACCTTTAATAAAATTAAAAAAATAAAAAGCCTTTTTATTTGCTCCTATGAACTAAGTAACATTTTGTTTAGTGGATTAGTAGTTATAATGAAATAAAGTATTTTTGTTAGTATTTATTAGTTAAGGTAATATATATTTGATTTATTCCATAGGAACCCCCGTGCGGGTGAAGGCCTCAAGGGTTCACCTTTAAGCGGGGCGTAAAAAAGCATCTGATGAAGCCGTCAAGCTGAGTGCCACCATTATAACATGGCGCGTGTCTATAATGGTGACCCTCTTTTCCGAAACTTTGCCTTCAGCTTATCAACAGGCGAGGCGAAGTCAAATTGACGTATCCCATATAAAAAAACCTAAATTGTTTTGAACTGCAAAATAATCTAAACTTGTAACTACTAGATGGCGGTACAACCGCGCACCCAGCGACGGCTAACCTCAAGCCGCAACAGTAGTTACAAAGATTTTAAACAATTTGCCTCTTTGTTGAAGTTGTTTCGGAGACAACTACTAGGAGAATCTTGATGAAGAACATTCTGGAAATAGTTTCGTCGAGTTATTTAAGATGGCTGTATGTCAAAGTGCGCACTGATTAGACATATATTTACATTGTCACTTGAAACTCTTACGATTCGAAGTATACCTAAAAGTTTCGTTTGATAGTTGACTCAACTTAAAAAAATCTCAAATAAATTATACTTGCCTAGTCCTACAAATAGACAGATATCCATACTTCTATATTTAATATTATAAATGCGAAAGTAACTCTGTCTGTCTGTTACGCTTTCACGCCTAAACCACTGAACCAATTTTGATGAAATGTGGTATAGACCCCTATACCCAATGATATATTATAAACTATAGATATGTTGTCCACACTCTAAAATGGCGACAATGGTCATCATTTTATGCACCAATCAGAATCGCGACAGTGCGCCACCAAAAAAAAAACGTTTTTAATAATAAATACGAAATAATTAAATATTATTAATATAAATAATAATATAATTCATATAAATTAATATCATTGACGTATTTTTAGAAGTAGCTAATATGTTGTGTTTGCGCCATTTTTGAAAGCCGCCATCTTCGTGTATGACGTATCTATAAAAATAATACTATCATTGCCTATACCTGTGTCTAATCTACCCAGATTAGACATTGAGGAAGGACATAGGCTATGTTTGGTCCCGATAACCAACGTCCACACGGGCGGAGCTGCGGGCAACAGCTAGTTATATTATGTGGAGATAGTATAAAGAAGACTGAAAGCCTCTATGACGTGGAAGCGCGGGTTCGATCTCTGTTTAGTGCAAATTTTTTTTTTTTTTTTTTTGCATTGGTCTGATCGTTTCGGAGAGCAGATTAAACCGTCGGTCCCGCCCCCCTAGACAAGTGGCAATTCGTTGCTCGGCGTATGATGGAATAGAATGACAAATGTATAGGATTTGACGTTTTTCACATTCGTTGACGCCTGTCATATACGTCAAATCCCATACATTTGGCATTCTATTTCATCATACGCCGAGCAACGAATTGCCACTTGTCTAGAGGGGCTGGTTGCCATACGAACATCTATGACAGTCGTGACGGTTAGTTGAGCCCTAAAAAGTTCAACAACTGGTTCAACTGCTATACTTCGATTTCTCTAATTGATTGTACAAGTTAGGTGGTAGTCGCTTCACAGAAAATATCGAAGTTCAACAGACTGGTGACTGGTGAAAGCGGACCCCAGACTCCGCTTCGATTGCGACTGATATTAACGTTAGGACGACGAAGAAAGAAGTTTAAAGATATACTTTTTTATATTCAGCCCATCAATTACCTACATCCTGCTTATGGTAAGAAGCTAGGGTGAAATCCAGATAATAAGGACCACCATTCCAAATGCTGAAAATTCCAAATTGTCGGCGTTGTCATTTGACTATAACCTGGGCCACGCTTCTATTAAAGCAAAATCATCGACATAACATGGACTCTGAAAAAATATTGCATTCAATTTTATACTTTAATTTACTTCAACCTGTGGTCTTCCCGCTGACAGAACAAAAAATCTCCAGTGAGCTCTGGCTACCCTACTTACCGCCGGGTTACACAACGCGAGGTTATGATGGCCGCAGTATTCTGTAGGGCGGAGGTACTTCAATTAATTGCTCAGTTTAAACGGGAATACCGTCGTGTCCCACCTCCGATCGTCGCTTCCCCATGCTAACGTAGAGTATGTAAGTATGTAAGTGTAGGTAGTATAGGGATTTTTCTACTATTACTTTTTACGTGCTAAGCATTATCTAAAAAGAAATTGAATTGTATGTTACCAAATAGCGTATAGTGTAAATGTCAAAATGGATAGTTTTGCCCGCCGTGTGTAGACAGGGCTATGCATATTACATGAGAGACTTTTAGTGGCCACGAAAACTACGAATGTTGGGTATTTAAATCTCAGCTGCGTTTTAAATTCACTGAAGATAGATTTACGAGATTTACAGCAAGAGCAGATGTCGTTTGTTCATATCATAATCATGTATTCGTTTGAGAAATGAAAAATACATACACAGGTGACTTAGGAGTTTTTTTTGTTTATAATACTGAGCCACGATGTAAGCAACACAAGACCTTGATGCGCCAAGGTCCCAAGAATGTTTTTCAGCTGAATTATTTTTATGAGATTATATTAGATGGACTTCATATACTATTATTTAGTTAACTCGAATTCAGATTCTTTAAAACAAAATGAGATTTTGAGATGCAATACAGGAAATTAGAAAATAAGTGCTTACTTTATAATGTTATGTTGATATTGTTGATCTTACAAGTAAAATTATTTATTTATTACATAGTGGAGTAGTCCGCCAATAAATAATTATAACGAATAACTAATAAAAAAAGCATAATATAAATGAAAACACTTATTTTCTAATTAACTGTATTACATCTCGAAATCTTATTTTGTTTCAATAAAACCTAAATTCAACTTAATAAATAAATAGTACTGATCATTAAATTCTTACTTATTTTCATATGCCATATTTTTCTAATCAAAATATAGATAGATTTAGATCGTACAAAAATAAAATATTTTGAAAGTTCCCGCATCGTTCGCTGCTCTCATGGCCTCACGGGCCCGCCTGTTCGCTGGGACATGTCACGCTTAAGCTAAAAGATGAAAAATTGATTCACGTTTGTTCATGTACCGATAATGTGTTACACAGGATATGTCGCAGCCCCGCAGCGAGACGTACGAGATTATTACGAGAAAGTTATAGAGGCAAACAAGATGTATTTCTAGCCGAAGTTTTTGCAGGAGGGTATTACAGAGAACGTATCTTATCTTACCTAACTGTATTTCATTTTTTGATGGCAAGAACGTTTTTGAAGGAGGATTTTGTTTTCAACATCAATGCGATCTATTCCTGCCTAAGGATATAGATTTTAAATCCAATTGTACATTTTTTGCTTTTGTCAAAATCAGACCGGATTATTTGAGTATTTTTGCTTATCATCATAGTTTTCCTATTCATATCTTGTATACTGTGATGTGTGAGTTTGTGAAGATGTTTGTATGTTTCTTATTCAACCACGCTCTAACGGCTGAACGGATCTGGTACAGGCATAGTTCATAGTCTGGAATAAAACATAGGCTTTTTAAATCTAAATCTATTTGACATAGGCTTTTTATCTTAGGAATAGGTTCCAATGGGTTGAAAGCCGTGGAAACAGTAGGCCATATCTTTCCATAGCTTTCCAACATTGGGAGAGGCCCATGTCCAGCAGTGGACTGCGATAAGCTAATTGATTGATTGATTGGGTTCCACACGGGGGGAGCCGCGGGCATCAGCTAGCTATTGATATTTTTATCTTACACGTGTTTCACATCCCTCGGGAACACTATAACGGTCATATTTTTATAGTGTCAGGGCCGACCACATTTTCTACACGACAGCTTCTCTGAGAGTACATAAACGCTTGTGATTCACTGGCCAATGACGGCGTAAATTGCAATACTTTGAGAGGAATAATAAAAGTAATGGTTATAATAATAATAAGAGTTATTATCCGTATAATGGCGCACAGATTATAACTGAATTATTATCCATAAAGGAACAGACGTTGGTGGAAGTTTTTATGTGTGTTCTTAATAGGTTTTTCTTCTAAACACAGTGTGTATTTATAGACCGTTAATAAAGGAACTTTTGTAGTGAATTTTCTCTATACAATACACATTAAAACTCTGTCTAATACAGGAAATACGGAAAGTACAAATATACAGTTACTCAGAGAAAATAGGAGTAGTTTTATTTAAATACAGGAAAAAACAGAAAGTATCAAAATCAGTTTTGTAATGTTCTACCATATTTATACTACGCGGTTATAGAATATTTTCTCTTACTATGGTGCTGATACTTTTGAAGTTTATTACTTAGTATTTAATTGATTCAGTAATTTACATACAAAATAATCAAACAAACCTCACCAAGAGCAGCAAACTTCCCTTAAACAGTCCAGCCCCCCTAGACAAGGGGCAATATTAGCAGCGAAGACCCGTGCGACAGCACTAATCTAGGGATTTATAACTTCAACACAGTATATTACTATATTTTTGTACATCTGTTCATTTCGTTTTATGCATATCATTCGCGGAATTAAACCCCTTTTTCTTCCTCGCTTTTTAATGTTGATTTAGAATCATTTTATGCATATATCTTTGCGAGAATCAAGTGTCCAAATATTTGATTCTTGAAAAGAAATGGGATAGGAGAAAACAGGAGACAGTTTAGATGAAGCCAATGTTTTGAAATATTGGTATGTACAGGGTAGATCATCATAGACTGAAATAACATAATAGGCAGGCTTATTAGCACTAATCCCTCTTCCTACAGTCCCGGGTCCTTTAAGCGGGGCGTGAAAAAGCATCTGATGAGGCCGTCAAGCTGAGTGCCACCATTGTAGCATGGTACGTGTCTATAATGGTGACCCTCTTTCTAAGACTTTGCCCTCAGCTTACCATCAGGCAAGGCGAATTCAAATTGACGTGTCCTATATAAAAAAAAAAATATCTTTGAAGTATGTTCCCCAGTATTGCAGGAACGGGATCAGATCCCACAGGCGGAGTCACAGGTAACAGCTAGGCACTAAGATATCACAAAACAAACACCTAATGTCTGCCTAATCTCATGTAAAAGAAAAGTGTCAGGGCAATAAAAATGTAAAGCGAAACTCATTTGCGTTGTGCGTATACCGGCTAATTTCACACTCATGCATAATTCAATGGATTACTAAATAATGCACGACAATACAGGTCGCGATCCCTTGGCAAACATGTGCGAAATATAGGCTCTTTTTATGTTAAGGTTTATGGATTCATATTTTTGGTTTTGTTTAGATTACAAAGGTTTATTTCCGGAACGATAAGTGGGATGTATATTAATCCAGATATAAGCTCCTTTTGTATGTTTACCTAGTTACACATCACACATATACCTAATCATACACACGTCACACATACACTGTCATACACGCATTATCACATTTTTTTATGTTTGACTGGTATCACGATTACTTACCTACTTACCCACGAGATAACTTAATCGTGATCATATTCATATTTTACCTTAATCGTGATCATTTTGTACCCATTTATATAACATACTTTCGACCAATTTTGTGTGAACCGTGTATCTACCTAATTATAAAGGAAAAAACCTCATCTCCTTAGGATTTGGCTCCTGTGGCTTTTATGAGAGCTATAGCCATCTGACCTCCCAACCCCAAGAAAGAAGGCTGCACCAGAACCTAGTCTATCAATCAGTAGGAGTACCCACTTGAAGGTGGCTTAACTCTCAGGGTCTAAGGTAAGGACACATACACCTTATCGTTTTACACGAGTACTATGTAATGATTCCATTCCAAATTTTCGTTAAGCGCATTTAGTTGCTAATTACGTCTACAACCGTAGTTTGCTTACAGTAATGAAACAGGCACAGGAACAAGCTTTTGATACAGAATGTTCCGTCTGTTTTTCACACCAGACTACAGACATACAGATGTAGTTACTATGAGAACTAGTTTCAACCCCAAAACGCCGGCCGTGTGTCTAACATATTGCGTTTGTTGGCAACAACATGTGTAACGTACTTTTTGATAGTTAACATATAAACTGGTGCTATAAAATTCACTGTACTTACCTAGGTATATTATTATTTACTGATGCTTCCTTGTAAAATGCAAGTACACAAAAAATACAATAAATTGGAATACTAATGGGTGCAGTAGGTACTTACTATTTATACTTATTTGTAGTCTTATATCTACTTATACTTATTTGTAGGTTCTTTCAGGGTAGACAGGCTAAGCTAGTCTGTCTTTACTGTTTTTAATAACATATTGTAAAGGCTGTTTGTAAACTTAGTTTTAAGTAGAATTTGACGTCAAAAAGTTGTAACAGTGTTGCACTATTTAGAAAATAAAAAAATTGAATTTTATTGGAAATATTTGTTCGTAATAGACGCAGAAACTACTGAACGGATCTTGATGCGACTATTTTCGTTAGAAAAATCTTGGCCAGACTTAAACTATTTCACACGGGTGGAGCCCCGGGTGTGAGCGGAAGGCTATTAAATAATAAAAATAAATAATATTTTTCCTTTAATTACGCTGGTTTGTGTAAAGTAAAGAAAATAACAGAGAAAATATTACTGAAAAGTACATAAATCCTTATTCATAAAAAGTTAACGATGACACAATTCTGAAATAAAACTACTTATTAACGGATTCTATCGCGATTTGTTATAATTTACTTTTAGTCCGACGACGTTTCGGCTACTTTTCAGCAGCCAAGTTAGTTAGTCACACAATGTCAGTACTCGAAACAACGCTATCCTAAAGCAACAAACCTTTGATTATATTGTGCACAATGGCATTATTTAGGACAAGAAAGGGGGTTGGGTAATGTTGGCGTCGTGTCGGAATTGAGCGGCCATCAATGAAATTGGTATAATATGAAAGTACAGTATAAAGTGATCAAAAGTTACTATGGACAAACTTCTCTAAACTATATCGGGACTTAGCTATACAGGGTGGTATTTTTCAACTTTACTTAGATGGAAGTACTCTAAATACTGAAGATAGCGAATTCCACTGAAAAGAAACATTCCCTTTTTTTAAAAAGAATCAAAACTGCATTCATAGTTTTCTGAAAATGCCACACCCGGTAGTCGAACCGACTAAAATCTTCCTATAACCTTCTATTTCATAGATTTCCTTTTACTTAATTTACCAAGTTTGTTAGAGAGATTTGAACCTTATGATTGACCCTATAGATTGATGTAATAAAAATACAGGGTGTTATTTTTTCGAATTGTAGTCGGTTCGATTATAAGGCGTGGTAAACGAGTTTTCAGCATTCCTTAAATGCAGTTCTGTTTCTTTTTTAAAAACATACTAAACTGTATGCAAAGTTTTCTGAAAATGCCACACCCGGTAGTCGAACCGACTAAAATCTTCCTAAATCTTCTTAAATCTTCTATTTCATGGATTTACTTTTATTTAATTTACCAAGTTTGTTAGAGAGATTTGATCCTTATGATCGACCCTATCGATTGATGCAATAAAAATATAGGGTGTTATTTTTTCGAATTGTTCGATTATAGGGCGGGGCAAACGATTTTTCAGCATTCCTTAAATGCAGTTCTATTTCTTTTTTAAAAACATACTAAACTGTATTCAAAGTTTTCCGAAAATGCCACACCCGATAGTCGAACCGACTAAAATCTTTCTAAATCTTCTATTTCATGGATTTCCTTTTATTTAATTTACCAAGTTTGTTAGAGAGATTTGATCCTTATAATTGACCCTATCGATTGATGCAATAAAAATACAGGGTGTTATTTTTTCAAATTGTAGTCGGTTCGATTATGAGGCGTGGCAAATGATTTTTCAGCATTCCTTCAATGCAGGGCTGTTTCTTTTTCAAAAACACACTAAACTGTATTCAAAGTTTTCTGAAAATGCCACACCTAGTAGTCGAACCGAATAAAATCTTTCTAAATCTTCTATTTCATGGATTTCCTTTCATTTAATTTACCAAGTTTGTTAGAGAGATTAGATCCTTATGATCAACCCTATTGATTGATTCTTTGATTGAAAAATATAGGGTGTTATTTTTTAGAATTTTAGTCGGTTCGATTACAGGGCGTGGCAAGTGATCTTTCGAAATTCCTTAAATGCAGCTTTGTATTCTTTTTTAAATAAGAGAGTGTTTCCTTTGAATGAAATTAACTATCTCCGGTAGTAAGAGTAGGTACTCGTACCCGGTTCGACTACCGTGTGTGGCATTTTCAGAAAACTTGGAATACAGTTTAGTGTGTTTTTAAAAAAGAAACAGCACTGCATTTAAGGAATGCTGAAAAATCGTTTGCCACGCCTTATAATCGAACCGACTACAATTCGAAAAAATAACACCCTGTATTTTTATTACATCAATCGATAGGGTCGATCATAGGGATCAAATCTCTCTAACAAACTTGGTAAATTAAATAAAAGGAAGTCCATGAAAAAGAAGGTTTTGTAAAATATTAGTCGGTTCGACTACCGGGTGTGGCATTTTCAAAAGTCTTTGAATGCAGTTTTGTTTCTTTTAAAAAATTAGGTAAAGTTTCCTTTAAGTAAAATTCGCTATCTTTAGTATGAGGGTACTTTCCTTCAAAGTAAAGTCGAAATGTTCCACCCTGTATATCGCAGCTCCGATATTACTTACAATGAAAATAATGACATTTGTACGTGTGTTTAACACAGTACAATGAAGTGGTATCAAAATTAATTATGGCCGCTGAAAAAATTAAGAACGCCACTGTCCATACTAGATTACCCAATCCCCTTTAATTGAAATACACAATATTGTTATATTTTACGATTTAACCCTCTAACGCGTGCGGTTGTAACATTTTTGAAAAGTACTGTTACAAGAATCCTTATTTATAAAAGTTAACGATGACACAATGTCAGTAGGTACTCGAAACAATGCTATCCTAAAGCAACAAATCTCTGATGATATTGTGCACAATGGCATAATTTTGGACAAGATATTTAATTTAAATCCACAATAATGTTATATTGTACGACTTAACCCTCCAGCGCGTGCGGTTGTAACTGTAGGCACGTGCCACGACGCACGTGTTTTTGTCCCATCATCGCGGTTTAATTGGGGTCAGTACTCGTTTGTTTGTTCCGCTCGATTGTTTTTGCAGCGGCGCAAGTGTTGAAAGATAGCATTCTTACTTTTTCTATAAAATAGATTGACACTTGAAAAAATAATTGGGTACTTGGATTAAGGTATGTTTGCCTAATCAAGACCAGTCAATGGCGTATTTTACTAAAAGGTAAAATAATGGTTAATATAAAGTTAGAACTTTATACATATTTCTCGAAACGCGTTTAATTTTATATAAATAAACGTATAGTAACATTATTAACTTAAAAACAAATAAAAGTATGCCCATTGCAGAAACGATAATAACGTCGAAGCCTTTAATTTAAATAGCAAAACTATGGATAACGCTGTGGCATTAGATAATATTATGTTAAATGCGTTGAGCTGTGATGTTGTGCTATTGATGATGATGATGATGTGCTGATACACGCACCTATGTCTGGGAAAATGTATGAAAACCCATTTGTGATCATTCATCATCATCATCATTTCAGCCATAGGAAGTCCACTGCTGGACATAGGCCTCACCTATAGATCTCCAATAAGACCGGTTGGAAGCGGCTCGCATCCAGCGAGTTTGATATCAATAAACATAATATTATTATCATTAGCTCAGCGTGCAACTTTATTAGAAAATTCCGCTACCGCTTGTCCTAAACACAGTCTTGTCAAATATGATGGTGAACGACATTAATTACGGTAGGACGTATTACGTGGTATACTGCGATGTGATCATGGGAAATGTACCGAGCATACTGATATCGTAATGAAGCTATGTTTACCTCCCACTGCAGTAATTACTTACCTACTTAGTTTTTCTTAGTTAGTATTTAATTACTTAGTTAAAGTTACAGTTAACAAAACAATGGCAATGGTTACTTTTTAGCATTTAAAATAAATTAGTACTGCATTCCATAATTAACGATAAATATTACACGAGTTCTATTTGTGTCGTTAACATGCACACGGCGAGTAGTCAAAGGGTTGAAAAAGCAAAAGCTAGAGCCGTACCAATTACAGTTTTAATAATTAATAATAATTTGCCGTCAGGTCACATTCACCTTGCTGGTTGAAAGAAATTGAATTCTTTTTAAAAATTCGCCTTTGAGGTTGATAACTTCACGTTCTTTGTTTAAAATGTAAAATGTTTTTAAAGTTTTCATATCATAACTGATTGGATTGCCGTCTAGTGGTGTATATTTTAAAGTTCATTATAACAAAATTAAAGCAGTTCCTTTCACGTGTCTAGACGTTTCTGAATAAAATTTTAAAGAAAGGACTAACTTGGACTAGCTACTCTGGTTTTAATAGCGTTCGCCTACGACGCCGTTGGTCCTGGTAATTAAAAAAATCATGTTCTTGTAGTTTTCTTTTGTCTAATATAATATATAATATAACTCATAAAATTTACCTAATTTTTATCCCTGGAATACAATCATACAACCTCGCCTTTATACCCGGAGGGTTAGGCAAAGGTGAATTAACTAACACCCACATTTTACCAATCATTGTCTTAGGTCCCACGGACTAGGGGGTGAGCCTTTTGCCGTATTCCGGGCATTATTGTTGACTCGAGACATATATAATAATATATAAGACTGAGTCGGAGCTGTAATATACAGGGTGTCCCAAAATTCAAGGATAAGCCGGTAACAGAGGGTGGCCCTTCTTATGGCTGCTCCGGAAAAAATAAGAAAAAAAATTTATCTCTATTTTTTTTTAATTATTTAAACTTTTTTAAAATCTTTGGAAATTCGGTACCCCTAATGATATTTTCAACTACCAGGTCCACAATTTTGCAAATATTTCTGAACTCTTTTCTGTATTAGCAAGCTAAGAAGCATGACTATCCACCAACACCCTGAAAAATTATAGAATATTTGTAGTTATTTTACAAAAATAAGTCAAAATATTTTTTTGTCGTCAAATTTTCATACATTTTTACTTTCGACCAACTTTATCTTATCTCGGTGAAAAAAAAAGTACGGACACCACTATGGCATTCTTTTTCAAAAATTGGCGCAACTATCCAAGATTTCAAAATGGTATAATTTGGGTATGACACTATAATGAAATACTAAAAAAAATTTTTTTTATAAATAAGAATCACATTTAATACATTGCTCTTATTGAAAATCACCAGATTTACTTTGTACACAATGCATTCATCCTCAATAAAAAATCATTGACGGAACTTGTGACAAAGTGGTAACCGAGTTGGTTATCACATTACGAGGTTAAGCAACATGAGCCAGGGTGGTTTTCGGATGGATGACCATTCTTAAGACATTAAGACACCTCCGTCCTCTGTTTCTCAGAGAGTACGTTAGGTCGTAGATCCCGGTGGCCATATGAGTATCTATGACAATTAGTCGGACCCCTAAAAGTCCAACAACTGGACTCACTACATAACTTTGATATAGCCAGTGGGTTGTGAAGGTCAGGTGGCAGTCGCTTCACGGCAAATTTCGCATTTCTGCTGTTTCACAGTTAGCCGGGAAATCCGATGCTCAGAGTTTTATTGGAATTGTTTTAAGAACAACTAGGTTTCCGAAAGCAATTGCAACGCTGGACTAGTTTCATTCAAATATGAATGCGGCTACGGATTATATTTCTGACAAAAGAAATGCACGAAAAATAAAATGTATTAATGCCGGTGGCAAACAATTAAAAATGTAAAAATAAAAAAAAATATTAACAATAATGCAATAATTATAAAATTATACCGTTATGTTTGTTTAATATTTTAGCAGTATGGATTTTCATCCTCTGAACCTTTACAAAATACAGAGTCGGATTTTATGGTTAACTGTGAAACAGCAGAACCGCGAAATTTTCTTTGAAGCGACTGCCACCTGACCTCCACAACCCATTGGCGATATCAAAGTTATGTAGTGCGTCCAGTTGTTGGACTTTTAGGGCTCCGACTACCCGTAACAACTGTCATAGATGCTCGTATGGCCACTACGATCGACGGCCTAACGTACTTTCTGAGGAATGGAGGTGTCTCAATGTCTTAAGAATGGTCATCCATCCGAAAACCACCCTGGCTTATGTTGCTTAACCTCGTAATGTGATAACCTACTCAGTTACCACTTTGTCACAAGTCCCGTCAATGATTTTTTATTGAGGATGAATGCATTGTGTACAAAGTAAATCTGGTGATTTTCAATAAGAGCAATGTAATAAATGTGATTCTTATTTACAAAAAAATTTTTTTTTTTATATTTCAATATAGTATCATACCCAAATTATACCATTTTGAAATCTTGGATAGTTGCGCCAATTTTTGAAAAAGAATGCCATAGTGGTGTCCGTACTTTTTTTTTTCACCGAGATAAGATAAAGTGGGGCGAAAGTAAAAATGTATGAAAATTTGACGACAAAAAAATATTTTGACTTATTTTTGTAAAATAACTACAAATATCCTATAATTTTTCAGGGTGGTGATGGATAGCCATGCTTTTTAGCTTGCTAATACAGAAAAGAGTTCAAAAATATTTGCAAAATTGTGGACCTGGTAGTTGAAAATATCATTAAGGGTACCGAATTTCGAGGGATTTTAAAAAAGTTCGAGTAATTAAAAAAAAAATAGAGATATATTTTTTTTCTTATTTTTTCCTGAGCAGCTATAAGTAGGGCCACCCCCTGTTGCCGGCTTATCCTTGAATTTTGGGACACCCTGTATATGTCTGATGTCTAACAGCCCTATCCCTTAGTCGCCTTGTACGACACCGCATGGGAGGAGATAGGGTGGTCTAAATAAATTGTACCCTGTCGGGAACCACGCGGCTATGCCAGTGATGATGATGATGGTGTACAATAAATAGCCATCTATCTATCCAAAGTTAATTGCCTACAAATAAAGCTAAACTGCTAAACGCTTAACACTGCGATGCGACAGGGAAGCTATTTGTAACCCGAGCTATCATGGCCGCATGTCACCCAAGTCGTTTGTTACTCGGCCGCAATCGATTTGTGCCGTACAGTGTACACGGAGTCATATACCGCGGATAGAGGCATCAATTTCACTGAGGTGGAGTTGAGTTTTCGCTTTGTATGATATATGGATGTCTATATGTTAAAAGATTAAACACGGAAGAAGAAAATCGGTTGAAACGCGTATGAGCTTTATTATCTTGATAAGTAATGTTAAGCTCGCCTTTGTTCATCAAAATGTATTTGTTATGATTCTTAAAGTATAATTTTCAGTGTACAATAATGAATTAAACAAAATAAAATAAAATATTTTTTTTTTCTTTACTATATCCTTTTCACACATATTTGGTTGGTTACAGTCAAGCTAGTTACCCATCATAATCATTTTAGGGTTGAGTCATATCTTTGGCCTATACCTCGAAGTCCAAGGTTTCCGGCTCTTGCTACTCCACTTCACACGTTCTTTAGTATTCCTGACAGTAATAATGACACGCACGACATGTCAAGGCAGTAATTCTTGGATCTTTAACCAACCTACCGAAACCATTGAAGTAAAATCACCAGATATTTGTTACCCGTGTAAATTGAATCGATTAATTGAATAGCTAACACTATGCACTCTGTCATTTTTCCGTAGAGCGCAGCGGCCCTACCATAAACTCTTAAAACAGGTCAATGAACTGCTGTCATTCTACCAACTGCAAAATGTCACTTTGTAATCCTATATGACATTACCAAGTGATATTCGCAGTTGGTAGAATGGCAGCAGTTCAAATTATTAACCTGTTTTGAGAGTTCATTGTATGGGCCCTGTATCTGTTTCTATGTCTGTGTGTGTGTGTGTGTGTGTGTGTGTTATATGTATGGTGTCTGTAATGAGACTCTCTTTCCTGAGACTTTGCCTTCAACTTACCATCAGGCGAGGTGAAGTCAAATTGACGTGTCTTATGTAAAAATTACTTCGATATACATAATGCACCAAATCTGATATTGTCCTCATATTTGAAACAAAAACATGTTCCCAAAGTCGTTATCTTGAGAACTATCTACGTTTTCATGTGAATCGTATGCAGTGAACTCACAACACATCCGTATTTACAAGTTTGTACCGAACCCTCATTTACGAAGCACACATAAAATAAAGGAAGCCCTAAGAGCCCCGGGCGATAGTCACAAACTGTTGCCCGGGCCCAATGGTGTAGCGATCTGTCCAGAATGTTTTTGAGTTGCTATGTTATTGTTATGATTGTATGTTAGAAAGAGGAGTGAAGAGAAAGGAATGAATAGACTTTGTTTTATCCTACGAATGATCAGTGTATTGGGCGGTTGAACTTTCAACTGCAACGTCTGGGACTATATGGATTCGATTCAGCTACATCACGTTTTCTAAACGCGTGGTTTAGGCGAAAAACGTAAAAATTATATTCCAATGATCTGACTATCAACTTGGCTAAAGGGTTATTCCCAGTTGCCACCACTGTCGACGCCACCACTGGTGACAAATGGGATTTGTTTCCACAAAATGTCCCACTTGCCACCACTGGTGGCGTCACCAGTGGTGGCAATTGGGAATGGTCACTCTTTTTGTTCCCAGTTGCCACCAGTGGTGACAGATGGGAAAAATCATTTGATAAGCCCCCAGTAGTGACGTCGGACTAGTGGAGTTAGAAGTGAAATATAGTGAAGTGATTTATTTTTTTTACACGTGGCTGGTTCTCGTTTTGGATGGGTGGCCGTTCTTTACATTTGCGAGGTTCAGTAAAATTGGCTGGGTCGGGTTTTGGATGGGTGGCCGTTCTTCACATTACGGGGTTCAGTAAAATTGGCTGGGTCGGGTTTTGGATGGGTGGCCGTTCTTCACATTACGAGGTTAAGTAAAATTAGCTGGGACGGGTTTTGGATGGGTGGCCGTTCTTCACATTACGAGGTTCAGTAAAATTAGCTGGGTCGGGTTTTGGATGGGTGGCCGTTCTTCACATTACGAGGTTCAGTAAAATTAGCTGGGTCGGGTTTTAGATGGGTGGCCGTTCTGCACATTACGAGGTTCAGTAAAATTAGCTAGGTCGGGTTTTGGATGGATGACCGCTTTGGAGAGGTTTTTATCCTTAATTGATTAATACGTTTTCCATTACATTAAGCTTTCATGCGTCTTGAAATCACACGTTTTGAAAATCCAATTGTACTGAATCAGGCTCGTGGTGATTTTTCATTAATGAACAATACTATTCATAATATTTCATACAATGCCTGATTGCACCCAGTATTGTATAGAATACCTGCGATAAACACATTGCCGGTAACATGTACATATTTTTTTATTTGTATCGTAGACCTACAACAGTTTTACGACATTTTACACAACGCTATATAGACCCAAAGTAAAGATAACTGCGCTAGTTTGTGTTGTGGGAATTCGGATAAACATACTTAAATAGATTTTTTTGTAAATACATAAATATTATGTATAGTAACACCCAGACCCGCACCTCCTGCTTAGCAGTCTTGCTTATTATCGCCACGTCACGGAGGCTGTATTATGCATGGCATGAAAATACCATAATATAGAACATTTGTAATAATATAAACCTTATTGAATTACCGTGAAATTAAATAAACTGAATGCTGAACCGTCAATATTATAAGTGTGTTATAAAAATTCAAGAACCCGGAACAATCAAAATGATCCCACTTACTTACATGCTCAATATTATGGAAAAACCGCTCAGATATCCCTATGAATGGTATGCGGATTGAGGCTCGGACTCGCATTGTATTCGTTGTGGGCCCAACAAAAGGAGGCTTAGAAATCAAAACTAAAAACCGTTATCCGGCTGAAACTTCCCATTGTGAACGATATAAGTGTTGAGTCATTGTATAAAACGCGAGTCACTGAAAATTCCTAAGGCTTTTGTACACTGAGAGCGATGATATTGACACAGGTAAATATTATGAAGAGTTTACACAGGTGACTAAAGCTGTACGACTTTTGCCGCGCGGCGAAAATCTGCCGTGTGAATGGCAATTTGGCTAGGCTGTAGGTGACTAAAGCCACAAACCCCAAAATTGAGTAGTTTTCAAGTTTAGTCGCACGGGCGACGACCGGCAGCATGCAGATGGCGACTGAAATTGATTGTGTATTCGAACAATACCTAATTTGTACTAAGTCGAATATAGTATAATGGTCACTTATGTGACTGGGCTGTGTTACATACCTACACAGCCCAGTAACATACGGCTTGGTAAGGCAACTTATGAAGTCACCATTACGGTGAAAATCGACCCGTGTAATAAATATCTCATTACACGAAATAATCTTCATCCGAGGGTCAATCTCGAGCCCGAACCTAGTCCCAACTACGAATTCAACAGCTGCTGTCTATGTAATAATAAAATTTATGAAAGGCGAAAGAGGGTTTTTATTAAGTTGTAGCTCACACTTACCATTTCCTCCAACTCACTAAAATCTACGTAACTGTTTAAAGTTACATGAACTGCAAGATAAAAATCGCGCGGCTTGGTCTAATATTTAGCAGCAGCAGTCAAAGATTAAATCTTTTTTTATTTACCTTGCAATCAATGCAAGGTAAATAAAAAAAGATTTATTACCAAAAATTATAGTGCTATATCGCTAGCCGTTGGTACTCAACACAGCCTACAACGAATCCCCCATTAAGTTGGGTAGCGTTATGAAAAACATTATCTCGTTGTGTGCTGTCGGTCCATTGTACTTTGCATCGCGGATAGCACAGCTTTGTGAACTGCGAGCCATCTGTTAGAAGCACTTAGGGCTACCTCTATGCCCAATACACCGCCTACTTGACAAATGCGGCAATACGGAATTTATTTTTCGTTTCGTTTCGTTTTACTGGAACAGCCTGTACAATTTGTAGGTATGTGACGCTGATTTATTTAGGCTATTGTATTTACAATCGATATGAGCGATATTTTCTGATCATACCTTCAGATGGATTAAGAACCTGTCCCTTTTTAAGACGATAAAACCAGGAGTTGAGCTCAAGAAAAGGTATCCTTTAGGTTTTGATTTCTTAGCAATTTTCGAAAAATACTTCATATGGTTAGTAATCTACGAGTATAATAATCATATTCTGTCCTCCGTGAGTAATTGATTATATTTTATTTGTGTTGACGTAGGAGTTTTTTTTTTACATTTTAATAACTTTGTTTTACAGACGTACCGTATTTGCTATTAATTTTAATTTGATACGATATGTGTTCTTGAGAAAACGCTCTGGACAAACAGACGGACATACCGAGAGACAAACAGATAGACCGATTGACAAGGAAGTGATCCTATAGGAGGATTTATTTCTTTTCAGCCACAGAACTCCAAAAATATAGAAGCGACATAATACATTTGACATAACCAAAAGATTTACCAACGCAAAGGCCCCATAGCAAAAACAGTAATGATTGTAATCAGACAAATGAAGAATGAGAGATGGGACTCAAGATAACACCGTAAATATCCAGAGGTATAGGGTGCTTCTCTGAAGGATAGTTAACAAAATGTAACAACCCTCAACACGGCCAGAAAAATTGTTCACTTCACTTGATAATAAAACTTTCATCTGAACCGCTGATTTCCCAAAGGTTCTACAAGGTTCACGCTATTGTTCTACAACGCCTACGACAACACTACTCGATCTACAGTTATTGAAGTCGAGTTATTGAGCATTGATGGTTTGTATTGCCTAGGCAAAAGGTTGGCTACATCTGCCGAAGGACCGATGACCAGTAGACCAAAAGAGGCGTAGAGTGAAGACCGCGAATCGGCTAGCAGAAGGTTACCCGCCTCCGAACAAGATGGAAGGACGACCTGCAGCTTCAGAGATTATGCTATGTATCCTTCGCCAGAATGCATAATCGCTTTGTTTCTCTATGTCATCATGCTGTGGCTATAGAAAAAGGTGACTGAGATAGACTTGATGCGCAAGGCAGACGGTCAGTTGCTACTGCGCACATTAGCAGATACCTATGTCCAGCAGTAAACAACAATAGGCTAATTGATGATCACTTCTGCGATTGTATACTTTGCTAAGGAGAAATAAAATTGGAAGCATCGGTAGCTTAGTGGTTAAAGAGTTGAGCCTACGATCGAGAGGTCCCGGGTTCGAATCTTGGCCATTACAATACTGACGTGAAACGTGAACCCACTCCTAACACAAGCAATTTAGCTGGAGGGAATAATAGTAATCATTTCGGTTTTATTATTCTTTAACTTTATACTGCTTAGTTATCACAATATTTTGACAGCCCTGCAATCAAATACTAACAACAATGATGTACGTTTATTTACGCCTATTTGCAATTCAAACAATGCCAGACACCGAGCAGTGCGCTGCAGTGCATGGTTATTAAATTAGAGTTGAGTACCGCGATCTCTGCTATTTATAAACGTAAATGCTATTTATTACTAATATAACGTGTTATTTAACTGTATTTGTTGTATTTTGGAATCGAGCACTGTTACAAAAGATGATAATATACGGTAACAGTTTTATTTGAACGGAACTTTTCGCTGCCGAATTGTGTCCGATGGATGGAACCGTTAGTTGACACTGCATAATTTGATGTTATTTTATTTTTTACGAATTAAATAATAAAATACGTAAATAATAAAATACCACCGAATGTTATTTTATTATTTACACCAGGAAGCCATTGCCACGGGAAGACTGATCATCGCTGCTGAATAGCAACCGCAACGTCGGGATCAGGGTATATGATAAAATAACACTCGATAGTATTGGGTAAAATAACACTACCTATTCATTGAAATAGTTTTATTTCGATGTGTAACATTATTAACATTATTTTGGGTAGTAATTTTATCTATATCTATAATAATCGTTGTCGTATCGGGGACCCTAACTCGTAAAGCACTTCGTCATGTTTATCGGAACGATCTAAGGTTTCCAGGGACAAAATCCCTACATACTTCTTACTTATCTATCCCGACACTGAGTGAATTATAAAGAAGAACATAACGTTTAACAGTCAAGTCTAATTATCCAATAGTAATGGATTTAACATACGTTTGTGTATTAGATATGGAGTGAATAGAACTAATTTCCACATGACAAAATTATATTGGACTAGCTGTTGCCCGCGGCTCCGCCCGCGTGGTATTCGGATTCCGTACAAACTTTTCTTTCGTGCTAAAATTGCCTCGGATACCATCCCCGTCAGCCATCAGGAGTGCCATGTGGAATTCGGACCCACTGAACAGCATGCCGTCGCGGGTCTTCAGTTGCTGGAGTGTAAAATTGCTTAGGGCATTTTCCGCACCCCCCGGCTGACCCTGGGCCATCTACAATTTTAAGATGGCCCTCTCAGAAGTGGGAAGCACGATGTCCCATCGAATTCCGGAAAGGGAGGAGACGGGCGTGAAGGGATGACAGGAGGCCGGACCTATAATCCTCACGTCCGCGCTCGGTGACCAGCCCTTCCCTTTCCTGCTCTCTACTGGGCCTCCTCGTAGTCAGAGGGACATGTGGGAAGCCTTTGAGCAGCCCTCTATAGAGCTGCTCCCGTTGCTGTATGTATTTGCCGTAGGCGGTGGCGCCTCCCCTGGGTGAGGGGCGTTAATGCCTCCGTTACCCAGGATGCATCACATGGAGGTTCCAATCCCGCATTCGGATCCCGTTACCGTTGCATCTTGTGTTCAGCTGACCTTCCCTGTCTTCGCTCGTGAAATACTTCGAACACCCGTGGTTGCACCCTTTTAGCCCATGCCCGTAATAATAATTAGTTTTCAAATAATGTATGGTAATTTACCGGATTTATTGACATTATAATTTCGTAATATCTTTTGAATAGAACGTCCGATTTCAATAATTCAAGAAGTAATCAACAGGTATTGAAACAATCTTAAATACCAAACGATTTATTTAGATAAGAATTAATATAAAGGTATAGATTCCGTGGTCTGACTTTGATCGGCATTTCGGCTTGAATTTATATCGTCGCGCGTTACTTTCATACTGCAATAGATTCTAAAATATTCATTATAATTATACAGTGTAAAGGGCAATTTTGATCAACATTAAATGTACGATGTATCTAACGTATTTAGTCAGATAAGGCTTAACACTATATTGTTAAAAATAGCTTCGAAAATGACACATATTTTTTTTATAATTTGTAAAAGATAAAGATGGTTATTGTGAGCTACCCTTATTAGATAGACATATGCTGTCGCGGATTTTTATGTAGACCTTTTTAAGTTATACATTTCTACAGTACATTATTTTGTTCTATCTTCAATAGTTTTCGCAGCGTACGCGATGTAAGGAATTTTATAGGTCATTTTTTTTACACCTTGGGTTACATTATTGAAGTTTTATCCAGGATCCCTATTTTTTTGAAAATTAATTATAGCCTATGTTAGTCAGTGATAGTGCAGCTTTCTAATGGTAAAAGAATTTTTGAAATCGGTTCAGTAGTTCTTGGGTTTACTCGAATACAAAAATACAAATCTAATATTAGTAAAGAATGTATGGAAATCTGCCCGATTTATTGACATTTATGCTCACTGCTCCGCTCCCTTTAGTAGTAGCGTGATGTTATATAGCCTATGTTACTCCCAGATAGTGTAGCTTTCTATAGGTGAAAGAATTATTGAAATCGGTCCAGTAGTTTCGGAGCCTATTCGTTACAAACAAAAAAACAAACAAACAAACAAATCTTACCTCTTTATAATATTAAGTATAGAAGTATAGATTTCGATTGCATAGTCAGCGAACATCGCGTCGAGTGTTATTAAATTTGAGACAACTCATGGTTCTCGCACAATACTTGACATCAAAATACTTATACGTATTCCTGTCAACATAATTTCGGTCAGAATTCAATTTGTGTTCTATTGTAAGTCTTTTGAAATATGGCGAATATTATCTCCTATGTGCTTATTAATTTGTTTTTAGATTTTTAGAATGAGTTTGGCACCTACAATGCCAATCGGTTTATGCACAACTTGAGTTTACGAAAATTAACTCTACTTAAAATGTCACACATGATTTCGTTTCTTTAGTTGGATTTCTTCATTAAGGAACAATCATATAATGTAAATCTGTAAGCCAAAGGGAAGGAAATTAGTAGGGATGTTTGAGATCGCTATCAGGGTGGCTACACACTGGTCAAACAAGATATGACACGATATGCCATCAACTCGATAGAAGAAGTAGAACAAAGGCGAGCCTAGTGTCATGAACTGAATATTTTTTCCAAGCCCCGTGCTATTATTGACAATTTATCCTAAGCAAAAGTCATTTCACAATTGAATTGGTTCTAGGACCATCTATACTCCTTACTATTGCGTTACAAAGTGCATATGTAATCCCTACTAATATTATAAATGCGAAAGTAACTCTGTCTGTCTATCTGTCTGCCTGTCTGTCTGTCTGTCTGTCTCGCTTTTACGACTAAACCGCTGAACCGATTTTGATGAAATTTGGTATAGGGGTAGATTAGACCTTGAGAAAGGACATAGGCTATGTTTGGTCGCGATAACCGACATCCACGCGGGCGGAGCCGCGGGCAAAAGCTAGTGAGTTAATATGAGTGATTTTACAAAATAGTCTGTTTATTACTTCAATTGTGAATGAAGTGTGACAATGGTAGGGGCACAGAGTATCTATTGACATTCAGCACCGATTCGAATAATATTGATTACGGAATAATTCATGACGCAATGAATATATCAAATGAATTGTTTACAATAACTTCAGGTTTAGTATTGAATAGACTGATGAATTATCTGAGATTATTTTGATGGGAGAAATGTTAACTTTAGTATATCTGTGTCAAAGTCAAAGTCAAAGTCTTTATTTCTCAAAATAGTGCAACACTGTTACAGCTTTTTGACGTCAAAATCTCCTTAAAACTAAGTTTACCACCGCATCTTAGGCGCTAACTTTTAACAACATCTCTTTAGCAATTAAGGTATGTAAAGGTGACAGACTGATAGAAAGACAGAGAAGTGGACAGACAGACAAACAGGCAGCCAGTCATGTACATAAACATGCATAAAGACAGACAGGCAGACATATAGGCAAACAGACAGACACACTGGTTTTCCCGAACGAGTACAATATGCGGTTCTTCAAGAAGGTGGGCAAGGTTTCTTCAGAGTCGAGATCACGAGTGAACGCCAGTAACGCCCCTGGTGTCGCATACGTCCACAGGCCTCGGTAACCACTTTCCATCAGATGGGCCGTGTGCTTATATCCACCTAAGTAGTATAAAAAATAAACGTACATACAGACAGCCAGATAGACATAAACGCATGCATAATATTAGTAATTATGAATTTCAAGGCAACATTATAACAAAAGAGATAGTTTTATCAAGACTCACTTCACAATAATTGATAGCACAATAGTAGCTACCTTCTACCACGTGTAATTGCAGTAGGTACTAGAGACGGTAGGTGTAACGCAAACAACAGCGATCACCTCACGTAACTGATGTGAACGTGACTGATTGGACGGAGTTCAGATTAAAAAGAGTTCTCGATAAGATCTCCACTCGAACCACTGTATACGGGCGATTTAGACTAACTACATAAATACAAACTCTATGGACAGAATATGGTTACTGCAACGCAGCGTAAAAATAACTACCACTATTTGACACCACATATTTATTTATTTTTATTTATTTATATACTTTATTGTACACCATTAAATACATCATATAAAGTATCAAACTACGGAACCAGTACAATGGGCGGCCTTATCGCTTTAAGCGATTTCTACCAGGCAACCTTTGGATGGTAATTAAGATTGTAGGATTGAGTGGTAGTTGTTTGGCGTACATTTACAATACATAATACACACATAAACATATCAATATACCTATATGTACATAAATACATAATATATACAATACATATACTTACACAATATATTATATACATAATTATATATAAAATAATACACTGACTACACATATCTTGGTATACCTATTAAGCTTGCTACTTTTTACAGAGATAAATAGTGTTCCTTTACCATAGCCTTAAAACTATTTATATTCCGCGCTTTTCTTATATCTTCTGGAAGCTTATTCCACAGACGGATCGCCGTGACTGTGAAGGAGTTGTCGTAAAATGTTGTTTTATGCGACGGCATCCTTAGTCTTAGGTTGTCTGACGACCTTAAATACCTCGTATGAGTATCATGAAGGAACTCAAAACGTCCCTTAAGATAGGACGGAGTTGTAGGCTTAAATAATATGTTGTACAGCAGAGAAAGGATGTGAGCATTCCGGCGAAGTCGTATGGGTAGCCACTTAAGCTCTGTTCGAAACTGTGAAACATGATCATACTTGCGTAATCCAAATATAAATCTTATACAGACGTTTTGGAGGCGCTCAAGTTTATCTAGTTGGCTTTCGGTGAGATCAAGATAACTGACGTCCGCATAATCAAGAATGGGGAGTAACAATGTGTTTGCAAGCGAAATTTTGGTAGCAATAGGAAGGAGGTATTGCAACTTTCGTAGTGATCCTATCGACGCAAACATCCTACGGCTCACCTCCTGGAGTTGTGGGTCCCAAGAAAGATTAGAATCGATGTATATCCCTAGATTTCTCACTTTTTCGCTGATAGAGACTACTGTACCATCAAAAACAACCGGCGGAAGCCGTGTAGTAACAACTTTTGCTCCAGTCAATGGACTGCCCACAATGGCTACTTGTGTTTTCGCCGGATTGACTTTAAGGCCATAGGATTTACTCCAGGCAGCTATACGTGCCAAATCCTCGTTGACCATCCTCACAGCCTCCGCCAGCTGCCCGTGGGGCGCCTGGGAATAAATTTGCAAATCGTCTGCATATAGGTGGTAGGAACAACGAAGATGATTTGAGATAGAATTTATAAAAATTGCGAAGAGTAAAGGAGAAAGAACGCCACCCTGGGGTACACCAACAGACGTATTACACCAACTAGACAAAGTGTTTTCATTGCGCATACGTTGTCGGCGACCACACAGGTAACTGCGAAGCCAATCAGTCACCGTTGGAGATATGTTAAGAGAGTGCAATTGGCAGATTAGGATATCAGGATCAACCGTATTGAAGGCATTGCTGAAATCAAGCAAGGCAATGACTGTCAGTTTCCCGCCCTCCATCCCAGACCTGATGTCGTCTGTAATGTTGACTAAGGCAGTTACAGTGCTGTGCCCAGGACGAAAGCCTGATTGAAAGGAATTGAGGATATTATTTTTAGCGATGAACGCACTAATTTGATTGTGTACAAGACGTTCAAGGACCTTTGATAGGAATGGGAGTATGGATATGGGACGATAATCTGTGAAAGATTGCGGTTTATGTTTTTTAGGCAAAGGAATTATTATACTATCTTTCCATGTAGTTGGGAAGGAACAGCTGGATATAGAATAATTGAAGATGTAGCAGATCATGGGAAGGACTTCATCAAGAATGGGAAGGATCATCTTACGGCTAATACTGTCATCTCCAACTGCATTTGATGTGATTGCCATAATGCTCTTCTTAACATCACAAGCAGTGAAAAGATTAAAGATGCAAGGTGAGTAGTTAGGCGTTGGAAGAGTTGAAAGATAAATATCTCGCAGTCAAGCGCACGGCACACCTGATGGAAAGTGGTTACCGTGGCCCTTTCGGCTAGGCGACGACGCCACGCTTACGGCTCGCTTACCTTTGGTTAACCTGACCCAGAACCCCGATTCTAGACTTTATTACGATAGACTTGAAGTCCAAAAATAAATGAAAAAAAGTTCATTACGTTTGACATTTTTTTTTGCTGTTGACGCGATGGGTAGCCATAAGTGCGTGTTCATTTGTTTATTATTTCATTTATTTTCGGTTACGATCTATTTCCGAGTTAATATGTATGATACAGGGTCCCCTAGTATATGAGACAGGGTTTAATAATGGAATTATGTAATTTTATTTTTAACATTTAATCCTTTTTCAGCTTATACAAATTTGTATTTAACCGCCAATTAGTTAATGTTTAGCACTATAATCTGTACTCACCTATGTATAGTATACCTCGTAGTACCAATAAAGTTATTATTCTATTCTATTATATTTTAATATGTCTTTTATAACCCTTAGCAGGCCGCAGTGGAGTTTGTTGCGCCGTTTCTTCTTCACTGGTGCCTAGGAAGTCGTAGTAAACTTAGTTTTAAGCAGAATATGATTTCAAAAAACTATAACGGCGTTGCACAATTTTGAGGTTAAAGAATTTGAATTTGAAGTCGAAGCGGCAGTTTCAAGTGCTTACCGTTATAGAAAGGTAAAAACAAATCTATTTACAATTTCCATAAACGAATGTAACGTATTCACTAAACAGTACAGTGAATTATTTACGTCGGTTTAGTACGGCGTACGTGACAAGAGTACGTCACAGAAAATAAAAGTGTTTTGTCATTCCACTCGGATATGGTACGTACGTCGTACAGTCGCCCTCAAAAGTGCTGAACAATATTACTTTTTGGAGTTTGTTGCGCCGCTTTTTCTCCACTAGTGCCTAGGAAGTGGTGGTAAATATAAAATCAAGTAGGAACGATGACAATAATGATATAACAATGTTAGATTATATTGAAAAATAAAGAACACTGAACATTTATAATGAAACTACGAGTAGCTTTTGCCCGTTGCTCTGCCCGCATGGATGTCAGTTATCGCGACCGAACGAAAACTATATCCTTTCCCAAGCTCAAGTCCATCTCAGTACCGAAGCTCATCATGATTGGTTCAGCGATTTAGGCGTGAAAGCGCAACAGACAGAGTTACTTTCGCATTTATAATATTAGTATGGATAAATAATTATATAAGTAAATTGTTGTATTATTTTCAATTTTCATTATCTTTATTTTATACTAGTTGATGCCCGCGGCTCAGCTCCCATGAAAACGTTTTTTAGGAATAAATAGTACCATAGTTTTTCCAGACTCCCATTCTATCCCTATATCAAATTTCAGCCAGGTCAAACGGATCTGGCTGAAATTTGAAAATAATTTACGCGTGATGGAGATAAATATCCAAACAATCAAGCCTTCGCTTTAAGTATTCTTCTTCACTATAAGTATCTAGGATAAGGTTTTAGACCTAAAGTGGTCGGTACCTTAGAAAGTATCAAGCTAATACTGTTGGCGATTGTACCTCCTGATGAACTCGTATTGAGTAATCTCTTCATTTCGATGTGTTGTCTTCCCTAAGCCACGTACATCTTAGATTTTATTCGTGCGCCTTGTTCTCGTAAGTAACGTACTGCATTGTTATGTTGTACATGTATTACACGTTTATTAGGTCGAGATTAAGATCATAATTTGGAATATGAATTTATGTCGAAGTAAACTGTGGCGCATATTAGATATTAAATTAAATAATAATAGGAATACATAATAAATAGAAGGTCCACTCTATATCAACACCACAGAATAGTGGGGAGTGTAGGGATTAAATTCTTTAGCATGAATTATTGATCTATATATCTATATAATTCAATCAATCAATCAATATCCTATCATAGCCTATCGTAGTCCGTTGCAGGAGAAAGGCGTCTCCCAATGTTGGGAGGCTTTGGCCTCCTGTTTGCACGCTGGCCAGTCCTTTTGGTACAGGGTTTGATATCCTACCTAATAATATCGTCTGCGTATTTTTCTGTTAGTCGCTTCTTACGACACCCTTCGGATGAGATGGGGTGGTGACGTCACCACACGGATAATACTAGATATGAATAACTAACTAATATTATACCTACAATCAGTGGGGAGGAATCACTATAACTCGATTCCTGTGGGCTTCTCAATGGATTGCATGGTGTACGACAAACAAGATCAAGGAAAGTTTTTATTTTCCACTGGCTTCCCATTTCGAAAATTTTCACCCTTCGCCACTGCCTTTTTTTTTATCGTGCGCAAAATCCCCACGGATACCTCCCCCGCCGGAGCCGGAGGAGGAGGTTATGTCGGACTCGAACCGACTAAAACGCACGCCGACTGTGGGCCGTCAGTTGCCGGAGGTGAGATTGTCGTAGCCATATCCCTCGCACCCCAGCCGACCCAGGACCATATCTCTCGATCTGGCCCTCTTCCGATGAGGGGACCACAGAGTCCCCAACCCGCCCCCGGGTATGGGGAGGCACGCAATGCATGCCGCCGCCGCGGCCTGCTTCTGCTAGGGTGACAGGCGGCTCTACCCGTCACCCCCAGGCCCGCGCTCATGGGGGACGGAGGTCATTCTGCGACCTCCGACGCCCGAGTTGCCGCTGCTCGTTGCGGGCCGCGCGGTTTGCGATTCTCCTTAGCTCCTCGCACTCCCGCTCCACGAATCGCGGCCCACGAATCTGCGCAGCGAACCATCGCTGCGAGCAAAGTGGCGAGCGTGAGAACTCTCACTGCTCCTTCGCCACTGCCTACACCTACTCATTTCAGCATAACCCATAGATTACCGTATATTTACTTGAAACATTGTTATTCGTTAATGCCCGATAGTCCTCGACCATTTATAAAACTCAAACATACAAATTAGAGCTTAGTTTAATTAAAATCCCAATGTAGCAGATCATACTATCATTAAATTAGAAATAAATACTACTGCTTATACACAAATAGACAGTGTTTATTCATGATAAGGAGGAGTTTATTATTTTACACTGTATTTAATCAGACCTTACCCTGAAACATTTAAGTTTACTGTTCCGTTTACGAGTCCGACTCACGACTGCCATCCGTGTCCCACGATAAATATTTGTCTTCCTAACGTAAATGTATTGGGAGAACAGAGCATTGCGATTGGTAGGTTTCACACACGCATAGGTTCACAGTAAGCTGGCGGCTAATCGCAATGCTCCATTCTGTCGATACGTTTAATAATACGAACATTTTTCGTGTAGGGGCATTGATCGACAACCCTGAGACGAAAGGATCCGCCAAAGTCTCGTCTGCTGTAGCAGGTATACCTTATCGACTTAAAAGTGAGGTGGTGCTCCATGCATACTTATTTACGTAGTAACTGGTACCCGCAGCTTCACCCTTTCTGTTCTCGTTCCCGTGACCCATTTGTATAAAAACCATCCGTGGAACTTAAGGAACATAGGAAAAAATATCCGAAATGGTCGTGGTTGTCCAGTTTTGCGCTTTACAACATTCATTTTTTTTCATTCAATCATACGTTTTTCTCATTAGGACAGGTAGTGAACAGTGGCAAGGGGTCCCTATAGTCTGATTCCTGCCGGCTTGCTCTGCAAAGGGAAGCCGCGGTAGAAGTGTTTACATTTTTAATCCAACTTTTCCACCGTCTTCCCATTCCCATTCATCATCTATTTAATTAAATAGTCCTGTTACGTTAGAAAATACACCTCAATCTACAACTATAACTGTAGGAAGCGAGTTTCTAACCCATGGTAATTGTTAACAGTAACTTAGAAGCGATAATTAAATATAAACAACCGTGTGAAATTTGTACCACCCTGTATAAATAGTGTTCAAACATCAAACGTTGAGAATTGAGATACGAATATAGTTACGTAATCATCATAGCATCTGAATTAAAGGAAAATAGTGGGGAGATTGAAAGATCACGGAATTTTTCATAATAACCTCGTATTGTGTTCCCGGCAGACAGTAGTAGGGTAGCCAGAGCTCACTAGAGAGTTTTTGTGCTTTCAGTGGGAAGATCAGAAGATTGTCCTGCTTTATCTTCAATCTGCACTGATGGCACCGTGTACACGTGTACAGTTGTACATGGGAAAGTGTCAAATGATTTTGGGCTACGAAAAGGATAAATGTGCAAATTTTGGAAGTTTTTTGGAAGATGATGTATAGAATATTATATCATGTTCTCTGAGAAACGAAATATACCTACTATCTTCAATTTTAGATAAAACTTGTCTGTCTTGTACAACACTATCCTAAGGTCTACGTTCAATAAAGAGTATTAGGGGCTAGATACATCAGTAGCACATCCGAGAGCACTAAATCCGTTAATCTTGGCCGGCGGATGTATTTTTTTGCTGGATTACACGAAAGATTTTGATGTTTCTTAATGAAATAAATGTTGGAATGTTCATTTATGGTTTGTTTGTTGGAATCACAAATTAGATAGGTTATATTGTAAAATACTTAAAGATACATACCTAAAACCATGGACATGATATAAACATTTATTGATTGACATGTACCAATAATTCTCTCTAAACCTTTAAAGAAATAAAAATTTCAAAAAAATCTAAATTTAGTTTAAATAAAATCTGAAAATATTAAGTATTTTATAAATATTGAGCTTTGATTTTTTTTTCAAATACACAACATTAATGAATACTAAGTAGTTTTAATACCTAAAACACACACTAAAACAAGTAAGTAGTAAAGCTATGCTATGACTAACGTACATCACAAAGACCACATTAATTAAAATTGATCCTACAAATTGCACATAAAATATAACGAACTTTAGGATCCTATCTGCACATAAGTGTGCAAACTTCGGACATTTCACAGTACAAAGTGAAACAGCCACAACTTTGTAGTAATGTGTAGATAAACTACGAAGTGTATGAACTCTGCTGTGTAGTTTGATAATTAAGAGTGTGGGGACACGTTGTGAATAAGGATTATAGTTCCGACAATGTGGACGTGTTGTAGCGCGAAGCTGCATGTTAGGGCATATACACACTATTCACCAAATATTTTTGGTGTAGTTGTGTTAATTTTGAACAATTGCTATCTGTAATGGGCTTCCCTGTTATGGGCTTCTCTGTTATACAACTGAAAGTGGTGCCAAGAAGACATTGAATTTAAACTAGACAGTATCTTATCAAATGAAAATAATAAAATTTAAAAGTTACAATAATAATTTATATGAGAAAGCCTAGAAAAAATGTCATAAATTTTAAAATATAACTAAGTACTACACTACATAATATTGTTTGATTATTCTAAAAAAAATCCGAAATATTTATTTTTGAAGCCAATAAAACATCTAGGTATCAAAATGTTCAAACCATTCTCCCGAGAAATCTCAAATATCTAATTGTATCGATGATCGATAGGTGTATCGAATTTCTACAACACTGTGTTGTCTAGAGGTTACAGTTAAGTCACTACTTCTACCTTCCAAAAGGTGATTTAAGTACAGAACTTCAAGGCCATCTGTCGAATTCGTCAAACTAAAGACCACCATTTCCGAATCGTGGCCGTAAATGGTGGCCTTTACCTTTTGAACTACACCTAAGTGTGTCAGGCGGAGTGTAGGAATATAAAATAAATAACAATTTAAAAAACATGTTTTTAATTGTTAAAAGGCTCAATGATAACTGTTGTAGGCACTACTTGATTTTATTAAGAATCCAATATTTGTATTTTTATTCACTTTCTTTCAATCTCCAATTCACATTTTGTGGTCAGGTGTTATATTAAAGCGTATATTGAGTCTATTCTATGGTAAAACATATTATAACAAATAAATAAAAACTATTGCTAAAAAAAACCTGGTCTTTGATAAGTGCAAAATTTCAAATTAATAGAATTTTCAAAGTTTTGAAGTGTTCCCAAATCGAATTCAAACATTCCGCTGTTTATTTACACACTGATGTTGTTAATTTTACCAAACTGAAGACAGTGGTAAACAACAGTCTGTTTCGTCTTTAACAACTATACGTTACCGACAAACATAAATACACTGAACAAACATATTAGAGATCTTGTGAGCGGTAAATGAATTGGGATTGAAACTTCCCAAGGGAGCTTTAGCATGAGTACAATTGAGAATCTATTGTAGCGAGAGTATTTGATGAAATGATACAAAGAGATCTTAAATTCTTACGAATATTTATCTGTTTTATCTTGTAAAATGTTTTCTTTTGGTGATATGGTGAACTAATCCAATTTTAACCGACTTTAAAAAGGAAAGGTTCTCAATTCAACCTGTATTCTTTGTACGTATGGATTTAAATGATTCTTTTTTGAGGTGATACTTCAAGGGTGGTTCCAAGTCCAAAGATGTGATAATGGGATTCTGGAGAAATCAAAAGAAATCCTCAAAATGTAGAATCCATACTAATATTATAAATGCGAAAGTAACTCTGTCTGTCTGTCTGTCTGTTACGCTTTCACGCCTAAACCGCTGAACCGATTTGGATGACATTTGTTATAGGGGTAGTTTAGACCTTGAAAAAGGACATAGGCTCTGTTTGGTCGCGATAACCGACATCCACGCGGGCGGAGCCGCTGGCAAAAGCTAGTACAATTATAATACAAACCGATTTCTAACAGATCAGTAAATCTGACATTTTTTACTGTCTAGTATCTCTTTTTTATTTTTTCTTGAAGTCGGCTTAACTTTTTTGTTATAATTTTAGTTTGTTGTAATATAAAAATCCGAAGTCAAGTCTCATTTAGACTTTTTCGGCGCCTGGTGATTTTACGACTGCATTAACACTTCTACGTGTTACGAGTATGGCAACATTCTGCAATTAATTGGAAAAATAGTAATGAATCTTGACTGCTGTCTTCAGGGTGGGATTCTTCGATAACTACCACACGCTGTTGAGCATGACGTAATGATGACGATCCGACTCATTCATTTTTGTCGTAACGTCATCTTTGGTGTGTACTCGGCTTTAATCACTTACCCGTTATATCCGGTGATATTCACCTATTGAATACGCAGTTTATATCAGAACACATGATAATAGTATTAGGGCACACGATCACTGTGCTGAAATTGACAAGATTACGGTATTAGTGGAATTCGATAATGATATTAATGAAGTGATGAATGCAGAAAGCAGTGACCCACCTAGATTCTTGGGGTTCAAACCTACTTTATCTGCAGACTGGCACATCTGCTGATTGATTAAGGAGGTTCTGAACGAGGTGTTGCTGATAATTTGTAGAAGAATTACTTACATGAATATAAATATAACATAACATACATAAACTCACGCCTATATCCCCGAAGGGGTAGGCAGAGGTGCTAGCACCCACATTTCGCCGTTTATGTTTAGGTCCCAATGTAATAGGTGGCGTGCCTATTGCCATTAACCGGGCACTTATAAACCTGCGATAAATACACACATAACTTCGAAAAGCATCGAAAAGTCATTGGTGTGTGCCATGGTAAACCTGGGATCGAACGCGAGACCTCGTCTCAGCAGTCCATTACCCATACCACTAGGCTACCGCGGGTATGATAAACTGCCCGCTAGATGGTAAACAGCTCGCCCGCTTTTACGTAGGACGGAAAATCATTCTTGGCGAAATGTGTTAATACACCTCTGCCTAGCACTTCGGGGATTACAGGGATGAGTATATGTATGTACCTATGTAAAAAAAGGTAAATATCCTGATATCTCTAATTGTGAAATGTGAGTAGGTACAACAATAAAATTCACCTTAAAAATATAATCTACACTAATATTATGAAGAGGAAAGATTTGTACCTATTTTTGTATGTTTGTATGTTTGTAATGAATAGGCTCCGGAACTACTGTACCGATTTCAATAATTCTTTCACCTATAGAAAGCTACACTATCTGGGAGTAACATAGGCTATATAACATCACGCTACTACTAAAGGGAGCGGAGCAGTGAGCATTAATGTCAATAAATCGGGCAGATTTCAATACATTAAAGTTGGACCGGAATCCGAATTCCACGCGGGTGGAGCCGCGGGCAACAGCTAGTAAGAAATAAAACTATTCATCAAATATCCATAAACGATATGAAAAACTAGAACTGCTGAAAGGTAAATTGCAAACTTATTTTGTTTATTCCTTTTCGTTACATGGTACTGAGCGGAAAAGATTGAGTTAGCACCAAACTTTATTTGAAAAATATCGTTGACTCCTACTATAAGTTTCTAGAACACTCACTAAACATTTGAATTACATAATAAGGTGGTGTGGTTCCCGGCAGAGTAGAATTCGGGCCACCCCATCTTCTACCATGCTGTGTCATACAAGGCGACTAAGGTATAGCGCTGTTTAAAATCAGACAGATATATACAGACCAGACTCAGCCTCAGATACATTGCTCGAGTCAACAATAGTGCTCGGAATACAGTAATAGGTTCACTCCCTATTCCGTGGGACTTAATACAATGACTTATGAAATGTGGGTGTTAATTCACGTTTGCCTAACCCTACAGGGATAAAAGCTATGTATGTATGTATATTTTCTTTAGTGCCACTACTTTTGCGCCACCCAGTATAATAAACTTTAGGCTAGATCTCTTTGGAGTTGGCCCTCTTGGGCACCTTGGAATTTGGAAAAAAGCAGAAGTAACTTTAAATCCGCTAGTAAACAAACAACAAAACAAGTGTATCAATAATTTTCCAACTTGTTCTAATAAGAACACATTCAATTAACAAAACAATACTCATAAGAGATGTCGCATCAACTTTATGAACCAATATTCACTGGTTCGTAAAAACAATTCGAGTGAATAGTATTCGTGGTGATGTGGTAGGGGCTCGTAATAGATTTTCGGTGAGAGGAATGAAGGCAATATGCTGCTTTTAGCACTTGTTTATCGACAGCGTTTAGATTTTTCGCGAAAAATATGGTGCTGTACTTAGTTCGATAAGAATGAAATAAAATTTTAGTATGATATATCGGTTTTTAGGGCTGTCAGAGCTTCTTGCAGAGATTTATTATGGCATACTAATGAGAACTTTGGTATTGTAACATAAAATCAAGAGAAGAGCCCCGTAGCTATAGATTCAGTTCCACAAAGGCAGTTAAATAAATATTGTTAAAAAAATTACAGTCGACACAGGTGTTGCGGAGGTGGACAGTTGGAAAGAACCGTATAAAAATCGAAATCAACATAATCGAAACGCAATTTGTCTAACACACTTAATTTTTTTAATGTCATCATTTTTAACGTTTCATGATGAATAATGTAGGTTCTTAACACGGAGGACAGAATATGTGGTTCTTAATAATATTATATTGTGCTGAATTTGTGCCGAACAAACCAAAACATTGCTACAGAATGTAGGTACACATTTTTCATTCCAAATACCACGATTTTATACGGCATGTGCACTTTACAAATGTTGGCATAAATGGCAGCAAAGACAAGCTTTTAGCTTCGTTCAGGAATCATTTCGCTACTACAATATTTCTCTTTCATTTGCAAAAAAATTATTACCTACCCTTATTTAGTTGCTTAGTGCGATATATGTAGTCAAGTAGTTTGTGATCCAATGACAAGGATTAAAATGTAAATAATAGACATTTTTTTAGATATATTTCTTTTTAATTTACTGATCTACTTTAATTGTGACGCTCGGTGACGGTATACAATATTTCAGTAATAGAGCATCCACGAAGTGAATTGAATAGGTATAGATAATATTTTGAATTTGAAATAATTGAAGTATGTGTATAACACACGTTTAGTGTCAAAATCCATGTATTGGACACCGATAGAGCACTATCTCCCAACACACAGGCTTTAGCCTAGTTTGGGAGCCAGTTACAGTACCTCTTGTGAAATTATTGCTACACCTTAATTCTAAGACTTTTGTTGTTGTATTTATTTCTGAGACAATAAACAATTTTTTTATATACAAATTGGCAGGTACTGTATATTTTCGTGTCTTAAAATTAATTATACAGTCGCTCTCAGAAGTTACTGAACATTGCGAATTTACAAAATGATCTTTATATTGAAATAAATCAAATAATTAATTATGTTTAATTATTTTTGTAACCTTTAATAATAATCTAATACCGACAGTGACTGTACAATGTACATATATAAAAAGTGCGTTATCCTAACAACTTTATTACTTTTTCTGTCGGTTCAACAAAACCATTAGAATCACATTACACCTCACTCCAGTAACATCCTCTGCAGAGGAATTTACACGCTTCACCTCGCATATCTCGCGCACATACGTCACCCGCAACCCGAGCACGTGTTATTATTTCACCGTGATGAAATTCTCACTTATTTAAACACAATTGCACTCCATGTAACGACTTCGTGCACATGAGGGCTTTATTCACATAAAATATCCCACAAGCAAATGTCTACCTAATCCCTTTAAATTGAGGTTGAAAGTCCTATGCGCACTGAATGCAAAATGGCTGCCGTAAGTCAACAAAATGAATGCTCCCGTGACAAGATGGTGGTAATATTTCAAAAAAAATTACGCTACGTAACAAGATTAGCCGCGCTTTTTATACTGGTGGTTATAAAAAATGTGTTTTGTAGAACTTTTGTAGCAAGTGTTAGAATATTTCCATTTTTTTATACAACTTAGGTCGCTGACAAGCACATGGCCCACCTGATGGAAAGTGGTTACCGTGACCTATGGACGAGTGCACCATCAGGGAAGTCATACTCGCGCTGCCAACGCTGTAAAAACTAAGAGATTATGTGCCGTCAGTGCAGAAGACAAGCAGGACAAGCCTTTGGTCTTCCCACTAACAGCACAAAACCTCTTCAGTGAGCTCTGGCTATCCTACTCACCCCCGGAAACACAATACGAGGCACAGTCGGACGAAGCGGTCGGACCACGCGGCCTCAGCCGAAATACCGCCGTGTCCTAGGTACCTCCTACAAAACCATAATATTTTGTAGAAAAATATTGCGTTATAAAGATGATTGAAAAGATAAAACTCTTATTTAATAAATCTCTCGTTATTTAAGTTGAGATTGTGTCCTAAGCTCGGGATTATTGTCTATATTCCGCTCTGTAAAAAAGAAATGTTACGTTACAAAAGGGAAGAATCTAACAAGATTATTTCTGACAATGGAAACATTCATATTTATATTTAGATAGATAAACCTACATGGGACACTGGACTCTGTTAGAGATGCTATAAACGTGCAACACTAAGATGATGATGATGAAAAACTTTCTGGATCGTTTCTAACAATGAAAGCAAAGACTTATTCTCATCAAAATCTATTTCGCAATCTATTAAATATGTGAATGATGTGACCGGACAGTGACTTGGTTGAGACAGATAGCGTATAATTTTACGACGGGATCTTTGGATGCCACCCTTGATAGGCTGAAATAGTTTCTTGAAGAGACTATTTCAAGAAACTATTCCAATGGTTCTAAATAAATCGAGTGCGAGAAGTATGAGATTGAGAAGTTGGTTATATAAGATTGGCATGTATTTAACGCGGCGACAAATTAATCCGAAAAGCAGGTAGTAAAAATAATAGGTTGGCAGCTATAGTGAAGAATCATTTTATTCAATTTATGGGTGTCAAAATTACTGAATGTGGCGTACTCCTCGATTCACACCATGGTCCGAATATTTCGTGGTGTGAAAGAGGAACGACCCGTACAAAAATACTAAGCTACTATTTCTGGATGGCCGCGTTAGCCTTCTAATCTAACCTATCCAAGTTGGGGCGCGCGATTCTCGAATCCTCATAACTTCACATTTCAGCTACACACGGGTCACTCAGTATTTTATTCGCCCATTCAGTATTTTAGTCACCCACTCAGTATTTACAGTATCAGTCATCCATTTATTATTTTTGTCGCACGGTTTATTATATCCCTATATGATTTCTAACATTTTGTCATCATCTTTTTTTCATTGCTCCCGTCTATATCCGAGTTTTCGAGGCGGCCAAAGGAAGTAGTTGGAGTTAAAAAAGCTTACTCCATCTCCTTTCATTGGTTTGGTTTAGATGTTTTGTGTGACTTCCTAGCCCTCAGAGGACCTGTTCTATTGCGTATTTTTTTATTATTATCTGACTTCAAAAAAGGAGGAGATTCTCATTTCGGCTGTGTTTTCATTGAATTCGCTGTTTTTATCATACTTAGACAACCAGACCATATAGCACACATATTACACATTCTGCTTAAGCTCAGCGAATAATTTATCGTGTTCATAAACGCTGTATAGCGGGTACTGAATTGTTTTTTTTTTTCGGAACGCGATGGGCCATTTCGGAAAACAACGCATGGCATTTATGGGTTCGTATTTGGTGAAATGTAGTACTGACAGTGAGTTTTGGTATTTATTGGTATGAAACAATCACTTAAAGAAGTTATACAATTCTCCATATAGATAGGACACGCTGCCTCCGTCAAACGCTAGTAGGATAGGTAGACCTAACAAGTGCTGACTTGCCTTCATAGAAGATGACATGCGTGACAATGGTCTAATTTCCAGGGATACCCAAGACCGTGTGAAGTGACGGAGGAAAAGTCGGAAAACGTCTCCGCAGGCGAAAGCCTCGGTTGCAACTGAGATTCAATGCTGAGATGATGATTGTTTTCTCACATGCTTTTGTTATTAATCGCGTCCACTTGGAGCGAGCAGCCTCGCGAGGTAGCCTCAGACGTTCGCTGCCTACGTTTGTTTTCACAAGACAGCCTCAGAGGCACACTCAGTTGACACAATGCCTTGGTAGTGTTAGAAAAAAATATACATACATATTTTCAAACGTGTAAATCCCCAAAGAGCTCTGGCTACCTTTGTATTAATACCCATTTCGCCAACTATGATTTTCAACCCCACGTAATAGAAAAAAAATTGTTTAGACTGTAAAAATATGAGCGGGTCGGGCGTCCAGACCCACCGAGGGATTGCCTCGCGAGGTTGCTCGCACGGTGTGAGCAGAACAGTGCCCCGAGCATAAAAAGTATTCAATTTCGTAACGTAAACGTATCGACGGAACGGAGCACTGCGATTGGCCGGCTTCACTCACACACAGGTGCACAGTCGGCAGGCAACCAATCGCAATGTTCTGCTCTCTCGATACGTTTCGTGCTCAGGGTTCTGACTTTAAACGTAAAAGAAATGGTTTTGGCGTTCGTATGTGTTACTTTGTGACCTAAATAAATAAAAACATTTCATTTGAAATAAGAATTTTCCTTATAAAATAAGCCTGTTAATTATAAATGTATTCATAAAACATCGCCTACGTTTCCATTTAATTTATTCGTAATACGGCTTAGAGAGCAATTTGATTCATTGGAAATGTGTCTTACCTATAATATTAGTTTGCTGAAAATATATTTAATTTATGCCATCCATTATGACATTAAATTTATTACTCTAATTAGGTGAACGCTGATTAAGCTGTTATAGTGTAACTGCTGATTGGTTTTAAATAAGCTATTATATCGATGTAGATAATGTCAGTCAACCTGTATTAGCGAAGCGATAGCAAATTTGGTGGCGGTTTTCGGAATTGTGATTTTGATTTCCAATGCTAATTGGTGTTGAAACTTTTGTATTTACAAAATATTCACAAAAAAAAAATCATCCATTATGTGTGATAAAATTCCGTTCATTGCTGGTAAGTGCTGTAAGTTCCGCAAGAAATATCCGATAAAAAAATTATAATTTCATGTGTCCTCTGTGATAATAATTTTGTTCATGTATGCATGCTGCGTCCAAGTTGCATAAGACATTTCCGATCCCATCGTATTTTCAATAAAAAGTAGCTGTAAAAAACTACTTTACGCTCACATGAAAAGTGTACTATTCACCGTTTTGATCGGTATAATCACAAAGGGCACTCAGCATCATTTCGTAGCACTAGCTACGCCACATTTCACCTACACGCTACGCAGTATGTACTCGTAGCGCATCGCTACGCGTAGCAGAGACTAATTGAATTAGCCGCCCGTAATTGCGCACTAGACGCTAAGTGGGTTAGTCTGCTTTATTTAACAAATGGATGAAATAACAAACATGCGACCCTAGTTTTGATTATTTACTCCATGTTTATTTCGTTATATTCACGCTGGTATATATCCAAAGGGCTGGTCAGAAGTGGATATGACACTTACATTGCGTGAACCAAAATATTGTTTCCATTTACAATTTAAGCCTATTACCGGCTACCAGCCACGTTTCAAGTTTCTATTCCGTTAGTAAAAATTCTAATAGTAAAATGCAATTACCATTTCTGTGGTGCCAGGAAATGAATTGAGAATATCGCAATTAAATGTAATGTAAAGTCCAATTTAATGCAACGGAGCCATTAAGGCAAGGTTGAGCCAAGTTAAATTATCGAAAGAGATCAATATCCGCCCAACTTGCTCAAAACCTCACCAAGCTTAACGACTGAAGTCCGTTGAGGAAAAACTAAGGGTTTCAATCAACCTGTGATTAATTTCATTCACAAAGTGATATAAGTGTAGAGTCTCAAATAATATTATTAGTGGATAATCTGTAAAATTAATTCGGAAAAAAATAAAATCCTAGAAGGGACTTGAACCCACGACCAGACCACTTAGGTGGCAGACAAGCACATGGCCCACCTGATGGAAAGTGGTTACCGTGGCATATGAACGCTTGCAATACCAGGGGAGTAACACGCATGCTGCCGACCTTGTAAGACCAGAGAGTTTGAGTGCCGTCAGTGCAGAAAAAGGAAGGGAATATTTCCCTTTCTAAGGGAAATACTCTGACCAACCTGGACTCGTCCTGGATTTTCCTATTAGGGTATAAGAGACAGATTGCGAGTTCAAATCCCGTCATGAATATTGACTTTTCCGATTTACTTGTACGTAAATATTAGCATACTAATTTCACAATTTTATTCAATCACTGGCTGACCCGGCGAACTTTGTACCAACATATTTTTTTAGCCCGTTTAAACCGTTTAAACCTTCCCTGGACATCCAAGAATATTTCAAGACTAAAATTAGCCAAATCGGTCCAGCCGTTCTCGAGTTTTAGCGAGACTAACGAACAGCAATTGATTTTTATATATAAAGGAGAAAGAAGAAGAAATAGAAGATAGAAGATTGCGTTTGTTTATCTATTACTTTGGTAGTATTAAAAAAAATATACATACACTAGCTTTTGCCCGCGGCTCCGCCCGCGTGGATGTCGGTTATCGCGACCAAACATAGCCTATGTCCTTTCTCAAGGTCTAACCTACCTCTATACCAAATTTCATCAAAATCGGTTCAGCAGTTTAGTCGTAAAAGTGAGACAGACAGACAGACAGACAGACAGACAGACAGAGTTACTTTCGCATTTATAATATTAGTAGGGATTTATCGTTACGCGTGAAAATCCCCAAAGAGCTCTGCCTAGCTTTGTATAAATATCCACTCTTCGCCTACTATGATTGTCAGCCCTACGTTATAGAAAAGAAAATCGCTTAGACTGTAAAAATATGAGGGTTAAAAAGAATTGTGTTTGCGATGGGCTTGAGACGACATTAGATACGCAAATAACAAAGTGCAAATAGGTAGCCACTTACATTACAATAATATTATAAAGGCTCTGTCTCTGAGATACCGTTAATGGACTTTAAGGTTGAACCCACACATGTAGGTGAACAGCAGTGGTGAGGGGTTCATAATGAATCGATTCCTGTCGGCTTGTGTTGTCATTGAGATGGCACGGATGTATCCTTTTGTCGCACACCGTCCAACACGCAAATCGTCCAATTGACTCAATCCGTCCAAAACGCAATGGAAGAGGTGAAAGTCGAATGAGCGCGTCGGTAGATGCCAAGGACACGCAAGTATACCTAGGTAGGTACCTAGGTATACTTGCGTGTAGGCGTTGCAGTAGATACTGCAGCGCCCTTGACAAACGAGAGCGAGGTGTGAAGCGAGAATTTCACATTTTTAAGGCGATTAGCATTGAAAAATCGGTATTTTCGAAACAGTTTTTCTTTTTAACTATAAAACCTAAAGATCTGGAATTTACATCCCTGCATACTACAGGATATACAGAGTAACTTCACCTTTTCATAAATTCAATAAAAAAGGAAGAAATAGTTGAAAAGAGGCTCTGAACATCACTCTACTCTTTCTTATGAAACCAAATATTTTCTACAATATGTATCCAAGTAATCTAAAATTTCAGATATATGTTAAATGAGTGTATTAGCATGACGTGATCTTCTTAGTTTGTAATCGTCCCCTATAAAATGATCTATTAAAATTAGTTTTACTGATTTTTACGCCTGAAAAACGAGCGAATGACCTTGGGCATTTGTATGGCCAAAGTCATTCGCGTATGTAATCACCTTAAAGGTATGATTTCGAAACCGACCGCATACGACAGCTGACGACGCATGTAGCAGATGCAGCGTATCCATTACTTGTTAAACTCCGATACGGATAAAGTAGACCATTGAGAAGCCGCAATGAATTACGCGTATCTGCTGCGTGCGTCTGCAGTTGCCGTATGCGGTTTCCCTTTTAAAAACTTTAACCCTTCGCCACTCGTGAATAGCTAGTTTTCAAGGGTTGCATGGCTACTATTGACAGGTATACAAGTGTATAGGGCTCCCTTTGACTAAACTAGCCTTACCCTCATGCTGGTACACCTGCTGATTAACTGATTACTGCTGAACTGATTAACTGAGGCTTTAGCGATGGCTTTCCTCCCTTCAGGTGGTCATCATCATCATCATGTCGTATGACTTTTGCTCGAGTCCTCATATGTCAACGTCCAGTTGGCGAAGCCAGTCAATTGCTGCCGGTGTGAGGTCATGTAGCTCACGCATTCCTCCAGGGAAACGATGGAGTGGACACTCCTCTGCTATATGCATCAGGTGGTAATAACGCCTTAATATCCAGAGAGGATAGCCAGAGATGTATTGACATCCACATTTCACCAACTATATTTCGCAAAGCATCTGATGAGGCCGTCAACCTGAGGGCCCCATTATAACATTGTTGATGTCAACACCTGATGAACCTATTTCCTTAGACTAGCTTCAGCTTACAATCAGGCGACGTGTTCTAGGAAAAATCTGCGATTATCGGTTCCATGTAATAGGGGGTGAGGCTATTGGTATCAAAGACTTTGTCTTGGGTTATATGTTATATGTGCATTATATGTAAATATGGTTTGATTGTTATCTTATAATACTTTTATGGTGTACAATAAAGAATACCGTAGCGTATCTTATCTTATCTTATCTTATCTGATCTTATCTGATCTTATCTGATCTTATCTTATCTGATCTTATCTTATCTTATCTTATCTTATCTTATCTCATCTCATCTCATCTCATCTCATCTCATCTCATCTCATCTCATCTCATCTCATCTCATCTCATCTCATCTCATCTCATCTCATCTCATCTCATCTCATCTCATCTCATCTCATCTCATCTCATCTCATCTCATCTCATCTCATCTCATCTCATCTCATCTCATCTCATCTCATCTCACCTCATCTCATCTCATCTCATCTCATCTCATCTCATCTCATCTCATCTCATCTCATCTCATCTCATCTCATCTCATCTCATCTCATCTCATCTCATCTCATCTCATCTCATCTCATCTCATCTCATCTCATCTCATCTCATCTCATCTCATCTCATCTCATCTCATCTCATCTTATCTTATCTTATGTTTACAGTCGGATGGAGAATAACCCTATTTCATAGTCGTCTTCTATTACACCCACGAGAAGAGTCCCTATTCTACTCCACCGAGAACCAACGGGGCTCAACATGTTTACTGGCAGATGGAGAACAAACCTATCCCGTAGTCGTCTTCTATTACACCCACGAGAAGAGTCCCTATTCTACTCCACCGAGAACCAACGGGGCTCAACATGTTTACTGGCAGATGGAGAACAAACCTATCCCGTAGTCGTCTTCTATTAGAGCGGGGGCACACAATGCGTTGCGGCGACGCACCGCAGAAATTTCACCGCATTGGCGGGCACACGAGCGGTGCGGCGCCGCGCCGTAGCGTTGTTATCAAACAACTGAGCCGTGCCGCTCCGGCGTCGCAACGCATTCACCCCTCCCCGCCTCGTCTCGGTGGTTGCAAATCCGGCGCGGCGTCGCAGCGCATCGTGTGACATGCTACAGAACTTTCTATGTAAAACGACGTAGCGACACCGCTCCGGCGCTGCACCGCCGCCGCAACGCATCGTGTGCCCCCGCGCTCACACCCACAAGAAGAGTTGGGCTGTCTCTATTCCACTCCAACGGGAACTAACAGGGCTCTACTTATACCATGAGTTAACAAAATCTTATCATATTATAAACATAACTCAGGTACTGATTTATATTGCTTTTAGCGTAATTGTATAACCGAATTCACGTCGAATTTCATAAATTCGAGTAATTCAGGAGACCGTGAAACGACGTCGCGAAAGTAAATTGCTCTCACTCTGCAATTATAAGACAAATAATATGTTCACCGATGGTAGCCTACTCGGCAATATGAACGAACCCTTATATTTATTATTCGAATTTCAAATCAAATATGGCCGTAATGTACGGCCATATCTGAACCTTGGTTTTTATGGACTTAGTTTCCAATTTGTGTATCATATCTAAGTCCTAGGTAAATTACAGTACAAAATAAAGCAACAAATCATAATAATATTAGGATTAGGAGAATCTTAATTATTGTGTGCTTAGTTTATATTTTAAATCATTACTATTTAGTCTGCATGCGTGGGTGTGCGTGCGTTCGTGCGCGCGCGCGTGTGTGCATGCGTATGTGTGTATGCATGCGTGCGTGCCTGCGTGCGTGCGTGCGTGCGTGCCTACGTGTGTGGGTATGTAGAGTGAATATTTTTTATTTCCATATAAATAGTGAGATATATTGCAGTTAAATTTGAAATAACAGTAGCTTATCTGGTTAACCAATAAATTTTAAGGGAGGGGGCAAAACCACGGAGCTTAGATAATGTGATTCTAGAGTCATAATTCAAGTAAAGTAATACTAATAAATTTGTTTCCTCGGTAAGATTTCAGCCTTGAAATGCTATCGCGGCTGGTTTTAAAAATTGTATACTATTTATTATCTTCAATATGATGTAGTAGATCGTAATAAGAGCTACACTTTTTCAAAATTCTTATAAAAAATCTGGACGGGTCTTTGTAGTTTTTTTGTTTCTTTTTCAAACGCATTATATTGTACTAGGATATCTGGTAGTCCCTGTCAGATATCAGAATCGCGTAGCTAGCTTGCACCAAGACGTTTCCGATGAAAACGAACTAATAACACAGAACATAGTTAACTTTATATATCGCGGAGTTGTTTGTCAATATTCGTTTTTTTATTTTTGGTCAATTTTACAATAGTATTAAGGAGAGTATAAATCGAACAATAGCTCGAAAGGCCAGAGTCACTTTCCAAACTGAAAAAAAAATAGAAAAAAGAAAATAAGTACATCTATAAACATGAGACGATCTGAAATTTTTGTAAATTAAATTCGGCGGACTTGCATGAAAGGTTTCAGGACAGTAGATGAAGCTCATACAATGTGTAAAGATAGAAATAGATGGCCAGCTATTGTCTCTGCCTACCCCGGAAGTAAAAATGTATGTATATAAATTTGGTAAAAAATAAATTAATCCCAAATCAATCTGCTAAAAATAAATACATCCAAATCACGGCACTTCATGCATTATTCCAGTTTAATCTGAAACATAGCCATCAAGATAACGGCAGTTAGTATGCCATTAAGCGTAAAATATTTATATTTGAATTACGTGACGTCATAGCTACTCGTCTATAGCTACATCTCCCCATGATGTGTATTGTGTACGTCCTCAGTGAGGGCGTTTCGCGTATGGCGGATTGCGGAGCGGATTTTGCCTTATCTTCGTTTGTAACTTGGTTACGAAACAAAATGATAGTTTCATATTAGGTAACTGGTTACAAAATACAGTTATCATGAATTCATGCCATCACGGCCTTCATGATAACCGTACGACTACTTACCGGAAAATGGAAGCGCGTTGTCTAGTTTGTTATATTTATTACTTTGGTTCTAAAGACGATATCAAAAAAACTCTAACAGTATCACAGATAACTTATAATAATAATAATAATATAATAATAAACTTTATTGATATAAAATACAGTTATACTTAAATAATGAATGGAACCTCCTTTTAAGCAAGTAAAAGCCTGTGTCAGGAGACTCCGCTCTTCTACTACATAAATTTTGGAGCAAAAATAATTTAAAAGCAAACAAAGTAAACTTAGCATAAACACGTATTTTTATGATGTGTGTGTGTGTGTGTGTGTGTGTGTGTGTGTGTGTGTGTGTGTGTGTGTGTGTGTGTGTGTGTGTGTGTGCGTGAGTTTGTGTGTGTGTGTGTTATGTAGTGATATTATATATTACATTGCAACAATGCTTCGGTATCGTCGTATGATAGGTCCTTAATCCACTCAGTCAGTCTGGATTTGCATTCATAATTGGTGTTTGAGAAAATTGATAATTTTTTATTTATTTTATTATATAAATGTGTTGCACTCCATTCGTATTGCGAACGAGGAAACGTTGTACGGATTTGAACTGATTTAGCCACTATATCTTTCCTTCTCTTAAGTTCAATTTCTGCATTATAAGGTAGGGATTTATGTTTTTTGAGTATTGTCTGGATAACATAGAGTTTTCTGACCGAGAGTAAGTTGCTAATGCCATAAAGTGCTTCTGTAGAAAATCTTTTTTTCTTAAAATACATTATTTTTATGAGTGATCGTTGTGCTCGCTCTACTTCAATAAATTTAGTCTTACCAGCGCCTCCCCACACAGGAATGCAATATATGAGGACAGATTGCACTAGTGCTATATATATATTACTAGCTTTTCGCCCGCAGCTCCGCCTGCGTGGATGTCGACTACCATCACCAATAGTATTTTTTTCTAAACTGACGGACTTGTTGTATAAATATAAGTATCCCGATAGTTCTAATAGTAATTGTTGTATAAACTTTCGACACCTCATTTCGCTCTCTCAGTAGTGTTTTTTTCAAAATATTAAATGAAAACTGTAAGAAACATCGGCCTTGTCTTACAAAAAAGTGGTAGATTTTTAGAATATTACAACAAAATAAAAATACTATTAGTATCTTTATCCCAATAGCTAGTAAATGGCTAGAAAAAGACTGGTAAGAAAAAATTACTATTGCCTAACATTTCGTTCTTATCAATCAATCAATCGCCTATTTCAGTCCACTGTTGGACTTAGGCCTCACCCAAAGTATGCCATAGCACTCGATCCTCCACCGTATGTTGGGGACATATGCTGTCAGTTTGCACATTTGGGCCCCATGAGTCATAACAGGGGAGTAGAAACCTCGACGAATTTTCCCAATGTTACCCAACCCTTGTCGACCCTCCGACGTACCTATATCTCTTTCTGGGTTTCGTCTTCTAATCTAAAATTACCATCTCAGCAATGAAAATATCGTATCAGCACGACACTGTCGTAGACAATCCAGAAATGCCCAGGTCTAGATGATGTCAGAAGGCTTCTCGTAATCTACAAATGCCATACATAGAGGCTGATTATACTCTCAGGTCTTTTGTATAATCTGCTCAACAGTATTGGCTGCAACACTATAACCCTTTTAAAACCCGGCTTGCTCCAGTGGCTGGAATTCACAACTATTCAAGACGATTCTCAAGAACAAAACTTCTATAGAGATATGACTCAGGAGTCTTATAATTCTTCAGCAAGACCTTATAGCCTTTTTTGGAGAACAGTACCACCGCACTACAGTTCCATGTTAAGTTCTGCTGGATGACGGAATCAAAGAGGTTCGTAAGCTCTTTTAGAACTGAGATTCCACCTGCTTTTAAGAGCCCTGTCAACCAGTGCGATGTCATCAGTATAACATAACTATGAAGGTTGCTGTTGTATGCTAAGGATACAAAAAATCATCATTTGGCCTATTGCAGTCAACTGCTGGACATAGGCCTCTTCTAATATGCGCCACGTTTGCCGATCCTCCGCCTTCCGCATCCAGTACGTCCCAGCCACCTTTCGCAGATCGTCGGTCCAGCTGGCTAGGAGGTGTCCCACCTTCCGTATTCCTTCTCACGGTATCCACTCTAGGACTCGTCTGCTCTAACGGCCATCAGTCCTTCGGCAGATGTGGCCAGCCCACTGCCACTTTAGCTTGCTTATTCTGCAACCCTATGGCCAGATTGGAAACGAAGGTTTGGAAACCGGTTTCCATAGCAGAATTATTTCTCTTTTAACGAACCTGGTTTCCAAGAAAGAATAATAATTCTGTTTTCGAAACTAATTTCCAAAACAGAAAGTTGGATCTTCGTTAGCTATGTCGGTAACTTTGGTTCTATGTCGGATGACCTCGTTTCGAATTCTATCCTTCAAAGAAACTCCAAGCATAGCTCGCTACATAGCCCGCTGCACGACTTTTAGGTCACGGACTACCCCACCTTCAGTGGCCACGTTTCGTCACCATAGGTCATAGGTAACATAACAGGCAGGACGCACTGGTCGAAAACCTTTGTTTTGAGGCATTACGGCAGGGGGGAGGAGAAGACCCGACATAGTTTGCCAAATGCTGCCCACCCCAGTTGAATTCTTCTGGCTATTTCTTTCTCGAAGTTGGTTTTACCGAGCTGGATAACCTGCCCCAGGTAGATAATATTTTTGAACAACTTCGAGTGTCGCTCCTTCAATGGCAATTGGTCTCAGTACAACATGTTCGTTGAACATAATCTTGGTTTTATCCAAGTTTACACCGAGGCTGACTTGTCGAGAAGCTCCATTCAGGCTGTGCAGCATTTCGCCCCGTTGTTCTAGCGACTCCGCAACTATGATGATGTCATCGGCGAACCGAAGGTGCGAGATGTAACTACTCCAGCGTCTTGAAGACGTCCTCCAATGCGTTGGTAAATGCTGAGGATACATAAATTACTATGTGATACGTCAAAAATGAATACAAATAAAACAACATACTTGAAATTTGTGGTGGTTTAATTTTTTTATAATTATCTAAAAATAATATTAAGAAAATAAACATTTTGTATTATATTCTTTGTCATCTTAATCAGAAGTGCTCTGTGCTTGAGTAATTGAGCCCACAGCTGATAAGTGGAAGTTATTGAATTGTGTTCTGCCATCTCTATTATTGTTGCCTTGTTGCCTTAGTATACTTCTCATCAAGAAAGAAAGTGAAGTTTTCTAGAAGCCAGGCGTTCGTCTATTTGGTGAAACGTTTCTAGCCATTGATATAAATTGTTATTTTGTTTCTAGCTATGAAGCCGCCCCTTGTGTTATATCGGCGGCGTCAATAGATTTAAATTCACATACCTTACTGTTTGAGAGAAGTTTGAGAGCTTGTAAATGAGGATTGATCTGGATGATAATGTGCTGTATTACTTTTAGGCTTTCTTTTATATACAGGTATATTCTTTTATATAGCTCTCATCGCTGCTATCATATGTTTTTTTTTTCTATTTCCAATCAATTAAATAAAGAAACTGCAGTACATAACTCTTACACAATATTTTTCACATTCTTGCATATTATACGTGACAGAGAGTGACATTTTTATAAATATTATCATTTGACAGATCAAAATGTGACTTAGCGTTGACACCATCACTTTAGTTCCGTTGTCATGGTAACAATTTTGCTAGCGATATTAGCGCCATAATATTTCGTATTTTCTTTAATATTACATTATTTCGTGAATTTGCCACATTTTAATTGTGATAATTGCTATTCGGCGACAAAGCCAAATTCAATAAACCAAAGATCATGAAAATCTGTTCAGCCATTCTTGAGTTATAAGAAAGTACGTTTTTAGCACTTTTTAGGCACTTAGGGTCTGAATTTCGAAAAATCGTTTCTTAGTACACCTCCACGCATCAAAACATACACTCTCTATAAATTTCAAGTCTCTAGGACCAGCGGTTTAGGCTGTGCGTTGTCTCTAAGTGAGTCAGTCAGTCAGTCAGGACTAAGAGTTTTATATATGAGATTAAGAAGACTTTTAGTAGTATCACCTTTTGGTACCACATATCTTAATGTTTTGAAGATCCAGCTCAATTTTCTAATTCTATTTGAGACTTGCTCAAGTTGAGGATACCAGGATAATCTCTGATCTATCACAATACCTAAATACTTGACTTGTGAGACTTTGCTAATGCTAGGGCAGTTACAGTTTAAATTTAGTACATCGCCACATGAGTGTATTCTGACTGTAAAATCCCCTCTCGGCTGCGTGCATTTACGGATGTTGAAGCACAAGAAATTAGTTTTTTGTGTGTTAAGGGTAAGCAGGTTATAATTTAGCCACTGAGCTATTTTTGACATTCCCACTTCAGTAATGCGCTTAACATTTTCCCACGTACTACCATAGCAGACCAGAGCAGTATCATCAGCATAAGAAAGGATTCTCGCGTTGGGGATTTTCAGACTGCAGAGGTCGTTGATATAGATCAGGAATAGTGTAGGTCCGAGTACACTACCCTGTGGGACGCCATATGATATGCCTGCCTCATTGCTGATGCAATTACCTACTTTTACTCTTTGACTTCGCATCGATACATAGTCTTTAAAAAGGTTCAACTCATTATCCCGGATTCCAACTTTTTCTAGTTTTTTAAGCAGGATTGGGACAGATACAGTATCAAAAGCCTTTTTTAAGTCAATGAATGCAGCTAAACACCTATTTCCTTTATCCAGATTTTCAGTCACGATAGAGCTTAGTGTAGTAACTGCATCTTCAGTTGACATCCCCTGTCGAAAACCAAATTGAGACGAAGATAATATACTATATTCGTTTAAATACTTGATTAGCCTATTATTCATCAACTTTTCAAGTATTTTGGACAAAGCTGGTAGAACTGATATAGGTCTGTAATTGTTGATATCATTTTTATTCCCAGTCTTATGTACCGGAGTTATAATTGATTGTTTAAGTTGGATTGGGAATATGCCTTTTCTGAAGCAAAGATTAGCCAGGTGAGTTATTAATGGGACAGTATCATTTCTAGTATATTTCAAATATTCTGTTGAGATATTATCCCATCCGGGAGCGCTACTAGATTTTAAGCTCATCAGTACTCTACAAACTTCATCGGGATCAGTATCAAGCATTACCAAAGAATTCACTTGAGTAGGTAAGTCACGTAGTAAATTTGGATCGTTAGTTCCATTACCCTGAACTTGCTGAGCTAGGTGCATACCGACATTTACAAAATATTCATTGATAAAATTGACTGAGTCAATAGATGAAGTCTTAAGATTTAGTAATTCCGGATTTTGACTTTTGGTGTTATTGGCGTAGGTTATAGATTTAATGTTTTTCCAGAGTAATTTATTATTGTTCATTGATTTACTTATTAGTTCTGTTTGATATTTTCTTTTTAGTTTCTTAATGAGGTTATTACAATAATTCCTATAGCGCGTGTATGTTATTTTTAAGATTTCATTATATGGATCGCGGCTTAAATCTTTTTGAAGCTTATTACGATTTTTTATACAACGTAGAATTCCGGGTGTAATCCATGGTTTAATAATGCGTTTGTCATGAGGAATATTGATACTAAGTGTATTAATTTCAATGGATTCTTTTAAGAGATGTATAAAGCGTTCACATAATATATTTGGATTTTCATAGTGTAGCAGATCACTTATTTTATTTGCTTGTAAGTATTTTAAAGCCTTCTCATAATCAACTTTAGTGTGAGTGTTATTTATAGAGGATACAGTTTTAGATTTAATTAATGCCAGGAAGAGTGTTCGGTGATCTGTGATAGTAGTTTTCAAGACGGCAATTAGTGCTGATTCAATTTTTGTATTTATTTTAAGCATAAAATGATCCAAACAATTTTCTTTGCGCGTAGGAAAGATATGACCTGGAAGTACACCATGGAGAGACAGCATATTAAGGTAACGTTCCCTATTTGTTTTTTCTATTTTTTGTTTAAGAATATCAGTGTCTTTAGAAATGATGTTAATATTTATATCTCCTGTAATTATTAAGTTTTTTTCAGAGGATAACGTATCCAGATGACTACTCAGAGAGGTAATGAAGCTATCGGTGTTCTTAAATGAAGGTGATCTATATATACACAAAATTATGTTATTTAGTATGTTCAATTGTATACAAGAAGCCTGTTTTAAATTTATTTCTTTGATACTATAGTTTAATGTATTTTTTATATACACAACCACTCCATCATTTTGATTAAAAAAGCGAGTAGAGGCATGTGAAGAATAGTTTTTCAAATGGGGAATTGGTTTGTTAGGGTCAAGTCTACATTCCGTTAAGACAATTATATCTGTTTCAAAGTCAAACGTAGAAGCCATAGTTAGAAAGTCATCAAAATTATGCAAAATACTTCTTATGTTTTGAGAGACAATGGTTAGATCATTTTTTTTTATAGGCATAAGTTTGGTAAGATCAGAATATTCACATTCAATGGCACGAGCAATGTTGATATTATCTATGTCGCTAAGAGTCTGCAAAGTTTCACCCATTTAAATTATTTATAAAGAGAATAAAGTTGCATATCAGTGAAGTACTATGATTTCTTATCAATAAAAATGTAATAATATTATGTATTGTATATAAGTAATAGTAAAAATAATTCTGTGTATACTGTTGCAATGGTAAATTTTTTGCATAAATGGCAGACATGTTGTGTGTATAGTAAATATAATGTGTTTTTATTATGTGTATGTATTGGTATGTTGGTGTGTATTTGTGAAATATACTTGTTGTGTGTGTTTGTGAAGTAGTATAATTGTAGGGTTTACTAGTGGAAACACTAATAAGGCTGTGTAACGGTAAACAACAAAGAGTGAAATTCAATAATTCACAATATATCATGCGGAAAACAATAATAGGTTGGTAAAATAGGAAACGATGCACAAATATTTTTTTCAATTGAAAAAGGCAACAATCTGTTTTATCTAGTCATTCTATCATAAGCTTATGTACCTGTTGCTCATTTGTAATAGCTACAGCAGGCGACTGTTCATTTTTCCTAACATACACTTTTCCATATGCAGTCCAGCAGAATTTGTAAGCTCCCTTTTTGATCAGATCTCGAGCAAGGAAGTGCAGTCGCGAGCCATTAGATGTTAGATGGTCCCCTAGGAAGATGGGGGTATCTTCTTGGGTTTTAAATCCTAGGTGCTTGCAACATAGTTTAGTATGGTGTTTAACATTAAAGGCTTTTACCATTTTTATTATTTCAGACTTTAATATTGTAGAACTGGTTTCCACTATGATCGGATTATTTTGTTTCTCAGTATTGCTTCCACGAGCTCTGTAGATATCTTTTATATCGTTTTTCGTCATAGTACAGCAAATATTCTGAGATAACTTCATGACCATTTCAATGAGGTCGTCTTTAGACTCTTGGTTTTTTCTGGGCACATTTTTCATTACAAAATTACATTTGCGGCTTCCAATTTGCATTTCCTCGAGTTTATTTTCTAAGAGTTTAATGTTCTTTTTGTCTTCTAATGCCTGGTTCTCCAATGCAGTAATTTTCTTGGTTAGTTTTTCATTTTGCTCCATTACAAAAGAAATTGAGTTTTCTATATTTATGTTCGTTTGTTTAATGTCTTTTAAAGTTGCGGCCATCTGTTTGATCTCCTGCCCATTATTTACTAACATTTCGTGCATCATTTTTCTCATCTCTTCCTTAAAGTTGTCCAATTGCTGACTAATTTCTAAATCCTCTCTGCTTCGTTTTGTCCGTTGGAAAACATAATTATGTGGGGTTGTTGAGCTAT